>CM046848.1:4324395-5801895 GCA_025618425.1 Heliocidaris tuberculata
GATCCATCTCTCTTGCAAATCATACTTTTTATGACAAAATAATTACATCCTGATCAAAATTTGCTTAACCCACATACCATCAAAATAATGAAATCAAATTAAAAATAACATGGAGTTGTGAAAAATAAAGGGCTGAAATAAACATTACAATACCTACACAAGTATTTGAGTTAACAAGTAGACCTATACCCTGTTTTTTATCAACACATAGAAAATGATTCCAACCGTATAAGTTCTAGGCAAGAGAGCGAGAGAGACAGAGAGACAGAGATAGAAATACAAAGACAGAGAGACATTATAGAGAGAAGGGAAGATATATGTAGAGATACAATGTAAAGAGGAAAACTGGGAGATATACAGTGAAAGGGGACAGGCAGAGACCCAGAGAGAGTAACAGAGAGAGAGAGAGGGAGGGGGGGGGGGCAGAGACAGAGAGAGGGAGAGGGGGATACATGCATAGACAAATGGAAAAGACAGGAATAGAAAGGGAGAGAGAGAGAGGAAGAGAGGAAGAAAAAGATCCAGGGACAGAGAGAGAGAGATATAGAGATAGAGAGAAAGGCAGTGACAGAGAACAAACAAGAGAACTACAGTTACAGCTAGGTTACGGTATAAAATATTAATTGAAACATGATCATATTTTGTCATTATCTATCCTTGTTGTTTTGGATGAAAATGTATCATGATTACTAATACAAAATTTAAAACACATCTATCATGTAGAAGTACAATAAATGAAAGATAGCATTTCCAAAGTATTTTCACCACAGTTTGCTTAACATAATTATTAAGTAGCACTTGACACTGAATAGAAATATGTGTATAATGGAATTGTAATATTCATAGACAGCTAATTTACCTAGTAACTCGTAATTACTAATCATCTCTTTTGTTACAAGTCAAAAAGGGAAGATGGCATCATACATGACAGAGAGTAAGACCAAAGTTTAGACATTACTAATGTTCTACAGTCAATTAAAACTAATTTCTTCTCAAAATCTTCCAGAAAGTTATCATGCTATACATTATGAACTCACTTTGTAATTTACCAGAAATTACAAAGTTATAGATACCACTTCAATGACAAACATGAAATCAAGCCCCTCCCTCACCCAAAAGAGGGCATGGGAAGAAGGTAGAGGGAGTGAACACGTAGATTCAAGCTTTTTGATTTTGACATAAATATACTTTTACAATCAACTCTTTGGCACCAATTTATCCCTAACACGATAAAAACTACTTTTGAAAAATCAACTGAAGGCAATTTCAATAGCCCTGTCTGTCACCTTTAGAAATGTGCAAACATTACAATGGCGTATTACGTAATCCAAACCTGAATTCTATGAGCGGTACAATAGGCCTTTGAAATTGCCCACAAGTTTATTTTTCGAAAGTAGTTTTTATCGTGTTCCCTAAAAAATTGCTTCTGACATTCCAATTTAGGGCATTTTTCTAGTATGACAATATCAGAAAAGAAAGGGATGTTTCTGGAATAAAATCAAAGCAACAGATCGGAAGCAAAAACTGAGAGTAAAGTAAAGTGAATTAAATGTATGGCCATCAAAAACAAGAACTTAATGGCCTTCAAAATCTAAATGTAAGAAGTACAAGAACTATTTGCACTAAACATTTGGCTAACTCATTCATATCTAACAAGTGATGGCGCTATTTCCCAAAGTATGGCAGAGGCATTTATACACAGGATTTTAGCCAACTTGATTGCAGTGGGAATCAATATAGTGTACATGTATGTTGCTTGGTCAGGCATGCACGCAATATGCACCATACTGCTACACACCGTCACTGCTTTGGCCAAACAGTGGATAAATGACACTGATTTTCTATGGTAGGGGTGCAATGAAAACATGCTACTGAGTATAGCTATGAAATTAAATGGCAGGTTAAGACAATATCAATATGAGTGTGATTTAAGAGCAAACATCTCTGTGAATATTTTTCAATTATTCAAATGCAACAAGCTCATGAAAATATTGCTGACTCAATGAAGGGGTACATCAATAAAACATACCTCAGCTATAAACATATAAATGGAACAACAGAATGTAATTTCATGAATACAAAGAGAAATAGAGGCTACTTGTGCTTGTCTAGTCGACTTGAAATTTTATGAAGCGAGAAAAGTTCTATCGGTTGAAGTTTTTTTTTTATTTGTTATCCCACATGGTGTCCAAACAATTTTAGTTTTGTTGCCAAAAAAGTAACTTTGGGTACATTGCATAATTTGCAGAAATCCAAATGGCCACATGTAAAGGCATATTAAAAAGCGCAAGACAACTTACGCACAGTGTGCGCGCTGCATCTAACCCTGACAGTAGTTAATCTTGTGCAATGAAACCTGTGATACAATACAGTTCCGTGATATAACCTCCCTTCTTTGTATCACAGGTTGTATTGCATAAGATGAACAACACACTGGATTTTAATATGCAATTTCTGTGAGTTGCCCGAAGTAAATTTTTCGGCAACAAAGCTGAAATTGTTTGGAGACCACATGGGATCACAAATCAAAAAAGAAACTTCAATGGAAAGAACTTTTCTATGTTCACTATTGGCTTTATAGGACTGTCAAATTGACTAGTCATTCATGCTCAAACTCTAATTTTTCAGCCAAAAATTCTGTCCAAAGAAAAATAAAGCCATAAGTTGACACTGTTTTTCAGGTGCCAACTCCTCACTTTTTGTGAATACATGTAAGTCATTAACTATCATTTTGCTTATCTTGAAAGAATTCAAGGATACAAAAAAAAAATCATTAAATGTTTTACACACTATTACCCTTCTCAATAACATGACATGACATGAAATATCACAAAAGCAATATATTCAGATACTACTCAGAAATTATTATCTCATTGACTTACATATATATTGTTTTGATTTTTTTCAGTATAAAAATTATCAATTCCTTGCTGATACCACTTAAAGAGAAGGATGAGTTCTGGGGAAGGTGAAAAATAATTTTTTTGAGCTTTCTCATGCCTTTAAAGGGCAATCCAACCTTTGTAATGAGATAATTTGTGTGAAAGCAGAAAAATAAGAAAAAAAGGATGGTGAAATTTTGAAGGAAATCGGACAAGTAATAAGAAAGTTATGGATGTTTGAAAAATGAGATCACTACATCTATGCGAATCTCAAATTGGCAATTTGGTGATTCGATTGTGACATTTTTGTGGACAACTCTCCCATTTGTCGTACACAAAAATATCATTAATTTGCGGTTTTCTTCGAGGCGCTTTTACCCTCAGGGCAGTACTCAAAATATATTGGAGATAGCATATTGTTATAGGTCCTCATGAAAGAAAAAGATCATACTGAGTAATATATTTTGAAAAAGAGACATTCTAGTCATTTTTTGTGTTAGAGCGAATGGGGGAGTTGTCCACAGCTACATCACAGTGACATTACCTATTCCGCCAATTTGAAATTCCGATATGTATAGTGATTGCAATTTTCAAAAATTCATAACTTTCTTATTGCTTGTCCGATTTCGTTCGAACTTTCACTAATCTGCTTCTCTGATTATTCCTCTTTCTTTCAAAGCAACTTGCTATTAAGGTTGGACTTCCCTTTAAAGGCATTGATTAACTTTGCCCAGGATTGAAAAAAAAAATCACTGTTCCAGCTAATGCTGTAATCATAATTGCAAACCTTTAGCTCAGACAGGAATCGCCTGAGTTTTATAAGCTGATCGGTCGTTTATATATCAAGATATTTACGATTGAACAGTGATGTCGGGATAGAGTACCACCGAACCCTAAAGAACTCTTACGGTTGGCATACCTCGCTCTATCACAGAATACCGTACGGGCTGGAAACCCGCTCTGAAATCGCCAAGCGCTGGTGCTTGGTTTTTGTGACTGCAGCGCAGCGGAGAAGCCGAGCGACTTGCGCTAGCGATTGATCGCGATTTTCTCTTTTTTAGGATAGTAAACGGGTTCCATTTTCTCTCATACTTTCACATATCCTTAATTATATTTGTAGTTAGAGGACTGCACACAATTCACTGGCATTTGAGCTGATTTTACAATTTTTCACAAAGTTAATCAATCACTTTAATGTCAGTTTGGAAGAACATCATAGTAGAAATGTCCCCTGAAAAGGATTGCTCCTCAAATGCCCTCGTATTCAGATATGACAAGAAACAGCTGAAGTGTTCGGGCCGAACATTTATGCCACATGTGTGTGCAGTCCCATATATCCATTTCTGTGTGCAGTGCATGTGCCTTTTAGCAAGATTGGGTGAATTTCTTATCACTTTGATGATTCCAAAATTTCACAGTATACACCAATTCTTATGTACATGTAGACGTGATCAACCTTTCCCAATTGCCTTGAGACAATTTCTTTCACAATGAAATTGCATGACCAGAACTCAACTTTATCTTTAAAAGACAATTCTAAAGTGCACATACATTTACACACACAGATTGAACTTCACATGAAACAGCTCATACAACTTTACATAATATATTGGCACATGCACTACAGGTATAAATGTAACATCAATACAAACATATAAACTAGAAAGTATCTTTTTTTACCACACAGCAGTAATTTGTCACAAATGTTTTTTCCAAAACATTTAACAGACAACAAGAATCTTAAAATGACTAAAACGCCATCTACATGAATTTTCAATTATAAAGCTACAGTAAATAATCAAGAACCTAAAGTCCGCGGAATAACGATCACAATGAAATGTTCAAAACAGACAAGAAAAAAAAAGTGGCAAGTAGAGAAATATCAAATTTCCTGGTCAATCATTGTACAATGAGTTCAAAGGATGAAAATAAGTTTTAAGATAAATTCACAAGCATTTCAGAACCCAAAATGAATTCAGGAGTGTATTGTTGACAACAAGTAATCCAAGCCTTACAAGTATTCATAAGTAACAAAACAATTCAAGACAAAGCAAGAAGCTGATGTCGCTTCTGATAATTGAAATTGCACCAAGTTCTTGCGACCAGTTGATCAGGACCACCAAGTTATATGTCTGAATTATCTCCAGACCGGCACCACAGGTTATCATCTTCCTCGCATTTCAATAAATAGCAAAAATACTGAGATTGTCCAACCGTGCATATGAATATGACAGTAGATCCATTATCGAGGCAACAGCCTGGACAGTCTAGTTCTTCTTCTTCTCCTCCACACCAGGACAAAGTAAACACAAACAATGAGCATGACGCAGCTGATGTTCAACATCATGCACATACTGAGGTCCACCCCGTTGATCCCAAGACCAAAGTATCCTGCCTTTTTTGTCTCCACCGCCAGACGAATACTCATCTCCCTCTGCCGCAAGTTATCTAAAACATCCTGCTTCACGCCCTCAGGATTTAGCGTGGCATGAGTCCTCACGTCCACTTCATCTCCAGCTTCGCGGTCTGGTGAGTAGAGTCCTTTGAACGCAAAATTCCGCAAGCTGTAGTAGTCTTTCAAGAACCCTAGAACCCTCCTCTCTTCCCATAATTCCATGTTGGTGCTCGCGTAACAGGACGCACATATAGTCCGCGGGGGAAAGGGCTGCTTGGGGTGGGAGGGATCCTCTGAAGGGTCACCGCGGAGACGCTTGTTGACACGATTGTGGGTCTGCCACAGCCACATGATGGCGCTGTCCAAGGAGGTGACGGATTCATCCAGGTCTGCCACCTCGTGGCGGAAGTTCTCCCGGCAGTTCTGACAGCTGAAGAATGAGAGGATGTAGCCCCTCATGGCATGGAGGACCTCCATGTAGCTCACATTATCATCTGAAGGTAGAACAAAACATGCATGAGAATTTAATCAATTTAAATTCTTGAAGAGAAAGTTTCATTGTAAATGGTTATGTGTCCCTGACTACGGAAAATGATTCCAATAAAGATAAATTAATGGTTGATAGAAATCATTTCTACTTTATACATCTCCATGTCAATGAAGTCTGAAAGATAATCAGCAGTTTGACCACAACTGTTACTAACACTATTACTTTTAAAAGTCAGGGTAACAATACATTGGCATTTTTATCTTTAATCCTTCCAACTTCTAGAAGTTTATGAAGTGAAAAATTGTTATTGCAACCGGTCAACATCTCCTGATCAGTGCAGCTTGAGGAATGATGAGCATATGAAACAGCATCAAAACAAGACAGTCAGGGAAACATTATATTATATTAGAATTTATTTTCCATCACTCTTCTAAATTCTACATAAATTAACAAGAACAGCATGCATTTGTACTCAAATCTTCTTATAGGTAAAGCATGGAAACATTCTCCGTGTATGGAACAGCATCAAAGGATGACAAGGATAGCCCTTCGCTACCTTGACTAACACCATGTAACTTTTGATGGTCAGGGCAAAACTACAATGGAATATTTCTGTCAGCATTTCAACTTTCAGAAAAATTAATACACAATAATCGTTTCTACTCACATCTTCTGATCAATGAAGCCTGAGAGACGGTCAGTGTGTGGAACAGCGTCCAGAGACCACAGGGATAGCCTCGGAAATGAGGCTCACTGCCATGACATCCAATCCACTCCACTCTATCGGGAAGTCCATTCCCTGGTTCCTGTTTGAAAAATTTTGGGGGAAAAAAAGTACCAGGGGAATATGTTCAGTTTGGGGTACTGTAAAGTTTAATACAGTGAAACCTTCGTATAAAGATTGCTGAAGTGAGACAAGAAAATCAGACTTTACAAGCAGGTAGTCTTTATCCATGATTCCCATAATGTGAAACAACACTAATTATTTATTTCTTTATTTATTTTTTTAATTTATTAATTTATATATTTACTTTTTTTTTTTTTTTTATTCATTTTTTTTTTTTTTTATTTTTTTTTTTATTTATTTCTATTTTTTATTTATTTATTTATTTATTTATTTATTTATTTTTATTTTTTTTTTTTTTTTGGGGGGGGGGGGGATTTGCTCTTTATAGATGGATGGTCTTCACTCAATGGCTGTTTGAGTGCAAAACATACAAGTAGCTCCTAAATAGAAGTCAACATCCCTTGCATGTACATGTATATACTTTTTCATAACCCTTGGGAGCAACTTTGTAATATTACACAATTTATTTACAAAGTTCTTGCAGTCTATCTGGATCCTACATGTATATTAAGGTGCACATAAAACTACTCTATTCCTTTAATAGGTTTTCTATTTTTGGCACCCAGTTTAAATCTATTATAAAAAGATGACAATAAAAAGGTTTATGTAATCAATCCTTTGCCTCCATGGAGCTATCGATGAGCTACATGTACGTCAATATTAATCTGAATGCTCTATTATTATTCAATAATGTAATGAAATCCATTCATCACAATGTTGGGCATGCACATGTACCAGGTGGCTGTAATACCACAACAGAAATAAATGAGAGGTGTGCCAGAAAGTGTATAATTTGTACAGCAGCTGCGCTATACAAATCTACCTTAGTTATCATTTCAAACTGTCAATAAATGAATAATCAATCCTTTGTCTCCATGAACTATTGATGACTTACATTGATACTAATAATACTTTATTAAAGTGTACCAATCACCTGAAAAAAAATAATTTGTGTACTGCTAGAAGGTATAAAATTAACCTCAAAGAACTTTATCTGGCATTCTGTTGGTCAATAGTTTAGGAATATGAAGGAAATAAATGATAACATGAAGGTGCACGCGCGGAACCGAGTTAGGTTCCACATGAGCCCTTATCTTGGCGAGTGCGTACCGGTGCGTCGAGTAGTCTACTCACGAGTCACTGTTATAGAGAGTGTAATCAAACTTGCAGTATCTCTTTATAGAAGTGATATTTGAAGCCTACATTTTGACCAAAGTATAATGGCATGGAACCTCTAACATACAGAGCAAAATATTTTTTGGCGGTTGGTACTCTTTAATGGTAAATTTAATGTAACCAATCCCTCACAATTGATAATGTAATGCTAGAGTAAAAGGAGAGGTGTGCCATAAAGTTTATTAGAACAGAAGCTGCACTATACAAAGCTTTATGAAACAGGGCCCTGGGGTCACAGGACCAAGACCAGGGCCCTTTTACATAAAAACTTGTTCCCAATAACAATTTACAATAATTGTTATAAGCTACTGAAATCACTGCATTTGGCTGAGAGCAAACTTGTTACTAGAATTCTGGCACTTGTTATTAATTATGAATTTGAAGAAACAGGAACCAGGAAGAAAACTTTTGATTACATTCATTTAGCATTGGGTCTCAACTTGTCTCCTTCTTAGCTCAAGATAAAGTATGTCATGGGAAAATGTATTTGACACAACATATGTTGAGTTCACAAAAAGACAAGCAGCATCTTTAGAGATAATGGAGAAAATATGAAATTTTGTGTACAAAACATATGGAGAGTTGTACTACTAAACCTGTCACTTTGAAGCAATATTGCCAATTTTAGGATCGCCATAGAAAGTAAATTGAGACTTTTCAAACTTTCATAAATTTCTCATTTCTTAACCGATTTTGATGGAACTTTTTAAAATTGATTCTCTCTATCCTCTCTTTTCATTAAAATTGATTTTTCCCCAGTGTTTCATTCTCCTAAAAAAAAAAAAGACCAAGACCCATGCTGGTCTCTCTCTACATTAGTGGTAATTACTTGCTTCATGGAAAGAGCCTTACCTTGGTAGGATCGACATGGGTCAACCATTCCTCTATAGGTACACTGGTGCCCTTCTTCTGAAGTAACCATTCATGGGTGGTAGATAAAAATGACATCACCTCAGGTCTCCCTGGAAAATACTGCAATAAATGCGATATTGGAAAAAAAAAATGGGAGACGCATTGATCAAAATCTCACACAATGATGTAGTTCTACAATAAGATGATCATAATGATCATTTTGCAAAAATGGATTTTAGGTGATTGAAAGCATCTTCTGTTTCATCACAAATAAAAAAAGAGGAGATGTATCGACATGCATTGTTCAAAATCTTTCACAGTTCGGTAGTTTTTTTACACAGGACAATGCATCATCTGAGACAGAGTGTGCATCATGTTCATGTTTACGTCATGGACATATCATAATGGTTGTGCGTCACATGATGCGGCAAAAATGTCTTCGCGGTCAATATCCTACACTGATTGAATTCTTAACTTCAGCATTGGACAAAATACTATAAACCTAATCCTAAAACTATAAACCTAATGCCAACTCTAAACCTACTCTAAACCTACCTACATGTATTTATCCGTGACTCCCCAACACTTGCTACATTTAAAACCAGATTAAAGACCTATCTCTTCACACTGTAATCCCACAATTTAGTTAATATGTATAATCAGGTTGTAATTCCAAATTCGTAGTTATGTCAATGTATAATTTCAGAATTATATCTAATTTTATGACTTTGTCTTATATAATATGCTGTGTATATTTATGTTGTCCTTCTAATGATTGTTATTGCTAATGTTTTGCTTCATAAGTTGTTTAGTTTATCTTTAAGTTTGTTAAGAGCTTAGAAACACCATGTAAATTAAGCGCTATATAAATGTTTATTATTATTATTATTATTATTACTATTATTATTATTATTATTAATGATTATTAATAATTATTATTATTATTATTATTATTACTAGCATAAATTACCCGTGGCAACATGGGGGGGGGGGGGTCTTCTCCTATGTACAACCCAAGTACCCATTCACACTGAAAGGCAAGTAGTTTATTGATTAAATATATTTGAACAATTGATTCATAGCAGACTCCTCTTTAAAGGGCAATCCAACCTTGGTAATGAGATGATATGTGTGAAAGCAGAAAAATAAGAAAAACTGGATGGTGAAAGTTTGAAAGAAATCGGACAAGGAATAAGAAAGTTATGGATGTTTGAAAAATGAGATCACTACATCTATGCGAATCTCAAATTGGCAATTTGGTGATTCAATTGTGACATGTTTGTGGACAACTGTCCCATTTGTCGTACACAAAAATATCATTAATTTGCGGTTTTCTTCGAGGCGCTTTTACCCTTGGGGCAGTACTCAAAATATGTTGAAGATAGCATATTGTTATAAGTCTTCATGAAAGAAAGAGATCCTACTGAGTAATACATTTTGAAAAAAGTGACATTTTAGTCATTTTGTGTGTTGGAGTGAATAGGGGAATTGTCCACAGCTACATCACAGTGACATTACCCATTCGGCCAATTTGAAATTCCCATATGTATAGTGATTACAACTTTCAAAAATTCATAACTTTCTTATTGCTTGTCCGATTTCATTCAAACTTTCACTAATCTGATTATCTGATTTTTCCTCTTTCTTTCAAAGCAACTTGCTATAAAGGTTGGATTTCCCTTTAAACATAGGAGGTTCAATTTAATTACCATCTTGGGTTAAACTGGGGGAAGAACTTAAATATCATTATGGAGTGAAATCAAAATCTAACTATAGAATGGAAAAGAAAATGTATTGTAACACGGTGTATTTAGTAATCAGTCAAGAGGCAATTATCGTAATATAGAAATGTTATCATTACATGTATTAAATCAAAAATAAATGTGTAAGTACATGTACCCTACAATGTAAAACAGATTGCATTTGTTTGTATTTCTTCAATTAAAGGTTGCTCAATCATATACATGTATAGTGTAATGTTGAAAGAAGCGAGAGAGAGAGGAGGATACAGTGGGAAACAGTGGTGGGGAAAATGAGAGAGAAAGAGAGAGAGAGAGAAACAGCCAGTGGGAAAAATGAGAGAGACTCATAGACAGTGGGAAAATGATAGAGAGTGAGGGAGAGAGAGAGAGAGAAAAAAAAAATAGACATGCAGGGGGGATAGATAGAAATTTTAAAGAATACAGGAGAGAGGGTGGGGGGGGGGAGAGGGTTTAGCTGTTGTGATGAAAAGTGATAAGATTTGAAGGGCCTCCACTGGTATGTTTAGGTTTCTGATATTTTTTTTCCCTGGTAGGTTATAGTTATGCATTGAAGGAATTGATAAAAATCTTAGAAGATGCACTGAAAATGTATATCTTATGGAACTTGTGCATCTTTTAAACGTTACATTGGCATCTTCACTTATTAGAATACAATATGCAGTGTCATTCAAATAAATAACAATATTGGCATGTGTATACGTTAGATTATGTCTTTTTTCTGATAGAAATGTAAAGCACAATGTAGAAAATATCAACACGTCAGCTAAACAGTAAAGGCAAGATATGCTACAGTATACAGATGAAAAGATCATGATTTTGAGATGGCATGTTATTTAATGTAAAAAGAAAGGACTCTGTACGTCTGTTATAGATACACTATATTGGTTGTTTAAGCGATAAACCATTTTTACTCTATTATATTCATATATGTCTATATTCTTAATAAACATTTATATATACATAAATACAACAGAGTGTTCTAAAACACATGTCAAACAAAATTTAAACGTGTCATTTGAAGGCAAAACACAGTGTACAGATAGGATCAGAATATATGAGATGGCATGTTATGTGAAAACAAAGCACTATGAATTTGTATGTTATAGATACACTGCGAAGACGAATCTAGATCGAGAGTCAGATCGACGACATCGACATCGAAGCCGAAATAGAGCCGTTCCCGATGTCCGATGTGACTGAAATTCAGGTGCTAGTTGTACTTGTAGTTCTTGATTCAGGCGGGATGTGCATTAGCGCCGGCAATTTCTGACTGTTGAACAATTTTCAGATTAGATCTAACGTTACATGTACAACCGTGCCATGGATTCACTGGACGGAAACACACTGAATGAAGGCCGCGCTGAGTGCAGTGCAGATCTACGCGCGTACGCGACGGTTCATTCATCAGCATAGCCTTAAGCGTACCGTACGTGAAATGTATGCCTATGTAATTTCGCTGACCCGAAAAAGGTCAAAAGGACTGGGAACTTCGAAGCTTTACTCGGGGCCTGCCAAAGAAAGTTACGAATTGTAAAAACCTTTTGAATAATGCGACCAAAATACCACAAACAACCCCTTTCATGACAATCTGGGAACAATATAACCACGTTTACAAAAAACCCCAGCTCGATTGAGTGCAAAATCACCGAGAAAAGCGCCGTCAAACAAACGGAAGGACAGACAGAGATCTGAGCTTAGCCAAATTATAGTAAGGATTATTATTATTATTATTATTATTATTATCATTATTATTATTATCATTATTATTATTATTATCATTATTATTGTTAATTATCATTATTAATTATTATTATCATTATCATTATTATTATCATTATTATTATCATTATTATTATTATTAATATTATTATTATCATTATCATTATCATTATCATTATTATTATCATTATTATTATCATTATTATTATCATTATTATTATTAATTATCATTATTAATTATTATTATTATTATTATTATTATCATTATCATTATCATTATCATTATCATTATCATTATCATTATCATTATCATTATTATTATTATTATTTTCATTATTATTATCATTATTATTATCATTATTATTATTATTATTAATTATCATTATTAATTATTATTATCATTATCATTATTATCATTATCATTATCATTATCATTATCATTATCATTATCATTATTATTATTATTATTATTATTATTATTATTATTATACCTACCCATAAACCCCAATTGCAACCCTAACCCTAACCCTATAGTTTTGATGGAGCATATGTCTAAGAACCATCATAATATTACTACACTTTGGCAGCACAAGTGAGCAAATACATGTACATGTAAAGCCCAACGCACACTATACGATCGGTCTACGATCCACTTTTGAAAGAAAATGTTATAGCATTAGATATAAACATTTAAACACATAAAATATCTTTGATTGAGGTTCTGAATAGTTACACAGATATCAAAATTGAAATTATGGCCTATTATGAGCATTCTAGTCGGAGGAAAGGTCAAATTGGCTCTGAATTGTAGTGACGTCAGAGCGCTCCTGCGATTGTCTACGATTTGAAAATGATTTGGCCCTTAATCTTTATATAAGGTTGACATCGTACCAAATTCCTATACTGAGTATTCATATCATTGTTCAGAACCTGAATCAGGTAGCGTTCACTTGTTAAAATGCCTATATTTAATGCTATTGCGATTTATTTCCAAAATCGGATCGTAGTCCATCATATACATGTAGTGTGTGGTGGGCTTAAAGAACAGGATTTGGCTCTGTCTCTTTAGCATGGCCATGTGCAATGGCTGCATGACGAGTAATGATTAACGATACCAGAGTTTTTCACCACAGCATAACACACAAAAAGTGGGAGACTTTTCTGTGTGACACTTACCTTGCTGAGGACACCAACATAGTTTGTGAGAGCCTCTAGATCTTCCCCTTCTATGTGACTTCGGAGGGACACTTCCTGACGTAGAGAGTACTGGATGGCTGACTCTAGATCCAACATATAGACCTTAGGCCTAGGATATCGACAGAAACATAATGAAACTCCTTAATAGCACTATTCAACTTTTCGGTAAATATATATGATTCCTCATCAGACATTCACAAACTTGGCAATATGCTGAATACATAGACTCTCAGAGGGTTTTGATAGGCTAATTAAGCAGTTCACTGCTTTTCAAAATACATAATAGTTCAATACAAACTATCAATATCACAAAAAATATGAAAATGCATGACAAAACATCCTTTCTAAAGGTTATGGAAAGCAAGATTATAAGGGAGGGATATTTCTATGGAATTCATCTGAAATTACTAATTTTAAAGTTATTCATACAGGATATTAATTTTTTAATTTTTTTTTTACTGAAAATCAACATAATTTTTTCTTCCATGCCTACACGTTGATCAGTTTTCGTAAAACTTCCAGAGACATTTTCTTACATTCTGAGTCAAATTTATAAACAATTCCAATTCCAATTCCAATACTTTTGCAACTTTTTTTATTTTCATTAGGCCTGAGTCATAACGGTTTTTTTTTTGACCGGTGCCTGCCGGTGATTTTTCGGCGGAGACCGGCAGACCGTTGAAATAAAGAAATACATAAAGAAATTCAGTGTTAATGAAAGACTTTGAAAATCAACCAGTTTAAGAACTAAATTCCCTTATCTATATTAGAACTTTCTCATGATATGAAATTTCAAACCATTAATCAACCAAGTGGGACTATGGAAATAAGATTACCGAGCAGGATTTCTCAATTTTCTTGCTTGAATTGATCGGTACATAACATTACGATATTGTTGCACTCTGTATGGGCGTTGCCATCTTTTATCTGTTTGTTTGCAACTCGTAATTACTCCACTAGAGTTAGCCTGGAGTTAGCGCCATCTCGGGGCAAGGGGCGCAGAATCGTACCAGCAGCGCTCATACAGAATTCAACAATAATACGGGCCGATAAATTCAAGCAAGAAAATTGAGAAATCTTGCTCAGTGATCTTATTTCCATAGTCCCACTTGGTTGATTAAAGGATTGAAATTTAATATCATGTGAAAGTTTTAATATAAATAAGGAAATTTAGTTCTTAAAACTGGTTAATTTTCAAAGTCTCTGACACTGTGAATTTCTTATGTATTTCTTTATTTCATCGGTCCGCCGGTGTGCATGAAATTGCACCGGTGACCGGCTGCATCGGTCGGGCGCCGGTGGACCGACCAACTCGACTCAGGCCTAATTTTCATAATAAAAAAAGGACATTTTAGAGTATTCTGTACCACTCACCATTCACTAGGCCTCTGATCAGTCATCCTGACATTTGATTTCTTCTGCAATGCTTTCTCTTTGTTCTTCTCTATCACTCTATCCCACATCATCTTCTGCTCTCCTCCTCCTTCTTCATTAGCCCTTCCATCTCCTTCATCATCCGCTGCCTGTCCTTCATCTTCTCCTACATCATCTAGGCCCACCCCAGCTCCTAGGCCTCCAACTTCCTCTCGGAGTATCCCTACTCCTTCAGCGCCTTTTTCTCCTCCCGCTTCTGCCCCGCCTGGTCCTTCTTCCTCTTCTCCTGCGTTCCCTCCATCCTTATCTCCTCCTTCACCTCCTCCTCCTTTATTCATCTCCACAAATCCCTTGTCGCCTGGCCTCAGAAGGAGACTGAGCCCCATCTCCTCCTTCTTCTTCTCCTCTTCCCTCTCTTTCTCCTTCACTTCCAAATTTCCATCCTCGTCCACGTCCCTCCCATCGAAGTCGCTATCGATGTTGTCCCCCTCACTCTTGATTCCTTTCCCATCCGCTCCTCCTGGTCCCAACAGATGTTCCTTTTCCAGCATCTCATCACCATGATACTGGTTGGTATCATCAGGAATTTGCTGGACTGGGGGTTCTTTGTTGGCATTTTCTTTTATGTGTCTCTTAATAGCTGCACTGAAGCTAGACCTGTCAGACCTACAACAGCACAAAAAAAGACAACAAAATGGAGAATACATAAACAAAATGATCGCAATCATTACTTCACACTGTCCCACAGAGCAAACAGCATCTTACAACCACTCTCATCCACTTTTCAAAGTTATAATAAAATATCAGAGTCCATTTCCAATACCTATTTTGTAATAAAACTATTTTCTTCTGCCTACCTTTAGGTGTCCTTTAATAAATTCATCATCATTGCAACTAACTGCTCTAAAATTTTGCTAGATACACAAGCCACTGATAATTTGGGTAGTGAATACTGGTTCAAGAAACACTATTACTAAATGCAAATCAATATGAATGATTCGTCCATTATTTAAGGTCAATTTTAAAAAGAATTTCCCCATAGGCCCCCTCTGACATTTCTAACCTATCTACAAGCATCTGTAAATCTTACCCAACAACCTTTGTAGGGACTCCTGACTGGTCTATGATGTATGCCGAGGGGAACGAGTCCACACCCCATTTCTCAATGAGAGGATTATCAGCTTTCCTCATCCATTTCACCTCTACTCCCTCATGGTTAGAAACATCTAAGATGATCTACGAAGGAACAAGTGAATGAGTAAATTACGCAATGCGTAATAAATGTCCCCGCCGGAAGTGCAGATCTGTGGAAATTAACTAGCCTGAACCTTAAAATTTCAGTGAAAAACTTTAGTGAATAAAACAATAATGTTACTGCATGCAAAAGAAGAGAATACCAACAATGCATGTATACAACTGAAATATAAAACATGAAAACATTATGAACCTTCAGCCATTTTGAATAAATTTGCATAAATTTGCATGAATAATGAATTTCAAAATTCTGTGTAGAAGTTTGGAAGCCCCCACCCAGCCCTATCAGATAAAACAATCGGAATCAAAATCCGATGTGAAATAGAGGAGAAGTAGCATTTTTCGTCAATTTTGAATAAATTTGCATAAATTTGCATAATTAATGAATTTCAAAATTCTGTGTAGAAGTTTGGAAGCCCCCACCCAGCCCTATCAGATAAAACAATCAGAATCAAAATCGGCCAAGAAATGACGGAGAAGTAGCATTTTCTAACATTTGAGCACACACGGACAGACGGACGGACACACACACACACACACACGCACACACGAACGGAGCCCGTTTCATAGTCCCCTCACGAACTTCGTTCGGCGGGGACAATAAAACAATGAAAAGGATATATAACGAATACTGGTAGATGAATTTTCAGTATCCACAAATGCTGGTTTTATTTCATGTGAGATTATCAAAAGTCCCATTCAATTCTATTTCAAATATTTCCTTCGTTGCAGTTTATGTTGACAGATCAAGATCTGATAGCCATAGGTAAGGGCATCATCTGTGACTAGATGGATGTCCTTAACGTCACCTGTAGGCTTGAACATCATGCAGTCATGAATGATGTGTTTGGTTTTTTGTGACTACAATCAAAGACTGTATGCTAATCTTGCATGAAGATTGTGGATTATATTCAAGCTAGTACACTGACTTCTTTTTCACTTTAGTCATGCACTTCAGATCTTATGGAGATACTAGTCATACAATTCAGATTTGGGGCCATTTCCAACACAACAATTGAAAACCTTAATCAATATCAATACAATTTGATTTTCACATATAAAAAAAATAAAACCATTAGCAGGATTCATAGGATTGAATAGATGTATCTGGTGGATACAATTTGATTCTGATATTTAGTTTTGACCAAAGTTCAGCAGGATTTCTTACCTCTTTTCCCATGAAGTTGTCAGCACCTTGAAAGACCACAACCAGAAACTGATGATTGGGATGATGAGTGAAGAAGTCACTCACCCAGTGTGCTCTGTCAAGGTACAAGAAATCAAAGGGCATTCTTTATAATTACCTATGTGTAATTCTCTTGTGAAAAGGGTGCTTCTAAGGAGTGCACTTCATATGATAATCATCTACAGTTAACAACCAAATGATCTGATGCAAATGCAGACTAAATTGTTACAAGGCAAAGAGATAACAAAGAAAGGAATCATTTGAAAGAAGAAGATTGAGGCTAACCCTAACTCTCACTTTTGCTTACTCAAGCATTATATGTCCCATTTCCTGAGCATTCTTAAAAATGGGCATAGAATACAAAAAGTACCCCCCAAAAAAACAAACCAAAAAAAAAAACACATTTTTCTTTCAACATTACATGATAATCATTCTTTCATCAATTTTCGTAAATCTTTTACCATATCAAATATCAAACAATTATACTATCAAGGGACATGACTTACAGCAATAAAAAAACAAAAAACATACAAACAAACAGAGGAAAAATGTTATTAATGTGACTTCTTTTCATAGAAAAATGTTATACATGTTATGTCTGACTCACTAGCAAAGTGCATATATGTATTTACAGGTATGCTATTTCCTCTGAACCCACTGGTTATAATTCTATATTTGTTCAACAGATATTTGTTATACTTTATCTAACACAGACTCAGTATTCCACATCTAAAAAAGAAGAAAACCTACTCTGCTGGTTGAAGATCAGGCCATGGCTTGATAACATGGGGCTTCTTGGCTTCCTCCTCAATCTGTGCAGCAACAAACTCTCTCATAGTCCTCACATCCCTTCCTCCTACAACAACGAAAGATAGAAACATAGAAAACAGCAATTAACCCTTACAGGACAGGAATTATTTAAGGGCTAAATTGATCACATTTTGTTCTTCAAATTGGCAACAATAACTACATGAATAACAATATCCATGGTTAGGAATATAGTCAAAAGTTGAAAAATTGCAAATTTTGATAAAAAAACAAACAATGATTTTGAACCTTTAAACGTGTTGCCAATTTAAGGATTTTAAAGCTTATTCTTGTTTTTAAAATTCCTGGCATCAAACGCAATATGGTCATGCATCAAAAATGGATACAGCGTGTGCAGAAATTTTTGCTCTTTCTACTCATGCATCTGGTATATATGTTTAGAGCTCTGAATTAAAAGCTGTTGAGCCAAACCACAAATTGTGGTCAATTGTCTCGAAAGGGTTAAATTGTTCACTAGCAAAATGATAGGATGATTGGTCCACTTGATCTACAACATCAAATAAATAAACAAACAAACAAACAACAACAAATTTGGATATGAGTTTTTTCATAATCAATTATGTACATGTTCATGTATGTGTGTATGTAAGGCAAAAAAATAAAATGTTTATCCAGGCATAAGAAGTTGAAGAAAAAAAATGGAACTATTCAATAGAAGAAAAAAATTAAAGCTGAAATAGCTCATACATTTGTACATGTAGGCTGAACAACATTGTACATAATACATAATAATAACTAGCACATCAATGATGTGGCGCTCATCCGGCATCCAGCAAAGAAATTCACGCAATTTGTACTTTGAACTGAGTTGAGACTGTAATTTCAAAATTCTGTGAAGAAGTTCAATGAACCTCATGAAAGTCTTTAAGATGGAACAAAAAAAAATCAAAATCGGTCAATAAATGAGGAAGAAGAAGCAATTTTTTTATTTTTTAAAATAAATTTCACATAAATTAGCATAAATAATTTTCTACACAAAAATTCAAAATTCTGTGAAGAAATTCAATGAACCTCATGAAAGTCTTTCAGATGGAACAAAAAAAATCAAAATCGGTCAATAAATGAGGAAGAAGAAGCAATTTTCGTGATTTTTAATTAATTTCGCATAAATTAGCATAAATAATTTTCTAGACAAAATTTCAAAATTCTGTGTAGAAGTTCAATGAACCTCGTGAAAGTCTTTCAGATGGAACAAAAAAAATCAAAATCGGTCAATAAATGAAGAAGCGATTTTTGCGATTTTTGAAAAATGCGCATAAATTAGCATATTTAATGAGTTTCAAAATTCTGTGTAGAAGTTTCGAATCCCCCACCTAGTGCTATCATATAAAGCAAACGGAATTAAAATCGGGTAAGAAATGGCAAAGAAGAAGCATTTTGAAATTGTGGACGGACGGGACGAAGGACGGACGGACGGACAGACGGACGGACGGACGACGGACGACGGACGACGGACGCCTCGCCATGGCATAAGCTCATCTGCCCATTCGGGCCGGATGAGCTAAAAATAATAATAACATGTCTTGTTTACCAAGGGGAGCCAAATCAGTACTCTTCTCACTGAGGGCCCTGCCATCACTACCCTGGATTTAGCATATCATATCACACATCACAATAACCACTTACATGTACATACATGCACTGGCATACTGGTGGGGGGGGGGGCTTGGGGGCTGCAGCCCCCCAAAAGTTCCACGCCAAAAAAAAGGGGGGAAGGGGGGAAAAAGAAAAAATAGAAAAAAATAGAAAAAAAGGGAAAAAATTGAAATTACATGTACCTACCAGATATACGTTGAGACTTGTGATGAAATTACATTTTCATTTTTGCAAGCAAGCAAATTGTGACTCATATGCCTATGTTCAGCCCCCTCAAATTTTTTGGCTCATTACGCCACTGTATACATGGACAGTAACACTAAATTATTCTAGGTTCTAGAATAAGGAGGCATACGGTGTAGTTTACAATTCAAAGTCTCCAGGATGTCTCATTTTGCCTTTCCATGCATATGTATTACATGCATGAACAAAACCATATCTATTGTGACATTGGGTATCAAGTGTCTATGCCAGCATTATTCAAGCTAACAGATGGTTATGAAGCTAGACTTTTGTTCTACAATAGGTACATGTACCCCTCCCCCACACGCTCTCAAGGAGAGAAAGAAGAAAAAAGGAAATAAAACAATGAACAAATGGATTATTTTTAATCCAATAACTGAGTAGGGTAGAGGAAAGGTCACATGGGGGTAGATACTAATCCCTTGATTGCCAAACTCATAGAAGGATTAAAAACTTAAGTTCAAAGTCACTGACAATTCCTCATTCCTTGCTTTGCACAACTCAGTGTCAAAATTTAAACATTAAAATGATTTCTAGGAATGTATTTTAAATTGATTCTTCACTTCATATTACCCCTAGAACTGAGTGTACATGTACATTGAAGCTCATGTACAGTTTTGGTTGCAAAAAAAGGAAATTGGAAAGAAACGTGTTAAACATAGTCTCATTTTATTTTCCATGTATCAACAGATGTTTGTATGAGATCATTTGGTATTCCATCAATGACTTCCGGTGAATTTTACCGTAAATATATGTAAGGAATGCTAAATCACGGCAAAATACTGCCCTACACTAGGACCTTTCCACCCTGGCGGCTCCCGCACAACAATCTTGAGGCTTCACACAGAGATATAGGCCATGGGCCGAGCCTCAAAATTCTTCAGTTCCGTGGTCCATCTCTGGGAAGTACTTTATTTTGTCATAAATGATTAATGGACATATGTCTAAGAGCAGTGGTGAATGTTCCCATTTGCAGATTTTGCATGATGAATTTCCTTCGTTGGAGCATTGAAACATTGCCTTTCAGATTGGGGACCCTAGCCCCCTGGAGATGGTTATCTTTAAGTTAATCCTTCAGTCAACACAAGGCCTTGGGCCAGTAATCTGAGCATATCAGCACAGGCCAGGGTGGAGCTAGCTCGCGCACATCGTCGTACAGTTTAGTTAGTCTCTACTCATACTTGCACATGTTGCACATGTGCAAGTTAAAAAGAAAGTGATTTCAGTATCGTGTATAAATCTCTTTGAAAATGCTTGAAAATGAATCAAACATTTTAATTACAATTATCATCGTTAATGGGGTGAAATAGAAATGTGCCTAACATGTCTCTACGTCCGCTTCTGGCAATATAGGCCTAAAAATGCATGTTAGAACATAAGCCTACTGTACTTTTTTTTCCTTGGCTATCTTGCTGTCCGTAATTTAAATTTATTCAGTGGGGTCACATGGCCCAATAGCTCTTATTTTTTTTATTATTAGGCCTAGGTAACAGAATGGTTTTCAGAAAGACCCCCCCCCCCCCCCATTGTACTAAAGGTAGGCCAGCCTTTGTCTCTCGTCTTTTTTGTTTTTCTTCATAAGGCTCTGACAACTCTGCAGTCTAGGGAGCGAGACTACACCTAGTTCTGCGTATGTCGCACTGTACGTAAATTGACTCATTGAATTCCGAGTTTAGGCCTATTTCTACAACGAGGCAATACGCGTCCGTCGATCTCTCGTTGTAGCTCTCGCTCAGTTACTCGGATCTCAATGTTTCAATTTTAACGTACTGAATAATACCTATCTTCGCTTCTACGGGGTCATTTTCTACCGTTTGAAGTTGTATTCGGGTTAGCGTTTCGTTTTCGAAGTTCTGGTAATAACATCAAAAGCAAAATGAAGATATGAAATAAAGAAATATTAGTGTAATGAAGTCGCAGTCAGACGACCTTCAAGGCATAAGGCCAGCCCTTAATCTCATGCAGCTGATAAACAGCTGTCGTTGTAAACGTCTCCAACACAAGTCGTATCTGAAATATTTTTGTGTATTTTAATATAATATCTCCGGCATTACCTGCCCGATTTTCATGCTTTAAACGCCATTTTGGTATACGAATCCTCGTTCGCAAACTTGGAGTTAAAAAAAAGGATATACTTTTTGAATGCAGAGATTTTTTTGTTCTCATAATCTCTTCAGTCAAGCTCTGCTGGCGAGTCTTATCAGCGCTAAAGCACGCTCAAGGACGTTCATGGCTTAAGACACATGATAAGAGCTCAATCGCGCGTGCTGTACATTCTGAATCTCAATGCGTCAAATCCGAGTTTTGGGGCTCTAACTCGGATGGTCTCTGACGGCAGAAACTCGTAATGGGGCATATTTTCACAATTTTGATATAAAGTTGCAACAATGAGCAGACAGCTTTCCTGCAATGATGATGTCATATCTGGTCCTTAAGTGACCAATCACAGCTGGGCTATTAGAGACCTGAGTGCAAATGGCCAATCACAGCCCTCGTACTCTGAGTGTTTGTGTGCATGTACCATGTCTGCCACACAGAGCATCTTACACCATGACCATTGAATCAAGCGATTCACCAACAAAACTAGGATTGAGAGGGCCAGGAAGAAGCAAGAAAGAGCAGAACAAGAAGGTATTTGATTATTGTTATGTTTTTGTGTTTTGGGGGAAAGCATTATTATGAACAGTCATATTTTCACCAGGTTTTACTTGCATGAACTGTGGGCACAACTTTTCAACTACCAGTCCCATGCATTGGTATTTGTGTTGTGGATTGACTCCTTTAGTTTAGTTTGACTTTTTGAGTGGGCTTATCTAAAAAATCAGTTGAATTTACCCACAAATAATCATTTCCTTATTAGGATATCACAACATTGTAGGTAGACTGTCTCATTATGAAAATATGAATGTCTAAACACCCATTTTTATTATGAATTAGGCATTCACTTTCTAGCAAAGCTATGCATGATTATACATGTACATGTACATGGTATGTAGTAGATTTATCAATTAATCACTTATAGTACATGGACAAGCTTATCTGGAGGTAACCTTGTACTCCACAATAGCATTTACAGGTGAATAGGCTTCAATAGCTTTTGTGTGTGTTAACAGGCTATGGTCCATTCTAGATCATTCATACATGAGAGGAAAATACTATTTAAAATTTCACTTTCAACTCTGAAGCCTCAAATTTGTAGCATAGTAAGAGAGTTGAAGAGTCCCTGAATCCGGTAAGCTAGCAATGAAGTACTTCTATGCTGAGTGAATGAATGCTGAGTGAATGAATGGCGTGTCCTATTTTACAATATTAACAAATACTAAAATTATTGGGTGAAGACAATCTATTGATACATTTTGACCAATCAGCGTTATCGTTAAAATAGCCCCCCCCCCCCCCCCACTCCGGGCAGTATGCTATGGGGACTTAATTCCACTTCAAAAGTTCAATATACATTAATGTAGGAGAAGGTGATTAGATTTAATGTGTTTTTAAATCAAATTGTATATCGTATTTCATTTTTTATACAAGAGCAAATGGCATTAAATCTCTTATATTTTTCTGTTTCTTTTTAGTCTTTGAAAACAATGCTCCCAGCCACAAGGACCATCGATATTCCACGCAAGACGGAAGCAGTAATGGAGCCACATTTGAAGGTCCGACAACTGTGACTGAGGTAATGTGAATGATATATTTAGCCAAGGGTTCACCATGTTCTTCCAGTCCAGTGCATCATATGGAAAAAAGGACAAAACAGTGGATAAACAATTCACAAGAAAAAGAACGAAAGAGAAACAATTTATGCAGGTAAGCTGGTACAAGCTGCATAAATGAGCAAAGATGAGACGATTCTGCTCAAGACTTGTCTGAAAGACCTTCTTGCTTTGAATGTGAGATATCACTTCAGCCATACTTCACCTCCTACCAGAACTACACAAGATTCCTCCCAAAGGACAAAGAAGCAGGTCTTGAGAAGAACTTCTATGAACAGTCATATGAACATTTCTGTAAATCAATTGCAGAAGTAGGAGCGGGTAAAGGCTGTGAAGTACATGTATTAAAATTACAGAAATTTCTGTATATGCCATATATTCTGCAGGGGGGTTATTTTCACGAATTTAACAACATGCTGAAATATTGGCAACATTCATACATACTAGCGCAGCGTGGCTGTATGCAATGCAGGCTGTGCTAATTCACCCCTTCACTTTGCAAAAGTACATGTATAATATCATTGCTGCTTGTTGATTACCCAATCTAAAATCTGACCACTTGCAAAATAGTCTGGTTAATCCTATTTGCGAGAACAAATTTTTAAAAAATGTAAATTCGTATGTTTTTCAGTTAATATGCAGATGAGCTTCACTCATAACACATAATACCTTACGAAAGAAATTTTTCAAAACACGTGTTACATGTTTTATCACAGTTTTGAAAGTTACAATTTTTTTCAGCCAGGTATTCTCACAAGCATTTCCATATTGTGTGGAATACCGTTATTCTGCATATTAGCTTTCATGATTCATATGCCCTCTCATAGTCATTGCTCCATCTATCTTATAATTTTGTAATTTTGTGTGGAATCATGTGTTACTACATGTATTTGTAGTGGGAGCGGTAAAATATCCGAAAATGATAAATAATGCAATGTTCTGTATTTTTCTGTGAGTGCGAATTAGATAACAAGTTTAAGCCTTTCTCAAGTACAGTGAAATGGATTGAATATTCTGACAATAACAATGTACTAAGAATCTTTTTTGTATGATTTTGAATACATGTCAAATTTAAAGTTAATCTATATGTAAATCTTCTAAATAGGGACAATCCATGTCTCTGTTTTTAAGTTCGAATGAATGAGATTGAAGCGAATACAGGCCTACGCACATGTACTTGTTTGATGCTAATACAAACTACATGTACGTAAAGACTGGTTTGAATTATATCAAGAGTGTTTGTAAATCCAAGTATCCAACAGTGAATTTTATCAAAAATTAAAATATGCAACATGAATATACAGTTATGTGTCATGCTTATATTCCTGCATTGTTTTTCATATGTAAGGTCACAGAGAGAGAGAGAGAGAGAGAGAAATAAGGTGATACATATTAAGAGAACGGGATAACGAATGATTAAAAGGAATACATGAAAAGTGCTGGGGGGGGGGGGGGGGTTGGGGTGAAGGGGTACATGTATGTGCTTGTATCCAGGATAAACAGGAGATTAACCTTCAGAGGCCTTTTAATTTGTACACCTCAAACACTTTATATCTCGTATTCATTTATTCTATTTTCTGATTAGGTCAGTTATTCAGTATTAACTTGAGGGGGGGGGGGGGGGGGGGCTTGCCAGTACATGTGCAAGTAGATCTGTATGTGTGACAATGATGGCTGTGTGTAAATTCAAAAAAGAGAATGGGCACAGTACGAATTTTAAATTGAAAAAAGAGAATGGGCACATTATGAAAATTTGGATAGAAAACATCTTGCTTATTTTGGGTGATACACCGTATTCATTTATGTTGTTTTCACTTCATGGATGTACATGTGTGTCTGTGTGTGTTTTGGGGTTTTTTTTGGGGGGGGGGCTGATGTGTGAACTGATTAGGGTGGGGAGGGGTGGACGTGGGGGTATAGGGCAGCAGACAGACACTGTCCTCCCCTCAGGCAAAGCAAATACATCTGATTCTATGTCTGATTACACTGATCATTTCATGAGACATTTGATCACATACATGTATACTTGGTTTCTAGGAGGATAACTTACTATACGGTATTAATATGCAAATTAGATTTTATATGATTGACCATCATTACATGACATCACATTGCTCAAAATACCATCTCTGTGTCTAATGACTATATCTGCTGCAAAATATTCGAAGAAATACCTCTCTATTTCATGGTTGCTAAGGTAAAAATGTCCCTAGCAACCAATTCTTTACTTTTTCTTTGTTTTCTGCCATTTCTACTTAATGCCCAAGTTTCAAACGTGGGAACATGTCATTCCTGTTTCAGGTACATGTTTTGAACATATCTAGCACATTTTTAGGTACTTCCCAGAGATGGACCACGGAACTCGAAAACTAAGCAAGAAAACAGGCCTCGGCCCATGGTCTAATAGCATGTGTGTCGCTGTGAGTGGGTTTTGAACTCGTGTATGGTGTACAGTGCACAGAAGTTGTTGGGAGTTTATATCCCTGACCCGGCACCTAAATTATTTTTTGCCTCTCTTTTGTTTAATATGCCACTTTACGATGTGAAATCTTCACAGCATCTTTGTATTGCTAGTATCTTGCTTTTATCACCAAAAATCCAATAAATCTGATGAAAAGTTTTTGAGGACTTACCAAACTAAACATTACCTTTAACGAATGGGCCTACATGTATATAGACATTTTTTATTTCACAATATAGAAACAAGATGAATGCGACTGCGTCTCCTATATGCCTCCACCTAAATTCATGGCTCAAACTGTTCTTGAAATATTGTGATAACCAGATCAGATCATCTTCCTATGGTGATACATACTAGCACCAAGTTTGAAGTTCATACCTCATGTGGTTCTTGAGTTATCGCTAGAACGAGGCTAACACCTGAAATTTCAGAAATTGGCCTCTGTGACCTTGACCTTTGACCTACGTACCCCAAAATCTAATTAGATCGTCTTCCTATGGTGATACATACTAGTACTAAGTTTGAAGTTCATACCTCACATGGTTCTTGAGTTATCGCTAGAACGAGAAAGTGGGACGGACGGACAACCCGAAAATATAATGCCTCCGGCACCACCTTCGGTGGGCAGCTCAGGCATAAAAATCATTAGAAGTTGTACCCTTTCAATCTGTCTGAATGCTACATACATGATATAATCATTCGCCCTCTAAAATTGGTGAAGATGGCATAAAATATCCAAGTTGGTGAAAGCAATTTGAACAAGAATACAACATGCAGAAGCTACATCAATTTCTTACCTCTGTATAGTTTGGCCCCTGTCATGTTATCAGGTTTGGTGAATGGATAAAAGCACTGAAGAAAGACAAACAAGAAAGTGAAATTCATGTAAAGAATGAACAGTATTAAATGACAAAATGAAAACAGACTTTATGTATGATTGCAAACTTTACATTGCATATATACAGAATATGTTGAAACTGTATTTGGAGGAAAAATCAAACTAAGGAGTAGACGACTCTTAAGTCAATATTATTATTACAAGTGTGAAAAATGTGACCCCCTCACCCCCAAAAAAATAAAAAATCCTCTTCCCTCCCTCCCTCCCTCCCCCTCCTCCTCCTCCTCTTCCTCTTCCTCCTCCTTCTTGTCCTCCTCCTTCTTCTCCTCCTCCTCCTTCATCTTCTTCTTCTTCTTCTTCTTCTTCTTCTTCTTCTTCTTCTTCTTCTTCTTCTTCTTCTTCTCCTCCTCCTCCTCCTCCTCCTCCTCCTCCTCCTTCTCTCCTCCTCCTCCTCCTCCTCCTCCTCCTTCTTCCTTCTTCCTTCTTCCTTCTTCCTTCTTCCTTCTTCCTTCTTCCTTCTTCCTTCTTCCTTCTTCCTTCTTCCTTCTTCCATCTTCCTTCTTCCTTCTTCCTTCTTCCTTCTTCCTTCTTCCTTCTTCCTTCTTCCTTCTTCCTTCTTCCTTCTTCCTTTTCTTCTGCACCCAAAATCTCAGTCCTGGCCCAAAAAATTTCTAAAATTTTACATACATGTAGGGCTCATGCATACAGACAGAGAACTTGCAATCCGGACCCCCTCCGCGAAAAAATGAGTATGGAGCCCTGCAATTACTAAACACAGGATGGCTACATAAAATCATTGTTTATGCATCCAAAATCTGTGCATCTTATGGTTAATGCAATTAATGTGTAGAACTTTACTATTCAACCATTACTACAGTACTTCTACTAAATCCTACCTTCATTGATGGGTATCCATGTACATCATGACTCCTGCATACATCAGTGTTCTTCTTGTCTGCACAGTCAATAGCACCTATTTTCACAACGTGTTTCCAATCTGAATAACAGAAAAGTGTTTAATAATTTATCCCTTTCATGACAGGAATTATTTAAGAGCTATACTGATCGCATTTGGTTCCTAAAATTGGCAACAATAATATTTTTTTAGTGCTACATGGTTCTAATAAAATGTAATGTCTTTGAATACAATCTACATGATCAGGAAATTAGGAACTTTGTTGGAAAGTTGAAAAAATAGGAAAGTTGAAAAAAATGGGAAAGTTGAAAAAATGGCATATTTTGATTGATAAAAAACAATGATTTTGAACCTCTCAATGTGTTGCCAATTTCAGGATTTTGAAGCATATATTCTCTTTTTTTAAATTCCTGGCATCAAATGCAATATGGTCCTGCAACAAAAGTGGACACAGTGTGTGCAGGAACCTTTGCTCTTTCTACTCATGCATCTGGTGTATTTTTTAGGGTTCTGAATCAAAAGTTATTGAGCCAAACCACAAAATGTGGAGTCATGTCGCAAAAGGGATAATACAGCAAAACCTTGTCTTATCTATTCAACAGAACAAATCAAATTGTCTGGGTACAATGCTGATGGCAAATAATTGAGGATCAGAAGCTAACATCATTTTTTTTCACAACATTTTGTATGTGTCAGTACACAGGATTACCCTAAATGTACATGAACCTGTGAATGTTCTTAAAGGGACCAAACACAAGTCTGAATAATCAATTCATCTCCTGAAGTAATGGTGTAAACTGAATTTATGTACTTTTGAAGGAGCATCAGCAATACTTAGAAGAAAGTTGCTGTTTTTTTGTTTTTGTTCTAGAAGGAGTATAATTTTTTTTGAAAATCTTGAGCAAGGACCTTCCTCTTGTCAATAATTTAGAATCTAGTCGAGGGCAATAAAAAATTGCTTCATTTCTTTTCCATCAATCTAAACCTACATGTACATGTATTCATTTCAAAACATGATGAATAATAATACACTTTAGGCCCCGTTTCCAAAACCAATTATCCTACTCTAAAAAAGACAAATGTTGTAAATTGGAATTTGTATTAAGTTGCAAATAGGATTATAGGTGGGGCAGTCCAAGATATCCACCCCCCCCCCCCCCCCACCAGTCATGGTCAACTCGGTTTCCTGCCTTTTGGGGGTATCTTTCAATTACTGATCTTAACCCAATAGGGGTTCTATTGAATTTTTTCGTGCACCAGTGTACCCCTTTTGTTCTGAGGAGTGGACAGGTCAGCACTGGGTGTGCAGTAGTGAGTGCTATAACAGGCAGGGCATTGATTATGGAGTGCAAGTACAGTTAACCTTGCATAACTTCAAGTCACATAAGTCAAACTTTACCCAAGTCGAATCAAACTTTTTGACAAAACTATGCAAAACATGTGCTATTTACATTTCCTAAGTCGAATTTTGCATAAATCGAACTATTTTTTTGTGGTCCCAACAGATTCGACTTATGCAATGTTAACTGTACATGCACATGTGTACTTTGTACTGTACTGGAGAAAAGCAGAGAAGACTTTATTTGATGTAAGTTGATTTGATAATATTTTATTGATTATGCTTTTTTGGGTGGTAACTGTCCAATAGCTTTAATAATTGCTGTGTGTGGATATATATACATTGCTAAAGAAATAGTGAGAATTATACTAGTAAAATTTGCTACTGAAACAAGTTCTGTGTATTTGATATAGTGATGCTTATTTTTGGTCATGAAATACTCTTCGTAAATTGCACCAAATGTATGCATATTTGCAGATAGCAGTTAATTATTCTGACAAATAGAATTAAAATTTTGTGTATGTATCTGTATAGCAATGACACATTCATTTGTCTGTGATATGCATGTAGCTGCTAATTTTGATAATGATAATGCGTTCACTTTGAATATATTGTATGCAATCCTTATTCTTGTGAAGTGATTGTTATTTCATTTTATTTTTAGGACTGGTAAATGCATCCCATTCTTGCAATGCACTACATGTCATGAGTGAGAGATAATGGCGTACATGTAGATGGAGTATTGGCCGGTGAGTAACTGAAGGTTACAAGATTATTTTATAAAATGATGTAAAAATTATGCTGTAAAATGCTATATCGTCATTAAATACTGTACATGTACATAGATTTATATATTGTGAAATCAACAAAGACTTTTTATTTGTGATACAAATTGTCTGTATTAAATCTACGTTGTCTTTTTAAAATTCCATCAACTTCTTTTTCTGTAGGACTTTGAGCATTCATTATGTAAGTTTGACAGATATTCGTTTGATATTTTATTTGCTATCGTTTGAGTTTCTGAAAAGTGTTCGGACACTGGATCTACCACCATATTTATTTGCTAATATGGTTGATTTTGTGAAAAGTGTTCGGAAATAGGGTCCACTACCATACTAGATCTAGACTCTACTAGAATCTAATAATAACATTAGATCTAATAATAATAATAATAATAATATTAGAATCTAATAATAATAATAATAATAATATTAGAATCTAATAATAATAATAATAATTCTTTTAATAAATCAAAACCAGAATAGCAGTTAGAAACCTCTAAACATCAAAATAAGAATACGCCTCGCTGAATTGACAGCAGAACCGACACGCGTCGGACCCGCTAGCAACGGGGGCGGAAGAGTTACTCACCCCGTAAATCCGTCGCGAAAGCCTTCCACGTAGGAGCAAAATGAACACAGTGTCCGCACCAGCTGGAGAAAAACTCAACAAACCAGATACTATCGGAGTTGAAAACATTACTTGCAAAGTTTAGATTATCTAGAATAAAAACATCACCAGGTGGATCATACAGTTTGGCTTTTACTCCCAGAGAAAGGCAGAAAATCAGCAGTAATTTTGACGCCGAAAAGCCGAGATGAGCTCCGGATAATGCCATTTTGTCACCGTGTCAATTAAGGTTTATGAAAAGCTAATAAACAATATTTTGGGCATTTAAATTTTATGGAAAGCTAGTTGTACTTACACAATTACGGTTAGCTTTTTGTGACAAAAAAAGTCATTTATAAATATTATGTATTTGTTACATATACAATGTAAATAAAAGCATATTTTGTGGCCAAAATAGTCAATTCTGACTAATTGCAAAGGAAAAACAAAGAAGAAAAAGACTTTATGACAGTCTTTAGTTTACCCCCCTTCCCCCTAAAAAAAAAAAATCACTAGAAAAGTAAAACATACTCTTGGATCCGGCCGGGGGGGGGGGGGGGGGGGGGGTGCATGTCTCATTGAGGCCTATACATCATCCGTGTACACAAAAACAGTTAAAAATGTACTTTTACAGCATTAGGTGCATAACCCGGGTTACACATTTAGGGTATCAAAAACAGCCAAAATTTTTTTAAAGGGTATCTGTTTCAGAGGTGATAAGAAGCAGATCCGTGGAAAGGTGCGGGGGTAATATAGTTCAGTAATGTGTTCCAGATTAGGTTCAGTCTCTTTAACGGTTCCTTTTTAGCTAAAAAAAGGCTGGTCTGTGGTGATGATGTAACCCTCAAATAGGAAGTAATATACTACGCAAGATATAGAATCGCCTTTAAGGGTAAAAAAATCAGAGATGTTAGACAAGTTTCCCTGTTTAGGGTATCAAAACTACTCCTACAGTAACTGCAATCCCAGTTTAGGATGCTTTTCAGAAAGTGATTTACGCGAATGATATACAGGTCTCAATGAGACATGTCTTGGATTCATTAAAAATGTGCCAGTTGAATGAAGAAATGAATTAATTAGTTGAGCTGTTCTCATCATGAATTAAAATGTGTTGCCCATCAGAGAATTTATATAATTCTACCCATACAAAACATCATCAAAAGGAAATAGAAATAAGTATCAATCAGACATAACAAAGTACCGAAGTGACTGACACATAATTTTTCTTCTCTCATCAATACAGAGAACAATATAATTTTTTCAGTAGCCAAAAAATAATAAATGCCTAAAATCTCAATAAGCACATACATTCTAAAAATTATGAGATAAGTCAATGTTCCATAAATTGCTATTATTTTCTTTATATAATTGAAATTTATCATTTTAACGTATATTGCTATCTACTTCGATGCATTCTTACTCCACCCTTTTCTGCCCCCCCCCCTCTCTCTATCTCACTCACTCTCTCTCTCTCTCTCTCTCACACACACTCTCTCTTTCATTCTCCCTCTCTTTCTCTCACTCCCATCCTCTCTCATACACTTTCTCTCAAACACACAACTCTCTCTCCTCTATCATCATTTGCCCACTTATTTTATCTTTCCTCTATTTCTTTTCTTCATTCCTCACTTTCACCACTTTCTAGCTCTCACATTCTTTCTCCCCTCCCCCCCCCCTCCCTCTCTCTCTCTCTCTCTCTCTCTCTCTCTCTTTCTCTGCTTTCTGTCATGCCTTTAAATACAGGTAGTGATATCAAAAATATCAAATAAAAGACAAATTTGACAAGGTCATTTCATTCTTCTAAAAAAAGAAAAAGAACACATTGTTCATTTTGACAGCAAAATCATGCACACACAAAGTTTGGTCAAAGCATAGTGGAATTTTAAACAACTATGTTAAAAACTTTCAAATAGTCCAGTAAAATAGAAATTTAAGGTACCAATTGAAGTTCTCCCTCCTCTCCAAAAGATTTAATAACATAAGCATGGATTATATTACATTGTGCTTTAAGATGTAGTTTTTTGGAATGTGCTAAGATTACATCTTTAGAGCTATCTGATAATAAGATAAAAGTAAAGCCAGTAAAAACAAGAACTTTCATTGCTGAGTTCCACATTACGATTAATACAAAAATATTTCACAAGAGAAAGGAAGTTAGAATGAATGATACAGATGGGTAATGTGTCCCATATGACATCTGTCTTTTTCCACATATTTCATTAAAAAAATGAAAAATCTTCTGACATAACCACTGCATATCTGTGTTTTCTGGTATCACCACCTACAGTCATAGTCATATCAAGTGATTTTTCATTCATGGATGAAATATATGAATAAATGTCATATGTCGTATGGGACACTCTGCACGGGATCGCCCAGATGGGATCAAATAAAAACATAGTTTCGCTATGCATAGCAGGATTAGCAGCCATGGAAACATATATCTTTTAAAATATATAAAGTATACTTTCTAAATATCACCTATACCAAGAAGAGCTACAAAAGCAGTCAAAATATATTGCACACTTAGGCAATGATTATGTACAGTTGAAGAAATCTACATGCCTTTTACCCTTCATTTGTTTTTCTACATGTTGCAAATATATATATATATATATTAGATTCAGATATACTTCATAAACTATAAGACATTGGCATGAAAAAGAAAATAGTTTTAAGGACAAAGCAGCACTGACTTGTATATATTAGTCATTGAATTCAACATATCTAAATAAAACCTCTGAAAAGATATCTAGTAAAATAGCAATATAAATTACTTTGATCAACAGTCAATTTAATGAAATCTTTTTTGATAATTTAATAAAATAAGCAGCTAACAACCCATTCTGAAGGATACAGTTCTAAAAAAAAAATTGTGATCATTTTTAATTTTAAAAAAAAAAAGATTTTTTTTATAAAAACAAATCTCTATTGTCATCAATTCTAGACACATTCATTTATACTTTAAGACATTAGACATACATTGCATCTATGAAAAAAAAATATAACATCTATAAGAAATGATCATTTAAGGGAAGAATCAACATTGCCCTGTATAATTGACACATTAATCGGACAATATCATACATCATATTGTAGGTCAATAATGATACTAAAAACTTTAAAACATGTACACATGTACATGTAAAATTTACAATTCTAAATATTACATAGGATTACATACATCTAAGTATCAAATCTAGTAAATTTTGATGGAATATATGAATCCATGTTAAGCCTTTCTAGTTTAAAAATCAAGTTGAGTTCTGGTCATGTGATTTCGTTGTGAAAGAAACTGTCTCAAAGCAACTGGGAAAGGTTGATACATAAGATTTGGTGTATACTGTGAGGTTTCAGGATCATCAAAATGATAAGAAATTGACACAATCAAGCTGAACAGCACTTGCTCTGCACACACATGTGGCTTGAATGTTTGGCCCGAACACTTTAGCTAAATTTCTCATTATATTTCTTCAAATATGAGGGCATTTGAGGAGTAATCATTTTCAGGGGATATTTCTACTATGATGTTCTTCCAAACTGACATACATGAAAAAGGAATGAGAAAGCCCACAAATTATTTTTCACCTTTCCCAGAACTCAAACTTCTCCTACTTCATCCAATACATCTCTTTGTTACATAGTGTACAAAGTGTAACAACAGTATTCAAGGGTTAATAATTGATCTTACTTTATAAAACTGTTTCATGGCTTTCTGTAAATTGTAATGAATGAATACAATAGTTTTCTACAAGTCAGCAAATATACATATCATGTAAGAATGTGTAGAAAAATTACAAGAGTTCAGCTTTAAAAATGCCAATACTTTTGAGAAGAATACCTATTTCTCTTAACATCAGAAGCACTTCAAACATCATACTTTGTGTTCCTAATTAATTTGCTAGATTTCACAAAATAGAGGAAGATTTATCATTTCTATCAGAATGATACTACAGAAATGGTGACACAATTCCTTCAACAATCTCAGATTTTGAAAGATGATCTGTATCTTACATGTACATTGTACTTTGGATATCATAACTACACTTACAAATATGATTATGAATGATATATACGATTACCTCAACAATTTATCAACAATTTATATAATTATTTTGTTTAAATTGAACAATCACAACTACTACATGCATGAGAATAACAATTATAATTACACTTACGATTCCTATGATTCATATATCTTGCACTTCAAATTCATCCTTTTAAAATGCATTTTCCCACTGAATAACAACAAGTATTGGGTGTTTTGTTTTCCTGAATCAACTTTTATTTACGTTTTTGAGTTTTCTTTTTATCTTTTCTTCTTTGTATTTCTCTCCATTTTTTTGTATTCAGACACTGATAAATATTAGTATCATCACGCTCATCAATCTAGATCGAAATTTTCTCCCAGTCGTAAATTTCCTTTTTCACAAGATTCAGAATTCATGTCAATCCAATCAAAATTATCATACCGTATACAAGGACATCTATATGAACAACATTCATCCTTCAAGAATATTAATTCAAAGCAATTTTTACTTGGCTCTCTAGCTCTTTCTCATCTCCAATCCTAGAAAAGCTACTACGTGTACGTCCATGAAAAGGAGAAGACTAGAAATAGAGGTAAGGTAGAGGTAATGCTTATTTTCTTTTCCTGAAATCTAAGAGCACTAGTGATAGATGACATACAGGAGTATACTACATGTACAATGTAGCTCAAATCTGAACTGAAGGCTTGGACATGTTCATGACACTAATGAACAGAAAAATAGCCATTTGTACAACACCTGCAAAAATACAAGAAAAAGATACAATCATTGCCATTTGTACAACACCTGCAAAAATACAAGAAAAAGATACAATCATTGATATTTATACATGTACATGATTATGTACATGTTTACACATATGTAAAATAAGTACAAAAGTAGACTACTAATTGAGACTTGAATACACTGTATAGGCAGAAGCACTTCATGGACAACAATAGTACTTGATTTTTAGCTACTTTGGAATTGGAACAACAAATTGGATGCCACAAAAATAGACCTTGCAAGGATATCACACACACACAAGCATTGCTTCAAATTTGCTCTCAGCATAGTATCCACAAGACTTAATTGTAAATATACATGTAGCTGTTTAAACGGGTCCTACTAAAAGCCGCCAACAGCAGCCAACAGCAGCCAAGAGGATGCCAAGACATGGCAATCGATTTACCAAAAGACGCCAAGAGCCCCCAAGAGTCCGATCTACTGAAGGCCGCAAACAACCATTTCGATCATCCATTTTTTAATCATTTTATTCTTTAATTGATTTAAGGCCCTAAAATAACTTATTTTTTGTTGATTTCCTACCAAAATACTTAGAATAGCCTTAGCAATATTTAAGGATCTTTTGGTTGTCTCTTGGCTGCCGCGGGATTTGTTTTTGGCTTGTTTTCAACTCGGCTGTTGGCAGCTGTTGGCGGCTGTCGGCTGCTTTTAGAAGGGCCGGTTACATTTCATGAATATGCAATCAAAGCAAGCAAACTGTTGGTTTTTCATACGTCATACCAATACAATTAAATAGAAAGTGCAACAGATTTCTCTGTTTCCATTTTGGGGTAAAATTATGTTTTTTTTTGTGTCTATTAACATCTCCCCCCCCCCCCCCCCAACATCTCCCTGTTCAGTGCTTTTTATGGTACCAACAATTTCCAGGAATAGAGCAAACTTTTTGAATATGATTTGTTATAGAAAGTGGCTTTAATAGAAAAGCCAACTGCAACTACTATACATGTATAGCAGCATTTCCCCTTTGTAAGCAGTAAACACATCATCTCTCTCTATTTTAACTGGAAGAGCACATTTTGTATTGACTAGAAACTGCAAAGATGTTGCTAGCCTGCTGCTAGTGCTAGATAACAAAGAACAAAATCACCAGGGGAGTCTTCAAAAGCAACCCAAAGACCCCCATGAATGCCTGAATGTAAAAGCACATTGACTCAATGTTGTATGTGAAACATGTTTTTTTTTTTTCATGTTACAATCTTATTTCTTATTTTGATTGAATGTTTGTAATACATTTGTAACCTGTTTGGTACGTACTTACAACATGGTGGCTAGGCATCTGAAACAAATTTTTTTTATGCTGTTAACATGCTTGTTACACAATCGCTACATGTTTGGTATGGGTTTAGAGCCTGCTTTCTCTGCATTCGTAACACAGTTGCTACATCTATAACATGTCAATTACATGTTGCCACATGCTTGGTACACATGTGCTATGTGTCTGTACACTGTAGTATGTATGTATTTAACCTGTTTGGTGTACATTTTGAACACCGTCGCAACATGTCTGTAAGACTCTTGTTACATGGTTGTTACATTCTTGTATCTTTGCTTCACATGTCCAATACCCTTGTAACCTGCTCAGTGGTACACATTCGTAACATGGTTGCGACATATCTGTAACGCATTTTGACATGTCAATACAAACTTGTTACAGGTTCACTAATTCAGTGTGAAAACTAAAATTTCTTTCGCGAGGGCTACTTCAAAGTCCACCTATCGAATGCACTACGACCCATGGGCAGAAAAATTATTCGACGGTGGCTCTTTTTTCATTTACAGTGGCTTTTTCTAGAGTTTGGGGGGCTAATGGCCCTTAGCCCCCGCTTGTTTTTTTCACTGTTCACTATATCTTTATATACCTGTTTGGTACACATTTGCAATACAGGTATTACACATATGGAATGCATTTGTTACCTGCGTGGTACAATTATGTAGCACTTTTATGACACACCTGTAACGTGTTTTTTAACATGCTCTAAGACACTGTTACACAATGGTACACATTAGTTGGTACACATCTGAACCATGGTTGCTCCACATCCTCAACACACTTTGTTACATGTTTTTACACATTTTTCAAGGGTTTGATACTCCGCTCACCGTGGCAATAGCATGAAGCCTTCGTCAAAAGATCCCATTGGAGCTCCAGTGCTGATTCCTGTAACCCGGACTCTGTTTGGAAGCGTTCCCCTGCTGACCTGGGCTCTGGTAGGCAGAGCTCCCCTTGTATGGGCTATCGTTCTGGTTTTGGGGGCTTCCCCGGGCTTGGCCACTGGGGGGAATCCCCATCACATTCCAGGAGGAGTGCATGACCGTGTGGTTCTGAGGAGGCGTGTAGGAGATGACATAGTTGCCTGAGGGGTTGTAAGAAGAGTTCTGCTCTTGCTGCTGCTGCTGCTGCTGCTGCTGCTGCTGCTGCTGCTGCTGCTGCTGCTGCTGCTGCTGCTGCTGCCCATTGGATTCTGGAGCCATTGCTGAGGTGGTATTTGTCATCTGATTGTCTAATCTGGAATGGGAGACAAGATAGATGGTCTATTTCAACAAAATCGCATTTGGACAACAAGAATTTCTAATAGTGGGCAGCTAAATGAGAAAATGAGATTGATGAAAAAAACTAAATCAGGAACAAAGTGCAATGAACCAATCATCAACAAGTTCAACTGTAAATGGGCCAATATATAACTCTGGAAGATCAATATCATATAGTTTAAAGTAATTTTTTTAGCGTAACAGTGCTTACCTATTATTTACAACTGGAGTACTGTTTGGCGAGACTTTGAGATGGCCGTTCCTAGACTGCGTCTGAAGATGGTTGTTATATGTAGAGAAGGCACCGATATTACCAAAAGGGGGCGGGCTACTGCTCACTTTAGAGGCGTTGGGCTGATTGCCATTTGCAGGGTCTCTCCTGGGATTGTCCAGTGAGTTCCTTCGGTATTGCTCACTTGAATAAAACCCTGAAAAGTGGATGTCACATACATGTAATGAAAACGGAACACTATTGAATAATCAGCTGTGTTGTGTTTTTTTATTGTCCAATATGTCTTCTTACCATAATGCATTTATAGCTCAAACAATTTTATATGTGTCTATTTTTACTAATTTCTTATCATCCCTAGCACTATCATATCTTTCTTTTTTTTCTAAATATGGGTTGTCTATTTCTACTAAAGTCACCATTTTCATTCACACTTTAAAAAAGGTGGCTGCCCCTTTTCTTTAGAAAATAAGAGCACAGACATCAAAGATTCTACAGTGTATCTTTGCTTGCATTTTATTAAAGGAAAGTTATATGCAATCTAATCCTATTTCTACAATCATTAAAGTGTACCAATCACCCTTATCATGGCGAGCACACACAGGTGTGTCGAGTAGTCTACTCACAAGTCGCTTTTATGCTTATGGAGAGTGTAATTAAACTTGTAATATCTCTTTATAGAAGTAATAGTTGGAGGCCATAGTTTGAATATAGTATAACAACATGGAAACTCTAACATACAGACCAAAATATTCTTTGATGATTGATACCCTTTGAATAAAGGTAAATATAATAAATCTGAATATTTTAAGTCTACATTATGTTTAAAAACAATCTTTGTTAACCTTATTTAAAGCAACTTTGACTTTACCTTGGACTGGACTGCCTGTGATGGGTGAATTGGTGTAAGAGCCACGCCTACTCCCTGCACTGCCCATCCTGGCAGCAGGTGGGGTAGAGTTCTGGGCGTACCTACTATAGCTACTGGCATGGGCTCCCATCCCTCTTGGTGATATCCTAATGTATATGTAGAATGGAGACACAATGAATGTTTTTAGAAGGATCTAAAAACCTACAGAACCTACAAACCTGCTTTAAAGGGAAAATCCACCTTGATATAAAGTTGGTTTTAAAAGAGCAGAAATTTGAAAGAAACAGATCAATGAAATTTTGAGCAGAATCTGACAATAAATAAGAAAAAGTTATGAATTTTTGAAGTTGTAATCAATCAAACATAAATTGGTAACCCGTGAAGTATCTTGCAAGCTCTTCTCCCATTTGCTCCATACAGAAAAATTCATAACTTTCATTTTCATAGTTTTTGATGAAGGAATAGATTTGTTTCATATAGGTTTTGTGTAAAAACAAATTTCATTTTTCTGCTTCTTTCAAAGCCAACTTGTAATCAGGGTGTACTTCACGTTTAATAGGAACCACCTGTACATAAAATAAAGAATGTGAAGAGTGACGAAAAGTGAAAATTGTTTCTCAATGACACATTGTTAAAGCAAACGTGTGTACAAACTGGCATGTCCATAGAATGTGTCTATATGGTTGTCCCTTTAACAGTCTTTACACTGGTTGCAGTAGAAGACACCTATTCAGAGCTGCCAACCTCACTTGACCAAAAATCCTATGATTTTACCATAAAAATCTTATTTTCAGAAAAAAAATCCTATTCTTAACTGTCGTGTACTTTCCTACACAATATCTCAAGGATTGCGAAATTTTGTTTATTTTGTAGTAATTTATACATGTATACAAGTAACTTTGACAAGCTGCGTCAGATGGTCTGCCGTAGAAAACGGCAAATTGTGTTCAATGAGGAAATTGGCCATTAATGTCTCAGCTCTTATTACTGAATAGTCTGTCTTCTGCCAAAATGAAGAGAGAAGACTCACATTCTTCATGGCTTGCACAGCGTTTTGATGCTTCTGTCGACTAATGTGCAATAAAATGTCTTTTGCACCACCATGTGAAATGGAGAAGTCACATGCACATGCCATACATCGAGCACTAAAATTGTCCTTCTTGCTGGCTACTATGAAAGGCCATCTCAAAGTATACTCCGATAAGAATGTTTGTTTCCGATTTTTTGATAAATCGTATTTTATTGAGAAAAATCCTAGTGTCGTATTGTCACTGAAAAATCGTACGAAATAGGATAAAATCGTACTATTTGGCAGCTCTGCCTATTAAAAGTTGACCTAATGATTTACGATGAAATGACACAAAGTCTGTCTAGAAGTATCATTTAGCAAACACTTTCACAGTATATATTGCAGTAGATTTAAGCAAATTTCAAAGTTTGTATCTGTATCCAATGAAAGCACTTCTCTGAGTGATTAAAGGAGAATGAAACCCTGGGGAAATAGCCATTTTAATGAAAAGAGAGGATAGAAAGAAGCAATTTTTAAAAAGTTCCATCAAAATCGGTTACGAAATGAAAAAGTTATGAAAGTTTGAAAAGTCGCAATTTACTTTCTATGGCGTTCCTCAAATTGGCAATGTTGCTTCAAAATGGCAAGTTTAGTAGTACAACTCTCAATATGTTTTGTACACAAAATTTCATATTTTCTCCATTATCTCTTAAGATGCTGCTTGTCTTTTTGTAAACTCAACATATGTTGTATCAAATACATTTTCCCATGATATATCTTGAGCTTGGGAGACAAGCTGCACCTTGAGAAGATAATGGGGAAAATATGAATTTTTGTGTATAAAACATATGGAGAGTTGTACTACAAAACCTGTCACTTTGAAGCAACACTGCCAATTTGAGGATCGCCATAGAAAGTAAAGTGAGACTTCAAACTTTCATAACTTTCTCATTTCGTAACCGATTTTAATGGAACTTTTTTTAAATTGCTTCTCTCTATTCTCTCTTTCCATTAAAATTGATTTTTTTCTCCAGGGTTTCATTCTCCTTTGCACTTCAGACAGGTTTCTACATTTATCATAGGGATGGTACATGAAATCTCTACAACATGATAACAGACAATCTATAATTTGTCCACCATTTGCATTTATTCTCTGTATGAGTAAATCATACAAAGGAAAAGTGAACTTAATAACATAGGCCGATATTCTCGAAAGTGGCCTAAGTTAAGCCCAGTTTAACTTAGGCCACTGCTTTATGGAAGGCCATTCGTCAACCCCTAAGTCCCGTATGAATTACCATATTTATGTAACAAAATAAAGAAACAAAATTATTTTTTGGCACGAAATGAGCATCAGAATTCATTTCTATCGTGTCGGTTTTTGTATTTGCATTTAGTCCCAGAACTATGGTGATTTTGTAGGATCAAAAGAGGGTGACATTTGGCTCTCCATAATTTGGTGGCCTAAATCTACACACTTAGGCGGTGGCTTAAGTTAGGCACCTTTCGAGAATACGAGCCATAAATCCTAGATACTCACTCTAACCCAGAGAGCTCTAAACCAGCCACACCATCGTTGGAGCCACCTGATGATAGAGAACCTCTAGAGGACGGTCTGACATCCCTGAGAACCTCTTTGTCCCTCTTCCTGGCCGTTGAAGGGGACAGACTGGTTCCCCACACCCCTGATGAGGTAGCATTGCGATGGAGTTGAGTGGGCGAGGGCTGGTGCGCTGTGTTGGATAAGGGGTAGAGGAATACACTGATTACACAGAAACAATTGACCACATTTTGTGGTTTGACTCAATAACTTTTGATTCAAAGCTCTAAGAAATATACCAGATGCATGAAATGCCGAGTAGAAAGAGCGAAAATTGCTGACCACACTGTATCCATTTTTGTTGCATGACGATATTGCGTTGGATCAACTTGGATGCCAGAAAATTTCTTTAAAAGAGAATAAGCTTCAAAATTCTTAAATTGGCAACAAAATGAGATATTAAAAACTACCGTTTTTGATCAAAAATTGGCAATTTCTTCAACTTTTAGACAAAGTTTCTAACTATGTATATTATTTTCAAAGACATTTCATTTTATTAGAACCGTGTAGCACTAAAAGAAAAATATTACTGTTGCCAATTTGAAGAAAAAAATCAATTTAGCACTTGAATAATTCCTATCATAAAATGGTTAAAGGCACAGACTCCTTTCAGTGAAATAATGTCTGCTCAGAGTCAAAAAGTGCATTCACATTTTTTTTTTTTTAATTACATGAATTAATGAACTTCTGGCTTGTAACCAATGCTATATTTCCTCCCAACATTCATTCAAATTTCATTCAAATTTCTTTTTCTCTCCATAATCTTTTACAGTTCTCTCTCTCTCTCTGTCTGCCTCTCTCTCTCTCTCTCTCTCTCTCTCTCTCTGTTTCCTCTCTTTCTCCCTATGTATCTGGATCTACAATGTATGACCTTTTCTGGCACAATCAATTTAACAGCCCTTCATCCTATCTACATGTATATCTATTTCTTCTCTCTTATCATCTCCATTTCAAATATACTTTCCTTCAACTTTTCTTCTTCTTCTTCTTTTTCTCTCTCTCTCTCTCTCTCTTTATCTCCAAGTTTTACTATAAATTACATCCTGCTGATAAATCTACTATTAATGAATACAAAGTCCTCTAACATTTCCCTGGTCCTTTCAACAATAAACCTTAATCCCATACAATAATCTCTCCCCGCCCCCCTCCACCCCTCCCCTACCCACCTCCCTCGAAAATCTACAAATTCAAATTCAAATTTAAAAAATTATTTATATAGAATCCTGACATAATAGGATTATCATCAAAACAAAACAAAACAAAACAAAACTCAGCAGAGGCATGTCGAATACATATGAACGGAATATAACAAAGCAAAGGCACATTATATTAAAACAAAGTTGTACATAATTATTAGATTATACAACTGTACTTGACTGAAAGGTAATGTAGCTTACAAACAAAACAAAAACATGATAGCAGCATATTGAAAAGAAACAAAACCTTGACAACTTGAAGGAAAATTATATCAAAACCAATTCGCATGTGGGATAATACTCTACAGAAATTCATACATGTACCTATGTACATGTGTACATAGATTATTTGCACACGTATGCACATCATTTTCATTTCTTACCCTGTCTGTGGTTAGGTGGGACAGGAGGTTTACCCGCACCCCTCCTTTTGCAGTAGCTGGATTCTGGTTGATTGTTGAAAAATCCTTCAAATATCACAAAATTATTCACCTGTCAAGAAGAAGCAAGAAAAGACCTTGGATGAATAATGGGCTTTTCTACACAGGCAATAACATTCTTCTTGAAGTGTGTTTAGTACATTTCTGTAGATAAATTATTTAAAGGATTGTGTTATGCTCTCTGTTATACAAGCATTTGTTCTGGAAAAAATAAAGATTGATATATATATCTGTATACATGTACATGTAGGTTAAATGTTTAACGAAATTGTATGGAGTTCTCCATGTAGAAATCCTTTAATACCTGCACCATATTTCAAATTTCATATTCAAAAAGGAAATTTTATTATTGTATAAGTATCTTCTACACTGTCAACTTTCATGTTGTTATGTACATTAAAAGGAAAATATCTAACATTAATGTCACTACAAAAGGCCTTCATTATTACTTGTACATGCACTGAAGCAAGCAAGTCAATAAGGACACAGAACTAGTCAAGCTAGGCATTAATATGGTTGGTTTGTTGAGAATAGTTGTGTGACAAAGAGTCTGGAAATCTGTACTAATACAGTTACATTTATAATCATGTATTTTGTATTGCAACACATGCATTAGACACTCAAAGTGTCATGCATGTAACATAAAATCAGGCATACACAGAATATGCAGAACGCAAACCAAGAAAATAAAATGCTTGTCAAAATATGAAATTTGTATTTAATTACAACAGACTTTATGATGCATTTTCTACACATGTACACACTGTATAGGCCAATAAAATTCAAATCCTCTTTGAACTTTGAGCTAAATGAGCTAAAATCTATTTGCTTTAACCTTAAGATTTTGTCAAACATTTTACAATAATTCATGCAATATCTGACAACAGAAAACTTTTATGACATGGAGCACCTTTACCTGAAATATACACTGATGTTTTTTTCCTTCCACACTAGAGTGCAATTTATCTGTAATTAAGTTTTAACCCTTTCAAGACAATTGACCACATTTTGTGGTTTGGCTCAACAACTTTTTATTCAGCGCCCTAAAAAATACACCAGATGCATAGTAGAAAGAACAAAAATTTCTGCACACATAAAGTCCATTTTTGTTGCATGACCATATTGCATTTTATGCCAGGAATTTTCAAAATGAGAATAAGCTTTAAATTCCTTATTGAGAGGTTCAAAATCATGTCTTTTTATCAAAATTAGCAATTTTTTCAAATTTTCAACAAAATTCCTAACCATGTACATGTATATTGTTTTCAAAGACATTACACTTTATTAAAACCATGTAGCACTAAAAAAAAAATTTGAAGAACAAAATGTGATCAATTTAGCCCTTGAATAATTCGTCCTGAAAGGGTTAATAATGGAAACGGGCTTCTTGGGCTAAATTAAGGATCTTCACACAATATTTCCATCATGTATCACAAGGAATATTAACCTGTTTGATTTGTTGATCTTACCTGAGAAATAGTTGCTCTGAGATTGTAGTGTTTCATAAGGAATGAAAGGAACTTGTGTGATGGACGGTCTATTGCAAGATGGTGAGGTTTCACACCTTCAGCCTGTAAAAACAAAAGTAACATTAACATTACTTAGAGGAATATACAATGTTTACAATATAAATCATCTTTATGTGTTTTATGAATCTTCCTGTTCCATTATGAAATGATAATCATAATGATATATAAGTATTTATGATAGTAATGATGAGGATGTTAAATCAACAGTAATAAAAAAAAAATCATATTTTGAAAACATTGGGGTGGAATTTATTATAATCATGTTCAGAGTAGAGACAAAATATAAAATTCTCCTGAATGAGTTGCATTGTTTGGGCATTTTCCCCCGGCTATAGCAAAATTTATGAAGGCTGAAACGCGGCTAAACATAACTCTTGCCAACTCACAGGCTGAAACAGTGGAAATACATTGAGATATTATAAACCCTTTAAAAGTACACAAAGACAAGCTCTCTTCAGCTTAGGGGTAAAATCAAAAACCCTACATGACTATTAAAACACCATTTGCCTTTTTAAAATTTACAAAGGACAGTTTATACTCGATTTTACATGAATTTCTTTAATCAATCTTTATCCTATTAACTTTGCTCCACCTCATAAGAATGCATTGCGATCTACTTTACTTCTGTGTGCCCTATAGTGTAGGTGGGTTTCCAAACAGCTCAGTCATGAATCATTCATTGGTCACTGTCACTAACACCTATACACATGTACAAGACAAACATTGGCTAGAGTGTAGTTTGTAGTACTGACCTTCAGCATGTGTGCAAAGAGTCGTTTGCCATACCCCTTCCTTTGACACGACTCATGGACGTAGAAATCCAGGACGCAGATGGGCTGCATCTCCGTCTGGTTACCATGGCGATCAAGAACGAACAGATTCTTGCTCCCTGTCTTAAGGATGCCTACCACTGCGCCAAGTCCACTATAGATGAAAAAAAAAATATTATCAGTAATACAGTACTCTATACGCCATATATTTCGCCGGGGTTTTATTTTCGTGAATTTCGCGAATCGCGAAGTGGGTCGCGAATTTAACAACACGCCAAAATATTGCCAACATAAGAAGTCGGTTGAATTTGTTGTCTCCTGGTCAGAAATTCACCACTTCGCTTTGCAAAAGTACATCATCACCGCTGTTTGTAGATTTGAGAATTTTCCGACCACGAATTCAACCACTCGCGAAATAGTCTGGTTAGTCCTATTCGCGAAAATTTATGGCCGCGAAATTTATGGCTTATACAGTATTCCTTTCTGTAAAGGTACATACAGACTCTGAGGCATTTGCAAACACTTGGGATTGTTTCAAAAATATGCCTAATATCCTCTCAAGATCTATAGTTGTATGCAAGATCATTAGTGTACATCATAAAAATTTTCAGCAAGTTATAAAGCAAATATAGATGTAATATTTATTATTTCTGAACATGAAACATATTGTTTTCTCCAGTTTGTTCTTGTTTGTATATGATTATGATTTTCAATACTTCTTGTCTCATGAGGGTGTCTAATAAATTCTTAAAATGTGAAAAATGTAGACGTTTATTTTTTTATTGTTTAGTTGAGATGGTCATTTTCACAGTAAAGGGTGTAACTTTTATCAAACAGGGTCAAAATTTCAAAATATGTTTCCCTAAACATTTCTACTAAAATTGTTACTAGAAATGTCTAAATTATGGATTTTTTTTGGTTCTGGAGCTTAAACTACTTGTGAAACCTGGAAAAATAATGAATAAATGTGACAAATATGATAAATTTGAACAAAAACAACATTTTAATGCTCTTGCTTAAATAACAACATTTGTTAGGCAAATACTATTCAGTTGCCATTTTTCATTTACCATCCTAATGTACTTGAAGGCATAAAAAGCTTTTTTGGTCAAACTTATTCGGTCTTTAAAAAATTTCAATGTGTTTTTCAAATTCAAGACAAAATATGACTTTGACATTTAAATTTTAAAATTTACCTATCTTTCAAGAGTTAGAGCAAAGTAAGAATTATTATGCAAATACCATTCAGTGAGGGCTAATTACTAACGAAAATTCCAAAGAAATCGCATTTCAAATGAGGAAGTTGAAAATTTCTTATGTGTGTGTTTCGGAGACTTCAGTTAACAGTGTTAGGTGTTTCGGAGACTTCACTCATGGTAACATTGTGTAAGTCCCTCTATTTAGGTAAAATACTTATTGAAATTGAAATTTATTCTTAATTGTGAACTTAGACCTCATAAAATTTGTTAAACATAGTAGACCAACTTTATATCTCAAGCAACAGAATGTCAAACCTTATATTTGTGACTTAACGGTTAACTAAAACAAAGACAACCGTTTCCCATGTTGGATTGTCCTTGGCTGGACGTTCAGCTATTAAAGTAACATAGCACTACAAATTAAAGAAAAATTCCATCTGATAAAACAGCTGAAATGTTCAAAACATATCTTTTGGAGGCTTCAGATTTACGGCAATGCTTGTTTCGGAGGCTTCACTCATGTTAACATACTATGTTTTCCATTACTTAGGTCACACATTAAGTAAAATTCAACATCACTCATAATTGTATGTTAAATTATTAACACAACACCTAAAACATTTGTTTACAGAGTAAAAATACTTGGTTAATACATCGTTACAAAGTATTTTTTTCTTAATATTTGAGATTTTTGTTGAGTAGACAACATAAGAAAGCCAGTTAACAGAATGCATGTGGGTTTTAAATCTACGTTATGTTGATACTCAAGGAAATACACAGTCAAGTATGTAATTCCCAAGGAAATCACTTTTGTCATATTAAAAGTGAAATATTCAGGAACATATTCTCACTAGGCTCCAGTAAAAAGTACTTGTTTCGGAGACTTCAAACATGTTAACACACTATATTGTCCATTACAAAGGCACTATACAAAGCAAAATTGAACCTTACTATTGATAACATGTTGAACTGTAGGCCTACATAACCACTCAATAAAACACTTGTTCACATAGAAACCATTAATGGTTGATACATGTACATGTATCATTACCCTACACTTGTGTCTTTGTCTTATTTTCTTCTTAATGCAAAGAATGAAATTTCTGTACAATATGTCTACATGTAGGCTTCCACGAACTTGTTCATTATGTGTTTAACATTTAAACAGTCATTCATATTTCTGAGACTTCAAACATGATAACACAGCATATAAGTCCACTAACAAGTACAATAACAAGTGAAATCTAACTCTACTTTTGAAACTTAGTCCTTCAATTTATGCCTTATTTCAAGTAGTCAACTTCTGCAAAGAAAGTAAATGTCCAAGTACTCTATAATAGACTGTCAGCTGAAAACCAATAGTAAGGTAAGTATTTACATGTGTTGGTCCTGGAACACCACTGTGTTTTAATTCTTATTTCAAATAAAATTTATCTGCCAACATATCCAGTTCTCCTTCTTTGAACTTGTAAAGGTAAGCGCTGCCAGCTGGGGTCATGGTTGGTAGAGTCATCTTCTGCATTACATCTGTTTTGGGGTGAAGGACTTCACGTTCCTCTATTCTTGCGCATGAACTTGACTTGAAAATCATTTATCACAGGTGTTACCTGGCAGCAAAATAAGAATAAAGCAAACTAATAAACCTTCATTAAAAAACAGCGAAACAGCTTTCAAAATCCATTTCACTTCCTTGAAATCTCTCACAATCCTATATTTGAATTCACCTTGTTAACTTTGATCAGTATGACACCTGATACATATACATACTAGAAAAATCAATGTGTAGCTCTGACAGCAAAAGGTCTTTTCAGAGAATTCAATTATTTCAGGTGTGTAAACTGTGCATTAGCTATTATCCAATAAAAAGGGATAAATTGGTATCCTGATCTGCCCACATTTATATTGTCAGTCATGGGAAAATGTATTTATAAATATTTAGTGTTCACAGTTCACACAGATTACATTGCTTACCCCTTTTCAAGACAATTCACAGTCATCTTCTCAATGCATTGTTTTGTCATCTTGTTATCATCATGCTTTTCCTTCTTCTTGTCTTGTATAGACCCATTGTCACTGGGCTGTATCTCGAGTGGCTTTGTTATCTTTTTCTTATTTTCTTGATCCTTTCTTTTCCTGCAAAATTGGTAGGGGACAAAATAAAAAATGGTAATAAATTACATTCTAAAGCAGTTGGAACTTAATAATATATTTTACATTAAAATTGACATTTGAAAGTTAGTGAAAACTGTATTAGGTGTACAAATTATAACTAGCTTTTATATACATGTACCATGCTACATACTTAAAATCTGTTACTACTTGGTTGAGCAGATTTATCAAAAGCCTTGGCAGGAAACAGCATTTTTACTATGAGAGATAATGTTTGTCCCTTCTTCATCTTTAAAGACCATTTGTTTCTTCTCTTGTAATGATCAAGCCTGTATGAAAATACACAATTTAGTACACTCCAGTTGTACATGATTATTATTGAGCTTGATATTTTCACTCAAAAACAATCATTTTGTTTAATTTTAGATGTACATCTTTAACATATATTTGCATACATGTGCATTACATAATATTTGATTATTCATCCATGTATTGTTTAGGAAATAGCTCAGTGGTCGTAAAATGTATACAGGTATATGCACCATCACTAAGGATGCTTTATCATGCTTAATGTGTACATGTACATTACAAAACACTTTCTAGTACTACTAATCAATGACAGACGTGTTTCAATCTGTTTTTACCATCTATTTGCAGGAAAAACCTGTTTAAAATGTTCATATACATGTACATGTATTGTTTTACCAATTGACCAATGTGCATGCATATCAAGAGTCTGATTTGAACATAGTACTAAGGCTAAACTTTATTAAAACCAGAAGCATTAAGTATGATAGAGGTACAATGTACATACATACTAATAAAGTTCTTAACTGGGCCTCACAATTTTTTTAGTGGCAAATCACACTATGAATATTTTCACACATCAGTTCCATCACAATAACACATCAAAGTAATAAAGGACAAAAATTAGGTTCTTACCGCTATATTCTTGTGGATGACAGTAAGGAAATGAGAGTTCTCTGCAGTGTTCATGCCTGTCTGGAAGAGATGCTGGCACATGATGCTTTAACTGTGTCATGATTTACGATCTTCATGGTCTATTCCATTGTTTTAAAATGCATGGTAGACACTGCTTCCCTAAAGGTTCTAGAGGGTTCTTTGCCCACCAAAGGTCTCTGCTACTGTTACAAATGGTCTTTGAATGATATGGCCATTGCCATTTGATCATACGGGTTTGGCAAAGAGCTTGATACATGTGGTTAACACTGAATGAAGCCTCCGAAACAAAGGATAAATATTAAGGATGTCTGATAATTTGGAAAAATATATTGATTTATTTCAATATTTTATATACTGAAATATTCATAAAGCTTGGATGAAATCATGTGTTCAGTAATTTTTTATTTGGTGAATCATCTTTACATTACCAAAGCTGGAAAGAGGTGAATACTCATAGCATTGGTGTAAAAAAAAAATTCTGAAATACTGACTACTTGTAAATCTTTAAAAAAAAAAAATCCAATAACTTCTAATGCATTCCTGCACTTGACTAGATCAAAACCAAACAGAAAAAAGGAAATTTGTAATCATACCACTATCTATGAGATCACAATGACTAAAAATATGGTGTTAACAACAGTGTGAAGCCTCCGGAACAGTTTTTTTTGGTTATCAGTAAGTCTTGAAAAAAATTACCAGGATATCTATTTACTTTTAACTTCAAGGCAGTCTGCACACCCTAACATATAATTGCAATGCAGATTTAAAGTGAAATACATCATTCCAGTTATTTAAAAAATGGAAAATAATATTTTTGCTGTTTCGGAGGCTTCAAGTGTTTCGGAGGCTTCAAGTGCTAACGGAAAGTTTGTATTGTCTCTTATTTTCTAACAGTTGGAAATATCTCAACTATTTATTGATAAGTGACTTAAGGGTCCATATGCTACATTTTGATATATTGATTGGATAAGTTCCTGTATTCATATTTGCACAAGCTGGCTGAATAGTTTGTTTCGGAGGCTTCAAATGAGCTAACGGAAAATTGGCTCTACTCAGTCAAGCTTTTGAAAAATTCTTACAAGCAATGTGATCAGACAAATTTTGTCATTAGTTGGAAGTACAGATATCAAGTGTTATATCAAGAACAAATGACATGATAGAAAGCACTTTACATACCACGGCTCTTACCATAAAGTTTGTTTACTATTGTTAACGGAAAATGAAGTCTCCGAAACGACAAATTGCAACGCCCTGTCCTCAAAAACAGAGGGGCAGTGACAATTAAAACTTCTTTGGCACTCTTCATTGAACATCTAACTTCGCATTCTGCATAACAAAAACAATCCTCACTGTTGCTGAAAAAAATGCAGGGCTTTACAAAAATGTCTATGTATTTTGTGTACACCAAAAAGGTCATATTTATGGTACATATGTGCCCGCCAAAATTTAACGAAGTAATCCCTGAAGATGTCTATGCTACCCAAGGTAGCACCCAAGTAGGCGACTCATATGCCAAAAAATCTTTGAATTCTGTAGCTTTATGAGATTACTAGAGATAAAAATGTTCATATTTCAGAGTTACACCCTTTACCGTGAAAATGACCGTAAATTGTGTTAATAATTTTTTCTTTTCTTTTTAAAGAGATGTTAAGGCAATCCCTTTTTGTATCATTATGATTCAACTATACACAAATTATGACATACATGATGTACTGTAATTCCATAACAGATATGAAAAAGCTCACCAATCTGATTTAAATGATCTTTGAAAATGTTTAAATGTACAGTGTATGTTATCTAATGTAGCGATACTTGTTTGTAAAATATAAATTGCATGTTTATCCATGTATTTTTCATACATGTACATTTTTTAATGTCTGTACATTCAATAATCATATATCTGCACATGTACAAATATAAGCAGGTGCTCTTAATTCAGGCATAAAATAACTACATGTTATGTCAACTGTATACATGTATATATACTGTTAGACAGAAATAGCCGTCTGTTATGGGGAAATCTTTAATATTTCTGACATTTATTAACCTATGTACGGAGGTCTAGTGGAGCCAGACGCAGTCTCAGCGGAACAACCGACGATACAGAGAGACTGAAGCTTTTGGTCTAATATACTGTATGCAACAAAAACTGAATTAATTGAACGTGCACCTTACATGGTCAGATCAACTGATCATTTGGGATGGCTCCCTAATTGCACATTAAGCCATGAGGTCATTAGCTGCCCACTGGACGAAAACTTGATCAATGACTCATAAATTAGCCATCCACAAACCAATGTACATTGATAGAGCCCTAATAAATCACTATATAATAATTGCGGCAGTCGTTCTTACATGTACATGTACATGAATATATCATTCACAGAGTAGCCTACATGTACTTTTGTAGCAATGAAGTGTACCAGTCACCTGCGATCGCGACCATAAGTCATGTGACTATACATGTTTCAGAAGGAAGAATAATCAGAGAAATTCAATAATTTGACAACAAAACTGAATTATTGCAACAGGAATCCAATAAAATATCATATTAAATGAAAGAATATTAATATCTTTTACTGGACAATGAATTGAGGCATGAGATTTAAGCTTTGAGCTAGAATAAAAGTGAAATTCAAGCCAAGTTTTGAATATCTAACCGACTTTGACGTAGTAAAATTTATGTAAATATTAAATGCTAGCACCATTGATGAAATAAGGTGATTATTGCACTCTGAGATCATTTTCTCAGGCTTCACATTTTCGTGGTACAAATTAGAATTGAGTGGCGATATTTTCGCTAGCTGTTACATGTACATGTACATGTAAATTCACATCCCAACATCAACTCGCAAAATTCGCGAAAATCAAATCCTCGCTACTTCTTTTCTTTGTATTATATCATTTACATAAATTTCATTGATGCACTAGTTTATCCAAAACAGCATCAGGGATCGATAGCCTCGATCAAGGACCGGTTTACAAACCAATATGACTCAGCCTTGGTATGTATACACAGAGCTGCAAACTTTTATGAAAACAATTCAGTACATGCATGTACACTGTACATATATGATATTTATTGAGTGAATCAGTATTTTCAAACAAGTACAGTAAAACAACATAGACCTGAATTTAAAAACAAATTTAGTTTTAATGAAACACTTATGTATAGTTCTTTTCAAAATTTGGTATTAAATAATTTTGCAAATCAGCACAACTTGGCAGATACATTGTACATTCAAAGACCTGTATCAGTCACCCCAAAATATTTTGCTCTGTATGTTAAAGGTTCCATGTCACTATACAAGTTCAAAACATGGGCTTCAAATATTACTTCCATAAAGAGATATTGCAATTTTAATTATACCCTCTATAAGCGTAAAAATGGCTTGTGAGTAGACTACTCGATGCACCCGTACATGCACGCCAAGCTAAGGGCTCATGCGAAACCGAACTCTGAGTTTGGTCCTGCGTGAGCATTTTCATGTTATCCTGTATTTCCTTCATACACTCCTTAACTGTTGACCTAGAGAATGATTTTATACTTTCTAGCTATACACAATTTATTTTTTCAGGTGATTGGTACACTTTAATACCCATCATGCAGATTGCAACTTGATAAATAATTCAAATAAATTTCAATCAATAACAAATTGAACAATGTCTTTTTGAATAACTGAAAAATGAAGATGTAAATACACACTGAATACATGTACAGGTGTACATTCTAGGTGATAACCTACATGTACGTATCAGTGTACCATTTGGATTAATATTAAAATACAAAAATTCAATCAAACAACTGATTCAATTTCATGCACATGTACAAGTACTGTACATTGATGACTATGAACCTTTTCAACAGGGCAACTTTATCGAGTACCGGTATATAAATTTTCACACACAAACTTTTCTGCAGGCCTATTTTTAAAAGTTCTGGCTTTGTCATGAATTTCATTTGTTTAACGATATGGGCAAATATTTCATTTCATTATTTTTTTTGGTTGAACCCACTCATTCAGCACGAGTGATCTTTCATCTGATTTGCATACACCTGTACAGCACACTTGACCTGTGTACTACATGTATCCCTATACAGTACAGGTGGGCCTCTGCACTCTGTGACAAAATCTATGTAAGAGTGATCACCTGCATACAAGACTAGCTTTGAATAGTCTACTACTACAGGGCCCTATATTTCTTCTCTCTTTTTTTTTTTTTGGAGACACACATAATACACATGAATGCCGACTTAATAACCTGACTGCTAAGAAAGCAATGTAAGCAAAATGTGGACCTATAGCTTGTATTCCTATCCTATGGACTTGGTAAATGAGTATTAATGCCTCACCAACAGGCACTACCACAGCTGCTTTGTTCCGAACCTGCAACCTCCCAGTTACAAGACCACTGCTCGACCACTGAGCCAAAAAAATCTTTGCATGTACATGTACATGTACAGAATCACATTAAAATGCGGATACAGACTCATTATTTCATGATCATTTATGATGATTTATCATACATGCACTAAAACACTGTGCTCAATATGTTATCTAAATCAAGTACTGAATTTCAGTCTGAAAGCAAAGACTAGTCCAAACCCCTAAGTGATGCACTGACAAGTGATGCACCCTCACTGTTACTTGGAAGAGTCCTCTTTTTATCAACTCATGGAGCAATGACATAGACAGTGTGACACACTCAATACAGAGGAACTTCTTTTTTTTCCTGTAACTATACGAACATGGATAGTCTCTGATTCATACATCTCTAATTAACCAAATATAATTTAATTACATGTCTACATACTTGTAGTATACGTGTAAACATACTAGAAGCAGATTTACATACACATGTACTGTATACATGTACATGTATGTAGGCTACATTTACTCCTAATGTACACCAACCATCAACTAAACTACATGTGCACTGTATACTCTTTTACATGTATGTCCAGAGGGCAACTAAAATCTCTACAATAAAATTTACAATAAAATTAACCTCAAAATATATGTTTTTTAAAATAATTTGAATACAAGAAAATATACACTGTACATGTATACATGTATTTCATCAATATAGTGATGATCTTTTTTTATCCATAAATCATTTTAGCACACAAATATATCACAATGATACTATTTTGATGAGTATACATCTCTCACATCATTAATTACAGAACATATCCCATCCCATGTAAAGTTGCATTAATTAACTGATTGAAGAAACAATGGGAATAGAGCTAAATCAAGTACTTACAATAGTCAAATACGGACAATGTGAGTACTGAGCTCATTGAGCTTAAACTTGGGTTATTCAGACATATTTAACTGACTCCATCTGAATCTGTCTCAGATTTTTTTTTTTTAAATAAATTCTCTCACATCATTAATTACAAAACACACCCCATTCCATCTGAAGGTGCATTAATCAACATATCAGAGGTAATGGGAAGATATATGACAGTAGAATATGTGTTGAGCTCATTCAGCTTAGATTTGGATGATTCAGACATTTTTAAAAGGAAGGTTGAGTTCTGGGAAAGGTAACAAAATAATTTGTGAGCTTTCTTATTCTTTTTGTGTTAGTTTGGAAGATTATCACAGTAGACATGTCCACTGACAAGATTTGCTCTTCAAATGCTCTCATATTCAAAATATGACAAGAAAAAGCTGAAATGTTCGGGCCAAACATATGTGTATATATATATATATACAAAATGTTTGGGCCGAACATATGTGTTATATATATATATATATATATATATATATATATATATATGTTTGGGCCGAACATATGTGTTATATATTATTTCCACGAGAGTTGCCGAAGCTGTTGTATATGTTATTTCCTTACAATTATTTATAATGATTATTATTCTAATGTATACATGTATCTCAAAGCATTCGCTTGGATCCAGCTGAGGCATGCGGCTTGTCTTTGTTCAAAACTCACCTGCCCCCGACAAAGGAATTAATTAATAAGGTTGAAGATTTGTCAATCTGTCGGTCAATTGAATCTGGTGTCGCCGAAATCACTGGCCCGTCTCCGTGGTCTAGTGGTTAAGGCATTGGCGTTCTGAGCCAACGACCCGGGTTCGATTCCCGGCGGAGACATTTTTTCAACCTTTGCAAAAATTCAAAAAGGGAGGACAGCTCTGGGGAACATTGATTTAAGCTACGCAACCATTATTCTCTCATTTTCATTTCTCACAATTAATAATTATTTCCACGAGAGTTGCCGAAGCTGTTGTATATGTTATTTCCTTACAATTATTTATAATGATTATTATTCTAATGTATACATGTATCTCAAAGCATTCGCTTGGATCCAGCTGAGGCATGCGGCTTGTCTTTGTTCAAAACTCACCTGCCCCCGATAAAGGAATTAATGAATAAGGTTGAAGATTTGTCAATCTGTCGGTCAATTGAATCTGGTGTCGCCGAAATCACTGGCCCGTCTCAATGGTCTAGTGGTTAAGGCATTGGCGTTCTGAGCCAACGACCCGGGTTCGATTCCCGGCGGAGACATTTTTTCAACCTTTGCAAAAATTCAAAAAGGGAGGACAGCTCTGGGGAACATTGATTTAAGCTACGCAACCATTATTCTCTCATTTTCATTTCTCACAATTAATAATTATTTCCACGAGAGTTGCCGAAGCTGTTGTATATGTTATTTCCTTACAATTATATATATATATATATATATATATACATGTATATATATATATAAAATGTTTGGGCCAAACATATGTGTATATACATATATACACACACATTTCTGTGTGCAGTGCATGTGAATATCTGTAGGATTTCTTATCAATTTGGTGATTCCAAACCTTACAGCATACACCAATTCATATGTATATAATCAACCTATCCCAATTGCTTTGAGACAGTTTCTAATCAACCTATCCCAATTGCTTTGAGACAGTTTCTAATCAACCTTTCCCAATTGCTTTGAGACAGTTTCTTTCACAATTCAATCTCATGTCCAGAACTCAACTTTATCTTTAACTGACTTTAATAATCTGAATTTTTCTCAGTTTTTAATAAATTTCACAACTCACTGAAAATAGAAGAGTCTACATACCCATTAGCAGAGGGATCTGTGACAACGTAAAGTCTGTTATCTGTAAAACGTAATCTGCGAGCTGTGGTGATCACATGGTTTAAGCCTTGGGCCTAGAACGTAAAATAAAAAAAGGAAACATTAAATACTTGTATCGGAAACACTAACATGTAAATCTTAATTTACTGTAGTTAATATAGCAACTACTAGTTGTACTGTACTTGTACATCCATGTACTTGCAATTTTCAAAAACTTATGTTCAATTTTTTTTTAATCATTTTCTGTTGTTTCTGAAATAGAAAAATGAAATACATGTACACATGTATAATTCAACTCCAAATTTTGCAACATAAAATAATGCTTAAGGGGTTACAAAAAAAAATTCAAACATTTTTGCAATTGATAACTTTCAAACATAGATTTCATATATTTTCAAGTTAGACTTTAGAAACATGAAGGAGGAGAATCAATATATGTATTTTTTCTCTATCAAATATTTATCCCCCTAAGCAGTAAATTATATCAATATTACTATACAAATCTAATCTTAAAACAGTTTTCTGTTTCTTACATGAGCTGGAATTATCACTTGAAATATAATTATTTAAAAAATCTTGTGAGTACCCTTCACTAAACAAATTTTCATTACATCACATCATTTTGATTGAAATGCAATATAAATAATGATGGAATGCATTACCTTAGATGATGCTTTGCCCATTTCATCAATCACTTTCTCAAGATTCGCCTGGTAGTTCGCAGATCTGAAGGTCAAAAAGAAAGAAAAAAAATATATCCATGTATTCATCTTCAACTGTTTTGTTATGGCAAAATATTTTCCACTTACTGTATATTAAAGGTAATACACATGGATAGCTTATGGATTGTAAAATTGAATAAAAGTTCTTGGGGCATGTACATGTGGGTGGTATCAAATAACAAATTAAAAATCAGTGTTCTTTATAAAAAAAAAAAAAAGTCTACTAGTTATACATGTAAGAAGATGAATTTGTTGTCCCTGCTTAAAGGGTACCAATGACAACCAATCACCAAAAATAATTTTGCTCTATTTGGAAATCTGGGTGAAATTCACATCAGTCCTAAGCTTCAAAATCAAGATTTGCATTCATTTATTAAGTGTGCATAGCTTTAGGACCCTTTCATTTTGTCGAAAAAATTTGACTTGGACATCGATATCAACTTGAAAATGTTTGTTATTGACATTCGTTCGCCCCAATTTTCTCAACAATTCAACTTCAAAGTACAGTGTCATGATTGTAGAATTCTATGCAACTCAGAGCAAGGTAAACTAGTCTCTAGAACCCTAGATAAAACTTAGAAATTTGCATAAACCACTGAATTAAATGTTTTTTGGTCACTGAAATATGAAATCAAATTGACAACAAATGGGAGAGTGGACTGGGAATATGTCAAAATTTACTCGCCAAATTCTCATTTCACAAGTCAAAGCCATTCATATCATATTAACTTTATTCTTTGTCCACTTTCCTTTAAACTTTCACCTTCCTGTTTGTCTTATTTTTCTGAATTCTGCTTTCACACAAATCAAATTTATACAAAGGTTAGATTACCCTTACCGTTTTGCCTTAAATTTAACCTCAGAGTCAGAGTCAGAAATTCAAATATTCTACACAGTCAAAACATTTACATGACATTGTCGTTAGATCTTTTTTTTTTCTAATAATATCGACATCTAGTCTCTAGAGTCTGCACGAAGTAAATTCATGCAAAACAGGAAATTTTGATTTAACTATCTAAAAACATATAAATCCAAAAAAGGAAAGAAATAAGTTAAAGCCCTGTGAATAAATTCTATTCTTGGCCAGCCAACTACTCAGATCCCCAGTTCAGCCCCGCTCCGCAAACATGAATATGAATGCACACTGCACTGCCACTGGCGACAAATTTCACGCCTGCTCCGCCCGCTATGTACTCACCCGTGAGAGTGTGTGCGATACGGCTGCAGATTTCTGTCGACAACTGCGATACTTTCACCGAAAAGATGATTAACGTTGAATGGAAATTCCATTTTCGCTAGATTTTCGAGGAGAAATATATGTAATCAATCATATAACTCTTTCCAAACAGAATGTATGGTCCATTTCCGTAATATTTTCCGGTTAAAAGTGTTTGCTGACTGGAACAACTTGCCTGCTGTCGCTATCTAAACAAACAATCTCGAGCATTCTGGTGCAAAATTACGTTTGTACAGCATACAGCATGCAGTAGCAAGTGTATAAAATCTTAAGTTGATAACAAATTATTAGTGCATTAATAATATTATCGTGACTACATTAGTGCTTGATCTATATCAGTTTACCAAAAACAAACAAACAAATGTATTAACACATATATTTGCGAAATAAAAAAAGATACAGAGGAATATATACCCGGTAAATCTTTGGGATATATTTCTATGCAAATTCTATGAACCGGAATTTTTGCATAATTCTTGAAAACATCTTTTGTTCATTGCTTTCTTTTTTTGATAAAGAACAAAAACAACAAAATTTAAGATATTAATGAGGGAAGTGTGATTGCCTTCTTACGATATCTTCTATTTCCTGATGTACAGAAGCATCATCCTTTTTCACAAATTTGTAGGACCATCTAGGCCCAATTCAATTCTCATAATGTTATCATTTTCTTATTCTTCTGGGTCCAAGTTTCCAGCAATATGGTTGATTGGAAGTAGCTTCAATAGTTGAGGAGATATAATCATTTGATTATACATGTTGAATACCGGGCATTAGAATAGCTAACCCACAGGAATATATTCATATACTTTAGAAGAAGAAGAAGAAAGCTTGTTGTTTTTATATGATCATCTTGTAAAAATCCCATGTAAAATTTTGATTACCCCAAAAACTGCAGAAAAATTAAATAAGTGACATAGGTGTATCTGTAGACTCTATCACATAGGTCTATGTACAAAGCATTTTGTTTCACCCCTACAACATTGCCTCTTGTCATTTATTCACATGTGAAGAGTTCTGGGGTACTCATTTTTCTGAAGGTTCATTTTTCAGAAGGTTCATAATTCCGAAACACAATTAGGGTTCATAATTCTGAACATTTGATACATTAATCCGAAGGTTTGAAATTCGAAAATGAAATAGGGTTCGTAATTCCAATTTTCGAAAATGAAAAAGGGTTTTCATAATTCTGAAAATAAAATAGAGCCCTACACAACTGTCCGAAATTAAGGTTTCGGAAGAATGAACCCTTTTTCATTTTCGGAATTATGAACCCTTTTTTATTTTTGGAATTATGAACCTTCAGAAATAAGAACCTTCGCAAAAAAAAAAAAACCTTCGGAAAAAGAACCTTCGGAATTGTGAACTTTCAGAAAACGACACGTAACCGTTTATATTGCTGCCGTACTTTGTTTTGATGGAGTTTAGAATGTCATGTGTGAACGGGGCCATCAAAAGCTCTTTGAAAAGGCAGGGGGGGTGGTGCAATTTCATTCACCATAATATTCTACATGTATGTGTAAATTGGTGGAAATCTCTCTTCAAACGTGAGGGTGACACATCTAAAATTCTCTGACAAGCAAAAAAATAAAAAGTCATTCAGCTGTTTGTTACAGTACTGGCAAAGTGTATTTTATTGCTTCACTAAATGTGAAAAAGATTGCACTTCTTAGCTCTATTTCTAGTCAACTTGACATAATCTTAAACAAGCAACGTCACAGGCTATTGCTTGACAAAAAGAGTCAAGAAACGATGAACTGTTTGAATTTAAACTGATCTTTGACAACAGGATCTTAGCACAAAGAAAGGATGACTACTCAATGAAAAATACCAAGAATATTGTTCATAGAGCAAAGTTTTGACACTTTTTGTTGATTTGATAACAATTTCAGCTATTGAACCAATATTTGCACCAAATTTGTTCAAAACTTTTAACACATAATACAATTTAAAGTCTACCTCAGATTTTATCACTTATGAACTTATCCAAACACATTTTGCTCTATGAAATAACATTGCTTGATTTTCCACAAACTTGAAATTCAATAGTGATTTTATCACATATTGGTTCATCCTAACAAAACATTTGCATTAACATACAAAGTTGCTTAACCATTCTAACAAACATCAAATTTTAGCAGTGATTTATCACTAATCATATCCTAACAAAACATTAATAAAAAGATCTATCTTTAACAAACATCAAAAGTGAACCTTAGATTCCAGAAAAAAGATTTGCAACAAGATATAACATTACTCATTTTCAGCATAACTTTTGAGTCAAATTATACATGTCATACTGTGGAATGAGTTAAACAAAATAAACATAACCTTGCATTGTTATCTTTGAAGATTCAGTTCTTCCTTTGGGGCAGAAAAAAAAACATTATTCATGTAAATTACAGCACCTTGCATTACCTCATCGAATCGAATAATAGACTCCTAAATGAATTTTGCAGGTAAGCAGATTCTGCAAAGATCAAAATCAATACGTACATGTAATCTACTTTATTATATCATCAAATACATAAGAACCTGTCTATAAAAGCCATCCAAGGGAAAACTAGAAAGTGATCACTGTAGGCACGTGATCTTCCTGGACTGGTTCTAAAACACATATTTCTTCCTGGAGGGAGACAATATATGTGACCACTTTAACCCTTTCAAGACAGGAATTATTTAAGGGCGAAATTGATCACAAGCTTGTACTTCAAATTGGCAACAATGCTATTTTTCTGTTAGTGCTACATGGTTCTAATAAGGTGTAATGTCTGTGAAAACAATATACATGGTTGAGAATATTGTTGAAAAGTTGAAAAAATTGCAAATTTTCATGAAAACAATGATTTTGAACCTTTCAATGTGTTGCCAATTTAAGGATTTTAAAGCTTATTCTCTTTTTTAAATTCATGGCATCAAATGCAATACGGTCATGCAACAAAAATGGATATAGTGTGTGCAGAAACTTTTGCTCTTCCTACTCATGCATCTGGTATATTTTTTAGAGCTCTGAATCAAAAGTTATTGAGCCAAACCACAAAATGTGGTCAATTGTCTTGAAAGGGTTAAACAATTAGACAGATGGCCTTTATAGAGGGGTGGCCACTAAGATAAGTTTGCCTATAATTCATCAAATAAATACAATAATAATAAAGCAGACATTTATACCCAGCTGTATATCTACCCAAAGTGGGTGCTCATGTAAATCATTTAGAAGCCTTAAAAAGTATATGAAATTTAAACTTATGGGCCCGTATTCTGAACTCCGGTTTAACTTAAACCGCGGTCTAAGTGTGGTTTAAACCCAGTCTAAACCTGCCTTTTTAACCAGTTTTAGAAAATCACATTCTGAACTCCAGTTTAACTTAAACTCCAGTCTAGGGTGGTTTAACTTTGTACAGGAATTTAGACTGGACTGGCGGTTTAAGTTTTGATTTAACTCTGGTTTAATAGACTGGAGTTTAAGTCAAACCAGAGTTCAGAATACAGGCCAATATCACCTACTTCTGTTTATTTGTACATGGTACATGTAATTCATGTGCTTCAAAATCATTGTTCATTTCTATTTCAAACAAATACATACTAGCAATTCAATCTACAGCTTAAAAGAAGTGATTGTACATCAATGAAAATAGACATTTCAAAAATACTTTCTTTTCCTATCTTTTTTATCTTGAAAGTACATGTAGAAATGTAGTCTACAACATTCTCTTGATGCACCTTTATCAATGTACCACGGAAAACATCAACTCAAATACATAAGTACTCATCAATTTTCAAAACATAAACAAGTTTATAACAGAAGTATTCAATCTTCAAAACTAGAGTTAGAATTAACATGTGCAGACATTAATTGATATAAATTCTTAAGACATATTTTACTTTACAGTTTGCATTGATCTTTTAAGACACATAGTAACTTTCTTAAACTGAAAGTTGTAACACAGGCTCATGCTTTAAATAACAAAGTTCAATCATATAAATTCAAAGAATTTAAGAGCTTATTGAACATTATTTAACACTTAGCAGTAAGGCAATGTTTTAGCAGAATATGATTTGAAAAATTTCAATCAAATATCTCACTACAAGCAAATTTACATGAAAAAATTTCACTCTCTTCCATTTACTTAATATCACAACTCTTAAATGCCCTCCATAAATGAAATCCTTTTCAATCTAACAATGTTCCTTATCAACAGAAGTATATTAGATGCAAACGGCTCATAAACATACAAATGTATATTAAAATGATATTTAAATTGACAAAGAAAATGATTTTAAAAAGATCAGACTCATTTCATCACAAGAGTACAGATATTATTGCAAACTAGAATGTGTACTGTTGAAAAACAGAGAACAAAAGTACGCCTTAGTATTGATGCAATATACATAGTTCATCATTTCAAATAATATACAAGACTTGGTGTCTCGAACATGCTGAATTTCAGATAAATGTCTCTCATGCTTTGGGTGTTAATTTTTACAACTATTCATACAATTTTACTAAATTCAGACATGGCCTGCGTAACACAAAGATCTGCAATCGATGGCAAAATGGCAATTTCCAAGCAAAATCATCGCTGCATGCACATATTGTTCAAAAGGCTGACCACTGACCAATCAGAATGGTTGTTTCAAATTTGCAATTGATAACAAACTCTGTTACGCAGCCCCAGGTCCAGGGCCCTATTGGAAAATTAAGATCAACTTTCATTATCACTGCATTGTAAGAGAGGCTTCTGCAAAAAATTAACGACATTCATTTCTCAGTCAGATAAGTTAATTAGTACCTTGAAGCACCATAGAGACAACTCTTTTTTAAAAACAAATTCCACAGTAATTTGTGTAATATCTTCCCTACCTTGTGAATTTTTATAACCCTGACTCCTTTTCCTTTTCTTCCATGTTAGACAATAAATTACCCAATTACACCAGCCTTTTCTGGGTTTTTCTCTGCCATTCATTAAACTTTCACTGTGGCACTGTAAACATGATTATTTTGCACAATGGATTTTAATGCCGAACATCATGTGAAACAATGTTTTTAAACAGTAGCTTAATCACCCCCCCCCCCCCCTCACAACCCTGTGGGGGGGGGGGGGGTTGGGTGGTGACAATATTACTGATTAGGGGGAGGGTGTGGAAGGGTGATGTATCTGATTAGGGGAGGGTGTGGAAGGGTGATGTATCTGATTAGGGGGAGGGTGTGGAAGGGTGATGTATCATCTGCTTCTCATGTTCCCTTTCTCCCTCTTTTTTTTTCCTCTCTCTCTCATAACCACATTTTTTTTCCATCATACGATTGGGGGGGCACCTAGAGCTGAACCCCTGTGTTAATAGTGCATTGAACAGTAAATGGTATGCCTAGGCCTTTTCTGTCTTTTGCCCATGCAAGTGTATTTACCATTTTGCCAATACACCACCACAATCAGATCAGAATCAAATTACAATCAGCCAGACATTATCAAAGTGAACAATACAGAGATCAACTGACTTGTTCTGATGTAAAAACATTTTGAAATAAATCAATTGTTGGCAATGCTGGTAGGATATAGGCAACATCCAGAATAGAAATATTCCCACATACCATATTTCAATCTAATAAGGCTCCATTCACTTTGTATCATAACTCAACAAAATGCCTCAACTTTGGTTAATTGAAATTTACAATATATAGGCAAAGAAACATCTTCTTCATGTTTAAAGGGAAAGTCCATATTGGTATTAAGTTGATTTGAATAAAAGAAGAAAAATAAGAGAAACAGATTAGTGAAAGCTTGAGCAAAAATCCGACAAGAAATAAGAAAGTCATGAATTTTTGAAGTTGTAATCAATCAAACACAAATTGCCAACTCTGTGACGTATCTTGCAAGCTCCTTTCTCATTTGCTCAGTACAGAAAATCTCATAAATTTTCATTTTTTAAGTTTTTGATGAAGGAACAGATTTGTTTCATACAGGTTACATGTAAAACATATGAGCAATGATTACATCTAAGGCGCATGTATGATTGAATATTTTCTTTAGAGAATTAATGATTTTTGGGGTACAGGGCAAATGGGAGAGGAGCCGGCAAGATACATCACGGAGTTGCCACTTTTTGTTTGATTGATTACAACTTTAAATATTCATAACTTTCTTATTTCTCATTGTATTTTGCTCAAACCTTTACTGATCTGTTTCTATAATTTGTCTGCTTCTTTTAAAATCAACTTTTAACCAGGGTGGACTTTCCCTTTAAGTCATTTGAATATCACAATATTCGTTTACATGTACACTTCCACTGTTTTCAATGTTAACCCTGTACAAACAGTGAATAATCTTCATTTTACTGCAAAATGCATAGCATTTCATACAAAATATGTAGCAAAATACGATTCCCTCATAATGGCCATTTGCACTCAAATATATCTACCCTTTTCACCAAATATACTTTTCTCCTAATTGCCCAATCAAACAGCAGCCCTTTAATCCTAAATTTGAAACCCATCATAGTCCACCAACGAGGCTCTTTCCACTACATGTACATGTATATCAACTGCATGACTTTTAGGCAATATTACTTACTCCAAGTGCACCAATGACACACTTTAAATTTCATATATCTTGTGCGGAATTGAATTCAGCTCTGTGTACACTACAATAAAAATAGTTGTGATTTACAATAGTAAAAAAGCTGATCAGAAATATACTTTCCAAGCATCACTGTAACTAGTGTAGGCTGCTACATACATAAACCTACATGTATTCTAAATATGTCGGATATACAGACAACTATGAGTATATATTGTCGACCCTGTGGACAGATGGGTACCCCTTCAACTACTACCCCCAGATACATGTATTTACCTAATACTGTGAAAACTGTATATAAAGACTGCTCACGGGAGAATAAGAAAATGTGGTCTTTATGAGCAGGTGGTGTTTACATACAGCTTCCTTTAATACAAGTTTCAATGAGAAACAATCAAGGGAAACATAAATTGTGGTCTTTATAGACAGGTGGTCTTTCTATGCAGGTGGTCTCCAAAGCAACTTTGATTGTACCTATTCAGGATAACTAGATGTAACACCTGGACAATATTCCTTGTGAGAATTATCCATCTACTATGTTTATAGAACACAAACTGGGTGAAAAGGAACAAAAAAGGTTTCCACAAAATTTTCTATCCCAAGAATGATGCAGACCTTTTAAAATTTCTTTCAAGTTTACCTCCATTCAAAAAATTAGATGGCTCTGCACATTACTGGAGGAGAAAAAAAAATCAAGTAAAAAAAAAAAGAATCCCGTTTTTGTTCTCTGTTGATTCCATTGCTGTTCTGTTTGTTCACATGGTAACTACCCCCAAGAATGATGCAGACCTTTTAAAATTTCTTTCCTGTTTACCTCCGTGACAAAAATTGAATGGCCCTGCATCATTACTGGAGGAGAAAAAAAAATCAAGTAAAAAAAAAAGAATTCCATTTTTGTTCTCTACTGATTCCATTGCCGTTCTGTTCGTTTACATGGTAACTACCCACGATCAGTAATTGTCTTTAATAGCGGCAATCGTCCAAGGGTTGGTAGTCCAGATGGGGTAGTCATCAGGATACAGTATGAAGCACAATTATAACTGACAAAAAAGGGCAAGAAGTTGAGCGATCAGGGGGGCGTTTCATGAAAGGACTTGTCAGATATTTTATCCGACAAATTTGCTCTCAGCCAATCAGATGCAAGGATTTCAGTAGCTTATAACAGTTGTAGGATAAAATATCCGACAATTTCCTTTCATGAAACGCTCCCCAGTTCAATTTACCTTCCCAATTCTGGCACTAAAATTTGAAATTGCTGGAATCCAACTATGACAACGAGATGTTTCTCAAAAACGATATCACTTCAAATTCGCTCAGTTTAAACATCATTTACACATTACTTCCAGTATCATTCTACATGAATTTTATATAATAATCCTAATATTGTATGTTTTGCATTTGATGCAAGAAAATGCTACACCAAATACCTTACCAATGGAAGACATATATCCAAACATAATCCCCCCCCCCCTTTCTTCTTCCTTTCTCTGTATGGTTCTATTGCATACTTTTAAAGTTTAATTCTTCACATCCTTGTCATTCAATTATGGCTTTCTGTACTTTTTTTATTGTTCCCCCCCCCCTTTTTTGGGGGGGGGGGCAGAAAATGAAACTTGTTACAATCGAAAACATAACCATTACAAAACTGACATTCATATTTTCGGCCCACATGTAACAATTTTTTTAAGTTTCATAATATAATGACAGAACAATCAAAGAATAATAAAGTACAAGTGGAATCAAAGAAATCAAATATATTCAGGAAAGTTAATATAAATCACCATTTCAAACAGAAATATAAGAAGAAGCAGAAGAACTGCTTTTTATATAGCGCCTTTCCAAAGAACGGGAATCCTTAACTTTTTCTAACATGCATCTTATCATACAAAGAGTCATGATTATCATTGTTTTTCAAAACCAACCCTCTTTCTGCCTTTTCTCTAAGCTTTCTCTGCAACTCATGCACCATCTTCCATTTATTTTGTAGTTGCACTGAGAACTGCAAACACATCAAGCTTCATGCTTACGCTGCAGCCCTCCTACATATAATGTTCATCATGCATTCAGTTTGTAACTTAATCTTACATTTGTATGTGTATTGTATTGAAATAAAAATGTATTCAGGTCACATTCATGAGCATGAAATGTATGGGGTTTTTTTGAGCAGATGATGATATAGAAACCAATAAAATCAAATCAAAATCAAATCAATTAAGTAACTGATCAAAGCACTTTACAGTGTATTACTACCCCAGTCAGTGGATTCAATTATGATTCTGCACTTACAATACATAGTGTCCACTCCACTTGGGAGCATTCCATCTTGGCATCCATTTTACAGGCTCAAATAATTTGCTATTCCAGCCACAATGACATTCTCATCCTACCGGGTACCCATTTAACACCTTGGTGGAGAGGATCAAAGCAGATGCAATGCCTTGCTCAAGGACTTTAAGTGCCGTGCCAGGGTTTGAACCCATGACCTTTGCATCTCTAGTCAAGTGATTAAACCACTCTACTATGACGATATCTCTATATTTCCTTCTCCTTTAAAAAAAAAAAACACTTTGTTTTTATTCTTAGTGCTAATGTGTGGCTTTTATTATCAATGTGCAGCTATTTCAGGCAAGACTTAAACAAGATAAGCAGCAGCAATCAGGCACAGTGGGTGAATTCAAGTTCGGTGTTGAAAGCTGGTGTTAGTGTTGGGGCAAAACTAGCACCAGCCACAACACCCAACCTGAAATGAAGCTGGTGCTGGGATTGACTTCACTAGGTGTTGAGCTATCAATAATGTGACTGGTATTATTTTTATAAACCCGAATTCGGTGTTGGGTCTAGAATCAGCAGCCCAATTCATGCTCTCAACACCAACACCAACACAAACACTGAACTTGAAATCACCCAGTGTCACTATCAACCTAGGTGCTATCCACAGTGAATGAATAAAATACTGCTTTGGTTTAATACAGAAATAGTCCTACATTTTCTAAAATAGTGACTCTATCATTTGTGACATGAAGATGGTGCAAACACTCTGAACAAATTATCTTATGTTTTTATGAAGTGCCCCTCCCACTTGGTCGTTAATTTCCAACACATCCACTCGTTTTATCGCTTACTCCATATCCTTTTACCCTTGAGAAAGATTCAAATGGACAATTACTTCTGGGCAACTCCACATACCCCACCCCATAAAATCTTTATGAAATTACAGACAAAGATATGCAGGTTTGACGAGATTGAGAAAACAAACATTTTATCATTTTCTTTTTGGCGGGTAAGAAAATGTTTATTGTTGTTTTGACATGACATGGCAAATTGCTTCAGTGGTATATTTCGCCTTATTCATGTGGACATGTAATGCTCAAAAAGATAACTCATATCTCTGTAGTACCTACCAATATCCTCTTCTCCATGCATATTTCATTCAGTCCATTCCATTCATTCCATCAACAGTCTGTTCCATAGATTTCCAAACTATCATGCATCCATCAACAAATCAAAAGGATTCCTCATCGACACGCCATCATTGTCCACTTCCATTTGTTGGCCCTTCTTTCGTCGCTCCCGTCGTCTCGAGTCCGACTCCTTGTCAACGTCGTTGCTCTCGACGTCAGCATCACTGTCCTCTCCACTGCTGGTGAACTGGTCCGAGAGGTCATCGTCCTTGTCACCATCTCTCTCATTGGTCTCCTCCACCCGCCTGTGCTGATCTTGAAGTCGGCCTATCTCAAGCGTCTCCTGGTGTTGCTCCCAAAATTCTTTAATAATTTTCAAGAAAACAAAGGCAATAAGATTAAGAAGATATCGAAGGCAATCTGAGTTATGGTTATGATGAAAATTACATGTAACTGTCACAGAATCAAACCTGAATTTTTCAAAGTGCATGGTGTCTGCCGAGCGAGGTCTTGCGGGTGGGGTCCAGGGGCCCGCCTTAGGGCCCCTGGCGGGGGTGCAGGGGGGCAGCGCCCCCGCTAGCTCCTGGTTCTAAACCTCTTTGACACCCTTTTAGAGCACCATTTTTTAATGATATCTGAATATTGTGACAGTAAATTATTAGTATTTATGCAAAGCAATACAATATACACAGGCACAGTAATCATCAAAATGCAGAAATTTCTTCGCAGAAATTTCTTCACAGAATGTCTGTCATCCATGTTTGTTTACATTCAATCACCAAACCTCAGTCAAAAGCAGCTTGTACATCATATGTAAAAGGAATATTATATTCAACAACAGACATATTAGAAACCCATACATCATAATAAAAATAAGTTCTAGACAGAAACGGACCTTTAAGTTTTACGCTGCTTTCTGGTCATTTCCCAACACACTCGAAACGCTATGCGTGGGAGTACTATTTTCAAAAATGCGTAGTATTCGCCTTTCTTAGATTTCCGTATACAAGGCCATTCCATGTGGTAGTCTTGTTTATATTTCTGATAATATTTCACTTTCGACATTGTTCAGGATATCAAACAAGTCAAAAGACAATGCAAAACACGGCCTTGTTTTCGTAAGATGTTTCAATGACATCGTCACTGGTGCATGATCGACGACACGTGTTTTTTTGTACCAGGCCGGCCGCAAGCGCATATATATTAGCGAAGGCCACTGCGCGCACACTACACGACTTTCGGTTGTACGATCCGACCAAGGACTTCTGTGATAACTCCTTGGTACGACTATTATAATAGCGTATACTAGCTACGGATCTGAAATATAGAGCAGCGCGTATCTTTTATTTGTACAAGCAGTTTTATTTCAGATCCAAAGTCATTAAATCGTACAACCGAAAGTCGTGTAGTGTGTGCGTGCGGCAGACTTGTACACTCATTACTAATGCAATACGAGGTACCGGTACGTGTATACCTACTAAATTGTAGGTCTGCACGCATGCACGCATTCGTTCGCAATGCTATTTTTTTTCTTTTTATTCTTTTATTTACTTATATATCTTTTTTTTTTTTACATACCTGGTACGTGAATATTACATCAAGATCAAATGAACAGGCACCATTGGTCAAAACCCAAAACCAATTGTGAAAAAGAGGAATTAGGCTGGTCTCACTCTCCATTATTTCGTTGTACATATTATGAACAATTTATGGCATTACCGTGCGGTGCTTTAAATTTTCTCGAATCCATTAACAATGTGAACAGTTTACAAACAAACAATTTGTTGTGGCAAGGGCGTCGACCCGGGGGCGTCAATCGAGTCAAAATTAGTCTCCCTGCAGTAACCCCCCCCCCCCTCCCCCAACGCGATCTAGTCGTCCCATCCGGTCCATAACACATTGGCCACCCTTGTTCAAAAATGACTAAATGAATTTATAAACATGAGGACGATATTATGTACAAGCACAATAGCCACGCAGGCACATATCCAATTCACACATCCATAATTGATTGTCATCATCACACAACCACATGCACTCACAGGACGGACAGATACATGTACACTACAAAATACATTGATGGCAAAAATTAATAGTAATACACATATTACTGTTAAAACAAACGAAGAAACAATTAACTTAAGTTAGGGGAGGAAAATGAAACAATAAGGCTTCCGTTTTGTATCATAATAAATTTTCTAACGTGGCTTCGCCCGGGGGCTTCGTACACGATTGCAAGCGCCGACAATCAAGCTAAATGAGCTAGCTGCACGCGGCCAGCGACTGAACATGAACAGTAGTGTTCGAGCTGGCCTATGCTGCTATTGCATGTAGAGCTAGCGGCGTGGCCGGCTGGCCGCGGGGTGAACAGTGCCAGAGATATGCTAGCTAGCAACATCGCTTGGGCATGCTCGCGGGACGGGGAGAGCGTATTTCCTAGTTTTTGAAGGGGCAATGACGCTAGTAGTAGTAGCAACATCGCTTGTGCGTGCTCGCGATCGCGGGACAGGGAGAGCGTAAATTTGTAAGTTTTTGAAGGGGCAATGACGGAAGTTTATAACATTCAAAAATGTAAGAATCCGGGAGATTTTGAGTATGTGTCGGGAGATCGGGAGATGGGTTGATTTTCCGGGAGTCTCCCGGCAAATCCGGGAGGGTTGGCAGCTCTGCATACCTTTCTGAGCAGTGTAACCTGGTGGTGTCATACACATGCATAGTCTGCCATCTACTGCCATCCTCAGGATATTGTTAGCCGCCCTGTACACATCTTTCCTGGCCGCTTTAGCCGTGATGAAGCCTCTCTTCTCAGCCCATGCTGCAGGAGGAGACAAAGTGAGACAAACTTGAGCAGAGAACTCTGGACTACGAAATTAATGGGCCAGGTAAAATGCACATTGTGATTACCTTATTTTAGAGGGATTCCTTTACATCCAATTACTGTTGTATTATTGTGTCTCATCTCTCACTGTAGTCTTCAGAAGACTTGATTGTAAAATAATTTGTGGTGGATATGGGAAAATAATTACATTGTTAATTAGACACATGCTTTTTGATTTATAGAGATATTATTTATCATTCTTATAGAAGACATTTTATCAATTATAATTCTTTATAAAGGAGACACGAGACAAAGATAACAAGATAAATCGTACAATTCCCTAACAGCAATCAGTACTTGCTTTCTGAGTGACATGTTTCTGGTAAAACTGAACACATATCAATCACTCAATCAATAATCATGGATGCTTTCAATCACGACATTCATGAATCGCATATGCTAACCTCAAAGCACACATTTGCTCTCCATACTTTATGCTTCAATAGACATCGGCTGACCAATCAATCATTACCTTCACATATATCATAAGCAGTCCAGTGTGCCCCTGAAGCACCCTCGGGAGACCCATCTGCCTCAGGGTGACGTATCCTTAGAGTCTGAGTCAGGGGTATCCTCTGAGCTAGGTAGCCAACCGCTGTGTAGGGCTCCTGGACCTGAGCTATTGGGTAAATACCCGACAGTATCTGAAATGGAGATGAATGTCAATAATAATAGCAACAGTGGATTTTTGTAGAGCATGCATACTTGTCATGCAGGACACTCTTGGATTATTATGTCAGCTTCAAATGGGCAGAGCTCTATAAGCTGCCCCAGTCTTAAAGCAAGAATTCTTACCAGTTAACCATTTACTACTCATTGTGAATGATTAATGGCCCCTCGCAGCAGTTTGTACAATCCACACATGAACAGCTGTCCCTTGGCATTACACAAGCTGATTGTATATGTGAATTTATATCCTGACCAGGGCTGTAAATTATTTTTCAACTTTGATGTATGTAATATTCCATTTGAAGGAGAAATAATTTCACAATAGTTCACAACTTTTAGTATCTTGCTATTTCTCACTAAATTCACAGAAATCTCATTCAAAAAATTGGAGCCTTACCAAAGCTTTAAATAGGCTTTAATCTGGAAACATGAACACGAACCAGATAGTGTTTGTCAACTTGCGAGGGAGATCCTAGTCTGGGGGAATTTTACAGCTATGCTAGAATTGTTGTATGTATGTCAACTAGCTATGAAACGGGCCTCTCACAACTTACATATCCTATTATCTAAAACAGAAACTCATAAACACCGACCTGAAACTGTTTGTCGACCAGTGAGGGAAACACAAGACCAGGAGAGTCACACAGCTTGACCGCTGGAGTGAGAAAGATGGTCTGGAAATGCTTGGTGTGACCGGGTGTCCTTGAAGCACTGACCACCTTGCGTCCACAGAGACCATTCATAACTGAAGATTTACCAACATTAGGATGGCCTGATGGGGAAGCGAAGACAGTCAACAATAGCCCCTCAATATCGTAAGAAGCAATATAATGTAAAAGGGCAACAGCATTTTGGAATCGTTTTAAAGTGACCTCCATTATTCATTTACACTGCCTAGTGTTTGGAGTAGTGGTCTTTGAAGAGGAGATCCCAGGTTTAAAACCTAATCAGAGCACTCTTGGGTGAAGTACTAATCATTAATTACCCAGCCCTTCAGGAAGTGATGAAGTTGGGGTTCTAATATCTAAATCTCGGTCTAAACCCTGAGACTTATTGCTACATATTAATATAATAAAACATAATCCTCCTGGGCTCTGTTTCATAAAACTTGTTATCAATAACAACTGTCACATTTCTATGACAAATTTGCTAACAACCAATCAAATGCAATGATTTCAGTAGCTTCTAACAATTATTGTAACTTGTTATTGATAACAAGTTTTATGAAACAGGGTCCTGGTCCTGGTCTCTGGACACCAAGCCTTTACTAAAGCACTTGACAAATAATCAATTCCAATAAAATTTTACAAATAACTAAAAAAAAAAAAAGATTGTACAGAAGATGAAAATCTAAAAGAAGCAATAAGTATTGTGTTATGGAATTTTAAAATGCATCACTATTAGTATGCAGATTACACCTTGCAAGGTGGAATTTCCTATGTATCATTATTATACTCAACTAAAGTCATTTTCCTGATAACATTCAAATGCTCAGGCTAACAGAAGGAGAAAAGAGTCCTCAAGGAAATCTGAAATTTCTATCTACACTCACCGACACATCCAATGGTGATGATGCCATCTTTAAATGCCTCATGCTCCTCATACATCGTCATCTCTACGGGGTTTGAAGCGATGACCTGCGCAGCTAGGCCCTCCTCACCTCTCATCTCAGCCTCAATCTTCTCTCTCCAACTGCTTAGATCAACTAAGAAAATTTAAAAATATTCACAAAATATACGACAAAATAATTGTGTGCTTAGAAATCTATTTCAACACCATGAAGCGATATCACACACTTTTTTCTCAGATCATAAAAAAATATATTTCTATTTCTAAAAATAAAATATATGTCAAAACTATTTGACACAAAAAGAATTAAGTAATATATATACATATTAGGGGATGGGGTGGGGAAGTGTTATCATACTACCGTACCATTTCCATGCGATATTGTCTCGCATGCTTTCAGGAGCTGCATAGGACCTACGGCAGTATACTGGCCTCGCTTTCTTCTTTTGAACCCTGAAAGAGATCACACAGTAGAATAGTGACTATCAATATACATGTATGCAAAACAATTACTATTCCATAATTTTCTTGACATTTTCCTTGAGACTAGATTTTGTTACTCTTTTAAAATAGAGACCATATATAAATGATAAATTAGAATATGTTTTTAGTCATACGGTACAAATTATATACTTCTTAAATTCCCCAACAATTTTTGTGCTGATATATGAAAGTTTTGCACTTATTAACCTTTCTTCTCCTTTCATTGAAACTGTACCATATGGAGACAGATGACCTAACTGCATCAATGAATTGCCCTTTTGAGGAAAATATAAAAAGTTATACACAATGATCACACAGTATGTAAGCATCTATTATATTTGAAAATGAATTATTAAATATAAATTACATACCTGGGCCTCGTCTTTGCGTTTGATTTTAATCGATTGCAACTTAAATTAAATCGCAACTGTATACTTAAGAGATAGGATTTGCCACTAATTTTAAGTTGTAACTGATTCAAATCAATCGTAACTCGTTATAAAACAGGATACTGGTGTGTATTTATACATAGTAAAATTTTAAATCTAAATGTTTTATCAAAACTAACAATTCTACAAGCAAAATACTTATAATATCAACTTCATATCTCTTAGATTATAAAAAACAACAAAAATCAATACTTTCACTATACAGTCCGACCTCGTTTATCCGGCCGCATTGGGACTGGCACCCATCCGGATAAGTGAAATGGCTGGATATGGGAGAAATGTACATTTTCTATGCAAATGAATAGGGTAGGGCAGTCTATTGGCTGTAAAATTTATGTTTTCTTGGTGTAGTTGATCATTGCAAATGATCTTTTTATTTGTAAGAGATGAAATAAAATAAAATTAAACAGAAAATTGCCCATGGTGTTCCTGTTTCCAAGGCTTTTGGGTGAATTGCATGACGAACTGGTCGGAAGACAGGGCCGGTTAATAGAGATGGCCGGATAAATGAAGTTCGGATAAGTGAGGTCGGACCGTATTAATAACCCAGTTCATAATTAAAATTTGCGCATGTGCAGATAACGGTCATTTATACCGAGTACAATTGACTTTTATACGCATCATTTTGTATGCACCACGATGTGTGCACCAGTATGATTTTACATGTTAACCCTTTCAGGACAGGAATTATTTAAAGGCTTAATTGATCACATTTTCTTCTTCAAATTGGCAACAATAATATTTTTCTTTTAGTGCTGCATGGTTCTAGTAAGGTGTAATGTCTCAAAACAATATACATTTTTACAGAATTTGTCGAAAAGTTGCAAAAATGGCAAATTTTGATGAAAAAACAATAATTTTGAAATCTCAATGTGTTGCCAATTTAAGGATTTTAAATCTTATTCTCATTTTTAAAATTCCTTGCATCAAACGCAGCATGGTCATGCAACAAAAATGGAAATAGTTTGTGCAGAAATTTTTGCTCTTTCTACTCATGCATCCAGTATGTTTTTTAGGGCCCTGTATCAAAAGTTATTGAGCCAAACCACAAAATGTGGTCAATTGTCTTGAAAGGGATAAACAAGTATCTCATCCACCAAACAGCACGTGCGCATACTAATTGGGGTCATTTCAGGGTCATTAGTACCATGACCTAATTACAAACTGGCTTATTACCCCACAGTGGTTAGCAAACCATAATTATATGGCATCTTACAAATAGGTTATCAATCTTACCTGAAATACCATCGGAACTCTGAGATTCCCTTGGGAAAGATGTGAAGCAGATGACCTGGAGCTGAGGAAACTTCTCCTTGAAGTATGACCTCCAAGCCACGACCAGGGAGGGGGGAGCCAGGTCGATCTTGTTGAGTACCAGGATGAGATGTTTCTTGAGGTCTCTTGTGACATAGTCATAGAGGGCAGGGGAGAAGTGGAGGGCCGGGTGCCTGATGTCAGCAATCAGAAGTACAATGTCGGACATTTCAAGAACCCTCCATAATTGCCTCCAAGTCTGTTTGGAAGAAAATTAAGTCCTTCTTTTGTCAATGAACCTTTAGATTAACATCACAATCTTTTTAAAAATTGAATCTTGATGGCAAAAGGGTCAGATGTGCTGTATTGTTTTGAATAATCCGACAAACAGAAGTGATGAATTTTTAAAAAAATTGCAAGATCATTAATCAATACTCTATTGTGCAATTTGAACACTTGCTAGAAATGGACAAAGAAAATGGTGAGGCGTAAAACAAAATTGGCCTACCTCTAGATTAATTTCAAAGTAGCTGAGCTGCTTTGAAGGGAACTTCTCATAGATTGTTTGGAGGTAGTTTCTGAATTCCTGCTCCTCTCTATGTTCCAGTTTATCCTTGCTGATGTTGTAGTCCCATGGGGGTCTCTTAGGCATGTCCAGGACCGAGCCTGGCTGGTAGATATCATCTATATCCACCTCTAGGGCACTCTGTAGAAATCAATTGGATGTGGTGCCGTTGGACATTTCAGAGGCATTTTTGCACTTAAACTCTACAGCAAATTTTACATTCTTCATCAGTACAATACCATTGTTAAGGTTAATAGAGAAGAGCCTGATCGGTTAGTCATGGACGGACATTTGACAAATTTTGAAATTTTTAAGGCCTGTAGAAAATCAGTATTTAGTTGAAGAGAGCTATTTTATGTTTCATTGTGAAGGGCATCACTGAAGGAGTTAAAATTTGATAAAATTTGGTTGCCATGTAACCTACTAAAATTATAATCCATAAAATATTCACTGTCACGGACGGACAAAATGCCTACTCTTAACCGATCAGGCTCAGAATCAATTACAAACAAGTGAATGAGTAAATTACGCAATGCGTAATAAATGTCCCCGCCGGAAGTGCAGATCTGTGGAAATTAACTAGCCTGAACCTTAAAACTTCAGTGAAAAAACTTTAGTGAATAAAATAATAATGTTACTGCATGCAAAAGAAGAGAATACCAACAATGCATGTATACAACTGAAATATAAAACATGAAAACATTATGAACCTTCAGCCATTTTGAATAAATTTGCATAAATTTGCATGAATAATGAATTTCAAAATTCTGTGTAGAAGTTTGGAAGCCCCCACCCAGCCCTATCAGATAAAACAATCGGAATCAAAATCCGATGTGAAATAGAGGAGAAGTAGCATTTTTCGTCAATTTTGAATAAATTTGCATAAATTTGCATAATTAATGAATTTCAAAATTCTGTGTAGAAGTTTGGAAGCCCCCACCCAGCCCTATCAGATAAAACAATCGGAATCAAAATCCGATGTGAAATAGAGGAGAAGTAGCATTTTTCGTCAATTTTGAATAAATTTGCATAAATTTGCATAATTAATGAATTTCAAAATTCTGTGTAGAAGTTTGGAAGCCCCCACCCAGCCCTATCAGATAAAACAATCGGAATCAAAATCCGATGTGAAATAGAGGAGAAGTAGCATTTTTCGTCAATTTTGAATAAATTTGCATAAATTTGCATAATTAATGAATTTCAAAATTCTATGTAGAAGTTTAATAGCCACCACCCAGCCCTATCAGATAAAACAATCGGAATCAAAATCCGATGTGAAATAGAGGAGAAGAAGCATTTTTTGTCAATTTTGAATAAATTTGCATAAATTTGCATAATTAATGAATTTCAAAATTCTGTGTAGAAGTTTGATAGCCCCCACCCAGCCCTATCAGATAAAACAATTGGAATCAAAATCCGATGTGAAATAGAGGAGAAGTAGCATTTTTCGTCAATTTTGAATAAATTTGCATAAATTTGCATAATTAATGAATTTCAAAATTCTGTGTAGAAATTTGATAGCCCCCACCCAGCCCTATCAGATAAAACAAAATCCGATGTGAAATAGAGGAGAAGTAGCATTTTTTCGTCAATTTTGAATACGAACGACTGGGTAAAGGTTATGTTCATGGTTAGGGTAAGTGTTATGTTTAGTGAACATGGATCCAGGATAGAAGTTAGAAAATTGGTAAAGTCAGAAAAGAAGTCAGGAAACTGGTTCATGTCAGAAACTTTGCAGTCATTTGTTTTCACTTTAGCCCTACAGAAAATGTTAAATTCTTCATAGTCACCAAGTAAGATCGCAACTAATAGAACTGACTTGTGTGAAACACAAAATCCCTCGCACCCGGGGTCCATAGCCCGCTTGAAGGCCCTGGAAGCTCTGTGGTGCTCAAGAGCTCTCTGGTGCAATCTTAGCCATATTCTGAAGCACTTCAAACAAATTTTATGACTAATATTTCATATATGTAATTTTTGTGGAAAATCATTATTCATGAAATTTTAACCTGACCCAGATTTTAAAACCTGAAAAATTCAAACCCCTTGTAGACAACCCTGGTGCAACATTCAATTCAACACAAGTTTTAGTTGTTTTTTGTTCTTCCAAATCAAATGTATCAAGTGTTAATTTTTCAGAAGCTTTTGAATACCTATATAACAGAACAGCAAACAAGGAGAGTAGGAATACAGTGCACTGTCACCTTCATATCCTTTTTAAAAATCTTCATGTAAATAGCAAAGCTTTGGGCCTGTTATGAGCATACAGACAAGTGGAATGACACTGTCATTCAGCAATACTCCCATTCTGTTCCACCCTTCAACATAATTCAAGAAATACGATTTACATCTGGTAGCGGGTCGTAGGGTTGCATGGCTTGTTTCTTGCGTAGTGCTAACTCAGATTTAGATTCCTTTTGAAAGTGAAGATGATACCTACAAGAAATAAAAATATCAATATGAGGGTCATTAGCTGACCATCTTTTAATCTGTACCACCAAATATACAAACGATGAAAATAAAAGAACTTTGACCAGTCAGATTAGAAATTTGCATTATTTGTTTCACAATTAGGAATAAGAGAATTTCAAAGTGATAAGACTTTACATGAACCCAATACTGTTTTGGGAAGAAAAAAATAGCAATTCGTCGCCCGCATCACGAACCGTCCTCTCTGCCCGTTTCGAGGCGAAACTCAGTTTTGCAGAAAACGCGGTTAAAGGAAAGGACTTTTTGAAACGGAGATTTCTGCATCTTAAATTAGATGATATTGAAAATAAATGGGAATGCCTGAAAGCATAGGTTTTAAAGTTTTATACAGTATGTATCGCATTTTTTGGGATAGGGTATTTTAGCTACAATTGGTTTGTAAACAGAGAGGACGGTTCGTGGAAAAGATGAAATGCGCGAACGCGCTTCGCTATTTCACCACGAACCGTCCGGTCTCCTTGTGCGCAACCCGACAGTGTACAAATTGAATGCAAGCGGAAGAAACTCTTTTGGGAAATCGTGATTTACAGACATCAATGTTCTAATTCAAGTTTTCTAAAAGTTTTTGGGGATGATAAATATAACCAATGTGATTAGAGTATTCCATGTCATATTTGTTCTCACTCAGCATCGATTCTTCCATTTCCATGGAATACTTTTGTTTCTAATGACTTACAAACAGAGAGGACAGTTCGTAGAAAAGATGAAATGCGCGATCGCGCTTCGCTTTTTCACCACGAACCGTCCACTCTCATTGCGCGCGACCCGACAGTGTACAAATTGAATGGAAGCGGAATAAACTCTTTTGGGAAATTGTGATTTTCAGACATGGATGTTCTAATTCGAATATTCAAACAGTTTTGGGGGGTGATGAATATAACCAATGTGATTAGAGTATTCAATAATACATTTGTTCTCACTCAGCATCAATTCTTCCATATTCATGAAGTACTTTTGTCTCTATACTGACTTACAAACAGAGAGGACGGTTCGTGGAAAAGATGAAATGCGCAAACATGCTGAGATATTTCACCACGAACCGTCCGCTCCATAGAGTTATATACGTAACTCTATGGTCCGCTCTCATTTGCACCCCATCAGAACGTGTACAAATTCAAAGGAATTGCTAGCTGAAGGTATCTTTCTGATTAACTGTTAGTTTCAAAGTTGTTTGAATACTATTATTGGGTGTTTTTTACCGGGTTTTGTTTTTTACTAAATGAATGTAACCAATATGAATTTATTTGCATTAAATTTACGATTTTTAATCATCCAGAAAAAATGGTATCTGGCGTAATTGGCCTAATACTATAATATTACAGAGAAGGCATTTCGTGTATGTAATAAGAGATAAATTGCACAACCGCATTTTGCTGATTAAACTGATCTCCCTTGATTTTCAACAAAATGAATGTCAAAACCAAAATAATTTCGGGGCATATGGACCCTTTTTATTAGCCCTATTATTTAAGTATTTATTTATGTTATGTTTGTTATTATTATCATTTATTATTATTTTATTATTTATCTATTTTTATATTTGCTAACTACTCCCTACTCCTTGTTGACCTATAGGCCTATAGCGCTCAAGAATTCCATTCTGTACCCATATTACTACTACTATTATTGATATTAACATTTACTATTATTATTTTATTATTTTTTTATTTTTATATTTGCTTACTACTCCCTACTCCTTGTTTACCTATAGCGCTCGAGAATTCTATTCTGTGCCCATATGCACGCACGTTTAAAGATGTGTTTTTAGGGGGATATCTCAGAAAGGGCATGTCTGATGGAAATAGTTTGCTCTGGAATTACTCAATCATTCTTAACAGGTATTTGGCTCTTCTCCATCTTGCTGAAGAATCGCAAATATATGTGTTTTTCAAATATTCAAAACTACGCAAAAAGTCCCCCCCCCCCCCCCCTTCAATGTTATATTAATATGAAAATTTCTTAGATGTTTGACTATTTCTTTTAATTAAAAATTCCAACCTTGATTCCTCACCCATTTTTCTCATTATGACGAAGGCCTTTTCTAATTACTTAATTTCTCCGGGTGAAAACCTTTTCTTAAGACCATCTTCCTTCACTCATACCTTTGTTAATGGGAATTTGCTTTGCTTAACAACATCACAGTTTTCAGTCATTCTCAATTCATAGGGCCCGCATAATGATCAAACAAATCCACTTTTCTTCATATTATATTTTTTTGGTTTTGTTTCAGCAATCTATGAAATTCCTTTCGATGTTTTTTTAAATGATTATTTTTTTTTTTTTTTAAAGTGAAAACCAATATTTCTGACATGACAACAAAGGCACATAAGCTCGGCAGAATACTTCACTAGACTTACATCGTTGCATTGAGCAAATAAAATTTTATTTCATTTTTGTAAAGTATTTAAATTCATAATTTATTTTCCAATTCAAAATATTAATGATACAAAGGAAACACAGAGATCTAAGTGTTATTTCAAATCTCCAGTCCACAATCATAAGAAGTTAAGCGATAGGAACACTGTTACCTTAATGTTTGTAGGAGACAATATTTTAGGAAGGTAGTGGAATAAATTTGAATTATTTATTATTGAAATGAATGAACACATGAAAACGAGCTTTGTTTTCTCATAACAGTCAACATATTTTGAATAAACAAGCTAATTACATCTTAGAACATAACAGAAATTCTAACAGATCCTTCACCACGTGGTAATGTACGGAGCGTGCGTGTACAGACCATGCGCGCATTCAAGAGAGGACGCTTAGTGGTGCAGATAAATCTCATTTACTGATGAGAGGACGCTTTGCAGTGTTGTCATTATTACGTAACCACGCATTTTCAGATTCTGAAACTTGCACAGATGCAAGATAACCATGAGTACATATGAAAAATGCAAAAAACTCAAAAATGAAAAAAATTACAAATTTGGCTAAAGAGGACGGTTCGTGGTGAAGGCGACGAATTCTTATACTGCAAATTCATTTGACAACAGTTATATTCCTGGGAAAGATTTGTTATCCATGACACAGAAGGAATAAAAAAAACAAATTAAATGCTGAGGAGATCACATTTAGAGGTTGAAATAAATGTTCATTCATTAAATTTGCATATATCATATTATCTGTCCTAGGAAATCAAATAAATAAACAGAATCTGGTAGTAAATGTGTACCTCCCATGGGTTATATAATTTCTAGCTGTATAACAGCGAACAGGAAACTGGGCCTACAAACTACCTCCAAAATACAGCTCACCTGTTAGGGTCGTACTGTTTCTCCTTCCCTATTCCTGGGGTGGAAGGTTGCTGGTTAAGTGCGTTGACCTCAGGCATCTCCCCTTCTGAGGTGGAGTTCCTATCTTCACTGCTCAGTAGCTCTTGAGACTGCTGCCGAGACCTGTGCGACATTCCTGTTCATCCAATCAAAAATACAAATAAAGAGTGGAGTCATTATCTCTACCGTCTGATTATTATCTTACAATCATTTCCAGAAAGGGATTGCATCTTTTTCAGTGGTTAAAGTGAATGAAATGACTTGAGAAAATTTTCCTTTTTGTGTTGGTTGAATACTTGAACAAACACTGCAACAACAGTTCTTGTTCATAATTATGTAATAATATAGCTCCATCCAGCAATGTCCAGCCTTCAGATAAGCTTGTACATGTATAAGTGAGCCTGTGCACAAGATTTCCTCAGCTCCTTGAAGTTACAAACTAGCAGAAAAGGAAATTATCATAAACTTAAATAGCACTATAAAAAGAATGGCTGATTAATTTAGCATGATAAACTTATGAACTTGCAAGAGCTTATCTAATATATTGCCTTTACATTTGCTAGTCATGCTAATCAATTATGTCTTGCTAGAAATTGGTAAACATTCACTGGCAGATCAGATCTGACTTACATGTATCATTTAAGTTGTGAGTATCATTTCATTTTCAATCATTCAATTTCATTTTCAATCATGTCTTCTTCTTTTTTCCTCACTTTTAAATAACTAGCCTAATGTTAAATGTAACTTTCAATTTAATCTTTCAGAGTATTTGCTGGTCATTTCAAACTTCACACATGTCTTGTTAGAAAATGAGAAACACTGGTAGGTTGACAACACCAAGTAGGTTCACATTCAAGTTCATGACGTAAACACAATGGCATGCAATACATTCATGTATGCAACATAGCCACTCTGTCAGCGGCTTCGTTGCATTCCAGCGGGAACCTGTCATACCTGCATGGGGGCCGTGAGGCGGGCGATGATGTCCATCTGCCCGTTTGCGATCTCGCTTCTCCTGCAACTGATGTTTCTTCTGTTTGCCACTAAATGGCTTTTTACGAGGCATTTCTGAATCTGGTTTCTCACTCCGATTGATCAAACTAATCAACTTCAGCACCACAGTAAATTTTCTTTCAAAATCTACTTCAAAAAGGTGGCAAAATTCAGTGATTGCTAAAATTCGAGAATTTTCCCAGGGTGTGTTTACGTTTGAGAAATATAGCGTGCGATGACAGAAAGTGCAATTACTTAATTTAAATAGTGCTGCGCATCAAACGAACTTACAAGTGCTAACAAACTTTGGAGACTTATATTAACATACATGTATTCCCTTAAATTGATGACACGTATAGGCCCTATGTGTATACATTTGGCAAATGTAAATGGTAAAATCACACAGCAACTGCTTTCGTGGAGGCTGAACTGCCAACAACCTACCTGCCTGAACAAGCAGAGTTTCAGTTTCAGTTTCAGTTTCAGTTTTATTTTCATTTCCAACAGAACAGTGATTTTGACAAGAAATCAAATATACAATTCAATATTCAATAACAAAATACATTTTTCATCGTTTAAAGTTATAAAATAGAGAGTGTACATAAACATTTAGTATATATTTTTTTTTTAAGTTACACCTGTGGAAATGGAGGGATCCACTGAATGTAGAATGTGGATCCCTCGAAATAATGACAAACGTAATTTTTGTAACGTGTAAATATATCGACCAGAAAAAATATAAATATACATATACTTGTTACGACACGTATATTGTATGGTGAACATAATAAAAAAGAATATAAGACAACAGAAAATAAAGCAAGGGAAGAGAGAAATACAAAGATAGTAAATGTTGCTGCATATGTGAAGAGTAAAGAAAAAGAGAGGAGAGGTGGAGAGGAGAAGAAAGGAGAGAGAGAGAGAGAGAGAGAGAGCACGATGTGCACAGGGGTAGTGACCATAATTATAGTTCACTTTTTTAAATTCAATTTAAAGACACTTATTTCCAACTTTTCAATATACAAAGTAATAAATGAGCAAAAATAATGCACATGTATTTTTAACAAAAAATATGACAAAATGTACATTAGTGTGGTACATACATAGTTGGAGAACACACCTCTAAAAGCAAAAGCTTGGCGCGAGGGTGCCCTTAGTACATAATACATTATTACATAATAAATATATAAAAAGAAAATAACTACATACAAAAAAAGAAAGAGACCGCTGAGCTTGATTGGAGGGAAAAAAGAGGGGAGGGAAAAAAAAGAAAAGAAAAAGAAGGTGAAAGACGGAAAAAGAGGGGGAGAATGGAGGTGCAACATGAGAGGAGTACGGAAAAGAGAAATATTCACGAAGAGGCAGAGAGAGGAAAAGGAGAGAATAGATACAATGGAGGATGGGGAAGTGTCTTAAACCATATTTTTTGTAAGATGAAGCGAAATATTTTTTATCCTTCTTGAGAAGCTAGCGAGAGATGCGGAATATTTTATTGTGTCAGGGATAACGTTCCACAGCTTGGGTCCTTAGTACCGGATATTATGTTGGAATAATAGGGTTCTGTGCTTGGGTAGGTGGATGTGATTTGCGTGCTTGGTTTCGTATTCATGAATAGTAGAATTTAATTGAAAGAGGTTACAAAATTCTTCAGGGAATAAATTGTTTGTACATCTGTACATAAAAATGCTTTGTTGATGTTTATTTATATCGGTAAATTTTAGTATGTTAAATTGTTTGAACAAATGGTCAACGTGACACCGGGGAGCAGTATCTGTAGTTATACGAATTATTTTCTTTTGTAGAGTGATTAGTTTTTGCAATTTGGAGGTTGTAGAGTTCCCCCAGGCCAGGTTGCAGTATGATAGATATGGTAGAATAAGAGCATACGGAGGATGTTGTTTGGTAAAATGTGCCGCACTCTAGAAATGATGCCAATGTTTTTAGAGACTTTGTTTTCTGTTTCAAGAATGTGTTTTTTCCAAGACATAGAACTGTCGATGTGCACACCTAGAAATGTTGTGTTTTCAACTCTAGATAGTAGTACGTTGTCGAGATATATAGAAATGCTGTCTAAATCAATGTTTTTATTGTTGTGAAAGATCATATAGTTACTTTTTTTAGATTGACAGACAATTTATTAGCCTTAAACCACTCGCATACAAGGCTTAGCTGTTGATTAACATTACTGCACAGTGAGGTAAGATTTGATCCACTACATAAAATATTCGTGTCGTCGGCACAAAGAACAAAAGTTAATGTTGCTGTTGATTTGAAGATGTCGTTTATATAAAGAATAAAAAGTAATGGTAAGTAATAGTAAGTTACATATAGAGCGTAAAGGAAGAGGGATGCAGGGCCCCGTCCTACCGGTTGACTGCCAGGTTGATTCGGCAGGATGCTGTAAATATGACATCTCGGAGGCCGGGTATTCTCCAGTAAACAGTAGAGGGATACAATATATCATAATATTTCATTTATATCAGCGATGTTTTTGGTCTTCAAGCTGAAACCTTGTTGATTGTTATAATATTGTCGACCGTCTTGAGATATATGATTTGATTTAGGTTCAGTATTAAAATGTTCGCTATTGAAATGACTCCCTGCAACATGACTGACAAGAGTCCTATAGCGATTCTGGAAAAAAATATAGTGATCCAGCACATAAAAGCTAGTCGATACATCTCCCTGATCAATTCAATTCAATTCCATTCAATTTAAAGACATTTATTTCCAACTTTCCAATATAAGTATACAGAGTAATAAATGAACATAATAATGTACATGTATTTTTAACAATGATATGACAATATACACATTTTTATTGGTACACACATAGTTAGAGGACACACATCTAAACTCTAAAAGCAAATTAAGCTTGGGGCGAGGGTGCCCCTAGGCCTTAGAGTACATAATAAATATATATTTTAAAAAAAACAGACAAAAAGATAACAATCCTATAAACCGCTGAGCTTGATTTTAAAAAAAAAGACAAAAAAGTGGGGATGTGTCTTAAACCATGTTATTTTTAAGATGAAGTAAAATGTTTGTCTTTTCATCTTTCTTGAGAAGCTGGTAAGAGATGCGGAGTATTTTATTGTATCCGGGTCCCGAGTACAGGATGTTATTTTGGAATAATAAGGTTCTGTGCTTGGGTAGATGGATGTGATTTGCGCAGTGGCGTAGCCAGGATTTTTTACAGGGGGAGCAAATTTTGTCAACTGTCAAATTCGCTCAGTGGGGGGTGGCCAAAAAAAGAAAAAAAAAAAGTCAAAAAAGGGGGAATTTTTTTTTCTTTCTTTCTTTCAAAAATTGACAGGGAGCAGTCTGCCCCCCTGCCCCCCCCCCCCCCCCCCCCCCCATTGAGTAAGCTAGTAGATTTGCGTGTCTGGTTTCTCATTTATGAATAGTTGAATTCGGTTAGAAGAGTTTACAAAATTCGTCTGGAAATAAATTGTTTTACACATCTCCACATAAATATGCTTTGTTGGTGTTTATCAATATCGGTAAATTTTAGTATGTTAAGAAGACCCGATCTGCACGGATTCAAGCTTCTTTGTTTCCTTTCTTGTTTGTTTGTTGTTTTGTTGTTTTTTTTTTGGGGGGGGGGTAGTTTTTGTTGTTGTTGTTGTTGTTTTTTTCTTTCTTTCCGGAAAAATGTATATGTTGTCTCGTGATAGGGCCCAGTGATATCATGGGGGGGGGGGGGGGGGAATGGCCATTAATACCATACCGTTATTTCCCAGAAATACCCCCTCCCCTGGCGCGCCCAAAACAATGACAGTTCCAGCCTCCAATGCGCAAAGAGGGCTAAGAAGAAGCCTGGTAGTTCCTTCCAAAGAAATACGCTTTTGAGTTTCCCCTTCCATTCTCACGTGCCCTCATCTGCTTTCATCCTATCATGCAGCCCATGAAAGACTGATCCGCTATATTATGTGAAGTGTGAAGAAGAAGCCTAACAATGTGAGAATCAAAAGAAAAGTGGCTTTCCAGATCGTGCACTCTAAATGACGTCAATAGACTGGGATAATGGTTCAGCTAAAAACAGCCAGCCATTATTCTCTTCTTATGTTTTCTTTTTCTTCTTCTTCTTCTTCTTCTTCTTCTTCTTCTTCTTCTTCTTCTTCTTCTTCTTCTTCTTCTCTTCTTCTTCTTCTTCTTCTTCTTCTTCTTCTTCTTCTTCTTCTTCTTCTTCTTCTTCTTCTTCTTCTTCTTCTTCTTCTTCTTCTTCTTCTTCTTCTTCTTCTTCTTCTTCTTCTTCTTCTTCTTCTTCTTCTTCTTCTTCTTCTTCTTCTTCTTCTTCTTCTTCTTCCAGTGGCGGATCTACGGGGGGGGGGGGGGTTAGGGGGTTTAACCCCCCCCCCTTGGGCTGCCAAGTAAACATTTAATGTGCATAGGAATAACACTATTACGTAATACCATCAATATTTCACATGATGACTAGTTAGTTTCAAAGTTGGTAACGGAAGGTTATAATAAATAAACAAGAAAGAATTAAAACCATTAAAACATTTGTGAACATCGCATCTAGTCAGGCGTCTGTTAACGATTTTTAACGATATGTGATTTGGCCATAATGTATGTTTCAAATTGGTAACGTATGTTACATTAACGTTGTTTGAATAAGTTGGCCTTTAAAATGATTGCTAAGCTCACCCAGAACCTCATATATATGGTGTAAATTTAAGTTTGCTACCAATTTGGATAGTTGTTACGTATATCCTACACACATTTTTTACGTATGATAACGTACGTTTACGGTTACATCACGAAAGTTACATCGTGACCTTCAATTGGCTGAATAAGCAACATTTAGTTGAACTTAATTTTAATTTCTACTTCACTGGCATGGCCAGTATAATCATTTACATCATAGAGGTTACCTATATTTAAGATCTGTGGTACTATACAAGTCAACATAATGTTACACTGTCATAAATCTACCTTTTTATCACGAATCTTTCTTATATTCCCAGTTACTTTTCTTTAGTATCTTGACTTTTAAACATGTGGTTAGAATTAGACCAAAAAGAAATAACACACAATGGAGAGGAAAATTTCAAGTGCAAATATTGTGAGAAGATATAATATTATTCAACTCATCTGGTAACTTATTAAGTTGATAACCAAACACACGATAACTCTGGATATAACTGTGTATTAAACTGTTACTTGATCTAAAAAGATGTTATTATGGACTGCTTTTTATGGTCTCCATTGCGTTAGTAGATGCCAGGAAAACATCACTTACAGGGGTTCAAATAGCAACAAAAAAAAAACAAACAAACAAAAATTAAAATCGGCGCGACGCTACGCGGCTCACAGACATCGCCGTTTCGCGCCTTGTGGACGATGCTCTGCATCGCCGTTGGGACAAACCCAGGGACCGCGGAGCCAGGGCCGGGGGGGGGGATGGGGCTATAGTCCCCCCCCCCCCAATTATTTGGGCAAAAAAGAGAAAAAATAGAGCATGCAAGTATGCTTAAAATCGCAAGCTGGCAACCCTAAAAATGAAAAATCTCCCTACCGTGGGAGGGGGGTATTCCCCCTCCCACACCCTCCCCCCTCGCTCGCTACGCTCCCTCGCAATACCCAGCTCAGCCCCTCAAACCCCCCCCCCTTGGAAAAAAGCTAGATCCGCCCCTGTCTTCTTCTTTTTCTTCTTCTTCTTCTTCTTCTTCTTCTTCTTCTTCTTCTTCTTCTTCTTCTTCTTCTTCTTCTTCTTCTTCTTCTTCTTTTTCTTCTTCTTCTTTTTTTTTTCTTCTTCTTCTTCTTCTTCTTCTTCTTCTTCTTCTTCTTTTTTTTGACTGAACATTTATAAGTCAAATTTAACCTTTTCTAATAGTTCGAAATGTCTGAAAATGCTTCACCAAATAATAGGAAATGAATTTCAACCAAATTATTACAATGCAATGATTAAGACATGAAGTCGTGCATTAGGATTTTTACTCAATCTTTGTATTTATTGGTTGTTATTTTTGGATTGCTTTTTTTAAAAGTGTGTCAAAGCTCTAGTCTTTTATATGCAAGGCCGTATGCAGGAAAAATTTCCGGGGGGGGGGGCAAGATATCATTTTACCCCGAGTGATATGTGTGCACGAATGCCCAGTGCTCTGAGAAAAGTTCTGGGGGGGATCCGCCCCCCCCCCCCCCCCCGCTGTGTATGGCCTTGTACTTATGCCACTGTTGGTGTTGCTTATTGGAGTATATCAGGCAAGGTGGCAAGATAATGTGTCAGAAGAATTCAGAGACATTTCACGTCGCTGCCCTCGCTGTGTGGCGATGGTTGCCCGTTCGAATATTGGGATTTTCACAATATAGCCCCCCCCCCCCTCCCCCCCGAAAAAAATAATAAATAATGTGTCGTATATGCATTATGGTGAGAAGCCAAGTGAACCAGACTCTGCAGATGGACTGATTTTGGAATATGCCCTTAAAATAATCCATAAGAGTAATCATGAGGCGAAACTTATCCTTATTATAGATGGGTCGGACACCTCAGAAGTGACGAACTATAGATTTTTAAAGAGCTTTAGAATACCTGAAGATAGATTAAACTAAGATTTTAAAACACTTTTAAGACATAAAAGTGAGTGAACGTAAGTTAGAATACCTGAAGATAGATTAAACTAAGATTTAAAACACTTTTAAGACATAAAGGTGAGTGAACGTAAGTTTATTTCTACCATTTAGCCCCACAATACATCCCTAAAAATCATTTGGGTCTAACTCGAGATAATCCACGAGTTTTCTATCAAGAGGCATGCGAACTTATAATTGTCAATCTCGTGGGCCTTCTTGTCAACTTTTTTGAGGGTTGAATCGAGGAGGTACTAGCTTACCTAGTACCTCTTTGGTTCAAGTATAGACCGACGGCCCACGAGACCGACATTTTGTATATTCCCTTATGCATATTTTCTTTGTTTTGTCGGTCTCGCGGGCCGTAGGTCGCATAGACCTTTTGGAACCTCCCCTTTTCTGTATTTTTTAATGTATTTCTTTGTTTTGTCAGTCTCATGGGCTGCCGATGTTAGTTTACTGGGATTTATGCCACTATAATCTAGTTTAATTAGTTCAAATACGACCCCCCCCCCCCTGTAGATCATCTCCTCCTTGTTTCTTTGATAATTATAAGAAGAAGAAGAAGAAGAAGAAGAAGAAGAAGAAGAATAACAGTTAACATTTGTAAAGCGCTGATATACGTATATAGCATTTAAGCGCTTTACAAAACATGAAATAAACATATATGCTTAATTCAAACATTAACTTAAACATTAACTTAACCAGTAATATGATAATGAAAAAAGAGTTGTGTTTTTGTTCTTCCATGTTCTTTATTCCATACACTGAGAAAGGGCCCACAACCAGGTGCTCCATCAAGGAGTGTGGGTGTAGGATCAACTCTTTACCCTATATCTCCAACTTCCCCAGTGGTTAATGTCTGCCTGCAAATTAATGTACTTTTTATAGAATTGTCGGCAAATTTGAAAGTTTGAGGACCATTTTGCATGTATTTCTTTTGCTTGTTGGTCGGCAAATTTGGTCCGACATCTCCCCACTCAAAATGGTAGAGGGACGCCTCTCTATTTCTGTATGTCTGGCTATCGGTCCGTCTTACTTTGATTCTCTGTCTACCCCTCCCTCCCCCCCCCCCCCATCTCTCCCTCCCCACCCCATCCCTCACTCTCTCTCTCTCTCTCTCTCTCTCTCTCTCTCTCCCCCCTCACTTTCACGTCTTCCTCTCCCCACCCCTTTCACCTCTTTCTTCTTTTTAATAATCCACAACCTGCGTCAATGAATGGCTACCTACCTGATCCCAACAGACAATGACTCAAGATAGATGACACTGAAAGGTTGCTATACTATCTGAACTATTATAAAAGACCACTCACCCACTTCGAAGTAAACAAACTTCATAAAGTATAACAACCACTATACTATCGTCATGATCGTGTACGCGGAAATTTTCCATTGATAGAAGTTGACTATTTTCCCACGAGCGTAGTAATAGTTCGTGCGGATCTCCTCGTCTCGTATTTGATTTGATTTTCGAGAAGGTAGTGGGCGTATTATTTACTATTCATTCAAACAGGTGTTTTTTGTAGTGGAAACGAAGTAGGAACTCTTTTAAAAAGACCTACACTTTTTCCCCCTTTCATAGTATACTCGTATTATCAATGAATTAGGTAGTACTACTAAAATATGTTAGTTGTAAAACGAAGGAAACACAAACAGTATCCGCCCATCGTGTTGCGTAGCGTTGGTCCGGAGATTATGGGGGGGGGGGGGGGGGGCACTGCCATCATTTGGGGCATCGATTGCTCTAACTATGTGGATGAAATACGAATAAACCCGATCCCGATTTGGGGAAGTGGGAGAGGATCAGATATCATCTTCTTTTCAAGTTCCTCCCCGGTCCCTTTCTCTCTCTCTCTCTCTCTCTCTTCCTTCCCACTTTTTATCATTTTTCGTTATTCGATGGAGGGGGGGGGGGGGGGGGGGGTACGTGCCGCAATTTCATACGCCATAATCGGCCCATTCTGGTTGTAAGATTCAAATTTCTCTGGACTTTAAGGTTATTGTTTCTTTTTTGTTTGGGGGGGGGGTTATCATGTGGGAATCAGACTTCTCAAAAAACTGATTTGAAATAGAGAATGCATACCCTACGTTTATTTGATTACATTAATGAATAGCTCACTGGTTTGCAGGCCTGCGAAAGTGCCTCTTGGCACTTTTTCTTGTCGGCAAATTCGTTGTCTTGTTTGTAGATAATTTTCAGGAATTTTTTTGGCACCCTCTCTCCTCCATTTAGGATGATGTAATGACGTCCCTTAAAGGGGGTACCCAATGCTGAAACAATGTTAGTTCATTTAAAAGATCATGATTTTATTAGAAGAAAATCATCTGCCTTAAAAAAAATTTTAAATTCGTGTTGCCAGAAAATCCCCGAAATATGGTAAGATTTCAGGATATTTTGGCCCCTCAGCTGTGTCCCAATTTCAGCTAGGTAACCACAATGACGTCAAAGTGGTTACCTTGTCGCGCAATTATAGCAAAATGCGCGCAAGGTGTAATGCATTTTGTACAGTCTAGCGCGCAACACATCTGCAATACGCGAACCTGGGTAACCACTTTGACGTCATTGTGGTTACCTAGCTGAAATTGGGACACAGCTGAGGGGCCAAAATATCCTGAAGTCTTACCATATTTCGGGGATTTTTCTGGCAACACGAATTTTTAAAAAACTTAAGGCAGATGATTTTCTGCTAATAAAATCATGATCTTTTAAATGAACTAACATTGTTTCACCATTGGGTACCCCCTTTAAGAATTGGTCTATAGGCTTTGTGAAATAGTATATATCAAGAATGTTGTTTGTGAATATATAGCTTCTTTCCTAATTCGTGGATGTTCTTCTCAACCCTTTTTTCTTGGAATAGGCCGCACATCATTTTTTTTTTTTTTTTTTTTTTTTTTTTTTTGCACGGCATTTTACTCTGTTTAGCCCACCTCGAAATCTCTATTCCTCGTGGTATTGGTGTTTCCTTCCCTTTCCCATGAGATGGAAGTTTTTATTGAAGCTACAGCCATTCAGACCAGACATTCGTTTCTCTAAAGTTCTGCATCTGCCAACCTCTTCAAAATGAATATGGGATAGGCGTAAAAGTGCGTTCACCTACCCGGTTCTACGGAAACGTAAAGCCCGCATACTTAAGGCTACAACCATTTACAACAACTCATGCCCCGCCCATTTTACATTTCTTTGAAAATGTATACATCTCTATGACTATGGTATACGCTTTCGACGGACTGCACTATTTCAATGATTTATAGGGTTCGGCAGTTCGTTTGAACTTTTTTTCTAGTCAATTTGGGAACCGAGCCAGAATATAGTAACCTTGATGTAGAATAACGAGGATTATATTGATAGTTATGTGCTTTCATGATTCATAGGAATATATTATCTCCCTCCAGTGACGGATTTAGGGGGGGGGGGCAATCCCGGCCCGTGCCCCCCCCCCTTTTGAAAGAAAACTATGCATTGCCCCCCCCCCCCCTTTAGAACGAAACCCCTTTTTTTTTTTCTTTTTTTTTTGTTGTTGTTGCTTGCCTGTCAGAGAATTATGGAGGTAAATTGGACTTGGACACCACCCCCCCCCCCCCCCCCCACTGAGCGACTTTTGGAGGACTGGCGAGATCAAAAAAATATGGATTTCCCTCCAAGCAGTTTTCCAAAGTTGACAATCCTGCATTTGTGTGCCCCCCCCCCCTTATACGAAATCCTGGATCCGCCCCTGTCTCCCTGTCTCCCTCTTCTCTCTTTCTCTTGCTTTCACTTTTTATGAATGAGAAATGCGTTTTATATTTAAATAATTATAATTTGTCATAATTTTGAGGAGCTTTTGTTTAAGAAATTTGCTGGAAATGGAATTCAATATACATTTAGTTGTGAAACAAAAACAACATAATACCGCACATAAACATTATGATTAGTTATGGTTTAAGGAAACTTGTGAGGAAAGTAAAAAGATTTTTCGAAATTATAAAAGCGACGAATATTTCTATTTTTGAAGGTGTACGATCTTATTACGTTAAGCATAGGAAATCTTTTTTTCTGAAAAACAAAATTCATGACAATAAAAATATACAAAAATGCTTGATTAGCCTAACTAATTTTTGTTTTAAGTAAAAATCGAAATTCAAAACGTTCTTATTACATCAAACATAGGAAAATGTATGTTTTTTGTCTGAAAAAACAAGATCGAAATTCAAAACGTTCTTACTACGTCAAAAAAGTTAAAATGTATATTTTCCTGAAGAAACAAAGTCATTATACAAATATACAAAAATATCTGATTAGTCTAATTCTTGTTTTAAGTAAAAATCGAAATTCAAAGCGTTCTTTATTACGTCACCCATAGGAAAATGTAAGTTTTTGTCTGAAATCAAAGTCATGACCATGAAAAAAAAAGGTTTAGCCTATTCTTTTTTAAAACAAATATCAAAATTAAGTTTGGCAGAACCATGAAAACCAAAGCACAGCTGCTTCAAGATCTGAAAAAAAAAGAAGAAAAAAAAAAACGATTTACGAGTTGTTTACGAGTTCAATGTTGTCATTTTGACAGGAATACTGTGATGGTTATTTCTCGCCCATCTCAAGAGACCATGGATACATATAATTCCAAAGTTTGAATGATGTCATTCAGTTCGTTGTTTGGAAAATATTAAATGACTCAATATTCATTTGAACTGAATGGATTCGTGGACTTCCCCCCTGTTTTCGGTTTACCATGAATTTAAGAGGCGGTGTCATTGAAGATGTATATAAAGGGCAAGGAATGTATACATTTTCAAAATATTAATGTTCGCTTTCCGATCATACCTGGCCAAAACAATTTCGCATGATCGCTCTTGGATTTCGTTACAACGGGACTTGCCTATCAAAGTGGATAGGATGCGATATTTCGTCAAATTTCTTCATGCGAACAGCCTTTTCTTCTAAACACACAGAGTAAATATTGATTTTGATACTGTTCAGTTCCTATCCATGATAGAGGGGTGCATAGTTGCACCCCTCAGGTGTGGAGGGGTGGACCACGAAGACTCACACGGGGGGGGGGGGCAATCTCAGTCAGAATGAGTAGAATGCTCAGTGGCCTATGACGCCACCTGAGCCGTGTTCACCTAGCAAGACAAACGTGAGAGTTCGCCTAACTTATTCATGAGAAGTAGTGCACACAAAACGGATGTGGGGGTATTAACTCAAATCCAAGAGCTATTGAATAGTCTTTTGTTTCCTAACTAGAGCCTTTGTCACTCTTCATTTAGGTCTTGTAACCGCAGATTTGTTGCGGCAAGGCCTGTTGAAAGGTGTACAGAGAGAGACAGGTAGATACTAGGTAAGGAGAGAAAGGAAGAGAGAGAGAAAGATATATAAACAAAGATAAGTAACCGGTCACAAGAGCCGTAGACCATGGTTGTTGGCAGTCGGGTTACCCCTCGGCATTCCATCACGATGTATCATCTATTAATGTTTTCCGCCGTATTGATTTACAATGTCAATATATCTGCTGGGGCGACCCGTGGTCTTGCGGCCGACCGGGTCTTTTCCGACGTCGACGACGCGGTCAGGTCCTTGGGGGAGGCTTTCGAGAGGAGGCCCCGAGATGTCTCGAACCGCTGCCACAGCACCGACAAACTCCAGCGGGAAGATCACTCTCGATTCCCCCGCCACGCCCGGGGGATGGATACAGGTACCGCCTCCCAGGATCAGGATGGGGGCGGAAGTTTGGGGAGAGCGCTTTACTTCACCCCAGAATCGGACCTCCTCCTCTACAAGAGGATCAGTGATGCAGGCTTCACGTTTCCAAGGCAACGCTTCACGATGGAGTTATGGTTGAAACCAGAAGGAGGGCAGTCTAGTCCCGCTGTCATAGCAGGTATGTGCAAGCTTTAAACCGGTCTATTTATCCAATTACTAGATAATTCATGATTTACAATTTTCATCCAAAATGCTTAACATGATTATTGGAAGGCTACATTTACAACCGAAACGAAAGTGAAAGTGTTTGCGACTGTATATATGCTTTGTCATTTGCTTTGATTTTGAGAGAAGCAATGAATCGTCTTCTGAAGAAGAAGAATGAGAGTATGCAATGAGGAATAGAACAAAGGATTTGTAATTTTTTTTATAACTTTAGATAAAAGAATATAGACAACAGGAGCATATTATGTACACGTGTCGGTCAAAGTCATAGACATGGTAAAATGTGTTTTTCTTGCATGGGGTATCTATACTTCGCTATAGGTCAAATCTGTAATAATTTCATTTACGAGGACAACTAAGGTTGGGGTTATCTGTTCGGCAGGGAAAAAATCTGTTTCCTTCTTTAAGAACATTGTTCTCCTTAGACAATTCGCAGTTTTGGGATATTCTTAGATTTATCAGCGTAGATGACATTATTATAAGCAAGTGGAATGTAAGTTTGGGAATTTATCCATGAGATATACCAGCTATAACGCGATAAACTTATCGATGACAGATGAATCCTTAAAAATATCAACACTGAACATTATATTTCTCGAAAATGAAGGCATTCCAGGGAAAACTTTTTAGAGCTTTCTTTATACATTATAACAAATTCAGAAAAATCCAGGTAATGTCTCTCCTCTTTTGTTGTTTCTTTTCTTTTTTGTTATTGATACCTTCGACTTTTATTTTAGCAACATGGTGCTTTGATATTCAATGACGCATTATCTGTAGATTTTGTTTCACTGTTCATTTTTTTTTTTTTTTTGATGAAAATTTGATAGCTGAGATGGAATTTCAATAAATATTCCTATATTATTATTACTATATTAGGGCAAATCATGGGGAAAGTATGTGAGGCGTGCCTCTCCCATTTTTAAGCGGTGCGGGATAAATTTCCACTTTATTAATATCAAAATATCCCACCCCTCTTTTTGGGACGGGGGAGAATGGTAGATTTCTAAAGCAGCATAAGTTAATGACACAGAGTTTCATTTTTTTTTTTTTTTTACTTTTTTCATATTCATTTTAAAACTCTCTTCAAAACGGGGTCCTGGACTCAGTCCCAATTTTACAAGAATCTTTGCTGCCTGTGTAAGAATGCCCGGTCGGCTGGACTTTATGGCGAAATCAATATTCAGTTTAAGTGTATCAAAATAATTATGTTTTTACTCTCTTGTAATTGACGAACAAATCGCGGTATCATAAAAAGCCTATATAACCCGATGCCAAGAAAAACAAAAAGGTAGGAAATATTCCACTGAGGTCCACCCTTGATATTTCACTACATCAATTATTGAAAACATGAAAACAATGATAGGTTTACATTATCTGAAAAATTTATGAATAATGCAATTGAAAATTCATAAAAATTAAACATAAAGGCCTGTTGTTCACAATTTAGATGAACAATTGGAATATACTCTTCTTATTTTTTTTTCACATAATTTTTTTTTTTCACAATTTAGATGAACAATTGGAATATACTCTTCTTATTTTTTTTTCACATATAGGAAATGCAAGAAGGTGGAATGTACAGGTCGTAAAATATGAAGGAATACACCGCGAAACATAACAAGTTATACTATATTAGCAAGAAGATTAGAACACATTTCTCGACCGTGCAGACTCATAGAATAAATGAGAGGAAAAGACAAACAACTAAAGTTGAACAGTGTAAATCGATACAAAAATGGTTTTGCATTTCTCCTCAGACCCGCGCATAGGCCTTCGTCTCCTTAATTAGTTTTTAACTTTACCCAAGTATTAATAAGACAATACTATGATAATTGTCATAAAATGTACCCATATACCGCCTCACAGGTCAATCGAGTTATATGGACGGTTAAGTTAAAATTAGAATTTGTATGAACGGGCGACTTCAATTAAAATCTGTTACAAATAGAACATGTATATACTTGTATGTATGTATGTATACAGTGAGATAAAAGTAATGACTATGAGACTGTCGCAGCTGTTATTATCCACCTTTATCATTTTGTAGTCAATCTTTCTATCTGTGATCTTCATCAGGACTCTATAAAACACAAATATCACAAAATCATAGCTGGCATTTACAATCGGAATTCCGATGTAAATGCCAGCTACATATTGTAAAATTATAATGTCACAGGATCCAGGATTGCGAAAAATCATTTTGGTATTTTTATCGTGAACACGATGTCGAGAATTTCCCAGACTCACTCAGGGAGCAGGCTAGAGGGTAGGAGAAACACCTCCCCCCCCCCCCGGGAATATAACTTTTGGGGAATCACGCCGGACACCTCAGACTGTAGCTCCCCCCGGGGGGGGGGGGGCACTCGACCCCAAAAGTGGTAGGTATGTGCCGATGGCAAGACAAAAAAAGGGGGGCTTCGGAACTAGCGTATCATGAAAAGGATGGTCTTCGAACTACTAACATTTTTGAAAAAGGGGGTCTTTGGAACTGGGTTACAATATAAATATGATGCTACGGAACTGGTTCCACAAGCTCCCATTAGCTTAAATATACGCTGTGTGTACGTCATGGCAAGTCTATGGTGTGTGTGTGTTTATATAAGCGGGGTTAAAGGGCAATCCAACCTTGGTAATAAGATGATTTGTGTGAAAGCAGAAAAATAAGAAAAACAGGATGGTGAAAGTTTGAAAGAAATCGGACAAGGAATAAGAAAGTTATGGATTTTTGAAAAATGAAATCACTACATCTATGCGAATCTCAAATTGGCAATTTGGTGAGTCAATTGTGACATTTTTGTGGACAACTCTCCCATTTGTCGTACACAAAAATATCATGAATTTGCGGTTTTCTTCGAGGCGCCTTTACCCTCGGGGCAGTACTTAAAATATATTGGAGATAGCATATTGTTATAGGTCCTCATGAACGAAAAGATCCTATACTGAGTAATGCATTTTGAAAAAAAGTGACATTTTAGTTATTTTGCGTGTTAGAGCGAATGGAGGAGTTGTCCACAGCTACATCACAGTGACATTACCTATTCGGCCAATTTGAAATTCCCATATGCATAGCGATTACAACTTTCAAAAATTCATAACTTTCTTATTGCTTGTCCGATTTCGTTCAAACTTTCACCAATCTGCTTCTCTGATTTTTGCTCTTTCTTTCAAAGCAACTTGCTATTAAGGTTGGATTTCCCTTTAATTCGCATGTATGCGCTCAGTATGAACAGATGAATGAAAACTGAATTCCCTGCATGGGCCCTGGGGTAGACTGGAACCGGATTGGAAGCAATGGGTAAAGCCCGGAGGAATTAAGCACCTGGGGGTGTTTCAAAGCTGTTCGTAAGTTACGAACGACTTTACGCACGACTGATTATATGTTCTTGTGCTAAATGAGATATCCCAGATTTTCCCTGGTGTTTTAACATGTGGGACTGAATTTCCAATAACCCTAATCAATTTTGACAAATAATAAACTTTGCATTCGGATGCTTGTTTAACAGCAAGAATTTTAATCCACAAAGATCGGATTTCAACTTTAGCTGATGGGAATCAAAATGATTGAGAATCTGATTAGCACCCGAGAACAGGTACCAGTCGTGCGTAAAGTCGTTCGTAACTTTACGAACAGCTTTATGAAACACCTCCCTGGAATGAAACTTGTTTTCAACTTTTCACCAAAAGTGATATTCTTCGAAACGGGCCGGGGCGGGCCAGAACGGCCGGAACGACGGAATGAAAATGAAAGCGGAGCTTTGGAACGGTTTTTTCTCTTCTTTTTCTCAACAAGAAAAAAAAATGGCATGCTTTGGAACGGAAATTTGATTGTAAAAATGGGGGTCTTCTCTGCCGCACATACCCACCGCACACTGTATACTAAGTGCCCCCCCCCCCCCGGTGTAGCTCAATGGTGAGGGGATGAAAAATATTGTGACATAATTTTTTCCCCATTTTGTTGCAATTTGTGTCACGTTCCCTTTCTTTTTTTTTTCACCCGTCAATTAGAGAGGGGATGGCGTCTATGCCACTCCCTGGATCCGCCAGAGTATCAATCGCAACTGGTTGACAATAAGTTGGCAATCGATTGGAGGTCATGTGATCTGTTCGGGTCAATAGCGATATCTCTCTTCAAAACGGGGTCCTGGACTCAGTCCCAAGTTTACAAGAATCTTTGCTGCTTGTGTAAGAGTGCCCTGTCGGCTGGACTTTATGGCGAAATCAATATTCAGTTTAAGTGTATCAAAATAATTATGTTTTTACTCTCTTGTAATTGACGAACAAAGCACGGTGTCATAAAAAGCCTATATAACCCGATGCCAAGAAAAACAAAAAGGTATGAAATATTCCACTGAGGTCCACCCTTGATTATCAGCGTTCGCCGGCTACGCCTTAGATGACATTGGCGGGTCTGCTTAAATTTCTTTGTTATCAAACAAATCGGAGAGACAGACGAATACTTTGTAATCATAATAAATGTGTCATTGACGTGCGCGGCGGAGGAAATTCGGTGAAATGCCGCGCGCCGTCGCCGAGTCCCTGTCGTGATGAACTTGAAGTTCGCTAATGAAAGAGTCACCGGCAACACGGTAGTCAAGGACTTAGTTTAGCTTTATCACGCAAAGTTTGGCAAGCAATGGCATCGTCCATCGCCAGATCTAGTTGAGGTAGGTTCAAGGTGGAGTCATGCTTTGTGAAAAATTGGCGACGCTTAAAAAAGAAAAATAGTCCCTCTTTTCATATGCCGTCTTCACGAAACGGGCAAAAAATTGACTACGTGACCGACTGCGGTACCTCTGCTCCCCCCCCCCCCCACGTGATGCCAGTGCCCCTCTAGGGCTTTGCCTACGCTATAGGCATCTGTGTAACAACTTAGGGAAGCGTTATATCTGCTAAACAATACTCACTTTTCTTAACGCCTGTTTTAGTAAACAGTATTTGTTTAACAGTTATTAACCATTATCATTTTTTAAAAAATCTATTCAGTTCCTTTAATCATGTTAATGATAACCATGCATTGCTTTCTTCTTAAATCTTCTTAAAAAGATTCTGTGACATATACACTCCCCGTTGTCATAAAAGTACGCATCATAGTGACGATAAATAAAGAAAACGAAAACAAAACGGGGAGATGTTTATGTCATTGTTACAGAACGGGTACCATAAAAACCGATAAGACATAACAGTAAAATGATGTTGAAGAACAAGACGAAAAGTGCGCTGACATTGGAGAGCTTAGGGAACTGAGAAATGCGATGAACTTTCCTTTGACCTTACACGCGATGAACTTTCTCTCGAACTAAAATATGACAATCCACGTTCCCTGAGACATTCTGCAACAAATGCTTGCAGCCAGTAGCGCAGATAAGGGGAAGGACCTCCAGTTATATGGCTAAAAAATATAAACATATAGAGAAAGAGAGAGAGAGACAGACAGACAGACAGACAGACAGATAAAGAGAATGTAAATGCGAGAGGAAAGAAAAGGGTAAACGACCCCACGCCCATTCGCCAATCGAACTACGCTACGACACTCATCGGACCCTCTTTGCTCCCCTATAATTTTTAGGTCTCGACTTGATACCCAGTGCCAGAGAAAAGTAATCAAAAGTTTTCCAACTGTTTGGTCTCGGAACCCTAGGTCTGGTCTAGAATACATTACTGATCCCCATCCGTATAGATTGCGTCCTTTCATTAAACATAAGGGGGTACTCGTTTTTCAGAAAGTTCATATTTCCGAAACACAACATTCCCATGCCAGAGGGTCCATAATTCCGAAATTGAAATAGGGTTCATAATTCCGAACTTTTGTTGCATTACTCCGAACATGCCGAAGGTTCGATATTCCGAAGGTTCGTTTATCCGAAGGTTCATGGTTCCGAAAATGAAGTAGGGTTCGTAATTCCGAAAATGAAATAGGGTTCGTATTTCCGAAAAAGGAAAAGGGGTTCATATTTCCGAAAATGAAATTAGGTTCTTATGGTTGCATTTTCAGAATTATGAACCTTCGGAATTTGAACCCTATTTCATTTTCGGAATTACGAACCCTATATCCTTTTCGGAATTACGAATCCTATTTCAATTTCGGAATTACGAACCCTATTTCATTTTAGGAATTACAAACTCTATCATTTTCGGAATTACGAACCCTATTTCATTTTCGGAAATGCAAATCTTCGGAGTAACGAACCTCCAAAATTACAAACCTGAGCAAGATCGGTTAAAAGTAGGCATTTTGTCCGTCCGTGACATTGAATATTTTATGGATTATAATTTTATATAGTAAGAAACCATTGCAATCAAATATTATCAAGTTTCAACTCTTTCAGTGATGCCCTTCACGATGAAACATAAAATACCTTTCTTCAAGTAAATAGTTATTTTCTACAGGCCTTCAAACTTTCGAAATTTGTTATTTTCTACAGGCCTTCAAACTTTCGAAATTTGTCAAATGCCCGTCCTTGACTAACTGGTCAGGCTTACCTTTGGAAAAACAACATGTATCCAAAACAAGACTGCTTCGTGCATGTTTTCTTACAAACACAGATTTAAAAAAAAAAATCATTACCAGAGCCGGAATGGAGAGCTCAAGTACGTGGCGTGTAGTGCCACAAATCTCTGACAAGGAAAATATTGTTTTATAAAAATTATTTTCTTCCATGTAATGTCTGTTTGAATTGTGTGATTAAATACATGCTAAAAAATCTAATTCAATTTAATTCAATACAATATACATGCACTTGTGATTGAATCGCCTGAAAGGCAATAGCAGACCTATAGAATTAAGTATAATTTCATAGGCTTGATTGGTTATAATTATTCAATTCCAGTGACGTTATGAAAGCGTTACGATTGACATATTCCTATTTTCCCTTTTTTTTTACTAGAATATTCCACAAGGTCACCTTCAATATAATTTGAGTTTTTGGAAACGATATTTTTATTCCAGTCAGCCCTTCCCTTCGTGGGAATATACGACAAAGTCACCTTCATAATAATTGGATTTTTTTTTCGTTTTTCTCAAGAAGCAACGATACCAATATAATTTCATATCTGAATAATTCTGATGAAAAAAGTTCACGTGTTCTCATGGTGAACAGGTGTTTAATTTGACATAAAACCTCACAGTGGATATCAGGAGATTGTTAAATTTATATGAAATAAGAGTTATTTCAATTTTTTTCCTAAGAAAAATTGATCAAACATAGCTCTGGGCATTTTCTTTGTTCTGGGGAAATCGGGTGAATAATAAAATATGAACTTAAATTTTCTTGATTGATTGCCGGATGAAGGAAGAAATTAAAACATAATTGAAAAGGATAAAGGGCTATTTTATATTTTAGTGCACATGTAATAATGAACTTTTTAACTTCCCAAAAAGGGAGGACAGCTCTTGGGAACTTTGATTTAAGCTATACGCAAGCATTATTCTGTCATTTCCTTTCACAATATATACACATCCAGAATATATATATTTATATATATATATATAATGTGAGAAATCAATTGAATTGAATGAGAGAAATAATTTGCGTAGCTAAATTCATTGTTCCTCCTTACTGACTTCCTTTTTGTGGAAATAACTGCAGGGTTTGCAAAAACTGTCTCCGCCGGGAGTCGAACCCGGGTCTTTGGCACTGTACGCCAAACGCCTTAACCACTAGACCACGGAGGCGGGTTGAGTGGTATTCGGCTACACCAGGTACAAACACCGACAGGCAGCCCTTGCAACCCTTTATATATATATAATTGTAAGGATTTGGCTAAAACACAACATAACAGGCCGTCTTGGTTGGATAAATCAAATAAATGAAATAAGCCAAGACTCAGAACGTAGCTGAATACCACGGATTTATTGATGTCAAGCTTTCGGCATTACGCCTTCTTCAGGAGCTACACAACGAAAAACAACGAAAATGGAACAAAATGATAATACTACTACATGCATAAAAGAAAAGTAATGAACAATACATTTCTGCTGACAATAACTAATATATTTTTTTTTTATAATGCATATAATGTATATCTAATATATAAAGAATGTAAGAATATTATTTTCTTATCTAAGTCCAAAATGTTTAATTGCCTGCCTGGTCCTTCAACCCATATCAAGCATGTATATAATGGTCTAATAATTTCTCACAATGTAGTCTTAGATCGTGCTTGAAGTGTGACGGAAATTGTGGTCTGTGAAATCGGTCCAACAATAATGCTACCGTTTCTTGTCGTCGCGCAGGAGTAAAGACACTTCAGGCCTCAAATTAGTCGTCTCACGACCATCTAGGACCTCGTAAAACCTGATAGATTTCCCACAGAAAAGAACGAATTCGCACGACTGAATTGATCGACTCACAATGAACATTTTGATGAGCATATTGTGTCGTCGAGTCAAAGATTCTTTACCTGATTATGACTTGCAATTAATCAATCAAGCAATCGAGCAGTCACATTCATTATACTCTGACAAATGGGATGAGAAAAATAAAATGCAGGTGATAGGTTAACTGTTATACTAATAACTTGATGAATACAGGAATTCTAGTGGTTTTGTATTAAGATATTTAATCAATGGCGTATCTACAGGGGGGGGGGGGGGCACTGAGACACATGCACCGGCCGAATCGAATGACGAAACATACCAGTAGAAAAAAGAACAAGAAATTGGTAAAAGGAAGGTGATATTACCCCCTTTCACACCCTTCTCACCCAGTGGCCTTGTTCCCTGCAGGCCTTTCATTTACATAGTAAACCCGATTGCCCACCCCCCCCCCCTTCCAATGACACCAGTGCCCCCTCAAAGGCTTTGGACCCAACCCACATATTCAAAGAAACCTTCACATAAAGAATTATTCAATTTGTAAAATTATTTTTATCAAACCCTACTTGATTCGGCGGTATCATACAGGTCCAGCATAATGATGATTGAAATTAATGGGGTTGCGGTGTTCTGTGAAAAATCTTATGTGTATGATTAATGTGTGTGTGAGAATGTGACGTTATGGGAATGCGAATAGGCTAATGTTATTAAATGACCCTGTTGATTACTATTTTACTTAATAATTCATGCATGAAATAAGCATTCATCATTCCCGATTTAACGGCATTTGAATTAAACCGAGACATTCTTCATTTTTTTAAAATGCATTCTCTGGTATGTATGTATGTTACGGGAAATAATTCAGTTTTTCCAGCCAATTAGCTATACTATTTTGAGCATCATGATATATCATATCGAAGATTTTACGATTTCAACATATCTATTTTACCAACAAAACATCGCTAACAAATTTTCATCGATTAAACGTTCGATTGATTGAATATGTCAGGATATCCTAGTAGACCAACAGCCCATGAGATCAATATCGGCCTTGTGAATCCTCAGAAAAGTTGTCAGAAGTCCCACGAGTCGGTCTCGTGGCTTGTCGATCTCGTGGGCAGTCGGTCTCATCGGCCTTTTGACAATATTTCAGAAGGCCTACGATACCGACATTGTCGGTATCGTGGGCTTTTAGCCGAATTATGTCATTGAAAAAAAAGATGATTTCTTCAAAATGAATCCACTTGACCAAAATAATTCATTTTCACAAAGTATTTGTTCTTCTTTCTTTCACTTTTTAAAATATATTTTAGAACTTTCGGATAAATGCAAAGCATCCCATGTCGTCTGGGGATGGTCTCTTTACATTGATGTTCCTTCCCCGTCGAGTATGGGTGGTGCCGAGTTTAAATTTAGCCTTCAGACTGACCGCTCCATTGAAAACACCACCGTCAGATCGCATCGACCATATCAGCTCAACACGTGGGTGCATGTCGCTGTTTCTTACGACGGCTGGATGATGAGGCTGTACCTGGATGGCGCCATGGTTGGCGCCGCGATCGGGCAGAGAGGCGACGTTTTCAGCATGGCGTCCCAAAGCTGTAAAGTTTTTAGCCTCGGAGGGAGCCGAGTGCACTGGGCACCATTTCGGGGAGCGATCGGACATCTTCGGATTTCGGATGACGTACGATCGCATGCAGACATTAAAGCGTCTGCATCTCGCCTCGAAATCGACGCCGGACCAAATTTCGTCATCTCCGAAGACTTTGATTCAGAGCTCGTCAACTGGAGTCCAAGTGAGATGAGGGAACCCGAAACAGTGGTCTCTGATATACAGAGGCATCCGTCTTACCCCCACATGACCGTCCCAAAGTGCGGACTTACCGTTTGTGATAATCCCGAAATGGCGCGAAGCTACATCAGTAACCATCAACTTCGAAGCCCGGTGCTTCTCCGATTTCGTCCGATTGTGTTAGCCGAAGACGACGGTTCCAACCCGACGGTCAGTACGGCCGATCTGCGGATGCAGCATCGGCTATTGTCGGCGGCATACGGGCCTCATAACATTACCTGGCGAGACGTCGGGGTAACAGTGGTTAGGAATTCATCGTTACGTCGAAGGCCAGTCATAGCGGGATGTGACAAGCTTATTGGTAACAGAATATGTGACTTGGACTGCAACTATCACGTAACAGGGTAAATCATCTTTAAATAAAAGATTTAAGATAAGGTTTGTAGGGCGATAAGAAGCGGCCCAGATCACATACTCATGAAAATATTGATAACCAGATAACCAGGTATCATAGTCACTTACTTCTTGAGCTGAAACAAGATTTCCCCATTCACAGTCCTTCGGGATGTAAAACTAGATGTCATCCACGCAGAGGGCTTGGTCGGATACAGACTTATTTAGTTGGGTTTTTTTTCTTTCACGAAAAATTGATAGCCTCCCCAAATCAATCATAGATATTTGGCTTAATGCCTTCTATTATTAGATTGAACGCCAAAGACCCTTTTTTAAAAAAAAACTGAGAATGAAATGTATATTCAGATATATAAATATATATATATATATATATATATATATATATATATATATATATATATATATATTATTTATTCATTTATTCATATATTTTCAGATATGATGGTGGTGATTGCGACGAGGTAGAAACCGAATGTCCCGAGAGTCTGAAAGGAGACAGTGAATGCCAACCTGAATGCAACAAGGCTTATCATGATTGGGATGGGGGTGACTGTTGCACCCCTACTGACTCCACCCTCTCCTGTGCCGACCCCTCGTCACCATACAGGTGCATGCTCATGGCCCAAAAAGAAAATGCAGAAGATATGAGAATCATTCATTGGAAACCGGAATGATGAATGGGATGGGGAAAAGATCGGACTTTAAAATATTGATCATAGCTTCTGTATTTTGTTTTCGTGATATCCTCAACCTCAATTTCTATAACTCTGTCTTTTTCTCTCCCCCTCTCCCTCCCTCCACCTCTCTTCTCTTCATCCCTTTTGCTCAAAACTTTCTGTCTCACACACTCATCTCCCTCTTCTCTCCACTTCTCTATCTCTCTTTCTCCATCTCTCTCTTTCTCTAACTGACTCTTTTCCTTTCACACCAAAATATTCTGGGGGGTGTTTCACGAAGAGTTAAGTTAGACTTAGAGTCATGCCTAAGCGCCAATGCGCATTCGGTATTTAACGCGTAATCTCATTGGTAGACTACCCAATAGCGCGCGTCCCCTGAGCATGACATGACCAATGCGGTGATGCGTAATATACAGCACGCAAAGAGGAATTTAAGTGCGACTTTAAGTCCAACTTAACTCTTTGTGAAACACCCCCCCTGGTCATGTGATATACCTATATTCCAAATAAAATTTATGTTTCTGTTTATAATTTCAAAAATAATTTGAAACTTGTTTTGTCAATCTGTGCTAATACGTCACTTAGAAGAAAAACTGAATTTGGTTTACGCGGTAACTCCCGTAAACCCCTTTACAATTACAATTTGACGAAATGCGATCGCTTTATTAAATTGATAGGTCCTACATATCGGCCGAAGAACTCAAAACAGTTATCAATCTCAACAACTCTGACGCCCTCAATGTCTTCTTCGTGGACTTCGTCGATGTCGACATCGAAGGGTTTGCGACGATGCCGTGGGAAGTCACCGCTCATTCGATCAAAGGTAAAACATTGGGTAGTCAATGAAGTACAAACAGGGTGGATGGAGGATGGGAATCGGGGTCTTTGGATCAAATTAGTGGCAATATTGCCAAAATTTTGTAAACAATTAAAAAAAAAAATGTCCTCGGATTTGCCGACAAAAAGAAAATCTGCCTCTGCCTCTCTCTCTCTCCCCCCCCCCCCCCCTCTCCCTTCTGTCTGTCTTTCCATCGTTCCATCTCTTTCTTTCTGTCTCTCTCTGCCTTTCTTTCTCTCACTCTCTATTTTTAATGAATATCTTCCTTCTTTTCTGCTCTTCCTCTGCTGTCTCTACAGGTGGCGTCGTCATCCAGGGTGGTTCTCGTCTCACCAACAACTCTCTCATTCACGAGATGGGACACGCACTCGGCCTCCTTCACGTTCACCACGGCGTCTCGGAGATGAGCTGCACCGACGAGTGCTACGAGCTGGCCGCATCGCTGGAGAGCGGCGATCTCGTCGAAGACACCAACCCAACGCCGACGAACCGTCACTGCCGAGATCCTACCCTAGCCGAAAGTCGAGACGAGATTTGCGAAGGAGAACGATGGAGCGCATTTATTGATACACCGTTTAGGAACTACATGAGCTATACAGGTGAAAATTACAGAGAAACCCTACTATTCGTGCTTACGCTTCCATATGCATCAGATATAACTAAGTGAGAAATAATAGCTTAATGCATGTTTAAAGAAAATTGCACATATTGTTTGCAGAGATTATGATATATTCAACACGATACCAAATACAATTGAAAGGTGTAGGAATTACTCGGTTGTGCTAACGGCTTTTGAGAGGAGGCATACATAATTTTTCACTGTGCGAAAAAAGGCCTAAAATTATTACATCATATTATTTCCTAATGTGAAATCAATACATAACCCTAATCATCTGAAACTTACCCTTCTTTCACTTGTAATCTTCCATTTTTCTGCCACTCCCTTTTCAACCACTTTCAGATTCTTCGTGTACCAGTCACTTCACCCCTCACCAGGCTGCCCGCATGCACTGCTACATCGACCTCATGTACCCCTCCTGGGACCCCTCACCAGCTCCCGGCACCATAGCCCTCCCTCCCAGGGTTATGGAGGAGAGCCCTGAGGGCGGGGTGACGATTGCGTGGTTGCCCCCGTTGAGTGGATACCATGGCGAGAACGAGCCTCGATGCTCCGAGTGTACGACGGAGAACGCCTTCGTCCAGTACGCGTCCAATGCGACGTCCTCACAGAAAGCGAGATCGGCGTACCAAAATCCCTCACATGCAACAGGTAGTTAACTCCTTGCATTGCCTTCTCTAAGTCAGGCAATGACCAAGTTTGTTATATTTCGAAGCAATCATGTTTGACCACAGGAAGGGTGATTTAGGTAACCATGCATTCTGTTATCTTTGATCATCGCAAAACTACTTAATAACTGGATTAGAATGCAAACGATCCCACGTGAATGTAAATCATGAAGACTTCTCTTAACTTGTTCATCATGCTTTTAAAAACATGAAATGCATAATTTCAATGCCCTTTTCTCGTCAGTAAGCTTTAATATCGATGACTCGTCACTCAATCGGATAGATACTAGTTGTGCTAGTACCACAACACCGGTGGACATTACCAAAAAAACTCTAACAAAATTCCTTTTAAAATGGTGTCCAAATTGTCGAATGGAGCAAGATCTTCTAGTCAAAACACACGATTTGACATGATTTGACAGGATTTGATACCATTCGATATAATCTGATACGAATTGAAACTATTTCACTCATGTGCATTTCTACCACCAGGACCACCTGATGCCAAGCGATGTGAGTTAAACAAGCAAGGGTGGATGGCATTCACTACAGGTAGTACCGTCTGCAGCGACTGCCATCTCGATCTCGACTTCGAGCACCACATCATTCCCACTCGACTCTTCATCTGGGTCAGCTTTGTCTACCGCTCTCGAGATGCAATCAGTGACGTCATCCTCCGATATGATGGTAAATAAAATACACAGGGGCGTAATCAGAGTATTTTAAACGGGAGTGCCGCAAACTTTGCCAACAGAAAAAAAAAATGTAACGATCGTCAGCAGAAAAAAAAAGGTAAAGTTGCAAATTTGTCAGCATCCATGAGAAGGAGAAATCTAATACCATCTGGGCAGTGTTTCATCAAGCGTGTTGTCAGTGATTTTCACTGACAACTGTTATAAGCTACTGAAATCCTTGCATTTGATTGGCTGAGAGCAAATTCGTCAGTAAAAATCACTGACAAGACACTTGATGAAATGCTCCCCAGTTTACTGACAGCAGAACTGAGTTCGGCAAATAGATAAATGTTTACCGATGCCCTGGAGGTATGAAGTTTGTCGGCAATGAATGTATGTATGCTTTCCTCTTCTTTTTTTTTAGGTAGGGGACAAGAAACGGTACATCTTGTTAATGACATGAAATAATGAATCATATAAAATGTAATGTTGTGTATCATGGAAGTTTAACATTGTTTTTAAAGAATCTGAATTCCCTAGAAAAGACAGATCAAGGTAGATATACCCACATGGACTTTATGATAATAATAACATGATCAAATTATCTGACCCACATTATTGATGTTCTGAATCTTTAAAAAGAGGCAAAACCAGAAAAGAGTAGGGGAAAATGCCAAATCCTGTTAATTTTTTTTCTTACGGATGTCCAACTGTAATGATTTCGTCCTTTTCTCGTCTACAACCAGACGATACGCAAGATTCACTCGGACCTGTGTCTGTCGACTGCGATATCCCATTCACTACCCGACTCTTCACCGACAAACGCCTGGTGGGCATCACCCTCGATGTCCGGGGCTTATACACCATCATCGACGCCGTACAGATCGTCTCGGCTCCACACGCGCCCCCCTGCCAAGCTTGCATACCCCATCGCTATCGTATCATCCGAAATCCACCTTTCGAAAGCGACGATGACGTTGCTGATGAAGTTGAAACCACGTGGTTCGAAGACAGGTTTGTCTTCACGATGTTATAGTCGGGTTGCCATATATGGTGCACTATCTATGTGCAACATCCCATTATACTAATTATATTACATAATACTAATTATATTACTACATATAATATCAAGGTTGAACATGAGTTACTTCAACAAATTTATTTCGTTATGCTTTCCTAAATTAGGAGTGATGCTATTTCGTCATTCATTTAGGTATTTTTCTTGACATGATAATGTCTAACAATAACAGTATTGCAAGAATGATAATGATATTTACATCAATATATCATAGAGATAAGTTGAATAATATCTCAAAAGTGTATTTCAATATGTAAACATGGCAAGCAGTACTCTCGACCACGTAATGAAAGTAAAGAGTCCAAGTTCTTTCTACATTGGAGATTATTATTCGGCAACAACGTGCATAAATTTAATGCATCAAATCAATATTGTTTTAATAGATGATCTTATCATACAGGCAATTAAATAAAAGCCCTACCTGTTTCTCTTTCTTTAGATGGATAGAAGATGACGTTGTCTATTCGTATCGCGTCCAATCCCTATCAGGAGAGCTCCATGGTCTAATGTCCCCGCCGGCTAGTTACCAGAGAGGAGAGGCATTGTGCGGCAATGGTAGGATAGAGAGGTAAGTCGGCAAACATACTATTTTAACTGTTTCCTCGTCAGGTTAACCCTTTCAGGACAGGAATTATTTAAGGGATAAATTGATCACATTTTGTTCTTCAAATTGGCAATAATAATATTTCTATCTTTTAGTGCTAAATGGTTCTCATAAGGTGTGATGTCTTTGAAAACAATAAACATGGGTAGGAATCTCGTCGAAAAGCCAATTGCCAATTGCCAATTTTGATGAACAACTATGATTTTGAACCTCTTAATGTTTTGCCAATATAAGAATTTTAAAGATTATTCTCATTTTTAAAATTCCTGACGTCAAACGGATTATAGTTGTGCAACAAAAAATGGAGATACTATGTGCAGATATTTTTGCTCTGTCTACTCATGCATCTGGTATATTTTTTAGTGCTCTGAATCAAAAGTTATTGAGTCGAACCACAAAATGTGGTCAATTGTCCCGAAAGGGTTAAATACGTTTGGATATAATTTGATTCTTAAAAAGGTCACTGTCGTCATTGTCGGCACTGATATTGTTGGTGTATCAACAGCATAGGTGGATCTCAGAGCTAAAACAATTTGCATTTACATCTCGAGTGTTCTTAATTTGCTATCTTATTTTTCTTGTTTGTGTTATTTCGTTTTGCACCTTGCTTATGGCATTATCAGTGGATGTTCTAGAACAACCAATCCGAATACGTTTTGTCCATTTACTATTATGAACATCATTTCTTCTTTTCCTGGGATTTTTCTTTAGTTAAAGACTTCTTTAAAATGCATCCTTCAGACAAACTTTTCAATTTCAGTGAGATAGTTTAGTGACTTAAGTCGCCAGGAGATTTTGGTGACGAACCAAATCTCCTGGGGAGAAAATTAATGATTTCGACAATGTCTGCTTTAAAGGCTCTCGGATATAGATGAGGAATGTGACGATGGTAATCATATAAATGGAGACGGTTGCGACAGGCTGTGCCATCTGGAAAGGGACTTCGTATGCGAAGGTATGAAAGGGGGCCATTTAGCCTTGTGGAGTTTTAATCAAGTTGAACGTGAAGTATTGATCGGCGTCAAGCATCTTAAAATTAAACATTGCATTTCGTATCTACGGAAGCTTTAAAGTGCCATTCTACTTGACGAGATGGCGAGATATTTTATCTTGTCAAGTCGACTTAATAGCCTTATCATGTCGACTTAACACCTTTGTAAGTCGACGTGGCGACAAAAATTATATTGCCAAGTCGACTTCTAAAAAGTCACATGTCGTCATGGCGACATAAGGTATCTTGCCAAGTCGACTTCTAAAAGTTACATGTCGCCATGACGACATGTAAGTTTTAAGAAGTCGGCTTGGCAAGATAATTCATGTTGCCATGTCGACATGTAACTTTTTAGAAGTCGACTTGGCATGATAATTTTTGTCATCATGTCGACTTACAAAGTTGATAAGTCGACATGATAAGGCTATTAAGTCGACTTGACAAGATAAGATATCTCGCCATTTCGTCAAGCAGAATGGCACTTTAAAGCTTCCGTACGTATCAGATGAAATGATATTATTCAACCCGATAACGGCAGAAAAGAAATGTTCAAAATGCGCTTGAATAGTAAGGAAATAAAAAGAGGACAAACAAACATACATACTTTCTCCTAGTAGTATAATATAACAATATGCCTAAGTACTGGAGCAGAAGAGTCTTTAACAAATAACTTTGTCAGTAACGTCTTACTTTTTTACGACTACTGTTTAAACAAAAGTATAACCAATTATACACCAATTATGTACGTATATAAAGTACGTACCATTCGCTGTATCAATATTATATGTTAAATTTGCCGAAACTGCACTAGGACTTTGAAATTGCATTTCATGGTTAGCTTTTGCTCCTTCGCAGGTGAGCCGAGTCGATGTCGTCGTTACATAGGAGACGGCGTCTGCGAGGAGTTTGAGCGGGCATCCAGTGAGCTAGACTGTGGGTTCTATACCCCTCCTGCTTACACGGACCAGTGGGCTACCAGCGCCAGCGCTAACCCGCTCTACCAGACCCCCGACTGCCCCGTTACACCAATACTCGGGCAACCAAGACAAGGCAGGGTTAGTTCACCAATTTTTTTTTAGCAATTTACTCTTCAACTCCGATTAGATTCTGAAAGAAGTTGAAGCAGGAGTAGATAAGAAGATGATATTCATGTTTGAATTTTCTGCTCACTTTTCTTCGCACTTGCAATGCGACTCCATTCGGATTTTCGTAGAAGTAAATCAGCAGTAGATATGAAAATATTCCTTATTGAATTTTCGAATTTTCAAATGAAAAGACAAATCGAATCACGGATTGTAATGGGCTGCTCACATTTGTCCGATAACGATAATGATAACGAGATTTTTCATTAAAGGTACACCCTAGAGCTACCCTATTATTAGCAGACACGAGGATACTCACAAGTACACATCATAGTACAGCAGTGGCGGATCCAGGCATGGGCGCCAAGGGCGCGCGCCCCTTTAATTTTTCTGTTTTGTGATTTTTACCGTGGGACACCCTCCGCTCCCTCGCCGCTGGCGCCCCCTCCCCCATTTCAAATTCCTGGATCCGCCACTGTTACAGGGTGTACCTTTATTTCAAAATTTCGTTATCGTTATCGGACAAATGTGACAAGCCCTAAAGCCTTGAGTTGGAAACAAGGTCCAATTGGCTCCAAAACGGGGACAGTCGTGCGATTAACCTGACCTCGCCGCGATTCATAGCCGATAGGGCCCTTTCTTTGACCGTTATCCGGCACTATACGCTTGAAATTACGTCGAATTGATAGCTAGAATCATGAATATATATATATATTTCAACAAAATATTTTTTTGAGCGGGCTAATCCTGAATACAAGTAGTTTGCAGTTGTGTTCAGATGGTCATGATAGGTTTTTAAAAACTACAAAGTGACGCAATTCATTAAAACTAAAATATTTCTTTTGCAGGAGTGTATAACAGAGCTGACGTCGGATGATGCCTGGTACCCGTGCGGAGAAGGGCGCGAAAACTCTACAGATTACTGGCTTAAGGTAACAACGACACCGCAATTTAGATAATATATCTTTTTGTTGAAGTTCCAATTAAAGATAAACTGATTTAGAGAACTGAGAAGCGTCGTTCGCCCTTTCTGTTAGCTTGCCTGTTTAGTTTGCCTCATTATGGGTATACAGAGCGAGTCAGAAAAAAAAAGACTGTTTAAATTGAGTATTATTTTTATAATGTGGGATTGAAATTGAAATTAACATTTATTTTCCTTCTCATCGGTACAATGTGGTAAATAAAGAATACACGTGCAACAATGTGGTAAACATAAAGTACAATACAGTAAATAATTCAGAAAATATAGGCGAAAACCCGAAAAGCAAAGCTTGTGTTGGGAACGCACATTTAGATTCAGATTTTATTTCATTACATTTTCATTTTTCAAAGTATATAACAATAAATATTATGAAACTGACAATATTCAAAATAATTGACAACACAGCTTGGTGCATAAACATTTTTCGATCATTACAAGCAAAACAAAGTGCATTCAAGTTTGAGTTGTGAGAGTTGTGAGAGTTGTGAGAGAATGTTTTTAGCATGTATGGATAGAGCATATATTCCTTTGTTGCTTGATAACATCTGTTTCAATTTTGCGTATGACAACTATGGACAATTAGACAACCACGGAAAACCAACGATAGGACAACTACCTAGGACAACTGGACAACTACCCCCCAGGACAATTGGACAACTGGACAATTAGTCAACTGAACAACTATGGACAGCTACCCCGGAAAAATTGGCCTGTAATTGTCCTGTAGTTGTCCTGAGTTGTCCTGGGGTAATTGTCCTGTAGTTGTCCTGTAATTGTCCTAGTTGTCCTGGTAGATGTCCTAGTCGTCCATGGTTTTCCGGTTTGTAGTTGTCTAGGGGGTAGTTGTCCTAGTATCTGTTTCAATTTTGCTGTTACAGTTGAGCACACAACAGCCATTGTTTGAAAGAGATCCAAAACCCATTTGCGCCAAGTCGTATGATTACAGTGCCTTGCCTGATTTGGAACAACTCAATTATCATTACAAAAGGCTTTCTTGCTCATTGCATGTGCAGTGAATCCAAATCCGGCAAGGCGCTGTTGAAGTTGGCGCAAATGGGTTTTCACCCATACACATTAATTGGCTCGTATCCAGTAAATTAATTACTGATTCTCCACAAAATGTGGTATCAAACAAGAGGGGAAGAGTTAATCTGTCTAACGGTGGTACAAGAATAATGATGCTATCTTATTTACAATATAAGCATTTTAAAAAGTGTGACATTTTTTCCGACTTGCACTGTAGTTTTATGATTTGGAGCACAATGAGGTTTGGGTAGAAAACTGTATGATGTTTTTACACTCGATACTTGATGACAGTGTTTTTGATCATGATTGTAATCCAATAAAACGGTTCAAAGAAGTGGTTACATCACAGTTTGTGTATTGCAAAAAGACATTTTTTACACATAGCTATTGGAAACGTAACAATTAATTGTCATTTTCGGCCCAAAATGCGACGCGGGAAGTGAGACCATTCAACATGTTTCAAATCTTTATACATGTATAAATAATACTTATTCGTTGTGTTATCAGCAAAAAAACAACAACAAACAAACAAACGAAGGGAACTTATTGATCCGTCAGACTATCATAAAATAGTAGTGGATGCACTTTAAATTCTTTTTTTTTTAATGCATGACATTTTGTTACTGATGTAGGAATTAAACGTTCATTGCAAACATCATTTCAAAGCTCACTTTCCACCACTTCTTTGTATATCCACATATTCAGCTTGGATTTCAGAAACCGGTCATTGCAACATCCGTTATAGTCCACGTAGCGGGAGTCAGCTCATTCGATGTAGATGATACACATCCACGGATATCCGTGGAACTTCTCGACCAGACAGGGCTATCTCGAATTCAACGAACCGACTTTATCCCGGTTACTTGTGACCCGAACCAGATTACCATCGACATCAGTCAAGACCTAAGCAAACCGTTTGCGTACACACAGCACGTTAAGATATGGTTATCCACATCACAGATAGCCATTTCAGGTATCCGGCTCCGGTCATTTGATCATTTGAATCCTCTTGCATTATCAACGTGCCAAGGAAACCAGGTTTTCAATCCGAAATTAGGGCAATGCATGGACTATCAATGCGATAGACCAGTTGCGGAGAAACCGGATATCCGGAATGCGAATGTGACGTGCAGTGGACTCGCGGATGGCGACACCTGTCAGGTGCAGTGCATATCGGGATATAGACCAACCAAGCCGATGATTGTAAGATGATATTTCTTTTTTTTTTCCAAAACAAGATACATGACCTATAACATAATAAGTTTCAGAATTTAAGATAAAGACAGGTCAAAAATACCCATATTATATATATTGCCCTATAGTTTCTTTCTTATAATACCAAGCTTAAATAGCATCAAAGTCTGATTTCTTCTCTACTTATGAAGTTCTGCTTTTATTTGTATCAACAATTGTAAAAATATCCTATGAAAGATGAATTATTTTACATATCTCCTTCAGAAAATAATGTTGATGATTCAAATCACTTTACATATTCCTTGCCACTATGAATACCGGGTTGGTTAGGGCAATAATAAAAACAAAAAATTGGTACTTTACAGATTGTTGCATAATGTTTTGATATTGTAATATATTGAGTAAAGACAAACAAATTACACGTCACAAAACATCAGTGACTAAAGACTCTTTTTATTCAATTTCGTTCCGAAATAAAGTTTCAGAATATTGGCGGAAGTTGGGAGGGACCGTCGATCATGTGTAAGGCGGTGGATTGTGGGATGCCACAGCTGGACCAGAGTCTGGCGACGGCGGCCTGCCCAACCGGTACGCGTTATGGTAGCGAGTGCTCCTTCAAGTGCATCCCTCCCGCAAAATTGCAAGGTAATATTTTAAGGGCTGGTCACATATTTTGTCCGATAACGATAACGACAACGAGATTTTCACTTAAAGGTACACCCTACTATATGGTGTGTACGTGTGATTATGCTCTTGTCTGTTAATAGTAGGGCACCTCTACGTGTACCTTTAATGGAAACCAAAAAAATGTGACTAGCCCCTTAGGGTAACTATGTGTGAATGGGATGGATCATTACTCTGTCTACCCGGTGGCAAAAGGAAATAACGAAGAAAGATATGAAATGGGGAAACGAGAGGGAAAGAAAGAAGATGATATGAACGCCTTTCTTGATTGCCTTGTTTCCTCACATTTCATCCATCTGGTAAGGACATATACCCTCTAAGTACTGTACCCACGTCACGCCACTGTTCCAGTTATTTGACCTTTGCTTAAGGCATAACCATATCGTTTACCTGAATGCCGCAAAAGTACTTCCGGGTGTTTTTATCCTTGCTGAAATAACTTCTACAAAATATAAATAGTTAAAAGACAATTTTTAAATCTTATCTAGTTTGTTCTATAAAATAAAAAATAATAAGTACGATACACTCTAAAAACTAAAGTGTTAAATCACCATTTAAAAGGGCCGAGGAGTGACAACTTTTTCAAAATTGTAGATTAACACTTTTAACATGCTGGATACAACACTATAAAGGCTGAATCCAGCAGTTTAAAAGAGTTGATCTACCATTTTGAAAAAGTTGTCACTCCTCGGCCCTTTTAAATGGTGATTTAACACTTAAGTTTTTAGAGTGTAGGCCTAATTGGTAAAAGTATACTTTAAAGCCCTGACGAAGTTTATGAAAGCTGTGAGCAGGTGAAAGAAAAGACCAATGCAAATTGGGGAATGTTTACAAATTTAGATTATAGTGTCCTACACGTGACCCTTTCCAGTGAAGCCTACATCCACAAATAAAAAATGCCTTAAACTTAAATGTAATACACATTTTGAACAGGCACAGACAACACATTACGGTGTGAGGAAGATGGATTATTCTCGCTTGCCCAGTCGTTTTGTCAGGTATTGTGCGATGCCCCACCCACCCCTCCACATGCCATGCTACAAAGCCAAGACTGCAGAAGTGACGGTCATAATGTCGGTAGCGTCTGCAAATTCAGATGTAAGGCTGGGTTTACGGCTTCTTATAGGAAGGGGCGGTAAGTGATAAGTTCATTGTTCCGTCTCTGTCATTTCTCAGACATATATAGACTCCGGACAAGCCAAGTTTTATGAATTAAATATATGAACTACACATAAAATATGAATATATGAATATATAAAGTATAATAAATAAATTTGTATAAGAAACATATTAAGAAACATATAAGAAAAATATGGAACATAATTACGTATAACTTTAAAAATGAAACATATGGGACATATGAAATATCGGGTTGTGAAATATAGTTTAAATTTATAGAAAAAGTGTGAAACACATAAAAATTGAATGAAATCTAAAGCTTGAATTTTCACTAGATATGCAAAACTTATAGAGCATTATAATTATAATATCAATGAAAGGATGTCAGAAAGTTTGCAACATATAAAACAAATATGATAAAAGAAGAAAGTAAAGGAAATTGGCTTTATAAGGGTAATTTGTGAAATGTGAAACATATGAAACATAAAAGTATACAAAATATTGAACAATTACATGAAACAATTTATGTGAAATTTATGAAGCATATAACGAAGCATCACGAAATGCAAAGCTTAATGAAATATAACACCTAAATATGACATATAAGAAATGGAAATGTATAAAAATTATTGAATAGGTGGATTAAAGTTTCAAAATCGAAATAAGCTGAAAATAGTGCGTCGTGATATGGCTGTAGTTGTGGGATAAAAAAATTCTCTAAATTTTTCAAAAGGAAAAAAACGTAGTGATTGACACACTTTCATGCACATCAATTGCACACCCTGCGATAATAAAACAGAGACATGATTATTGTTTCCTTTTCTCAGATTTCAAATGTAAAAAGATAAGCATTACAAGCATCACAATACCAACAGCCTTTTGAATAATCAAATTAATAATCTGTCAAATCTATTACTGATCATGACTAAACCTATCTAGACCATCGCGGGTTGTTCGCTACCAATGCAGCGAGGATTCCACCTGGGTAGGTCATGAGTGTGTACCGGTGACCTGCCCGCCACCCAGCATGCTCTATCACGGACTCTACAACTGTACCAACGACTTCTACTACAAGAGTCAATGCACGCTCTACTGCCTCGGTGAAAACATGGTACAGTTTCCAACTATACTATGTCTCGAAATTGTTTACTTTTTCTCGAATGTTGTATACACCTCAGCCCTCTATATGATTAAAAGGGAAGAAAAAATTGTGATTACAGAATATTATAACTTAATTGCTGTTTGATAGCTAGATGCAGAAAGTGAATAGTGCTCTAGCATTTTTTGTTACGATGCCTTAAACAAAGAGAGACAATACATGTATTGATAAAGTGGAAATCGACTAAGCCAGAAAGAATACCAAATTCATGAACAATAAGGAAATGTTTACCTAATTCTTAAATGTTTTAGCATTTTGAGAGGTAGATAACCTGAAAAAAAAAAAGGAATTGCAATTATTCTAAGAGGCTGAAATAACTTCGTTAATTTTTAATGTTGCATTATACTGGTTTCGTTTCATGTGAATGCATTTATTTCCAAGCAGATTGTCACCTACAAGCATCTGACCTGTTCAGAATAGAATCATAACACTGACACTGTAATCATTCATAACATATTAGGTTCCCAGTACCATTACCTGCACCAAAGACGGTGAGTGGGACCAAGAGTTCACGCCTTGTGATCCATCTGTCATCTGCCCTGAACCAGTGCCGCCCTCTGATGTCACCCTCGACTGTCCAAAAGGCCACGTTGCAGGTAATCAAAATAGTGATATTTTTTTGTCTAATCTTTTCTAATTCCTTATTTTTCTTTCTTCCTCTCTTAATCTCTGTCTATATTTTTAATTTTTTATTCTATTTATTACTTTGGAAACAGTTATTACCTTCTAACACCCATACATGTTTTCATCCTTAACTGGTTGTATAGGTTGATCAGATTTATCAGAAACATGCATTTCCTCTTTTGCTTAATCACTTCTGTAAACCCTTCTAACTTAGATGTGAATATACTAAGTGAAAATGCCACTGCGATTTTCAATATAAACTGAATTAACTGATGTGTACCCGTGCTCTTCTATCAATTATTCATAGGGGCGATCTGCAAGGCTAAATGTCGGTTGGGTCGGTCCTACCAGATTGCCATGGAGGGTGCCACCTACATGGAGCGAGGCCTGCTGGGAAAGTATGACGTAATCCTGTGCACTGCAGGAGGTGTCTGGTACCCCAACCCTGACCAGATAATATGTCAGGAAAAATGCTGGGAGGTAAGATATTCAGCAACTCTCCATACGGACAAACTTTTGTACCGTGGTCTCTCTTTACATTACAAAGGAGTGACATCTATGGACAAGATATAATCCTCCCTGCTTCTGTATCTCTCTCTCTCTCTTTCTCTCGCTCACTTTCTATCTTCATCCTCCCCTTTCTCTTAGTCTTTCTCCTTATTATCTCTCTTCTTCTCTCCCTCAATCTACTAATCTCCCCTCTCTCTCACTCTCTCTCTCTGTCTCTACCTAATGTATATACATGTATATCATTATAGCATTGCCATATTATCTAATGTTTTAAAAGTCTCTTAGAAATTTTGTTCCTCGATCTTCCTTAGATGTGAATATAGTGACAAAATATGTACCAAATCACAATATCCAAAATACATGAAGTAGCAGACCAGTGTTATGTATCTATCAAAAGATTAGGCTGACTTACGCCCATATTTGAAGGCAAAAGATAATTTTTTTTTTAAGCATTTGCAGTGTTATCTCTGTCATGTAGGTCTGCCCAATGTACATTTCACCTCTCTTGGTAGAAAGGATTCCACCCTGTTTTGAAGTAATATTAAGAATACTTGGTTACTGATCTCCTAATAATGTGGTGGCAGCAGTGGGATTTGAACCCATGCCACCGAGACTTCACACTATTCCTCTCTTACCATACCCTCACCTGTGTCTATGCCATGTGGGTCTGCATAGTTACATTTCCCCACCCCTTCTAGAGGGGATTCCATCCCGTTTTGAACCAACATCTGGGATAGTGTGGTTACCGACCTCATAACAACATAGTGGCAGCAGTGGGAAATGAACCAAACTAACTCTGTGATTTGTCATGGGTCCTCTCTTACCAACTCTCAGAGGTGCTGCTATCCTACCCTTTTTTTTTCAATTTCTGGATACTGCACTGCAGACAATTTGATCTTTAAAAAACAACTGATGTAGTGAATAATTCCTGGATCAATGAGACTCAAAGTGAGAAGGTGACCCTACAATGCTCAAGGCTTTAACATCTCAATGGTTAAAGGTAAGGATTATGCCTCGTTTGGTTCAGGGTTGAATTTAGGAATTCGCTTAGTGTGAGAAGTGGGCCATGATGGAGTATTTATCACCAGAGCATGCAGAACGGAGTGAGAATCCCAGTGAAATAATAAAGAAAAACACTAAAGTTTATCAAATGTGTTTTATTCCGTACTTTCTAATCCCTCCAGCATTTCATCACTGATGACCAATGCGAGAGCAAGAACAACAGAGCCTTTTGTCATTGGGATAGCGGGGCTTGTTGCCCCTCCACCGCACCCAGGGGAGAAGTCATCACCTTCCCTGAAAATTGCGGAGAAGCATGCCAGTGTCGTGACCCTGACGCCATCGAGAATATACGCCGACGAAACGGCTCTGTGCGACAGCTGAATAGACCACCACCATAGAGAGGTCATTCTTCTGCATGTTACACTGTTTGAAATGGGTCTATAGGGCTGTCGGTGGACTATTTCAAGGGGAATGTTGCACTAATATTGATGACAGATTAGCAAAAAAAATCCCAACAAGCAAGAAAAAAAAAACAACAACGAAAAAGAGAAAAAGGGAAAACAACTGGTCTTCAGATTGTCAAATTTACAGTAGTAAAAAACAGACATATATTATTGCAGTTTGCCAACAGGGCTCAAAAAAAAAATCAAAATTTGCCAATAGGGGGTGCCACATTCCCCAACAGTGCCCTCTAGCCACATCCCTGTACTGTCTGCAAATAAAGGGATAAAAATGGCATAACAATTTGAACACCAACTTAAATAAGTTTTCAATCTTTTTGAGCTATATCCTAAAGTTGATAAATTTGCACTTCATAATTTTTTGCAAACTTTGAAATTTTCCTTTAAAAATTTTCACCCCCCTCCTGGCCCTTTTAGGGTTAAAAACCATTTATGAGTAAGTTTTACACAGCAAATTTGCAATCATATAGATGTATAAACTTTTCAGAGCAAAGTTCTGGATTAGAGGTATCTTCTAGGGGCAATTCTATACCCGACTGACTACTACAATACACTATAGGTGGTCTTGAGTTAGACATTCAGATGTGCCCTTTCCTGGAGATCAGATGCAGTATGGTCCCATTGTTGCTTCGACAATCCAGGGTAATATTCCTGTGACAGTTGTATTCTCTAAAAAATATTACAGAAAAATATACATTTACCTCTGGACTTGTATCAATGAATTAACTTATGCACCAGTACATGTACATGTAATGATGTTTAAGACAAAAACAAATTAGTACTGTATAAGACAGGTTTAGTTATATAACAAATATTTGCAAGTGATTACAACTTCTTGGTGTCAAATGTGGGCAATCAAAGTTGAGTATTCCATAGTAAACTTTTTCATAATTGATTTTTATTGGCTCATGTAAGAGGGCAAAAAGGGATATTTGACAGTTTATTGGTTGAAATTACTGCATTAGCCTCATTCATGTTATTAAACAATCATGACATGTATTACAAGTTGATTAAATATTTCAATTATAACATCTTTCTTTTTTCTTGGATTTTCATAAACCTGAAAGACAAATATCTGCAGTTTCAGCTAAAGGAATATGCATTGAATTAGACTAATTGGCAGACTGATTTGTCTCTTAAATGTTGTTAATTATGTAATCTTAATTAAGCATGTTGTATTCTGTGTCATTAAGTATAGAGCTAAACACGTGCACAATTTTGACACACTGCAAGATCTGACTAAAAAAATATTGAATATGATATACATGTATTTAATGTTTTACTATATTTTGATAGTGTACTATTGATTGTGCTGCATTTTTCCCAACAGATGAATGATTTTAAACTATGACTTAAACAAGTTAGTATAGGGTAATAATGATATAGCCTGAAATTAACATGAAAATACTTTACAATAACTTTGGAGAAAAAAAAATCAGTCTTTTATCATTCTTGCCACAGAAAGGTCTGACATTGCCTCTCAAGTTCATCTCTACATTTGATACTAAAAAGTATTCAGAATTTTTCATTTCTTTTTAACAGAGCTGCAAATGCACAAAGAAATGCAAGGATATATCTACAGCTTACATTTCAAATTTTTAGAGATATTTGATGTAGAGAAGAATAGCTTTAGTAATATTTTAAATAACATTTTTGTACATATTCTTTATAGCATAATCCATATATTCTTTGTACTTTTTAAGAGATGTGATAAAAATCCGAGGTGACTTTATGCCCCTATTCATTGTATAATTCTATGGGGTAACCTCGCTAGTCATAAGGACCGCTATTCATAAGGACTGCTATCCATAACGTGTGACTAAATGAATAGCGGTTTTGTATGAATAGCGGTCCTTCTATAGCGAGCAGACCATAGAAAAATTACCTCGCTATTCATATGGACCTCCATTCATAAAGGCCACTATTCATAACTATTCATAAGGACCGCTATTCATAACACGTGTTAAATGAATAGTGGCTTTCTGTGAATAGCGGTCCTTATGAATAGCGAGTGGACCCCAAATCTCTGTACCAACTACAAAAAACAGCAACTGCCTATAAGTAAAATGTCATTAATTAGAAGCCAAAGGCCTAGCAATTGCTGAAAAGAAAAACTTAGTTTTGGTTATTAGCTTTTACTCAAGTAGAGGCTTGTTTGAAAACAATAGCTCCATTTATTCAGATTAATGTTTTGATTATAAATGAAAGCTGAATATTTTTCTGGATAAACATGTAAGCTATTGCTAGTCTGGCAAAGCATTTACTTGCCAGAAAACAAAGTGTTGATTTTATTAGCTAGCACTTGCATGGAATATTAGAAGATGCAAGCATATGAAAGATAAATTGCTTTACACCAAGTACTTCGTGTTGGCTTATTTTCCGGTTCCCAAATTAATCAAAATCACCTTAGAAATCCTTGATCATCTGCTACAAAATGAAAGTTTATGTTATGAATTTGTATTTTCTGTTTAGGGAAAGATGTACTTGACATAGAAAAATGCATTTTGTTATACTTTATTCCCTTTTGATTACAAATATGTATATTTTTTCATACTGAAAACCTGTTTGAGCCCTGTGACGGCAGAACAGATTAAAGTTTCAAGTCTTTCATACAGATTAATTGTATGTGCACATGTACATGCAAATGAGAATATGCTTATACAGTTAACCTTGCATAACTCAAAGTCAAACTTTCCCTAAGTCGAATCAATTTTTTGGACCGAACTATGCAAAACATGTGTTATTTACATTTCCAAAGTCAAATTTTGCATAAGTCGAACTATTATTTGTAGTCCCAACAGATTCAACTTATGCAAAGTTAACTGTAGTTAGATGTATTACAGTGGAACCTCGTTATAGCAAACTCCTTAGGACCAAGGAAATTACCTCTTTATATCGAAACCTTATATCAGGGCTAAAATAGAATACAAAGAAGTGGGACGGGCAAAATTACCATGTTATAACGAGACTTTGTTATAACAGTGTTCTTTATAACGAGGTTCCACTGTACTATGATCTATGCAACCTCTTTATGAATTGTGATGACCTGTTTTATTGTCTATTTTTATGTTAATTTTATCAATTTTAGAAAAAAGTAATTTTATAGAAGTAAATTCTAAGTATTTCTTTCCACTATAAAACCTGCTTGTGTCCCAACATTGTAGAGTCAATCTGCCTTACATACTACATGTACATTAACCCTTTCAAGACAATTGACCACATTCTGTGCTTTGGGTCAATAACTTTTGATTCAGAGCTCTAAAAAATTATACCAGATGCATGAGTAGAAAGAGCAAAAATTCTGCATTTTTGTAGCATGACCATATTTTAAAAACAAGAATAAGCTTTATAATCCATAAATTGGCAACACATTGAGAGGTTCAAAATCATTGTTTTCATCAAAATTGGCAATTTTTAAATAACTTTTCGACAAAATTCCTAACCATGTATATTGTTTTCAAAGAAATTACACCTTATTAGAACCATGCAGCACTAAAAGAGAAATATTATTGTTGCCAATTTGAAGAACAAAATGTTATCAATTTAGCCCTTAAATAATTCCTGTTCTGAAAGGGTTAATACACATGTACAGTATGAAACAAAGATCTTGAGTAAATCTAAAGAAGTCTTACAATTATTTAATCAATGTAAGCTATAATAGTTCACTTTGTGTAGTGGGTTTTTTAAATCCTTGTCGTTCTCGGCCCCCTATTTTGACTCAACTTCTTATGCACGCATAAAATTTGTACCCCAAATATACGATCAAACACTGAAAACCTAATCCCTATCAAATGAAATGTGTTTAAAATAGTGTAGCATTTGTTTAGAGATATATTCTACAATCACAATTCATGTATTTCTTTCATTGGAAATAAAACCAATGTATCAAACCTTTCATACTTGACTATCATGAAATAAAATCCATTACATATCAATTAACAAACTTGTGTCGTGCGATATATTTAATATAGAAACTTACATTACATTACATTTTGCTTTCTCAGTATGCTACATATGTATAATTTATGAATGTATTTTCTTCAGTGATATACGTTTTCACTCGCTCTCTCATACCTATTCTTAAACAATGGAATTTACAACCTTGGGCTACTCCATGTCATCTCTCTCTTTCTCTCTCCCTCCACTTTCCTTTATGGTTTTTAATCATAGTCTTCATAAAGTGAAATAGTGCCCATAAAATATCCATAGACATTCTCTAAGAAAGGACAAAAAGACGAGTATTTTGTAATATATATATATACACAGTTCATATGTACAATTTTATTCAAAATAAACATATTGCTGCAGTGAATATTAAAGTCTTTGCATTTACACAAATATAATCATGTATATCCATGTATATCCATGTACTGGGTAGCATGTCCAAGTATAACACCACTCTCGTCGGTATCTAAAGAAAGTGTAGAAGTACCTTGCAAGAAAGTACTTGTTTCCACCTCATCCCCATCCCCAAACAAGGGAGGAAATCGACTGGAATAGAAAGAAAAACGTGCTGAAAATGAAAGGTGCCACATTAAGTAGCTTAGCGAAACATGATGGCACATAAGAACGTGGAAAAGATGCATATGACCAAATTACTTAAAGGGATTGATTAACTTTGTGAAAAATATAAAAATCAGCTTAAATGCCAGTGAATTGTGTGCAATCCTCTAACTACATATATAATTAAGGATATGTGAAAGTATGAGAGAAAATGGAACCCGTTTACTATCCGAAAAAAGAGAAAAGAGCTACATGTACATGTAGCTAGGCGAAAGGTATCGCGATCGATCGCTAGCGCAAGTCACTTGACTTGGCTGCGCTGCAGTCACAAAAACCAAGCACCAGCGCTTGGCGATTTCAGAGCGGGTTTCCAGCCCGTGAAGAAAGGGATTCGTCCATTGTATGGTATTCTATGATAGAACCATAAGAGTCCTATAGGGTACGGTGGTACTCTATCCCGACATCAATGTTCAATCGTAAGTATCTCAATATATAAATGATCGGTGAGCTTATAAAACTCAGGCGATTCCTGTGTGACCTAAAGGTTTGCAATTATGATTACAGCATTAGCTGGAACATTGATTTTTTTTTCAATCCTGGGAAAAGTTAATCAATCCCTTTAACATCGTAATTTTATTCTACAGAGGCAGAACCAAAATATATGTATTAGGATGTAGAATTAGTACATGTATTTAATGTACATGTATGAAAAATTCTCTTCAGATAAATTTTGATTGTGATTTGAGATGCACAGACAAAACTAGCAATTTCCCTCCCTGCGACTTTCCCGTGCCTTTAGGTGCCACTGCGTTTTGCTAAGCTACCTTACTGTGCCTACAAGATTTAAGGGTGGGGATTGTAACACATTCACCTGTTACCTTGTTGTCATTTTGTTCAACTCTAAGCTTTAAGATGGGTGAAAGTAAATGTAACAGCATGTGTGGTGCAAATGAGGTCCAAGGGGAAATTATGCACTTTAAAATTAAAGAATAAAAAGAAAAGGGTATAACAACATGGTATGATTATTCTGTGATTGGAAACCCAGTGAAAACACTATGGTTTCTAACCATACCTTCTCTCCGGATGACAGCTCTCTAGAGTCTAGCTTGAGGGAGACAAAATGTCCCTAGAGTAGAGGAGCTATTCTTATTTCACTTTGGTTTGGAAAGAAGAAACATCTTTGGTCTCTCTCACTGAACTCTGTCCAACATTGTCCCTCACTGGGATACATGTCACACCTTTAGCAAATCTTGAGGAAGGCAGTAGGGGTCAATTGAGTGTTGAGTTGCTGTTCTCTCACATTTAATTCCTGGAGATGCTCAAGCTTGGCCTTGCTGAACTCTGTTACAGAAGGCTTGCAGAACAACATCATGATTGCATTTATCTTGCTTGACGGAGCCAGTAGGTGCTAGCCGACTTAGAGTATGTGCTGTTCTCTAATTCCACATTCGCTTCTTCCCTGTGGACTATGTCACCACCACACTCTCTGGAACTTAATCTATCTTGCTTCATGGAAAAAGTAAAAACCAGCTCAGAAGAGAAGCTGCTATTTTCTAACTTAAGTTTCCAGAAGTTGCAGGATCTTGGCCTCGACAAAGGCTACCATGAATGGCTCTGGTCATGGAAATACCTTCATCAATACCCCAGAGACCACTTCTACCTTGGCTAGAGAAGACGATAAGTCCCAGCAGAGTAAAGGACATGTTGTTCTGTAACCTCAGTCTCTAGGACATACATGTACCTTAGCATGACAATCTTGAAGACTAATGCTGAAGGTCCATGGATTAGAAACACCTTCAAGAAGGCACCTACAGACCAGTTTTACCTTGGTTGATGAAGGCCATAGGTCCCTGCTCAGTAAAGGACCTGTTGCTCTCTACTTTTAGTCTCTAGCAGATGCCTCTGATTGTCCTTGTTGAAGGCTCTTGGATCAGAAGATCTTCAGAAATGCCACTAGAAATCATTTCTACCTTGATTGAGGAAGGCGATAGGTCCCAGCGGAGTACAAGAGCTGCTGTTCTCTGACCTTAGTTTCTAAGAGATGTCGTAGGTCATTCTCTGTAAACTCTGCCGTGGAAGGTCCCTGTATGGCGAACATCTTGAGCATGGAGTGGATGCGCTCCAGCGGGAGACTCTCAAGGTTCATCAGCATGCCAGTGATAAACGACCAGTACATCTGCATCAGGAAAAAAATCACAATAGCACACATTACTGAGAATTGGTAAATAGTCAAATGCCTCTTGCGCTTTAAAAAAAATTGATGACCTTTACCCTGTGAACCATCTTAAGCAATGAACTGGCTGATAAATAATAGTACTATAGATTGCAGTTCAATAATAATTACAGTATTTTCTTAGAGAATGTGATTTTTTTTAGCAGCTTTTCTAGGGAAGTATTATGTGTTCTTTATGTGTTCTTAATTGTATTGTTTTGCCTAGACAAATGTGAATATCTTTGCCTGTATTTAGACTTTCATTCATTTGGATATGGGATATATTGATGAGAAGGCACCAGTCTCATATAAACTCTGGAAACTGTATCCAGTATCTGAAATTTCTACCTGTAGATTCTCCTCCTTTTGGTCCTCCACTGACGCAGTCGCTGACTCCGCCTCCTCATCACTGTCAATCATCACCATCTCCTGATTGTGGGTGGAGCCTTGTTTGTCTTCCACCAGGACAAAGGTGTCGTGTGACTCCTCCTTCAGCAGGCCCTGGCTCTGCCAGTACGCTATCTTGCGACGAACAGCACCCCCAGGCACCTGCATTTTCTCACTCAGTTCTTGGATGGTCCATCTCTCTGTGTAACATAAAGATACAATGTACACACCTTTCTATTATTAATATAGTATCTCTTTATAAAAGATCTGGTGAGTTTTAATGCAAAATCACACTCTATACAAAGGAAAAATTTATATATGCTAAGACTAATTAAGCTTGTAATGGCAAGCATGTGTCCAGAAGTTAATTCCTACTTAACTTCCATGCTGGTCTTGCTATGAAAGTAGAAAAATTGAGGAAATTAGTAGAGTGTGTGGAGCAAATGGGAAGGGATGACAGCGCACCAATACAATAAAGATAAGAAAACCAATAATGATTAAGCTATAACAGGACTCAGAGAGAGAGAGAGAGATGAGTCAGAATGGAGTTGAATAGTACCTATGAAAACTGTACCATATTTGGTAAGGGGCACAAGGTATGTTACTTTCAATCTAGTGGGTAACAAAGGTATGATTTGGTTTGGCCAGGGTGGATGAGGGAGCACCTGCCCCCTGTAGCCTTCCTGGATCCACCTCCGATCTACCAGTAATAGTTTCCAGTCTTACACTGTACGCATACACCCTCATATTCACCCAATCTAACCTACCTCTATCCTGGAAGTGCATGATGATGGTGGCATGGATGGGTGAGACAGTCAGTGTTACTGTCCTATCCCGTAGCTCAATGTCAAGGGTCACTTGGCCAAGATTGGTCTTCCAGTTCAGGGTTCTCATTCCCTTCAGGACCTGTTGGTGGAACACAGAACTTCTTCAGACTTTCATTCCACCTCCTTATGACTACTATGGCACTGTTTTGACTTTCACCATGTCTTTCTTGTTACCTTCTGTAAACTTTCACATTTTTAATAAAAGATTATTTTCTATGAATGCTAAGGAAGCATGTACATGCTTGTAGATGAAAAACTAGTTCCATCTGAGGGATAAGCCAGTTCGCAATTACAATGTGCGCATGTGCAGATAAAGGTCATTTGTATAGAGTGTAATTGACCTTTATACGCACCACGATGCACACACCAGTATGATTTTACATGTTAAACAAGTAGCGCGTCCACCAAAACAGATGCGTGTGCGCGATCAAATTGGGGTCATTTCAGGGTCATTTGTACCATGAATTAATCACGAACTGGCTTATTAGTAACTGAGAATCAATCGTTACCAAAGAGCACTAAAACATCAACTCGGTTTTTGAACCCAGCACCTTCTAATTAAAGGGGGTACCCAATGCTGAAACAATGTTAGTTCATTTAAAAGATCATGATTTTATTAGCAGAAAATCATCTGCCTTAAGTTTTTTAAAAATTCGTGTTGCCAGAAAAATCCCCGAAATATGGTAAGACTTCAGGATATTTTGGCCCCTCAGCTGTGTCCCAATTTCAGCTAGGTAACCACAATGACGTCAAAGTGGTTACCCAGGTTCGCGTATTGCAGATGTGTTGCGCGCTAGTCTGTACAAAATGCATTACACCTTGCGCGCATTTTGCTATAATTGCGCGACAAGGTAACCACTTTGACGTCATTGTGGTTACCTAGCTGAAATTGGGACACAGCTGAGGGGCCAAAATATCCTGAAATCTTACCATATTTCGGGGATTTTCTGGCAACACGAATTAAAAAAAAAATTTAAGGCAGATGATTTTCTTCTAATAAAATCATGATCTTTTAAATGAACTAACATTGTTTCAGCATTGGGTACCCCCTTTAAGTGACCATTGCTCTATCACTGAGCCATCTTGCCTTCACATGCGGTCTATGAAGATCAATACTACAAAACAAAAATTGATAGAAATATCTTCTCACCTCATATGACTTGGTGTAAGTTTCCATCCACTGTTTGATTTCCTGTGGCACTTCAAGCTTCTCTTCTTTGAGATTAGGCCAGAACTGAGCTGACAGTATCATGGTGTTAAAGTCCATCTGTAAAGAATAAATCCATGTACATACACCAAATACATAAAATATAACATGCAGCATCTTCTGAATAAATACCACTCAATATTGAACTCTTACCGGATTCTTTCACAATCTATAGCATCTCGAGAGGTTGAGTTTCTATACCTTTTGTCAAAAAAATCATAATACAATCTATGTAGGCAATAACCGAATCACATCTCCACTTTATTTTCATCTTAAAGATAATTCTTCCTATTAATCTACAAAACCATTCAATTCATGAATTATGGCTGACATAGTTCTTTTAACATGTAAATGAACTGATCAAGAATTAATCCCAAAATGTGTCAGAAAAAATGTGTGGGAAAGACATGTATATTGTCTGCTGAGAGTTGAGAAAGTTGTTAAAGATAAAGTTGAGTTCTGGTCATGAGAATGAAATTGTGAAAGAAACTGTCTCAAAGCAATTGGGAAAGGTTGATTAATAGCACATACATAATAATTAGTGTATGCTGTAAGGTTTTGGAATCACCAAATTGATAAGAAAATTGACTGAATCATAAGCACTGCACACAGAAATATGTATATGGGACTACACACAAGTGTTGGGCCCAAACATTTCAGCTGTTTCTTGTCATATTTTGAATGTGAGGGCATTTGAAGAGCAATCTTTTTCAGGGGACATACGTGTATCTACTATGATAATCTTCCAAACTAAAATCATAAGAATGAGAAAGCTCACAAATTATTTTTCACCTTTCCCAGAACTCAAGCTTCCCTGTAACTCTATGGACGATGCTGAGTTACCAAAAATGCCCCTGAGGCTCTCAGTAGACAATACACCAGGGGCACAAAACTTGCGTTTGAACGCAACTCAGGAAAACCAAATGCAACTATATTTTCAGCCAATCAGAAGTGCGCATCAAGGACTTGCGTTTGTTTTTTAGGAGTTGCGATTAAACGCAAGTTTTGTGCAATGGGCCCCTGATCTCCTAAATCAATATATTTCTATTGAGCCTCCAGATTCTCACCTCCTCGGGACTTGGTAGGCTAGGAGTTATCACTTCTTCGTTCTCTTTATCCTCTCCTCCATCGATAGCATCCTCCACTGCATCCCTCTCTTCCTTTTCCCCATCTTCATCATCTCCACCACCCTTGGCCCCTCCTTCTTCTTCCTCTGTCTTCTTTTCCTCCTTCTTCTTCTCCTCCTCTTTCCTCTTCTTCTCCTTCTCACTCAGCACATGGGTATTACACCTATAATGAATAGAACACATTTCATATTTTTGAAGTCTTAACAATAAATACAAAAATAAATTACTTAGGTCATACAGCCCTTGATGAAATGATTTGCCCTTTGATTTCGTGTTTTTGCGCGAGTTGTGTAAACTGTTCGTAATTCTCTTAAATAATATATTTTATGTACTATATATTCTTGGGGACAAACCTTTGAAGACCCTTGGCCTTTGTTTGTCCCTCCACATTTAGATATTTTCTGTAATTTGTACTATTTTTTATTATATGATGTACCCATCCCTATTGTTGAATTTTCATGTTTTTATTGTTGTTAATTTCTGGATATTTTCAATTGTATTGTATTTTATCATTGTAAATTTTATTGAATGTGGAATAAATTAAATTGAATTGAATTGAATATTCACAGTACAAGGGCTGAATTAAAGAAAGGAATTTGGAATTCATATACATGTACTTAACAAATATAAGATCACCAACAGGTCATATGTCAATACCACTTTACCTCAAGTTGTATCTGTTTTTATGGAAAAAAAATAATTTGTGTCTGGGAAACATATAATGTACAACAGAATGTCTGCTGTGTTATTAGCTTTTAAGTTTTTGTTTCTAGTGCAGCTGCTTACAAAGTTGCACTTAAATAAATATCACAGATTTGCAAAGGGTGAAGTCACTCCTGTGAGGTACTATAATTATGAAATACAAACAAGGCGATCCAAATTTTCAATTTTGTATTAAATCTACATTTGCCACACTTGACCCAGGCGAGGTAAATGGGTATCTGGTAGGATTATTTCTTAACCCTTTCACAACAATTGACCACATTTTGTGGTTTGGTAAAATAACTTTTGATTCAGAACTCTCAAAAATATACCAGATGCATGAGTAGAAAGAACAAAAATTTCTGCACATACTATGTCCAATTTTGTTGCATGACCATATTGCGTTTGATGCCAGGAATAAAAAAAAAAAACCGAGAATAAGCTTTAAAATCCTTAAATTGGCAATACAATGGGAGATTCAAATCATTTTTTTTTAAATCGAAATTTGCATTTTTTTCAACTTTTCGACAAAATTCGTAACCATATATATTGTTTTCAAAGATATTACACCTTATTAGAATGATGTAGCACTAAAAGAAAAATATTATTGTTGCCAATTTGAAGAAAAGAATGTGATCAATTTAGCCGTTAAATAATTCCTGTCCTGAAAGGGTTAAAATGCGCTGTGAGTGGTCAACATTGCTGGAGCTAAAGCTGGGATAATAATTTCCAAAGCTCTTTTGAAGTGCATATGGATTTTATATCATCATGTGATAAGCACTATACAAGAATGGAATATTATTATTATTATTATTATTATTATTATTACTATCATTATTAATATTATAATTATCATTATTATTATCATGATAATCATTACTATTATTATTACATTATTTCCTATGTTAGAGGGAATCCTATCAACACGGTTTATTCCGTCACAATAGAAATTCGACGTTACGGCGAAAGCGACCATGCGTTAAGGCGAATGATAACAGTAGGCTGAGATAAAAGGATTCCCCCTAACACTGGAATAAGATTTATTATTATCATTATCATTATCATTATTATTGTTATGGAAAAACTTATTTGAGTATATAAAAGAATATCAATGCTGCCATGAAGGCTTATGTTTCTTGTGCAGCTGCTTACAAAGTTACACTTAATTATGGACATACACGTATATATGTACATGCAAATGGTGGGTTTTTTTTCGAGTTAATATAAATAGTGGTATGTATGTTGAAAGGATGGTTAATGTTCAACCTATCCATTGACATGCTTACAACTGTTCAGTTGAAAAAAATCTGTCCTTTTAGGATGTATTTACCTCTTGGAGTCAGCCACATCCTTCAGCATCACCTCACACTGATGGAGCTGTGACTCACCGAACCGAAGCTTAAGAAGCTCCAGGTTGCGCAGCTCCCGTGCAGTGTCATAGCTAAAGCTGGAGAGGATGCGATCAGCCAGCAAGTTGCGGTATTCGTTGACAAACAGCTCGCGGCTACCGTAGATGTTGACCAATGTGCTGATGATATCAGATGTCCTCCTGCTCTTGGAAGTTTGGCCTTGGATGGAGAGTTTGATAAATATTTAGTTCATAACAAAATTTTGAGATGAGGTTTCTTCACTGAAATAAAAATTGTCAGAATAATCTGAAAAGTGAAATTTTTTAATAAAATAAATTCTGCACTAAATCCATGGATTAAACCTATCACATTCTCCAAAAGAATAATTTGAATTCAACAACTGACTTTTAAGGATATTCATAGTTGTAATTTCCAAACTGGAAAATATATAGTTTGCACTAAATTAGGTCTACAATAAATCTATAATTTCATATGTTATTTGAGTAAACATCTAAATGTACATTTCCAGATTCAATAACTTTTCAAGAACCTATCTATTAAAATAAGACCCTGAAAAATATGTTTGCAAAAGATATAGTACAGAAAAAATTCCAGGCATGCAATTACAATATTCAATTGATGATTACTTGAAAATAATTTTCCAAAACTCAGAAGGAACCATGAGAATTCTGACCACATTCACAGTAGCAATTGACTGTTTAAGGTTAAAAAGGTGACAAGGTCATACTTGGGTCAGCATCAATGGGGTCAGGTTGCCAGTCAAAAGGGTTTGCTTCCTCTGTTCCCGTTGCTGCGCCCTCTTCCACATTGACCGGTTGAGCCTTGACCAGCTCCTCAGCTAACTCATTGGAGCTATCGTCGGTCAGACTGGATACAATGCATCGCACAGTGTCCTCTCTTGTCCTGTTTGACAAAGTAGTTGAATAAAAACACAGCAGTTACAGGAATATGGAAAGATCATATATGAAGGGGTAAATTAATTTGTTTTAACAATTTGCAATTGGACAGATAAAGGTCACTTAAATAAATAAAGCACAAGCTAAATTGTAGTGGCATTAGCTGACATAGTGAGGACCCTGCTATATTTTCTGAAGCAATCAAGTAGCATGTCCATCCAATAGGGGTCATTTGTACATCTATTATTAAACAAAATGCTTTAATTCTATACTGACATTGTTTTTGTTTCTATGGACTCTCTATATCTCCATATTTTAGGATGATTTCACAAGTATGAACAACCTGGTATTGATGTAGAATTAAATGGGAGGCACTTTCAACACCGCAAAATCTATCACAGAGGAGACTTTAATGCTCAGAAACTCTGACCCTGACTAAATACTTGAGGGCACCAGAGATCGGCTCTTACTGCTAAGTACACTGTACATGTATCTTAGGGGACACAACATTTGCTCCTGCGACATTTGCTCCTCCGTCCATATCTCGAAAGGTCAAAGGTTAAGGTCAAGGTCATGATTTGGTTTTTGTTAAGGACAATGTGAAGATTAGGGTTAGGGTTAGGGTTAGGGTTAGGTTTAGGTTAAGGTTTAACGTGGCAAAGTTAGACCGGAGCAATTGTCGCAGGAGCAAATGTCATGGAACCGTATCTTATTATGGCATACCTGAGGTATTTGCGGATGGGTTCACATACAAGCTCTAGGACGATTCCAGAGGGATCCAGCACACGCAATGCTCTTATGGATGAGATGTACTGGGTCAAAATATCAGTTGTGTTCACACCTGAACAAAAACGGAGAAAAGAAGGGAACAAAATTATATACACTTAAATAAAGTCTTTTTCAAAAGAAATTTGTAGAGCTACATGCTTATCTTGATATATTGTGCTGAAATAGGAGAAACATTGACAACTGACAGTGACTGGTAGGTATTTTTCTAAAGCTACTTTAATACATGTATTATGTTGTCACTCTGGGGTCTCTAACACAACTACAAAAATAACCAACCAAACACAACTTGGTATTCAACCAATTAGTATCATTATCCGAGCATTTGATATTTTCAACTGCGAGTAATCACAATCTTTTATGAAAGGAAGTCCTTTGCAGACTAGGTGTCTCTTGATCAATGAGTAGATATGATGCGGGACCAACCTGGATGAAGGAGTCTGTTCTCAAAAGCACTTCGTAGTGACTGGACCAGCTTGGTTCTCAGATCAGTCTTCTCCAGACAGCTCTTGAGGTCGTTCAGAGCACTCATCGATTCAGGAAACTCAACAATGATGTTGAACAGCTCCTTGAAGAGTCGATAAACAAATTCACATTCTTTATTCCAGTCATGGATATCTTATTCCAATTTCCAAGCAATACTCTATAGAATTCATTTATTTACAAGTTATTGTATTATGATATATCCAAACATGTATCTCATACCCTCATTATACATAATGATCAACAAGCCTCATGCAATTTTGAGGGTCATCAAGAGCAACAATTGTAGTAGAGGTATTTATACAGTTGAAGAAAATTAAGCAGACACATCAATATAAACCTAAAGACTGGTAAAAATATTGAAATTCCTTTATCCAAAGAACAAGTTCTTCCCAAATTAAAAATACAAACTTGAAAGCTTGACGAGCCTTTTGCAAAAGGCTGTTGATATTCTTTCATCAAAAGAACTTTCTAATGGGACATTTTGAGGTACACCGGTAAAGGAAAAGTTAAAGAGAACTGAGGTTCCACTCATCTAGATCTTTACCTTTAATAACTAAAAATATGATTTTACCTGAATTCTCAATTCAGCTAATGTTTGATACAAGTAGTACTGAAGCCTCTCCTTCCATTGCTGCAGAGACTGCGACAATACAGGGCTTTGAGGGCGCTCTGCATTCCTGCCAAAGAAGACCAGGTGCAACCATCCCATCACTTTGTTGTCCAACCACTGAAGTACATGTAGAGAAGAAATAAAAGGGAAACACATATTTGATAGATTGATGATTCTGTTTATAAAATATATATACTTCACATTCTTTTCTTATGGAGACTCAGGGATGCCACTAGGATTGCTCAAAAAAGTAGGAAAGTATCAGGGGTATGGGGGAAGAGCCCCCAATTGTGTCCAGGAGCAGCGCCCCGGTGGGGGTGCAAGGGGGTGAAGCCCCCTTGAAGCTAGAGCTTTTTCGAATTGACATTCGTCGGTCAGCTCCCCTTGTTAGAGACAGATTTCATTGATAGACTCTCCAGTGTGACGCAACCTCCCCAAACTAAACAGTAGACTACACAAATTTCCACATGTGGGACTTACATCGTTTGATGATGCAACAACTCCACTTTGCTGCGAACACGGGCTAAACTGTTTGTTTCCTTCCTTTCCCTGTAATATTCCATGATGATAACATTTTTCCACCGGAATTTTCCTCAATAGTTGGAAAATAGTTGTAAAATACCACGGAGACAACATCGCCGTGAGCTCCGATTCCACGCGATCAAGCATCGCATGCTTAATTACACACACACACACACACACAGATACAGTATGCATTACATGTGCAGCGAGACCGCATGCGCACACGCATGGTCGTTAGGTCATTACACATACAATACATGCAGCATGCACGTACGGAATGAGGTGAATGAGAGACACTGCAAGAGAGAGACAAGGAAAGAAAATGATCAGTTGGCAGGTATATCGAGAGGCGGAAGGAGTGAGAGACGGAAAGAGAGTCTTAGCCGAAAAAGTAGGAAGTTTGACGGACGTCGGAAAAAGTCGGAAAAGTGGCATCCCTGGAGACTAGAGCACTGAAGAAACATAATGAGGTTATAGTAAAGTGCAAGGTAAACAATGTTTCACAGGAACAGTACAGGTGGTCAAAATAATTGAACAGCTCACATTTTTAGCTCTAAAAACACATATAATCAACAAAATTTTACATTTAGATCTAGATTCTAATCAATCATAAACCTCATCTAACCATGACAAGCTTACTCTATTGGTTTATAAGCAGAATTGAGGGAAAAGGGTAAACAAGAAAGAGACCCACTCACACTTTCAAGCGATGAAATGAATGATGTTTCAAACTCTCCTGCGCACTGCTGGTCTACATGATGTTTGATCTTCTGATGGATGATAGATGTCACTGGCTCACCACAAACCCTCTCAAGTAAACCCAGGGAATATCTGAAAAATAAGTCATAATTCTAGATGGTCACACCTACTTACACTGATAAAACTATCACGTTGAAATATGGATGTTTAGCTGTTGTGAAGTTTCACATTTATTGCTTCTGAATATCAATTTTCCCCCCTCATATTTGGTATGAAAACTATATCAGCACTATCTTTTAACAAGCAGGGGCTGTATTCTGAAAATTATAATATCTCTAATGTTAAGGAAAGTGATGTTAATTGTCATAACAAACTGAAATTGCGCGCAATAAACACTTATAATTCGTGCTTGCGAAGATGTCCCTTTTAACTTTACACGAGCAGAGCCAGTTTTGCGCAGTCATAAACCAATGACTTGTCCTAATTTTGATTTGTTATGACAATTAACATTGCTTTACTAACATAAAAGATAATATCATTTTCAGAACACCACCGATCTGAGAAATCTGAGAATTGAAGATCAATAACATGTCGTTATTACAATTTGAGGGATCAACAATACATAAAACCATTCTGCCGTTAGAGGGCATCAACATATATCTATAAATGCTTGCTTTTGATTGATTGCTTGCTTTTGATTTCGGTTGTGTTGTCTACTTCCGGTCTTTTCGCTTACAGTACATTTCTATCGCTGCAACGTATGACATGATACTGTCCTCTATTCTTATTTTCCTCTGCCCAGCACATCGTTGCTTTGCAACAGTATCCCATACCCACAAAGACACTTTTGTATGATTGAATCAAAGTCACTTTTCAATAGCATTTTAGACCTGTTCATGACTAAGATACATTAGCTAATCAATAGGAAAACACAAGCCTGAACCGGAAGTAAGTGTCACAACAAATGCAGTATAGCGCCACCATCAGCGACCGTCTTACAGCTATTGTCGATCCCTCAAATTCTATGTTAACCATGTAGAAGAAAAACATAAAAATAGTCCTTACAATTGTGCATTTATTTGATGAAAAGCTGCTAGGGTATCTGAGTTGGAGGGACCTGATATTTGGTCTGAGTCTCTTCCCTCTTCATCAGCATCATCATCATCGTCTTCCTTCTCAATGTCGGTGCTTTCATCCATGTCCATTTCACTGTCATCGCTTGTTTTGATCTGTTCCTTCTTCTCATCGCTATCACTAAATGCTTTGAAGACGGATGAGTACACAGTCTTTACCACTTCGGAAAAGTGGGTTGGTGTGCGATAGAAGAGAAGTGCCTTCACAAGGACATCAAAGCGTTCTTCAAGGGACTGGCCCCCATTGGGAAGGCAGCTGACAAGTAAACTGAGGTTGTTAGCATACGGAACTATGGACGAGTGGAGAATGTTTATGCCACGGGTGAGGCAATCAAGGCATATCGTTGATGACGACGTGTTGTCGATCTTGAAGGTGGACCAGAAATTGGGAGCTATCCTGCTCTGCAGGTCTTGCTGGAATGTCTCCATGAACCATTCTGTAATAAGGATCTCCAAACCTTGGCCAAGCAGGAACTCTACAGCAGGCTTGAAGCTGGTCAGCCTGTCATCACTGTGCTCCTGTAAAATACAATAAAATACAAAGACATAAGGTTTACCATATCTGTCACTGTGCAAATTTCATCTTGTAACATGCCAAAGATACACTGCCATTAATTAAGGTATGTAGACAACAGTGGCAATATGATTCTAAATGCGGATGGGCTAATGAAGCAAGTCAAGTTATAAGGTATTTCCTACACTGGTGGCAAAAAATAAGGTTTAGCAGGAGAGAATCTTTATCCTGATTTACAAACTTACAATCAATGACAATATTTTTCGGGGGGGGGGGGGGAGTAAATCCCATATTAAATTCCTGATACTAAATCTTAGCCACCTATCAAGTTTGGCATATAGAATGTGTTGAATTAAGCCCATTTTACATGTACCGGTGGCCGGTAGGTAGTTTCATTAAGCCCTAGACTAGGGCCCATTTTCAAAAGATAGTGACACATTCAATTTTTGTTCTAATTGACCTCCAGCTGTACCCTCCCAACATGACCAAGATAAAGTCTAAAGATAGCTCTCTATATATTCCACTCCTACATTTGTTCATCTATTAATTCATTCACACATTTATTCACCAATTTCATTCTTTCAATCATTCAGCACTCATAGCTATGAAAGGGTTGGAATATACACCTGGTCAAGATTAGACTTTAGACAGGATATTATAGGTTTAAACTAAAACAATACACAACTTTATTTAGAGAGATCTGGAACTAAAACCATAGCTAGGCTGCCTTCCCAAAGTCACCCTAGCTCATTTCATCTTACTCCCATACAGCAGTGTTCAGTCATAACCTTAATAGTGCAATATCTTAGTGTGTTAACAATGTTCAGTCATAACCTTAATAGTGCAATATCTTAGTGTGTTAACAATATGTGATAGTACAACAGTGTAGCAATGCAAACCCTTATAGCTATATAGACCCTTGCCTATGTGGGACTGTGTCCAACATTCACTGTTGCAGCAGTCAAAAACAGACCAAAAAAATTGCTCTAAGCAAGATTTCATTTTCTTAAATATGCTAGATTACCTGATTCAGGAACTCTTCAACTGTTACTGTGCCACAAATTTGGGGATTCAGAATTGAAAGTGAAATTTCAAATAATTATTTTCCTCTAATGTATGAATGATCTAGACTTGAAAAAGGCCTGCTGATACACACAAAAGCTATTGAAGCCTATTCACCTGTAAAAGTTAGTCTGGAGTACAAGGTTATCTTCAGATAAGCTTGTACATGTATGCACACTGATGTATAACTATAAGTGATCATTCAGATATTCGCTCATTTATTTATGCCAATCATTCCGCATTCATTCAATTCGTTCCTTCATATATTCATTCATTCATTCATTCGACCATGGCATTCATTCATTCGTTCTTTCATTCATTCCACTTATCCAATGAACAAGGTTATAATATAACCTTGTCCTCCCAAACCAATATGGTAATGGTGAAAACACATAAGGGCAGCCCTCTACTGCTGTACTACTGCCAGCCACAGTAAACAAATGCAGATTTCCTCTCCACAGAGAGAGGGCAGCAGTATAGAAGTATCAATCAGTCACAACAGAAAAATAGAATGAACACAAAATTTGATGCTTAAAATTCCACATTCCCTGAATCATTGGTTTAGCTGGTCAACAATCAAGAGGGACTTTCACAGACAACTTGCTGGTAAGTAATATTTTGAGTTTCACTATTTTGATCTGATATTTTGGCTGGATATATTACAGCAGGTTGGAGCTGCATAGTTTCAAGTGGGGCTGAGTGGTTCAGACACACGAGTCATTCATTCATTCATTCATTCATTCATTCATTCATTCATTCATTCATTCATTCATTCATTCATTCAATCATTCATTCATTCATATTCATTCATTCATTCGCCTATTAACTCATTCATTCACTCGTGACTCGTCAACTCTTGCAAGGGCCAAGGCCAAGAGCAAGGCCATGAAGGTCGAACTCGAACTTCGAAACGTCCAAACGCCAAGCAACACTTCTGGCCTAGCTAGGTATCAAGCAAGGGCTGGCTCGCCGCGCCAGCCAGGCGGCGGGATCTGGAAGTATCCCGTGTACCCGTACCCGATACTGGCGCGAAGCCAAGAAGACGAAATCTAAACCTATGTTTGAACCCAAATGACAAATCATTAAACAAAGTTTATCACTAAATAATACGCTATGATCAAACCTCATTAAGTAATCTACGATAAAACGCAACACCATTGATCTCACCGTTTTGGAAATGTTATCTGTGAGACATTTTGTGACCACATCCCATGCAAAGTTGATGGAAGTACACTCTGCCATTTTCAGACGATTCGAAAATGAAGCTCGTTCTACATTGTTATTAATGAAGTTGCAAAAATATGTATAAATTCATCAAAAACATATGTTATTACCCTAGCAAAAATTAAATACATACTATATTCTATTTTGAAGTGCTAATAACATTACAAACATAAATTTAAAGAGATTATTATACTTCTATCATTAATGAATACGTTGTCAATTAAGCTTATCCAATATGGCACCGTCCATGGAAGAAAAAATTGAGAGTGTCACCTCTTACAATTTGCGGCCCTTGGTCCTCCATGGATATATTTTCCCCTTTGTATTCATATACATCGCTTGGTTGTATTTACTAGTAGTTGTCTATGGTGTCAGTGATTATCTAGAAGCGGGATTGATCGTTTTGGCCGGCATAGGATGTGTCCAAATTTTGGTCTGTTTGTTCTGCCATTGGTCAATACACGTGAGATGTTCACTCACTTGCAGGAAGGTGAGTTGTTGACGGGAATGCCGAAGCGGGAGGGAGGGCTGGGGGGGGGGGGGGGGGGGGGGGGGGGGGGGACGGTGAGAGGATCACTACCCAAGTATATTGTATGACAAGGCAGCATCAAGTTTGCTGACAAGAAATATAACGTGACCAGGGTGACAGCATCATTTTAATGATGCTGCCCGCTCGTTCTGTCCAGAGTCTGGGCCTGAAGTCATGGAAGTTGAGCGTTTCAATTTGGATGCTGAGCTGAACTGAATAAATGTCAGATTGCAATTGCGTTGATTGTCAACAAATGTGATCTGAACATGTCAAACTAATGTTAAACTTGAATTTATTATCACTTATAATTTATCTTTGTGAGATGTTGTTGGTCTGGTTGCTGTTCTTGGCTTGTTTCTTTAATTTTTTGAAGAATGGGAAGTTGAATAATTTATTTTTTTTTTTAATTATCTTATTCTGAATTCTGTATAGGTCTACATGTCATTGAGAGCCAGAAATAAATCTAGATCTGTTTGGAAGAAAGATGAAAAAGTATTTTTTGTAATGAGCTTTCTTTTTGTTCTTTTGTAGGAATCCAATCCCTTTGATGCAGACTGGGTCAAGGTGGTCCCTACAGCCAACAATGGATATCCAGAATTGGTCCAACTTCACACGGATATTGTAAGCAAGGCCCTCGCGGCTTCCCTATTCTTTCTGACACTCTGTGCACTGAACTGCATAAATTCTCTGATTGCGAGTTCTCCACCATCAAGCCGTGAGCTATGACAGTAGAGATCTTGCATCTAGAGCAGAGGATATGCAGTGTTCAGTGAGACAAGAAAGTTGTGCCTTGATTGTAAGACACTAAACTTGTTTGCAGTGCACTAGTTAGGATGGACTTTGATAATAAATAATCGACCTCCTATGGCCCCCCCCCCCCCCCCTGAACAAAAAAGGAAATAAGAAAATGAAAGATTGAATGCTGTATTCGACCCCAATTCACAACTTTGGACGTGCAAAGCTTAATGAAGAAAATGCAATAAAAGTGTAAATTGAAGAATGTGGGTTCCATAACATTGCTTTTTTAATCTCCTTATGCACTATTCCAAATAGCCTCATATATCTACTTTTCATGCCACGTCTTGCTTTGAATCTTAATTCTTCTTCAATACTTATGTTGGGAACTTGTGTAGCACTCATATACGTCACAGGGACATTCTTTTCACTCCAATATTATCACCCTGGCTGTAGCATGGTCTTAGCTGCTATTACGGCATTTTAGCATTCCAGTAATTCCTTCCTACTATGTATTTACTACACCTGGGTCAGGGGTGGCAAATATAGATTAATGTCTTGCCATATGACCTTAGTGCTGTCAAGAAGGTTCAAACAGATGGAGTCATAACAGACAGCTTCCCTTTGAAGCGAGCTTCGATGCTGCCACAACAAACATGACAAATATGCGCTCTCCAAAAACATTCTTCAAAACGAGGAAACAAATCAAATTCCACTTTATTGCATAACCATGGATACGTCCAATGGAGGATATTCTGTTATAATGATAATTAGTTTTCGCAGACCCAAATGTAACTTCGAAAAAGTGCACATGAATGATATAACAAGGTTCAAGGGAACATATTTAGTGCCAAAAATACCAGAATTGCAATGACAACTTCTTGATTGGCCGCATGTGCCCACTACTTTGGTTGGCTGTATTTCCTAGAGCCATCTTTCACGATAGTAATATATAAAATTTAATAATCGGAATTAAGCAGAAAGGTGTTAAAAATTGCCCTTAAAGAGGCATACATTTGTGACACTTTTAAGGCTCTATCTCAAAAAATTGTTCATTCTGAGGCAGGGGAATTTCAGATTGAAATCGAAATTATGTACATTAAGACTGCACATTCACTTTCTGTGTTTGTTGATCAATGAATTTGACTGCACATCGTAAACATTCAAATGTCAAAACATCTCTAAATCTTTCCCGTTTACTTTGGTGGCATCAGACATCGATGTCAAAGAATCAAGGCAGTTTATCAATTCACTTGTACATCCTTTATAATCTGCCAGGTGTTTGCCATTAATTATCGTTAGTTGAGACTCCATCTGTTTGAACCTCCTTGGTGCTGTCTTCTAAACTTTCTTTCTCATTCATTCTTTCTCGATTGTCCTCTGATCTACCAACAGCACCCAAGCACAGGAAAGAGAGATCTTTGGTTCACATTCCAGAAAACCAAGTACATCTATGACGCGGAGGAGAAGAAGCGCTTCGAGGCAGTAGAGTTTCCCGTCAGCCATGCCCTGAAGACGTACCAGTCATGGAAGGGGTACCAGGAAGATGGGGAGGTTGCCTTGGCAAAGAAGAAGTTTGGAGACAATCAGTGAGTGATGGTGATCTTGATGGTGCTGGTTTGATATATGTTCCAGAATGAAAATATATTAAATTGAAAATGTTACATTTATAAAAACTCTCTGCCTCTCAATTATTTATTTTAGGACAGTGACTTGAATGAAAAAAAATTATCGTCAAGAATCATATCTTATGAACTCCTTTGGGTATGTATATCAAGTACAATTCCATGGATTTAGTTGGCATAAACTTAAAGGATACCAATCACCAAAAAAATATTTTACTCCGTATGTTAGAGGTTCCATGTCATTCTGCTACATTCTGCTACCAAATACCAAATACCAAATACCAAATATCAAATACCAAATTTGAAATTTGAATGCTACCAAATTTGAAGCCCACTTCAAATATCACTTCTATAAAGAGATATTACAAGTTTAATCATACTCTCTATAAGCATAAAAGCGACTCGTGAGTAGACTATTCAATGCACCCGTACGCGCTCGCCAAGATAAGGGCTGGCGCGGAACCAAACTCGGAGGTTCGGTTCGGGTTCGGTTCCGCGCAAGCACCTTTATGTTATCCTTTATTTCCTTCATACTCCTAGACTGTTGACCTATAGAATTTCAGATGAAGTTCTTTGAGGTTAATTTTATACTTCCTAGCGGTATACAAATTCTTTTTTCAGGTGGTTGGTACACTTTAACCCTTTCAAGACAATTGACATTTTGTGGTTTGGCTTTAACTTTTGTTTAAGAGCTCTAAAAATTATACCAGATGCATGAGTAGAAAGAGCAAAAATTTCTGCACTCACTGTGTCCATTTTTGTTACATGACCATATTGTGTTCGATGCCAGGAATTTAAAAAATGAGATTAAGCTTCAAAATCCTTAAATTGGCAACACATTGAGAGATTCAAAATCATTGTTTTTTATCGAAATTGGCCATTTTTCCAACTTTTCGACAAAGTTTCTAACCATGTATAATGTTTTTAAAGACATTACATTTTATTAGAACATGTAGCACTAACAGAAAAATATTATTGTTGCCAATTTGAAGAAAAAAACATGATCAATTTAGCCCTTAAATAATTCCTGGCCTGAATTAACAAGATCATATTTTGTTTTTTCCAGGTTGACAATGGAACCACCAGAGTTCAAAGATCTTTTCAAGGAGAGAGCCACGGCACCTTTCTTTGTATTCCAGGTGTTCTGTGTGGCCCTCTGGTGCCTTGATGAATACTGGTATTACAGGTAAGTTCATAAAATTCACCCCTTCTCTCTGTATTTCCATCATTTCATTTCTATATTTTCCTTTTCTTCTCACTCCCTATTCTGTACAGCAACATTTTGTATTGATTTCATTTGTGAGTGAGTGAACCCATTCATAAGTTAGAAGGGATTTTTTTATAAAGGGCTAACTATGTTGGTTTTTCTTGTTCAATTTGGCAATGCCTGTATTTTTTTCTTTTATTCCTAGTATTTTTTTTTTCTAGTACTTTTCAATTTCTCTAACAAAAATCATGTATCTGTAAAAATATACATGGACAGTAACTATGTTATAAATTGAAAATTGTCACTTTGTAATGTATAACAGTGATTTTTGAACTTCTGCTTGTTGCTAACTTTGATTTTTTTTTTTTCTTCATCTTCCTGGTTTTTCTAGTGTCTTCACTTTATTCATGTTGGTGACCTTTGAGGCAACTCTAGTCCATCAACAGCTCCGCAACTTGACGGAAATCAGGAAAATGGGAAATAAGCCTTATTTGATACAGGTAAATCATATTAACTATGTTAAGGTTCTGATAAGGTCAAGGTAGGAAATCAACCTGACATGGCATAGTGTTTTTATTTATGTATGTAGTCTTACATTGTATTAAAACAAGATACAGACTATGTAGAGTTTGTTGTTATAAAAAAGTCAGAAACCTTCATAAATCTACCAAGTTGTCTTTTGTGAAAGTTTCATAAAGTGAAATGATTGAAATACAACATAGAGTTTTCACATATTGCAGACGTTTCTGGTTTTATAGTAACATTAGGAATATTGGTTAGGACATTTTCAGTATACTCTTGGAAAATGTACACTACATTGTATCATAGTGTCTCTTCAGTGAAAAAAATATCTTTCTTTACTCCGCCTCTAGGTGTACAGGAATCGTAAGTGGCGTCCAATCCTTAGCAGTGACCTGGTCCCCGGGGACATCTGTTCCATCACCCGGTCTCAGAATGACAACCCCGTCCCTTGTGATCTTCTGCTTCTGAGGGGCCCCTGTATTGTAGATGAGTCTATGCTGACAGGAGAGTCTGTCCCACAGATGAAGGTATAATAACAACCCTTTGGGATGAGAGGAAAATTTGTAGAAAGAAACATGAAAGGGGTGTACACATGAAATCCATATTGTATTAAGAAACTCGTATTGAAACTTGTTTGAGAATAAATTGCAGTTGTGTGTAATTGTCACACTCCACTACATGCACACGATGAGTCAACCCTAATTTTGATCGTTCAAAACAATCCCCATACCTTTGTTTCATTATATGATATTTCACTAAATAATATCCACACAAAAATTTAGATTGCTTATTGTATAGCTGTAGAATTCCCATCTGAAACTTCATACAGTTTTCACCATCTGAATTATAGGGGTATGGTCTGATACATATGTTCTTCTATTAAGGAACCCATTGCTATTTATTGTCATTGTCATTACTCTTTCCATCTGTCTGTTAGGAGCCAGTAGAGGGTCTTGAAGCTGACCGCATCCTGGACCTTCAGTTTGACAGCAAACTTCACGTCTTGTCTGGAGGTACAAAGGTCGTACAGCACACCCCTCCCAACAAATCAGCCCCAGGACTCAAAGGTATGCTATCTGCCAAAAAATTGGAATATGACCTCTGGACAAATTCATTGGCCCTTTTTAAGGGGATGATGACATCTACATCTGCCATCCAAATGTTGATATAATTTTCCAGCGGACCTCTTGCAAATTTACTCAATGGATGCGTGCTTCATGAACACACATGTAGCAATGATTCAAGAAGGGTTATCAGTGTATAATAGAATTTCCTTGGTGTAATGATATATTGTAGTTAGAGAAATGTTGAAATTTATGTTATTATCATAAAAACTACACAGATTTTCATATTAATTCATTCACCAGAGGTAAAAGATGACTTGTACACAATATAAAGCAAAACAGGCATTTTAAGTTTCTTATTTTTCACTGTTTTATTGTTTATTGTTCAATCTTGATTTTGGTACAATTATTGTGCACTTGGAGACTGACAGTTATAGATAAAAATAAGGATGTGAAGAGATTGCTAATTACTATTTTCAATACAAACTTTTCATTTGTTATTCCTCCTTTTTCAGCAACTGATAATGGCTGCATAGCATATGTATTGAGAACCGGCTTTAATACATCACAAGTAAGTATTTAAAGCAAAACTGTATGTGTACACAATATCTGTAAATTTGAGGAGTTGAGCAAAAGAAACTAACTATTCTACTGAGGATTTTGGTATCAATTTCATGCCAGTTTTTGCTATTTTTGATTATAAATGGAATAAGTATTGAAGAGAAGGAAATGCTTATTCAAAGCTGACCACTCATCCCATTGTATTTGGTTTATGAACCCATATATGGATTTTAGGAGACCTTTGTTAATCCAAGGACTTTTTATGATAATCTGACACATATAAGTTATAAAAAAAGAGGTACCTTCCACATGCCATTACAGGCCACAAATACCTAGCTTCATGCAAGTGCTGCACTCTTATACACCTTGCCAGAAACGGTTCCATGACATTTGCTCCTGCAGCAATTGCTCCCGTCTAACTTTGCATTGTTAATCCTAGACCTAAACCTAACCCTAACCCTAACTCAACCCTTATCCTGATCTTCACATTGTCCTTAAAAAAAAACCAAATCATGACCTTGACCTCAACCTTTGACCTTTCAAGATATAGACGGAGGAGCAAATGTCACAGGAGCAAATGTCATGTCACCGCCAGAAACCTATCAGATAGAATAGCAGCTTGATTCATGGTGGTACATTGGTCAGAACAGTAATTATTTTTAGTTCAAAACAAATTAATTGTACTAATACCCTCAGGTAAGGACTTATCTGCAATAACCAAGTCCATTTATCCTCTTGTTGTTTTCCTATAGTAACATACTTTCTTAGCACCTACCATGCCATGGGCAGCAAATCCTGCCCCAAAATTTGAGTGTTGAACATTTCGTTTAGGCTCAGAATGGCTTGCAAATTCTTCCTTATACATAACCCTGTGCCTTCAATATAATGTTTATCCCTATGCAATTTATCTTTGCCCAGTCTGCTCAAGAAAAAACTCATTGAATGTTAATATTTAACAATTGAAATTTCATTGTCGGCAACTGCTCAAAAATCTGGTGGCATGGAAAGGATTAATTAGCACCTTGGTACATGTAAGATCGGGTACGTGAACATCAATTGATTTCCCTTTGGTAGGGCTTCATGTACAATTACCTAGTCCCTCATATAGGACTGAAAGCAGTAGGTCCCATTGTGGCTTTCCTACAGTTGTGTACTCTTTTCAAGACTTTTAGATATCAATCAATTTGATTTCAGTAAATGTTTACTTCTGTTTTTCTCCCCAAAGGGTAAATTATTGAGTACCATCCTGTACGGAGTCAAGCGAGTGACGGCCAACAACCTAGAAACATTCCTCTTCATTCTCTTCCTCCTCATCTTCGCTATTGCTGCTGCTTCATACGTCTGGATTGAAGGTGAGAAAAAAACTCCTATAACCCCAAAATCGACTCATGATGCAATGAAACCTGTATATATAGACTGCTCAAAGGAGTCAGGGAAAGTGGTCTTTACGTTCAGGTTTCTTTGAAAGAGTTGATTAACCCTTTCAGGACAGGAATTATTTAAGGGCTAAATTGATCACATTTTGTTCTTCAAATTGGCAACAATAACATTTTTCTTTTAGTTCTACATGGTTCAGATGAGCTGTAGTGTCTTTGAAAAACATCTACATGGTTAGGAATTTTGTCAAAGAGTTGACAAAATTGCTAATTTTGATAAAAAAACAATGATTTTGAACTTCTCAATGTGTTGCCAATCTAAGGATTTTAAAGCTTATTCTTGTTTTTAAAAATTCCTGACATCAAATGCAATATGGTCATGCAATAAAAATGGACATAGTGTGTACAGAAATGTTTGCTCTTTCTACTCATGCATCTGATATAATTTTTTTTAGAGCTCTGAATCAAAAGTTATTGAGCCAAACCACAAAATGTGGTCAATTGTCTCGAAGGGGTTAATAACTCACCTCGGGATATAAAAGCTGGTTTTTACAGGCAGGTGGTCTTTCTATATAGGTTGTTGCCGGAGCCACTTTGGCTGTAGTTGGTTACCACTGTGGCCTCTGGCATGATAACTGTAATTAAACACACCATATAGCAAGATTCAAACATGAGTCCCAAGTATTTAATTCTGAGTAGTTTAAAGTCAAGTTGCATGAAGTTACTGATTTGATTTTTTTTCATACTTGTTTATGATGTGACCTGAATTTTTTAAGCCTGGAGAAATTGTCAAGAGAATATTGCAAGAGAATAATGTATAAAAATCTGCAGAAGATGATAATTGAAGAATAGAGAAAAAGAAGCTGTTCCTTCATCTTTCTATCTCTTCGTCTCTCATCCCCTCCATTTCTCTATCATCGCATCTGTCCATCCTGCAGGCACCAAGGATCCAAGCCGTAACAAGTACAAGCTGTTCCTGGAGTGCACCCTCATCCTGACTTCAGTAGTGCCCCCAGAGCTCCCCATCGAACTCTCTTTGGCTGTTAACTCATCACTTCTTGCACTCACCAGACTTGGTAAACTTATCAAGAACTTGTATTTATATATATTTATTGTTTAAAGATATTGTTCATTATTTGATACTCAAGGCATTTTAAGTGAGAAATTATAATCCCTGCTTCACTTTTGAAGCAATTTGATTATGCAAACATCTGTTCATGATGATCATGTATTTTAATAGTTGACCGATCTACTGAGGGTATGGGAAGAAAAATCTACGGACAATGTTTATTGATTTGACCTTGTCTCTACTGATTCAACCCATCACTAAACATGTATCACTGAAGTATGTTTACTCTGAACCAGTGTACATTTTTAATGTAAAAGAAGCAACTTGTACTTATAATTTTTTTATGGAAATTGCACGAAAATAATTCTGATGATAACAGGTGCCATATCTAGATTACCATTATTACACCCACCGTAGAAATTGCATTTTGCACTCAACAATTTGACCAATACTATTTGTTATTACATCATGTGTCTGTCCTTCTAATAGGTGTTTACTGCACGGAGCCATTCCGTATCCCATTTGCTGGTAAGGTAGATATCTGTTGCTTTGATAAGACTGGAACACTGACCAGTGATAACCTGGTTGTGGAAGGAGTTGCAGGTCTCCCGTAAGTATTTCTTTATCATTCTGTTGATCAATGTTTCATACATTAGATATAGCCGTTCTACTAATCAAATGCTTCTTTCATCAAAAGAAAGATATTAATGTGTATTGTCATTTACATTGGTTTTATACTAGAAATTGTTTATTTCTTTGGCTTTGTTTTGGTAAACAAAATTTTGAGTAATATTGGAAAAGATGGATGTGTGTTTTTGTCCCCGCCGAACGAAGTTCGCGAGGGGACTATGAAACGGGCTCCAATCGTGTGTGTGTGTGTGTGTGTGTGTCCGTCCGTCCGTGTGTGCTCAAATGTTAGAAAATGCTACTTCTCCGTCATTTCTTGGCCGATTTTGATTCCGATTGTTTTATCTGATAGGGCTGGGTGGGGGCTTCCAAACTTCTACACAGAATTTTGAAATTCATTAATTATGCAAATTTATGCAAATTTATTCAAAATTGACGAAAAATGCTACTTCTCCTCTATTTCACATTGGATTTTGATTCCGATTGTTTTATCTGATAGGGCTGGGTGGGGGCTTCCAAACTTCTACACAGAATTTTGAAATTCATTATTCATGCAAATTTATGCAAATTTATTCAAAATGGCTGAAGGTTCATAATGTTTTCATGTTTTATATTTCAGTTGTATACATGCATTGTTGGTATTCTCTTCTTTTGCATGCAGTAACATTATTATTTTATTCACTAAAGTTTTTCACTGAAGTTTTAAGGTTCAGGCTAGTTAATTTCCACAGATCTGCACTTCCGGCGGGGACATTTATTACGCATTGCGTAATTTACTCATTCACTTGTTCAGACTTGTCTCTGACTTTTGTCTTTCATGCTTAACCGAACTACAGTATAGCCTGCTCATTTGATATTTCATCATTGTTAGAAATTTTGTTTAGTATTGATGCGCTGTTTATGAGGCAATATGAAGAGGGTTGCATGGTTTGATACATGTTTTCACTTCAATGTTGCTCTGGTGATGCTCCAAAGTAGATGTCTGTTTTACAGTGAACAAGGTACAAGATCGTACTGACATTGCCATTAGTAGTTTGGTATGTGCATATACATATTGAATCCTGAAGCCTGTTCTTTATCTTCTGTCTGTCTGACTGTGCCACCATCATTCTTTATGTACAAGGTAGAACAAAAGCTCATATTTATTTTCTCTCTACCTGACAGGGACAAGGAGAAGCTATGTTCCATCGCCGAGGTACCCTTGGACACTGTCCAGGTACTAGCTACCTGTCACTCTCTAGCTCAACTGGATGACACCCTGGTAGGGGATCCCTTGGAGAAGGCCACACTGACTGCTGTGGACTGGACACTCACCAAGGGTGAGATTCTAAATCTTTTCAATTGGTCTACAGATGATATCTGTTCTGGTAGTGAAAAGACAATCAGAATGAAACTTGTTGAATATTTATCAAAAGATACATGTGCCAGATATTTTGATGTTCCATCCACGATTTCTGATAGCTTTTAGTGTAAATATCTAAAAGGAACTTCAAATCAAGGCTATTAGTCATCTCTGTCTTTGAGGTCTTTAAGCAAAGCTACTTTGTATTAATAAAGAATTAATTTATATTTATTTCTCTGTGTAGTATAGAAATATATGTATTCTTGTTACTTCTCTTTGTACATAGGTGATGTTGTGATTCCCCATCGTATCCGAAGCCAACCGTTGAAGATCGTCCAGCGGTTTCACTTCTCCAGTGCCCTCAAGAGGATGGCGGTGATCGCTTCCCTCCAGGAGCCTGGCTCGGTGGACTGTACCTACCTGGCCTCAGTCAAGGGTGCACCAGAAACCCTCAGATCTATGGTAAGGGAACAATCATATAACCTTCAATCAATTATATGGATGTAAATATGATGACTGTATATTCAGTTCAGCCCTACAAGCCTCATGTTCCCAGTAGTTACCCAATCTGTATTAGAGCTGGCATATAAAGGTGCTCAGTGCATAATAAGGAATATCATCTGCTGAGAGCAAGGAGGGCATTTTAACACTTTAGAGACAATTGACCACAATTTGTGGTTTGGCTCATTAAGTTTTTATTCAAAGCTCTAAAAATTATACCAGATGCATGAGAAGAACGAGTAGTTTTTCTGTGTCCATTTTTGTTGCATGACCATGCTGCGTTTGATGCCAGGAATTTTAAAAAGGAGAATAAGCTATAAAATCCTTGAATTGGCAACACATTGAGGGGTTCAAAATCATTGTTTTTTTATCAAAATTGGCAATTCTGTCAACTTTTCGACAAAATTCCTAATTATGGATATTGTTTTCAAAGACATTACACTTTATTAGAACCATGTAGCACTAAAATAAAAATACTGTTGTTGCCAATTTGCAGAACAAAATGTGATCAATTTAGCCCTTACATAATTCATGTCCTGAAAGGGTTAATCTGTGCCCTTGGTAAGGACTTAACGCCCTTCTGGCTCTCAGCAGGTGGTATAAGCATGATCACATTGCAATTGGTACTTAAACAAGATATCTTCAAGAAGTCAAAAAAAGTATTTTCTTCTTATAATAATTGATGTAACATAAAGATTAAAGAATTTGATGTAGATTATTATAATACATATTAAGCCTTTCAGGATAGGAATTATTTAAGGGCTAAATTGATCACATTTTGTTCTTCAAATTGGCAACAATAATATTTTTCTTTTAGTGCTACAAGGTTCTAATACAATGTAATGTCTTTGAAATCAATATACATGGTTACAAACTTTGTTGAAAAGTTGAAAAATTGCCAATTTCAATGAAAAACAATGATTTTGAACCTCTAAATTATTGCCCATTTAAGGATTTTAAAGCTTATTCTCATTTTTAAAATTCCTGGCATCAAACGCAATATGGTCATGCAACAAAAATGGACATAGTTTGTGTAGAAATTTTTGCTCTTTCTACTCCTGCACCTGGGATATATTTAGAGCTCTGCATCAAAAGTTATTGATCTAAACCACAAAATGTAGTCACTTGTCTCGAAAGGGTTAGATGTACAGTTATTCATTGTGTAGACCTACACAAAGTTGATTAATCCTCTTACTCATTTTATTCTGTAGTTCTCAGTTGTTCCCGATAATTATGATGAGGTACACTCTCAGATGTCCAGACAAGGTGCCAGGGTGCTAGCCCTAGGACACAGGAAGCTTGGACACATGTCTTCACAACAGGTGAGGGCCTTGGACAGTGGATGAAGTCACTCTTCTTGATGTACCTGTCATTGTTGTTTCCATAAGGTTAACCTGAATTTTGGTGGTATTGAGGCCTTCCCTACTGTCAGAGAAGTTCAACCCAAATAACACATTTTCTTATCCAAATAGAAAAAAAGAGCAGACTTGAAATAACTGAAATTATGTACCAGTATGTTCAGAAAATATTTCTGCACTATTGTCATTGTGACTTTTCCAGATTACATTCTGTATAATTGCCATGAAGTAAAAACTTTGAATGCAAAATAAAAATAAATAAAATTGTACTCATTTGTTCAGTAAAATGTCTATCACTACTGTATATGAAGACTTAATTTTCTTGCCTTTTTTTATCCACAGCTACGTGATCTGTCTCGTGATGACGTTGAGAAAGACCTGAGTTTTGTCGGCTTTGTCATCATTTCCTGCCCTTTGAAATTTGATTCCAAAGCAGCGATCAAAGAAATCCAGCATGCTTCTCACTATGTAAGCATCGGTCATTTATAGTCTTTGTTGTGTTCGCTTGTTCAAATCAATTCATGCAATACACATTTCCATTGGGTATCGTCCAGTTTTCTCAGGCTTGGTATTCAAGGAGTTAAAAGTCTTCTCTGATGGTTGATTTATACTCATTAAATCTCTTTTAAAATTGTGAAAAACTCACTTCATAAATTTTTCCCCCGATATCATTATAGAACAAAAAAGAATTATGTTGTGTTCTTTAATGCTTGGCAAATTAAGTGTTTCGTTTATAAAACACATCAATGTTTTCTGTGATTACTTGCGAATTCGATTTGGAAAGGGGAAATTCCAAACTAGATGTGCAAGTACAATGTATGTTTTCTAAGTAATCTTGCACTCATGAGACTTTAGATTGATTTTGCATCTTCTCATTTTAATAGACCACAATGATTACCGGTGACAACCCTTTGACTGCCTGCCATGTTGCCAAAGAGCTACGCTTCACCAAGAAACCACACACTCTCATCCTCAAACCACCCACTGAAAATGGTAAGCTCTCAATTGCACTGTAATTTCATATGTAATAATTTGCCTTTCCATTTCAAGATTTATCCATAATTACTTTGTTTATTGCTTTATTATTATATTTTTAATTGTTTTTGCCCATTACTAGGAAATGAAGTTACATGTATGTTTTAGAATTAAGAAAGAAGGCATAAAAAGACCCATTCAAACATTTGGCAGTAAACCGATAGTAAACCACGATAAGCATAGTACATGTGTTTTCATATTTTACGTCTGCAATATATAGGATACCTTTTAATAGCAGAATAAGCTCGACTGGAAAAGCTTTCATGATTATTGTTATTACTTGGGAGGGGGCATTTAAGGGGAAAGTTAGTCATCTTGTTGAACTCAACTTTTGTATCCATGCAAGTAGATGTAGTTGGAATAATTTGTCCTCTATAATTTCAAGCAACTGTCACAAGCACGTCATGGGATGAACTGTGACCTGAATTCCTCCTTGTTTACCAGTTCGAAGTATATTACAAAGGAGTCAAAATTCATTTCTTGTCAATTTCACCATGCTTTGAAAGTACATTTCACTATTTGATTGACAGGTGGAATGTGGACAGAGGACTTGCTTGTTGATTTCTTGTTGGTTTCAGATCACTCAAATTCATTGCTTGTAGGTTACATGTACATCCTGCACTGCAGATGTTTTATGTAGATTTCAAGATTTCATTAAAATGACCTGCTGCAAGGTTCAACTTTTTCAGCTCAAAGTGACCTTGTTATAATATTTTAGTCCCTTTATATTATATTTGATAAGAAAAAAAAAATTATGCATATTCTCTCTTAATTTGAGAATGTATTCCCTAAATTCCTATTACATCTATTTGTGTCTTCAGGCATTTTCTCAGTAATGAAGGTTCAGTCTGGCGGCAACCCCTACTTTTTCAGTCTCTTTGTCAATATTTTGTTTACCCTTTATAAATTATATGACTAATACACATCTTTGTAAATGTAGTTTCCAAAGGATTAAAGAACTTCGCCATGTCAGCACTATGGGAAAAACAGTTACATGTATATGTAACATATATTGAAGCATGTCTTCTCCAATCATTTATTTCGCTCTTCTTTTAGAATCTGATAAATGGCATTGGCAGTCCATCGATGACACAGTGACGTATCCCATGATCCCATTTCGGGAGGAAGAGCGCCTCCTACTGGCCAGCGATCTGTGTCTCACTGGAGAAGTAAGATTACTGACCATTTGAATGGCATTGGCTCTTGTTAGGCCACCTTTGTCAAAAAATTTCCCTGCACTTGAAAAGATTTCTTCTAGAAATTGTTGTGTCATGTTCTACCAACTTTGATTCCAATGGTGATGTAGAAAATACTTAAAATACAGATTTTTTTTAAAGATGATGTAATGGAATTAAGAGAAATCAATTATTACATATGATATACATGTATATGTTACGATATACATTAACAATGTTTGATATGATGCAAATGCAAAATGTTGGTAACATGTTGTTTTTTTTCTCTCTCATTTTTCAGGCCATCACCCATCTACAAACCACTAATCTATCTTTCTTGAACAGAATCTTACCCAGGGTAAAAGTCTTTGCTAGAGTAGCTCCAAAGCAAAAGGTGAGCTTTGTTTCCTGTCTTGACAGATAATACTCAAACTGGTATTCCTTCTTATCCTTAGGATAAATGTCATCAAATTTGGGTATGCATTGATATTTCACAACTTCAAGTCATTTCTTTTTTTCTGAAAGATGTATGCATTGAGAATATGTGATCATTGTTAATTCCTTAAATATTCATATACTTCTATCCAAATAAGCTGAGTCTACTCCTCCTCCTGACTCTAGATGCGATATCCACATTCCAACATCTCAAGATCTGAATATTTATTTTTTCAGGAGTATGTGATTACCACACTGAAGAGTCTAGGATATACGACCCTTATGTGTGGAGATGGTACCAACGATGTAGGAGCTCTGAAGCATGCACATGTTGGTAAGTCTGTCACATTTATGACATAAAGGCATATTGCTGAGATCCTTTCACCCTGATATAGATTGTTGAAAATCACCAGATCCATTTATAATCATTTTTGGGATGTAATAATAATAATGTATATACACCTACACTTTTACAATAATCATTTTTTGCACTCAAATTCTTCTGTGTCGTCCTTCTCTTTTCAGGTGTTGCTCTTCTTTCAAATGTTCCTGAGAGGTTTTTACGAGATAGGAAAAGGCCCAAAGAAGAGGTAAGGGAAATTAATTACCAAGGATCTCAGAAAACTTGATTTTAGCATTTTAAGTGTCAGTTATGCTGAACATGCTCAAATTGTTGAATAATTCTACTGTGAACAGATAGGAAATGAATTGATGAGTGTGTGAAAATCAGAAAGTATCAAATGGATGTTTGGTTACAGTAGTGATGTAATGGAATGGCAGTAGCTCTCAATATGTATTGCTAAAGCTGGTCCTGTTTGTCAAAGAAGTTGGGCTAAGAGAGGAATCAACAGAAAATACTTGACAAACATGAAACATAAACCAAACGAAAAAGGAAAAGTTTTCATTTTGCTTTCTTTTGTTTCTTTTTGAAACTCAGATGGCAGAGAATGCTGGTGAGAACAAACAAATCAAGAATGCTTCAGGTCCAGATAGGATACCTTCCGCCCCCCATCATGGTGGGGGCAGGCACGGAGGTGGAGGGGGGCGAGCAGCCAGGCAGAGGGCCATCGCAAAGGGAGAAGACCTTACTAGGGTATATACTGGTTGGCTAATTGATAGGCTTCCTGAAGTATTTCGGATACACTTGCTGTCAATAACATCTCAGATTTGGGGGCATTTCCTAGCATTCACAAGAAGGGATGTGTGTGAGAGGGTATCGTTTGAAAACCTGTGATGCTGTTGTTAAAAAGCCCAGCCTCTCTGATTGTCTTCACAAAATCTGGTACTTTGTTAATTTCTTGGACAATGCTCTTCAAATAGTTGATATAACATTTGTTATACAATGTAATACTAGTGTTACTGAGAATCTGTATTTCATCTTGAACCAGTGAAAAGTAGAAAAATGGTGCTTGCATAAATTTTGACCCTGATATTCAAAGAAGACCCCATGTGAATAGAAAAAGCGTTCCCTGTAGAAACGCTTTCTATCATTTGGTAATTGTAATGATATGCAAATGATATGCAAATCCAGTTTGGCCTCACCTTTTTGAACTGAGTGGTTCATGTATTAAGCCTTGTAGAATGAGAAGATTCAGAAGTAAACGGGTAAAGTCACCCCCAAGATTGAATTTTCTTCTTTCTTTTCTTCCTTGAACAGAAAAAGATGAATACGTTGTTGAAAGAGATAGAGGAGCAGGATCAACCTCAAGTAGTCAAGCTAGGAGATGCCAGTATAGCATCACCCTTCACTTCTAAATTATCATCAGTGCAATGTGGTGAGTGTTTTGCTTTGGTCAAAGCAACTTTCTGAGTCTTCTAGTTGGGTATGGAGTTACCATTGGCCTCTAAAACTATCACCGATAAAGTGTTATTGCTTGATCTTCAATTCTTTTCTTGTGGTTTCAATACTGGTTGAAACAGAGTCACTGATATTTTAATAGCATGTGAAAGCGGGTCCGCTCGCTATTCATAAGAACCGCTATTCATAGAAAACCGCTGTTCATTTAACACGCGCTATGAATAGCGGTCCTTATGAGTACTTATGAATAGTGGTCCTTATGAATGGATGTCCTTATGAATAGCGAGGAAATTTGTCTATGGTTTGCTCACTATTCAGAAGGACCGCTATTCGTACAAAACCACTATTCATTTAGTCACGCGTTATGGATAGCGGTCCTTATGAATAAGTGGTCCTTATGAATAGCGGTCCTTATGACTAGTGAGGTTACCCCTGTGAAAGATGGGTTGATATTTCTCTGTTTTCTACTTTGTGTGCATCTTCAACTTATTCTTCTTCTCCTTCTCGTCATCTACTTTCCTTCTTTTCTTTTTTTTTCTTCACTTTCCCTTTGTTTTCCCTTCTATCATTCCTTTGTTTTGTAGTCTTCTGCATCGAGTGAACTTTATCAAGATTTATAGTTCCTTGTAAGCTTCTTGTAAATTTTCATTGAGAAAAGCATATTAACCAAATAAAAATCCCGTAAGATTTTATAATATATTATTTAAAATGTCACTTGTTTTATTAGTAAAATTCAGCCGTGATAAAATCATCTTTTTTACCCTTCTGTATACATGTCTGACATTCATGTTGACTAGAATTTAAAAATTAGACTGAGTTCCTTTCTCCATCTCTCTGCAGTATGTCACATCATTAAGCAAGGCCGATGTACATTGGTCACCACTCTTCAGATGTTCAAGATTCTAGCCCTCAATGCCCTCATCTTAGCTTACAGTCAAAGCGTTCTCTATCTCGATGGTATCAAGTTTAGCGACGCACAGGCCACCCTACAAGGCCTCCTATTGGCTGGTTGTTTCCTCTTTATATCAAGGTCAAAGGTAAGTCTTTCAGTTTGTGAATTGATGTAGAATCATATTTGAGCACCAATTAATCTCTCGTTTATCAAAAAATTAAAATTGAAGGGAATCTTGAGTCCCTATTATAAAACTGTTTCAGGAGAAATTTTCTAAAAACCTTTTAAAGTTTTTGATGTAATATGAAATATGAATCAAATGAAATGTACATGGTGGTTTGGGCACTTAATTAATAAAATCACAGATATCATTACATGAAACTACATGTATAAACACTGAAAAACACCAACACTGATATGTATACATGGGACAAAGTAACAAGGTGTGATAAACACTAACACTACTATGTATATATGGGACTGGGACAGTGTCATTATGTTTTTGCTCATTACTTGGAGCAATTACACTGCTTCTATCTTATTTGTTCGGCATATGTCACCCACCCAATTTTTAAAACTCTTAACTGTGATATTGCCTAGATGTACATTGCATTTCGTCTTTGCGTATTAAAAGTAACCGTATTTCTTTTTCACTTGAATCAATCTTGTATGGTGACAGCCGTTGAAGGTATTATCTAGGAGTCGTCCTCTACCAAACATCTTCAATGTATACACCATCCTTACAGTCATGTGTCAGTTTGCTGTCCATTTTATGAGCCTCATGTACCTCGTACAGGAAGCAAAAGCAAGGTCACCTCCAAGGTCAGTATTTATAATAATTTTTTTTAATTGGGGGGGGGTGCAATCGTAAAGTATAAGTAAAATGTAAATATTAATAGAAGTTTATTTGGAGTAATTCACTTGTTTGTGTGAAGTAAATAGAAGTAGGCCCGTCAAGTGGGACATCTCTGTGTCTTATATGACATGGGCCCTTTGTCCAACTATTTCATAAAATAGAAAAAGAAAAAAGAGAATCACTTTATAGGGTTATTGATGACTGTGTTTTCGTGGTATCACCATGTAATGACAACAAAACAATTTTCCAACATATTTTTTTAGTCATTAGGCTAGAAAATGTTTTCCTAATGTCTTTTTTTTTCAATACTGAATCACCCTATTCATGTTTGATATGTCCTTTTTTTTTCATGGAATGTAGGGAGACAGAGTTTCCAGATTTAGAAAAGGACTTTGAACCCAACCTTGTCAACAGCACAGTTTACATCCTATCCATGATGCTACAGATCAGTACGTTTGCTGTCAACTACAAGGTAAGCTTACTACCTCTACTACCGTTTCTCATCCACTCAACAAGTAAAGAAATATACTTCCACTTGTGCCTCCTTCCTTTTCGAATCTTGCATTAGAGATGTCTAAAAAAAGGAAAAGTGAATGCATTCGTTCATTCCACATTTCAAATTTTGAAATATGAAAGTGTTGACCTGTCCATGAATATTGAAATCTTGTAGAGACCCAACGTCTGATTTTGTTTTCCCCATTTATTTGGCACATTTTCCATAGACCTACTGTAATTAGCCTGTTTGAATAACATGATATAATATTGTGTATTAAACATGATAGTATCTAACATGTATATCTTGTTTTCCAACCACCTAGCAGTCTAAAGTATATATCTTATTTTCCATCCACATAGGGTCATCCATTCATGGAATCACTAAGAGACAACAAACCCCTCCTATACAGTCTTGCGTTCTCTACTGTGTCTGTCTTTACTCTCATCTCTGGTGTCCTTCCAGACATCTCCAGCCAGTTTGAGATTGTAGAATTCTCGGCAGATGTAAGTTCAAAGTTCATTCCATAGTAGAATCAAGGGACCTGGGATCTCTTGCATAAAAATTGCACGTACATGTAGCTCCAAAACTTCAAAGCAAGTTCTAAATGCAGTCACACCTGCTTTAGTGACCACCTGTATAGAGAGACCACCTGTTTATAAAGACCACAATTTTTGTTTCCCTTGAACAGCATTTTTCATTGAAACATGTATTAAAGGGTACCTGAGGCCTGAAAAAATAATTTGTGTATAGTTAGCTTACACAAAATCAACCCCAGAAAACTTAACACGACATTCAACGGTGACAGGATACAGGAGATATTGATTTTTGAAAATAAAATACCCCAAAAAATTAATATAAATAAGACTTGAGCAAAGACTAGTCGATCGATCACGATAGCTCACCTAACGATATATCGATTCAGGAACGTCTTCACTTTCAATTTTCGATTCGATAAATGAATTTTGCGACTTAGTTCTAATTTATTTGTTGTTTCATTTGGTCTGTAGATTCTTTGTAATTTATGCGCCAAACCAATTTTCTATTCGATTTAAACGTTTTGCGTTGAATACTTGATTCATCTGTTGTTTTGTTTGGGTTGTAGATTCTCCATAAATTAAGCGGCAACTGAATTCTCAGTTCGATAAAAACAGTTTGCGTTGTATACTTCATCCATTTGATGTTTTATTTGGGTTGTATATTATTCGTAAGTTACGCGCCAAATCATTTTCCAGTTCAATTTCGAATTCGATAAAAAAAAAAAAAAAAAAAACATTTTGCGTTGTATACTTCATTCATTTCATATTTTATTTGGGTTGTTTATTATTCCTAAATTATAAGCGCCAAATCAATTTTCGATTCGATAAATATATTTTGCGTCTTAGTTCTAATTTATTTATTGTTTCGCTTGGTCTGTAGATTCTTTGTAATTTATGCGCCGAACCAATTTTCTATTCGATAAAAACATTTTGCGTTAATTGTATACTTCATTCATTTTATATTTTATTTGGGTTGTATATCATTCCTAAATTAAACGCCAAATCAATTTTCGATTCGATGAATATATTTTGCGTCTTAGTTCTAATTTATTTTTTGTTTCGCTTGGTCTGTAGATTCTTTGTAATTTATGCGCCGAACCAATTTTCTATTCGATATAAACATTTTGCGTTATTTCATCCATTTGATGTTTTATTAGGATTGTACATTATTCACTAGCTACGTGCCAAATCAATTTCTATTGATAAAAAACATTTTGCTTTGGTCCTTTATTCATTTCATATTTTTTTTTTTTTTTTTTTTTTTTTATAAAATTTTATTTCTTTAATAAATGAATCAATATCTTTCTGACTTTTACAGTATACAGCGACATTTGCTCCAGTTAATGCACACTAAGTAGTAATAAAGTTCTAAATGTATACACTCAAATAGCACATACATGTATTTAAAGGTGAAAAAGATTCTTTAACTCTAACAATTCCACGGTTACTCACATTTCTGAAGTTTTGACACTGTCTGTAAGTACTCTATGTGTGCTTTGTTGCAACTAAAACTCATTTACCTAACAAGTAAAAGAACAGGAACTTTTTTTTTAATTATGTGTTTATTAAGAAATCAACTCATAACATATACAAACTTTCCATATTCATTTAATATTTTATTTGGGTTGTATATTATTCCTATGTTAAGCGCCAAATCAATTTTCGATTCGATAAATATATTTTGCGTCTTAGTTCTAATTTATGTATTGTTTCGCTTGGTCTGTAGATTCTTTGTAATTTATGCGCCGAACCAATTTTCTATTCGATAAAAACATTTTGCGTTGTATACTTCATTCATTTTATATTTTATTTGGGTTGTATATTATTCCTAAGTTAAGCGCCAAATCAATTTTCGATTCGATAAATGTATTTTGCGTCTTAGTTCTAATTTATTTGTTGTTTCATTTGGTCTGTAGATTCTTTGTAATTTATGCGCCGAACCAATTTTCTATTCGATATAAACATTTTGCGTTACTTCATCCATTTGATGTTTTATTAGGATTGTACATTATTCATTAGCTACGTGCCAAATCAATTTCTATTGATAAAAAAACATTTTGCGTTGGTCCTTTATTCTTTTCATATTTTATTTGGGTTGTATATTATTCCTATGTTAAGCGCCAAATCAATTTTCGATTCGATAAATATATTTTGCGTCTTAGTTCTAATTTATTTATTGTTTCGCTTGCTTTGTAGATTCTTAGTAATTTATGCGCCGAACCAATTTTCTATTCGATAAAAACATTTTGCGTTGTATACTTTATTCATTTTATATTTTATTTGGGTTGTATATTATTCCTAAGTTAAGCGCCAAATCAATTTTCGATTCGATAAATGTATTTTGCGTCTTAGTTCTAATTTATTTGTTGTTTCATTTGGTCTGTAGATTCTTTGTAATTTATGCGCCGAACTAATTTTCTATTCGATATTAACATTTTGCGTTGTATACTTCATTCATTTGTTGTTTAATTTGGGGTACAGAATCCCCGTAAGTTACGCCCCAAATCAATTTTTGATTCTTTAAAAACATTCTCCGTTGTAAGACTTCATTCATTTGTTGTTTTATTTGGATTGTAGATTATCCATAAGTTACGCGCCAAATCAATTTCCAATTAGATAAAAACATTTTGCGTTGTATCCTTTATTCATTTGTTGTTTCATTAGGGTTAAATATTATCAGTAATTTCCGCCCCAAATCAACTTTCGAGTGTTTGTCAGCCCCGGCGCTGTACATAATATAGCAGACGACAACGCGATAATGCGATCGCGATAATTCCACTATCACGTCTTGGCGTTCGCCGAACGTGCACGCATAAAAAAAACGCACACGCATAGAAAACTGCTCGCGCGGAACTCAACTGGAGTTGAGTTCCGCGCGTCGTTCATTCACGCTGTCCTTTATTCTCTTCAAACTCCTTAACCACTAACCTGTAGAATGCCGGGTAAAGTTATTTGGGGTTAATTTTATACATTCTAACTGTATACAAATTATTTTTTTTGACCTCAGAGACCCTTTAAAGGAACCTGTCCATAAAGACCACCTGGTCATAAATACCACTTGAATGGTATTTATAGACAGGTTTCATTGTATAAAATCCTCATTGGTTAAAAATCAAGTTGCATTTGAATTCAACTCCTTATGCAAGAGGCCAATGTGTGAAGAACAATCCACAGCAAAAGCTCTTAAACATTATAAAGAAATAATGAGAAAATGCAAAGTGCCAAGACTGTAATGGATAAAGAAAATGTATATAAAGCTTGATTTAAGTCTTGATTTTCTGCTGGCATTTACATGTATATTTGATTACAATACAATGCAGAATGAAATACATTGGTATGACTATCACAGTTTGTGGACTTTTTGAAGTTATATATTGCTTATATATGTATGGTTCAAAGTATCAGTGACTTTACCAAGCAATCTGTAAAAATATAATGATTATAATAATAATAATACATGAGATTCTATAGCGCCATTTTCCATTTTGATCTAATGCTTCATAACATAACGCACGAAAGAAGAATTACAGTGTTTTAAGAAAGAATGTCTGTCATTCAGAACACACATTTATACTATGAGATTATTTATTAATAATGATAATAATAATTCAATATTTATGTAGCACCTATTAAAAATTTCTCTAAGCGCTTTACAATATACAACATAACTACCTAACTTAACTAACATAACTACCTAACTTAACTAACTTAACTACCTAACTTAACTACGGGCAAATTACAATATACAGCATAACAACCTAACTTAACTAACATAACTACCGATTTAACTAACTTAACTACGTAACTTAACTATTTATCATTTTCTCGTCCTTCTGCAGTTCCGTTTGCTGGTATTCCAGGTTCTAGTAGGAGACATGGTTCTAGCATTTATCATCGATAGGTTCCTCCAATTCATCCTGGGATCAGCGAAATTAAGAGGAGCGTACTAAATCTCATCAAACCATCGTCCATCATATAGGCTGGGACTAATACAGATACTGCAACCCGAATTTGTCACTTTGGGTATTTATTGCTGATGCAACAAAGCAATGCGAAGAAATTTTCATATGCAGCAAGTTAACGTTGGAACCCCAAACCAGTGTTTGTTTTATAAATGTAGCTGAGATTGAGAGATTGATTTCAGTGGATAAATAAAATGATATTGAAATTCTTATTAGTATGCACCAGGTATGCATACATCCTATGATCACCTTTTAAAATGAAGTACATGTATATATCATAGAATCATCAACCCGATGAAATTTCATTCGGTGGATGCAAGGTGAAATTATCTCATCGTCCACCAGATGGAATTCATCTTCCACCGGAAGAAATCTCATCGTCCACTAGATGAAATGTCAGCATCCACTAAATGAAATTTCCATGAATTTCTGTAGTCACCCTGAAAAATGATGCTAGATTTGACAAGCAGGAATAAAAAATTTAGATGTGAAAGTCAATATCATCTTCTAAGTATTTGTGGTAGGAAAGTATTTGGCCTTTGTCTTGGGAGCTTTATGTCTGCACTTGTTTATATGGGAATCTAAATAAAATAAAGAATTCAATTTTATTCCCAAAATAATGATTTTACCAAAGATCTCGTACAAAGTTGATATAACAGCATGGTAATTTTGCCCTTAAAGTAGTCATGTTAGTGTGTTATTGCTCCCCTGTATGTATTTGAACATTAGCATTTTGCTATGACTGTGCAGGGATACATGAACATGTGTATCTCTTGAGAAATTTCTCTTACACCTGTTTGCACAGTAATTCAGCTTCCCTTGCCTATGGATGAAGATTGTAGAGACGATGACATTTTGAAACTGTGATCTAGAAATTGTGAAAAATGAAGTTTCATCAACAATTTAAAACTTTGAATTCAGTGTAATGCAATGGAGTGGTTGGAAGACTTGACTGGAGATGCAAAGGGTTTTAGCCCTGAGAGAGTACTTTTGTCATGTGGCATGACAGTAATCCACATTTGCTTCTCTCCACCCAGGTGTAGTAAATGGTTACCTGTTTGGAATAAGCAATTTTGCACATTCATTAAGCACTAAAGTCCATAGCCTAGCTAGAGTTAGGGGTAATATTGGAGCTTCTTGAACACCAAGGACAAAATACACGTAAAGCCCGAAGAAATTGTCACCCGAAAATGTCACCCGAAAATGTCGGGAGTATCGGATATTAGTGCTACATGTATTTAAAACAATACTATATCTACAAGAAGCAAATAGTTTTGGTATTATTTGCACATATTGCATGATGTTACGGTCGTGCAGTAACCTGTATTAAGGTGAGCAGTTATATACATGTAGTATCAGGGGCCTGTAACATAAAGAGATAAATCAGTCTTACGATTGATATCAATTGTAAGGCTATGGCAAACCATGTACTGAAGAAATCCAATTGATCATAAGATTGATTGTATCTCTTAGTCTTTATGTTACAGGCCCCTGACCATATATTTGAATTTACACTGTAGGATGGGTCTATTTATTGAATAATATAACACATCTGTGCTGATTTCATTAAAGGTGCAAGAAATATGGCATTTTTCAATTGTTTGTAGGGAGAATGAGGTAATTCATCAGTGCTCCGACATAAGCTCTGCCGACAATTGCTCTGGGCTTAATTTCGTCAAAAATATAGGGTTAGGGTTTGGGTTGAAGTTTAGAATTTGGTTCATATACAAAATTACCACAAACAAGTTGTCACCTGTTCATTTGTCATACAACCCATTCATCAACCTGTTGGAGTTGATTTAGTTTTTTTATTATTTATGCTCTTCTAATGGGTATAAGTCATCGATCTCTACCAGTTGATAAAGCAACGCCCTCTATGTTTGATGCGAACAGTCGCCATGTTTGGGTTCGCAGAAATGCATGGCCGCTGTACTATTTCAGTACAATTTTATGCATTTTTAAGAATCTTATAATTCAGCACTGTGAAGCCTTTTCCACGAATTAACTGCAAAATCAGGCAAAAGAAGTGTACCTTTAAAAATTCTAAAAGCGATTTAATGTGACAATCAGTATAATGTCTTTAAAATAAAAAATAAAATCACGTTTCTTTTGAATAGGAGTACACTAGAATCGTACACAGCAGACGATGTCACACGCTATGTCCCACTTGGTCCCACGTACTGTGTTTGAGTGTACGGCTCCTAATTTTGGTTGTGCAGCAGCATTGACTGCTCGCATATAGCCGTGCATACGATGCTATATCCACGTGGTAGAGATCGACGGTATAAGTCAGTGATTGTGCTTTGTATGCTACGGGTTAATTCTATATCTCCAAGTTTTTCACCTGTGTCTCTCAGTATGTTTGTCTTTTTAATATCTCTCTTCTTCCCATTGTTTTTCATTGTATCATGCAATTTCAAATCCTCTCTTCTCTTGAAGACTTTGTAGAATGTAATTGCTGCTCTATACATGTAAGTATTCTCAGCTTTCAACTTTCAAATACATGTATATTGAATCATGATGGAGGCACGATGGCTCAGTGGTAGAGCAGTGGTCTCATAACTGGGAGGAACTGGGTCCGAAACCAAGTGGATGCACTAGTGCCCTAGGTCCCCCGGTTGCTTACTTGCAAGCATACACATGCTTTCTTAGCATGCAGTCAGGTAAAAAAAAAAAAACATCAACCCTATCATGCATTTTCATGTTGAAATCTAATCTTATTGGTAGTAATCATTTCAATGATAGAGCGTCCTTTGATTTAATTCTTTACTGTTCATTATTATATAAGGGTCGTTGCTTGTGTGTGAGCAGTATTATGGGTGAGAAACTTCTATTGCTTGCCAATTCAACTCCCACTCACAGCCAGTATAACTTCGAGTTTGAGTTTAATCTCTATTTTGTTACTGGGTAGATTTAAATGTCATTTGGGCAATATGGTAGACTCTTTTATAGTAATATTAGAAATAATATAATAATAATATACATTTTGCCAATTGAAATATTTTTGAACTAGGTGTTGATAGGAAATGGAATTACTTGACTGGTGATTTTGTATTGGGTACATGTACAAGCTTATGCACTAGAACTTGGGTTGTTGAACCTATATGGATGTTTTCATTCTCACCGATATACACTGTATGTGCAGATTCATTAAATGTTGCTAAAGCCGACAAAACTTGCATCTGTTTGCTTTTGTGTACATGTGTACCATTTGAAAGTACAGGGCCCTCTTGCATAAAAAGTTGCGATTAAACGCAACTCAAAAAATTTAACACAACTTGATTTTCAACCAATAAGAGTCGCGTATTTGGGACTTGCGTTTAATTTTTTGAGTTGCGTTTAATCGCAACTTTTTATGCAAGAGGGCCCAGTACATGTAGAACCTCGTAACAAAGAACACTGTTATAACGAACTCTCATTATAACAAGATAATTTTGCCAGTCCCACTTCTTTGTATTTTATTGTTTTTTAGCCCTAATATAACAAGGTTTCGATATAAAAAGGTAATTGTCCCCGCCGAACGAAGTTCGCGAGGGGACTATGAAACGGGCTCCGTTCGTGTGTGCGTGTGTATGTGCGCCCATTTAAAGCGATGACATATGCATGAACTTTACATTCGGACCGATGACACACAGCGAACCGATGACGTCATCGGTTGGCAGACCTGCGCAGTTAGACCCAAATTACATGCTTTTGCATATAGGGGTAGGTCATCAGTTAGTGTTACACTAACAAGTCGTCGGTTGTATAGAAAAATTTCAGACGGGTCATCGGTTATGCGGTTGAATTCTACACACACAGGTCATCGGTTATGCGGTCAAATTCTAGGTTGTAAAAGATGTCATCGGTTAATATGCGCGCACAGGTATGTGTGTGTGTGTGTGTGTGTGTGTGTCCGTCCGTCCGTCCATCCGTCTGTCCGTGTGTGCTCAAATGTTAGAAAATGCTACTTCTCCGTCATTTCTTGGCCGATTTTGATTCCGATTGTTTTATCTGATAGGGCTGGGTGGGGGCTTCCAAACTTCTACACAGAATTTTGAAATTCATTAATTATGCAAATTTATGCAAATTTATTCAAAATTGACGAAAAATGCTACTTCTCCTCTATTTCACATCGGATTTTGATTCCGATTGTTTTATCTGATAGGGCTGGGTGGGGGCTTCCAAACTTCTACACAGAATTTTGAAATTCATTAATTATGCAAATTTATGCAAATTTATTCAAAATTGACGAAAAATGCTACTTCTCTATTTCACATCGGATTTTGATTCCGATTGTTTTATCTGATAGGGCTGGGTGGGGGCTTCCAAACTTCTACACAGAATTTTGAAATTCATTAATTATGCAAATTTATGCAAATTTATTCAAAATTGACGAAAAATGCTACTTCTCAATTTCACATCGGAATTTGATTCCGATTGTTTTATCTGATAGGGCTCGGTGGGGGCTTCCAAACTTCTACACAGAATTTTGAAATTCATTAATTATGTAAATTTATGCAAATTTATTCAAAATTGACGAAAAATGCTACTTCTCTATTTCACATCGGATTTTGATTCCGATTGTTTTATCTGATAGGGCTGGGTGGGGGCTTCCAAACTTCTACACAGAATTTTGAAATTCATTAATTATGCAAATTTATGCAAATTTATTCAAAATTGACGAAAAATGCTACTTCTCTATTTCACATCGGATTTTGATTCCGATTGTTTTATCTGATAGGGCTCGGTGGGGGCTTCCAAACTTCTACACAGAATTTTGAAATTCATTATTCATGCAAATTTATTCAAAATGGCTGAAGGTTCATAATGTTTTCATGTTTTATATTTCAGTTGTATACATGCATTGTTGGTATTCTCTTCTTTTGCATGCAGTAACATTATTATTTTATTCACTTAAGTTTTTCACTGAAGTTTTATGGTTCAGGCTAGTTAATTTCCACAGATCTGCACTTCCGGCGGGGACATTTATTACGCATTGCGTAATTTACTCATTCACTTGTTTCCTTGGTCCCAAGGAAGTTGTTATGAGGTTCCACTGTAATTAAAGTAGCATTAAATTTACACAATTTGAACATGACGGACAGAGAGAGTGGACAAAATAAACAACTCCTCATTCTACCCTTCACAATGGTTCTGGTAGACAAAAGAATATCCCTTCACTGCTATTCTGTAAAATAGGCAGAACAGGTGAATATGCATGTGACACCTTTTCAACAATAGCAGTGAAGGGATGTTCTTTTGTCTGCCAGAACCATTGTGAAGGATAGAATGAGGAGATGTTTATTTTGTCTACTCTCTTTGTCGGTCATGTTCACAGTGACACGTCCATATTTCAAGTTTTATTTCCTAAAATTCCTACTTTCCATCTGCTCTCTCACACATCCCCTCTCACTCTTTTCGGCCATCAATCTTCCTTTCTTGTCCCCAATAGCTTTCTCTACTTCCCACTTTTTCGCTTCAATTTTTCTCTTCAATTTTTCTCTTCAATTTTTCTCCCTCCCATTCTCCCCCTACTCTCTGCTCCACCTCTATCATGGATAAACCACTTCACATACAAGCGTACCTACAAAATAAAAAAAATTGAAACTCTTCTTTTTTTCACCTAGGACAAACACAATCAATAATCAGACCATGGACAAATGATTTTCTGAAACAAACTATGTCTCTGTTCTTGAAGTACATATTGATAGCTATATACATGTTCATAATCAAATACATCAACAATGAATTAATGAATACAATATTACAATTTAGTAAGACACTAGAAAGGATGAATGATAATATATCCTCACATATGTGATCAAAATTCAACGCATGTTTACACAAATCTCGATTAGAATTAAAATATACTTTTTGGTCTCTCTACTACATGTACATTGTATGTAAATCCAGAATAAATTCTCAGATGAAATGAAAATATGTTGAATCGAACTCTGAATATGTATTGTGAGGACCATACATGGAATACATTATATAAGGTATCGAATACGTGGATTATATTAAAACAGAACAAGGAAACTTGTGCTCTTACAAACCAAAGAACACAACACATCATTATTAGTACTGATGTCGATACATGTACATACATGTACAGTATATTTGTTGAGCACCAAAAGGGCATTAACTCCTTGTCAAAATATATGAGTTGACGCCCTTCTGGTTCTCAACAGACGATATAATATAATTAATCTTATTCTTTCCTAATGTACATATTAATTATTCGAAGGCACAATTTTCCTACATGTTGCTACATGTAAAACAGGAACACACAGTCGGAATAGCTGCAGTAACACATGTACATGTAATGTACTTAAATTTACATGGCAAAAGGAATCATAGTTCAGGAATGAATGAGTCATGTGGATCATACAAGAAGATTAAAGGAAAATGAAACCCTGGGGAAAATCCATTTTAATGAAAAGAGAGGATAGAGAAGCAATTTAAAAAAAGTTCCATCAAAATTGGTCAAGAAATGAGAAAGTAATGAAAGTTTGAAAAGTCTCAATTTACTTTCTATGGCGATCCTCAAATTGGCAATGTTGCTTCAAAGTGACAGGTAGAGTAGGACAACTCTCCATATGTTTTGTACACAAAATTTCATATTTTCTCCATTATCTCTAAAGATGATGCTTGTCTTTTTGTGAACTCAATATATGTTGTGTCAAATACATTTCTCCATGATATATCTTGAGCTAAGAAGGAGACAAGCTGCACCTTGAGAGATAACAGGGAAAATATGAAATTTTGTATACAAAACATATGGAGAGTTGTCCTACTAAACCTGTCACTTTGAAGCAACATTGCCATTTTGAGGATCGCCATAGAAAGTAAATTGAGACTTTTCAAACTTTCATAACTTTCTCATTTCTTTACCGCTTTTGATGGAACTTTTTTAAAATTGCTTCTCTCTATCCTCTCTTTTCATTGAAAATGATTTTCCTCCAGGGTTTCATTCTCCTTTAAAGATAGCTTGAGTTCTGGTATAAACGTAAATGAATTTCCAGAAAAATTGAGTTGGTGCCAATCTGGGCCCCATAGCACAAAGATGAGTATGACTGATTGATGGATCTTATGATCAATTACTACACTTTGTGTTATGGGGCCCTGGACTGATGATCATGTAGCACATAAGAATTATCATAATTCTGGGGTTATTCACTCAGCAAAATGGAGGGGGGGAAGAGTTGAAAGCCTTGTATAATGAACAGCCTACTCACAATTATGGGGACATTTTACAATACACTATCAGCAAAGTAAAAGAAAATAGGAGCAGTGAAACATTTATCATTTTTAAAGCTTTACCATACATGTAGCTCTGGTTATCTATAAAGTCCTTAAAATTGCCACAACTGAATTTTACTTTTTAAATAGCAGATTCTAATGTCCCATTATCTTGACAAATCTACAACCAAATTTGAATTGATTTCAAAAATTGATTTCAAATTCTACAGGTAATCGGAGAGTTACAATTTCCTTATTTTTTATGCTATGATCGATAACAAAGTCAAATTGAGTTGATCCCATCGATTGGATTAATCATAACTCTTTTATCAAAACAGGACCAAGATTTCTTTGATTTTCTTTGTGCATTACTCAGCTTTTCCTTGATAGGAAAAATTTGATGAAATTTGTGTAGCAGACATCATTCCTAATGTAGTTAGTTTTCTCTTTCCCTATATCACTATCAGAACTCAAGACAATCTTTAAAGGGAAGGTTGAGTTCTAGGAAAGGTAAAAAATAATGTGAGCTTTCTCATTCTTATTATGTTCATTGTAGATATGTCCCCTGAAAAGGATTGCTCTTCAAATGCCCTCACATTGAAAATATGACAAGAAACAGCTGAAATGTTCGAGCCGAACATTTGTGTGTAGTCCCATGTACACATTTCTGTGTGCAGTGCATGTGACTCTCAGCAGGATTGAGTAAATTTCTTATCATCTTGGGGATTCCAAAGCCTTACAGCAAACACCAATTCTTATGTGCTATATAATCAACCTTTCCCAATTGCTTTGAGAGAGTTTCTTTCACAATTCAATCTCATGACCAGAACTCAACTTTATCTTTAAAGGGAAACACTCGCTTCAATAGAACTACAACAGACACATATACAATGTATTAATCAAGAACAAACAATTCAAATTTCCTACTGTACATCGCATGTTTAAACAATGTAAAGATCAAAACATAACTCTCATCTAAATGTAAATATTATACTCTTCCAAAGGCAAAATACTGATGCACAGCATACCTGTACACAACTGCAAAGCAATCATTATGTTGATGATTTTTTTCTGTTCTTTCTTTGTCCCGTTTCAGTTCAAAAGCAATCCAATATCTTACATTACTCTCTATATTTACCCTTAAAATCCCTCACACTAAATCCACATCCACAAATTTGGATGTAGCACAGCAAAATTTGACAAATTCTTTCATGAAAACGTCATTCACACAATGCATTCCTAAAACAAATTGTATTATTTCATTTAATTTTTTTCCAAGAGTCATAGTACATTGTACATGAGTCATATAATCAGTTTATCCTTGAATAACAAACTTCTATTTTACTATTTTTAGCACAATTCAAATGCAAATGTCAATAAAGTAATAAATTAGTAACCAGTTTATTGTTAATCATACATAAATATTATTTACAATCAAATTGGCAAACAACAATGTCACTTGAACAAGTTACATGTACATGTACTTTGTAAAAATTCCACCCACTAAAAAGACACTTATACAATTATTTTCATCAGGAAGGAATTCATTTTGACAGCTACAGTATTATGTACAATTTGACACAAATATTATCAAACTGTGCGTAGCAAGTTGTGGCAAGTTAATACATGTATGTACAACGAATATCACATGATGAGCAAAATGTCAACAAATTTGGACCACTAAAAAATTCCTCCCAAAATTGAAATATGGGACTTTGAAATTTTCAATAGAGTTGTTTGGTTTTCATAATGTGATCCATTCAAATATAAATTATTCTGAAAAATCTGTTTGCTGGCAATGATAATTCACTGATGCAAAAACTTTTGAAATGGGAAAAGTGCTATTTCTAAGCCAGTTTTAAAAATTAATCACACTACTATAAGGGCATACATGTATGACTCCATAATATATACCTACATGTACATAATTGTTGTTGTGTTGTTGATGTTGTTGGTTTTTTTGTTTTTTTGTTTTTTTTTGGGGGGGGGGTATGCCAGCCTTTTCTACAAAAAATAAATCCATTGTTCTCATCTGGCTACAGCGCATTGAGCACAACGTGCAATTTAAATAATTTTCATTAAAAAATATGGATTTAATGCAACAATGGGATACATAAAATTCTATGCTGCAGTAGGAATTAATTTATGTTCTTATGTTTTGTGAACTCATTGATATGGAGAAAAAAAAAATCCATTCCCAATGTGAATGTTGCTCTATGCCATAAGTACAAAATACAGAGATTGAAACACAATGATAACAAAACAAACTCGTAACCCTAATTTCAGAGTTTCAAAATATTTCAAGCTCTGGATTTGCAAAATGGCACCTTAGAAAGGCACTACAAACAACATTCCTAACGTGATTTCTTTGTACAGCATGCTACTAAAAGCATCATGACAAACATACAGTAATGTCTTCAACAATTGAAAGAAGGAACACTTGGTGAATATTCTTTAATTACTCTGGCCACAAACACTTAAAAGCACTTCACAGATAGATGTATATTTTTTTGACTATCTAATAATGAATTCCTAGAAGTGTCATAAGCAGGATATTTCCAAAAATATACACAGCAAAAATGTTTCATGGTGAAAAAAAAATTAATTCCCAAACCTTTTCACATAAAACTGGCATCTAAAAAAAATTGTAAAAATTCATTTGTTGTTATAACATTTGCAATCAAGGACAAACCCCTTAGGCAGTAGGCACCAAAACAAAACTAAATAAACAATTGAGAATCTAGGTTTTGACATGCATTTGATAGTGAAAAACTTTATCTTGTTCTATCTCGTATTTATTTTTATTTTCTTTTTTGTTTGAAATGGAGGAGGTGGCATTAACAGCACATCTATACATACATGTATTTTAAAAATTATTAAAGGGAGCCATCGCTCGATATCCACGTACATTCAATATCATTCACTTGCCCTCATTGCAAGGCCGTGCATAACAACAATCTTGGAGCAGCAAACAAATTTGCCATCGAGGGTGGGGTGGTTTGTCAGTTGGGTTGTTCAGTTTGTCTTTCTTCGGTCAAGTATTTTTCCCCGAGCAAGGTCGCCCGTAAAACTGTAATTGTGTGCTCGTTTATTACCGAAGATGTACGGAGATTCCTGAATATTACCTGAGCCGGGCCAAGCTCCAAAACACCACGATTGGCGACTTTTCGGTCCCTTTAATATCTAATAAAAAAAAACATGCACATTTCGTGTATTTTCACTTTAAATTTTAAGAAGCAATGGAAAAAAACACATTTATTTTTCATGAGAATTTGCTTGTGAAAGATCATTAATACAAATTTGAATTTACATTGTAATAATGTAAGTACACTTTGGCTCTAGTAGTTTAGCATAGCTTGTCATAAGGAATAATTAATAATCTGTGAATACAATAATGAATACAATAATAAAGGAAAAGGATGGAATGCAAACTAATGGAATACAATCTTCTCTATTGAATAACAACATTATATAAAAGTAATTTAATGAATACATTTGATTTGTGATGAACACACCATAGAATAGAACACATGTCTTGAGTTGCTCAATCCCATTTTTAGGAAATTATGCACTTTTTATGCAATACATTAAAATCATGAATGAATTTAAATCTTTACAAATTCATTTCTCTAAATCTCGATTCCAATTAATTCAGTACATAAAATACAAATACATCTTGTATGACTTTTCATCTTGAATGAATTTACAACATGTTAATTCTAATTTATTTTCTTCAACAAAAAAAATTGTATGTTTTGAATGGATAAATGATGTTTACAAATTTTGAGACTTTGAACTTCTAGCTACATATACATGTATGTACACAAGTACATTACCATCTCCTGATATATTGTGGGAGACAAATGACTCTGTATTCTACTAAAAATTCAAACCTGATGCTGGGTTTAAGCTCGGTCGAAAGTCGAGTTGAACAAACTAAGCTAGACTAAGGTCTAAGTTTTCTCTTTGTTTAACATGACTTTTAGTCCTTATGTTGGGTTTAATTGAATTTGTAGATTATAGGCCTAAATGACTCTCAAACAAATCACATCATACCAATTAATGCACACATCTCATTCATATGAATTTTCTAACCAAGATATCCTAGAATGTCCAAACTGCAAGTGAAAGCAGAGCTCACATTCGCATACTAAAGTAGGCAAAGGTAACTGAAATACTTAAGTATACCAAGATATTGTACATGTATGTACAGATCTATAATATGTTAGTACAAATATGTATATAAATAACATGAATAATTTACAAATATGTTCAACTTTTTTTCCTAACTAGAATGCGTATAAAATGTAATATCTCAAACAAAGCACCAGTATAATACTCTTAAACTACTTTTGTGAGATTAATCCACAAATCCTTCAGTCCAACTGCCTTTGTATTAAATTGGGGATTTAGTCAAATGACTTTGGAGTACATGTGTGTTTGGGATGGAAGATCCATGTATGAATCTCTACTGCTCACACTAACATATCCTGATACTCAACAGGCATCCCTTGTGTCAGACATCCAATTATTGTGATAACATGGCCATCCTGTCTATCTAGCTCCAAGTATTAGAGCGATGAAAGCAAGAGATAGTGGCCCGAATTCACGAAAGAGGTTTATCTTATCCCAAGGTTTAAACCTAGACAAGCATAGTATGCGTTTGGCCTCATGTCCAATGGGCAGACAATAATTTGTATGTACGCTTATTTACACTTATTTTAGTCCACCATTGAGGTTTTAACCATGGTTTAGACCCCAGTTAAATCAAACCACCCTTGTGAATTTGGGCCAATATGTAAATTTAATTATACACGAAAGTCACGAAACCAGTGATCAATATCCTCTGCACTGTACGGGACTCTAATTAAACATGTACATCTTGGACTGGAAAAATATATCTTTTCAAGAGTGAACATGTACAAATGAAAATTTAACTAGCATTAGCATCTCTTATACCCCAAATGAAGCAATCTAATTGCTTCTTTTAATGACATGCTTACCATAAATGCTTCCAGCTGTACAGGTATGAACGTAAAAACTCTCAGGTACACACTCTCATTTTTTTCCTTCTGAGTTAGGCACTCTTAAGATCGGATTAACTTTGGTTAGTGACAAAGCAATGTACAAGGTGATGATGACAGGCAACTGAGTTTATAGGTTCAACTTAATAAATAATTCCAAAAAATAAACATGAGATGTACATGGAATGAGATTACAAAGAAGACACTTAAACCCAGACGTTTGTAAAGCAGTGTTGTTTTTCAACCCATGGCAGTAGTGTCTCCTTTTAGTGACGTTTTTGGATAATCTTTGGATCCAGAATGCTAGGAATTATACATTACACATGAGCACAAAGAACAAAATCACAGAAAATTTGAGTCTATTATGGCAGTACGTTGTGTCGTTCATGAAAAAGAGCAATTGAATTGTAACTGTACATTAGTCTCTTAAATTGGCAATGTTGTGTAAACTACATATACATGTATATAATCTCTATTTTTGTTCACATTAAAATTTTGTTCATTTAATTCCATTTTCATCGTTATTTAAACTATGTAAAAGCGGAAAATAAGAATAATTGGTGCCAATTTGAGGATGAAAAGCTGATCAATTTATATGTTAAGAAAGCTGTGAATTGCTATGGGTCAACCCCTTCTGTACCGGTAGGTTTCTAAATAATAATCCCTCATTCACTACCAAGAACACGATTCAAGGTTTTCTTTCCACATATTGTAGTTAAAACTGACTTTCAATATCTTACACGGGGAAAAAACTTCACAATGTACATGTATTAACCTCTTTCTCTTTCCACCACCGGCGCAGAGAGGATGAATGTGGAGAACAAAGGTTCAAAACCATATGACTGTGCTGGTGCTCTATATGGTACATGTAAGTTGGCTTTAATCCTCATTGAGCTAATCCCATGGATGGGACTTGTAGCTGTAGGTTCCCCGGGTCCTTTCTGACATGAATTCATGCTGATTTTCTCACATCCAAAGAGGAATAACCACAAAATACCAGATAAAGATTCTCCTCTGCTTTCAGCTTGCTATCCATCCAAGACAGCTACAGTGTAAGCTTTCACACAAGCAGGCACTCATCTTCAGGTTTCCTCACAAATTCTTTGGCTACAAAATTTTCTATCACATACAGTATTCTACAGATCCTTTTTTACTTCAAGTATACTTGTATTACAAGTAGATGACTTCAGTCCTAAAAACAGCATTTCTCTACAGGGTCACATACTCAGAAGCAGTTCTAGAGCACGTAGCAAAAAATCACGAGGTTAAAAGAAGTATTTTCTACTGTTTTGCTCCTTCTTCCTTGCCCATATGATGCTGGTACATCCATTCCGTGGTCCATATAAGTTACTTTGGACGGAGGTCTATTCAAATGCAATCACTGCTGAACTTCAAATATATTGAATAGCTGAATGTAAAGTGGATCAAGACGAAACATGTTTTCCACTTTTCCTCTCTGAGACAATCCTCACGCAAATCAAGACATTTAGAAGATGAGTGATGTTCGAAAGCGTTCTGAAGCTGGAAGAAGTTCATAAATTGCTATACTACACTTCCTAATTTGACTCACCACAGATCCACTCTTTAAGTGAGGAATGCAGAATTTTCAATCCCACAACATCATATCATGGGATTTCTCTCAAGGTGTCACAACTACACACAACGGTAGAACAGGGATAAAGCTTTAGAGAGGTACAGTAGGCAACAAGCAATGCATCTATTCAGGTTTGCTCCAAAACTAAGCAAATTTGATTGCAATGGCACTCTCTGAACAACATCAACACGTCTAGTTGCACACACAAATTCAAAACTGGAATGCAAGGGTGTACACTTCACGCATCACCTCTCCACAAAGCTTCTGCTATCTACGCATCAAAAATGGAAGGCACTGCTCTACATCTTTAAGAAAATCTAGTCAAAGAGTCTGGCGCCCTCTCATATGAGTCTCTCCTCAGGAGGCATCTTTAGGACATTGTCCATCTCAACAAACGAACCTGTCATCTCTTGCCGGCTGGGGCTGTACGAGCCCTGCGTCGCCCTCTTTTTCCTCACGGAACATACGAAGAAGGAGAGTAGGATGATGAGGATGATAAGCACGACTGCTCCAGCGATTGACGCTCCGATGATGATCCAATTGATGTCGTTGACATTCTGGAAGGAAGCAAGAGAAGTGAATGACTTCATAAATGATGACTTGGTGCAAGCATTGATTCAAACAAAACAGAATGTTGTTTTGTTTCTTCAAATCTAATTTTAAAATCGATTTGAGACTGACCATCATTTTTCTACATGTCTACAAAGGAATATACAGAATTTCAAAAGGTGCAGAAAGACAAGTGACATAAAATATTACAATTATAGTATTGATTAAATGTTGTATTTCAGAACTGCAATAAAAAATGTTGGTATGGAGAAATAGAAATATAACTGTGTACATTTATCACTCAGTAAACTGGAATTAATGAAGTTTGTTACACAATGGCTATATAATTGCCAAACATTATTTTTTTCCCCATGCTTTCATGTTACTAATGTATATGAAAGTCAACCTTGAAACTTAAGACTTACATTTTCACAGTTGGTGCCTGCATAGCCATCTGCGCATTCACATTGATAGGTAGGCGTCTCGTCTACGAGGATGCATGTTCCTCCGTTCCTACAGATGCCCTCCGTCAAACAGGGGTCCATGATAAGGCACTGCGGTCCCAAGTACCCTTCTACACACTGGCACCTGTAACTGCCGGGTTCCTCCACGCATGTCCCTCCGTTCCTGCAAGGGTTGGTTGTACTGTTGCACTCCAGGATGTCCTCTTCACAGTAAGTCCCTTGGAAACCTGGACAAGATATTAAGAATAACAGTAGAATGAAACCTGTATAGAAAGTCTACTCAAGGGAAACAAGAAAAGCAGGCTTTCACGAGCAGACAATCTCTATGTATTAAAGTAAAGGTTTCAATAAGAATTAAGTGAAGTTAAAAAATGTGGTCTATATAGACAAGTGGTCAGCAAAGGTCTAGTCAGGTTGTCACTAAAACAGGCTTCATGGTATTAAAATGTATTCGTATGGTGCCATCTATCGATAACTTCTACTCTGAGGCACATGTGGAAAGATAAAGGAGAAACAATGAGTCCAAATCAGTGCCATATTCGCATGCGAGGAATCACTAAACGAAGAAAAGCTTTCATCTTGGATTAGGAAGATGGTTGAAATAGCTACAGTGTACTAAACAGTTATTTTGCGGTGGCTTTGAAGAGATTTTACAAAATGTACAAGCTGATAGATCCACAGCAATGATGCTACGAGAAACAACCATCAAACTGTCAGATTTACTTTCAAATATGGAAACTAATATATTTCCATAGTGGTTGACTGTCTTCCCTTGAACCCATGACAATAACTGGGATGAATTTGTGGTAAATGTTTTGCGAGTCATAGACCACCGGTTTCAGAGTCATGCTAAAGTCAAAGATAGCAACAATGCAAAGTGTTTGCACCTTCCATGACCTTTTCTAGATTCTCGATTGGCTGGTTTGTTATTCTAAACAACACAATAAGATGAAACAGTTTCTTGATATAGGAATAGGCTTCATCTAACAGCCATCATACGTATAATATCTGGAGGGAAAAAAATCAGATGATCATCATTTTGACTTCAAATTTTCGACCACTGATTCACGATCGCATCAGGAAATACACGTAAATGAATGCACTTGTATGCAAATACAATTTAAGTTCACTTGATGTCAAGCTATTGAACACACCAAGCTCACATAAGATCTAATGTAGTTCCTAATCTGATCATGAATTAAGAAAGGTTGACAATTTTAACTCAAAGGCTCATATTCTGCTAAAATTTAAACCTGACTCTGGGTCTTAAGTTGAGTTTTACAATGTATTAAACAAACAAAAAACAACTTAGACCGAGGTCTAAGTATTCCTTTTGGGTCATTCCGTTTCAAATCACCCAAATTTTTTTGAAGTTTAAACCCTACCCCCTTCAAATTGCTCCAAATTTGGTTATGGGGTAATCAACTCTTCCCAAGCTATGCTGTTTGGACATGAAAAATGATGACAGATTTAGATAGCTTGTGTAACTACCTTTCTAAATATGTCAATATCAACAAAATTGACCTAGTAGTTACAGAGATATGGTATTCAAAAATTGAAGAAAGTGTCCATTTTTGGCTGACATGCCTGTGGAATGCGTACCCTAGTGCAAAAACCGTTTGGCCGATGGGGCTAAGACTTATTACAATTTTAGCTTGGAAAGAGTCGATCACCCCATACATACCAAATTTGGGACAATTTGAAGGGGGAAGGGTTTAACCCATTGGGTGATCTGACACAGAATGACCCTTTTGTTAAACAGAGTATTTTCCCTGATGTACATGCTTGGGCAAGTCCAAGTTACATGTATGTCCCATATATTATCAAGTACTATTAAATTGTATTATGGTATTGTGAACATAAACTGACATAAAAAAATAGCATTTTATTTGATATTTTGTCTAATTCAAGCTCTAGCATGGCTACAGTAATCAGGTTACTAAAATTTTTCAAGTGGTCGGTATATGGGAAAAATGCTTGGACTTGCCCAAATATCATTATTTTCATTACATCGCTGTTCAACAAAAACATCTTTAAAATGTCAAATGTTAAAACCAGTTGTTTGTAACACACTTTTTTTATCTAAGAAAATAATGATTGCTTTATAATATCTGGTACCTATCATTTTGAACACTGTGGTCTTGTCCAAATGCTGCTGCACTTCATTAAAAAGCAAATTTTCCTTCGGGTAGAGATATTAAACATGGTCACTGCATAAGCATTGCTTGGAGAAAAATAAAATGACTAATTTCCAAATCCTTTTTGCTCTTAAAATTGCCTTTAAAAGGAGACTGAGTTGAGTAGACATGGTAGCACTTTAATAAACACCTTTCGCGTCAACAAGAGGAATGAACGCACCATGTCTACATCGTTAGCCACGGAGGAAATGCGAGGTTATGTAATTAGGAAATAGTTGGATGTTCGTTTCGCAGCTGGATGTAGATTTCCCGGCTGAATGTGTTTGTCTTCACTCAACAGGGAAGGGGGAGGGGGGGGGGTAACATGGCAGAGGAAAAACCACCTTGCGAGATAACACAGATTTTCCATGTCACAAACATGAATACACCTTCTTTTTCTTTTTTCCTCCTGGTTCAGCTGGGAGATTCACACTACATTTGGATGTTTCTCTGCAATGTGTCTTGTACAACATACAATATGTCTTTTATCTATTTATTATTCATTTCATCCAAAAAGTTAAAAAAATCTTGATATGACCACTGACTAATGTTTCTTATGGGTACCACTATCATCAGTCAATTTGGCATATCAAGAGATTTTTCATTTTGGGGGTGAAATAAATGGAAGAAGTCTCTGTCCGACAGAACACATTACACGGAAGCGCCCATTTAATGTACATGTATTTACAATAATTTCAAAGACTTTTATTTTGTACCAAGATATTTTGTCCTGCAGGTGAATCTAGATTGGCCAACTTTATCATGGTCACCCAACAAAATTTAATACTTAATACATGTACCTACATATCTTAATAAATTTGAAGGCATGAAATGTATGTGGAAAGCCTATTTTCTGAACAGCCCTCAATTAGCGTACGTGTATTATCGATTCTCATCTGCTTGATGAGGATTGACTTCAAAGAGACCATGAAATTCTCTGCTGATGCTACATGTATCAAATCCACCATCCAGAAAAACCTTCAATCTGTAATAGCACAGCACAAAAGATGCACCATTACTTTGATGCAACAGTGATTTTCAAAATCTGCTGTCTACAAAATGATGAGGGCTCCGATTAATTAATTTACAAAAGAACTACAACTATTGTCTTGTCTGAACTTCTGAATGTGAAGGATACCAGTTTAATCTGCTAGGAGTCTTCAGCTACAGACATGTTCTTGGATTGATCCTTGTAGCCTTGCCAAGCAGAAACATTCAACACCCTGTTCATACTTAAAACTTAAAATGCACAAAGGTACAGTTTATATGCATCTGAAATGAGCAGAATACTTCTCATAAGGCTCATGCCTCTTTCATAGACTCACAAACCAATCCAATCCAGGAATTTGCAAAGCGCCATTGCGCCAATATCTAGCTGCCGAATAAAACTAAAAAGCGGTTGGTGAGAAAAAAAATACTGAATATTTGGTCCATGTTTTACTACGGGAAGACTGAAGTAGCAGCAAATAGTGGCTAGATGTAGTTTTGAATTGGTATGTCTTAAGCTGAGTTTATCCATTGTAAGGTAGCTTTGATAGCGAAACATAGTGGCGCAAAAAACCGAGTCTGGAGAGCAAAATGCATTTTACTGGAAATCGTAATATCACTGCTTTATAAAGGTAGAAACATATAATTAAGCCTCATACATGTACATGTAGCATGTAAAATACCTCTACTACCTTGATTAGGTTGAATATTACCAAATTGTCATTACATATGTCAAAATTATAACTATTTGGCCGTTTGCGTTCCGGAGGCGTCGTTTTGTGCCACTGTGCTAGGCTGCCTAAGGTGCATTTAAACTGCACCCTACATGTATACCAACAAGTGGTAAAAAAAAAAAAGCCTTGCCTTTTATCACAGAGATGTGCCTTGTTCACACTTCCAGCTTAAACTGCATTAAGGCATTGCTAAATTACACTGCACATGAACAAGGTACAGTATGGGATGTGATGCTTCATAAAAGCCTAATGCCCCGTTCACATTTACAGCCTAACCGCATCAAGATGCAACTGACGTACATGAACATAGCTGACAAGATCAAGGAGGTAAAATTCAACATTTCAGCAGACTTTGAAATATGGCATACTTTAATAAAGCGGGCCCACTTCAAACAAAGTTGAAGCTGCACAATGTCCATAATATAGCAAATGGATGAACTCAAGTTCATGACTCCATGAACTAGCAATGTAAATATGTCTCAAAACACACAAACATAAAAAGGCCTGTAAATATGTCTCAAAACACGAGCACAAAAAGACTTTCAATGGGGAGAAAAAACAAATTCAATGCACCCTGCATTTGAATACCTCCATAGTATAGTCTGGTTAGTTTTACTCCAACCCACAATTCATATCCAGACAATAGACAACATTCCGACTGGAGAAAATGCACACACACACACACACACACACACAAAACAAAAAAACAGGAGGTTATGAGAGAAACAGGGCAGCAGTTGTCACAAGAGGAAAGTACAAGTTAGATGTACTTCTATGACTCAGCTCTGCCTTCAGAGATAAAGATAGATCTCAAAACAATTGATTTGTAAAACAGTGAAGAAAGATCTCCATTCAAAGCTTCAAGAGATCTTCGTATTTCCTTTCCTCTTTTGTGAAGCAATTCTCTCAACTGATTTGTCTACTGTTGCAATCAATTCTTTGTTAATTGTACTTCTGATTTTTCTTACATCTGTCTATATATATCTTCCCCCCCCCCCCCATTTTTAGCAGGGATTCATTTGTTCATTTCTCTCTCTTCCCCCCTCTCTCTCTCTTTCTCATTCTTTCTTTCCTCTCTTTCCCCTCACACACACTTTGGTATTGTTTAACAGGCAATTCTAGCTAGGAATATGGAAAGCAAAAAGATATATCCTCTCTATGCCTAAGTTTTCAATATCTATTAAATCTATGTATTAAAGTGGTCTTCTTTCACTTAAGTCTGTCCATGTACAAATGTACATGTACATGTAATATGAGATTATCTTCATTACCTGTCTTGCATTCTCTCTCTGTCTCTCACTCTGTCTCTGTCTCTCTCTCTCTCTGTTTCTCTCATATCTACACATAAGAGTGACGGGTTATCATTAATACAGTGTCATCTTTCAGTCAAGAACAATAACTGTTTCCAAGTAATAAAAACATAATTTACAAGTACTTGTAGTTGAGTGCATGGTTTGGGACTGACGGTGGAAAGTAGAAACAAGCAAGAAAATCTGAGACTGAAAAAAAATGTAAAAGTTTGTAATTTCATGTAGAGGAAACACAGGTTATGACTCTTCTTGTGTGTAATAGTCAAGACGAAGGGGATATTCCTCTAGTGAATAAAAAAAGAAAGGTGACACACTCCACATGGACTTTTGTCATCTTGCAACAAAACCACATCTCCTTCCCCTCCATAAAAAACTCAAGGTTCTAATAAGTAAAAGGTAGTAGTAAATACCACCACTAAATGATTTTCCAAAGGACCTCCAAAAGATTTCCATACAATATTCCTTTAATAGACTTGTAAGTTGTTCACAAATATATTCAAATGTTATGCATACTTTTAAAACAAAGGTTGTTCTTGACAACCTGAAAGCTTGTCAGAGGCTTGTCAGACAGAGCAGCAAGTAATGTATGCAAACTACATTCCAAGTATTGTAGTTCATTCATTAATAACAGGTTAATGGAATACCTCATTACTAGGTCCCAAGGAAAGAAACATCCATAAATTTGAATAATTTTGTGAAAAGGTCTATTAGACTTTAATGTTGAATGAGGATACTCATTCACATACCACAGGCAATGTCCTTTTGCTACACATTCACAATTGAGCAATGATTGCCATAGCTTAACTTATAAATATTTGACAGCATTCACAGCTCAATACATCTACGCATGTCTATACTTCCTCCTAACATAAATGTTCAGTACATCTATTTCAAAGTTCTGATAAATTCACAGGAAAAATAATACAGGGAAGATACACTACCTGCCTGCTGTATGAATTCCTCTGTTACACAGCACACACCCCTTGTTGTTCAGCTCACTATATTATTTTTTTCCTTATTGGAAAAACTAAATCTCTATATACGGTAATCCCTCTTGATCTCTCACACAATGAATAAAATGAGCTCAAAGTCCTTGCTCTAAATCATACACAATTGACTACCCTTAAGTGACAGTAAGTAATAATGGCTAAATATTTGAGGATTTGTAAATCACATGTTTGGTATTGCTCAATTTTGTCTACGATATGCAGCTACATAAAAAAAAAAATCCTACATTCACAGCTGAGCCAGGGCATTTCTTTCCCTCTTTTCAATATTTCAATTCAGCATCAATGATACTGAATTCTTTTTTGTTCATTTCCATTAATTCTTTCTTTTCTTTACTCACAATTCCTTTCTCTCTTTCTATGTCAAAATTTTCTTCATGATACTGAATTCTTTTTTGTTCATTTTCATTAATTCTTTCTTTTCTGTACTCACAATTCCTTTCTCTCTTTCTATGTCAAAATTTTCTTCATGATACTGAATTCTTTTTTGTTCATTTCCATTAATTCTTTCTTTTCTGTACTCACAATTCCTTTCTCTCTTTCTATGTCAAAATTTTCTTCATGATACTGAATTCTTTTTTCTTCATTTCCATTAAATTCTTTCTTTTCTGTACTCATAATTCCTTTCTCTCTTTCTATGTCAAAATTTCTTTCAATAATTGAATCTACATGTACATCAAAATATTTTTGAAAATTCATGTGCAGTTTTAAATGTATGTTTCACCTTTGTAGAGCTCCACTGATAATCAATACAATAAATGAAAATCACCAAGCAACTAATATAGCATAGCATTGAGGAGGCTTACGGTTCACCATGTGGTTAGTCCTGAAAAGGATTGTTGAGTAAGAAGAAAAAGTGGAGAAAGTTAAGAGGAGAAGAAATGGTTTCCAAGCAAGGAATTATTATAAATAACCAGACTAGACAACTTTCACTTAAACCAGATTAGGTGTACACAGCCAATCTCGACTGAATGCCAAAAATACAACAACTGAAAAATAACTAGTAACTCACCTTTATCCCCATATAAAACAAATAGAGACAAATTTTTGAATATCTAACTCGTATATATCAACACCTGACATCAAAATTATTCTGAGTACATAAAGAGTGTGTACAAAAATACTGTGCCGACTTGCTAAAAACCAATAAAAAGTTCCACCTTTCACCTGCAGAGCTAAAGAATTGCATTGTTTGTCAAAAGAATAATACATGTTTACAACTCTATTTGTCAGACAGAACAAGAATGGGAACAATATTCAGATGCAAGAGACAGACAGCACAATGCTTTATGACCTTAAAGAAAATACCTAGGCATCGTTTCAAGAAACCGTCATAAGTACAAGGTCGCGAACATACCACTGAAAAGCGTGTTAGTCTTTGACAAACAGATTTCACTAGGATGTCGGCGAACTTGTACTTATGACGGCTTTGTGAAACGCTACCATGGAAACAAATGATTTACCTCCAATTGTGTATATTGGGTCAGCTTTGGGTCAGCTTTGGGTCAGAATTATAATGGATTCAATTATTCAAGATATCACACATCAGAGTATCAGTATTTGGGGGTTTTTTTAAAGCAGGGAGAGAGAGAGGGGGAGAACATGTTTGATTAATGATCTAAATATGGGCTTAGAATGAAAATGTGCACTTACATTGTAAACAGGTGATACTAACATGGAAGTTCATTGATTTTCAAAAGAGTAATATTCCTGTCTTCATGACAGATATTTCTTCAATAGTTACAACTTTTTTATGTACATGTAGTACAATTCGCTCTCTGTCTGTTTGCCCCCCCCCCTTCCCCCCTCCCCTCTCTCTCTCTCTCTAGCTAAATGTCAGTCTGTCTGTCTGTCTCACTCTCTGCATCTCTCTCTCTCTCTCTCTCTCTCTGTCCTTCCCTCTCTCAATGTCTCTCTACATCTCTCTGAATCTCTTTCTTTCTCTAATTCCTTTTCTGTTCTAACGATCTGTCTTTTTCTTATACCCCATTTATGCTGGGAATTAGACCGCCCAAGGACCGGTCCAGGTACACCCTAACTCCCTGTATAACTGGGTAAGAAGAATTTAGGGCGCCCGAAGTTAGGGCGGTCCAAGGAGTGCCCCAGGACAGGTCCAGGGGTACCCCAACTCCAGTATAAACTCTCGCAGTGATTTAGACTGGTCTAGATTCGGTGACCTCGTGTAAACCGGAAACTGTATACCGCTTCTGGGTTACAAGCATTTACTAATATTGCACTCCTGGATGGTCGTACATGTAAATGGCAGCATAAGTGGATTTGGGGTGGTCTAAGTTGGGGCGGTACAGGAGCCCCCTAAATTCAGGCCGCAGTATAAATAGGGTATTAGACTAGCATTTTCAGCAACTACTGCTGCTGATACCTGTACCTCTCAAACTTTTTTTTTCACTTTTATACCAACTACATGTCATATTTCAAGTACAACAAATGCTACAACCCACTATCATCTCACCATCAATTTCTTTCACCATTATGATTACTTCTACTACCATTAATACTTTTTTTTTCATGTCTATTTCTTGTACTTCACTACAATATTGTCAGGCATATTGCTAAAAAAAATCTAGACCTACAGATGTACTTGTACAAATGTATTACACAAGTTTCAGTCACAGAGAAAAAACATAAAATCTGAACAACTATTTTACCTGTTCCAGAACAGTTGCAGAAGTAGCCATTGACGAGATCTTCACAGGTAGCACCATTGACACACTGGTTATCAATGCATTCATTGATGTTGGTTTGGCAATTCGTGTCAGTCCATCCCGCTACACAGGTACATTCATAGCCATAGGCAAGGTCTGTGCAGTTGGCCCCGTTTTCACAAAGGTTGCTGGCGCAGTCTGGCAGTTTGATTTCACAAGTTATACCTGAAATATCAACAGTAACATGTAAAAATGACGATGAGTGTGGTTCCAAAGCAGGTTTGTGCAGCTGGCCCTGTTTTCACTAAGGTTGCTGGAGTAGTCTGGCAGCTTTATTTCACAGTTTCAACCCGATACAAACATGAACATCCAAAGAGCAAGGGGTAAAAATTAGGGTATGGTTGTATGGCAGTTCTGGGAAGCTTGCACCATTTACCCAAGTTGCTTACGCTGTCTTGCAGTTTAGTTTTTTACAATTTACGTCAGTCCTCAAGCAAACAAGCGCTGCATTATTCAAAACTTACGTACATACACATATATACATGTACAATTTCACAATTGATTTTCACTGTCTGGCACATTCATTTGAAGAGCCCATCAACTCAATGAAAACATGAGGTTATCAACCATATGTGGGAGTACTTCACATACGGCATGGGATAGTGTATCATTTGGTACATATACATGTACAAGTATTTGTGTACTCCACAGTTCATAATCTGGCTGATTATACTGTTTCCACAAACAATGTATAATAAATGCCACCAATCTAAATATGGAATAAGAACTAGCCTTACGAGACATTACACTTCCCAGGACAAGCAAGAAAATTAAAACAAACAAATTACCTCTGACAGTTATTGATAATTCCTTAATGCCTCACTCATTTTCACAATCCAGAGAACAAGAGCAGTAGAATGTCTCTAGATCCTCAAGAAACAAAAGCATTTCCAAAACAGAGCCACAACTCACAAGCTAATGAAGGTACATGTACATGTACACATCCCCAGTAAACATCTTCAACACATGTACATATAGATTATTGCTACTAGTAACACTTGTTAATTATTCCTAATCAGTTCACTGTTATAACCAGGCGCACAAGAGCATTAGATCGTCCCTAAATTATTTTCTTGAGAAACAAGAAAAACTTCCAAGATATAATCACAACTAAAATAACACTATACATGTATTGAAGCACACATTCCAAGACATTTTCCTACATGTATGTGTATATATGTTGAGAATTCCTACCTGTGACACTTGTTAATCATTCTTAATTGTCCAACTCACCGTCATAACCTGGTGCACACGAGCAGTAGAACGTTGTTCGGTCAGATGTGCAGTTACTCCCCTCCTGCTGACAGGGGTTGCTATCACACCAGTTAATCTCGTTCTGGCAATTCGTGTCGTTGAAGCCGGTCGGGCAGGAACACTGGTACGTGAACGAGTTGTCGGCGCCGTCCAGGGTCTGAGAGCACGTGCCTCCGTTGACACAGGGAGAGTTCAAGCAGGGGCCCGCAAACTCACAACGTGTACCTGCGTGTCAGGGGAAGGTGGGTAAAAAAAATGGAGGGGAAAATGTTAACTCTTCCAAAACTACTGGCACTTTCCCCTGTGAATAAATGTATTCAGCTCATATTATAAACTGTATATTATCTTTATCATACCTGTTTTGCTCTTTACTTTAAACTTTTGATGCCAGAAGAAGGAAATTTCTCATTTTTGCAGGTTAGCAAATATTCTGAAATACAGTTGACCTCCTATAAGAATTTAACTGCACTTTACTCCAATTTAAGTATCAATCTGAACAACACAATCTGGTCCAATCAATCGGCTAGCAACTAATTTTCATTACATGAAATATAAACCCCTCATAAAAAGTTTGGAAACTCAAGTTTGATCGATTATATCTCTCTTGTCATGTCATAATCATCGCTTTGTTTAGTATCACTAGAAAGTGTGTTTATTCCTCTTAAAAATGATGCCATATTTGTTATGATTTTTCAGTCATGAGATGAGCAGTACATCAGAATAACGGGCAGGGTCAAAAGTGAAAATTCCAAAATGCACTGATAAGCACTTGTATTGTTATGCAGAGCACTCTTCTTTCTTTGACATAAGAGAGTGTGATTTTTGACTGTGGGGCTGTTGTTCCTGACTTGTCATCCATGAATGCCAAATTCTAAAGAATCCTGAAAATGAAATTCATTCATTGTCTAAGTTTCAAACATGAAAATAAACATGAGAAATTTTGAATTCAAGCTTTGAAGTTTCTCTTGTTCTTGGGGTTTTTTTTTTTTTTTTTTTTTTAAACAGAGATCAAGTCATGTGAAATGAAGTGTACTGCATGGTTTGTTTTAATGTTCATATTCATGCTTGTTTGAGTGACAATGCATGAATGTGTAAGTGCTTGCATGTTTGTTCGACTTCATGCATGTTTGTTTCAGTACAGTGTGTATTTTGCTCATGGAAGATCATCTGAAAACACAGCAGCCCCACGACTCTTCAAAGAAAGAAGAATGTACAGCCAAACAAGAGCATTGCATTTTGCAACTTTTCACTTTTGACCTTGCCCCCTATTTTGATGTAATGCACATTCCATGACTGCAAAATCATAAGAAATGGGGTATCATTTCAAAGAGGAATAAATACACTTTCTAATTATACTAAAAATAGCGATGAATATGCCATGACAAGAGAGATATAATCGATCATACTTGAATTTCCAAACTTTTTTGAGGGGTTTATAATAGCTAATACATTAGAAGCAGACTGAGTTAAACCTGTCTTTCCACTGATTCTTCGACCGTCAAGTGCCAAACTCTTTACTACATCAAAATTAGCAAACTTTTTTAATGAAGTGTATAAACAAATTTCATTAATTCATGAAATGAAAACAAGATTTTTATTTCATAGTGACATGATTTTAAATTATTTAATAAGTTACAGAATTATGTCACTTTTAATGGGATGAAGAGGTCGACTATAAGCCAGTTCGTAATTACAATTTGTGCATGTGCAGATAAAGGTCATTTGTACAACTGACCTCTACTATAAGCTTTCATAGTATGCGGACCATGATGCTTGCACCAGTATGATTTTAATTGTGTAACAAGTAGCATGTGCACATACTAATTGGGGTCATTTAAGGGTTATTTGTACCACCTACTAATTATGCACTGGCTTATTAACAAGCCATAACTCAGTCTACTATAAAGTCTACTGACTTATTTCAAGTTTCAACATGAACTGATTTTACCTATTAATGTCTAGACATACATGTAGAGAATAGCCCTGATCTATGACAAGGTACATAATATAATTCATAAATAGAAATCTCACAAATACAAATAATTCTTACTCCAACTGTCAAAAAGGATGGTATTTTATTTTTTGCATAAACATACAAGTACTTGACTATTAATGTGAAATTATTCCTCACTGATCAGTATAAGTGTCATTTCATTATAAGGGATTCTTTTTTAAAAAATCAAGTCTCTAGCAAGTCACTGGTGAATAGTATACTATTAATACATGGTTGGGAGTGCGTTAGTGCGATCCGGCAACACAAAGGTTTTTATCGTGGTGAGTGTGTTAGACACCACGATAAAAACCTGCGTGTTGCCGGATCGCACTAAAGCACGAACTCACAACCATGTATTAATAGTTTTATAAAACGGGTCTACGATCTACAATCTACATGAACAATCTTAGCGTGTAAAAACATATAGCCAAATCGAATCATACCGTCTACGCTACATGTTTACATGTTTACAGATCCGGTTTGATGCAGATTAGCCATGCATAAGTACTTTTTTTTTGCACAGTCACGTGGTGTTTTTTGACCAATCAGGATGGCTACATTCTTGAACCCGTTTTATAATGGTGATATAATCAGACAATGACAAAATAACTCAAAGTCTGCTTCTTCGGTATTGAATATGATAAATACACTCCAAAGGAACAAGATTTGCTTTAAAATTAATGTAAAACACACTACCTGTATTGCATGTTATCAGAATTATAGACCCATTTTATGCCCAAACCTTTAAAAACATACTAGTTCAATAGATTATAGGTCAGTGTAATATAACAAGAGCAATAATACTTATCATTTTGAAGTAATCTGTTTAAATGTTTGTTTGTGATTTTATATATTGTGATCTTATAGAAAATTCAACCCAAAATATTTCCCTCAAAAATTCAAGTGACCTTTTATGAATTATGACAGTAAGATGTACATGATTGATATTGTTGGTTCAATGTACAATAAAAAATTTGAGCTTAAGTCTTTAATCTTCATAAATTTAATAGTATATTTACTCTGTTAAGTTTTTTATGTATAAAATGCAAACTTGTCTTCAACTGTGATGTAAATATTCAAAGATTAGCTAAGTTCAACACACAACAGAAAATGTCTGACAACATAGCAGAACTCATACTAACACTAAACAGAGACAAATAAACATTTACGATACAACTATATGATACAATGACGCAGAAAAATACTCACATTCAATGTAAAAAGAACAACTCAGAAACAATAACACATACTACACAAACAGAAAACGTACAGGTGCATACAAATACAGTGTTCATAGAATGCACAAAGATCACTAGACCAAAACGATACTCTCATCACCTAATGAAAGTACTTTATATATTTATATCTCAAAGCAAATCATAACATTGTGCGATATCTACCGATATATCCCAGTATCGATATTTGCACAATGTTATGCAGGTCACTCTATCAAAACCCATCCCATTCCACACAATGAAAGATTTTTTAAAACAATCAAAACTCACCTACGACAAAACAGGAACACATACATCACAAAACACTGCACAAGATTCACTACGACACAAAGTGAAGCTCAAACACATTGAGGAAAAGAAAGAGAGAGAGAGAGAGAGAGAGAGAGAGAGATCACAATGCTTACACAGAATGACAATAATATTGCATTTGTTAAATAGAGACGAGGTGCATCTGGTATATTTTCTAGAGCTCTGAATCCAAAGTTATTGAGCCAAACCACAAAATGTGGTCAATTGTCTTGAAAGGGTTAAATAGAGACGAGGTGCTATCTGATTGAAGCTGTCCTCAACTGCTCAACAGCTGGGTTGAATGAAAATGATTACTATGTGTAGATGTTATTCGAAGAGTCGTGTTTAGAGACTGGGGAAGTAAATGATAAAATAATCTGATTGTGATTTATAATTGATTGTTGAGATAGTATATCACTTATCTTGATACACATGTTAACTGCCAGGGTGTATTCATGACATTAAATACAAGTACATGTATGTAATGTATACAATATACATGTGTATTTATTATACATTTATATTATAAAGTATATGTCTTTCTATTTATGTAATAAAATATTTGTATCTAGTCTGTGAAATAATGCACATGTATTGCATATTTAGATAAAAAGCTTAGAAATGAATAACCATCACTTGTTCATTTGTGCATTTATTAAGTATTTTAATGTATGGAACTCAATCACTATAAACTGTTGTTTTTACAAACTTGTTTGTATGTCAATATGCTCATTCGTGGTAGAAAGATTAATGCAGAATAAGTACATTACACACAGACTAATAATAACATGAAAGAATAATGAATACGAATGTTAGAGATGAGATCAGCTATTCTTGTCATTGGAAAGTTGTTTTCAAGATTACTGCTTTGAAGACTTGATGAAAATGAGTTCATTTTTAGTTGAAATTAGGCCTGGTTGAAAGAAAAATATTAGTCCACCACTACCAATTTAATTTCTTTACACAGACTACAATATTCCAGCAATTAAAATGTTACTTTTCAAACAATTAAACTACACTTTATAACTAAACTATATTGTATTATTAAAGGAAAAAACACAAACTTACAAGAAGTTTGAAATACATACAAAGCTTTGTAAAGAGAGATATGTGTATTAATGTACATGTAAGACAATGACTTTTCACTGCTTTCACACAGACTTGTTTCAATTGACAAGCTTGGAATAAACTTCGCATAAGGCAGGCATAATTTCATTAGCTGCCATAAATGTGCTAGGTACTTGTATGTTGACTTTCTCTATACAGGGTGTCTCAAAAATATGCAACAAGATTTTGATTGGCAACATCTGTAAAAGTACTTAAAGTGTACAGCCACCTGAAAAAAAATCATTTGTATACCACTACAAAGTATAGAATTAACCTCAAAGAATTTTTTTCTGAAATTCTATAGGTCAACAGTTTAGGAGTATGAAAGAAAAGGATAACATGAAGGTGCTCATGCGGAACCGAACCTCCGAGTTGGGTTCCGCACGAGCCCTTATCTTGGCGATGCTTACAGCTGCGTTGAGTAGTCTACTCACGAGTTGCTTTTATGCTTATAGAGAGTATAATTAAACTTGTAATATCTCTTTATAGAAGTGATATTCGAAGCCCATATTTGGAATATAGTAGAATGACATGGAACCTCTAACATACAGAGTAAAATATTTTTAGGTGATTGGTACCCTTTAACCATCCTCAATGACATTTCGTGAGTACTGCTGTAGAAGTATCACCTAACTTTCATATGAAATGCTACATCTTACAAAAATAGTCATAACTATGTAGGTGTAGATTAAATCCTTGTGGAATTCAAACAGTTTAAAGCATTCTACTCCAACATTACCTTTAAAAATTGCATTGAGGAAGGTTACAGAGGTATGAAGATATTACCAATCAAAATCTTGTTGCACTTTTTTTTTTTGGAGACACCCTGTATTAACAATGCTCTACATGAAACAAATCTATGTGAAGGTGACATTCATGATGGAATAAAAACATTATGATTGTTTCAAAACTGGAATGAGACAAAAGACAAAACAAAGAAGAGTCTACTGCATGAGAGAAAGGCTGTATGAACCATTGACAGTAAAAATAGAACCTGTAACAAAGTGCAGAAAGGAGCATGTACATGTAATGTTATTTAAAGTTTCAATCCTTTGAGAAGAAGTGGAAAATTAATGTAAAAGTTCTAAGTAGAACTAAATGTCAAATGTGACTGCTAGAGCACTAGGATTTTAAGGCTAAAATTAGATTAAAGATGACAGAAATACATATACATGTACAATCTAAAAATGTTTCTAGACAAAATATTAGGAACATAAATTTTGACTGCACGCATACAGGTAGCCCTTAATAAGAAGAGTGATATTTTAAAACTCTGAATATTCTTTCAATATCGCAAAATGGACCAGAAACGCTTTCTGCCATCTCATACATGCCCCTTTCAAATACCTCTTTATGCACACACCCTAACAATTCTCTATCCAGAAGAGGGATTTAAAATATTGGTCTGGGATGAGTTATCTTTTTGAATAGATTTAGTCCTCTTTCCATGGAAAGCTTATCGCATATTATATTAATCCTTTCTGTTCCAAAAGCAGGTTACCATACATTCAGTTAATGGCTTTACAGGCTTGCAGTATAAGGAGTATTAATGCTAAAAAAGCATTAAATAGCTGTTCATTATAATGTCTTTAAATTCACCAGTCCACACACCCTTCTCCCATGCAGCCAACAAATGTGGAAAGGCAAAGAGAGAGATTTTGCAAGAGAAAGTACCTTTGTAAAACTCTATACAGTCGCACTTCCAGGAGCTTGTTCCCATGTCCACGCTACACTGCCCACTGTTCAGGCAGAGCTCGGCCGAACATTCGGCCACCTCACACGCGTCCCCTACGTATCCCAGGGTGCAGTTGCATAGGAAACTATCGGGGGATTCGACGGTGCACTGACCATCGTAATAGCAGGGGTTGGGATGGCAAGGGGCAATTTCGCAATTTCGGCCAAAGACACCAGGGGGGCAAATGCAGGTGTAGTTGCCCTCTGTGTTGGAACAATTGCCCCCATTTTGGCAAGGGTCAGAGGTCAAGCACTCATTGATATCTATGTCACATTGTAAGCCTGCAAAGTTCATTTAAAGATTTGGTATTTACATGTAATCATTAATGTACATTTTAGTGCACAGAGCCAGAAAACAAGTGAGGGCAGTATTCAAAAATTGAATTTTTGGTCAATTGAGTCAAAATCACACATTTTTTTTGGAGGGGAGGGGGTGGTGGGGCAACATTTTTTTTTAAAAGAAGAGGGTAATTTTGGTTTACAATTGAATGTCCAATTTCAACAAAAGGCAGCAAGAGAAAAGGGGATGGAAGAATGTAAACAAAAGGAAAAATATTCTTTTGATAATTTCAATTGAAGAATCAATACTTGATAAAACTTGAAAATTCTCAATTTCAATCCAATCCATGCAAAAATTGAGAAAAACAACAACTTTGGTTAGTTTCTGACAAACAGGTGGGGGCAGGGGGGGGGGGGTTCACGTTCAGATTGGACATGCCCTACCTATATATTAGTATGTTAGTAGTCTTAGTGGGGGGGGGGGGGAGGAGGGGGGAGGGGACATCGCAATGTTAGCTAAAAGCAAGTCTTAAAAGCATAAGAGAGCGCTGCGCTGTGCTCATGATTCTGTTAGATGTGTGTGATAAGTTTAATATGAAAGATGCATGAATTCATACAGAAACTCTTTTGTTTTTAAGATTAATAGCAGAAACAGAAAAGAGATCACTATCATCATTAAGGGAAACAGCAGGTGTATTCATAACAATGATGATAATGATGATGATGGGGATGATAATGATGACAATGTTATTGACAATGTTGTTGACGATGATGGTGATGATGTTGATAATGATGATGATGATGATGATGATGACCATGAGAACTAAAATGATGAAAAAAGTGATGATGGCAACAATGGTGAGGATGCTTTTTTAGGTTTATCATTATGCAGATGATAAAAGTGATAAGAGAATTCTTTAAACAGTTGATGATTTACAGTTAAATTCTCCAGTAAATACAGATACCATACTCAAAATTATCTATGGCAATCTCATGGCAAAACATGAGTGAAAGAATGAGAATAAATTACTTTTGAATGAGAAAAGGGAACATGTAAGTTGAGGTGATGGATGTGACAAATTTAGTTTGTTGTGGTTCATTAATTAGTTAGAATAGAGTATGAAAAAAACTGTCAAGGAGAGAAAAAAAAAGTCATTGAAGAAGCAAAACATACAAACACATGTATACACAAGACAAAAACAAACATAGATCTCACATTATCAGCATTATGATTATACAACTTCTAAAGTTTCTTATGAGAAAAAAAAAATACATAAAGTAATATTTTCTATTTCTTCGTACATCAATTTCATCAAAAATAATACAAATACATTTAGTCCCAATTTTCAACACAAATAATGAAAGAGTCAAAGAGTAGAAAAAGAAATCTTAAGGCCACCGCACACTACACGACCTGAGGTCGTACGACCTTCCGAACTACGGTATGACGTCACCAAACACCCAAGTTTCAGGTCGTAGGACCAGGTCGCACGATCAGGTCCCAGGTTTTGGCATGTTGAATTTTTGCGAGGTCGTGGACTAGGTCGTACGACCTCTAGGTCGTACGACCTCAGGTCGTGTAGTGTGCGGTGGCCTTTAGTTGTAGAATAGCAGATGGTACATTTAGTAAATATTTGTCACAATAATCATAACCTTTTTTTAGGTAAAATCATCATAATGTACAACAAAAATTCAAAACGAACTAATCTAAAATTTACAATTATAATAGAAATACATTTCTACATGCTTTACAAAATAATTGATAACCAAAACCTAGTATTTATAGAGAAAGAAAAGTTCCTGTTTCATCATGAAATTCGAAACTGGTTCATGGAAGAATGTTGATCTCAAGATGAACAATTAAAAAAGGGACTATGATCAGAAATTTGTTTTCAAATAAGGTTTCATTTTTCGATACATGGTGGTGAACTTGGTGACACAGTAAGGGTTAAAGGTACCAATCAAACAAAAATATTTTGCCCTACATAGGGGTTCGATGACACGATACTGTAAAAAAAAATGTGAACTTCAAATGTTACTTCTAGAAAGATATATTACAAGTTCAAATAAACTCAATAAATAACATCGACTTGTGAGCAGATTAGTAGACAAAATCACATATGCATTCACATAGAAAAGATAACCACGCATGGATTTGTATGTTTTACTTTTTATTCTTTATACTCCCCAACATTTAAACCCTGAAAAATACTGAGTAGAGTTATTTCGGTTGATATTAGGTGTATTCTTTTAAGTGATTGGTCCCTCTAAAGTGTACCAATCAACTAAAAAAAATAATTTGTGAACAGCTAAAATGTATCAAATCAACCTCAAAAATCTATACCTGGCATTCTACAGGTTAACAGTTAAAGGAAACCAAAACCCAAGGAGAGAATCAATGTTATTGGAAAGTGAGAATTCAGAGAAGCACTTAACAAAAAGTTTCATTAAAATTGGTTAAAAAATGAAAAGAGTTATGGAAGTTTGAAAAGTCTTGTTTTACTTTCTATGGGGATCCTCAAATTGGCAAAATTGCTTCAAAATGGCTGCTTTTGTGAACAACTCTCCATTTGTTTTGTACACAGGTTTTCAGATTTTCCCCATTATCTTTCAAGGTGCAGTTAATCTCCTTCTGAGCTCAACATATATAATGGGAAAATGTATTTTACACCACATATGTCAAGTTCAGGATGAGACAAGGAGCACCCTGAAAGATAATGGGGAAAATCTGAAAATGGAGAGTTGTTCACAAAATCAGCCATTTTGAAGCAATTTTGCCAATTTGAGGATCCCCATAGAAAGTAAAACGAGACTTTTCAAACTTCCATAACTCTCTCATTTTTTAACCAATTTTAATGAAACTTTTTGAAAAGTGCTTCTCTGAATTCTCACTTTCCAATAACATTGATTCTCTCCTTGGGTTTTGGTTTCCTTTAAGGAGAAGGAAGAAAATTAAAGGAAAAGGAGCCTGCCTGGAACTCAAGTGGAAGCTAGGTTCCATGCGAGTGTGTACTGGTGCGTCAACTAGTCTAACAAGTCGCTGTAGTGTTTATTTAGAGGGTGTTTAAATTTGCAATATCTCTTTATTGAATGAACATTTTAAGCTCATACATGTACATGGTATAGCGACATGGAACCCCTATTAAACATACAGAGCAAAATATTTTTGGGAGATTGGTAAACTTCAAACACTGTATAAGCATAAACTAAACTCTCAAACTTTTCATTCATCTTCTTACCAAAGTTTAAGCATGATATTACCGCCCCAGTCATAGTTTAACTACATTATGATGTCAATTGCAATTAGTACAAGGAAGCATTACACTGGCAGCCAACATCATGCAGTGAAAATTGCTGTTAATTGGGTCATAAATTCTGCATGCAAATTATCGTTCCATGCAAATGCGGCATGCAGTGTACTAGAACATTTGCAACAATCTGTGTACCATAATCAAGTTCCAAGAAAAAAATTGCAAATATTAAAGCCTCCCTTAAACAAAACAAACAAATTGGTGTGAAAAGAGTAATATTTTAGTATACTAATGATGCACGTTCCATTAAAGTAATTAGCAACATATTAAATGAAACAAAGTGTGTACATCTAAAAAATCAAGATCATTATTTACTACATTTTGTAGAATATAGCAATTTTTAATACAATACACATCAATGAATTGTAGATACTAAATACATGTAGCTAAAAACAGATAGTATTAAATTTTGTTATATTTCCTTCATAATTATTTTTTTTAAACAAGAATTGGAATTAAAGATAATAAAACTAATTCTGTTTGAAAATTGATGCATTAGATAATGATAACGCTTCTATTCAAAGTCAATGGATTTCTTGATTTAATTGCATCATCTGCTAACTCCTATTATTTGCTGACAAAATGGACAGAAAACATAATAGAAAACAGTAATAGCTCTGAGAAACAAGCAACGGATGGCCGAACGGGATTGGTCAAGCTGTCATTACAAGACTATTCCCATACATGCGTATCTGTGTTGGTGCTTTCAAGCCTATACATTTTTCAGCAAGTCACTGTAATTTTCTATCATATTTTGCTCGTCTGAACAACCCATATGCCCGAAACAAGGAGGATAGACAGTAAGTCTAGAAAAAAGTTTCATGAACAGAACTCGAGATTATCGTAAAACAGAAGTGACCAAAAAGTGAAGAAAAAGCAGAAAAGGTTAGTCTTACCTTCATAGTTATCGGGGCATGAACATGTGTAACCATTGATCAGATTATCACATGTTCCAGAATAGCACGGATTAGATAAGCATTCATCGATATCAGTTCCACAGTCCTGACCTTGGTAGCCTAAAATTGTATAAAAAGAGACAAAGAAATAAGAAGATGCAATGCAAAACAACACGGGTATCTAAAGCAGTTGTAGTTTAGTAATGTACATGTACATCCTTGAGTAAAAAAAATGTCAATCCAAAATGGTCTTAACCCGTTGCCTACAGGTACCAGGGCACCTGTTGCATAAAACTTACCATTAATGGTAACTCTGCTATCAATGGTAACTACCATGGTAACATCACTTAACAGCCAATCAAAATCAAGGTTTCCAAGTGACCGTTAATGGTAAGTTGTATGCAACAGGGCCCAGGTGGTCCCTGTGCAAAGCCTATGTGAATAAGAGAATTCAGTAGTCAACGGGCTAACAGTATTGATCAATTAAATCTGTTAAATTTGGAAAGGATCTTTAACAAAAATCATAGTTTTCCATCAAATCCAAACTGCAAATATCTACTTGAGACTTATTATTTGTTTTGTGTTACCAATCATAAATATACATAAAGCATATGAAACAATCAAATCATCAAATGATCAATGCAATTAAAATTCAACCAATCACTAATTCTACCTGGCAAGCAGTCACAGGTGTACTCATTCACACCATCTATGCATTGCGCTCCATTCAGACAAGCATTAGGTTGGCAATCATCGATGTTCGTCTCGCACAGGTCTCCTGTGAAACCAGCAACGCACTGACAATCATACGTCAACAATGTTATGTTCGAAACACACGTAGCTCCGTTCTGGCACGTGATGGCAGCGCAGTAGTCGGTCTCGTACGCGCATCGTGCACCCTCGTATCCTTCCACACATTCACAAGTGAAGCTGTCGGCACCAGGAGAAGAAGTGGGAACATCTGTACATGTCCCTCCATTCAGGCAAGTGTCATTATCACATGACGCAGATACCTACCAGAAAACAAATTGAGACACATACTGTTTTGTTTCCTAATAATTTCTTAATTATTTTTGCCTAGTTCTGTAATAATTGCAAATTTCCTCTCATTGCTGCTGTGAACTGATAGATACAATGTTCACTTGAGAAATAGATTATAATTTTTCACTTGAATACCACACAGATGAAGTGTATACCTGAATGAAATTACTTCCAGAGATATTGAATGAGAATGATAATCATAACATTCCACTTTAAAATATATATCAATATTCTTATTCATGCAAAAGTGTAATAAATGTAGCTGCGCCTTTCTACTTTTTCATATGAAAGAATTTCTTCACACTTACACTCTGCCATTTCCAAAGTCGATTTCAAACATTAATTATTCATGATTACTTTTGGTATAGATAATAAATTGGTCATAAGACAGCCCTAGAAGGCAATCATCAAAATCTTTCTACAAATATCACAAGTACATGTATCAACGATTTTAAATTCATGCAAAGGGAAATAATATTAAGTGTATATATATATTTTTTTGTCCATTGTATTCAGGGTAAAATTCAATATTCTAATAGTAATTTTATTGTCATAAAAACATGTCAAATGTGCAGCTCGGGAACTGAAATTCTTCCATTTATGAAATGTAGCATTCGTATGACAATATACCAGTAACTGACATAACAATTAGAATAAAATATCTATGAAAATATAAACATTGTAAAATTAAATCTTGAACATTAAAATAAATTAGTCCATTATTGTACAACAATCATTAATATCATCTGTTGAGAGTTGGTAAGGGGCCAACTCTTTGTCACAGGATTTGATTATATGCCCTTCTAGCTCTAAGCAGGCAATATTATATTATCATGGATAAGAAGAAAAGGATGGGAGAGTGTAGAACAAAACAGGAGACGTGAATAGAGAGAGAGATAGAGAGAGAAAGGAAAAAAAGGAAGATTGAGAGAAAAGGAGAGAGAGGGAGAGAGGGAGAGAGAGAGAGAGAGAGAGAGAGAGGGAGGGAGTAGATTTTCACAACAACAAAATAAAAGAGGAGAGCTGAATCACTTACATTGAATTCACACATTCTCCCGGTGAACTCTGGAGGACAGGCGCAAGTGAATTCTGCAATGCCCTCTGTGCAAGTCCCACCGTTCTGACAGGGATCCGACGCACACTCATTGATCTCCTGGCTGCAGTTGGTGCCTTCATACCCCGGTCTACAGGAGCATCGATATCCATTCACCATGTCAAAACATGTTGAATTAAACTGACAAGGATCCGGGTCACAATCATTGATGTCCGTCTCACAGTGGTCCCCGGTAAATCCTGGGAGGCATACACAAGCATATGCGTTCCACCGATCGGTGCAATTGCCCTCGTTCTGACAGGGGGACGATGAGCAAACGTCGCGACCGGCATCACCGGTGGTGACACCAGTGATGGAAATAGCATAGAACTGTTCCTCATTGGTAGCATTATAGATTGACTGGTTGAAGAATGGCAACAAGAAAGTTCCAATGCGGACATTGTCCAGATTCCCTTCAAAGAAAGTGTAGATGTCAAAGTAAACATTGTTGGTGATGTCAGTACCTCCAAGGTACACAATCCCACCACTGCCACCATTTAACAGGTCATTCAGTCCACCCTGGAAGGTGATCTGTTCAGTTACATTGAAGTCATCAATGGCAAGTGTCACTTCTGGAGATGCAAAGGTAATCCTTACGTCATGCCAAACACCATTAGATACAGGATAATCGAGTTGGATTTCATACTGGGTACCCAGACTGCGAGCTTGAGAGCCAAAGAAGAACCTGACGGAGAGAGTGGAATTCTGGATGTCTATGGTGATGAAGTAACCTAGGACATCATTTGAAGAATGCATTATCACGCTATAGTCTCTACGTGTTCTCAGTCTAAAAGTAATGGTGCTGATATCCCTGGTGGTATTAAGGGAATTGTTGTACTTGATGAAGCTTCCAGAACCACTGAATGTAGCTGGTGTAAGGCCTAGAATAAGAACAATAAAAAGTGAAAGAGAAATGAGTATCATGCAGTGATGAAAGTACTCTTCCATTAGATGATATGAATTCATGTGAATTCTCTTCAACGCAATTTTTCGATTCTGCAATACCAAACACCTTTTCTATTGTAACATACACATTTTCTATAAAGACATGTACATGTATGTAATTTCATAACTAAGAACATAAATATAGCATCATTTCCGTATTAATTGTGTTACATCACTACAGGTTTTTCTTTGTGTCTTTAACTGCAAAAAGGGAATCTATTTGTCTGAACAAATCAACTAAACTGTGAAATATTTGTCATGTGCATTATTTGTATTTGCTGATTCATAGCAGTATGAATAGGTTGAAGCATATTATGTTGCAATGAAAAAGTACTGTGATAAAGATTTTCATCTTCATATAATAGGAGGTAATCAGAACTCACATTCATATCCACCATCTCTATCAAGACAGTCTGCTCCCCCTGGACATGGATTCCTGGCACAGATTGTTTCCTCCGAGCAGTTCTTCCCTCCAAAACCGTTGGGACAATCACACTCAAAGTCATTCCAGGTGACGCTGCACACCCCTTCGTTCTCACAGGGTTCGGGGTCACAGGTGTTGTCACTGTTGCACATGCTGGTCACGTTAGAGTTGGTAGCGACAGGGATGGAGTCGATCTCAAAGCTTGGGATGTCCAGAGGGAAGAACTCCAGGGAGTAGTTGTTGTACTTGACATCCCAGAGACATCCTTTAAAATACTCGGAGCCCACTGCAGCAGGTAGGCCACCAGCACTGAAGTTCGCAACACCTCCAACAAAGATCTCGTCAAAAGAGGGCTCACTGCTGTTTGCAAGCACTGCCGTCTGAGCCACAGCTGAATCCAGGGACAGGCTCACATAAGTGGACTGTCGGATGAACTCTAGAGAATGGTACTTCCCATCAGAGACAAAATCGGACACCCTGAGGCGATCAGTGCTACTGTCAAAGGACACTTCAGCAATGAGAGAACTGTTGTCTACTGCAAGTACAATGAAATCCTGTCCTGTTCCTGTGTACAAGAGAAGTCCATACTGTTCCCTGGTGCGGAAGATGAGTCTGATGGTGTTCTCAGATCTGGAGAGGGGGTACGCTGAGGTGTCAAACATGGCATAGCTTGTAGTCTCTTCAAAGCTGAAAGTTCCTTGCACAAAGCCTAGGTTATACATGTAAACGAAAAGTACGCAAATACATTACCATCTCCGAAGTCATCATTCTAGAAGCAAGAGTGAAACTAATTCAGAAAAACAAAGTAGTTGAGAACGAGAGCGAGAGAAAAAGAGTGGTTCTACGTCTATCTGTATACCTACATTCAACAATGTCATTCTGTCAAAGTTAGCATAAATTTAGATAAGTTCTACTGAAAGCCTAAAAGTGAATCTTAGTGTTTGATTTACGTGTTGCATATAAACGACACATGCTCCTACTACAACAGCTGCGCAGTCAATATCATACACTATTCTGAATTTCTGACTTCAATCCTGGACCAAACACTAACCCTTACCCTAACCCAAAACCTAACCTAAAATCCATTTTGCAACCCTAACCCTAACCCCATATCTTGGACAAAATATATACCAGAGCAAATGTCGAAAAGAGCAAATGTCGCCAGAGCAAATGTCACCAGAGCATATGTCGGAGCACCATGTGTAACACATTTAACAAAATAAATCGGAGCCCTACAGTTACATAGAAATTAAGTGGGTTCAAAATTAACAATGGGTAACCTTAAAGAGTTTGAATGTTACGTTGATGCAGATCATACATGGTTAAATCATCTCAGCAAATGATGGGACAGAATGAAACCTGAAACTGCCTTTGCAAAAAAAAAAATGCCTGACTTTGTCTAAATACTTCACAAAAATATAAATGTCTCAATATGGTTAGTTTAATCATACAGGGTTGTTCCACAGTGCTTTTCCTAATTAGATTATACATCTGTCCATCACCTATTCACAGTGCATCATGTAGGTTCAATATGTACTCACTTGTTGCACAACTTGGACCGGTGTATCCAAGCTGACACTGGCAAGTGTAAGACCACCAGAGATCAGTACAGTCTCCTTGTCCATTGCATGGGTCGGGGTTGCACTGTGGTGTCCTGGAACAGCCGCTCTCAGGGTGTAAATTAGTTGTGGGCATTATGAATTCATTTATGGATGAAGATTGCTGGACATCCCTCATGCATCCAGTGTAGGCATTATTGGGTTTGGGTCCTGAATAAGTTGTAGGCACATGGCCAAAGTAAACAGTGCTGAAGGTAGCAACTGTGAAGCTGAAGTTGCCTGTTCCACTGCAGGTATCCTGACAGGTGTCTGATGTTACAGTCACCTGAATAGAGCCTGGGATACCATATTCTGGAAGAGGGTTGTAAAGATATATTCCAAAGTCATGCCACTCTCCATCATCAAGACTAGCACCAACACCTTCAATCGTCAAAGATTCCCCTGACATATCTTCAATGCAGGTCACAAACAGAGAACCATCCACCATTTCAACTGTTAATGAATCGCCAATGGAGAAGGACTGAAGCAAATGCCCACTTGGTATGGTAGTTGCAAATGAAAGTGAAAATTGAAAATTGAGAGCAGATGGAAAGGTATACTCAAGATATTCGCCAGTACCATAGAAGCTAGCACTTGTATCAGCAGCACAGTATTCTCCTCCATATCCTGGTGGGCAGGCACACGAGAAACGCTGAGCTCCCTCACTGTAATACGGCTGGCAGGTTGCCCCATTTAGGCACTGTGTATTGTCGATGCAGGCTGTCAGCGCTACATCACACCTTGTATTTCCAAACTCTCCTGTAATACAATGGCAGTAAAATCCACCAATCAGATCTTCACAAGTCCCTCCATTTAGGCATGGATCTGACGAACATTCGTTTATATCATTATCACAGAGGACGCCATCATAACCATTTGCACACTGGCAGTCAAACCCATTTACGCTATCATTACAAGTCGCACCATTTTTGCAAGGATCAGACGCGCATTCGTCAATGTTCACCTCACAGTCCACCCCTTCAAATCCAGCTAGACAGACGCACACGTAGCCACTGGCATTGGCGTAACTGAAGACATCCGGGACGTAATCACTGTATTGGTTTCCTGGCTGATAGAGGGACCGATCAGACAACTGAAGACAGGTGGCCCCATTTTGGCAAGGGCTTGAATCACATTCATCAATGTCAATGTCGCAGTTGATGCCTTCATAACCAAGGTAACAGGAACAGTTATAGTACTTGACGCCATCCAGGCATGTCCCTTCATTTTGGCAGGGGTTGTAGGCACAGTCGTCGATGTTATTGGTGCATAGAGGTCCATCGAATCCTGTATCAAAGCAGTTACAAACGTACCTGTACAAGAAAAGAAAAAGAGGGTTGTACACCATCAAGAAAACTATATTATTTTTGGGGCGAGTATGCTAAATTGGAAAAGATGAGTGAGAACGGAGAAGCTGATCAAACATACATTGTATTACCTTTCAATACCAAGGTACAACTGTATGTACAAGAGTATCACTGCTAATATTTTCGGGGGAAATGACATTCTTGCATGTCGATAATTGAGTGTTTAGCATCCACCTTTTAAAGTGATTGATTAACTTTGTGAAAAATTGTAAAATCAGCTCAAATGCCAGTGAATTGTGTGCAGTCCTCTAACTACATATATAATTAAGGATATGTGAAAGTATGAGAGAAAATGGAACCCGTTTACTATCCTAAAAAAGAGAAAATCGCGATCAATCGCTAGCGCAAGTCGCTCGGCTTCTTCGCTGCGCTGCAGTCACAAAAACCAAGCACCAGCGCTTGGCGATTTCGGAGCGGGTTTCCAGCCCATACGGTATTCTGTGATAGAGCGAGGTATGCCAACCGTAAGAGTTCTTTAGGGTTCGGTGGTACTCTGTCCCGACATCAATGTTCAATCGTAAATATCTTGATATATAAACGACCGATCAGCTTATAAAACTCAGGCGATTCCTGTCTGAGCTAAAGGTTTGCAATTATGATTACAGCATTAGCTGGAACAGTGATTTTTTTTTTTCAATCCTGGGCAAAGTTAATCAATGCTTTAAGAAAAGGATAACGAGTTGAAAAATAATTGAGATACAGCACTAGTTTTCAATTTAAAGCTGCCTTTAAAAACTGGTAGAATTTTAACAATCACCCTATCTTACAGTCATTCCTAAATTAAGATTATCATTAGAGGTTAGTTGCACTTTATTTCTAATTTTAGCACATTTTTTATTTTCAAACTATCACTTTTGACTTGCAAATATAGAAAATTGCCTGCAAATACATTTTAAGCTTCTACAAGGGAGAATGGTGCATGACAGCAAAATTAGATGCACAGATGTTTTTCAAATCCTGTTAAATGATGGCGCTGTTTAGGAGGTTCAGTTTATGGCAACTTTAAAAGTATGTCCATGAGCAAAGCTCAACTTTCAACAAATTTCTTCCATGATTCAATAAAAGAAAAATAAAAGAAGCATTTCTCACAAAGAAGCTATGTTAACAACTAGAGATGCTTACATGCATCACACAAATGAATGAATCCACAATTGTAGCTGAGGGATCAATACATGTGCAAGTATGGTAAAATTGAAAATGACAAAATGCAATCATGCAATACTACACCTACATGTATGCAATGACCACATTTTCCTTCAATCATGCTAAGATTTCAAAAATAAACGTGAGACATAAAATGTATGTTTACATGTACCTGCATACATGTAAATTACACAGCACAAATAAAAAGGAGAAATAATGGATATGTGCTTTAAAGCAACAAGCTCATATAATTATTCAAACAGATAAACACCCAAAATCATTTATCACTTACATGTACATGTACTAGAAGTGGTTATTCTTATTTTAACAGCCACATGAAATAGGTCCATGGAGTTATTGGAATGATTACAGTAGAGGTTTTAAAGGCCACCTGTATCTTTGCGTTGTGCAACAATAAGCTGAAGCTTGTAAGCCTGGATGTTCAAGCTGATGTAAAATGATCCCATAATTCAAAATTAACTGTGTACGCATTCCTTGCAAAATCTTCTTCATCCCTTCACTGTGCAAAACGCAGATTACATCATACATTATTGACCTGGGTCCCATTTCATAAAATTTGTTATCAATAACAACTGCCACATTTCTATGACAAATTTGCTCTCAGCCAATCAGATGCAAGGATTTCAGTAGCTTATAACAATTATCGTAACTTGTTATTGACAACAAGTTTTATGAAACGGGGCCCTGCAGTGTTGTAAAAAGCTGCATCGAAAAGCCCTGGAAATTTTCTGCCGTGTTGAAAACTTTTTTATCTTGCATGAAGAAAATGTCTTTTTTCTGTGTGTGTCTTGCCTACAGAAATATCCAAGGGAGGGTCACAAAGTGTCCACATTCAAAAAATTTTAATATTGAAAAGTACAAACACTTGTTTAGCTGTGAAAGATGTCAGGATATTCAAAAAGTACATTGAAATTGTAACACCAACAAAACATGGTTCAGCTTCGGACAAGCTATCATGGCTAAGGTTTCTGTAGGTTTTCACAACCTTTTTTATAGATTCACAAATGGGTCATTCACGATTTTCTGCCACAAAAGAGGCAAAAAAGAGGCAAAAATGAGGTGTGAAAAAATTATGGATTTCTCAAAGTGTAATCCACGCTACATTTACCGTACATTGAATTCGTACCATGTAGCTCATTGGTGAGTAACACTGGGATGAAGCACCTAAATCACAGGGCAATTCTGTCATTTCTGTGCAATGTGTCCCGTACGACACATATCTTATATCCAAATAATCTCTTCATATAACCACTGAATGATGGTTCTTTCTGGTCTCACTACCATCAGTCAAGGTTTTATGACTTTTATCATAAGATTTTTCACTTACGGATGAAATTCATTAGTTGTTGTATCTCAACATTTTATTCTATTTCATTTATGTAAAGTCACAGGGTTTGGAAATGTTATTTAGTTAATCTTTTTCTTTTTCCGGTACCCATGTGACTCTCTTCTACATGTAAATCTACTGTTGTTTTGTGTTCACTGATTTCTTGATTTTGTCTTTGGCGAATGAATAATAAATAAATGATAGTAATATATGGAAAATAGTCAAATATCGTATGGGACACATTGCACGGAATCACCCTAAGCATGTCATAAGGGAACTGTATGTTAGTAAAAAGATCATATATCATGAAGGAAAGATGGACTTATTCTACTTGATATTTTGGATCAAATATACAATGTACATACATGTACACTGTCTAATAGCAGTTCATAGCAGACATCTATTGTTATATGTGTGCAGTATTCCACTTTACACTATGCAGAAAAAAAGGGGGGTAGGAGGCAATAGCCACAAGTGTAAAGTGTTAAGGAAAGCATAAAAGGAAATATAAATTAAACAAATCCAAGCAAGTGCTGTTACTGCTCCATCACAGATCCATTCAGTTGACGTGCAATGTGCAAATAAAAAAAGAAGAAAATTATTCTGAGATAATTAAATTCCTTTCATAATAATATGCACGTACAGTTCCTGAGTCAAAGCAGATTTATCAAAATTGTATGACACATTACTGTATGCAGATACTACCGTGCAATTTAAATATTCAGCCATTGTTTTGAAGCAGGTTTGGCAAAAAAAATAAAATAAAAGCCAATTTAAATTATGTTTTGTTTTGTTTTTTCAAAACGAAAGTTCAAATCTTTTCATAACACTTAAATTACAATATTTTCTTTTACTTAATTTCTAAAATGCCAAACAATGGCACAGAATCGTATAGCTGAATCCAGAGACCCAGGTAATAATAATAATACTGTAAAGCTTTTTTAGTTGGTTACATTGTAACCAGTAAAGAGCTTTACAAGAAACAGTCATCATTATTAATTCTATCATCAACATTGTTTTGAAGACTTATTAACGAGGCAGTCAACATGGTGAATACCACTAAGTGCATGCATGCAAAAGGGATCATATGAAAATAGGAAAGAGGTGCAGTGATTCAAAGAGTGAACTTACCCTGGCCGAAAATTGCTGCATAACAGTGATAGAGCCAAGAAAATGAAATGCATACACCAGCGATAAAATGAAAGATATATGAAATGAATGATACAAATCGTGGATAGGTACATGTAATGAAATATAGGTACACTGCATCACCAAAAGATACATGTATGACAGCACTTGGTGAGAATGATCTCAAGATTTAACAAGTGAATGAGTAAATTACGCAATGCGTAATAAATGTCCCCGCCGGAAGTGCAGATCTGTGGAAATTAACTACCCTGAACCTTAAAACTTCAGTGAAAAACTTTAGTGAATAAAATAATAATGTTACTGCATGCAAAAGAAGAGAATACCAACAATGCATGTATACAACTGAAATATAAAACATGAAAACATTATGAACCTTCAGCCATTTTGAATAAATTTGCATAAATTTGCATGAATAATGAATTTCAAAATTCTGTGAAGAAGTTTGGAAGCCCCCACCCAGCCCTATCAGATAAAACAATCGGAATCAAAATCCGATGTGAAATAGAGGAGAAGTAGCATTTTTCATCAATTTTGAATAAATTTGCATAAATTTGCATAATTAATGAATTTCAAAATTCTGTGTAGAAGTTTGGAAGCCCCCACCCAGTCCTATCAGATAAAACAATCGGAATCAAAATCCGATGTGAAATAGAGGAGAAGTAGCTGCATTTTCTAACATTTGAGCACACAGACGGACGGACGCACAGACGGACGGACGCACGGACGGACGCACGGACACACACACACACACACGCACACACGAACGGAGCCCGTTTCATAGTCCCCTCGCGAACTTCGTTCGGCGGGGACAAAAAGAATTAACCCTTTCAGGACAGAAAATAGTTCAGGGCTAAATTGATCACCTTTTGTTTTTCAAATTAGCAACAATATTTTTATTTTAGTGCTATATGCCTATAATTAGGTGTAATGTCTTTGAAAAAAATATACAAGGCTAGGAATTTTGTCAAAAAGTTTTAAAAATTGCCAATTTTGAGAAAAAACAATGATTTTGAACCTCTCAATGTGTTGCCAATTCAAGGATATTAAAGCTTATTCTTGTTTTCAAAATTCCTGGAATTAATGCAATTTGGTCATGCAACAAAAATGGACACAGGGTGTGCAGAAATTTTTGCTCTTTCTACTCATGCATCTGGTATATTACTTAGAGCTCTGAATCAAAAGTTAATGAGCCAAACCACAAAATGTGGTCAACTGTCTCGAAAGGGTTAAGAAAGAGATGAACCTCTTGTGTTTAAGTGGATCACTGAGAAGTGAATTTTAGAGAATTACTGATCTTGGTAAAGAAAATGATTCATCTTTTAAGCATGGAATAAGAGTACCAAATGTCCATTTTCGATAAGAAATGACAACTACATGTACATGTACATGTAAAAACAATGGCAAGAATGAAATATTTAATTTCATAACATGTATATGTACATGTATGTTACTTTCTCAAGATAATAACCTTTTTGTTTCAGTGTATAAAAATATATAACCTTGTAGTAAATGACTGTCATTGAAAGAAATTGGTTTGTTTGTGATTTTGACTGGTCAAAGTGGAAAACATTCACAGAGAAAAGTATATGCAAAGAGATTTTTAAAAAATATTTTGAAAAATCAATGAACATAACATATAGAACATAAGGGGTGAAAAATATTGTCTATGCAATTTGAATGAGCTAGTTATACATGTACATGTATATTTTCATGGAATATCCTTTCAATATAGGATGTCATGGGATGTATGGGAAGTGAGGTAATGCTTGAGAAAGATTGCAATGAAATGAAAAGAAGTGAATTCCGAGGCCAGCCAGAAGAAATACCCACATGCAAACCCCACAAACATACCAAATGGCTTAAAACATTGCATAGATTGGGATTAGAAACATGTCTATTGAGAGCTGATTTTCTATGCAGTTTCAATGAATCTGTAGTCTAAAGGAGTTACAGAGAAGGAAATTCACTATTACAATCTTGCTCTACTGAAAAGAGCTCTGGTTTAAGAAAATGCATTTATGTAGACTACATTTAATGACACAACTTTCCACGATTATTCTACGATGAACCAGTACAACATGTACTGTTAAGGATATACATGTATGTGTAGCCTGTACATTATTTCCTTCAAGTAACCAATTCTAGAATACTGAAAAGCTTTCTTATCAAAGCTTTGCCCAAACTATGCTATGCATTTAAACCTTCATGAGAGCAATAAAGGGAGGTGATTTTTTTTTTTTAAAGGAGACCGCTACAGAACGCAAGTTAAATGCAAACTATTGAGTTTTGTATGGTTTAAATGTCATATATTCGTGGAAATATACTCCTTGGAAAGAAGTCAAAAGGAAGACTTTGCAAAGGTTTCTTTGATACCTTTGCAGACTGTTGAGTAATAGGGTACAGAGAAATGAAACAGCTGGCTCAAGATCGTAGCAGTTGGAAAGATTTTGACTCTAGAAATTGATTGGGTCACTAAACCTGTCACTTGAAAGATCACCATTGATGATACTCACCCATTTACTTCGTCCAAGCAAGTCCCACCATTTTGACAAGGGTTTGAAGCACACTCATCAATGTTGTTCTCACACATGGTCCCATTGAAGCCTGGTGTGCACTCACATCTGTAACTGTTGACCTCGTCTACACATGTAGAGTTGTTGGAGCAAGGAGAACTTGCACACTCGTCTATATCCGTTCCACAGGTGGCATCGGTGTAGCCCGGAACGCAGGTGCACATGTGACCGCTTGGTAGATCCGTGCATGTTGCGCCATTTTGACATTCATTGATTGCAGACAGTTCACACTCATTTAACTCAATTTCACAAAAATCACCGATGAAATCTTTAGAGCAGTAACACTCAAAATAATTGGGCATATCCACGCAATAGCCATTGTTTTGACATGGATTTGAATCACATTCATTAATATCCATTTCACAACGATTGCCTTCAAATCCTCCCGCACACGTACAATTGACATTCCCGTCAACAATGGAGCATGTGGCACCATTCTCGCAAGGAGTTAATGAGCAGAGATTGTCTTCACAGTTGGGACCGATATCCCCAGCCGTGCAGGCGCAGTAGTACCCACCATTGGTGTCGGAGCAGACAGCCCCATTCTGGCAAGGGCTGTTCATGCACTCGTTATCGTTTATTTCGCAGCGGGTTCCTGAGTAACCTGTCCCGGTGCAATTACACATGAAGGAGTTGTTGCCATCCTCGCAGGTTCCCCCGTTCAGGCATGGATTCACCAAGCAATCATTGATGCCAACCTCACACCGAGTTCCTGTATAACCTGGTAACAAGAAATACAACCGACAAGAGGATGCAAAAGAAAAGATTTGTTGTACGAATACACATTTAAAGATGATGTTGAGTGCAAGTCATGAAATTGCATTGTGAAAGAAACTGTCTAGATTTTATTCTGAATGGTTGATGATCACTGTGGCTTATACATGTGGGATTAATTGTGTATCATCAGGTTTTGTAATCATCAAAAACAATAACAATTCGATGAACTCTTGCCAAAAAATCTTGAAAAATAAAAAGCACTACACACAGATATAGGTAGAGGCAGGGTTCTCATCAATGCATAACACCCTTAGTGCTAATACCAAGCATGAGAGACTTCAGAAAAAAATAATGCAAAGGGAAAATTCTTTTCCGACAAGGTTACCGACGAGGGTAATAAAAACTTCACGCATACTTTCAACCTCCTAAATTATTTCGGTTCTCCCAAACCACACCCCTCCTTGGGATGCTGCAAGTCAATATTTCACACAATTTGTCTTGTAAACAATTTCCTGTTCAGAAGCCTGGATGTGACGATATGGGGATGGCATGCATACCTGCTAAACAATGGCAGATGATTCCATCCACAACAGCGTTGGTCTGGCACACACCACCTGTACCACAGGGATTATTATCACAAAGGGTGGAGCTGGTATTACAATCTGGACCTCCATACCCCGGGTCACACCTACAGAAGGTAGTGTTAGACACCCCATCCTCCATGCAAGCACCGTTCACACAGTCCAGCACAAATGTTGGGTTGTCACATAGAGCACCTTCAAGAAAAAAGAAACAATTGCCTTAGATGAAATTGCCATTGTGAATGTGTACTTGATAAGCCAACAATAGGGTAAAACTTAGAGCCTACATGTATTTAGTACCTGTTTTTTTAACTTAAAGAGGGGTTCTATTTTGCAGAAAATTTTCTTGAAAATACGCAAAATAGAGGGGTAATTTTTTACTCAGATACCAAATATTCTCGAGACCTTGGTGACTCACCTAGATCATTTTCACAGGTGCTGCCATTGTACCTCGAGGTGCATTGGCAGAGGAAGCCGCTACCATCACTGCTGCATATGCCGTTGTTGAGACAAGGCTGACTGTCGCAAGGGTCTTGAGCTCCTTCAAAGATTGGAAGCAAATTACAGAATTCTATGAGTCTCAGTGACAAAAACACAATACTTAGCTCAGGAAAGCTAGCATCTAGCATCGTCAGTGACCTTCCCTCAACCACTCACCAACAAACTAGCTGGCAATGCAGCTTTCATTCCTCTACTGCTCCAGATCTATGGAATTGGCTTCCTTCTCATCTGAAATCATCATCAACAGTGGAACATTTCAAACAGAGTTTGAAGATGCATCTATTCTTAAATCTTCTGCATTCATTGAACTCACACTGTCACTGTTTGGTAATTTGTATATTTAATCACCAACGCTGACCCCGGGATGACATCTCAAAGCGCTTATCCAGTAGAAAAGGAACTACATGTATTATTATCAAAGTTCTAATAGATCTCTGGAAAAAATTAAAAGAAAAGTCAGTTTAAGAAAAAACAAACAAAATATAGAAGCAATTTTTCAAGTGGAAATTTCACATGTATATACATGTATACTTAAGTCCAAAAAAGAGCTCCCACAAGCGGAAAAGTATTTTTACACTGGTGAGTCTCTCATAAAGCATATTTCTACAAACTGAGTTCTTCTAGAGGGTTCAAGTGTTCTTAATTCCATGATTTTCTCTTTAAAAGCATGACTCTGATCAATATCGAGTCTTGCGATCAAATTGATCAAAATGTGATACATGTAGGTTCTACTGCATATCTGGCATAGATTAAGTCTATCAGCATATTAGCCAGGATGGTACCAAACATTTAGAACTTTAAGAATGTAAGTTGATTTTGTACTGAAGTTTTCAATAGCCCCCAGCCCCAATTATCTTGAGCTACACATTTAGTGGGTTAAGGCAACTCATTTCAGAGTTTTGGGAGCGACTCCCCCAAAGGTTCCGTCGCTAATCTTTATTCTTTTACTCAACAGTACCCAACTTACCACATCCAATGTCCTGATCAAGAGAGCACTCTCCCCACCTTGCATTCGGCCAAGACAACGCATTGGTCAGATTGATGCCAAGAACCTCCTCCAAACATCCTGTAAAGCCTGTTCCAAGAACCATAGGGCTAGACAGAGTCAAGTCCAGAAGAGATGGGTTCTTGAGGACTGTCGCAAGCTCAATGGCCTCGTCCCGTACCCTGAGCACCAGTGAATCTCCAACATACACAAAATCAACGATCGTCCAGAGGTTATCGTTGAACCCCTCGCCTACAGCAGTCTCCTGGACACCTGAGCCGCTGTTCCACTGGATTCGGAGAGAACCGGTTCCGTTTACGCTAACTGTAATCATCTGATCGCCATTTGTCTGCGAGAAAAGCTCACCATCGGTACAAGTCCTGAATTGCAAGGTTATTTGTCCTTGTGGATTAAATATTGTGTGAGTTGTGACGGTTGCTGTGCTGTCAAAGTAGACCAGGTTCTGAGGTCCTTGGGTCTGTGATAAGGCTGTATGAAACACCAGGGCTAGGGGATAGATTAAAATATAAAGAAAAAAAACATCAATTTTCAAAAATGTTATTATACATGTACATGTATATTCATTTAGCAAAATCATGGACTCAGAGAAATCTCATACAAATACATTTGTAGCTTATAATGTATGAACAGTAATAAAATGGAAATGTCAAAAGCACCTTATCAAATTAAAGTCATATTGAAATGCTGGAATACAAAAAATACACACCATGGTACATGTACATATATATGATATTGAAATGATGGGTTATGCCTTTGTAGAAAAAAAAAAAAGGTTATTGAAAACTGTGGAGCCTCCTGGAGGCTTGATAGCTCGGTGGTAGAGCAGTGGTCTCGTAACTGGGAGGACCCAGCTTTGAAACCAAGCAGATGCGCTAGTGGCTTTTGGTAAGGCATTAATCCTCATTTAGAGGACTCAAAGCCATCGGTTCCCTGGTCACTTACGTACATGTACAAGTATACACATGATTTCTTAGCATTAAGGTAAAATAAACCATGAAACATTTTCATTATGAGTAGCCTGCATGCATGAATGTTGATGAATGAAACAGAATTATGCATTCACACCTGTAGATGTATCCCAAACCTCTGTGAGGAAATTATGCTTACAATAAACTAATTGTAATAGTATGTACATGTAGATGGTATGTAAATGATCAGCATTTATACTCTACATATATGTTACTCTGTTGCAAAAACAAGTTCAACCTTGGTAAGTCATAAAATTGATATTACTTTTCATTTTTTGTGATGCTCCCAGAGCAGTTCAGAGATTTCTAAAGATCTAAATGGAGCAGCTTTTCCTCTTGAAATTATTGCACTTTCCACTCTTTCATAGTTTCAAAAAAGATAAAAATGTACATTATTAAAATAAAACGATGTGAATGAAATATTTAAAAAATCAACAAGAAATTGCCGACTTGTACACATGTACATGAAAATACTTCAAGGATGACATGCCATCCATTCAGCGTTTGGACTGCTTGTGTCATTTTCAAGGTATTGCTTCTATAAACAAACCGATAAATTATAAAACAAACACAAACTAAACTATATGCATATACATGTATACTGTATGTACAGTACAGAGTACATGTACTTTCCCTTGTAGAAAAAACAATGAACATCTGACTGACAAGTTGATTACATGTATTAAAGGGAAACCCAGCCTTATTTTTTTTCTACTAATATTATATGAAGTGTAACTTGCTGATTAATTTGATACCAAATTTACCAGAATTGCAGAGTTATGAAGAAAGTTATAGAAAGATGAACCTCCAAACACGTCTTTCGCCCGTCGTCTGCTGCACATGCATGGGGGCCGCCATTTTCCATGTTTCCAGTGGAATAGTCAATGAATGACGTATCTGTGGACAATTCCTAGTCTAGATTCTATCTTCTTTTTTTTAAATTTGGATTATTCCCCTATGCTGCAAGCTCTTTCTCTACACACATATCCCACGCAGAGCGTGACTCTTCACTACTTCTAGGTATTAAAAAAAAAACTTTGGACACATTTGATTGTTAATAAATCAAAAATTATACATCGTATCAGACTGAGGTTTTTACATTGTAAAGTTGAAGGATGTAAATTCGTTTGGGAGCAAGTTACGTCACATTTCTCTGAATACTTTTCTTAAAATATTGTTCTGAATATTTAATTATATTTTTCACTTTTTGAAAAATCAAGGCAAGAAAATCTGTGTGTATCAGTAATTAATTCAGAACACAACAATTGCCATTGTGTGTTGCAGCTGTCGTTTTCCCCAACCTTTTGCGGTCCAGTGTCATTAATGATTTATGACTCTGGGTTAAAAAGGTGTTCTGGAATTTCAACTGCAACACACTATGGCAACTGTTGTGCTCTGAATAATTACTGATTTCTGGCCTTGCTTTTTCATAAAGTGAAAAATCTAATTAAATATTCAGAGAAATGCTTAAAGAAAAGTATTCAGAGAAACGTAATAAAATTTGCCCCTAATATTTTGTTTTATGGTCTCTGTATCGCGCGATCCGAACAATTAAGAGTCATTTGCAATTCCACCTTCCGGGTGAAATTTTGGGGATCGCGCGCTTAGTGGAGAGTCGCGCCCTGTGTGGCATAGAGAAAGAGCAGCGTAGGGGAATAAACCAATTAAATAAAAAAAATTAAAAAGGACACAATCTAGACTAGCCAGTTGTCCACAGATACCCCATGTGCAGCAGACGACGGGCGAAAGACGTGTTAGGTGGGATCTAAAACATTCTATAACTTTCTTCATAGCTGTCCAATTCTGGTAAATTTGGTATCAAAGATATCAGCAAGTTACGCTTCATAAAATATCAATAGAAAAAAATTAAGGTTGGATTTCCCTTTAATGACAAGTCGGGCGTGACTCTCCAATGAATGAATCACTTCAGTACATAAAGGACCACTTAATTAAAAAATTAAAAATTCTGCAGGTACATGTAGCTATAATATTCTTATGAATTGTAATACATATACTGATACAGTGGAGGACACAGCTGGAAGTACCCTAGTTGCTAAGAAATACATACATCAGTCTCTTTTAAAATATGATTTATTCATGAAGTTCAATTAAAGTGTACCAACCACCTGAAAAAAGAATTTGTATATCGCTAGGAAGTATAAAATTAACCTCAAAGAACTTTATCTGAAATTCTATAGGAAAACAGTTTAGGAGTATGAAGGAAATAAAGGATAACATGAAGGTGCGCACGCGGAACCGAACCTCTAAGTTGGGTTCCGCGCGAGCCCTTATTTTGGCGAGTGCATACGGGTGCATTGAGTAGTCTACTCAAAAGTCGCTTTTACATGTATGCTTACAGAGAGTATAATCAAACTTGTAATATCTCTTTATAGAAGTGATATTCAAAGACCATATTTGGAATATAGTAGAATTACATGGAACATACAGAGTAAAATATTTTTGGGTGATTGGTACCCTTTAAGATCTTTTAACAAACATGGCATTTATAAGCACTGCAACAATTCATCATCAAGCAACTTTTTCCTATTTTTAAATGGGGCAAATCAATTCTTTTGTTGTTGTTGGTTTTTCTTGGGGGGGGGATGGGTTATGGGCTTTTTTATTAATGTATTTTATTTTTTTTTTTACTTTACTCTGTAAGTTTGGGGATCTGTACTGGTACATGTATCCTATATGAAGGCCTAAACATGTAAATTAGATATCAGTTTCAAAGATAATTTCTGAATAGAGATGTATATTAAGGTAGATATACATTTGTTTGGATATAAATTGCACTTTAAGGTAAATGCAACTTGTGAGTACACCAACCGATACACATGCATCAAATTTTGCATGCACTGAAGTTGACTCCACTTTATAAAATCATAACCCTTTTTTGCTTGGAGGAGGATTTTATGTCTTGTAACTGTCTTCAGACAATAGTCTTGTTTGAAATTCAACCAAAGAATTTAAAAATGAACTTTTAATTCCTGATATTACCTGTTGTACATGTACATGTGGCCTCTATTTTGATATGTTTCTTTATAATCTTCAATAAATGTTTCCCTATTTTTTTTATAAATTTATGTAGTGTGATGATATTTTTTTATTACACATGCATCTTGATGATTTTATTAACAATGTAATGACTTTTGTTCAATATTTATAAACACAAACAAAATCAGGTCTTGAGTTGCATGCCTTGTTTATTTGTTTGTTTGTTTTTTGCCTTTTTTAAATGAACCATCTTCATGCAATTCAACATGTATGTACATGTAAAGACCTAAAATTCAAAATCACCCGATTTCCTGATTTTCAGGGAAATCTGATCATGTAGATCCTTCCAAATTTGACATTTGATACGATGAGGGGCAAATGGTGCAGGAGGGATGAAATTCAAACCAATGTGTATCCCTAGAATGACCCTACATTACATACATGTACATCCAGTCATGCCATGACAATCCCTGGGTCACTCTTTTTTCAGGAGGGTGTGACTGCAAGGTGGAAGCGAAATGGAATTTGGAATTTGAGCCTGGCCTGCATTGTAACTACACCATCGTTTGGAAGTAAAGTTGGAGGAAAAGTTTTTAAATAGTTACAGTATTAAGTTGGACAATTTGAGTCTTGTTTTGCTGCCTGCTCCTACATGTACATGTACTTTTTTTTTAAACAGACGTTTTGAGTAATTTGGAATTTTTTTCCATTGTACATGTACTACAATGGAGAATATCACAAAGAGAGATCCCCTTTTCCATTTTTTTTTAAGCAGAACTTTATTCTTTAAAATCTGATTTTTCTGCTTTCACTAAAGCTGACTTACTCTGAAGGCTTAATTCAGACTCTAAAACATCAGGCCATTACAACAGCCATGGACTCTGTAACTCTCTGCAAAAACCCTGAACAATAATGGACAAGAAATACTTCAGCACTGCATATTAGCCAGAACATGCTGGTTGTACGACAAATGCTCCTGCGAGGCTGCAGCAACAGCTTTGTGGTCAATATGGACCAAACACTACACATAGTCCTAAACCTAACTTTAAACCTAACCTAAAACCCAATTCAACCCTAACCCTAACCCTTATACAGCATATTTATATATCTTTGACAAACAATAAAGACTTAAAGGTACTTCATCCCTTCTGCAGCCCTAAGCCATAAATTACACAAGAATTATAATAGGAATACTTGTGCGGATGTGAAAAGGAAATAATACTTGCTTTTAAGTAAGTAATAACAACAATTTGGTACATTTTTTTTTCAACTCTAAAAAAATAACATAATTTAATTTTTTTTTTTTTTAAACCTTTGCTAGTACATGTACTTCCATCCCTCTGCGACAAAAGCAAGATTTTCATTTCTTACAAAGGACTTATAGAACTTTTGACCTTGAAATTTCATTGGCAGTATACATGTAGGATGTCTACTAAACCTGTCCAAAGGAATGAAGTACATGTACATGTACCTTTAAAGCTTGAGCAATTATTGTCACCTAGCAAATGTCAGAGCACAGACAGAACATACTTGGTACACTAGAGGTTATCTGAGGTCAAATTGCTGACCCTTCCCTAATCTGCCATAAACCCTGGAGGGTGTTTATAAATCTTGAGAAAGCTACAAATTTTCTTGACAAGCAAGCAAAAGTGCCTGCCTGAATCCACCCCCTGACTAGCCTGAACCTAGTCTTAACCGAAAGAAGGGAAAGAAGCTATACATGTACATTTGTATTACATGTATACATAGGTTTAGGAACGTGAAGCTGACCATGAAATCTGGTAGAAATAAATATATGATAATCTTGGAAGCCAGAATCACTAAAATGATTTGAAAATATGTTCCACTGGGTATACATGTAATTCCACTAAGTTTGTCTATTAGATGCATTTCCAGTGTCCATATGGTACTGCAACCTACAATGTACAGATAGGCTTACTGTAAAACCATAAACTTACGCCTGCATTCAATGTTCGCGAAAGTTTCATGCCACAAGATCATTGAATCATAATTGACAGAACATTAGATTTTTGCAAATCTCAAAAGTTTTTTTGCTGTGAAAATGGCTGTCGTTTTCAATTCGCGAAAGCTTCATGTCGCGAACGTTTCTGGTTTTACGGTATGTGTAGCTCACTAGTCACTACTGTAAAGTATTGTACCTGTATAAGTTAAAATTTTCGCAAGGGTTTTATTTTGACGAGTTTCGTGAGTAACCTGCCAATTACGAATTTAACACCACATGAATAAGAAAGTTCGCATGCTAGAGTGACTAGAGTGGCTAGAGTGGCAGTGGCAGTGCCGGTGCTGGTGTGTATTGTTTATCGCTAGATAGAAAAATTGCAGGCCTGGGCCTGGGTCAGCCATTCGCGAAAGCAACGACGCATGAATATGTCTTGGAGTCTCTCGTTCGCGAAAAATATCTGTACGCGAAAATATTAGCTTATACAGTAATCCAGGGCCATTCCAAACACAACAGTTACATGTAAGTGCACTGTGCACATACATACCTTACCACTATCACATAATAGTATTAAGGAATTGTAAACATAAAGTGACATAGAAATATCATTTTATTATATATTTTGTCTGATTCTAGTAGGGCTATCAGCTTGATCCAGTCATCAGATATACTAAAATCTTAGATGTGGTCGGTAACATATGGGACAAAACAGCTAGGACACATTTATATAAAATTGCACCAAACAAGAAGCACAATTACAGATCAAATGCCTTGTTTTCCTATCATAAGCATTGGAAAATTCACCTAAGCCAAAAAGAAATTAGTAGATCATACCAACTTCCTCTTCTGTTTTTAGTATCACATTTGGAACTGAAAAAAAAACGGAAATTAATGATACACAATCAGGGAATGAGCTCATTATGTATAACTGTAGTCGACCAATCAAACGTCATCTTTTTGCTTGTGTCACACAAAAGTAAATACATTATTAGTTTGTAAATATTGACCAAGATTTCACCAGACCAGGATGTGTTTGCATATTTTTCTTGTTATTTTATGCTTGAGAAGTTGAAAATATGACTAAACACTCTGTAAGCTTTAAGGCAGACTCACTACACTGTACATCAATTTGTCATGTAGTAAGTCATAACGACTAGAGTTCAATTTTATCCTAACAAGAACCAGTACCTCAGAGAGGCATTACCATGACAGATCAACAGAAGATCTATGCATAGATATCCAAATATTCATGGGAACAATCAATAACTAGTGTTAACTGAAATGTTACCAAAACATACAATGATACACTTTTTTTTTGGGGGGGGGGGGGTAACCAATATCTTGTTTTTACTTTTGATTTATACAAGATTATTACATGTACCTGTAACTTTATACAGTAAATCAATTTGCAAATGAAGTACAGTGGAATCTTGTTATAACAAACTCCTTGGGACCAAGGAAATTACCTTGTTATATTGAAACCTTGTTGTATCAGGACTAAAAAACAATAGAATATAAAGGAGTGGGACCAGGAAAATTACCTTGTTATAATGAGAGTTTGTTATAATAGTGTTCTTTATAACAAGGCTCCACTGTATACCCTATTGACTGCCATTCATTGTGAAGATAGTACTCTAAAGTGCTTGTAATGAGTGAGGAATGTACCTAGAGGTCATCTACATGTAGGTCATCTACATGTACTATTGATCTATTGCGGTAATACCTGCCTGAGAAACCAATTCCCGTTAGGATAAATAAGATTCTGATCAGTAAGACTTAGGTGACATATTGGTGTCATGAGTCAGCCTTTATAAAACTCAGAGTTTGTGTGAAACTGAGACAAAATGCTACAATACAAAGTTACATACATGTACATGTACTACACTTGCATTATAATCAGTTAATCATAACATGATTACAATATCTATAAGAAATGAAAATTATGAAGCAAAATCTTTATATTCTACAAACACTTTTGTGGACCCCCTTTGAAAACCAACTGAAGTTGAAAGGGTAATCCACCCCATGTGTGGAAATAAATTTTTAAAAATTTAAATAAAAAACTGCTTTCTTCACAAAATTTCATTGACAAGCAATGTCCTACATGAACATCTACATGCATGTTATAGATGATATTATAAAACGGGTTCAAGAATGTAGCCATCCTGATTGGTCAAATAACATCACGTGACCGTGCAAAAAAAAAGTGATAACGCACGGCGAGGGGACTAACGCACGGCTAATCCGGATCAAACACTAAGATTGTAAGAAAACACTAAAATTGTAGACCCGTTTTATAAAACTATTAATACATGGTTGTGAGTTCGTGCGTTAGTGCGATCCAGCAACACGCAGGTTTTTATCGTGGTGTCTAACACACTCGGCTACGCCTCGTGTGTTAGTACACCACGATAAAAACCTTTGTGTTGCCAGATCGCACTAACGCACTCCCAACCATGTATTAATAGTATACTGATGCATGACCAGCACTTTATTCATGACATTATATTTCAAATTATAGTACTTTTCAAAATTTAATGCAATTGAGCTTTAGATCCTTACAGATGTGCGGAGACATTCGAACTGTTCAAATATAGATTGATCATTCAAATGTACATTACAACCACTCTAGTCCTTGAAACAATATGCTTGTATGTATCATTCACCTGGTACTGGCTGGCTTTTACAGAGTACTTGCTACATGTACCATGGTAATATGGATTTTGTATTAATAGACATTACATAAACCTCACATGATCTGCTTAACATAGTCTGTAAACATCTGTTATAAGATCTGCTTATATGTTTTTTTTTTTTTTTTTTTTTTTTGTAATGTGCATGATTGAACATGAACATATACATGTAGACCTACATTTGGAACAAATCATCTTTAAAATTCCTTCAATGTTTTGCATGAAATCTTTTTTTTTGGTGGCCTTTTGTGGGTAATTTAGACATCAAGCTTCTCAAATGTATTCTACATGTACATGTACATGTATACTCTCCTTCTTTTTCTCCTACAATGTACTTTTCTTTTTTCATTCTCTCTCTCTCTCTCTCTCTCTCTCTCTCTCTCTCTCTCTCTCTCTCTCTCCCTCTTTCTCTCTTCTCCTCTTCTTCTTTCCTTTCCTCTTCTACTTTTTCTTCTTCTTGTCCTCCTTTTCCTCCTTCAACTTCATATTATTCTTCTCCTCCTTATTCTTCGCCTTTACCATCTCCTCCTTCTTCATCCTTCTCTCCTTCTTCTACCTCTTCTCTTCCTCCTTCTCCTCTAACTCCATCTCCTTCCACTGATGATTTATTTTGTTGCAAACAACTTCTAGAAATCTGCGTACTGAGAGTATCTCCCTTTCAAGATTATTGTTATAAAACATCATCCCAAACACACGTTACATGTACAATGTAAATTGTAGTTGTACAGTACATTTTGTATATGTCCAAAATATCTGGGTATGCTGTGTACATGTTAAACACCTCCATTTAATTTTCTAAAGACAATAGTGCATGAAACATCCAAAGGAAAATAGATATTAGAAAAACATGTTAACATTTCTCATTGTTCTACATGTACAAGCAAGTTAATGAGGGACTACACTGTATATAGCAGAAGCCTGGATTATATTACCAGGGCTTTTAGAGGAAGTTATTAATCTGCACAACAGAAGTGTTTGGGAATTGTCCAGGAAGTTATCAAACTTGACAAACAGGATTAACTTGATGACTTCTTTAGGAACAAGTGTGAAGTATTTTAGCAGCGCAGTGTGATCGACATCCACATAGTGCTATCATCCTCTTGTCTAGTTATGCAACAAGTGATCTCTCAATAACTATGAGTACATGTGTCCTTGTGTAGAATTCATTTTCAGGTTCCTTTTTATCCATCAAAGTTATTACCAGTAACAGATTGCATTATACATGTACCTTATATTTATAGGCATACCATTTCCACGTGTTATGTGATTTTTATTGGATAATCAATTCAAAGTTCAGTTCCGTTCAAACATACAAAAAAATTACTAATTTCTATGACAAATTTCCTGAAGTAATAACTCAGTCACACCACCAAGCCGACTCTAAACTTGACTGATTCTTGGCCATTCAGGGTAATGAAAATTTATGTTTGGTCTGTTGTCAGTCTGGGCCCTGTTTCATAAAACTTGTTATCAACAACAACTGCCCCATTCCTATGACATATTTGCTCTCAGCCAATCAGATTCAGTGATTTAAGTAGCTTATAATGCTTATTGTAACTTGTTCATGATAACAAGTTACAATAGTTGTTTAAAGTAGACATCCGAAGATAATAAATGTCTATGAATTTGGTATCTACAGCTAGCATGTTATTTTTAAATTGTTCATTTACAAAACATATCACAAAAATCTTCTGGGTATTAGATACCCGCAACTGAAGTGTTGAAAAATAGCCTCCTCTCCTTGCCTAGAAAACCACTCATGAAACAGGTCCATGATCAGTGCTGTCAAGGGCGGGATCGGGAGTAGCATGGAACACGGATGTTCCATACTCCATAGAGAAGCATGTCAGTATTATACAAATTTCTGCTTATTTTGTTTCAAAGGCTGAAAAGTCCAAATTTCTTAACTCTATGTACAATTCTTCACTCTCTCCTTATATTTCATAGTATGAATATCAATTCCATCTTTCAGAATTATGATATACATGTATATGCCAACGATGCACAATAAGTCGATATTTTCACCATGTAATATTTTTTGTATGTGTGTGTGTTTACTTTGATGAGATTGTACATGTACTCGATAAAGTAGATCCGGTCGTTTCAGCTAGCGCTATACTGTGTATGTAAGCCGTTCTTTATTTCGCATTCGATCTATATCACACATAACATTCGAAAATGGCTGGAGAATTCGATCAAGACGATCTTCTTGTGGCTTCACTGGAGAAGATGACGAAGGTGGTGATCCAGTTCACTGGAGAAGACGAAGGTGGTGATCACGACTTGGACGTAAATGATGAAGGAGAAAGAAATAACGTCTGTGTTGAGCCTCATCACTCCATACGCGGATGAATATCATTCATTAGATCCTAAAACTACAACACGCACTAGTCACGGTCAGAGCAAGGAGTTCTCACAGAGCACATTCAAGTTTGATATATTTATACAAATATTTTACAGGTACCGTATCCTTTTTTTGGGCAGTCATAAGCATCCATTTTAATTACAGTCATATCTCTAAGCCTCTTCTTCTCACGAAATTGCTCCTGTACGGAGCTGATGACAAGACAATGTCTATGTGTACACCCGCCCACTCGTTAAGTGCATGTTGATTTCACCATGTTTTTGAGCAGTAAACTCGTCTTAAAACCCATCCAAAAGGAGAATGTTAGAATATAAAAAAATCCACGACTGGAGAATGTTGCTTCGTTATTATTTATTCAAATACAAACCGAAAATCATTCACATGAACTCGTTAACAAGAAAAGTTGTAAGCTCTGACAGGATTACATTTATGTGGGAATACCACAGCCATTCACTTCCACATAGCCGTGATTACCTTCCATGACGTCACAGGCAGAGGACCCGTTTTCTATGTGCAAATCGGCGTAATACGTCTTTGATATTTTGGTGGAGTTTACTCGCATATTTCATGAATCTGAACTTGTTTTGTTGGTTGAAAGGCACTTAATGTTATTCTGGGGTTAAAAGCTTTCTATTTGTATAATAATCTTGATATTTGGGATAGTCTTCGTATTTCTACTTGAAGCTACTGAAATCCTTGCATTCTGATTGGCTAAGAGAGCAGATTTGTCATAGAAAGGTGGCATTTGTTACTGATAACAAGTTTCATGAAATGGGACCGTAGCGTGGTGTTGGGTCTCACTGATGTGACTGGTGTGACACTGCTAACCCTTTCAGGACACGAATTATTTCAGGGCTAAATTGATCACATTTTGTTCTTCAAATTGACAACAAGAATAGTTTTCTTTTAGTTCTACATGTTCTAAAAAAATGTAATGTCTTTGAAAACAATATACATGTACATGGTTAGCAATTTTGTTGAAAATTTGAAAAAAAATGCCAATTTAAAAAAACAAACAATGATTTTGAACCTCTCAATGTGTTACCAATTTAAGGATTTCAAAGTTTATTCTCATTTTTTAAATTCCTGGCATCAAATGCAATATGTCATGCAACAAAAATGGACATACAGTACATGTAGTGTGTGCAGAAATATTTGCTCTTTCTACTCATGCATCTGGTATATTTTTTTAGAGCTCTAAATTAAAAGCTATTGACACAAACCACAAAATGTGGTCAAATGTCTCGAAAGGTCAAAGGACTGAACATGATCATGGCATGCTCAAAGTGTGTACATACATGTACATGTAGGCCTATGTATTAACCCTATTAAATGACAATGGATTTTCAGAAATACCTCCTTGGTTGACTGAAAACATACAAGTAAATATTTATCTGAACAAACTGAATGAAGGACATATGTTGGTTTCAATGGCTTACCTGAGGGTATTCAGTCCAAAATAGGTGCATTCAAAGTTCATGTACTACAGTGTACATAAATATTTCACATTGCAATAATTACAAATAATAGTTATTTAATTGCCTGCATATGATCCTCATAGCAGTTATCATTCATCAGGTGTACAATTTCTCATATCTCTCTCTCTCTCTCTCTCTCTCTCTATCCCCCCCCCCCCCCTTTATTGCAAAGGAATGCTGTATGTATGAATAAAAGTTGGATAAAGGTTAAAGAACTTAACCCTGATTGACATTTCAGTTTAAATTCCTATTCCAGTCAATGGATTATGGAATTTCATTTTTCACTCTGCTTTCCCAGATAGTACATGTACATGTAAATTGTAGCTTGACAGCGGTGTAAAATATTGACCCTTAGGTGACCTGCACAGAATTTGAGCTACAATAAGTTGAAGTTCTTTAACATGTATGTACTGTAGGCCTGGCATTATATTGCTTTTGGTAAAGGATTTTTAAAAATGAAAGTACACAAAGTAATGCATGAACATCATACATGTATTTGTAAATTGATTTACACCAACATTTTGGCATACTGTACATGTACATGTATGCCTACAGTTGGAGTTATAAAACCATTCTTCTCTAAAAAGTTGGTATGCCTATCAGTATCAGACAAAAACAAACACTGTGCCTAAATTTGTATGCAATGAGTACAAGACAAGAAAAGAAAAGAAATGAACTGAACTGAATTAAAAATCAGTGTACACTGTACCTGATACATGGACAAGTACATTGTATCATAAAGAACATACAGTAATGTAACAATAGCTACGTTCATAGGAAACTTTAAGTTTAATAACGAAACCACGACCCCCTATTAACCGCAACAAGGTCTGAAACTACAAGATAACTAAAGTTTTGAAACTACAAGTTAAAGTTTAGCTCCCATCGTGTGAACGTAACTAATGTCAAATCACAGAAGAAAAATTTATGGAATGGTGCAAAAAGATAAGCACCTGTCTGTTGGTGAACTTTGATCATGATCTCCATTCTTCAGACTCCATATCACACTCTGAGTAATATATGAATAATACTTTTATCTAAAACAAATAGCAATAATAGAAGAAATCTAAATAAGTGATGATTTTATTGCCACTAATTTCCCTGCAGAGTACTCAAGGGCTTATGTGTCATGTTTGAATGATATTCATATCATTTTGCCAACAGTAAAGCTGCCTTTTTAAACCACCTTAAATTTTTTACTACAACAGAAACATGTAATGTACAGCACATTAGGCCATCAACATACATGTACAGACTGTACAGTATCATTAATTTTGTCAAATGATTTATATTCTGCACACTTGTTTGTTTACATAGAATTACTGAAAGCATGTGTACAATATGACTCACCGAAACCTAAGTAGCAATATGCCAAAAAATCTTATCATAAATTTATTAATTTATGACTGAAACACGATATGACCAGTGTATACCAGCAGTGGCGGCATACATGTATGGGTGCAGTCTATTTTAATTACACCATCCTTGACATTTACTGGTATAACATATGTGGCAATTCTCTGATTTCTAAATCGAAGGATTGGCCGGCCACTCCTACTGTTAAAAATCAATTCAGTTCTATTGAGAAGTTAAAAATTTGATTTATTAGATTTATGTTACAATGCAAATTGGAATAGTGGGAAAGAATTGGAGGTTGGACAGACAAAGGGAGATTAATTAGAATTAGATTAATTAGAATTAGATTAATTCAAATGTTAATTACTGTATGTCCATAATACTCTCTGCAAGAACTTTAAACGAAAGACCATACATGTAGGAAATAATACACTTAATGTATCAGTATCACAAATAATACTTTAACCCTTTCAGTCTGTGACAGAAATTATTCGAGGGCTACAGTGTAACCTGATCACATTTTGTTCTTCATATTGGCAACAATCATATTTTTCTTTTAGTGCTACATGGTTCTAATAAGGTGTAATGTCTTTGAAAACAATATACATGGTTAAGAATTTTGTTGAAAAGTTGACAAAAATTTGCCAATTTAATTTAAAAAAAAAAAACCAATGATTTTGAATCTCTCAAGATGTTGCCAATTTAAGGATTTTAAAGCTTATTCTCATTTTTTAAATTCCTGGCATCAAACGCAATAGGGTCATGCAACAAAAATGGACATATAGGATGTGCAGAAATTTTTTGCTCTTTCTACTCATGCATCTGGTATTTTTTTTAGAGCTCTGAATCAAAAGTTATTGAGCCAAACCACAAAATGTGGTCAATTGTCTTGAAAGGGTCAATACTGTACATGTCTATTTTGGTACATTCATTCATTCTCCAGCCCTATGATGGAATCTACAGAGTATTTGCTATAGCATCTTTTCCTTGCAGAACTTTACAAAGCACTACATAATTTGCTCCACAAAGTTGTATAAGGGCCGCTTGAACAATGACCGAAAGAAAAAAGACACTTCAAAACTTAGACAAGTTGAGCCAATAAAAACAGCATTCAGCATTCAGTAATCACAAGGGGAACAACTTTGGGAAAATTGAATATTTCTAATCTTTACACAGTACATGTACATGTATGTCACAAAACAAATATTTGGAATACACAATGTCTTTCACGTTATTGCAAGTAGTGCATGATTGATTTATTGAATTTTTTCCCCCATATTTAAAGGTTTCTTTATCTACAAAAAAAAAAACATATTTGACAAATAAAAACAATCTGGCTCATGCAATACAACAAGGTGACAATGGCCAAACAATGAACTGAAATATTGGTCCTCATTACTATAAACTACATGTATGACATTACAATTCTATCTTTCCACAATGGCTGAAAATACTGTGCACCTGTGTGTTTATCAACAAAAATGTACCCCAAACAACATCATTGATCAATAATGTCTGCATCCTATCTCCCTGCTATCAACAACTACATGTATCAAGAAGGTATCTGTACTATGTAAGAACAGCTAACATGTACATGTACATGTAGCTACATGTACATGTTCAAAAGCAAAAGCCAGGGGGATCAATTCAATTCATTAATACCTAATCCCTTTTGGCCTTTATTAGTAAACTTAATAATGCCAATGCGATGCATGAATAGGCTCTGGAATGTGGAGTATAAAAGGCATGATTGCAAACAGCAGTAATGACTGAGGTTAATTAACACTGAGAAAGCTCTTTCTTAGAATTGTTTTGATGTTTCATGTACATGTACATGTAAATGTATAGCAAAACATGGGTAACTTTGCAGTGAAGAGTTTTCATGATTTGGAAGTGAAGTTACATGTACATCTCAGCTCTATTTGAAAATTATTTCAAACAGGTCACCAAAGTTCATGTACATGTACTATATAGTCACTGTACAGAGCGTACAGTGAGATCTCCTTGGAAAAAATGAACATACAATGTGTAGGTATTCTAGTCTGACAAAAAATAATATGTCAGCTGTAGGCATTACCACCTCCCTGCCTTACACCAAAACAAAACAAATACTTTTCACAAACAGAGCTGGCAACATGGCCTTCTACACAATGACTACAAAAACACAATACTTGTGAAACAGAACAGGCTGCACAAACCTCAGACTCAATCGAAATACTTCTATTGAAAAGCTGAATTGATAAGATATTAACTTTGTTCTTGTCTGTGAATGTCTGGGCATTATTTTTCAAATCAATACAAATATTAGACTCTATGCCTGTATACTACACTCCAACAGACTGCAAATGAGATAATTATGATCTAAAGAACTGCTTTGATATTGTGAATATCAATTGGATTTCTATCATTTTTATTTGCTTTTTTTTAATTTATAACATTCAGAAAAAAGTGTTCTTTTGTTTTTTAGGTACATGTACATATACAGGTAGCAGCTGAAATGGCCATGGATCTGAACAGGAACAAGAAACTCGTGATTTTTATTATATTTGCCATTATTTATTTTTGCTCAAAAATTATTGATTTTTGATAATTGAATGTCATCTTCTTCTTCCTAATGAACACCATGATTGCAATCAACTAGCTAATTATTCTTTTACTGAGAATTTAAAGGAGAATGAAACCCTGGGGGAAAATCAATTTCAATGAAAAGAGAGGATAGAGAGAAGCAATTTTTAAAAAAGTTCCATCAAAATTGGTTACCACATGAGAAAGTTATGAAAGTTTGAAAAGTCTCAATTTACTTTCTAAGGCGATCCTCAAATTGGCAATGTTGCATCAAAGTGACGGGTTTAGTTGTACAACTCTTTATATGTTTTGTACACAAAATTTCTCAAGGTGCAGCTTGTCTCCTTCTTAGCTCAAGATATATATCATAGGAAAATGTATTTGCCACAAAATACATGTATGTTGAGTTCGCAAAAAGACAAGCAGCATCTTTAGAGATAATGGAGAAAATGTGAAATTTTGTTTACAAAACATATTGAGAGTTGTACTACTAAACCTGCCATTTTGAAGCAACTCTGCCAATTTGAGGATCGCCATAGAAAGTAAATTGAAACTTAAAATTTAAAAAATATTTTAAATGCTTGTGCATTAAATTACATCATGAGCATATCAACCTACTTGGTAGAACAAAAATCTGTACTCTATAACAGTTATGATGGGGAGACCTATATGGACATATATCTGTGCACCTAATATTTGACTTGAAATTGAACTAGAATTTCTTCAGTATTCCTTTAATTCCTAATTTTATATTATTCCTGATATTCAAAATTGCAGTTGTGTCCAAAATTCCATCAAAATTTGAGCAAGAACAATGTCATTTTCACAACGTAAGACAGCGTGTCATGGTGATGTTGAAAAAACAATGCTACCCATATCTGTGCAGTCATTCATTTACATGCAGTTCAGGATTTTGGCAAGAAAGACAACATTTTGAGGCTTGTGAATGAAATTACTGAATAGGACCTTTTCTCAGTAATTTGACTTGTTTTTTGCATTGAACATCTATTGCTATAATAATAAAGAAAAGTTTGTTTTCGTTGCATGTTTTGTTTTCTCAGAATCGCGCAATTATGCGTACATGTATGTGCAGAAAAGGGGGCTGTGCAGCCTTTTGCACTCTAGCCATACATGTATGTGGGAAAAGTCATATACGGTATGGAGATCTAGAATCTAATAAACTTGCGTCTGAGTCTTGACATTAAACTGTCATACTTTGAACTTAAACTTTAACTTTATTTTCCACTTTCAAGGGAGCAACATAAAAATAAAACAACTGAATACGGATATGTATACACTGAACAAACTAGTTACAGTAGACTAGTCTACAAATATCGAGGTCTACATCTAGTTGAAGAATAAATCTTTTCATGGTTTAAAAAAATTAAAGAAGACATTACTTTACATTAAATTTTGAAAAGCGGATGGAGAATCATAAACATGATAAATGTTTGATATAACGTAAAATTTGAAATAAAAAGAAAACATAACAAATTGAAGCATAGGTCTATGAATAAACAATTCATTGTGGAGTACGGTTTTATATAAAAATGTACATTAAAACTACAAGAAAACATGACAAAACCAAAAATGACAAACAATACAAATTGATTTGATGATTTCTCTAACTTCGTTCTCTAACTAACTTAAAATATTAAAACTTAAGTCTAGCTCTAGCTTGGATCAGACAGAATGTAGAAAAAGTTATCGAATAAATAAAAGAAATTACGGTACGCTAAACGCTAGATTATATGAGTTTTTAACCTCTGAAAGTGCGCAGTTTACGTCCATCATAATTTTAACTTATTAAGTTAGTTATTACTTCACTTGGTCTGGAAGTAGAAGGGTAGCAGCAACAGCCCAGCGCGGCGCAGAGGGGAAAGCAACGAAGGTGCAAGCCGTGCGGCGCGGCTGGAGCAACTTACCCAATACGGCGGCCAAAAACGGCAAACGCCGTGAGATGGATCCCAAATCCATGTCGTTATTTCGTCCTCTTGTAAATGTCTTTTTTATAAAATTGCACAGCAGTTAAAATCCAATTTAATGTAACTTGTCAAAGAAGAAGTAAAAGTAGCCAGTAGAGATTAAGATTATCCATTTGCAAAACTTCAGCATATCATCCACATTCCAGTACCGTTACGTGTGGTGCTGCCATCTCATAACCTCGATTATTTAGTTTTCGGGATCAAATATCAACATAGCCGGTTTAGCGATTTTCATTATGTTCATAGAGATCCCATATTACAACACATTAGAGATTAGTTGAGTTTAATTATTTTATACTAAATGTAATTTTGAACACAAATTTGACCCTTTTTTTCCTTTAATTTTAATACACTTCTACGATATAAGTATTACATTCTTTATTTATAGTAATACAAAGTATAATGGAATTTTCATGTTAAAATAAATAAGTATCCTCAGTTCGGCAACGCATAAAATTTTATATTAGTCACGTGACTTACCACATTCCTCGAAGTTTGGGACACGGCATCGGACACGGTCACGCCCATCAACCCCCCTCTCCGTTTTCCGGCATGGGGGGGGGGGGGGGGGCAACCCCACCCCAAACTGTTTCAATTCATAGATATTGCACTGTGAAGTGCAATAGATAAAATATGTTAATTAAGAACTATAAATGGATTGCACTTCCATCCCTCCCAGGGGACTTTGCTTTAATTTTTGTTATTGGTTGCCTGCGGATTCTTACGCTTAGTTGCAAGTCACGGAGTGCGGAGAGGAGCGCTCAGGGATTGGGGTGGGGAAGAGGGGGGGGGGGGGGGGGGCTGGAAGGAGTGGGGTATTATGTTGGGATGTGCGGGTATGTCTGTCTGTCTCTTTTATTTCCTTCTCTCTATAATATTTCATTTTTCCTTTTTTTTTTTTTCTTTTCTTCTCCTTTTTATCTTTATACATTTTTCTTCGGTGAAAAAAAAACATAAAAGGAATAGTTATATTTACGGTATCTTTTCAATAGTATAAATTCTTTGTGCGTCCATGAATGTATACATTTTTGCAGATAACGCAAAGGTATATTATTTTTCAGTTGTATATCTATATAATTTCAAGTAAGCTGAGATATTAAGTGAATTACAAGTACATGTATGTGTAAATTCTTTGTTCTTCCCATGAATGTATACATTTTTCCAAATTTACTTGTGATTAATTGTATAAGTTTCTGTTTATACTTTATTCATGACTGTAATGTTTCTATTTTTGTATACTCTGTTGATTTCACTGAAAAGAAATGAATAAAAGAATACTTAAAACGAAACAAAAATATATATATATTGAGGTGTTTTTGGTGAAACGATCCTTTCTTTCTCTCTCTCTCTCTCTCTCTCTCTCTCTCTCTCTCTCTCTCTCTCTCTTTCTCTCTCAGATGGTTACACGCACACCACTAATTATTTCCCCAGCATAGGTTCATGCCAAATGAAAAGTTAAAAATTAATGAAAAATCAATGTTAATAATGAGACCTCCCATGCTTTCATCATCATCATTTTGATCACATATTTGTCTTGAGTTCCTAAAAGTCTCTAGGCACATTTTTCTGCTGGAGTTTCTTTTATATGGCCTGAAATGAGACGATCGAGGTACTTTGTGATAATTTATCGCTCTCTGCTTCAGCTTTTTTAACCATGGATACTACTGTAGGTCTCCTGCTGTCTAAAAGGACTCATCTGAAGCGCTGATGATCCTTCTTTCTCCACATATCAAACACATTAATCTAATATGTAACAATGATTTCATAGGATTATGTTTTCAACCATTACATCATTTTTTATACGAACAGCTTAGGGGTTTCCCCCCTCAGTTTCCAGACCTATTTACAGTACAGGAGTACGTCCAAATAACAATTGAACTGTTGTAGTTACAACAACGAGGTTGGAATGGCTTCAGTTTGTTTTCTTGTTCCGATCGGGAAAGGAGTTGGATGAGGAAGAGCGGGAGAGGGAAAAAAAGAAAGAAATACTTTAAAGGAGAATGAAACCCTGGGGAAATATCCATTTTAATGAAAAGAGAGGATAGAGAGAAGCAATTTTAAAAAAGTTCCATGAAAATCGGTTACGAAATGAAAAAGTTATGAAAGTTAGAAAAGTCTCAATTTACTTTCTATGACGATCCTCAAATTGGCAATGTTGCTTTAAAGTGGCAGGTTCAGTAGTACAACTCTCAATATGTTTTGTACACAAAATTTCATATTTTCTCCATTATCTCTAAAGATGCTGCTTGTCTTTTTGTGAACTCAACATAGATCTATGTTGTGTCAAAAACATTTTCCCATGCATGATATATCTTGACCGCCATTTTCATGTTATTTTATGGAGATGAAACATAATTTTGTGATGAACTGCTAAATGACAGACCAATTAAAAAAATAATTCAATGACACTCTCTGGTCGATCTTGACCGATTGTTTCCGACCGATTAAAGAAAAGTGTGTCGGACACAATATCAGCTTATAGATATTTTTTATCATAATCTAAAATCACTCACTATATATAACACAGACTAAAAATATCTCTTTGCAAAAGTTCATGAGTAGGCCTATTACCTAATGAAAATAAAAACACTTTAAAGATGGAAAGTAACATCGGCAATAAAAGTCATCGTTCCGAGAAGAAGAAGAAGAAGAAAAAAAAAAAACTCTTAACATTCCAATGTCTTAAATCATTCCTTTGGGCAATGCCACCCTGGACGTTTTAATATACATTTGATATAATAAACATTGTATTTTTTCTCTCCTTCTCATTCAGCTATAGGTTAAAACAAAATACATAATGTTAATTTTTGCGCTAACAACCTTTTTTATTTGGGAATTCTCACTCACAATGCTCTTCTCGCTAGGTTCCTCTCTAGAATGCCCTCACCAATGGGAGAAAACTTTAAAGATCTAGATTTGGCTATTTTGACGGACGTCAGTATCATTTACTGGTCCAGTCATAGGAGGGGGCGCTAGTCGTTTTTTTGTGGGAGCATGGGTTTTACAGGGTGGCTAAAATGCCGGGGAGGGATAAAACTGACCGAGTATAGGAGAAGGCGTGCACGGGACTGGGTTGTATCATCTTCTTCTTGAATTTTTTTCTTCTCTCTCTTTCTCTCTCTCTCTCTCTCTTTCTTTCTCTCTCTCTCCCTCTCACTCTCTTTCTTTCCTTATCCCTCTCTTCCTCTTTTTGACTTTTTTTTTTAAGGGCCGATGGGCATTGTGGAATATACCCCTGATTTGAATTAATTTTCCTTCTCTCCAGATCTCTGTTTCTTCTTCTTCTCCTTTTTTTTTTTTTTTTTTGCTGGACTTTTGCTCCATTTCCTTGCAATACTCCTCCTATATTCCCCCCCCCCTCACTCAGTCCTCTCTCTTTGCCATTTTTAGCTCACAACTTGTCATAACTCCCTTTCTATCGATGTTCCCCCCCCTTTCTTTCCCTCTTATTTTTCTTTGCTCAGCTCGAAATTATCTTTCTTATCCCCCTTTCTATCTTTCTCTCCATCTCTTCTTCTTCTTTTTAATTAAAGATGATAGAGTCATCCACTTTTGACGCCATACTTGCTACATCCCATTCCATTTTTCATTTTTTCTCCCCTCTATCTTTTCTCAAACTCAAAACCCCATTCTCTCAACTGTCTTTCCCCTCTCTTCTTATTTCCTCCTGCTCTCTCTCTCTCTCTCTCTCTGACCTAAAAAATTGATTCCTCTTTTCCCCCTCTGCTCACAATGTCCTTCTTATTACCCATTTCATTCCAATTCTTATCATTTCTCTCTCCTCTATTTTCATTTACAGCTTAATATTCAGTCATGTTCCTTTTCTCCACATCTTCAAACTACGATACACAACCCATTTAAAACAAATCAGATGATTACACAAATAAAAATTAGAAATACTGTTAATTTAATGTGATGAATCACATTCAAGAAAAAAGGTAAAATTACAAGTGACTTCTTTTTCCCTCCATTTCATTCGAAAAGAGAATTTCAGGTAGTCCCGTCTGTCTATTCCCAAGGTACCATTAGACATCATAAGGACTTTAATAATCTTAATTAAATATTTCCACAAATGCACTGACACACTTGTAGAATCTTATAAGTTACATATCAGATTGCCAATTGCCATTTTGTAAAAGACGTATAAAGAGAGAAGAGTTAGAGACAGAAAGTGAGAGAAAGTGAAGAGACATATAGAGAGAGAATCAGAGAGAGAGTGGGAACAAGTAAGTGATAGCTAATGTCAAGGAGTTGACGACCAATAAAGAGATGTGATGATTGGGAGAGAGAGAGAGAGAGAGAGATGGACATGGAGTTAGACATATGAGAGAGAGAGAGAGAGAGAGAGAGAGAGAGAGAGAGAGAGGGATATGAAGTTAGACATAAGAGAGAGAGATGGATATGGAGTTAGTAGACATACAAGAGAGAGAGAGAGAGAGAGAGATGGATATTGAGTTAGACATAAGAGAGATAAATAAAAAGGGAAATAAATAAAATAGATCAAGAGAAAACACTATGACTCCTTAACATCCTAAGCAAACTTACAATTTGTGTATGTGAATAAGCAAAATGTTGAATGATAGTTCAGCATTCATCCATCATTTGTCCTAATCCAATTCAGATAGAGCACAGTCCCATTTCACAAAACTTGCCATCAATTACAAGTTGCAATGACTGTTATAAGCTACTGAAATCGTTGCATTTGATTGGCTGTGAGCAAATTTGTGACAGAAATGTGACACTTGTTATAGATCAAAAGTTTTATGAAACAGGACCCTGGTATTCCTGATTTACTATACCGATCTGAAAAATCCGTCCAAAGGGCAAGAATCAATAAACAAAGTATTTGGGGCATTAGTCTTTCCCCTTAATTCTGACTATTAAAAGAATTTTTTTTTTTTTCAAATGCAAAATATTTCTTGCATTTCAGAATGGTGAGAGAGAGAGCATGTTTTTTTTTCTAATTAGCATCCTAAAAAATCCTAAACAAAAAGAGAAAGAAGAACAAGAAGTACATGTATAAGAACAACATCTGAAAGTTAGGAAAATGGTGCTGAAGAGAGACATACTGAAGCTTTTCGTCTTGCACTCATCAGAGTATACCGCAAGAATGAACAGAAAGCTGAAATCGAACAATATAACCAGAAACTAAAGGAATCTGAAAGTTACTATGAGATTTGCAAATGTGCAAAAGCTGCTGAGTTCAAGTGCAAAACAACAAAATATGATTTATAAAATGCAAGATAAAACTGCCAACAATGTTTAAATCATAATGCCCCAATCACACCAACAATACCGACATCAGACCGATGACAGACGGAATAAAAGACTTCATTACCCCGAATGGCCGGGAAACAGTCGGTTTGAAGCCGGTTTGTTAGTGAGACTGAGGCTTACAAACTGACATGTGAAATACATCCTGTATGACTCTGATGCTATTTCAAATGATAAATACAGCATTCTTAGTAAAAGAAAAATGTTAACTAGAGTCACTTTAATAAATTAATTGATAGATACATTGTATAACATGTATCATTAAATAATGGTGGCCTCTTTTATTCATGATATTTTAATAAATACAAATATCTAAGATTTACAAAGTACCAATAGTCAAAATGCACAAAACGTATATTGTCTTATTCATTTTTACCTAGTATGGGTACAAGACATAATTACAAATGTACAATTTACAAATCTATCTTACAATGTACAGATTTTCTTTTTCACGACCCTTTGTTTTCTTAATTAGTACTGCATTTCATGTTTGAAAATCTATATTTTGCTACTTGCTAGCTACATGTACAACAAACAAAGATTTATGGAACTGTTTAGAAATTACAACATCCAATCCAGTTTGGAGCTTTCGGATATTATTCTAAAGATTCTAATTTATGCTTGAAATCATGTTCCTTTTCAAGTGGATATTAAAAAATTTTACAAGGTGCTAATACACTGGAAAATATTTTATTGTAACTAAAGACAAATGCAATGTACCTTGGATGTCTCCCCTGCCCCCCCCCCCCCCACTAAAAAGAAGAAAAATAATATACATGTATGATTATTTTAAAAAGCGTTGGCTTTCCAACAGCAGGACTATATATGTGACTTTTTATTCCCATGCAGTTTATTTCGTGGTCTGTTCTGGTGATACAATGTAGTATCTATATAAGGCAAGATGATGCTATTATGGGTGAATTGTATCAGTCCAAATAAAGTATGTCTGATTTTAAATACCACAATATAAAAATGGTAAGATTTCACCATTTATCAGCACTGAAATAAGAGCAAAAAATCAGATAGGGGTACAAGCTTTCTATGGAGAGTACACAACGAAAGCATACTTGCAACTGAAGTATTATCAAATTCAGTCTTATATCAATTATATAGACAACAATTTCCAACATAACATTAGACATAATATAATTCAACTCCTACAAACTACAGGATGCTTGAAGTTTTGTATTGAAAACATAGTGTGAAGGTAGAAATTTGCAAATAAACACACAAGCATGCATAGCGTACATAAAATCTACCCTTACATTAGCATAAAAAATACAGAAGTTTATGTCTTCTATACAGTGTGTGAATTAAACTAAACTGACAGTAATAAGGGTAGTTTGAAAAGGAGAGGGGGAGAGAAATTTGGCACTGTTTGCTGTCAAATTCCCCTTACTGAAATGCCAAGAGTATATCAGACATTCATCTCCCCAAATTCAAGGTATAAAAATAACAATATATGTCGCTGCATGTACAGAATCCTAAAACTCAAAATCATGCACCTTTTGTAAAGCTAAGACAACTTAGCTTTTGACAGCTAATGAGAACTTTTTGGATCGGAAGACAAACCGTTCATGCTGCATTAAGTATGAGATTACACAACGACAGAGACTCTTAACACATTGGCCTGTATTCATAAAGATGGACTACAAAATTAATCTGATTCATGGTGAGCCAAGTGCTGGTAAATAATACAATAATAGTATAATAGTAATGATAATCACAGCTACATTTATGCGCTGCACATACTCTTCCCAAGGGATGCTCAGAGGCGCATACAAATTAGCCTGCTATAATTATCATCCTGGCTTTAGCCCAGCTGCTCTGAGGCACAGAAAGTATTCAAGGAATCACTTCCTACCAGGTACCCATTAACTACACCTGGGTTGAGAGTGGCAATTGTGGATTAATGTCTTGCCAGAGAACATTGGTGCTCATCCCCAATCCTTAATAATTATTGTGATTCTTCATTGAAATGAATACATCTAAACAAAATACATAGTGTCATGAAATGAATATGAGAAGTTAATTTAACGATGAAAATATTTTTGTTTATCTATTTCATAGAATGATGGTCATTTGAATAGAATGAAAAGGTGTACACTTGGCGCTCCATACATCCGAGGACTAACTCACTCACTTAGTCCTGGAATAAAGTTAGTACACTTTAATGAATACTGACCAATCTCTTTACTTTCTACAAACTTATATACAATTTATCAGCCTTTTGAGAAGAAAAAAGAAAGAAAGATAAACAAACTGTACACATTATTGCACGTAGGTCAGAGGTCAAATGGCATGGTCATGGGGGGAGGGGGGGGGTCAACTTGGGATGATGTAAAACTGCCCAAGCGGTGATGTCATGCATAAGTTGGACGAGCCTCCCCTCCTGACCACTTCCATCTTTTAATTTCTTACATCTTAACATCTAAAACACATATATTAGAGAGGGAGGACAACTGTACTTACAAACAACATAACTGCTTTCCTTTAATCCGCTTTAACCCTTTCAGGACAGGAATTATTTAAGAGCTAAATTGATCACATTTCGTTCTTCAAATTGGCAACAATAATATTTTTCTTTTAGTGCTGCATAGTTCTAAAAGGTGTAATGTCTTTGAAAACAACATGGTTAGGAATTTTCTAGAAAAGTGGAAAAAATTGCCAGTTTTGATTTTAAAAAACCCCAATGATTTTGAACCACTCAATGTGTTGGCAATTTTAAGGATTTAAAGCTTATTTTCATTTTCAAAATTCCTGGCATCAAAAGCAATATTGTCATGCAACAAAAATGGACATAGTGCGTGTAGAAATTTTTGCTCTTTCTACTCATGCGTCTGATATATTTTTTAGAGCTCTGAATCAAAAGTTATTGAGCCAAACCACAAAATGTGGTCAATTGTCTCGAAAGGATTAATACCATAGAATATTGTCATGAACCTTTGAATGCGTAAAGTTAATATCGAGTGCTAATAACGGAATCACATTTTGAGAGCCACATGAATGCCTGTTTATTGTATGTCCATGTTTCATCCTGTGCTCTGTAGAAAAATGCCCAAACCCAAAGAGTAAATGTTGGGGAAAATGTACGATATATTTCTCCATTAAAGCTCATGTATAGTATTGGTAGCAAAAAGGAAATTGAAAAGAAACATGTTAAATATAGTCTCATTTTGTTCTCTTTGTATCAAAAGATGTCTGTAAAAGACATTTGGTATTCCATCTATGATTTCTGGTGAATTTCAGTGTAAATATCTGTCAGGAATGCTTGATCACTGCCATTATGCTAGGACCCTTCCACCCCGACGGCTCCCCGCACAGCAATCTTGGTGCTTCGCATAGAGACAGCGTGTGTGCACTGTGTGTAGCTACTCATTATTGGTTTTGCACGTGTGTGTGCAGTGTATAGCACATGCTGCCTTTGTTGTTATTTTACGTGCCTGTCCCGGCACATAAATTAGTTTTTGCCTCTTATTTGTTTAATATTAAACTTTAGGAGGCGAAAACTTCACAGTGTCTTAGTATTGCTAGTATCTTGCTATTTATCAACAAAAATTGAAGAAATCTGACGAACAGTTTTTGAGGGCTTACCAAAACTTTACATGACCTTTAATCTCTTTTAACCCTTTCGTGACATCACTCCACATTTTGTGGTTTGGCTCAAGAACTTTTGATTCAGAGCCCTAAAAAGTATACCAGATGCATGAGCAGAAAGAGCAAACATTTCTGCACACTGTATCCATTTTTGTTGCATGACCATACTGCATTTGATGCCAGGAATTTTAAAAAGAAGAACAAGCTTTAAAATACTTAAATTGGCAACACCTTGAGAGGTTCAAAATCACTGTTTTCTTATCAAAATTGGCAATTTTTAAAAACTTTTCAACAAAATTACTAACCATGTATATTGCATCAGAGACATTTCAGCTTATTAGAACCATGTAGCACTATAAGAAAAATATTATTGTTGCCAATTTGAAGAACAAAATGTGATCAATTTAGCCCTTAAATAATTCCCATCCTGAAAGGGTTAACAGTTAGTATTATGTTGTTTTTGATGAACCGCTACAAGAGGCTTTATCAACAAAAAATGTAAACACAGGACTCCAATAAATGCTATCACAGTAAAATTTTTTGAGTTGTACAAAAAGAAGGCCTAATGACAGTATCAATAATCATTTAGTAAATCAAGTACATGTTCCTGTACCCCCATCATTCATGGATTACATCGCTACTTTTGTCAAAGTTGAAATCCATTATACAGCAGAGAAATCAAAACAACTGTCAATACGTGTATTCACTAGACACTCCAAGAAAAGTAACTTAAATGTTTTAGATTAAATTTGTAAGGCAACATGAAAGGTTAAAAAAAATGTCCAATCAAAACAGTAATTCTGAATGGAAGAGTTCAGAATCAAAGTCCATTTGAAGCATTGGGGTTTAAACAAGAGGAAAGAAAGTTGATTAACTCTAGGATTTATACTGTGAAGTCTTGTTCTATGTGCTTATGAATGTCCTTAATCATTCAGGTAAAAGAATACTAACATTAAATGTTACAAACGAGTCAATTGGACTTACTTTTATTTAAGCTTGCAACAATTCACGTCCTTAGACGTTTCACAGAGTTCCTTGAGACATCAACCAATTGCCGCTAAAGATGAACGGTCCCAGAGCAGATGTACAATGTCATAAGTTTAAACAGAGTATTAAAGTACAGTCAACTTGTATGTAACACTTAATGCACTACATGTATGTGATAAATAAAAAGCTGAAATCTAAATGAGGGCCTGGCCTGATCACATGAAATCTGAGATAGAGACAGGCTAAAAATCGACCTTAATGTAAATTTAGCCACCCAGAACCCTACCTAGATTTGCCCACAAATATATCTTACTTGAAGTAAATATAAATAGACAGATAAAGACTAGGACTACAAAAAGACAGACCTAAATCAAGATATACAGGTATGTAAATAGACTGAAAGAAACCAAGACATAGACTTAACATGATTTCTACCAAGTCCTGGACTACTATCAAACACACCAGATATGAGGTTGAAGTACACTAGTCCTGGTCTAAGAGCTCCAGACCAGGAACATCACACTATTTAGTTTAGGAACTCACACACACATATTAGAGAGAGCTGCTCCACACTACTAACTGTATAGTACCATGGCAGATACATGGAAGCACCATTGGTTGTCATGACGCGAGTCGTCTTCTTGACAGCGGACCAGTCGCGATGACAGGGTCACTCAAAACTCATCAGGTTCGCAGGAGTCTAAGTTGAAAAGAAATAAGATGGTGTAATTCTAGTTAGACTTACCTTTATGCAAAATGCAGTGAACTGTAAGCTTTTGTCCTCCAATGATATTGGTTTTTATCATACAGTGAATTCTGTGAACTACATTTAAGCCTCAATTGGCTTGATATCATATCAATTTATAACGCAAACATCTACAAGAATTTGATACTAGTATAAAATCCAGTACATGTATTTCAATATGTGCAGTATTCCTTACTGAGAAGCACATGAATACCTAATACAAGTGAACTAGAGACAAGAATTGTTAATGGCAGTTGGAACTTAAATCCCATGCATTTAATCGTTCCAAGAAAAACGAATATAGCAATGTACTAGCTGATGAGAAACCAGATGCAATCACCATCTTATCTAACTGTCATTAACAATAAAACATGGCAGCTTTTTTCCTATTATCAATTTTTTTTATCACTCAACTGTTAGTTTTTGTTTTTGTTTTGTTTTTTTGTTTTTGGGTCAAGATACATAAAATGAAAGCTTTGATAAGAAAGTATCTTTCATATTTATACCTTTGGTCCTCTCTTTTTCTTTGTAGCTTCATCTAGATTCCTGACCCATGCACAAGCCACTGAGTAGCTCTGTGCTTTGTACTTGTAACTGTTACCTAGGAGAAAAAAAGAGAAATACATGAGCTAATGAATACATGTTAAGTTGATATGTTTGAAACATAGATCCTTTTGAAACATTATATTAAAAGATAACTTCAGTCTGTAGTTCATACAACAACAAAGGAAGGTACGGAAAATAGGATATTGAGTGGAAAAATCTAGGAAAAGAAAAGTAGAAAGAGACAGCATATCACATATACATGTATATTGGTATCAACACATTACAACAGTAATAACAATTTAATCCTAAAAAACTTCAAAGATGAATTAATTCTCAACTTTCACAGTTCAAATTCATCATCTATTTTCCTGAGTACCGTATCAGTCTGAAAATGCAAGAAGGTTCAATGATCCAGCTACCTGCTAAGAGTTGGTGAGCATAATATGCAGTACATGTATATTTAAGGTGACAGCCAGTGAAATTTATCTTTCAAACTGGCATCTCTGACTTCACAAAGTACAATTTTCCAAAGCAGCTTTACCAAAATTAGAGTTTGCATCTGTGAACAATATTTACAAATGATTTTTAAAAATCTTATCCACACTTCTTTAACCATGATTGCCACTTGCGATTTCAATGCTTTCTCTATCTCACCAGCTTTGGATATTACTACCCTAGGTGGTAAATGCCAGCATTGATCGCTTCTAGTGGGGCTACATACCTGTATTTGGATCTGTTAATAATATGACATTACTGTGTTTGGTTTCAGGCATGGATACCATCCAGTCTGATATGGAGAACACCTTGCAAGGTTTGGATTTGAACTGGAGAGAGGAAATGACAGACAAAATAAGACAAGTTAGAAATACCAATTTTCAAATATAAATTGAATAGAATATTACCATTTCCTACAATACCCTCTATACAATTGTCTTTGTAAAAACCTATAGTACATGTAAGCTTCTGTCTTATGAACTAATCAGAATTTTCATCGAATTCATTTCACCTTGACATAAATCTTCACTCATTTTCCTAATTCTCTTCATCATACATTATTAAATATCTCTCTTCATCTCCCTCTCTCTAGAATCTTGTCCCTAGCTTGCTCTCCTTTTCCCTCTTTTCTTTTTCCTAGCTATCTCTTTTCACTATGCTGTTACTTTCATCTTTCTATCTCTCTCTCTCTCTTGCTTGGTTCAAACTGGAGAGGATCTCACTCCTCCTTTGTAAAAAAAAACCTCTCATCTTTTCTCAAAATGCTGACCTTTATCCTCTACTTACATGTGCCCTCTCTATTGAGTTGAATGACTTAGCTGCGTAGTGGACCAAGTTGGTGCCCCATAGCCCAACCCAGAACCTTGTCCAAGATGTCACCGATAGCTTACGGCCGGCTTTTCTAATCGGTTTCCTCTTTAGGCAAGCTGTGTGTGTCAGACAGGTATCAACACAAGATGTCAGAGATTGGGTGAGGATGTGGTCTATGAATAATGCTAACCAATAAAGGAAAATTGTTTCCACCTTCTGACAACAAATATAACCGCAGTAAAAAAAAAGTTCCAATGTTCAGAAATCATGTTTCAATGATAAGTACACTAAGTGAAGCAATTTGCAGAGTGGTTATTTTCACTTTATGAATTTTAAAAGCATGTACACAAATCCTTATAAAAAATGTCAGAATTCATGTGTCTAATTTGAAATAACCATTAAAAACGTACAGACAGAACATAATCCTGAGAACAATAATGTAATTTAAAAAAAAAGAACTGAACAAAAAAAGTGTATTTGCATTGTTTGTAAAGTCGGGACAGATCATGCCCCAGGGGCAGATCCAGGATTTTGTATAAGAGCGGGCACACAAATGCAGGCTTGTCAACATTTGGAAAAGGGAGACCCATATATTTTTGGTCTCGCCAGCTCTCCAAAAGTCGCTCAGTGGGGGGGGGGGGGGGTCGACAAAAATTTTTTTCGCCAGACCTCTGACAAGCAAAAAAAACAAAAACAAAAAAAGTTTTTGTTCTAAAATTGGCGGCACAATCCAAAAAAGGGGGGCCACAATGCATACTTTTCTTTCAAAAGGGGGGAACAGGCTGGTGTTGCCCCCCCCTAAATCTGTCACTGTCATACCCTATAAGGACTCTGTACTCCTAGCTTAATCAACAGACATCTTAAAACATGCTTAAACTCACCATTTAATGTAAATAGGTTCTGAGGGATGTCGATGATACTGGAAACTAGATCCTCACAGCTCTCTGTTACACTTCTACATTGAAGAAAACAAAATAGATCATTGCTAAGTTCACAAAGCCACATGGCATGAAGATGATATTGTACTTGTATTGATTTAAAGAGTAAAAATTGATATCAAATTTATAGTGTTATATCATTCCTGTAATTTGTATTAAAAAACTAATTTAATCTCATGTTTTTGTATATCTCTATGTATCTCAAAAGGAAGGATTTAGAAGAAAGAAAAAGAAGAATTTTCAGAAAGACTATTAAATCAAATTGAAAGCAGGGTTTCAATATGTTGTTGTGATTAACAACTGAAGGAAGGAATAACATTCTATCATTCATAACATAATTACTCAGTAAAATAAATAATAAGTCTGGACTTGTCGAATCCTATGACATTTAAAGGTATATCTTCTGGGGAAAATTCAGATAATCATACGGTACATGTAATTTAATTTTGTTCATATTTGAATGTGCAGAGTATACAGCTGTAGGGACTTGTAAGAAGCAGTTTAACGGGGGATATTCTCACCCATTGTTTAGCCAGACGTCTTGGTCATCACTGAACTCCGACCCTTCACTACTTCCTGTGGTCACAGAATGGAAAATAAAACATATCGTTACGGGAGAACGGCTGGTATGCATAAAATCGTACTAAATATAGTGTAGTCAGACGTGGGTTCCCTGTACGCCCATCTCTGTGCGAGTGCATACTGGTGCACCAACTACTCCACTCACAAGTCATTTGTAAGTTTACTGAGAATGTATTCAAACTTGTAATATTTCTTATCAAGGCAGAAGTAACATTAGAAGCTTATTTTTTTTTAATATAGTAAAACAGGATGGAACTCCTAACATACAGAGCCACAGTATTTTTGTTGGTGATCGGTCCAATTTAAACCTACCTTCTATTGAGCTTGATACTGAGGGTCTTATCGATGATGTCGTCTCCTCTAGCAGGCTGTCATCCAAGAGATGTCTGGGACCATTGCCAAAATTTGTGTTAGGAAAGCTGGATGAAGAAATCATCGAGAAAGGGAATTTATCATAGTGTGGAATCCTTTTTATAGTCACAATCATTCTATCAAACGGGTAGATCTGGAGTTTTTGTTCTTGCCAAATTAGATTACTGTTCAACTGACACTTTCATAGATCATTCATTCTAAAAACGTTTTGGGATATACAACTCCTTTATACATGTAGGTCTCAACAAGGAAGGGATGACTTAGAAAGAAGGTGACCCATGCATATGGTGCTAAAGGCAATTAGAGCCTGATCGGTTAGTCACGGACGGACATTTGACAAATTTTGAAAGTTTGAAGGCCTGTAAAAAATAAGTTATGAGATGTGTTGAGCTGTTTTATGTTTCATTGTGTAGGGTACCACTGAAGGTGCTAAGTGATGATAAAATTTGGTTGCCAAGGTTACCTACTTAAAATAGAATCGATTAAATATTCAATGTCACGGACGGACAAGATAGAAATGGGTTTCTTGACTTATCGGTAATCTTTTGTCTTTTCTATCTAAACAAATTGTCACTGACAAATTTTTTTGACTGAAAATGTTAGTCAAGTAAACTGACTTCCCTGTCACATAAATAGAATTTTAAAGCAAGCTGTAACTTTTGCTAGAGGTCCGAAAACTTTTTGTCACGGACGGACATTTGGGCGTCACGGACGGACATTTTGAGCGTCACGGACGGACATTAATTTAAAAACTGCATGTGTTCCTATCTAAAATCGTGCATACGTACTTCTTGCTTTCTACTTTTTGTTTGAAATTGATTTTATTCCACTATTAAGCAAAACTTAGCTTGAAAAAATTAATTTCAAGTGGAATCTATGTCAAAAGTGGATGCCTGTATTGCAGTGTATACACAATGTACAAGTGCATATACTCCTGTAGTGTACAACTGTACATGTACAATATATGCTACAGACCAAAATGAACATGTTGAGAAGAATGTGATGTAAGCTTTCAAAATATAACCCTTTACAATACAGTCATGTAGGTGGACTGAAATCAAACATCAATATTTAGTATTTTAATTTACTGTACAGCTCAAAGTCATATATTTTGTTTCAAACATAGAGGTAATATTGATATAGGATTATGTGTGATTGATCATTATCATATATAGGAAGTAAAATTTCTCATTTGGTTTACAACATCACATACCAGTACTCTTTATAACATCTCATATTTTTCAATAGTTCTGTTTAAGAGGGTGAAAACCAAATCATGAAATGCAGATCATTGTCTAAATCTTTCTCATACAATAGTTTACTTTTTCAGTAATGTCTCTATCACTTTAAGAACAATGTTGGCTTTCTGGACAAAGGCCCTAATGTCAACAGTTGAGTGAATAAAGCCCATAGAGCCTAATTATGTCCTGTTAGTTGAGGGATTGCCTAACACGACTACTTGTAAGTCTTATATTATAACTTTCTGACCCCCTTCCCCATAAAAAACTGTTTCAGGGTTGATGCAATCAATTCAATTATGAGCATTTAAAGATATATAGTGTCTAAAAAGGTTTCTTCTTATGTTATGTGATTACATAATTTTTTAAAAAGTGTTGGCTGTGTATGATCCTGCACTAAAAAGAATCTCTGTCTCAAACGTTACAACTAATTCAAAGCATTCTTACAAAATAGAGTCCAAACATGGCTCTTGCAGTCTGATACCACATCTGACCTCCAATGTTTATAATTTTCAAGCACAACTTGTAATTTAATTTGATTATTGATCAAGCTTCGGTATTAATGTTGAATCTAAAACTTTTACACGTTGCTGATGACCAAAAATATCAGCTACAATAATAGCAGTAATGATATTAATAAATAAATAAGAAAATAAGTATTCATCTTCTGTAAACAACTGTAATGGATGTCTTTTGCAGACTGATAATGCAGGCTGGCTCCCATTAGAGCCATAGCATAGTCAGTAGGTTTTTATGACATTTATTAGCTTGAAAAAGAAAAAAAATTGGGGCAGGATGGGGGGTAATTTTTGCATTCATATGGGGGATCACAATACCATATACAGTCCAACCTGCTTTAGCAACCACTTGTATAGAAAGACTACCTGTCTATAAAGACCACAATTTTTGTTTCCCTTTAAAACCGTTTCTCATTAAATCATGTATTAAAGGAACCTGTACGTAAAGACCACCTGCTCGTAAATACAGCTTTTCTTGTCTGTCTTAAGCGGTCTTTATAGACAGGTTTCACTGTACGTGATATTTTGGATGAAATATGTTCCATGAACCAATAAACAATAAAACAATTCATTAAATTTGAAATCTCACAGCATTTACCATTTCAGTATATTGCATTGTCCATCCGTGACAAAATTAATGTCCGTCCGTGACAATTTTCAAATTTGTTTTTAGTATATGTATATTTAATTGATCAAGGTTTCATTCATACATGGTATAGGTCTCTAGCTAGTGAGATAGCTCAGCATGGTTTTTGTTTTCACTTTTGCCCCACCAATGGAAAAAAAAACTTTTACAAATTTTTTCTGTCACGGATGGACAAATTTGCATCGAGATGTGAATTACCATGCGGCACAACCATTTCTGTACAAATATTTTCAAATATTTTTTGGTTTTCAATGGACTGGTGTTTGATCTATAATTATTTGCTAACAAAACTTAAGAAAGTTTAGAGAGTGTTAAACTAGGACCAAATCAATCTTTCTAGAAAATGTCCGTCCGTGACATCAGTGTTCATCACCCCTGTTGAAAAATGGGCCAATCCAATGACTTTCCGGACCTTGTCAATGAAACAAACGTGAATTTTAGTAACTTTAGATATTAATGAAAAACCTGAAAGTGATTTCATCATAAAAATCTGAAAATTAAATTTTCACCCCAATGCTCACTCTTAACCGATCAGGCTCATTATCACAATTATTACAAACCTCCTTTATATATTTTGATTCATTTTACTTTAATTACTTGGATGTTAACAATACATGTATATGGAAAATAAATCATTTTTTGAGAAATTTTAATAGGGTATTATTTTTACTTCATCGTTATGGATGAGAGCACATTATTCATTTAAAACCGAGACACGCGTGTCATAATTTCAGGAATCTTTTCCAGAACTTACCTTAGAGGTTCAGCAGGTGCTAAGTGGTTTGGAACACTGGAAAAAAGAACAAGACACCAGTTGAATAATGTATCAAAGAATACAGGGCAGTATTAGAGTATCAATTTGTAGCTATTATACAAATATACCAAGCTGTGAGAAAGTATAGTGGAAATTATTTATCTGAGGAGGGACTGGCATCCCCTGATATTTACTAATCAAAGTAATCATAAGATTAGTAGTAATTGTAAGTACGGTAGGTCGATTTTACCTTTCAAACCTTCAAATCAATAGATACATGTACATGTATTTGTAAATGCAAACATTACATTGTGCTCATACAATCATAGTAAATAAGCCAGAAAGAGTAAAAAATCAAAACAAGTAGTTTGAAAAGGTGTTCTTGCTGTGCTCGGATACTTCAATATACATGAATACTTTTGACTATTACATTGTAGATTCATTCTTACTTCACAATATTACTGTAAATTCATAAAATGCTTACTTTGCGCCTAAGCTTTTAGTTTTCCGATGCCCTGGTACAAACTTTGATGAGATGACGGGTGTGGATGGGTTTGACTTTCCAATTGAACTTGTCTTTACACCTCCTCCCCCACCACTGTCTATAGAGGTCAGAAACAAAAATACAGAGATTTTGAATACTTCATACAAATCATGAGAGACAGAGAAAACTGAAGACAGATACACATTGATAATTATTCAAATAATTTTCACTTCAGGGCGATTCCGTGCAGAGTGTCACGTACGACATATGACATTTATCCATATATTTCATCCATGAACAAAAATTCTTTTGATATGACCATGACTATAGGTGGTGGTACCCGAAAGCACCATTATTCAATGGTCACATCGAGACATTCTTCATTTTTGGATGAAATATGTAGAAAAAAGACATGACCTATGGGAGACACTGCACAGAATCACCCTTCAATATGAACACAACATACATGTATCTTTTGTTCAGTATTAATACATGTTTTTCCATCTTTTTTCTTGGAACATGTCCAGTGCCATAACCATGACATGTTCTGTTTTAATAAAAAATCATGACAAAGTGAAAAACTAGGGAAAATTTTGTTTTCTGTCTTTTTCTATCAAACAACTGCATTGTAAAGTTTGATCTTGTATAAAAAGAAACATGAAAATTATCTGCTAGCATGTTCCTTCCTATCAATCATTAATTTACTGACACTGCAATGTAAGAATGAGAAGAGTAAAATGCCTTATCAAAATGAATGAAACTTTAAAAAAGATGATTGTATTAAGATGAATTCATACAACAATGTCATAAATTTTAATTTACAATGCACAACATGTCCATATTTTAAGAAGCAATCAAGATGATAAAAATACATGTACTTCCTGCAAATCAATTACATCAACAAAATAATCTGTGTCATCAAAAACTGAAGGTTTCAGGAGTTTTATAAGAGCTTTAAATCAAATGAAATACAGAAAATCTATAGATGCATTCATGTACTATTTCGACTGATGAAATTTTTATTATATTTTGTGCAAAAAATAGGATGTCCTTTTCATTACTGTTAAATATTATACACATGTACATGTCATGTACCATATGAATTTTCATAATAAGTGGCACATTTTCTGCACAAAAACAAAATATGATTTTAAAAATTTCAATATTTCAACCAATATCTATCAAGAAAATAAAATAAAGTTTACAATTGACCTGCAAGATACATTACACCTGACATATACATGTATAATCCAAGTTCATTCTTGAAGCAAAGCAATCAAATGAAAGATTTCTGTCAATTCACCCTCTCATGCAAGACACTACAACCCCTTGGGTGAACCCGGCTCCATGAGGCTTAATCTAAACTATTATTAGGTCATGAGATAATTTCAGGCAACAGATTAATCCCATCACCACACCCCCGTTAAGTTATTTTGGAAGTGAGGGTTATTTTTAATGCTTGATGCAGGCATCAATGCAGTTGAGTCAGACAGATAGAATGAGAGCAGATGTATACAGGCATTGAGATACTCAAGGTTTGTTCACATATAATGCAGTAAAATGCAGCAATTTTTTTAAAAACCTGTAAAATGAATGGCTTATTTGAACAAGCCTTTAAAAGGTACAGGGTAATGTCCCTGTTTTACATGAATAATGATTAGATTTGTCATCTGCTGGGAGCCAGAATGACGTTACTTTGCATGAAAAAGATACGAGTTAAACCTTCTTTCTCTCAGCAGACGATGTGAAATTCCCAGATGATCAAAGGCAATGATACATGTATACAATCATGAAATTAGATTACTGGTTGAAGAATTATTAAGATGTCTTTCATGCTCATTAATATGTACTATACTCTACCCTCTTCACAAAAAACAGAAAATCACACAATATAGGTGCTAAATTTCATTAGTTATGTGATACATGTACATGTATCTGTGGGCACATGTCTATACTTTAGACAGGGTGTTTACTCAAATCCCCCCCTTTTTCCCCTTCATTTCATTCACATGTTTTACAGGAGAAATATGAAAAATGTAGATAAATATAAAGTTATTCATCATGCCATGAATGTCCATGACCCTTACCAAAAATCATATACATATATAGTAATGAAAATGAAATAAAACTCTTAAGAGGGTGGAGCGATAAAATGTTAACAAACTGCTGTATTTTTAGTAGAGGGAGGGAAACAACTCATGCCACGACAGCTGCACACGCTATTTTAGCAACTTTGCACAAGGGCAAATGACGCTTTATTAAAATAATTCTTTGTTATGCTTAGGGCTTCTTTTAGCCTTTTTGTGATGCTCCCCTGTTATTTTTGCCTGTTTATCACTTATCAGTGTCGTTTTGTTCCACCCTGTCTGTTACTTTTCTATAATTAGGAATTAGATATGAATGCAGAATAGAGAGACGTGTTAGCTAAGCATTAAAACACAAGTAGACTTCTAGAAACCACATAGAAGTTAGAATTCTCTTTGCACATATGAATGTAAGTTAGTGTGAGTCTAAATATTGTCTGTTTGGAGACTGAAGGCTGCATATCGTCGGTGGGGTGATAAAAACTTGTAACTCAAAAAAAATGTTAAATTTTCAGGAGAGCAAAAAAGCTTTCACAATTAACACAGTAAGTGCACTGACGACCTTCCTTTTGAAATCACTTGTGGCATAGTTTTTTTCAGATATGCTCTACATGGGTTTTATGAGACAATCAAATTAGTCCTTAGCTACAAAATTATGAAGAAAAAAATTTTTCACCAAAAAATGAGTCAAGAGGTTTTATCACCCAATCAACGATATATGAGTTAAAGCCCTTCCGGCCCCAAACAGACATTACACTCTACATGAATGTATATGTACTAAAAATGAAGAGTGATGGCAGAGAGAATTTCCTATTTTTTTCATTAAATTTTTTTCTTTTTAGACATAAAAATTATAAAAACAAAAATTAAGCAGGTTTTATACATTAAGTATATACATGTATAGTAAATGCATTTCAGGCGGGAAAGTTTAAATTAAAGAGAGAAAGAGAGAGAGAGGGGGGGGGTAGAGAGAAAGAGGGAGAGAGAGAGAGAGAGAGAGAGAGAGAGAGAGAGAGAGATAAAGTTGCATAACTGGGCAAGGGAGCAGCTGAAAATTGCTACATGTATTCATTTTTCTTAACGATGTGGTCAGGGGTACAACAAATGACCCTGGGAAAAGCAAGAATCTTTTTGTTTCATTGGGTATCACATCTACATGTAATTAAATAGGAAGAGTTTTAGCATGACTGTAAACTTGCAAGTAAGCAGTAAGACAGAGGTCAAAGGTCATATACCTGTACATAACAAACCCATGACCCACATATTTGGAAATGAGAAAAAAAGATGATGGAATTTCACTTTAAAGAAGCCTATACATGAATATGTAATTGCTGCATGTGAATCACATCAAGTGGTTGTTTTTAAGAATGGCAAAAAAATCAACTTGAGAGAAAAAGGTATTAATTGACAATGATGATGATGGGCTGGACTGCTAGATCTACAATGAAATCATTTTTAAATGAAATGGCTACGCAATGTCAGGATGGAACTTGGAATAAATCTGTACAAGGTCAGAGGTCAAAGGAACTACTACAAAGCCACAATGGGATGAAATGATTGGATGATTTTATGCTGAAATTTTGAAAAATGATAATATAAATGGCAAGAAATGATAAAATCTCCTCTAAATTCCACTACATACCTGATGAATTAGATATATTGAGAACAGGAGGAGTACAAAAAAGGGATACCGTCTGGACTTCTAATCAAAGGTAATTCAAGGAAAGATGAGAAATTATAACAGATGAAACACAAAGGTACACTTTGATTCTACTGATTCAATTTCCTGATTCCTAACTGTTTGATGTATAAAATCATATTTACTACAGGATAAATATCCCCTAATACAATGTACTTGAGTTTGAGTAAACTAGCCTGCAATTTAGCTCCATCTTCCAAAAGCAGATTTACAGGGTTAATAATAGAATTAATCTCACATTAAAAGGGAAAAAAACTTGAAGTCGACACAAGCAAGGTCAAATTGGAAAATGGAAAAGTATAAAAGTGTCAGAAAATTATATAGATGGTTAAAAAGTATAAATCTATTATGAAATAAATTTGAACTACGAGTAGAAAAAAAAAAATTGAAACATTAGATTTGTTGTGAGCTTGGTGATGTTGTCTGTGATTACTTGTTTACTATAAATGAGTAAATAAGATTCTTTTTGATACATACCAATAACTTCAATGTGAGACAGAATATAAAAAAAATAAAGATGCATATTTTCTTTAGTATTGCTTTTCACTTTAAATTAGCTGGAATACAAGTCGTGTTTAGGAATGATTCCTTGATATAATTACAAACTTGCTGTGCCAAGGGGTTTACCGGTACAAGATTTTACCAAAACCTGAACAATGCTCACTTTTCAAATGCTTGCACCATTCTAACTGTGTTTTATACAACAAAATAATGTGTACAAAATAAGCAGGAAATTCATTATTCTTTTAATGATACCAAGCATGTATATTTTACTCATTTTATGTAAAGAAACTATTGCAAATTGAAATAGGTTTACTTTCAATCCTTTACATTCTACTCCTCATTTGTTTACTATTGTTTTATAGTCAAAGTGAGAAACATCCTCTGCTAAATCTGAATTTTCTCTGAAAATGTTTATGGCACCATATATTGTTTCTTAGACATTTGAAATGCTTGATTCATGCTCTAAACTTTGATACAAATTAAACACCGCAAAGATAATTATTGATGGAGCAATGTGCGACTAAACATAACTATTATGTTTGTCACATATCCGTGACATCGGCACTGTAAGAGTTAAAAGTGAGGCGCAATCCTACATTTAAAATGTACTTCAATATCTGTTTCAGTACAGAATAATCAATCATATAAAGGTAGGTTTTAGAAATTGCAGGTGTACGGAAATTGCCAGATCTTTGCATGTGAGATTCCAACCAAAAATTTGTTGCAGAAGTTACCTCTCATAAAGAATACTGTAATTGCATTGTGTTCTTTCCTTAAGTTTCATCATTTTTTCATGATTGAACAGATTAGTCTGGACAGCCTGAAACTAGATATCACTAAATGGGTGATTTCAAGTTCAGTGTTGGTGTTGGTGTTCGTGTTGAGAGCATGAATTAGGCTGCTGATTCTAGCCCCAACACCGAATTCAGGTTTATAAAAATAATACCAATCACATTATTGATAGCTCAACACCTAGTGAAGTCAATCCCAGCACCAGCTTCATTTCAGGTTCAGTGTTGTGGCTGGTGCTAGTTTTGCCCCAACACCAACACCAGCTTTCAACACCAAACTTGAAATCACCCATGTGTATGTAGTTAATAATGTCTATTCAGTGTAGTGGACTGACTATGAACTGAACTATGTCTAAATGTATTCTACAACTTCAAGAACCTATATCAAATTTTAGAAGGCATTCCCGCTACCATAAAGCTCTAAATCATGATCTTGATTATAAAGGCAACTGATACAAGTATGGAACTATTAATTACTAAAATTAACAAGGCTTGGGTGACTTTTCTTTCCTTATAGCTAATTTTGCACCATTTTGTTAATTCACTTACTTCTTTTTTGAATTACTACATGACATGGAACAATTATTAAAAATTAACAAGGCTTAAATAAATTTTCTTTCTTTATCATAGCAATTTCTGCATCATTATGCTACTTCTTGTGTTAGATATAAATAGGATAGAAATATCTTCATTATATAAATAGGATACAAATATCTTCATTATATACATGTAAATAGGATACATAAATCTCCATTATAATTAACAGCATTCCCATACATATTGACATACATTTGTACATGTACTTACAAAACATAGTAACACACACATGCCACAAATGTAAATATTGCAGAAAGAAAAGGTTTAACAACTGATACTAGTACATGCACAAAATGCCATAACTTCATAATGCTTCATAATGCCTGTAATACACATCATGATAATATTTTATCACATATTCCAATAAATAAAGTCTATCATTCATCATCTAATACACCAACTTTAAAAATGTCTCTAATACATATTTGCATTTAAATATGTTTATTGTTATGTTGAATATGTTGTTGTTGTTGTTTAAGTTTCTTACCTGTTTGGTCAAGATCATCTTTTGACTTTGATTGCACGGTAGGTTCCAGTTGTAATGATAGCCTACAAAATGATGAGAACATACAATATGAAAGAATTTCATCAGCAACAATGTAGTATGGTAAGGGGTCCTAAGCTACGCAGGTCCTAAAACAACGCACCTGGCAAAATAGGCACAATGCAACGCGTTCAATGCACCCAATCTCTGCAGTGACTGAGCAACTACATGTAGTTTATCATTTATGTTTGCGAAAAAGAATGAGTTTATTTTTCTTTATTTTTGTAATATTATCACTAATTGGAAATCAGGGTGATATTCACATCTGTCAGCTTCAAAATCTTGATCTGCATTCATTTCTTATGTGGGCATAGCTTTAGGACCCTTTCATTTTGCTGAACAAAATTCAACATGGGCATCGACATCGACTTGAAAATGAATGTTATTGACATTTGTCCATCGTAATTTTCTCAGGGATTTAATTTCAGAGTATGTAGAACCAAGATATATAAAAGAAATTTGCAAAAAGCATTGAAAAAAAAAGAAGGAGACTTTTTAGAGGCTGGAAACAAAGTCGGCAGCTTTAGGTGCCCCCATCATACAAAAGAATATTGGGTAATCATACAGAAGTGAATATCTGAAGGTGTGTAAGAAACTGACCACAACTTCACTGAACTAGACAATTCAGAAACATCATATATGATATGTAACATGTACTAGAGAGAGAGAGAGAGAGAGAGGGGAAAAAAAAATCTTTATTGTCAGTTGTTGAAGTATTTTCTAAGTGGTGCAAAAGTTTCCAGCTATGAAATGATTGAACTACCACATTCTTTTTTTGCAATTCTCAAAAATGTCTTGCCACGAAAACATCTCGCCTCCACACTTCATGAAAATTTAATGTCCCAAAGTTTCTGGTTCCCAGTAAACGCTAGTCTAGTGGAACATCTGTGAATCTGGGGAGATTATTGTGCATTTTTGAGGACCATGGTCCCCTGCTGTCATTGAGATTTGCATGAAGTTACAATGTTAATTTTTTAATTTATATATATGTCTTTCACCATGTTGATATATTGTTTTTTATGAAAATGTGGAAATAAACTTTGAAAATGTATACTCACTTGTAGTTGTCCTCTTCCACAAACTTCTGCAGCTCTTCGATGTAGCGCACTGAGAGAAGGTACTTCTGGACGTATGGCAAGTTTTCTAACTCGTACTGGGATTGCTGGAACTCGGATATTACTCGCAAGATGTTGTTCATCTGAAGTGTGAAAAGAAAGCATGACAAATATTCATTTTAGTATTTGACAAAGATGGTGGTTCAGTTTTATAAAGTGCATTAGCATGCAATATTTCTATACATTTTTAAAACAACTAGCCTAGAGTAGATTATTCTGATTACTACCCCCTTGACAATTACATGTAGAACAATCACACTGGGCAAATCAGCCAGTTTGTACATGTAGTTCAAGTCTATACAAGAGCACAAAACATACATTTGCAACTGGACAGGCCTCATGAACCAAGCAACGGTGCAATGCATTATACGCAGGTGGAAGTACATGTATTCTTTTCAACAGAGGAATCCAAAGCTTTACATGGAGCACCTCCATCAATTTGGGAATGGTTATTTGAAGAACAAAAGAGAGAGATAGAGAGAGAAAAAAGGCAGATTGGGACCTCACCAGTGGCGCAAATCCATTTTGAAATTCAGGGGGGGGGGGGGACATCACATGATTCAACTTTTGTACCCTGTCTGAAATGTCTGGAAATTTTCTGACAACCCCCCCCCCCCCCCCCAAAAAAAAAAAGGTTATCACATTTTTGGGGTATAGACAAGCAACAAAAAAAAAAGGGTTATTCAAAAAGGTGGGGGGGGGACATATCCCCCTGTCCCCCCCCCCCCCCCAGATTCGCACCCATGGACCTCACCACAACGATATCATCTCACCAGTATCTCCCCTATCTTTACAATAGTAAAATATCTGTAATAGTATTGAAAGCATACACAAGAATTATTGGAGACATTCTTTTTTTACACTTGGGTAAAAGAGAGACAACTGTAGATAAAATGCACACCAATCACAAATCAAGTAAAACATTTACTTTCTACTCACTTTTGTTGATCTACTGTTACTGTCAATGCCTCCTGTACTCGGATGTGCAACATCGATGTAGATCAGATCTTGTAGATACATTCCTGTGATGAAAATTCAATAAGGAAATGTAGAAAGAAATGGTTTTTAATGCTCTATTGGCAAGGAAAATAAAGAGGACTAGAATGATATTATTAAAGACAAAGTTGAGTTCTGGTCATGAGATTGAATTATGAAAGAAACTCTCTCAAAGCAATTGGGAAAGGTTGATTATATAGTAGATAAGAATTGTATGCTGTAAGGTTTTGGAATTCCCCAAAATGATAAGAAATTGACTCAAACCTGCTGAGAGTCACATGCACAGCACACAGAAATGTGTACATGGGACTACACACAAATGTCCGGCCCGAATATTTCAACCGTTTCTTGTCCTATTTTCAATGTGAGGGCATTTGAGGAGCAATCCTTTTCAGGTGACATACCTGCTATGATAATCTTCCAAACTAACATAATACGAATGAGAAAGCTCACAAATTATTTTTTTACCTTTCCCAGAACTCAACCTTCCCTTTAAGATGGTAAATATCTATACATGTATCTGCAACTAAAAGCCTGTTAATCTAACTCACAAGTACTACATGTTCAAGTTGTTGCATCTGTTTGGAAAGGCTAACTTCTGTATATTAAGAATGATGTTATTGCATGTTCCAGTTACATGTACCAGTACCTCATGGTATCAATTTTTTGGGGGAAATAAAAATTGAACCTTTAGATCTTTGTGACTAGAACCCAAACATTTTAAAACTTAATCATTTATAATAAATGAATCCCTGACAGTTTTAAGAATAATGATCAATGTGTAGCAAGAAACTAACATGAATTAAAAATATATTCTATTTGTACAAATAACTCTAAATCATAATATCATCATAGCGACAGGAAAATTTCAAAGTGCTTCTATGCCAATGTTACTATCCATAATCTTGTTTCCCCATAAACTTTTGAACTGATTTTGCAATGTGTACTTTCAGAAGTTGAATAGTAATGTACCTTCAAGGCAATGTGTACTTTCAGAAGTTGAATAGTAATGTACCTTCAAGGCAATGTGTACTTTCAGAAGTTGAATAGTAATGTACCTTCAAGGCCTGTGCGACTGAAATTGAAAGCAACGCCTAGAAATGGTACCTTCAATACATGCAGATAGAAAAGCGGAAAGAGCAAGTTTATAAGAACTTACCAAGGTATGGTATACAAGGTAACCTGACTGTATCCATGTATTCTCTGAGCCTCTGTCTATTGTCATCTTCTGTCATCAACTCTGAGAGCTTCTCACACGTTGATCTTTCCTTTTTATGAACCAGCTGAAATGATGAAAAAGAAGTAGAATAGTATAAAGGTTTATTAACCCGTTGAAGATGGTACCAGAGATAAATATTTTTAGCTGAGATCTATGGAAAATACATGTTATACAAAAATCAAAACAGATTCAACTATCAAGTTTAGAGAGTGATTGTCATAAATGAACTTTCCAGATGGACTTTTAATAGGTTGTTTCATTAGTAAATTGGGTATGCATGTGATAAACTTTACGATGGAGGGACCTCATTTTTGTTTCAGGAAGAAATATATAGAAAATTGGAGTCCAAATGTGAGTTCACTACTCAAAATTCGGCTAGATTTGCTGCCCATGGCAGGGAAGGGGTTAAAATAAAACTACATGTATGATATGAACAATGCCATACATACTAAGTTGTATGGTACTTGCTCCCACGACAATTGCTCCGCGGTCAATTTCCTACACTAAAAGAATTCTTAATTTTAACCCTGGACCAAACAGTATCCAACCCTAACCTAAACCTACATGTCATGAATCAAACATACCGTCCAACCACGACATACGGATTCACACACAAAGACCAGCAAAACACGCCCGAATACCGCCACAATCAGTCCTAAAAAATCACAATTCAGGAGGCCATTGTTACGTGTCAAAATGTCTTCGATGGCGAAGGTTTTAATCCACCAGTTTCATCTCCAGGCGCACGCAGGCGCATCACACCACATGTAACCTAAAAGCGAATTGTAACCCTTACCCTCTCCATCAACTCAGCTCTTCTCTCTCCCCCTCTCTCCCTCTCCGTTTCTCCCTCCCTCTCTCTCTCTGTCTCTGTCTCTCTGTCCTGTTCTCTTTCTCTCTCTCTCTCCTCTCTTTCTCTCTCCTCTCTTTCTCTCTTTCTCTTTTCTTCCAACTATATACTCCTTGGTGCCTGCATTTCCCTATTCCTACTTTCTCTCTTTGCTGTCCTGTTCTGTTCTGATGAAGATGAGGAACATATGCATATCTTGTTTGTTTTCAGAGATAATTGACATTGCTTGATATATCTTGATTGATGTTTATCATGTCTTGTACCTCTATACTTTATCAATTTACTCGCATGAACTATTCATTAAGAAAGTATAATTACCATGTATCATATCTTTGATTTAATGTACATTTTCATTGTTAAGTTTCATTATGATTTTGTATAAGTTATTGTTTATGATGTTTTATATGCTGTACAAAAATCTGCAATTCAGTCAGTTGGCTGCAAATGATTTTTTAATAAACCATTACTATTACCATTATCACAACCCTAACCCTACATCTTTGACGAAATAAAGCCTGGGGCAAATGTTGCCAGAGTATTAGTCGGAGGACCGCATACTTACATTCCATGTTTTGGTTAACCTAAAGATAGAAGCACTGTGCAGCGCTGAGATGATCGCCATTGTTGCATGAAGGTTGTTGATATCAAACAGTTTCTACGAGGCAAAATAAGAGGAGAAAAACATGATTTCATGGCAATCCTATAATAAATGATGAATTTATCAAGTGTAGAGATTGTATGAGCAGCAAAAACTATTTTCAGCACAAAACTTAGTATTTTTGTGGAAAAAACTTTGTATTTATTTCTCTTATGTATACAAGGAGAAGAATATATATACTTGTGTATGTATGTGTATGTAATTGGGTTTTTACAGAAGTGTATCAATCAGATATGATTATTTACGTCTGGGACCGACCTTTAACGTCACCATCCGAAAGACGTGACTCAGTCTCGAACCTGGGTCCCCTGAATCAGTTTATAACTTCCACTGTTAGCTGGATTACAGGCGCACGCCACAACGCCCAGTTTTATATACTTGTACTTCATATATATATATATATATATATATACATGTATATATATATACAAGCATTAAAATAACCAAAACTAAAACATATGTTTTTAATACTGCCTTTACCAACACTTTCCATTTTACCACAGTTATAGCTTCAATGGGTGTAGGTGGGGGGGGGGGGGGGGGGGGGGGGGGAGGAGAGCCCACCACTAACAAGCAATTTTGGTACTAGAGCCCATTACTCAAGAGTCTGAAATTCATATCTTATCACAAAATAAGGTTTTTCAAAATGATAGAATGATTATATCTTACCTTTGCTACTTTGATGAAATGACCTATGACCTCTGCTCTGGCCTTGGCCATCTGTGTAATGAGGACTTCATGGACAACCCAAAAACTCACCTAGAGGAAAATAAAAAAAGAGTAGAAAAATGATGATTATATTTCATTTTAAACTCTTTGTTTGCTAAGGATGGAAATTTATTATTTGGAGTAAATTTTAAATGTTTGACGAAAGTTGATTTTAGCAGTCCAGTGTTCGTTCCATTAGTTGATTACAGCTGGTTAAGAGTCAAAGCTAATCTTGAGGTCTGGTGATGAAACTGCATTTCGAAAGAGACTGGCTTAATTCGATTCTGAAATAAATAGGTGATTTGGATCAGGTAAATGGAAGCATAATAACGAAAACTTGGCTGGAAATCAGATTCACTGAAAACCTTAGTTCTACGAGGGTGGAATCACTACACTTGGCTTAATTTTCTTCACTTTCTTTGCTCATCACTGTATACATTTTCAACAAAAAATCATTCTGCAGATACCGTTTATTTGTAGTATTGAACAGTTTGTGTAAGTTTGGTTTGAATCTGTGCAGTTTTAATTTCCGTCATTATTAGCAAATTGATTCCCTTTATTGAAAATAAGTATTATTCACAGTTTATGAGTAACTAGTATGACTAGGTTTAGTTACATTACTTGAAATTACTCCACAGCCTATATTTTGCATGTTAACAGGTGTTATGTTTTATGTGAGGTCGACGCTCATATGGGGTGTTTTCCCAAGGATTTTTCATACAATGGATGATTACAACTTTGCTATTTTCAGTTGTCAATGTAAGAGGTTAAATGATGAATCACACGTTTCTCATCTTTTTTTTTCCATATTGTGCTCTTAAAGTGCAGATTCAGAAATTTTCACAAAAGAATATGAGAGCTTGCATCTCTAATCACCATATTACTAAAAATAGGGGATCATATGATGTAATACGTGAAGGAAACACATCAGAATAAAGGATACGGGATGTTTCTCTGTACAATCACAAAGCACATTCTCATTGGAGTATAAATTACCCAGGTATGCAAGCAGGAAAACATGCTCATACCCATCATCCTTCTCTTTTGACGTCATACATTAATTATAGCAAAATCCCAATACGATGTGTCACCCTTAAAGGGGGTACCCAATGCTGAAACAATGTTAGTTCATTTAAAAGATCATGATTTTATTAGCAGAAAATCATCTGCCTTAATTTTTTATAAAAATTCGTGTTGCCAGAAAAATCCCCGAAATATGGTAAGACTTCAGGATATTTTGGCCCCTCAGCTGTGTCCCAATTTCAGCTAGGTAACCACAATGACGTCAAAGTGGTTACCCAGGTTCGCGTATTGCAGATGTGTTGCGCGCTAGACTGTACAAAATGCATTACACCTTGCGCGCATTTTGCTATAATTGCGCGACAAGGTAACCACTTTGACGTCATTGTGGTTACCTAGCTGAAATTGGGACACAGCTGAGGGGCCAAAATATCCTGAAATCTTACCATATTTCGGGGATTTTCTGGCAACACAAATCTTTAAAAAAATTTAAGGCAGATGATTTTCTTCTAATAAAATCATGATCTTTTAAATGAACTAACAATGTTTCAGCATTGGGTACCCCCTTTAAACCTTTCTTTACATCAAGACCCGAGCACAGACTTTGGGAAAAACAACACTACATCGACACCTGACTTTTGTGGCTATGGATCCTATCCAGGGAAAATAATGGCCCCCTTCCAGAGTTTGGAGAAAATCTAAAGATTTTGCAAGTAGGACACTCCAAAGGTATTTTGCTCCATATGTCCACCATACATCGTCTGTTTGACAGCCACCCCCCCCCCCCCCCGAATACAACAACAACAAAAACAAAAAATAAACAAACAAAATCTGAGTTCTCCCGATTTGCCCAATCATACTTCCATGAACTTCCAAGACCTTTGCTCTCTTCATGACGATGTATTACATGTAAACCCCCCCCCTCCCTCCAGGGCACGAGACACCTTGAAAACCTCCCTCGTGTGTTTGACGAGGCGCTGTAGGAAGTCGAGCCCTGTAACTTTTGACGGTGCATCCATCACATGGTGATCACGCATCATGGCAATTATCAAAACATGTTTACTGCTTTGAAATATTTTCTTTGAGTTTCTCAGAATACAGACAAAAAGTGCTAAGAATGACATCATCAGATCCATACATTTGCGTGAGTTACCTTCCTGAATAACTTACATCATTTTGCATAGAATAACATGATCTGCCTCTCACCATGTATGCATGTATTAGGTAGCTTAGCGAAACGTAATGGCACATAAAGACATGGGAAAGATGCACAGAGCAAAGGTGCTAGTTTTGTCTGTGCTTCTATAACAAGTGAATGAGTAAATTACGCAATGCGTAATAAATGTCCCCGCCGGAAGTGCAGATCTGTGGAAATTAACTAGCCTGAACCTTAAAACTTCAGTGAAAAACTTTAGTGAATAAAATAATAATGTTACTGCATGCAAAAGAAGAGAATACCAACAATGCATGTATACAACTGAAATATAAAACATGAAAACATTATGAACCTTCAGCCATTTTGAATAAATTTGCATAAATTTGCATGAATAATAAATTTCAAAATTCTGTGTAGAAGTTTGGAAGCCCCCACCCAGCCCTATCAGATAAAACAATCGGAATCAAAATCCGATGTGAAATAGAGGAGAAGTAGCATTTTTCGTCAATTTTGAATAAATTTGCATAAATTTGCATAATTAATGAATTTCAAAATTCTGTGTAGAAGTTTGGAAGCCCCCACCCAGCCCTATCAGATAAAACAATCAGAATCAAAATCGGCCAAGAAATGACGGAGAAGTAGCATTTTCTAACATTTGAGCACACACGGACAGACGGACACACACACACACACACACGCACACACGAACGGAGCCCGTTTCATAGTCCCCTCGCGAACTTCGTTCGGCGGGGACAATTACAAGCAGACTTATATGAATAGAAGTTTTCATATTATTTTGCTTAAAAGTGTTAATACAGTTAAATACTAATTCTGCATCCAAATATTTTGGTTCTGCCCCTATGGAATAAAATCCTGATTTTGAATAATCTTTCCTGCGTTTTTACGTGCCATCACGTTTCGCTAAGCCACCTACCTTGCAATGTTCATATAATTTATGAAGACAAACTAAATGAAATGACGAGACTCACCTGATTAAATCTTTTTGTGAAGGCAACAATGTTTGGACAAAGGTTGTTCTTGGACTTCCCTGACCATGCACAGCTACTCAGCTCCTACAAGAGAGAGAGAGAGAGAGAAAGATATCATTGAGCATCTGTTTCACAAATGATTTATTCAATTTTTTACTTTTTATAATACCATTAATTCACCCTCCATTTTTTTTTTTTTTTTTTTTTGGTGTGTAATTAACCATGTCACCTACATGTAGTAATTGTTATGTATTTTGTATATTCATGTAGAATGATTTATTAAACTGCTAAAACTTTGGAAAGCAGTTTTGCATAACTGAACAGGCCAACCCTGCAGTATAAAATAAAGAAGACAAAATAAATGATAAATAAATATAAATTTACTTGTTTATATAATATGAATCTGTGTCAATGGAAAGCATATACATAATTCTCAAATAAGACATTTTCATCTCTTAACCCATGAGTAGCAATGAAAGGATTATAAGCAAAACAAAAATTAACAATTTCAAAACTCAGGAGCAAAAAATACTTTTTTTGTTCATTGGAGTTCTTTCTGGATTCGATAAATAAAAGTTAGATATATTTGCAATGATTTAAACAAATGTATTTTATGTTATTTTTGTAAAACAAAGCTCTTTTGGGGGGAAATGCCAGATCTAAATCACACTTTGCTCCCTTATATCTTTTTAATGACCTCAAAAGTCAAAAACCTCTTTCATACATGTATAAAACCTTCAGATGTTGAGGTTAGAGTACATATTTTCCATTTCTATGCAGAACTGAATAAATGAAATGAAATAAAATGAATGAATTTAAAGTACTTGTTAACAGGGCCGAAGGAAACCATACCGGTTCATTTTCACTATGAAGTCATTGACAGTCATCCAGTCTCTACTTTCAACCACTCTTTCCCTTGCATATAATTTCCAGTTGATTGATGGTGTCTCTAAACACCCCCTGCCTTTCTTAATGAGTAAACAGACGCTCAATTGAGAGTTCAATTATCACTCTTCTTCTGCAAGACTTACACCACCGACACAAAATCAAGCAGCAAATACACGACGGAACTCCTGGAGATTGAAGCTCAGAATGGGAGAGAGAGAGAAAAAAACAGAGAGAGAGAGAGAGAGAGAGAGAGAGAGAGGAGGGAGACAGAGAGATGGCTTTTGAGAGAGATACAGAGAGAGAGAGAGTGATAAGGAGAGAGGGAGAGAGAGAAGAGGGGGTGGGAGGGATAGAGAGATCAATGTTTGTGAGAAACCAAGAGAGGCTAGTCAAAGATAGAGAGTGACAGACAGATTGCCAGACACAGAAATAGAGACATATTGAGAAAGAGATGGAAACAGACAGAGAGTGAGAGAGATAGACAGAGGGGAAGTGAGTGACAGAGAGGGATAGAGAGAGAGAGAGAGAGATACAGGTGAAATCAGTGAACAGATATAAGAGAGCGAGAGAGAGGGAGAAAGAGAGAAGGGGAAATCGGTGAAACAGTTAAAGAGAGAGAGAGAGAGAGATAGACAGAGAAACAGAGTTGGGAAGTGACAGAGAGGGATAGAGAGAGAGAGAGAGAGAGAGAGAGAAGGTGAAATCGGTGAAACAGATATAAGGTCTAGAGAGAGAGATGCTAGAGAATAGAGATTAAAGAGAGAGAAGGAAATGGAGAGATAGGGGAAGTTGCTGCTTGGCTCCCTTCTTTGTCCATAGCTACATGTAATTTGGATCGTTTCATAGAGAAGGGAAATTAAGTAATTGGCTCCAAATTGGTCATCAGACTGGTCTGATTATCGCTGCATCACTGTATGTGTTCCCAAAGGTACTGGTTTTGATTTGCACAAAGCTTCTGTCTATCTTCTTTTTAATAATCTACCACATTCCATTTCAAATACTTTGAAATGCTACATTTAACATTTCAGCTCAGGAAGTTTCAGGAAGCTTTCTCATATATTGCTGAAAAGGACAATAACTCTACGAAAGTGGTCTGAGCACTTATCAAAAAGTATATAGTTTCAGGGCAAAATCTTATACTTTTTTATATTTCTGTAACGTATTAGTAAATTGTAGTGTATATATTTAGATGTTTTTCCATTAATTTGCTATAAATAGTTTTCACATGAATCTAATTTGGGAATACTATGGAAGGAAGTTCGGTTGATGATGTTAAAAGGATTATAACCATATGCTTTAAATCTGACTCTCTACAATTAAATACAGTATTGGAAAACCAGGCAACTATAAGGTCCATGAGTCCTAGTATTTGGGAGGGGGAGGGGTAGCAGGAAGGGGAAGTTGGGTAACCCGGCTGATGATTTGGGGTGTAGATCTAAATGAGGTCTGACATGACAAATAACAAAAATATCCATGTATCATGCTCACCCTCATTTCAGACTACCAAAATTCATCGTATGGCTATACGAGAATCGTATAGCTATAGGATAAGTAATTAAATCTTCATAGTCTGAACAATGTATAAAGAAACGTCGCATAGCAAAACTCATGTCTGAGCATTATTTCGAACGAAAACTCGATAAAGAATCAGCATCCCCTTGCAGTATAAACATTGTATTGTAAAAGAATCGTATAACTGGGCGGGGCTTATCGTTCAGGGCACTGTGTGACAATCATCACTGTCCTTGACGTAACCTGATACAAAACGTATGGTGTCAGTTGACTTTCCCAAAACCTGTTCTTTGACCTCGTTCTCATTACAAGGGATAGTGCGCTCTAGCGCACGCTAGATCGCGCCACCTCTAAGGTGAGAACATGGCAACGTCGTTTCGGTGCGATCCACAGAGATCCACGGTGATCCCAAACCAGACCACCTCTGGGGGGTGGTCCACGAGGTATAGAGCGATCTAGAGCGCGCCTATTCACAGTTTACTGTGCAGAGAGTGCTAAAGATAGATCGCTCTACCCTCTGCAGGTGTGAACTCTCGGCGTACCAGTGGATCTCCCTGGCGCACCCCACGATAGCGTGATCCACTTTTTAATCTCGTAATGAGAACGGGGTCTTCGTACAATGTTGTAGTCTGTACACTCCTTTCACAAATCAAGATTCTTTAAACGTTTCTTTATATGAGTCTTGTACAACTTTCCTGGAGTCTGAACAGGCTATCAATGAATCTAAATAAAGATCAAGGAGCATGACACAGATAATGACAGATAAGATTCCCAAACTCCTGTCCTAAAATATAACATCTTCTTCCAAGGACAAAAAATGGTATTCATTCTGATGCCTCTTTTAAATGATATGGGAGGGGGTAATTTAACCTGTCTTTGATAATGAGGACTAAAATGGCGATGACCTTTTTAATTTCAGTCCTCAACAAAAATTCATGCTAATTTATTTTCCAGTGTCAACAATTGTCATCATGGTAATGAACTTTTGAAAACAGCTAGGAATTTATTGCTTTTCAATACTGTCTTTTTACTAACAGTTGCATAATTCTTACCTCTGATGTAATTGCTTTGAATGCTGGTAAATCCAAGAGAGTAATTTGGGTCTGGAAATGAAAAACAAAAAAATATCATTAAAAATAAGACACATGACAAGGCATGACTTCACAATCTATATTTTCGTTACATCAATAATCTGAAAAAATTATCCCAGAAAAAGGGAAAACATGTTGCCTATATGTCAAAGGCCGTCATTCCAATCAGGCAGAGTAATTTGCTGCCGATAAGTATCATTCCATTTTAACCAGTAAGTTTGTAGAAGTGAACAACCAAGCAAAAATATATATTTAATTACAAAGATAGTTGACTTGTAAAGGTACATGTAGCTCTCTTGAAACAATGTCCATCTTTTTGTCTACAGAGTATTATAAGGAAGAGTCAGAATTGAACAACAAAACACAAACAAACATATAAACAGATGAACACACAGATAAACAATTAATACACTTACCGCAAACTCTTCTGGTTGGACCCTGAGCATGTCAAAGACAGCTCTGTCATAGCTCTTCATTCGAGGTAACGTCCATCTACTATCTATGGCTGGGTCTTTTTCACTGTGGTTCTGTACAGAGATGAAATAAAAAAAGAAATTATGTTTCAAAACGGTATAACTTAATGGGTTGTACATATTACATATGCTCCTGCGATTATCCCTCCGCAGTCCATTTCCTACAGTACCTGCACTCCTGCACTCCTGACTTCAACCCTGGACCAAACTCTAATCCTAAACCAAAATTAAAGATAAAGTTGAGTTCTGGTCATGCAATTACATTGTGACAGAAACTGTCTCAAAGCAATTGGGAAAGGTTGATCATTTCTACATAAGAATTGGTGTATACTAGCTGTGAGGTTTTAGGATCATCAAAGTGATATGAAATTGACCAAATCTCGTTGAAAAGCACAAGCACTGCACACAGAAATGGGTATATGGGACCGCACACACATGTGGCATGAATGTTCCGCCCGAACATTTCAGCTATTTCTCGTCATATTTTGAATATGAGGGCAATTGAGCTTTTCAGGGGACATTTCTACTATGATGTTCTTCCAAACTGACATAATAGGAATGAGAAAGCTCACAAATTATTTTTTGCCTTTCCCAGAACTCAACCTTCTCTTCAATGTTTAACCCTTTCAGGACAGGAATTATTTCAGGGCTAAATTGATCACATTTTTTTCTTCAAATTGGCAACAATAATATTTTTCTTTTAGTCCTACAAGATTGTAATAAGGGGTAATGTCTTTGAAAACAATATACATGGTTAAAGAATTGGCAAAAAGTAGAAAAAGTTGCCAATTTTGATAAAAAACAATGATTTTGAACCTCTCAATGTGTTGCCAATTTAAGGATTTTAAATCTTATTCTCCTTTTTTAAATTCCTGGGATCAAATGCAATATTGTCATGTATCAAAAATGGACAGTGTGTGCAGAATTTTTTTTTGCTCTTTCTACTCATGTATCTGGTATATTTTTCAGGGCTCTGAATCAAAAGTTATTGAGCCCAACCACAAAATGTGGTCAATTGTCTCGAAAGGGTTAAGGAATTACCTTGAATTTGAAATTCTAAGTATGAAAGGTGACAAGAGAACAGAGAGGCAATACATGAAGAAAAGGGAGACATATAATTATAATATGAGGGGGAAAGGGAGGGAGAGAATGAGAGACAGAGACAGAGAGAGAAAAACTGAAATATAGAGAAAGAGAGAGAGAGACTGAGATGGATGGATTTGAAAACAGAGAAAGTCAAAGGGCCAAACAAGATTTAGTATTTATGAAGAGTATTGAGACAGAAAAGAGAAAAGAAAAATGAAACTGAACATTTGCATATACTATAGGCCTACAAGCTGACTGCAAGGACCACACAGAGCAGCAACATGTATCAAGTGGCGCATAAGACAGTGAAGGTTTTGTCCATCTGTAATAACAGCAACCCCATGCATGTAGTCATGGAGTCAAATGTAAACATAATTCTGAATATTATTTATGATACATGGACGCTTCCTCTGTAAATGCCAAAGAGGGAAAACGATGGCAACACAAATCCTATAGCATATAATTCTCATCATGACTACATACGCATGTATGCCATATTGTATACATGTATATATGCACCAACGTTCATGTACATACAAATCATGTAGTCTATACTGACAAACCAGTTGATAAACCAGTCGAGAAGGACATCCTACATGAATGCAGGATAAAAATGAACAGAGCAAAAGATTCTGGACGTATACAACAATCATACATAGATAAGAATGAAACATTAATGATTTACCCTTATCCGACTCGGAGCACCATTTTTGTCACAATGAACCTTTTCAAACTCCCTACATAACAAGCACAGAAAAGCTCCCATCTTGTCTCTTCTCCATCAAACACACAATCGCATCCAAATACATCTAATCGCACCCAAATATACCCCAAACGATGGATGCAGGAAAACAAGAAGTATACTGACGTATGGGCGGGAAAATGATTCACATCACTTACCAGCTTATGAGGAAAAAGTGACTCACACAATTTGGCCGCTGGCCCTGTGCGCATTTTTTATTTTATATACACAGAACTGTATTGACTATATATACTACTTTCTCACAATGACTCAACTCGTATGCAGCTTGTTATTATTTCTCAAAAATTATGCTGGCATTGATAGCAGTGGATGCTTCATAAGGGGTAAAAGGATGTAAGTGTTCTCTTTCGGGTATCGGTAATGGTTAGAGCACATTGTGTGCTGGGAGCTAAAAGGGTGTACACAAAGTCAATGTCCTTCCTCTCAGCATAAGATATATGACATCACAAGCTTCTTGTACCATTGTATTTAGATCATATATGTACATGAACCTCCGTCACATAATAATACTCTATTCAATACCACTATACAGTTTATCTGAAGCTTGCCTTCTAGCAAGAATTTATTTATTCATTTATTTATTGATTTCTGATATTTATACAGGGTGACTCATCATCACCAATATTGGTGGTCTTCCATGAGGCCCTGATAGCAATTATAAGTAACAACAATAGCCAATAAAATCATGAAAATAAACTCATAACAAAAAAATAAATAAGAACATACATAAATATATATATATATATATATATATATATATATATACAAAGTTCATAATAAACTTTTGTTTTTAACGAAAATGTTGAAATCGTTACACATTTTTATCATCTTAATAAATCATCATATGTATAGACAGTGATATTTTCTAAATTATTTTCTTAATTAAGCCACTCAACTTAACAAAACTTGCTAAGGAACATACATGTATTCTTCAAAAAGGTAATTTGATGATTTTCAAAGTTGTGAAAAGCCAGATTGCAATGAATAGTTTTACTATCTCATGCAAAAATGGATCAATGAATTGCAATAGCATACAGATGTTAAATCGGTAATGAAGCTCGTCAGTTTGTATTTCATTTTGTGGCTATGAGAGAATTTAATAGATAACAAAAATATTGCATCATACGTAGTAATAATGAAAAGGACATCTGATTATCATCTAATGGTTGTGAATGAATGATGGAGTACGAAATACAATCCCCTAAATTGCAACCGATCAGAGCAAAATAATATGACCATATGAAACTGATATGTTGGTACACTACAAGTTACTGGAATGGATACTGTAATGCACTGTGGAGCCTTTAACCCTTTCGAGACAATTGACCACATTTTGTGATTTGACTTAATAACTTTTGATTCGGAGTCCTAAAAAATATACCAGATGCATGAGTAGAAAGAACAAAAATTTCTGCACATACTCTGTCAATTTTTGTTGCATGACCATATTGCACGTGATGCCAAGAATTTTAAAAAGGAGAGTAAGATTTAAAATTCTTAAATTAGCAACTCATTTAGAGGTTCAAAATCATTGTTTTTTGTCAAAATTGGCAAATTTTTCAACATTTTAATCATGTATGTTGTTTTCAAAGACTTTACATTTTATTAGAAGAAAATTTTATTAAAAGAAAAATATTTTTGTTGCCAATTTGAAGAACAAAATGTGATCAAGTTAGCCCATAAATAATTCCTGTCATGAAAGGGTTAAAATATGTCCACTATATAGAACAATCAATTGCATTAAAAACAATCAGTAGAATTACATGTAGCAGTCAAACACATGCCAAGTATTGCCATGAATTGCCATGAATGGACCATATTAAAATTTTACACAGATTTAAAATATTCCTAATCCTTGGAATAAGGATAATGAACAAAATATGTATTGTGCATTATCATGGCAGGTTTAGTTTTGTGAATGGGAAATCGGCTTTCAGGTTCATTGCCAATGAATGTATAGGAAAAACTTACTTTGTTCTCATTTTCCAAATAATATTTCATCAAATGCACAGTGAACACTAGGAACAGTACGTTGAAGCAGTAATAATACATTTTCAATGACAGAGAAGCAGTAGTAGTTGCCTTATATAAAAGGCAAACAAATATATTTGATATTCATGAATGCTTGCTTTTAATTTGTCTGATGATGATGATTCACAGCATTTACATTATCATTCCTCCTACACATCCCTCATTTTATAAGGTATCTTTTTACATAAATATTTCATACTGATATTATCTGAGAGTACTTCTGGACTCTTGTCAGGTGACTTTCTATATAAAGTAATTCAAGGTATGAACCTTTGATTACGATTGTCACAACTGGCAAATTGTCCCTAAAAATTTGGCAGCAATTTAATTCTATTTTGAAAAGGTGGAAATAAAAGAGGCCAACTTTTACTCTAAGAAAAAAAAAATCATAAAAATACCTATAAAAATCTATTCTGAGATTTGTGTTTTTGTTGTTGTTGTTGTTTTTTTTTGGGGGGGGAGGGGCAAATATGGAACAGAGATCTTCCCTTTTATGTTAAAGTGATTGATTAACTTTGTGAAAAACTGTAAAATCAGCTCAAATGCCAGTGAATTGTGTGCAGTCCTCTAACTACATATATAATTAAGGATATGTGAAAGTATGAGAGAAAATGGAACCCGTTTACTATCCTAAAAAAGAGAAAATCACGATCAATCGCTAGTGCAAGTCGCTCGGCTTCTTCGCTGCGCTGCAGTCACAAAAACCAAGCACCAGCGCTTGGCGATTTCAGAGTGGGTTTCCAGCCCGTACGGTATTCTGTGATAGAGCGAGGCATGCCAACCGTAAGAGTTCTTTAGGGTTCGGTGGTACTCTATCCCGACATCAATGTTCAATCGTAAATATCTTGATATATAAACGACCGATCAGCTTATAAAACTCAGGCGATTCCCGTCTGAGCTAAAGGTTTGCAATTATGATTACAGCATTAGCTGGAACAGTGATTTTTTTTTTTCAATCCTGGGCAAAGTTAATCAATGCCTTTAATCATGTCTTTATTTGAGCAAAGGCATTCAAACTACACTGCTTCTCTCCATCCAGGTAAATAAATGGGCATCCAGGTGAATGCACATGTTATTGTAGCAGGGTCAGTATTGTACACCCCTGTAAAATGGTGACTACAGACTACATACAGTTCAAATGCTCCCAAAGAGTGGGGAATGTACATAAACTGTTGAATGGGGTAATACAAAATATAAGCTTGAGCTAAAACATTTTCACTGAGGTATATAATACTTTCAATTGGTTTTCTGCAGAATGCAAGAAGCACTTTTAATTATATTTTCGCAAAAAAATCTGATAACCAGAAATATCTATAAAAAATTTGAAGATCATAAAGGCCTACACAAATATGACGAAGAATGGTGTGCAATAAACAAAGAATTTCAAGGTGCTTAAGCTCAAAACCCTGACTGATAATTTCTGAGAGTTTGCTAGAGCTGACAAAACATATTTTGTGAAATATGCTTTGTCATTTCAGCAGAACTTTGAGAATGTATGATATCTGTGACTAGGCGGTACTACCTAAAAGGTGGAATGTCTCAAATTATTAACTGTGGGTGGATTAAATTCAAGGTATGGCAAAACAAAACCATAGAAACTGGAGAGGCACAGGCTAAAGTGGAGGGAGATTTAAAAAGCTTAGAAAATATCTCTGACCTTTTACGAAGCCCTGACTAAAAGCATAATCGTGTTGTTTTGTGATATCCATCAGTAAGTCTCGGGTTGGGGAGATTTGTATCATATTTTTGAGCTTAGGTGTGGAGAGTTTTGTGCTGATTGATTTCAGGTTTGGTCTGAAATGTAGGGTAATCCAAAGACAGTGCTATTATACAACAAACAAATACGTCACTGCGACGGGAGAGGGATGCAAAAAAAAAAAAAATTGTCTTTTCTAAAAATCTGTCAATTTTGCATTGGAAGGACAGAGAAATAATTAAATTTAGATAATGTATATTCTGATAAGCAATGTGCATATGTACTCAAAGAAAGGTCAAAACTTTAAAATCCATTTTTCTTTTAATTGCACTCCTGCTGTCTGTGAAACAATTCATGCCCTCCTCAGGCCCGTGTTCTTAAATTTATGTACATGTAATGCATACATTACTAAAATGTTTGTACAGTGGCAACTCATTATGACAAAGACATTGGGACAGTGTAAATTACCTTGTTATATCAGGAGTCTCCTGAAATCAGTGTAAAAAAAAAGAACCCAAAGACCTGGGACTAGCAAAATTGCCTTTTATTATATCAGGAATTTTGTTGTATCCAAGCTCTTTATAACGAGTTTCCACTGTGTGACATGTGTATGGGGCTTCAACAGGAGAATTTTACACTTGCCCTTCAGGGGCAACTGAATGATTTAACACATGCCCAAACACCAACTGTAATGGGCAACTTCTTTTTCAATGTGACCCCCCCCAAAAAAAGGCCTAAAATCACAAATTTACAATGTAGAACATGCTGTGTATCTGGCAGAAGGACGCACAAACAGGTATACTTTTTCTAGAAAAAAACACCCTCCCCCCCCCCCCCCCCGACAGAAGTCTGTAGATCATTAGAAAAAGATCAAATCACTTTAAAAAACTGTAAAAGGGACATCTAAATGACTAAGGATTAATTAAGAAGGAAAATTATTTGACACGGCATACTCAAAAGTTGACTTCTGTTAAATTCTGTACACGTACACGTGCATGCACATGAGTGCACCCAAGAGCCTATTTAATAGTCACATAATTTAATTTTACCTAGAGAGTGAATTTGAAATTCAAGCTTACAATATCTCTTAGAAGAAATAATATTTGAAACCGATATTTTGAATATTTTATGCTGACATATGATACCCTAAGCATAAGTAAGGAACAAAATATATTTTGGTAATTGTTCTCTAAGACTACCTGCTATGTTTAGAATAAAATATCATCAATTAATCCATTCACTCCTGAAACAACCTTCGCAATCATTTTATTTCTGGAACTGCACGCTCTGTTTTGGCCTTCCGTGCCGCTACATGAATCACTGCATGCGTCCTTGTCTATATATCATGTCCACATGTAAACTAAAGCTCTTAATACCTTGAAATAGGCACGATCTAAAATCCAACAGGCCTAATCGTTTAAAACACACTTTCCATGCCAAGCCAGACGAAGCACTACCCGATTAATAATGCCATTGACTTACCACCGACAGGCAATCTGTGAATAAGAAGTACATCAGGGAAGATGAGTTGTTTAACAGCGAAAAAACAAACCAAAACAATCCCGATACGTGGTCGGCAGGCCGTAACTTAGAGCCCAAATTAAGGTAAATGGACGCGGATTATGTAGGTTTGGGTCAGGCGATTGTCCACCGGTGAGAAGTGAGTACAAAGTATTTGTTGGTTGGTGAATCATGCGAGAAGCAGACGAGATCGCTGGGGAGAAAGTTTTGGCCGATGGTGGAAGGTGAAGGGGAAACTACAAAGATATAAATAGACCTCTAGTCTGGAAGAACCAGTCACTGGTTTCCGAACATCATGGCTAATTTTATTCTACATTCCACAAAGAGTTCATGCAGGTCCTTGAGGAAGTCAAGATGAATACTTTGAATAGATGAATTACCTCATATAGTTAATGAACTTCCTGGCTCCCCCTACTACAAAGAAGTACATGTTTGTACCTATCAGGCCCCTTCTAATGACTAACCCTGGTGCTTTGCCAATACAAAATCAAACAATTAATGTTATGTAGCCATTTAGGGGAAATTAAACTGCAATAATAATGATGTTAAAAATACTCTGCACAATAATTGTACAATACAATAACTGTACTCTTCTCTAAGATTTTACCACTTTATATGGATGAAGTTGAACTAAAAATTTGCTATTCTTTTGCTTAGATTTCATCTCTATGTCATAACACTATACATCTCTACTCAGTGACAAACTGACATATCAATTGCATATTTGTATTAAAAACAATAATGAAATAAATCATGAAAAGATTGCTCTGGTGAAATTTCAAAAAATGACCTGATGGAAAGAGCTTCATTATCAATGGCAATTATTTGATCAGATTTTTTCAATACTTTAATGAATCAGCACTTCCTTGCCTCAGTTCTCGAATGACATAGCAAAGAATCATATTACAGATATCATAATGATCTGTCATTCAATTCCATTCTTTGTTTACATATGTGCCAATGTAACAAACAAGCCCAGTTGCCAACTCCGAATCTGCCTTTTCTGATATATTGTATTTTCGGCAAACACCAACAAATTCAAAGAAAATTGACAGTGAACTAATATTTGCTTCTCTATTTATATTGCTCTATATGATTTTGACCCATTCTAAAAGCCCCCTCCCCTTCTTCCATAATATCAGTGTAAAAAAAAAAAAAAAACTTTTTTTTTTTATAGGAGCTCTCATCAGATTTGTTATTAGTACTTTGTAAAAGTGAAATTTTTTTTTGTACAAATAGATATACTTCAGTAATTGAATGAATGATTGGAAATTATGTACAAAATTGAAATTGCTAATAAAATACATTTTGTTATGTTCATTTCAATATGAAATGATAGCAATCTTAATGGAACAGACAGGATCACGCTAGATGTTTCATGAATCAAAGCAACAAGTATGGCCAGGTAATTTAGTCCTCTTTAAAGAAGACAGGCCTTTGAGTCAACAGCCGAGAAAACTTTAAGACGTTTATCTGACAGTTGCTCTGGTGACAATTGCTCCTGCAGACTAAATTTTAAAAAAAATTAGGGTCTCAGATGCTGCAATGTGTTTTATGTTAAGTTTAGGGTTAGGGTTAGTTAGGATGAGGTATAATATTGGGCACAGAGTTGGAGTCGGAAATTCGACTACCGGTAGTTTAAGAAATTGGCAAAGGAGCAATCGTCCCCATGAGCATGTATCGATCAATCTCTGAGACTGTTATTGAATGAATGAATGAATGAATTTATTACCATTTCTGAAACAAAATATGAAAACATATTTACAAGGTATTTACAAATGTAAATGGTAATGGGAGACCACGAAATAGCTGAAATGGCTAATGGTTATTCTCCAAGACTACTCCATAAAAAAGACAATCAGGAGGATAGATGGAGGGGGTAATGGGAGGGGGGTAAGGGAAGGGGTATGTTGACGAAAGGAAGAGAGTAGTGTTTTATTATTAGCACTCGCTGTTCCACAGGCTTGACACGGCCAGGAAGTACATCATTATTGGTAGAGGTATGGGGACTCCTGTACACATTATGTGGTCTAATTCTGCAGACCATGCAGCTTGCATTCAAGCCCCCAAAGTTAATACGTGTATTTTATATAAAGAGAAGTATTGGCTTAAACAAAAGAAGTACTGGTTTCTTGTACATCAGTCAATGGTGCTCCAATTTATACCAAGTATAAGGCCTATCACTAAATGTGATATTTTCATGAAGCAACTGCTCTATACAGAATTACTTTCATATTTCTTTTGTTATTTAGTTTGTTCAAATACACTTGAACAATAATCCAGTGTTGTGCATGAGTAGATTAAGGCTTCTGCATTGGGAACAATCTGATAAGACTTTAACTACTTCTGGACCCTTCCTCGAGTCACACTAGAAAGTTCATTGATTCGAGCATGCAGCCTTTGCTGAAGACTTCCGAACAGGGGTCAGAATTTAAAGACTAACAATCGCATCAGCTGACTGGCAAAGGGGAAGCGACCTTAGCAACAACGTAGATGACTGCTAGCTTTAAAGGGAGCCTCCTCTGTGATTAATTCCCATCTTTATCAAAGACTAAAAGATTTGTCAGGCCTTTCTTCAATATCAACACGACTAAAACATGGCATGCATTAAAAAAAATAGAGATTTGTAATACAGCATAACAAAAAAATTTGTGCTAATTTCAGGGGGAGAACATTTTCTAAAGACAACATGTGAATTGTATTTTGGCAAAGGTATTGCAAATGTTTTTTACCAATAATAAATATCTAATAGATCTATATTAAATTTTGCTGTACTTGTTTTTCAATACATTATTTGATAGATGACTTAATGAATGAAAGTACTTAAATACCAAAACCTGGTCAAGATTAAGAAAGAAGGAATAACAGAAATTTATAACCAAAATTTGATCAAAATACAGCTTACAAGTTGAAATTGACTAACCCTTAAAATTTTACTTCTTAGCTGACTTATATACAACATTAAAAGTAAACAAGAATTAAAGTGTTATAGAAAGATCTTTAAAATTGCTTTGTAAAAAAACAATAATTTCTTCACATCTTGTTTAGATAGCAAAACCCCAAACATACAGCAATGATACTAATCATTCAATTTAGCTAATATCTTTGATGGGATTACTGTGAGTGCTAACTGCAGGTCTCATATCATAAATTTCCAAATAAAACTACCGATTTCTGATGAACAAGCAGACTTTCCAGGCTCCAAACTAAAATTTTCTAACCCCTTCTGAAAACTTGACCTACATGTAATACAAACACAGATACCCCCAGAAAACTATCCCCCCCCCTAAAAAATGACCCAAATTACTTTCGGACAGCTATGTGTACATAGGAAATAATCATAATGAGGGGTAGTTTTCAGGGGGAGGGGCTAGATTTACAGCGGTATTTGTGTTAAGGGGTAGTTGTGACTACGCATGTTTTCTTTATACCATCACTGAGGTTGTTCTGTACAAACAAGGGGGGGGGGCAGTCTTTCTAGTGTTTTCTTGAAATTGAATGCTGTACACATTGCCACGACCACACTATTTCACCACCCGCATGGTGACTGTCTGTGGGTACACATCTCTTTCTAACAACAAAATAAGGTTAGAACACTCCCATGTACATATACACTAGGACATTCGTCTCTAAAGGTTACCGGCTTCGTGCCAAAAATTAAGGTCGAGAATCTTGTCTCGTAAAATTTGCAAATATTTGACCCACATTTGATGATTTTCTGTGCCTCTTCCTGTGATTTTGAAGACGTTTATGAAATGATTTCTTCTCCTGTCTGTCATGCAATATCAGTCATTTTTGTCAAATCAGTCAAATCAGATGAATTGGAAAGCTATAGATACATGTGTGTATTGTTTGTGTGTACACTAGCTGCAGCTACATGTAGGTGCTTATTCTTCAACAGCATTTTCTTCAGCATATCTAGATACAGGAGGGCCTATCATTCTTTGTATACATGTGTCAACCATGCAGTGGCTACACATGCAACTCAAAAGGACAGCGGTGAGTGTATAATAATTAGTTTTCAAAATTATCTTAATTTGTGAGCTTACAACGATGTGAGTCTGTTTTATAAAGTTTTGAAAAATTAATGCGTTTCTTGCAATTGACTTTGGTGAATATGTGTGTTTCTTGGTGAATAGCTTACTCGCTCAAGAGAAAGAGAGAGAGAGAGAGAGAGAGAGAGAGAGAGAGAGAAGAGAGAGAGAGAGAGAGAGAGAGAGAGAGAGAGAGAGAGAGAAAGAAGGAGTAGAAATGACAAACTCTTACACCCCTTTGACCATGAAGATCTGTTTGAAATTCCCAAGCTCTTAGCCATGAACTTAGAGTGCACTAGTTAGGCTTTCCTTGACTTTGAAAACTTGACCAAAATTGCTGCAGGTCTAAAATGAGCCTTAAACATCCTTAGAAATAATACCTATTTCCTGTATCCCCTCATGGTCAAAAAGAAATATTGCCAAATTAAGCTTTTTCATAATAAATTGCTTCTCAGGCTTAGCGGAAATTTGGAATAAACTTCCTTTCATTTCTTTGGTTACTACAGTTTACAACTTAAAAGACTACTTTTAGATCATTTTCAAAACATGTTATTCCCTCTAGATTCTCAGAAATGTTTGTTAATACACGATACCTGTGATTTGAAAAACATTCTGCCAAGTATACATGTCCAAGTATTTGGATCACTAGCTAACAAAGCCACATAAAATCAAGCTATTAGAATGAAGAATTAGAATAGAATTTCAAGTTGTTTAATCTTGCAATTTTATATTTTTTTTTAAGATTATGGAATACCCATAAGTGATTAATACCCACAAAAACATCAATATCTGGGGACATGGTAAAGGATACAGACAAATGGGTGTGGAGTATCTTGGGAAAGGGCATGATACATGTACGTGCAGCAACATTTAGGGAGGGGGTAATACTGAAGATGACCAACACGTGTGAATGACGTTATACACAAACTCAAGTTCTGGGTTAAATGTACTGGGGCAGGATGACCGGAAGTCATATGAGTGGTCAAGAGATGACCAAGGACTGTAAAGCTTCCATTTCCTCTCCTAAATTAAACCAGGTTGACAAAAGTCCACAGCATGCCAGAGCATATCCAAATTATGTCTAGGATGCATGACTCTGAATACAGCAAATACTAAGTGGAAATACTTAAAACTCACTGCCAAGAATTGAGTAAGGAATAACCCAGGATGCAATTTTCTAACTTTCGTCATTTGGTCTTGTTTTCTCAGAGAACGCCAAGCTCTTATGTCATAGAAAGAACAGGTCAAGGCTTGTACTATCCAGCTGCACTTCTCACTTTCTGTTCAAAATTTTTGTGCACGTTTAACAAAGTGTAGCGTAAACATGCAACTGTTTGAATCCAGTCCAAGATATCTTATTTTATGATGAAGTAAAAAAAAAAAATCAGGAAAAACAGGCAGCAGGAAATTCCTGCATTGTCCTAACCTACCAAAAGTTCTAGAAGATTCATAAAATCAGAATATCCCATGACAATGATGAGTGCACAGGAGTAATGGATACCCATAACTCCTTCTGATCTCCTCAGTCTGATAGTGCTGACCAAACAGCAAATCTGTGTTGCTGATGTCTTGTGGGACAGCTTGGATTCATTCTTGCTTGAATATTACTCAACTAGAATGCTACATAGCTCTGATAAAACAGTATTCCTACTGATTCAACTGCTCAAGGTACTTTCTAACTTTCTGACATTAACTTTCACAATTCTTTTCAGGCATTTGGAAAATCTTTGTTTATTTAAAACTTAAAACTCAAAACTATTAAACCTACCATTCAAAAGATCAAATCAAAAGCACCTTGTATTACTATATTACATTTTGCTGATTCAGCATTAGCTGAAGTTGATATGGTCCTATTATTGACTAATATCTGATTGGCAGGATGAGTTAACTGTCCTTTTCAAAGTCATAAAAATGCATCCTCCATTACATGTTTTATCCTCAATAATTCAAGCAAAAGCGGTATAAGTCTCCAACCGTATCAACTCTTGCTTTTCATTTTTTTTCTTCAGTTGAAAGTTTGTACTTATGTTGACATAGTGTAATCCCTATGGTTCAATCTCAACTCAACAGCAGATCATTCCTTTAATCTCCTGAGAGCCAGAAAGATGTTAACTCTGTGCTAAAGGATATCAGTTAACACGCTTATGGCTCTCAGCACTTAAACAATTGACAAAGCTAAGAGAACTCCATCTCTACCTGGCTTTAATCCCTTCAATTTTAATCTCAAGGTGACAGTAGCGTCTCCCTAGACGTGATGGGATTAGCCCAGGCTGGAGGAACGTCGGGGAGGCTGTGGAAATTGGGTGCTAGCCTCCCTTCCTTCCCTGGCCTCAGACCTCGAGTTAACAAGTCACGCCGGTGACAGACACCATGTGCTCCCCGCAAGTCTCTCGCACTCCCCCTGTTCTGCGCGGATGTTCTCTCCCAGAGCGGTTCATGTGAATGTGTGATTGACATGATGTACCTTGCCCCACTTTCACATACATCATGTAGGGAAATTTCCCCTGCATCATGTGAATACAGGATAGGGATAGCAGGCAAGCATACAGGGAGGGTATTGGCAGAGCTCTCTACAACCTTTGTAACTTTTTTATTTAACAGTGCTGTGACACTGCATTAGTTCTCATGTCATCATATTCCAACATGTAAAATGCCACTGACTTTAAAATCTAGGCCAACAACCCATTGGTCCTACTGCCTAAAAAAAAAATCTTAATAGGACCAATGGAATATCAAGAGCTCAACTTGTCTCAAATGAAAAATAATAATTGTTACTCTGTCCGGTTGTGAAGCAATAACTATGAATATAAATCGTTCACAGATAGGTCTTGTGAAGTTAAGGTGGAAAGGATATGCCACTGATCTACAGAAATCAGCACTGAAGGCTTTAATGATATCATCAATTAGTAGGATGGGACTTTCAGCACCATTTTTCTCAGATCGGTGGCATATCCTATGCCTTTTCAACACAAGCATCAGGAAACCGATTTTGGAACAGTTCTTATACTTATTTAAGTGACTTTGGAGATGCCCTGCTCTGAGGGAGTACAAGACAATGACAGTTACGGTCTTCTCTCGAGGTGGCCACAATAATCAGTTGCATCTTCTTACCTCATACCAGAGTCCCATCATGGTATTCCTCTTCTCCTCGCTCCCACAGGTGAGCCATTTCTGTAGCAGAGTCTCCAACATCTAGTCCAGACTTGGTCCTGATTTAGTCCAGATATAGTCCAAAGTAACTCCAAATTCAGTCCAGATTGTGACTCAATTAAAATTTTGTCCAGACTTTGTCCAGATTTAATCAAGATTTAGACTCACACACATGCAGTTCCAACTCTTACTTGGAACCTCTCCTTTGCTTCTAATGTTGACTGAGTAATGACTTCCAATAAGCTTTGGGAATATCCTTTACAATGCTCATTCGTAAAGGAATATTCCTATATCCGGGATCCTTGACTTTCACTGTGAACTCTCTCTGACAATGAAAGTGTAACATGAAGCACCTTTTGTGAGCACAGGTACACTGAACACGTAATATACAAGGGTGCAGTTAATGGTGTCAAAAAGAAACACTCTCCTTTTCACATTTGATGAAAAGCGCTATTTATGTTGGTATTTTCAATCACTAGTGCCTCAAAAATAAAATTACAGTTCAAAAATTCTGCAAGTGTTTCAAGATTGCTCTGGATTTCTACTGCTTGAAGAAGGTGCTGTAAACATACTTTGTAAAAATGTGATTTAAAGGGAATAAAATACTTTGCTGGAGAGCGGAATATAACTTGGAAAAGTATATAAGCCACTTTGGCCTCTCAGCCAAAGTGAAATCTAAATATAAGTCTACTGGCACATACATGCACCTACATGTATAACACCAGTGAGATAATGATGAACTCCCACAGTACTTCTTCACTGAGCAACACAGTGGACCAGTATCAAGGCATGAAGACAAGTGTTGCAAATTAGCTATAATTAACTATAAATAAGCCATCTATAAAAGGCTCTTAACTATCACAGAAGCAGATCCTCGTCTCGTATAAGATGTCTAACAACCCTCATTACACCTGTCTCTCGAGTCACATTACGGCATTTCTAAAAAAAAGTTTCCAAGTTACAGTGTACTCAACCACCTTCTCTTAAGAAGAACTGGCAGTCCAGTAGTCCACAGCATTCAAGCTTGAAAAGTTTGCTACATGTAATTATAATTGCTCACTGAATCCCAGAAAAGTACTTGCAGAGCAGATTCCACAAAATGAACATTCGTAGAAGCTGGCATAATTTAATGTCCATCCAGGATTTAATCCTCATTAAGAACCTTTGGTGACAAAAAAAAGTGCAGCGGCCAAGAACGCTTCTCCCACACGTGATGTAACACTTCAGTTGGCCGCTCTCCAGGTCGTCATGACAACTTAACAGTGCGTATGAAAATGGGGTTTTTCACCAAACACGTGCATCGACCGGAACGTACAGTCACAAACCTGAGAAACTTTGGCATATATCACACAGTGCTGTTGTTGTCTATGGAAGAATACACAGGAAGATGGCACTAATGTGTGTAGAGGTATCACCAAATTGTCCAATGTTATGGCAAACTACATGTACAACACAATAAACATTGCTGCCACATGAGTTTTGTTTCCTCTTGCAAATTCAGGGACTCTGTGATTCCTCAGTAGCATCAGCATTGAGGTCAGAAGCCAAATGCTATCAGAGTCTGATAAAACTTTCCAGGCTGGCTCTCAGTATCGTCCTAATCAGTCTAGATTTAATGCACATGAATGGCACACTGACACCTTCTCTCGATGAACTAATTAGCGAGTCGCGTTGCAAATGTGTTGTCTACCTCGAGGGGGGGGGGGCATTTGAAGCTATAGACAGATGATTGGAGAGTGAAATCTTTTGCTCTGGCAGATACATGTAAGTTCCCTTCCCTCGATGAGGTAATTAATGGGTGGCTTACAAACCTGTTGCCTTCATGGGGAGAGGGGCAGCAATTAAAACTATAGATAGAAGATCGGAGTGTAAATCCGTCTTTTCTCTCTCTGTGGGAGATAAGTCATGCGACCTATAATCGTAGGAGTGATTCACAGGACACTCAAGTCTTCTCTATTTTCTTCTCAAAGTTCCTCACTGTATCTCAATTAGGTGTCGCGAACCAGGAAACGTTGCTATTAATCGTAGGGGAATCCGGATTAAAGTTCCAAGCTGCTATCCAGCCCTGCACATCCTCTCCGACGACGTCCAGGAAGGTGTTTACGAGATGTTCCTCACATACTCTGCAGTGATTGCAGAGGCCGTATAGGCCATACATAATTGCAAGGTCCTCAGAGAACACAGCAAATAAAAGGGAGGGAATTAGCTGGAATTTGAGTCAAGGAGACTCTGACGTAAAACAAATACAAGCAAACAAGGAAATGGTTGATTTGGGATCATTATACTGTCTGATCAACAATCATTCCTGAGGAATCTTTTGATTATTTACTTTTTCTCTCCTTGCCAACTTTATCATGCAAGTTGGAATTTGAATTACTGCTTGGTAATTTTTTACATGAACTCCATCCTTGTGTATGCAATTTGTCTTTAAAGGGAAAGTCCACCCTGGGGGGCATTTCATTTTATGAAAAAGGGGCCCAGGTATCATTAGTTGATATGAATAAAAGAAGAAAAATAAGAGAAACAGATTTGTGAAAGTTTGAGCGAAATCCAGTAAGAAATAAGAAAGGTATGAATTTTTGAAGTTGTAATCAATCAATCACATATTGACAACTCCGTGACCTATCTTGCGAGCTCCTCTCTCATTTGCTCAGTACAGAAAATTTCATAAATTTTAATTTTCTTAGTTTCTGATGAAGGAATAGATTTGTTACATATAGATTTTGTGTAAAAACACATGAGCAATGATTATACCTAAGGTGCATGTGTACGATTGAATATTTTCTTTAGAGGAAATTAGTGATTTTGGGGGTACAGGGCAGATATGAGAGGAGCTTGCAAGATACGTCACAGAGTTGCCAATTTGTATTTGATTGATTACAACTTCAAAAAAGCAGAATTTTCTTATTTCTTATCATATTTTGCTCAAACTTTCACTGATCTGTTTCTTTAAATTTTCTGCTTCTTTTAAAACCAACTTGTATTCAGGGTGGACTAGCTCTCACAACTGTGCTTTTATGAAATAAAATGCACATCTAGAAATATTTAAAAAGTCAGTCTTACAATCACTTTCCTTATGAAACAGTCTATGAAATCAAATTGTACAGTAGATGCACAACATGTGATATCCTGTCCCTGTGTGGTTTTCAACTACACAAGAGATAGCCAAAATCTCTGAACCAAGGTTTGACAGACTGTTGTCAACAGAGGGCAGCAGTCCATAAACATGATATGTATGCATGCAGTCCCTGAACAGGAACTGCACGCATTCTAGAAAATCATATACCAGAGCTGTAGTGGGTACATACTAAGTGTTAAAAAAAAAATAACATTTGGCACTTTTGATTGTTAATAACTCAAAAGTCAAAACTTGTATCAGACTGGGGTTTTCAAAATGTAAAATTGAAGAATGACAAATTTATTGGGAATAAGTCTTGTGAAATTTCCTTCATTAATATTCTTGGAATAACCGTCTGATTATTTAATTAAATTATGACTATCTTATAAAATAATGTTGTTTTTTTTTCTTTTTAAGTATGGTACACATGTTTTTGGAAGTGAAGACAGGAATTCTTGTTAAAAATCATAAATTTTATTATCAACTCAAAGTACTGTAAAACCAGAAATGTTTGCGTGCATTCAATGTTCGTGAATTTTGCGACTCTTTCAGATTTGCGGAAGTTTCATGCCGCGAAATCATTGAATCATAATTGACATAACACTAAATTTTTGCAAATCACAAAAGTTTCTTGCTGTGAAAATGGCTGTCATTTACAATTCACTAACATTTCAGGTTTTAGAGTATGTACATTCACGGGTATGAACAGTTACAATGATGATCAAATCTACTGTTTATGTCACAAATATTTGACGGGGCAATACGGAATTGCCGTTGTCATGACTACACGTAAAGGTTCCCTCAGAATAAACTAATAAAATCATACAGGTGGATGACAAATACAATGTACGAAGGAATAGAACATTCCATCACAACTACACGTACACTGTTATGAAATCAAAGCATCAAGTCGCAAATGGAACTTTAAGTAAGCGCAAACAATCCCCCATTACCGCTCAAATTGGACAGTCAGCATACACATACATGACTCAGGTCAATTTACATGTACATCCGTACGTGTATGGACTGTAAATGTATTCAACAAATATTTTCTTTCATCATCGTGAAGCCAGCTTGTCTAGAGACAGAGAACGCAATCTCATCTCATTTACCCTTAATTTGCTGAGTCAGCATTTTAAATGTAGGAAAGAACTCGGTCTAAAGCCAACATGTAAGTGACATATGTACAAAAGTACTAATAATAATGAAGCTAAGCCAAATACCTGTACATAAAGATTGTTCAAGGGAGGAAAGTAATCTTTATAGAAGTGGTCTTCGTGAAGCGCAACGTATGTTTCCAACGAGCAACACTTTCTTTTCAAGAAGAAACAAAAAATACATTCCTTAAAGACAGGTTACTTCTCTATATAGGTGGTCGCTAAAGGAGATTAGACTGTACACATACATCATTAGCGACTTAGCAACCAATACATCACAATTTTTTACTTCTTTTCAAGAAGAAACAAAAAATACATTCCTTAAAGACAGGTTACTTCTCTATATAGGTGGTCGCTAAAGGAGATTACACTGTACACGTACATCATTAGCGACTTACCAACCAATACATCACAATTTTTTTTTTTTTGGGGGGGGGGGGGAGGCCTATTTTACCAGCACCTGTAATTTCTGAAGATTTATGTTTCTCTGCTTTTGTCTACCCATCAAATCAATGAGATTTATTGGACCGCAAAACCACCTTGCACATTCACCAGCTTGTTCATTGCCTTGTGAGGAAAAGCTTTGAAGAATTTTGCTGTTGTTGTCAGGGTAAAAACTGAATATTCATATTCATGACAGCTCCTACTCTGTTCACAGATGTCACATCTACTTTATCCACAGGTGTTGTAAACGCAGCAACAGTAATAATATTTAACGGCGGTTCTTTCTTCTTTTTCTATTTTTTACAGGGGCTATTTAAAGAGTTATAGAGCATATCATCCTCAACTCCATCTATTTATTTTTCACTTGTTGCTTTTTTTAAAAACTCATTTAGCGAGCATCAAGAAGGTTTTGTATGTGATGGCAAAGGTTTCATTTTTTTAGTATCGATGTACAGAATTAATTCACGAATAACATGTACCTGTAACTTGCCTCGTAGAAACATAAACAAAATTGCATACATTTTAGTTTTTATATCTGCATTACTTATCAAGGCCACAGCACATTGTTTGAACATTAAAAATGCACAGTGACCTACATGTACTTTGAAATTCTCTCCCTGAACTGTTTTGATCCTCATTATATCCATTTTTAGATGTGTATAACATGTGCTGGTAGTAGATTATAATGTTGAATCTTTCTTTCTTCCAACTCCATGTACAGTATAAATAAAACATACCTGAACAGTGGATATATGCAATATTTTCCAGGCAATGTACTATAAGTACAAGTGTGGACTTTGCAAACATAACTTGTAGGCCTATAAAGAGAGTATGGATCTTCCATCCAACTCCAATACACATGTAGGCCTACATATAAAGCACCATACATGTATGCATGTGTTTTTTTGTTGTTGTTTTTTTTAACTTGTATTTTCAAGATAGTTCATGGATATTAACCCTTTCAAGACAATTAACCACATTTGTGGTTTGGCTCAATAACTTTTGATTCAGAGCTCTAAAAAATATACAAGATGCATGAGTAGGAAGAGGAAAAATTTCTGGACACACTATGTCCATTTTTGTTGCATGACCATATTGCGTTTGGTGACAGGAATTTTAAAAACGAGAATAAGCTTTAAAATCTTTAAATTGGCAACACATTGAGAGGTTCAAATCATTGTTTCTTTTAATCAAAATTGGCATTTTTCAAACTTTCGACAACTTTTATGACAATGTATATTGTTTTCAAAGATATTACACCTTATTAGAACCATGTAGCACAAAAAGAAAAATGTTACTGTTGCCAATTTAAAGAACAAAATGTGATCGATTTAGCCCTTAAATAATTCCTGTCCTGAAAGGGTTAAGGAGAGGGGGGAGGGAGGAATGAAGCCTAACCCCCTGCATTTGTATTTGTTTGTTTGTTGCTACTCAATCTTTGCCTTTATGAAGTCAATTGATATCGGCCTACATGTGAGGTTCATTCATAGAGTTTGTATTGGTTGTCCATGCAATGCACTAGAAAATTTGAGTTATTTACAGTGCTTTAAATCCATGCAAAATGGAAGGTGATGACCACCATCATCTTCAGAAGATTAGAAGTATTATCGTTTCTTGTTTCTCCATAATCCATTATTACCACAGAAGATATGAATGTATAGTGCTAGAAATAATACCAATCAGAGTCATGATGAGTTTCGCATTTTCGACCTTTTATTTCAGATCATCTTCAGGAACTAAGACACGAGTGGACATGAATTGTTTATATATTGTCTGGAAGTTTGACATCAAGTGAACTCAATCAGATAAATTACAAACAGAAAAGGAATGAGATTAAAAATTACTAAGGAGAGTGATTGAGAAGTATACCAACAAATGGAATGTTAAATGGGACAATGGGAAGATGATCTGAAATAAAACGTCGAAAATTTGAAACTCATCATGACTCTGATCGGAGAATTATTTCTAGCACTATTGTTTCTTCATCCTAAATAGATCTAACTATGCAACTGAGCAGTGGCGCAAATCCATTTTGAAATTTGGGGGGGACATTCGCCTCAAAAATTCTCTTACAAGCAAAAAAAAAAAAAAAAAAAAAAAAGGTTATTCAAAAAGGTGGGGGGGGGGGGGGACATTCGCCTCCCAAATTCTCTGAAAAGCAAAAAAAAAAAAAAAAGGTTTTTCCAAAAGGTGGGGGGGACATTCGCCTATCTCCAAAAAGGTGGGGGGGGGGGGGACATGTCCCCCTGTCCCCCCCAGGATTCGTGCCCATGCAATTGAGGCATGCAGAGATGGAAGAAAGGCCAGGGAATAACCATTATAAACAACCTAAATGCCAGTCTGAAAGGCTTACCTGTACACCTACCCCAATACAGTTTCGCAGCACTTGAATTTTCATATAAAAATACCACGAGTCTTTTTACTCCTTATCAAACTGTAACCAAGTCCGCGCTCATGGCATCATGGGGATCTCGGGTAGAGCTGCCTATTTGTTTTGACCCACTTTTATGCTTTCTGGCTTGTCTGCAGGAGTGAAAAATGATCCCAGTGCGATAATAGAAAATGAGAGCCTTGGGTATTAGTGGGATATATCATCACCATTTGACTGATCAAGAGGGTCATCATTTTCACCTCTGAGAGGTATATTTATGCCCTCATTCATGCCTACATACAAAAATATACATGTATGTCAAGAGGAGAAGTTAGAGTAATACTGGCAGAAGAGAATTCTGAACTAGAAAGTGAAAGAAAAAAGGAGGGGGGGGGATCATCATAGCAGAAAAAAGACTTATGGATTCTGGACATTGAGAGGATACACCATATCACTACAAACTAAGAAGGGTGAAGGATCTATGGTAGAAAATAAGAAGTGAGAGAATATAACACATCATTACAGACTGTGTAAGGCAAGGGAAAGGGGTGGTAGAATAACAGTATAGTAAAAGGGGATATCATACATTACAGAATATATATGAAAGTGGGGGGGGGGGTAGAGGAATGATGGAGAGGGGAAGAGGAATGGGGGAGGGGTAGAGTCACAGTAGACAGAGCAAATCCAGCATATAGCACTCCCTAAAAATGAGGGAAAGGGGAGGGGTAGTGGAATTATGGAAAGAGAAGAGAAGATATCATACCTAACACAGTAGGCGTGAAAGGGGGGGGGGCGTGAAAGGGGGGGGCGTGAAAGGGGGGGGCGGGGAGTGTATAACAGGGTTGATATAGGAATGAGAGAAGAGGGGTATAGAGTCACAGTACACAGAGCAAATCCAGAGGATATAATCATACATCATCGCACACATCACAGGTCCCTCGTCAGACCACATCTAATAAATATTTAACTCTCCCAAACCGCGGATATAAACTGTGATGGATAGGAGCAATGACTGAGAATGATGCGTAGTACAGCTCGGCCAAACCTGGCTCCAATCCTGTAGTACCACATGATTAATTCTGATGGATAAACTTGCAAATCCTTCCATCACTTGCAAGAGAAATGTGTTACCCCCTAATGCACAGTTAAAGCCCATGTATTGGTAAGACCACCAAAGTCAATTTTCAGATAGTGTTGACTTATATTTTATGACTAGCAAGATACCACAATTTCTACATCATCATCATAATCATAATCATAATCATAATCATATTCATAATCATAATCATCATCATAATAATAATAATAATAATAATAATAATAATATATTACATTTTTATAGCCCATTATGTGCATACATAATACATACATATAAATACGTAATGATCTTTTTCCATCTAGAGTGAATTAATAAGCAAATTTAAAAAAAGGATAGTACTGCCTATGTACATGCCTATGTACATAGTGCACCTATAATTATGAGTACTTATTCTGCCATTTACAATCCAGAATCAAAGAAATTTCACAATCTCATTTCTGAGGCTGACAAAAACTGAATTTACATAGGATTCAAACTCTCTTAAGATATATTCTATAGCTGACAACATTGCAAACATTGTTATTTCTACAAAAATCTGTGTCAGTGAAAGGGTTACTACTTACACTAGAACTTGAACTTGTCCCTGTGAAAGTATGCGACTCGGAATGGCTTGACTGTCTTCCTTTGGGATTGGTATTGGGGCCACTTGCCCTACCGACCTTCCCATTATTGGCCCCATTGGGCAAGTCTTCGTTAGACACCGAGAGCTGCCTCAGTGGCTTGTGAGATAAGCTCATTCTGTTAGGAAAAGTGAAAACACACAGAGAACATTGCATTTATATGTCAAGAACATATTGTCATTTATATTTTCAGAACATCAAGTACTAGTCTCAGTTCAGTCTGTTGGTGTCTTGGTGTCGGTGGGTTGAATCTTGAATCTTGTTAGATGGAAAAAAATAGTTGTGATAAGGCTTTCATTTTCATGACCCAAGTTATCATTTACATGTATTTTGCTTAAGGTATTACACTGTACTATTCAACTTTTTTTCTAGAGCATGGGGCAGCTATGTCATAAAGTTGATCTCAAATATATAGCAAGATAACCATTGAAAACATGGAGTAAAACACATCACCAAAAATGAAATACATAGATTATCAGTCCTTTTGAGAAAAAAAAAAACAGAACGTACTTTTGATATCATAAAACAGAAAACCATTAAACTTTCCCACTTTACGTCTCTTCTCCCCCATCCCTTCTTTCTCAAAAAAAAAAAGGAAAAGAAAAAAAAAAAGCTTCACCGAAAAAAGTGACCTAATTCAATAGAGATATCAAAGTAAAATGTATAAAGTCTGGAAGGTAATTAGCATTACTGGCTGCCTTGTAACTGTAATAAATACTATGTACATGTGACAAGGGCTGAAAATCAATTATTTCCTGTAATTGATCTGTAAAAGATACTGCATCAAACATTTCCTGTATTGGTAAAGTGATAGCTTCTTTTCCTCAATAAACCTGAATCTACTAGAAAATTTGCCTGAAATCTTATTGCTCCATTAGTCCCAAGACCAGACTCTGAGTCTTTAAGATGTTTTCAAAGTCTTTAATCCACAAGTAAATACTTCATAGCAATCAATAAAAACATGGTGTTCTCCCTTCACTTTAGAAATGGTGAAAAAACTTCTCGGATCCCCTTCCTTTCTTGGACTCTGGTCAGGTTATGTATTATAGTTTTCATAAATATAAAAAGCAGGGTGAAAAGTGCAATAGAGCAGCATGTGATTTACATGTAGCTCTGAAAAGCTCTAAAAGAGCTCTGGTGAAGCTGCAATAAAATATATAAAAATAGCAACATTGTACCAGGAAATCTCACTTTTCCAATTTAGCTAAATTGTACAAGAGCTCCTTTGAACAACAACTTTTAACAAAATTGTTTTAAATCATACTGATGGAAAGCACAAGTGCCCTTGAATACCACTCCACATACATGTATATATTTTTAATTTTCCATTATGGAATTCTTCAAGCTTTAGCAAGTCACCAGAGCAAGCACTTTCAAAATTCAATCAGGAAAAGGGTATTAAATCCACTCATTCCTAACTGGGTAATATATATTTTCAGGCCAGTGATGTATAGATCTGCCTTTGTATTTGTTTGGCATTGGCATGTTATGGTTGGCATGTTTTCTCCCTGTCTCAATGCCCAACATCCAATGATGAAACGTAACTGAACCTTCGCAAGCTGAACTTGAGCGCAGTCCTCGGGCAAATTGGCATTTACAGCTCAGATCCATTGAGGCAGTTTAATCTTTTAAAGGCCAAGTCAGACAGCTAAGGTGTGAAATAGCGACGTGTATTTCGCCATGGGTGATTCAGCTCTGTCTAGCTCAAAAGGAGCTCTGAGGAAAATTTACAAATATATAAAAATCAACTCCAGGAAATTTCCCTTTCACAGTTAAAAGCAGATTAATAAAGAGCTCCTGCGGACAAAAGTTGTTTTTTTTACTTGGACTTTCTTTAAAAATGTATTATTTCATCAAACGTCTCATATTTGAACCATCTCTTTCTTTCTCTGTATAATCATATTTCTCCTCGTTTTTCTTCGGTCTGCTACTCTCTCTTCTCTTTTCTTCTGTCTTGCTTACCCTCCCTCCCTTCTCTTCCCCACCCCACTCTCTCTCCCGCTCTCTCTCTCTCTCTCTCTCTCTTGCTATACATGTAGTTCATCATGATCAACCATGGATTCATCATTATTTTATTTTTATTCTTATTCATTTTACACTTCAATGTTTTATTGCAAACAGCATCACCAAACTACCCTTTTTTCTAGATGTGCTTCGTAGACTAGAACATTTCATGGCTCATGCTTGTACTATACATGCTTCAAGTTAACAACCAGTAGGCACAGGAAGACGATTACATATAGATTGCGTGCAGTTGCCAGGGCGTTTCTAACTACATGAGCGGAATAATGGCATTCTACCACATCTAAAATTGGACATTCTCCTTAGCATTCAAGGTTTTTCTTGCGTGGGCAACTGTCATCAACCTTTTAGTAGCATACAAGTACATGAAATACGATAAAGGTATGCACTAATAATTGTAGAATCAGAAAAAAAAATAGTAATAACATGAGGGTTGGTCTCTGCACAAAAAGAATTCATCTTTAATTCTTATATAAATATCAAGGTGAAAAATTCCCAATTACCTTTGAATAAATGGTGGTAAATCTATCATAAAAATTGTGGGAAAAAAGAAATTTTTTAGCGCATAATGATTATCATCTAGTGCAAAAGAACTCAGCCTCTTCGTTTGTTTTTGTTTTTTATTTTTCTGTATTCTTTATCTATTTGGCAAATGTACAGAGCAAAAAAAAAAGAAAAAAAAAGAAAACCAAATGTATTGGTGAAATAGTGATTTTTAAAAAATTTCCTTCCTTAGTCACCACATAACCACATTACCTCCAAAAAAATTAATGGCAGAAATATATACATAGGAATAGTTTAAAATTCAAAATATGAATTTTTCTCATCGGAAACAGCATACAGATACATACATGTACATGTAACAGAAAACTAGACAAAGACAAGTTCAAGTACTTCTATGGCTTTGAAACAACATTGCTATCTGTCTTCTTGTCTCTATCTGTCTCTCGCCTACAAATGTCTCAACAGTCAAGCCCCTCTCTACTTATCTGATCTACTCCAAGTGCACACATCCATGTATAATACACGATCATCCACTGGTAGTACACTTACAGTCCCCCGAACTGGTAGAATAATAGGTGATAGAGCTTTTTCGGTTGTTGCCCCCAAGTGTTGGAACTTATTACCCCCCAAGTTAAAGCAATGTAAAACTCTTGCATCATTTAAGACTAGTCTAAAAACCCATCTTTTCTAATCTTTCTTTCTGTTTACTGTGTAGGCTTGTATTTTTCTGTTTATGTTTTGTATTATGTGTTTCACTGTTGATGCGCTTTGTATCTTTATGAAAAGGCGCAATATAAATGATATATTATTATTTATTATTATTATCTGTAGTTCAAGATTAATAGGTCTGTAAATATTTAGAATTCAGTCGAAATCTTCTCATGTTTCCTGTTTCTAAATTCAATATCACATGACGGACATTTCAAGGACTAAAAATCTTGTTTCAATTTCAAATGTTGTCTGTTTCGAGCCAGAAGGGCATTAACGCATATGCTTCAACACAGAGTTAACGCCCTTCTTGCTCTCAACAGAGATGATACCATCTTTCACAAATCAAAACACAAAGCATGAATACAAAAACATTACAATCAATGTATTGTCTGGGCTGTGTGATCATCTTCCAAGAAGTGTGTGTATTGTGTATTGTGCAATGTACATGTAGGCTCACGTAAAAGTGCACTGCTCTTGATAATGAAGAGCAATGTATACTTTAACCCATAGCAGTTCAGAGTTTTCTTAAAGTCTAAATTAATCAATTTCCCTCCTCAAATTGGCAACAATTATTCTTATTTTGCACTCCTACATAGTTTGAAAAAAATAAAAATGTTTATTAAATGAATCAACGTAAATGAAATTGCAAAAATTTAAAAGAAAAATTGCCAATTTGTACAAGAAAATAGCAATTATATATTTTACACCGCATTGCCAATTCAAAGAATTTATTGATTAGTCACAAGTAAATTGCTCTTATATTTGAATGGCACAATGTACTGCATTGGAAACGGACTCAAAATTTTCTATGATTTTTGCCCTTTCTGGTCGTGTATAATCTGTGATTTCTAGCATCCTGGATCCAAAGATACTGCAAATATGTCACTAAAAGGAGACACTGTACTGCTATGGGTTAACCCATCAAATACATTGGGATTTTGGTACAACACACATTCCCCATATATTACCAAGCCTGAGACATTGGGTGATTTCAAATTTGGTGTTGGTGTTGGTGTTGGTGTTGAGAGCGTGAAGTGGGCTGCTGATTCTAGCCCCAACACCGAATTCAGGTTTATAAAAATGATACCTATCACATTATTGATAGCTCAACACCTAGTGAAGTCAATCCCAGCACCAGCTTAATTTCGGGTTCGGTGTTGTGGCTGGTGCTAGTTTTGCCCCAACACCAACACCAGCTTTCAACACCAAACTTGAATTCACCCACTGAGGGCTCAGCAATCAACAGGTTAAGATTAATAATGACAACCCATTGTAATTCAGCACTACAAGACATTGGCCTCCAATGTACTCTTCAGGTTGACACCAGGGTTAAAGGTAACGTTTAGTTTTGGTACGCCCTCAAAAACTTTTTGTCAGATTTATTGGATTTTTGTTGAAAAATAGTAAGATACTAGCAATAAAAAGATGCTGCGAAGATTTCACATCCTGCAGTGGCATATTGAACAAATGAGAGGCAAAAAATAATTTAGGTGCTGGGTCAGGGATATAAACTCCCTACAACTTCAGCGTGCACTATACACCATACATGCATTCAAAACCTACACACAGTTACACACATGCTGTGTGAAGCCTCAGAATTGTTGTGCGGGGAGCTGTCAGGGTGGAAAAGTCCTAGCGTAGGGCAACTGATCTAGGATTCCTTACCTACATGGTAGTATACTTAATAGTTCATTTACCAGACGATCTCGTACAAACATCTTTTGATACATGGAAAACAACATGAGACTATATTTAACACGTTCCTTTTCAATTTCCCTTTAGCTACAAAAACTGTATATGAGCTTTAAAATGATTTCATAAACACTTTACTAAAAATAATGTATTCTACAGATGTATATGAATACATTATTAGAAATTCATATTCAGATAAATACAAAGTACAGTTTGGATTATAATGTCTTGGTAGCACAGATTAAAAAGTAGGCTTATAGCTATGGTTTTGTCCCATCACCAATTTCAATGCAATGTTCCATAACTTTACATTTCCCTTTCAGTGTATATTTGTTCTTAAATGTACAAAGTCCAAAGAAAGGGAAAGTTTCTTTACTAATACCATCTAAAGAACTATATTTTGCATTTTAATTTATCTCGTTCATGTACAGCAGTTGTCTTGTCACAGCCAAATCTTTCCTTTCATGAATATGTGCAAATGAATTTTTATAATTTCCTTGGAATGCTCTGGAATACTCTTTAGATTAACATTTTCAACACATGCTACATGTACATGTACAATGTACATCAACAATGCAGTGTTTACATCATTTGAATTCCTTGGCAAAGACACATTACACCATTCCTGCTATCCGATATCACATGTAACCGATACAAGAAACTTAAGGGACACAATCTTATCGCAAAAGTACAGTGACTTGGCAGCGAAGAGAACCCCGCACCACTATATTAGTGTCAATTCTTGTTATTAAATCACCTACCACACGACACGGTTGCATATAGAGTGGGACTGTAGGAAATTGACTTGCAGCAGGGGAGGCTTGGTGTAATTGTTATACAGGGAGTTGCAGGCAGTGATTGGTATGCACTGTGCAATTGTGGGAGGAGCTTGTTCATTATGGGGGAAATCTGTTGAAGATCTGACAAGATTGTCTGGGGCAATAAATCACCGACAAGTCATTACAGACATTGCTAATCCACAACATACAGCGTACAGTAATGAGCTTGTGTTATGTATTCCCATAGCTGTTGTAAAATCTTGCATATGTATGAGTTTATATTTAACATGTTAATAGGGAAAAAAACTGTCACTTTGTAAAGGAAGACAATTTTATAAAGCATACTCTTCATACTCTTGCATGCAATCACATAATTGACACAAAAATAATTCCCAGTCTATTATTATTCATTACTCAAGATCGCCTTTAATATTTGCTTAAAGATGTCATGATCACATAACACCTTCAGTGTCATCTACCGATGACAAACACATGCACTTTTAAAGTCAATACATGTTTTTCATACATGTAGTGGCAACAAGAAATTAAATGTAACCACATTAACTTTATCCCATGATTTATGTCGAAGCTCTATTATTCATGTATATAAAGGAATTTCACTCAATAGTTTTGCTTTTCCTGTTTATCCTTCTATTAAATCAGCCATTTATACGTGGATAAGAAATAAACTATCACATTATCACAAACCTCCCACGATAATCAAGCATCTACCTTTGTTTTCAAGCACAATGACAGTACTTATTAAAAATATAGACCTACATTGTACATGTAAGTGTAAAGGCCTTGAGTATTCACTATTACAACAAAGCTTTACATACATGTCTCTTTAGAATGGAGGAAACTGCACACTTTGCATTCCATAGCAATCTTCGATACAGCCTGCAAAGTGCTGATGTCAACAAAATAAAACGGTATTATTGGCTGGTGCTTGCATGGGAGAAGGGTGTTATTAAAAAGTATCCCCTCTTGCCTCTCTCATTCCTTCGATGTAAGTGGAGTTTTCCCTGAAGATGGGGTAGATATCTTCATCTCGGACAGATAACACCCACTCAGCAGATTTAAAGAGGCCTTGAGGGTTTGGGAAAATACTGTATGTGTCGAAGGCAAGAATGAAATAATAATGTCAAACCAAAACCAAGGAGCATCAAACATAATGGGGTTCAAGAAAAAGAAAACCTTAACTTTACAATGATCCCCAAATTTTAAAATGATTCTATAGGAACAGCATAACTCTCCTTGTTCGGAGTTAGTATTGAGCCTATCAATGTTGAAAGTCGATAGGGGGAGTTCTGGTAACGAAATACACTATGGAACAAGACTTGATGAACACTTTCTTAGCAGTTTCTTATGACTGAAATTAGGGACAAGCAAAATATGGTTGAAGTTTATCAAGATTTTCATACATTTCAAGTGGATGTAAGCTAGTTTGAGTCCTTCCAAAATGCACAAAGTCATGGACAACTGATGAAGTTTGGGGGCTTACCAAAAGTATACATGCATGAGCTTTAAAGTATGCTTGCATGAGAAGGGGCAGGCAGTGATCATCTATATAAAACAAGAAGCCTTGACATAAAGTCTACCTCGATCAGTGCACTTTATCGAACAATGGAAAAGCCAAAATGCTTGCAATTCCAGGGAAAGGACATCCTCTGAATGCATTAAGAGCAGAAACTCTCTTTTCTTAAACACCATTCAATATACTGTCCTTTGAATGCCAGAAGGACATCAAACCTATATCAAATGATATGAGTTAAGGCCCTTCTAGCTTCGAGCAGAAGATAGAGCATAAAGGGCAATGGTAGTTTCGGGTGTATATCTACACTCTAAAACTAAAGCCAAGCAGTGCATGTGTCCGTTGAGAGTCAGAAGGCATTAACTCTGTATAAAATGACATAAACCAACACCCTTCTAGCTCTGAGCAAAAGATACAGCATGAAGGGCAATGGTTGCTTCTGGTGTATACATGTATCTACACTCTCAGGCCAATTGTCTGTTAATAGCCATGGCGGAAATAAATTTACACAGATTTGGGATAATCTTCACAAGACAGAAAACCCACATCTTTTTACTGTAAAGTCTGTAACAGAGTTTTATCCTCACAATACTAAACTTTGATACCAATATGAAATTTGTTATTATTGTGTCATTAATGGTGTTCACCGGTATTATCATCATATCCATCTCAGAAACCTTGAATACATGTATAATCAAGGTTCAGTAGAGACAAGTTTGAATACCAATTTTGACCTCTAAAATGTAACATCCATAGAGATGGAATGGTTCACATTCAGAACAGAAACATCTCCTCTCTTCAACACCATTCAAAATACAAAGGGCAATAATGGCATCTGGTGTATACATGTACACTCCATATCCACAGCCAAGTTTCGGGTGTTACTATTGTAACCTTTACATGAAGAGCGAGGAATTGGATCGATTTGCTGCGAAACCTTGTTTAGATTGGAACACCAAACCCAGGATAAATCTAATTTTAGCTGTCAGTCTGTCTGTGCTTTCCAGCACAACTAGATTCACAGACAACTGATGGAAGTTTGGGGGCTTATCAAAAGTATACATGTACATGTATGAGCTTTAAAGGGAAGCTTGAGTTCTGGGAAAGGTACAAAATAATTTGTGAGCTTTCTCATTCTTATTATGTTAGTTTGGAAGATTATCATAGTAGATATGCCCCCTGAAAAGGATTGCTCTTCAAATGCCTTCACATTCAAAATATGACCAAAAAACAGCTGAAATGTTTGGGTGGAACATTTGTGTGTAATCCCATATATTTCTGTGTTCAGTGCATGTGAATCTCAGCAGGATTGAGTCAATTTCTTATCATTTAAGTGATTCCGAAACCTTACAGCATACACCAATTCTTATGTGCTATATAATCAACCTTTTTCAATTGCTTTGAGACAGTTTCTTTCGCAATTCAATATCATGACCAGAACTCAACTTTCTCTTTAAAGTATGCTTGCACGAGAAGGGGCAGGCAGTAATCATCTCTCATCCTTGTTAAGACGATCAAGTTATTTGTTTGCTGGCCTGACACACGTGCCTCTCATATTCCGAACAATCTCAGAACCATTCCAACCATCTAAGAACTCCCATGGATCATAATCCAGACACCACATGTCAGCTCTCATCTTCTTACCTATATTTCCTCCTAAATTCTTCACTTGCACCTCCTCCTCAAGTGGGTCAACTATCTCTTTTCAGCAAATATCTCCCGGCTTCATTTTATCTCCACCCGTCTTCATGGTAAATAAGAAGTTCGCTGGATTTCCTGTTAGTATCCTCCTTCATATTTTGATATACATAGAATTCTGAAATGTTAGAAACACTCCCCCTCTCCATATACATGTAGCATTTCTTTCTCCCTATCATATCACTAATTTTTTTTTCTTCTCCATGCCTTCAGGTTGAAGCTGGATTTCCACTAAAGCCACTTATCCTATATCTGCTCACCCCCTCTCAATTGAAGTGAATCGCACCGACAGTTTTAATATCATTTCGTCACAGCCAGAGGCTGAATGGCAAAAGATTTACAACATTGCTAAAATATGATAAGAAATTGAGAATGACAATTTACATGCTTGAAAATCGTTCTAAATGTATTTTTTAACATGAATGTGATGAATATATTTAAGTATGAATATGATTAATAACTTTATATAGTTTACACTGTTAAAACATGTATTAAAAAAATACGGATTAAAAAATTGTTGATTAAAAATCGCTCAACATTGGTTATAAAATGAGTGTTGCTTAAAAATGACTTTTAATCTTGCGTGGGTTAAAAATATTGTTGATTAAAATTATTGTTTTTAATCTTGTTGGTTACTTTGTAACCAACATTGATTAAAAACAGTGTTCTCGGCTTTCCCGCCAAAATGATAGAGCTAACTGTCGAGACACTTTATCTTTTTGTTGGTTAAACTTTGATCAAAGTTGATTAAAATACCGATCGCGTGACTTAACAGCGCGCATGGATATGGATTTGGAACAAATTTGCTGCGCGCATATATATCTATCGCAGAAATTGTTTGCGATAAAAATCGAAGGCGTTGTCATTCAAGTCGCTGAATGATTGGGGACTTTCAAAGAGCTTGTCAGCGTGTTTGAAGGTGAGAAACTCTTTTCATATCTGTGATTGTTGTCTAGCTTAATCTTGGGAAGAAATAGATCTATAGTGTGATCTTTCTTTCTAATTAAAACGGCTTGGAAGCTAGTTCGACCTGCTCGATCTGGACTAGACCTGGCTAAGCCAAGCCCACTGGTAGATCTACTGACTACGCCTACGGTAGCTAGGAGGCGACGCCGGCGGTATGGCGGTGTGTTCACCTTCGCGGATGTCCATATTTCGCGGACAGGTCAATACGACAAAAACTGAAACTAGAACTAGAACTTGAAAAAAAAAAGATATAGCATCAATGTAGGCGTAGGTGTAGTCTACGGCCGGTGGGCCTTGCATAGTCAGGTCTAGTCCAGGTCTGAGCAGGTCGAACTTCCCAAACCGCTTAACTTAGAAAGCAAGATCACACAGTAGATCTATTTCTTTATAAGATTAAGCTAGACAACAATCACAGATATGAAAAGAGTTTCTCACGTACCAAATGAGGCTAACCACCAAATGGTTAAACATTTAACCAACAATTTGTTTAAGTTTAATCAACACCAATTTAACCAATGTTGAGCAAAATACGATTAATCAACAAATGGTTAAACATTTAACCAACAAAATAAAACTAACCAACAAATGGTTAAACATTTAACCAACAATATGTTTAACTTTAATCAACATCGATTTAACCAACGTTGAGCAAAATACGATTAACCAACAAATGATTAAAACTTTTAATCAACCACAGGTTAAACTTTAATCAACAGGCCGTTGATTAAAGTTTTAACCTACAAATGTGTGGTTCACCTGGTAATCCTCGGTTGATTAAAATTTTAACCAACAAGATTAAAAATTTTAATCAACGTTCTAACAGTGTAACGAATTGTATAAATTTATACAACCACTTCTGGTTATGTCTCTACCTCTTTCTTATAAAGCTCCTTACCACCTATCTCCATCCATCTCTCTTCTTTAAAGGGGGTACCCAATGGTGAAACAATGTTAGTTCATTTAAAAGATCATGATTTTATTAGCAGAAAATCATCTGCCTTAAGTTTTTTTAAAATTCGTGTTGCCAGAAAAATCCCCGAAATATGGTAAGACTTCAGGATATTTTGGCCCCTCAGCTGTGTCCCAAATTCAGCTAGGTAACCACAATGACGTCAAAGTGGTTACCCAGGTTCGCGTATTGCAGATGTGTTGCGCGCTAGACTGTACAAAATGCATTACACCTTGCGCGCATTTTGCTATAATTGCGCGACAAGGTAACCACTTTGACGTCATTGTGGTTACCTAGCTGAAATTGGGATACAGCTGAGGGGCCAAAATATCCTGAAATCTTACCATATTTCGGGGATTTTCTGGCAACACGAATTTTAAAAAAATTTAAGGCAGATGATTTTCTTCTAATAAAATCATGATCTTTTAAATGAACTAACATTGTTTCAGCATTGGGTACCCCCTTTAACATAATTCCCCTTGTTTCTATATTCATATCTTCTTAAGATTTCTACTAAACTACCCCATCCTCAATATCTCTACCCCCCCCCTCTCTCTCTCTCTCTCTCTTTGCTTTTTTACTCTCCAGTCTGCATGATCACTTTTTCTCTATCTCTTGTTTCTCCATTTACCTCACTCAATTTCTCCCTCTCTCTCCATCTCTCTCTCTCTCTCTCTCTCTCTCTCATCCTCCCGCCCTTATTTTCATTCCCTATCTTCATATCTTTGGTAGATAAGTATTTAAATTATTCACTTCTGCACCCTTCCTCCTCTCCTCCTTCTCTCCCCCACCCCTCTCTCTCCCCCCTATTCCCTCTCTTTCCTTGTATTGAACTTAACTGCATTAAAATCTCACAACTACCTTTTGTTCCTTATATTCAGGGCCCCGTTGCATAAAATTTACAATTAACTGTAACTTTGCCATCAATGGTAACTCCCATGGAAACCTTGATTTTGAATGGCTGTTGAGCGATGTTACCATGGTAGTTACCATTGATAGCAGAGTTAGCATTAATGGTAAGTTTTGTGCAACTGGGCCCAGATCTTCAGTAGATTAGCACCTGAGTTATTCACTTCTGCATGTCACATCTCTCTCTCTTTCTTTCTTCCTCCCTCTCTCCCTCCCTCCCTCCCTCCTCCTCTCTCCCTCCTCCTCTCTCTCCCTTCCCCTCCCTCTCTGTTTCTTTCTGTTTCTTTCTCTCTCTCTTCCTCTCTCCTCCCTCCTCCTCTCTCTCCCTTCCCCTCCCTCTGTTTCGTTCTCTCTCTTTCTCTCTCTCTATATTCCTCCCTCCTCTCTCTCTCTCCCTCCCTCCCTCCTTTCTCTCTCATTCCCCTCCCTCTGTTTCTCTCTCTCTTTCTCTCTCTATATTCCTCCCTCCTCCCCTCTCTCTCCTTCCCCTCTCTTTTCTGTTTCTTTCTCTTTCTCTCTCTCTCACAACTAATTTTTATTCCCTATATTCAAATCTTCTGAAGATTACTTAGCTATTCCGCCCCTGCCCCTCCCCCCTCCTCACCTCTCCATCTACATTCCCCCCCCCCCTCTCCAAAATTCTTCTACATTTTGCTTATCTTTTAACATTTCTTTTATCAAAACCTAATTTGAAAAGAAAACAGAGAAACACAAAATTCCAATCCAATTATTCTAGCAGCTGCAATATTTTGTCTCTATCCTACCCCAGTCGATTCAATTAAAGGTCAAAGATGGATTTTACTGCCTTCTAAAACAAAATGTATGACATTTTCTGTCATTTTCTTTCTTTTGATCTTAGTTAATCTTATATTGCTTTCTTTCAATTCACAGACTTAATATTTCTTGCTCAGTGTATTCATATCTACCTTAGATGTCAGCCAAAGGGGATTCAACTCCTATCTTGTGTTAAAGAGTTAATGCCTGTACAGCTCTCTTAACAGACCATGTCTGATGCTGCTTCAAAATCAAAATATTTTCTTTCCAACATGGCTGGCAGCACTGAGTGGAAGGAAGCCTGCTCTAAAAACAGGAATATCTTTTGTGGTGTTTTTCATCTTCATTATCTCTGTACATATCTTTTCCTTGTGGCTATTCCTCCCCAGCTTTTGATCGAAAACGAGCCACTTTTGATAGCAACAGTCTTGGGTTACAGCTTAGCATGCATGGTATGCCCGAATACCATTAAGCTGCACAAAATCTCACTGAAGCAGCTTTCCATCTTTAGCGGTTGTGCAACGTTGATATCGAGAATTCACATGTTTTCATGTTTGGTGGTTTCCCCCTATTTTGGGTAAGGGAAACACAGCTGCAGGCCTCTGTGTTCTGCGGATGGATGGGTGGGCACAATAATCAATAGTGAGATTTCTGTAAATGTACGCATCCATTTCTGATATACTTTGCAGAAATATGTATTCACATAGCATCATCCACTGTGTAACATGATGAACAGGAGTGGATCAACTGAGTTAAGAAAATCTTTAAAAGAAGCACTAAAAACACAGAAAGAGCTATGAAAAAGAAGCACCTGAAATTAAATCTAATTTTTCTTTGAAATCTAAGAAACGCTCTTGTAAATGAAACAGGAATTCTTAAATGTAGTTATAGAGATTTTTATGTCTCTTCGATTGCACAAGACAAACAAAACAGAAATTTTGAAATACCCTTATGAAACAAATCTAATATGATGGAAAAACTAAAGATCTTTAAGTTTAAACAAGTTATGTCTGATGACCAGTTTAAGGGCACATAGTTTAGGTTGGTGTTTAGAAAAAAAAAAAAATTGTCACATGAACAAGTGAAAAGAAAATGTTAAACTGTCAGTAGAACTGTTCAACTACTATTCCTTGGACATGAAGAAGTTTTTGCCCAAATGTGAACACCACCCAAAAGATGCACTTGTACCTGAATGTTTGAGCTGCAGATTAATCTTGGATTTAGAATTGAAGACTATACACAGATCTATGCAAGCGATTGCAAGAGGTAAGTGTACAGGGCATATTAGTACCACTCTCAGAAAATTGAGGAGGGGATAAAAGTACTGTTTGGTCTACACTTCGCCTTCCCCAGCACTTAAGTATAGTCTTCAGGTTCAGACTCTCTTTGAGACATGCTTCATTCAGGGAAAACATTTCCAAATCAGATTACATAAAGATGGGGGAAAAGACACATTAGGGTAGATTGAGTGTAGCTCTGAATAGCCCTAAAAGAGCGCTGGGGAAAGAAAAAAATAAATTATCAAGAGAAATCTTGCTTAAACAATGGCAACTCTAAAATTGAACACCTGTGAAAAAGTCAAGAAACAAGTATTTTTTATCTCCACGAACATCTGAACACGTAAAATGAATAGCACTGTTAACAATTTGAAGAGGGAAGCCAAGTCCCTCAGCAATACAGATTTTTTTTTCCATCGATGAATTAAACAAGAAGACTGGACGTAACGTCTACTTCGATCAATGCACTCAGAACACTGGAAAAGCACAAATGCTTGCAATTCCAGGGAAACAACATCCTCTGGATGCATTCAGAGCAGAACATCTCTTTTCTTCAACACCATTCAATATACTGTCAGTTGAGTGCTAGAAGGGCATCAAACCTATATCAAATGATATGAGTTAACGCCTTTCTAGCTCCGAACAGAAGATACAGCATGAAGGGCAATGGTGGCTTCTGGTATAGTGTATATCTACACTCTCAAGCCAAAGCCAAGCAGTGCATGTTTTACACTATTGTAACCTATACAATATAATATCAGTTGGGAGCCAGAAGGGCATCTAACCTATGTTAAATTATATGAACTAACCAGTGTTGGGTACTTCGAGATCGATCTTGATCTCTAGACCAGTCTCGAGATCGGCATCAGTAACCTCAATCTTGTTTTTGATCTCGAAGGTGTTGGTCTTGATCTTGATCTTGATCTCGGAACTTCTGTTCTCGGAATTTTCGCTCGAGATCGCTCGAGATCAACATTGTTATTACGTAAATTATCAAATGAAAAAGCTTTTAAAATCGTTCACCAATCGGCGAAAACACGACTCAGTGTTGGGTACCTCAAGATCGATCTTGATCTCGAAACCAGTCTCGAGATCGGCATCAGTAACCTTGATCTTGATCTTGATCTCGCACATATCTGATCTTGATCTCAGATGTTCTAATCTCCATCTTGAGCTGCGGATCTTGATCTTGATCTGGATCTCGGACTGTCTGATCTTGATCTCAATCTTGATCTTGGACCCTCTGGTCTTGGACCCAACACTGGAACTAACACCCTTCCAGCTCTCAGCAAGAAATACTGCATGAAGAGCAACGATAGCTTCTAGTGTATATCTACACTCTCATGCCAAAGCCAGGTCGTGGGTGCTACTATTGTAACCTTTTCATGAAGAGCGAGGGTTGGGATAGCTTTGCGGCAAAACGTTGTTTAGATTGGAACACCAAACCTAGGATAAATCTAATTTTTGCTGTCAGCCTGTCTTACTGTCTATGCTTGTCATTAACTACTTGAGCACTGAAATTCGCAATACACTCTTGTCCATGAAAAAAAAATTACCCGAGTCTGTATTCAATTCAGTGCATAAGTATGAAATATGAGTATTTCACTTAGTTTTCAGTTGAAATAAAATACTTAAGCAAATTTGGTATTCAATTGAATATTTTGACTAAGTATTTCTACCTTACATGTATACCCTAAATCTAGGAAAGCACACTATAGCAGACCTAAAGCCAATTCCTTTGGAACCCTTGATTGGCTGGCATGTGGCTTTCATACATACGTGGGGGTGTATAAGCTGCGTACAAGCAAATTATTGCACGTTATTTGGAACTGGCTGTGTGACATCATAATGGCTATCAGTAAGTATTATGCCTTACAGTCAGCTTGCTAAAGTAAAGTACTAAGATTTGATCTGAATACAAGTTAAGCTATTCTAATTAGCCAAGCCAAATGCTCAGTAAAGTGCTTACTTAATGCGAGTTTTGAATTACATACCGGCCCTGGTCATTTCAAATTTGTGTCAAAGTTACAGATACAAGTAAATCATTAACTAGATCAAATATAATCTCAAATTTAAGGAAAGGCTTACAAGGGAATGAGAATAAGAGAAGAAATGAGTGAAAGATAAAGAAAGAGAGAGGAGAAAGAAAGAGAATGAGATAGAGAGAGAGGAGAAAGAAAGAGAAAGATATAGAGAGGAGAAAGAAAGAGAAAGATATAGACAGAGAGAGAGATACATGTACATGTAGTAAAAGAGAGACAGCAAGAGAGAAAGAAAGAAAGAGATAGAAAATAAGAGTGACACAGCTATGGAAAGAAATAAAGACAAGAGGATATTCTACAATGTTGTCAACACAAAACTTGGCTAATAATATTTTTGCTCAAATAACAATCTGTATCTATTTGAAAACAATAATTGTTTTCTCAAGAAAATTGAGCTGATACATACAATCATAACACAAGTAGGAAGACTAGAATTATTCTTCTAATACGAGCAATGCTGGGATTACAAAAAAAGAAGAACAAAATAGGCCATGTCCACTTAACATTTCAGAAACAGTAAAAAGCTAATGATGTTGGTTTATCATTTGTCATTTTTTTATGAGAATGAGAGACAATGTGTAAATCATACTAATGCCTACATATAGGTACTCAGTCGCTGTACAATGAGAGTTAATAATTAATTTACAACAAAACATTGATGTTTTTCAACATGTTGTAAAAACAGAGTAATCAAATCATGCAGGCGAGTTATGAGTTGTGACTCGGCTCATTTGAAATTTCCTGCTGAAATTAACATTCTAATTACAACACATACTACACTGTATCATCAGATTCTGCTCAGAGGCAGAAGAGGGTTGAAAATAAAGTTGAGAGTTCTGCTTAAATGCAATTGCGATGTGAAAGTAAAAATTGAGAAAAGTAGATCATGCACTACATAAAATAAACTGTATTTTGAGATTTTGAAACCATCAAAATGACTAGAAATTGACTAGATCTCGCTGAAAATCTTTTACAGTGAACAGCACTGCACACAGAATTGGGTTTGTGGGACTACACACACATACACATGGCATGAAAGTTTGGTCCAAAGTTTTAAGCTATTTCTTGTCATATTTCAAATAACAGGGCATTTGAGGAGCAGTCCTTTTCAGGGGATATTTTTACTATCATACAATTAAAAAATGACATAAAATAGAATGAGAAATCTAACAAAACATCTAACACCTTTGCCAGATCTCTTTCTTCTCTCTAACTTACATACCTTTACACAAAGTAAGCCTCAAAGCAGATGGTACATTCTGCACGAACAATGTAAACCTAGTGAGTCACTGTACATGAACATGAACTGTTGTTTCATGTGCGCTGCATTATCATTGGATTTTCTGGAATTCTGTGCGATTCCGTGGGACAAGCTTCCGTCCGCCTCCTCGGTCCATTCATGCACATCGGCTTTCATCATCATCACATGATACCTTGCATGACAGGGAGTTGTGATCTTAGTGGCATCCGTGGAGGGGATTAGAGATTGGGGAAGACATCTACATGTAGCAGAGGGGCAAGGGGGTGGAGCAAAACCGAAATCAATACCTCCTGTTTCTTGTAACACACATCTCTCTGGGCTTCTGTTTCTTAAAGTTATATTGCATTATTCAAGGGTTTTATCATCATCATCATCATCATCATGTGATACCCTGCATGACAGGGAGTCATGATCTTAGTGGCATTTATGGAAGGGATTAGATACTGCAGAAGGCATCTTGAAGAAGGGCAAGGGGGTGGTGTAGGAAACCATATCAATATGTTTCTTGTAATACACATCACTCTGGGTCTCTATTTCCTATGATGTTATAGCGTTTCATCATCATCATGTAATACCTTGCATGACAGGGAGAGACTTAATCTCAGTAGCATCGAAGGGATTATACATTGAGGAGGAAGATTGAGGAGGCATCTTGTAGAGGGGCAAGGAGGTAGGGTAGAGAACTGGGCAACCTACATGTAGTAGTCCTATATTTGAAACAGAGTACAATTACTGTATGTTACCATATCAAAAATGTTGGATGTATTTTTTTAAAGACAACTACCTTATATAGAAGGGAGAGCCATAATCTTACTGGCATCCCTTCATGGAGGGATGCCATAATCTTACTGGCATCTATCCATGGAGGGATTAGAGTTTAGGAAAGGCATCTTGAAGGGGGGGGGGGAGGGTGTGGTGTAATACCCATTCCAAACAACATGTACATGGTTTTCTAATGACACATGCATGTACATGTACATGTATCTCTTTGGGCTTCTAGTACATAAAACAGCAGAAACAGGAGAAAAAAGTAGCATCCTTTTATCAGGGGTCCGCACAATTTTCGTTTCATTCCCCTTTTTTGAAAATGGAGGTACATGTGCACCGTGCCTGTGTTTTCAATTTGTAAAGGGTCATAAGTGAAATTTTTGATAACATATCATCTGTTTTCAGCCAGAAGGGTGTTAACTTGTACAAAATGATATGAGTTAATGTCCTACTGGCTCCAAAGAGAGGATATGCTCTGGGCACATAATGTCAGGCCTGACTCATTTTATGATCCCAAGATGACACTTTCTGTCTTTCTCTATCTACTTTGCATCACTCGTTCTCCCTCCGTCTAAAACTCTGTCTGCTTGCCCACTACCATCTCTCTCTCTCACTCCCTTTCCCTTCATAAATGTCTAAATTTGTATAATCCCTCCAAATGTCTTCCCTCATTATAGTTCTCTTTCACCTAGTCTCAAAGCTGATTAGTAATTCCTTCTTCAACTCGGTCGCCTTCTTCATTCATGTCTTCCTATACCAGTCAACAACCCCCCCCCCCCCCCAAAAAAAAAAAAAAAGGTCTATCCAAAGCATCTCTTTCAGAAGGCTTGCTCTGATCTAAACCAGAAACTGATCCTGCTTTGGTGGGAACCTTCAACCTGTGATTCACATGCTAAAACATCCCAAGAATGGGATGAAGTAAGCAGCACGTTTCTGCTGAGTGGTCACGTAGCCAAGATCCACTGTCAACATAAACTGTGTAGAAGCTTCCTATACAGGTAGGAATTACAAGAGGGATGCTTTCCCTCACAAGATGAAATATCAAAGGGATTACAAAGAACATAAATGCTTCAAAATATTCTTTAATAATAGGCCTATATGATCCTCTATACATAAATTAAATAACTAAAAATTTTGAACTGTTCAGTTTGTACTGTATCATATGCATCTAATATTTAATCATAATGGATATGATCTGCACATACAATATTTGTTACAAAGTTATTCCTAATATCAATGTATTGTTATGCTTTTCTTTGAAAATGTGCTTTATGTTCCAAGTAAATCACAATAATCAAATACATGTATCATATGGAGCTTTTATGTAATTCCATATAAAATGACTTTTTATATTTTCCCAGAGCTAAAAGAGCAACAACATGCTTGTACGGAATCTCCAGTTTAACATGATTTATTAAGCTATAAAAATATCTTTTTATCGCTGTTTTGGTGCTGTACCTGTGTTTGCACGTTTCTAGAAGAGCTATTCTTGGGTCGAGCCTTGGACTCGCCTTCTTCATCTCGGAGCTTCGCCTTTGAATAATGTATATATGTCTTACCTTTGTAATGTGAAACTCTGCCTTTTTTTTTTTTTTTTTTTTTTTTTTTTTTTTTTTTCCTCTTAAAATTTATTTTCTATTCTCTGTGTTATTGTAACTTGATCATGTTAATCATTTGTATTTATTATGATTTTTTATGACTTTACTAATAAAAACAGAATTATAAAAAAAAAAAAAAAAAATACACAGACATGTCCCAATAAGAGCTCCATATCTTTCTATTTATGTCTCTGGCCAGAATAAACGAGGGTAAATAGAAAGTGGCGTCAGGGGCAATCAAATGAGAATCACTCTCAAATATGATTGATTGATTGATTGATGGAAAGAAGTATCACAATTGATTGAATATACCACAAGAAGTAAGTATATAAATATGTATTCCTGATATTTTCCTTAGCCAAAGAGAGAGTGATCATTAGAGTACTGTTTTAAGAAATATGGCAAATGAAATTCTCAAAACATACGTGTATCAGTGCAAAATGAAGGATTCTACTTCTAGAAAACTTGATTATTTTTCAGAGCTGAAAATTCACATTTGGGAAGACAAAAACAATCTTGCAATTTACGTTGAAGATCTAAATGTTACCTACATGAAAAACATATTCAAATACATATTTTTAAAAAGACCAAAAATAATGTAAAAGAGTACTAAAAATTGCAATTTGCAAAATTCCCAGGGATCAAACAATAAGTCTTAAAAACTTTGAAAAAAGTTAGCATTATAAACCTATATTATGAACAATGCATCTTGATATACATTTAAATTTATTAAAACTTAAAGCCCAAGAGTCAGTAGTCTATTCTATGCAATGTTTCCAGTTATAATATACTTGCAGATAATGTGCATTGTACATGTTGTTTCTAATGCCTTATACTGTACTGCTAAATTGTTATTCATGTTGTTACCTACATGTAACATTTTATTTTCCTGAATTTTTTCCTCAGATTTATTATTTTTTCAGGCAAATTTCTGGGAAATTAAAATATACATACAGTATATCTAATGTATAGCAAATAGGACAATTCAACTTGCCTGTAAATGTCAACACTACTGCAAAGGCCTACTTTTTTAAGCAGGTGTACCACAAAACCAATTACCTATATTCTGAACTGGATGACAAGACAGTTAACCTAGAATTTCACAAAAATCTAGGCTGCAAAAGAGTCTCATTAGAATTGAATTTCACCTTTTAGGCACGTATAACAAGGTATAAGCATTTCATTTTTGTATGATTGTTAAATTTTAGAACTCAACCTTTTACTGTAAATGAGTGTGTGTAAACAAAGTGCCAACCCCAAACACAGAGATAAATAAATATGCTTTAAATTGTCTAGCATCACTATTTTTCACCTCTATTTTCTATTCGTTTTTTCAAATAAAATGTTTTTTTATCATACAGCAGTGACATATTTAGTTGGTTTAATGCATCATGCATGTATATGGATGAAGTTTTAGGGTACCATCAAGGTTTGAGTCCTGCCGTGGCACTAATGTCCTTTGGCAAGGCATTAATCTACATTTGCCACTCTCCACCCAGGTGTCAAACGGGTACCTGATAGGATGCGAATGTCATTGTGACTGGAATAGTATATGTGCACCTGTGAAATGGCTGCTAGACTGGAATGCTCCCTAGTGGAGTGGAGAATGTGCACTATAAGTGCAGAATCGTAACTGGATCCAATGACCGGGGTAATAATACACTGTAAAGCGCTTTGATCAGTTACTAACTGAAAGGTGTCATAAAAATGCAGGTATTATTATTATTAATTATTAATTATTAATTATTAATTGTTAATTGTTTTTTATTATGATTATGATTATGATTATGATTATGATTATGATTATGATTATGATGATGATGATGATGATGATGATGATGATGATGATGATGATGATTATGATTATGATTATGATTATGATTATGATTATGATTATTATTATTATTATTATTATTATTATTAATAATAATATTTTTATTAAAAATTACATTTTATTTCATATTTTCAATTTGTTTTTATATTTCATCTTTAGATTGTGCAGCTGATCTCAATACTACCAGTTACAGCAAACTGGTTATTACAAAAAATGAAGAAATATTGTACATGCATGAACATGTTGGTGACCAGAACAAACAGAGTGTAAAATTCAGCAAGTTTGTGGAAGCCTGCAGAGAGGATGAAAGGTCAAATCCATGTATTTGCATTTCGGTCTATCTTGATGTGAATCCTTGAAAAATACTCTTCAGATGTAACCTTGCTTGTCAAGAGTGCAGCACAGTCCTTTCAAAAGATACTTCCATGAATATCAAACACAGAGAAGGGGGCTCAATGGTTCATTACTTTGTAAATGTAGTTAAAGATATACTGGAGTACTGGGAGTTTCACAAAAATTCCCCAGTTTGTTTTTTCTTGGTTTGTATTTCATGTGAAAGTTCCTTTTATTTAACTAATAAAATGAGCCTTGTTCACCCGAATGTGTCTCGTAAATTCACTATTTTTTTTAGATTTTTTGACATCACCCCACGTCAAAAAGGAAGTCTATTTTGAATTTTAATGTTTAGCTTCCTCTGAGGTTTTTGATATCCTTTTCAGGGAAACCCATGAAAATTTCTGATTTTTAGATCCTAAACAGGGATTTTTTTAGATCTTGCATAGTATTGTACATGGCCTATTCGGGGATTGGTTCTTCTTACAACAAAATTTTTTAATAAAAAAACTAGCCATTATTTTGTCACAGTCGATAATTGACTAAACTGACTCTCTACTGGTGAGATATGAGTTATTATGCTGTCTAAACATCAGATACTGAATGTTGATATATTATCTACATGTAGATACTTTGAATCATAGTTTTACTCTGTGAAGCACCCTTTGACCAGTACTCCAATATCTGTTTAAACTGCAACTCAATTCATGTATAAGATTGTGTGGAGGGGAGGGGGTGAAATTAGGGAATTCCCATAACTTGCCATAAATGTCATACAATATAGGTACTTATACAGCGCTCATCATTCAAAAGTAAGAATATCACAGCGCTCATAACATGCATGAAACTTTCATTTTGACTTGCAGAGAAAAGAATGCTTGGAAAAGACAAGTACATGTAATCGACCTCGTCACAAGGCCTTTAAAAGAACAATGTACAGGTACATGTACATGTTGTTTACTATCAAAGTTATTAAAAACCTATTCTACAGGCTTTATATGCTTGTGTACATATTCTCAATATACAGGTAAGCCTACTTGGCCTATATATTACACACTTACTACCTCTTTAACTGATGAGACAAACAATTTTTACCACCATTTACTTTTGGAAATTATTCAACATTTTCAAAACACTGAATAAACAGCTGAATAATGACATATTCTTTCCCCCACATAATTTCTGCACACTAATGGTATGGGACAAAAACAGGAAATGAAGACCAAAACAAGAAGTGCATGCAAGAGAAAAAAAAGGAAAAATTAGTTTCACAAGAGGCAATTTGTCAAAATGATTTACAACAAATGGAGAATATGGTGAAAAGGATGTTATTGCTACAAATCATTTCAATGAGGCTCAGATATCTTTTTGTTATATCTACCCCTTTAAAGGCATTGATTAACTTTGCCCAGGACTGAAAAAAAAATCACTGTTCCAGCTAATGCTGTAATCATAATTACAAACCTTTAGCTCAGACAGGAATCGCCTGAGTTTTATAAGCTGATCGGTCGTTAATATATCAAGATATTTACGATTGAACATTGATGTCGGGATAGAGTACCACTGAACCCTAAAGAACTCTTACGGTTGGCATACCTCGCTCTATCACAGAATACCGTACGGGCTGGAAACCCGCTCTGAAATCGCCAAGCGCTGGTGCTTGGTTTTTGTGACTGCAGCGCAGCGGAGAAGCCGAGCAACTTGCGCTAGCGATTGATCGCGATTTTCTCTTTTTTAGGATAGTAAACGGGTTCCATTTTCTCTCATATTTTCACATATCCTTAATTATATATGTAGTTAGAGGACTGCACACAATTCACTGGCATTTGAGCTGATTTTACAATTTTTCACAAAGTTAATCAATCACTTTAAAGGACTACTGAGGGACTGAGAAAAAAATTGAGAAATAGAGAGAGAGAGAGAGAAAGAAAGAGAGAGGAAGATGTAAACAACTCTTTCATTTCTGTTGCCTTTTCTTTTGCTTTTTACTTTTTTAACACAAAACTGAAGAGCTCCACCCCTGCACTTTCCTCCCTTGCCACTAATCGATGCCGCAGCATGCCAACGACCTACGACCTACTTCACTGGGGCTCTCGGTTTTATTCACCAAGGGGGGATGCACTCAATTCATCATTCAACTTTGTATAATCTCTTCTTTTCAAATGATTCTTCCTCATTGTATTTATGTATCACTTCCGTACTGCATATCAAAAGCCTACATCTAGTGGTACAAAGGCAAGGTTGCCAGAGTTGGCAGAATTCTGCTTTCTGGCAGAATTTTGACCACTTTAGCATCTGGCATTATGCTAGGCATAATTTGACAAAATTTAGCAGAATTTTAGCATAATTCTGAGAATTTTCCAGTAAAAATACACCCCCAAAATGCTGAAAACCTTTTTTTTTTTTATTTTTTTTGCTTGTCAGAGAATTTTTGAGTAAAATTTTGATTTAGCAGTAAAATTTTTGATTTAGCAGAATTTTCACTGCTCCCAAGCAGAATAGTAATTTTTTCGCTGGCCACACTGTACAAAGGCACGTTAGTAGAGACAAGCACAATACAACTTGACTATGACTACAGTTTGAGAAAATTGCTCTGGGATTAGATACAAAATATTGAAATGTGTAAATTCCTAATTGAGGCCCTGACTGGTCATACGAATACATAAAATCAAAGTTGCAGGGTGTTGTACAAGAGCAAATTGGGTGCTCTCCATGTAGGCTACATGTACAACTGTTCGGGACCTCAATAGGGAGAAATTAATAATTTCACTAATTTTATACATGTACGTAGTCCTAGTGAAAACTCTTTCAAAATCAAATCTGAGAAAGAGTCTGGATGTATTAAAAGAGTGAAGATAGTGGCCTAATTATCAATCTCACCACAAGAAATAGAAATGTACAGGTATCAGATTGAAAAGTGTAAAGAATAACTGTAAGTTAGATGTTTATTAAAATTGAGAGTACTGTACCTTCAAATCTATATATGTTCCGTAAACCATCAAACTTTTATAGATACTCTTTTTAGATTTCTATTTCATCATAGAAGACGGTGCCATTAGGTCAAGTATTAGCACAGCTATGTACTGTTACAAAATACAAAAACTTCACCAGTATGCAAAGTCACATTCACAGTAATCTTCAGCACTTCAAGTGCCTAGTCATATTTTCAGGGAATTTACCATGATACATTCTACAAAAAATCACGAAATTGTTCAAGAGGTCAGTCATAGATTGTTTCATATCAAACTGAGAAGTAATTGCACTCTTCTTTGCAATCACAGGCCTACCTCAAATCAAGAAATTTGTTCAAGTGATTAATTACACCTATCTTTCATTAAATTGAGCAAATAGATATAATTGGACTTGATCATCCTTTCTTCAATGCCACACAATAGCCTTCTTCAGAATGTCAACAGACGGAACTGAAAGAAGCAATTCCCAATGACATTTATACCGACCATTACGGAGACTCTGCAAATATTGATATTACCATATCTCTCTCCTGACCCCACTGACAACGACACATAAACAACACTGACAGGTAGTTCATAGGGCGAACTCTAATCCGATAAACCTCGGCAGTGAGTTCACAAAACTCCAGGTACATGTATGAGTCTTTGTGGGGTTCGACAAGGAAGCAGATTTCATCAAAATACGGTTTCAGAATGGATCATCAAGACATGAAGACCTATTACTGTATTTTCTGTTAAGAATCGCACAAGAAGTCCAATATATGTTAAGTCATTAAAGTTTCAAAACATGTCTTTTTTTTTGGTCAGAGATACAGATTATAACGACTTCTTCAACTGCCTTTCTACTCTCTACTAACCCTTTCATACTGAGCCAATATAGCGGAATCAAAAGCACTTTGGTCAGATAATGCTTTGGTGTGAAAGGGTAGTAAGTCGGATATTCCGCTATCGATGTAGGAGGTCTGTGACTACATACCTCGAGAGGTGATTTTGAAAGCGCTATCAAGTCAAAAGCGGAATTGATAACGTTTCAGTTTTTTATGTGAACAGTCGCACTGTATAAAGCGGAATGAAAGGCTAAAAAACAATGTAATGTGCAGATGACGTATTTCCACTCTGAGCATATTGAAATAGCGGTATCTTTTGCTTGATGTGAAAGCAAAGCGATGCGAAGTGCTTTCAAGGAAGGTGGAATGACAGCGTAATCAACAGCGGACTGAAAAGCGCTTCAGCAATCTGAAAAGGGTATGAGAATGAATGGATGGAGACTTAGAGTTACATGTATGTCCAAGAGATGCATTTAAACTTGTGAACAAGTAAAAGGAATAGAGAAAATGTATAGGGCTTTTTCTAGTTCCATGCTGATGCAGTTCGCAGACTAGAACCCTTGTCATGCATACCAGGGCCCGTTTCATAAAACTTGTTAAACAAGGTGCAATAACTGTTATAAGCTATTGAAATCCTTGCATATGATTGGTTGAGAGCAAATTTGCATAGAAATGTGGGAGTTGTTACAGATAACAAGTTTTATGAAACAGGGCCCAGAAGCTGAGCTTTAAAGTGTACCAATCACCAACAAATATTTCGCTCCTGCATTGTTAGGGGTACTTCCATGTCGCTATACAATATTCAATATACATGTAAGCTTTAAATGTTGATTCTATAAAGAGATATTGCAAATTGAAATGCACTCCACATAAACATTGCAGCAACTTGTGAGGAGAATAGTCGACACACCCATAGGGGCTCGCATAGAATTAGGGCCCGCGCAGAACCAAACTAGGAGTTGGATTTCGCATGAGAGGGTTTTATATTTTTCTTTTTTTTCCGTAATAGTCCTTAACCGTTAACCCATAAAATGCCAGGTAAAGTGTTTTGAGGTTGTTTTATACATTCTAGCTGTAAACAAATCATTTTATTTGATTGGTACACTTTAAAACTAAATGGAGACAGCACTCCATAGGCCCTGCATGTATAGTACATGTAGCTACTCTGCCAGCCAGAGACTAACAAAGTTGGGCTAGGCTCAAGTCTTCATAAAATGTTGTTTAACCCTTTCAGGACAGGAATTATTTAAGGGCTAAATTGATCACGTTTTTTTCTTAAAATTGGCAACAATAATATTTTTGTTAGTGCTACATGGTTCTAATAAAATGTAATGTCTTTGAAAACATTATACATGGTTAGAAACTTTGTCGAAAAGTTGGAAAAATGGCCAATTTCGATAAAAAACAATGATTTTGAATCTCTCAATGTGTTGCCAATTTAAGGATTTTAAAGCTTAATCTCCTTTTTTAAATTCCTGGCATCGAACACAATATGGTCATGTAACAAAAATGGACACAGTGAGTGCAGAAATTTTTGCTCTTTCTACTCATGCATCTGGTATAATTTTTAGAGCTCTCAATCAAAGTTATTAAGCCAAACCACAAAATGTGGTCAATTGTCTTGAAAGGGTTAAGTGTCAAAACAGATTCTGTGTCTACAGCCTAATGATGACGTACAGAAGATCAAGCAAAGAGCTGAATTATTGGAAAACTCATTTGGATAGATGATTGCACTTGTATCCTTCAAATATTGAGAGGCTTTGCACGTTAATTGCTTTAGCAATTTTAAAATCATTGGGTGATAAACTTTTTACAGGCTCCTCCATTTCACAAGACATTGGAAGTTCATTGCATTCACAATCTCCCAATCATCTGGGGATAAGTCTAGAGTACATTCGGCATGACTTTTAATCAATGTTGCAGGTTACCGTTAGTAGTGATACAAGAATTCAAAATTTTCTGAAAATGTCATTTTTTGTATCCATTGATTGAGCCTACATGATCTCAAATCAACTACATGTATTTGTGAGTAGAATACATATACATACATGTATACTCCTAAAAAAGGATGCATTCTCTGAAAGTCTATATATGGAACAGGACTGCTAATCACTTGAATGTGATCTTAGATTTTCATTTTCATTTTCATGTACACATACAAAATGTCTAACATATCACATGGCTAAGGTTTCATAGAGAAATGAGAGAATAGCAGGAAACAAACCTGAAAAAAAAAATCCTCAAGGCTATCATGAGGAACATGGTGATTTTGCTCTTATGAAAGCTAATAAATTAACCCACTGTACAAAGGAACTGAGTGGTAACTGTATTGAGCCTATGGGAATTAGAGAATTCAGAAGTTAACGGGTTAAAGATAAAGTTGAGTTCTGGTCATGCAATTAGATTGTGAAAGAAACTGTCTCAACGGAATTGGGAAAGTTTGACCATGTCTACATGTACATAAGAATTGTTTTATACTGTGTTGTTTTGGAATCATCAAAATAGATAAGAAATTGACCCAATCTTGCTGAAAAGCTCATGTATTGCACACAGAAATGGGTATATGGGACTACACACACAAGTGGCATGAATATCCGGCTGAAACATTTCAGCTATTTCTAGTCATATTTTGACTATAAGAGCATTTGAAGAGGAATCCTTTTCAAGGGGATGTTTCTACTATGATGTTCTTCCAAACTGACATAAAAGGAATCAGAAAGCTCACAAATTATTTTTCACCTTTCCCAGAACTCAAGATTTCCTTTAAGCGCTGGGCTTCACATATGAATTCTTGCTACACAGTATTTCCTACATGTACATCTTGTTTGAAAAACAGCATCTCAAGTATTCACAGGAAAATCATGCATCTACATATTTGATGTACATACATGTACATGTATACTCTGAATTGTACCATTCATGATTGGCAATTACTTATTTCCACAGATGCAAGTATTGTTTAATGTTTACTTTTCTATTCTACTTTTCAGGCGTGAAATTTACCCCAGGATTGCAATAAATATATACAGATAAAAAGATAGAATGGAATATTCAAACACCACGTTTTATATGGAAACAATAATGAGCAGATTAAAAGAAAAATATTTTTCAACTGATAAAAATCAGTAAATTGTAACTTGTACTTGTAGTACAAATATATGCGTACATGCATTTTCAAATACATGTATCTTTGCCAGAATATCTCTGGCTAATGGCTTCTATCAATGAAATATATATTCCTCCGTGTATCTCTTTTATTATGTAAATCTGTTTTAAAGCAGCCATCACGTACATGCACAGCTGCATAATGGCCGACAGCAGATTTTAATAAGCCAGTCACCTTAGGATAGCACCCATATGAAAAAGCCATCGCCCGAGGAGGGATTCATCGCGCCAATCAATCAGTCACGCCGGTCACATGACCACGATGCCTGCCATGCTGATACATAAAATCAATGGATGATTGAGATACATCTAGCAGACATGGAGGTGGTGGTGGTGGCGGAAACGCTAGCTAGAAAGCTACATGATGAATGCATCATTTAGTTTAAGTGTACACATGTACAAAATGCTGTTATTTTGATCACACCATCTAAGCAATGTTGGCTTATATATATAAATACATCATCAAAATGATCAAGATACGTACGTGTACATGTACAATATATGTTTCATGACGTACTGTATGTAGAATACTTTTCATTTTCATCTGATTTCTGATCCAATTGTAAAGAATTAAAGAATACTTATTGGTTCTTGATTTCAGACCCGACTAGCCTATAATATTCAAATAATGTCTTGTTTCTTCTGATCTTCAGAATGCAGTGTACATGTACAATGTACATTCAGGCTATCAATAAAGTATGTTCCAAAGTGAAGATCAGACAGGATATTTGAAATACTCTTTGACCTTTGATACCAAAATACATACATGTATTGTTTAGACCACACAGAGAATGTACCGGTACACATCCTTGACAATACTAGATTGTCAGCTTGATAACAATGAAGATTCAACATACATGTACTAATAAATACATTTTCACAAATCATTCCTTAAAGGGAAGATTGAGTTCTGGAAAAGGTGAAAAATAATTTGTGAGCTTTCTCATTCCTTTTATGTCAGTTTGGAAGAACATCATAGTAGAGAAATACCCTGAAATGCCCTCATATTCGAAATATGACTAGAAATAACTGAAACGTTTGGGCCGAACATTCATGCCACTGGTGTGTGTAGTCCCATATACCTATTTCTGTGTTCAGTACATGTGCTTTTTAGCGAGAATGGGTTAATTTCTTATCTATTTTGATGATTCCAAAAACGACACAGTATATACTCATAAAACAATTATTAATCTTATTTAGACACTGTCAACCTTTCCCAATTGCTTTGAGACAGTTTCTTTCACAATGTACATGTAATTGCATGACCAGGGCCCTGTCTCATAAAGAGTTGCGATTGATTCAAATCAATCGTAACTTGATATCAATCGCAGCTCCTATCTCTTACAGATTTGCGATTGATATCAATTGCAAATTATTTGCAATCAATCGTAACTCTTTATAAGACAGGGCCCAGAACTCTACTTTATCTTTAAATAGAGGAAACTGGTATACAAAATGCTGCAAATTCATTCAAATGTTGTATCACAAATTTAGGATGACATTTCGAATACACATATTTTGATGCAAAATCTATTTTCAATAATCCTTTTTGGGGGTGAAGGAGCTAGCGTGATTGGTTAATCACACTGATCACATGAGCCATGAGTAGGAGCATACTGTATCTTTACCAAATGTTTCTCTGCCGTTTGGGGGAGATCAATCACCACTGTTTACAATATCTTTCTCTGTCGCACCATAAAACACATCAGTCTGGCATGTAATGTCACGTACCCATCAATTATCTCCCCTCAATTATGGAATGGATGTTATACATTGTTGAATCACAGACAGTCTCGATTTGTCTCATGTATGTTTTGTGCCATGTGCCTTTTCATATTCAGGCTTAAAGGGAAGGTTGAGTTCTGGGAAAGGTAAAAAATCATTTGTGAGCGTTCTCATTCTTATTATGTTAGTTTGGAAGATTACACTAGATTATGTCCCCTCAAAAGGATTGCTATTCAAATGCCCTCACATTCAAAATATGACAAGAAACAGCTGAAATGTTCGGGCTGAACATTTGTGTGTAGTCCCATACACAAATTTCTGTGTGTAATGCATGTGACTCTCAGCAGGATTGGGTTAATTTCTTATCATTTTGCTGATTCCAAAACTTTACAGCATACACCAATTCATGTGCTATATAATCAATCTTTCCTAATTGCTTTGAGACAGTTTCTTTCACAATGTAATTGCATGACCAGAACTCAACTTTATCTTTAACATGCATATCTTCTAACCTCTTCCCATAAAAATGAGAGTGATTAAAGTTTGAGCAAAGATCTATCTAAAAATGTAAATGTCGAAAATTGTTAAGAAAGATGGATACTGTTTACGTAATTAAAGAAAATTTGTATCCTCTATTTTTTTCCAGATAATATCATATTGCAATATATAATAATGTCTAACGTAGAGCTGCCAACTTTGCATCGCAGTCTATTCAAAATTCTATATGCTATAAGGAAATTGTTTCAACAACAAGAGATTGTAAGCTATGAAATAGGCCAAATTCTTGAAGGTCTCAGCTTGCCTTATATAGCACCAACTAATGAATTCAAAATGATATTGCTACATGGAAAACAGTGGATCATAATAACAGATATCAGAATAAAAAAAACTAGAGGAGAAACATACTAAATATGACAGCCTTAAAAAGAAATACTGGTAAATAGACCATTCCTTGAACTTTTGCACTACAAATATGTATAGCTGCAGCTCCATGTAATGCATTTGCTATCCATTCTCTATGTGTAGTGTCACAAATGCACAATGCGCTTAAAACCATTAACAATGAGAAACCCTGAAAAGGTATGCTGTAAAAATAAGTCTAAGCTAAGGCTTATACCTACTTTGAAGTAAATGCCAGATTGACAGCATTTGACATCCTTCTCCAAGCTGAACACTCGATAATGAGCTTCTTTCTTTCAAGAAAAGTAGTCACTACGAATGTTCGATCATGTATGTGTACATGGACTTGTTTATTTCCTTCCATCTACACGCAATACATAATGTACATTGCACATCTACATGTACAGGTCTATATCCCTAAGAGTATAGAACCTAAAAACACTTGAAATATTAAATAAGGTCAAACTACAGCTTGTATTTCACACTGACATGAAGAAGGACCCAGAAAATTGCCTTACTTTATTAACATACAGCACCTGTGCTGATGTATGTACACTGTACAGTCTGGAATGCTCTTGTCTTGAGTAATTTGCAGAAATTCAGTACCTGTCACAACAATCTGTATAAAGTGAACAACATCTATCTGATAAAATATTACTTGATTCATGCAAATTCTATTAAATTTTACCAAGCTGTCAAAAATATTTAGCAAAAGTTACACAGAGTGAGTGGAAAAGGAGAGAGCTAATGTACATTATATAAATTTAAATTTTCGGTACAATTCATTAAAAAAAAAAAACTATAGTTAAACTATTAATTGCTACAATATCTGAACATTTTTCTTCACATCAACAGGAAAAGAGAAATTGTTTATCTCATTTTTACTCATAAGGCAATCACATGACTTGTCCAATACTTAGATTAAACCAGTGCACAGAAGCACCAAGGCTGAGAGGACAACTATTTGCTGCAAACCAGTTATTTTAATTTCTGATTGCCTTCAAATTTCACCCACATATTGCTTTAATGATTCACTGTTTTCTCCAAGGTGCTGCAGTTTAGCTTTCCACCCACAACATCAATATAGAATTATAAGTTTCTCCTTGACTTCTATTTACATGTATGTAGGCAGCAAAAATATATATCTCAAGTAGGCTACCACACCTACATGTATTAACAAGTTATTTACATTATAATGACAGTGTTTAGGCAATGTGATAAAGCTCTATTTCTCTTGAAATGCATATGTACAGGTACATTGTATTTCTCATCTTAAAAATGATCTTATTAAAAGTGATATTCAATCATTCAATACATGAAGCCTATAATTCATATGTATGTAAAAACTAATGATACTCATACATGTAAATGGCATAAAACATTATCATTTCCATAGACCAATTTAAAAAAATTCTGAAAACATATCTCTTCCCAGAATAGTTATACCCTTTGGATTTCTTTCAAACTTTATGCTTAATAAGTTAACTTTCATTCAATGTTATGTATTATTAATTTCGTCTTAATGTTACAGTGTATGATATGTATTATTAATTGTATTAATGTTATATTAAGTATCATCGAGTTTGTAAATGCTGTGATATAGTTGTACTATGGAGAGTGTACCAAATGCTAGTTATTATTATTATTATTATTATTATTATCATTATCATTATCATTATCATTATCATTATTATCATTATTATTATTATTATTATTATTATTTATATTATTATTATTATTGTTATTATTATTATTATTATTATTATTTACTCCCATATATTAATATGTATCAGATTTTAATGATTAAAAGATACACTTAATCAGTGAAAAAAATACACGAGAGAGTGATACAGAGCTCCAAAAGAGCTCTGAGAAACAAACAAACAAACAAAAAAAACAAAAAAAGATGACCAAAACAATTTTGGGGAAATTTACTGGATACAAAATCCAAAGAGCTTTTGTGAACACATACAAAAAAAAAGTATTTTCACACTGCACCTTACACCACTTTACATGTAGACCTACATGTAAATGTAGGTACAAAAAAGATGTTCAAAAGGAGTTATCGCATAAGATTTGCATGTAGATTAGTGAAAAGGGGGACCGCTAGCTGTGTATCTGGAACCCTGGAAGGTATATGTATTGAATTTGTAATGCATGGCCGATCAATACTACAACAAATCTTTCTATAGAACCAGACAACAATACACATGCTGACTAAGGATCTGGGAATGCACAGAGATTCCCACGTACATCGTGTCTGTATGTTCACTGAACATGAACAATAAAGGAGTACCAAAGTTCAGTACATTCAGTGTATATTCAGATGTTAATATTCCATGCTACAATATTTGCTTTGAGGGTTTTGGCTTAGGGTGCAAACTATTGTCAGCAGGTTGGCAACAAATTATGGTGAAGCAATTCAAAACTCATAAATCATTCCATTTTTAGAAATTTATGTTCCTTTTCCTAATTCACTCTTGCCCAAATACACTACATGAATGTCATTCGTAAACTTTGTTCTTTCATTTTCTTGACATCGTTCAGCTTTTCTTCTACGGAAAATTTGTTACAAGGAATACTTCCAGTGATGTTGAAAAAGTTTCTTGCAGTCATACTGTACAATTATTTTCTATTATCTCTTTCTCTCTGTCTTTATTCCTTAAAGGGCAATCCAACCTTGGTAATAAGATGATTTGTGTGAAAGCAGAAAAATAAGAAAAACAGGATGGCGAAAGTTTGAAAGAAATCGGACAAGGACTAAGAAAGTTATGAATGTTTGAAAAATGAGATCACTACATCTATGCGAATCTCAAATTGGCAATTTGGTGAGTCAATTGTGACATTTTTGTGGACAACTCTCCCATTTGTCATACACAAAAATATCATTAATTTGCGGTTTTCTTCGAGGCGCTTTTACCCTCGGGGCAGTACTCAAAATATATTGGAGATAGCATATTGTTATAGGTCCTCATGAACGAAAAGATCCTACTGAGTAATGCATTTTTTTAAAAAGTGACATTTTAGTCATTTTGTGTGTTAGAGCGAATGGGGGAGTTGTCCACAGCTACATCACAGTGACATTACCTATTCGGCCAATTTGAAATTCCCATATGCATAGTGATTACAGCTTTCAAAAATTCATAACTTTCTTATTGCTTGTCCGATTTTGTTCAAACTTTCACCAATCTGCTTCTCTGATTTTTCCTCTTTCTTTCAAAGCGACTTGCTATAAAGGTTGGATTTCCCTTTAAATTATTTCTCTGTCTCTTCCTGTCCATCTATATACTGAACCCTTCTCTCAGTATCTCTCACCTCTGCAGTCCAAACCCACTCTTTTTACAAGGAGAAAAGCAAACTCTTGCTTTTGTTTGAATTACATGTAAATACAATACACATAAATTCAAGCACAGAGCTAGAGCATTTAGGCCTACATGTTGCTTCATCAATTAAGGAGTTTTGAAGAGAAGGTTGAGTTCTGGGAGGGGTGAAAATAATTTATGAGCTTTCTCATTCCCTTCATGTCAGTCTTGTCAGTTTGGAAGAATATTGTCTAGTAGAAATTTCCCCTGAAAATCATTGCTCTTCAAATGCTCTCATACATGTATTTGAAATATGACGAGAATTAGCTGTTCAAAGTGTTTGGGCCAAACATTTACGACACGTGTGTACAGTCCCATGTACCCATTTTCGTGTGCAGTGCATGTGCTTTTTAGCGAAAATGGGTCAATTTCTTATCAAACTGATGACTCCAAAACCTCACAGTATACATGCACACCATTTCTTATGTTCAACCTTTCCAAATCGCTTTGGGATAATTTCTTTCACGATGTAATCGCATGAACAGAACTCAATATTATCTTTAAAACAGAAGCTCTTTTTCTTTGAAAAATTCTTTTCTTGGTATATATTTAGTAATTTTGCATATTAAAAGCCCACCCCCTCATTATTTGACTGTCTGATGACCTACATGTACCTACATTGTACAAATGTGTAAACTTTGTAACCCATATTTCAATCCCACTATCCATCACAATAAAAAGTTTCCTCAACAAATGCCATTTGTATAATCAGGGAGCTCTTCTAGTAACCTATTGGTAAACAGAGATATAGGCACGATCATAAAGTGATTATTTTGCCCCCTTTTCAGAATTAATATTGACTCTGCAAACTTATCAGGCCCAGTGTATTTACACTGATGTGGTGTGATTGATTCTATTTTTGTTGCACCTACATACATGTACATGTACAAAAATACCCTCTAAGCCTCTCTTTTGAAGTGCTTTTAAATCACTGCTCTATTGAATTTTGCGGTGATCACTGATGCATTCTGACTACCTATAAATATTAGTCTCTTCCACTGGGGTATTCTTTTGTTTAAAACTTTAAATAGTCAATTTTCCCTATACCTTTATAATTGAAGACCACTCAAGTAAGAAAAAATAGAATGAATTAAAAAAAAAACATGTTTTTACATGTAGACAGATTTTGCAACTTCCTTGACTTCAGGTTACTGTAACAAAGATCCTTCAAAGAAAACAAAAAGAAACTCTTTATAGACATTTTAGTCTTTCTATGAACAGAAAAGATATGGTCACTATTAAATACTTGTAGTGAAAATATATTTGACTACATTAATTACCACTTGAAGTTTAATAGCATGAGTGTATGCAGGATATGATTCTATGATAATACTGCAACATGGGACATTCTCTAGTTGGGCCTACATATATTGTGTATATACTATCTACATGTACATGTAGCACCCAGTCTGAAAGCACAAATCTGATCTTTCTTTTTTTAATGGCTGTTAGAGAATAAAATGAGGTCATTGACTGATAGTACAAAGGCATCACACAGTTTTGACTGGTAATGAAGAGGCCTACATGAAAATGTTGGCTAATGCACTAAACAAGACTGACCTAAAATATTAAAGGAAAACAAACAACATCAAGTAAATGTAGACAGTCTGAAATGAAAGTCCTACAAATTATGCAAGAAATACACACAATGAACTGAAATGGTTTACAATGTAAATTAAATCCCCTTTTTTTTAATATAGGGGGAAAATTTGGCATAAATATTCAAACTTGAATGACTAGTGCTGTTCAACCACTCCAACAAAAGCAGTGAATCCCTGTGTATAAAGCACTTTATTGCTCACTGTACTCAAATCTGTACAGTCAGCCCCATCTATTCATAATGATGTCTGAAAGTGAAACCAACTAATGAGAATGGTTTAATCCTTTTAACTTACTCTCATACAAGTAGCTTACATGTACATGTACATTCCGTGATCACTGTAATCAGATTATCCTCCAGTTTCTATTCTGTGACGCACATGCAATTAGGCCTATCAAGAAAAGTACTGGTACAGCATAATTTGCAGTACAGTACACCATATCTGTATGATGTCCACACTTATTTTCATTGTAATACTTGTAGGTAACTGCATGTACATGTACATGTTGTGTAACAAAGTAAATTTTATCATAATTTGTTTCATTCTAAACTTCATTTAACAATGAATGTGATTGATAAAAATAAAAGACGAATCTTACATATTCTCAGGTTTTTTTGAGCAGCAAAACTTATTTACAAATTTTCAAAAACACCACATACATGTACACAGTAGTCTTTGGTGTAAACACAAATAGGGCTATTCACCGCATACATTGTACAGTGTACTTCAAAAGCATTAATACTAATTCATAATGTACATGTAGGCCTACATGTATAGAAGAAAACAATCTACAGGCATTGTAAACCTGTGAGCTGCTAGGGAAATCTTCTCCAAACTAACAAAGAAGTACATGTACACAGCTGTATGTATGTACTTGGAGGAAAAGTTCAGAGTTTATGCCCAAATTATTGGCCTGTATAGACTGAATTCCTCCTTTGAAAAAAAAAAGAAGAGAATTTTCAAAATAAATAACATAAAACAGTTCAAGGAATGTCAAAGAAAAGATAACACAATTAAAGTAGCCTCCACAGAGCTGAAGCATCTCCTAAGCTACATGTACATGTACAACGCAAAATTCATGTAGATCTATACAACATTCCAAATTTCTCAGGTTTTTCCATAAGCTGCACAGATTAGCTTATTTCACTGAACTTGAACAAGAGTTGGCAACAGCATACATGTAGTTGTGTACACATGTTTGTGTAGAAATGCCCATGGTGGTATTACTCACATGGGGAACTCCCTTAATGCATCCTCCAGGTTGTCTAAATTGGTCTTTCAAGTTTTCCCTAATTCAACAACACTTCAAAAAAATAAAAAGGCATAGGTACATGTAAGTGAAAACATAAACCTGAAGAAGTGAATACATACATGTACTTTAGGTTTCCAGGCATTTAAGTTGAAAGTCTGCAACAGCATAAGCGAAAACATAAACCTGAAGAAGTGAATACATGTACATGTAGGTCTACATGCATAATGTTGAAAGTCTGCAATAGCATGGGGGAAATCCCCTAATCAGAATGACTCTCAGGATGGGGAATCCCCTTCCCCCCCCCCCCCCCCCCCCGGGCCCCCTACATGTACATGTAACAAATCAGCCGATTTCCTCTTTGCATCAGCTGTTGATCTTTGACTGATATTAATCAAAATGCACACAATCACAGCCCAGTTCCAGCTACTGACACACATTTGCATTTACTGTACAGCAAAAAGAAAATGTCAAGTTCATTTATAACAACAAATATGAGGAATTTCATAACAAAATGTGGTGTGTGTTTTAGATTTAACTGGAAGTTTAAGAAAAACTTGCATAAATGCAGTTTCTTGGCAATCTTTACAAGAAACATTATTAAGATACAAGATATACATGTACATGTACATTAAATGCTCATTTACAGGTAGACAGTCAGAAATGAAAAGGCATAATTACTGATTTTCAAGAGCATGCATGTTGGTCTACAGTGTAAGATAAAAAGATTTTTTTAATTACATATATACATCAAACATTCAATTCCCCCCCCCCCCCTCCCTTCATGCATATTCACATTTAATGAGTCAGGGCTGTCTCTTCAGAGTTCTCCTTTAGTGAATCAGCCATAAAACACAATATATTATTTAGTGATGGATCATATAAATCCATTTAACAATTAACAGGGGTCTACTTAGAATAGACATGAATCAATCTTTTTTCTTTAACCCCATTCAGACTTAGTAATGTTATGTACAGTGTATTCTCTAACATGTTACTTTGTGTTAATTTTTGTGACATTTTGACTGGCCAGGTTGCCAGGAGTTTGTTCTTGGTCAGTTGGTTAAAATATTCTTCTACTCAGTAGACCTACATGTACATGTAAATGCAGAGTAAAGAAGGGTATTTTGGCCAGGGGTAGTTTTGAACTACCTCAGCAACTTTGTATCTTTGCTCAGTGCTGTTGAACAGATATCAAACACATAAGGAATCAACTTGGCTGCACATTTTTTGTACCTGCAAGATTTGGTATCAAGATATCAAGATATTAGAACATTGTCACTTAATTTTCATTTTGAAACACTTCAACCTTCTTTGCAAACAAGCAAACAGACAACCTGGGGAGCATTTCATCAAGCTGTTTTGTCAGACATTTTTACCGACAACTGTTATAAGCTACTGAAATCCTTGCATCTGATTGGCTGAGAGCAAATTTGTCAGTAAAAATCGCTGACAAAACGCTTGATGAAATGCTCCCCTGGTCTTACTTAGACTGCCCTTGCTGAGTCGTCAGATGCATTGTAATTAGGGTAAAATTTTGTGTTTAAATGGAAGCTTAAATTGTAATATATATATATATATATATATATATGTGTGTGTGTGTGTGTATCAACAATTACAAAGTGTTCATAATATTTAGTTTAATTTATGTATTGTAGTATGACCATATTTTGCATGTAACCAAAGTTGTATCTCAAAAAGTAGAAAAGATTTCAAAAATCTGATGGCACAAATGCATAGAGGAACATAAAATTACCCAGGGATGAAATTTTCTTTGAAACTAAGTGAGAAATTAAAATACTGACAAAAGATCAGTAAATTTACTTGTAAATTGCATTCGTTCAAAAAAATATGAAGTTACCAACAAAGTCTAGAAATCCTCATTTTGAGAGAAGATGCAGCAAACTTGTAAGTAAAATATGATACCAAATGATTGTATACATGTATCTTGCCTTGCAAATGATGCAATCATCTTACCTTTGACTAATAAATCAGCCGTAAACTCATGGTTGCAAAGTTTGGACTTGCTGATTTTAAGACCCTTTTTCAGTAGCAGCGCAATGCCATTTGACAATGAATTCTGAGATTGCAATATATCTCTGAAATTTTCGGTCTAATAATTTTCTTATTGGATGCATTTGCAGTCCACAATTTTGAAAAACAGAAGTTTGGTATTAATCAATCGAAAAATATTACTGTAGAATATGAGAAATCATGAATCAAATATCACATTTCTAACAATTTTTAAAATGTACTCGAACTCTGGTCACCCCACTTATCCAATGAACAAGGTTATAATATAATATGATGGGTCACCCCATCATAAGTATCTTTTGCCACAAAAAAGTAGACTAGAATAGATCTAGATCTTTCTCTTGTCTACACATGATCTAGTACGTGGCTGAAAATGCCTTTCCCATCTCTGAGTCAAATCCAGTGTAAACTGTAAGGTCACCATCATCTTAGCTAAATTTTCATTTAGAAATGTTTGTCTTTGAAGTGAACTTGAAGATGGACAGAAATTTAAAAAAATTGAAAAGGAAAGTTCATATGATGAATTATCTGATGTGGGTTTAACCACTTATCGAATGAGCAAGGTTATAATATAAGAACCCACCTGCTACCGAAATGAAAACTACTTCTGGGTTTAACTAAAACCATATTAAAATACTGTGCCATGACTGTCTACAACACATAAAATAACAGTAAAATTATAAATCTAATGTAATAACAAAATTAAATATAAAGGTCAATATGATGAGTGATAACCATTAATAATAACATTACAGATCCACATAGATTCGACGAGTGACAGAGTGAGAGGCTCCAGTGCCACTTATCTAATGAACAAGGTTATATTAATCTAACCAGTGCCGTGAATTATTTATGCCAACGCAACGGCGAGGAGCGCTCGCTTCACTTCAGAGGCTCAGTGGAGCTGGACCTGCGCCGTCCCGTTGGCGTTGCAAAGGAGGATACACACCTTGAAAATTGTCTTCCGCTGCACCACTGATGTAGCGGCTCGCCGGTCGTAAAAAATCCTCAGAAAATAGGTGATAGGCGATATATAAATGCAGATTCAGTAGTCGAAGAAGACGTCTGCATTAGAATTTATCCGTTGAAGTCTACATCTGCCGACATAAAACCACGAAACTTGTCCATCAATAATTGGTAATTAGTGCCACTGCCAGTGATTCCGTTTGCAACAGACATAACAACAAGATAAAGGATGTTGGCTGTAAACTGAAATAAGCGCAGTGCCGAGATTGTATTTGTATGGTGGCACAGAAGGAACCCACCTAAAAAAAAATTCTCCCGGAAATATTCAAAATCCTTAGATTTTGTTCTAATATATAAAAGTATATCATATGGAATGATACAATGCCTGCGTAGACATACAATTGCAGTTTGATCCATCAAAATACTTTTATACATGTACAGGTCATGATGGTCATCAAACTTTGTAGTCTATGGAGGGCCGAGGGTGTGCATGACCGGGCTCGAGGGTGAACTCTTTCGGAATTTAAAGGGCAACATTTTCAACAAGTTGAATAGTGTGAAAGCTGAAACTAAAGAAACTAGTTAAAGGGAAATCCAACCTTTATAGCAAGTTGCTTTGAAAGAAAGAGGAAAAATCAGAGAAGCAGATTGGTGAAAGTTTGAACGAAATCGGACAAGCAATAAGAAAGTTATGAATTTTTGAAAGTTGTAATCACTATGCATATGGGAATTTCAAATTGGCCGAATAGGTAATGTCACTGTGATGTAGCTGTGGACAACTCCCCCATTCGCTCTAACACACAAAATGACTAAAATGTCACTTTTTTTCAAAATGCATTACTCAGTAGGATCTTTTCGTTCATGAGGACCTATAACAATATGCTATCTCTAATATATTTTAAGTACTGCCCCGAGGGTAAAAGCGCCTCGAAGAAAACCGCAAATAAATGATATTCTTGTGTACGACAAATGGGAGAGTTGTCCACAAAAATGTCACAGTTGACTCACCAAATTGCCAATTTGAGATTCGCATAGATGTAGTGATCTCATTTTTCAAACATCCATAACTTTCTTATTCCTTGTCCGATTTCTTTAAAACTTTCACCATCCTGTTTTTATTTTTCTGCTTTCACACAAATCATCTTATTATCAAGGTTGGATTGCCCTTTAATGAAAGTTTGAAAGAAAATGGACATGTACTATAATTCCTATATATGATTCTGAATTTGGCAGACAGTGGAGATCGACAACCCTCCTACACTGATTTTCCGTCTCCAATCATTAATTTTCTCTCGATAGAGTGTATTCGTTCCATATTAATTAATTGAAGACAAGATCCTGCTCGGCAGCTTTGGAAAAATTAAATCTTTTATTTTTTTATATTTTAAGTAGGTGACATGATATACCAGTAACCCTACCAATTCGTCAATTTAAAATTCCCATAGATCCTATCTGAACTATACTGTACTGATCTCAAATTTAAAGGGTATACCCAGGGGCGGCGCCAGGGTATTTTAATAGGAGGGGCAAGACGACCTAAAGATGACGTCATATTTTTTCTCCATTAAATAACAGGGGTAATATAGAGTTATATGTTTAAGACCTCTCTTTTTAATACTCCTCTTTCTTCTTTCTTCCCTTTTCTTCCCTTTTCTTCCTCCTTTTCTTCTTTTTTCTTCTTTTTTTTTTCTTTTTTCACTACTTGAAAAATCATAAGGGGGCGGTCGCCCCCTCTGCCCCCCCTGTAGCGCCGCCCCTGGGTATACCTGAATCTGGCACACACAAAAAAAAAACCCCCAAAAAATGTTTTCTTATTATTAGTTCCATGTCGCTATTCTGTATTCAAAATATTTGCTTCATGCAAATATTAGATCTATAGAGAGAGAGACATCGTAAGTTTAAAGTTTCAATAAACATGAAATCAACTCCTAAGTAGACTAGTCGACACACCCATACGCGCTAGCCCAGGAATAGGGCCACCACGAAAACCCGGGGTAACCTCGCTAGTCATAAGGACCACTTTTTCATATAAGGACCGCTATCCATAACGCGTGACTAAATGAATAGCGGTTTTGTACGAGTAGCGGTCCTTCTGAATAGCGAGCAAACCATTGACAAATTACATCGCTATTCATAAGGACATCCATTCATAAGGACCACTATTCATAAGTACTCATAAGGACCGTTATTCATAACGCGTGTTAAATGAATAGCGGTTTTCTATGAATAGCGGTTCTTATATGAATAGCGAGCGGACCCCGAAAACCCATCCCCGAGTTTGGTTTTGTGAGCGCATTTTGCTTTTATCCTTTATTTTCTTCATACTCCTTATCTGTTAATCCATAGAATGCCAGGTAAAGTTTTTTTGAGGTTGATTCTAGCCATACACGATTTACAAGCTCTGCTTTGCTCTCCATTTCCGCAGAATATAAATCAAGTTTCATACGTGATTCACTTTTCTTTTCAAAGGTATATTAGTTATCGTATATTGATATATCGTAGTTTCAACTGAACTGTTTTGTATAAACTTTGCATTGTATTTTTTAAAATTATTATTATTAGGAAAATTGTATTTTGTATTTGTATTTTGTTGGAAATGAAAAAATAAAATGAAAAAATATATGAACTATGTTTTTAGGTGATTGGTATGCCCTTAAAAAATAATTTTGTTGAATCTATTTATCCAGTCTTTTTCCAGATCTTCTGTTGGTTAACATGCCAAGAAAAAGCGAATACATCAGGTACAACAGATCAACCTGCCTGAAAAAAAAAAAAAAAAAAAAAAAACACCAACAATTGAGTTACTAAAAATAATAAAATAGAAAATATACAGAAACAGTTTCTCGAATGCAAGAGTTTTCATTTCATCATTCTGATTTTTTTTTTTTTCAGTACTCCTTGTCCGGAGCGTGGCTCCCGTGAGTGGGAGCACTAGGGCGCGGGTCGATTGAAATGGAAGAGGATCGATTAGCCAATTGAGTAAGGGAAGGTGTATAAGGACTGTAGGGCAGGGGCGGCGGACCGTCTTTCAAAGTGGGGGAGGGCTAAAAACAATGAAAGGGCACTTTGGGGGGGAGGAAGAGGCACCTACAAGGGGTGAACATAAAGTGAAGATTGGCAATTTTGTGACATTGGTATTACCCTACAGTCTAATTAATATATTATTAAGCATCATCTTTTTCATTTTCATGGTGGTTCTGATTCAGCTTCCCCAATTAGCAGTTGTGTGTAATTGTCTAATGATTTATGTGCGAGCAAGCAAAGCGAGCGAGCAAAAATGTTCAAGACTCTTTTATAATACTGAAATGCTTGGGTTGTGCATTATACAGCGATGTAATGAAAATGACAACAGCAAATTCATTTGGGGGAAATGTCGAATGATCTTTTAATTCGTACATTAACCCCGTCGTTTTTCTTTAGGATTACATCTATATCAACATTATTATGCGATCTGCTTGATTTCATTATATAGACCTACTATAAGAGCGAACGAGTGTAGAAAACGAATTTTGGGGGAAATTTTTAGAAAATATTGATTGATTGATTGATTGATTTTATTTGCCAAGCCCCCAACATACAACAATAAAAAAAGGAGAAAAATAGGCACTTATCAGAAGGGGAAGAGGCACTTATTAAAAAAAAAAGGGGGCACTTTCAGTAGTAAAAACTAAAAAGGGCATCTATCAGAGAGAAAGGGGGCATTTTCAGATATAAGAAGGGCACCTTTTGGGTACTTGGAAAAAGTGGGGACACTGTGCCTCCCTACCCCCCCCCCCTGATGCGCCGCCCCTGCTGTAGGGCCTACATATGAGGAGGTCGTACCATCTGATTTCCAATCCCTCTCCCTTTCCTTCTATCTCTTCCCCCCCCCTTTTTTTTTTTTTTTTTTCCTTTTGATCAAGTTCAATTTCCCGATGCCGTTTCAAAGACACCGTAGAGCGATTATTTCGCAATTTCAAATTCCTCAGAAGTGAGACAAGGCAGGGGCTCAAAGGTAAATTTTGGCATTATAAATTCCAATTCTGATACAAAAATATGATCTTTCAGTCAAAGCAATGAAACATATTAATTTAAATTGAAGACAGTGGTATTCAGATGCGTAAAACACCCGGCACTCACTGAAATACATGTACACGGTATCAATGTAGTACTAGTAGTCCCATTCTATATAATTCATGTGTGGTTGAGGAGAAAGCAAAATGGATGTGTGTATTGTATGCGCGTGTGTGTGTGTGTGTGTGTGTGTGTGTTGGGGGGGGGGGGGGTGCATGGGGAAGGGGATGGACTTGGTTTTTCTTCAAGATTCTTTATTTTTTTCATGTAATGTTGTAAAGATCTAAATCACCGGCTTTGTTTTTTAAAACTATCAGTAGTATGATGCATTTTACAACTTCATTTAGGTCTATAAAAAAAAGTTTAATATTAAAAATAAATAAAAATTCTAACTTAGTTAATTTTCCCTACAAAATATATTCCAAAATAATATTTAGCAGGTATGAGTGAATCTACATGTATAATACTTCATTTCAATTTCATTAAGTTTTCAATTTTTTCTGTTGCCTCATTAATAGATCCTAATCTTTATTACCTGTTATTTTATCAATATGACCTATTCTATTTATTATTATTATTTATTGTTAATGATATTTACTCTTCCTACAGACATGTGAACAATAGTGAACTAGGCAGAATATCTTTGACCGCATCATGGCCGTACGTCGTGACAAACACAAGACACCTGCTTTCCTAGGAAAAGCTGGGAGAGAACAGAAAAAGATTCAGGAGAAATTGCATTTGAAACTTAAAGATGATATATACAGGTAAAGATGATGAATCATGTTGTTGTTGTTGATGATATTATCAGTTGATTACAATGTATGAATATCAGTCATAATGCTTTGCATCTTACCATCACTCAGTGCACTTCTCACATTAACTCACAAACACTTCACAGGTTTTCACAATATAATGCAAAAAACCATTTGAGGCATTGCTTGTTTGACATAGTTATTTTTATTGTTTGAAAAGTGATATTCTATGAAACCTGTTTTAAGAGTGAGTGCACTTATTTATGGTAATTTGCATAACAACGAGAAATCTTAATTGTGTTTATATTAGCTGGATGGTGATGTATTAAATCTTCTGCAGAAAATGTGATAATACATAGTTATGACAACTAGTTAATGAGTTGTTGATGTTTTAAGCCATACCCATCAATCAAATCATGCATTTGCATCAAAGTGGACATTTAAAACAGCACCACTTTATTAATATGACTCTTTGTACCCAGTTTTTGCGTCTGTCCCTCAAGAGTTAGATCTTTGCAATTTCTACATAAGAAGATGTATATTTGCTATTATTTCATTAATTCTCAATCCCACTCCTATTAACCTTTTTTCTACATATTATGTTTTTTGTTTTTCTCCGTTCATGAATTGCTTGCATTTACCATTTATTAAGATAAAATAGCTTGCATATATTAAATGTAAGTAGAATCAAATGAGTGACTACATTTCTTAATTCCTTATCCACATCTAATTAAATTCCTGTTAATGTTCTTATTCATACAGGTCATTGTAAATATGCTTTGTTCATGGGAGCTCTTTTTGGCCTAGGTGTTGGAATAGTGAGATTTTTCTCACAGCAATTTTTATGTTTTTTATTGTATTTTATTTTTTTTACCAGAATCGTTTCACTTTACCAGAGCTTTTCTCGAGCTTTCCAGAGCTAAATTGCTCACAATCCTGGTGTATTTTTAATGCTGATACAGGTTATTCCAAGATGGGACTTACTCTGACATCACTCTACCCTGTGGACCAACACCGATGCTTATCCATAAGGCCATCTTAGAATCAAGGGTTCCTGGTCTCATGGATATCCTCTGTCCTGACGGAGTTCCTAACAAGACCATCCTGGACACCATAGCAGCTGAGGATCTGAGGCAGTTCATCCAGTAAGAACTTTAATACTTTTGCTCTATAGGCACATTAGATTTTTATTATACATGTAAAGATTCTGTATGTGATGAAGAGCATGCTCTATCTGTTTGTCAGAAATATTGCTTGTGACCAAGTCGGAAGTGTGTTTAATATTACATCTTGCTCCCATTTTTTTGATGATTAGTGCTGAATACAAATATTCTATAAAAGCAGACCATCTTGATGATCTTCATTTTTATATTCTAGGTGTGTGTACCAGGAGGATGATTTAGCCAAGGCATGGCAGATATTTCTCTCTCACCTTACTATTCCTGATAAGCAAGAAGAACATGGACAATCAGCAGAGATTGGACCTGCAGGAGATGTAGGGCAACATCCTGGAAACAAGGAGCTTGAAGAATCGTTGTTGGATGCCCAAGGTGGCGTAGGTGCCTCTTCTGCATCCGGGCTACAGGAATCCTGTCAAAAAGCCACTACCATAGAGAATGTAGATACTGCAGGAGGAGCAGGAATCAATGATGTCTTTGATGGAGTGCCAGGAAATCAAAGGGTGCGAGAAGAATTGGAGTGCAGCCATGCAGGGAATGTTGGTGTGGCAGAAGTGCCTGTGGGTCAAGAAGAGGGTTCAGGAAATGATAGTCAGACATCACCTTCACTGCCACATGGAGGAGATACTGATTCTGCCAACATCCCTCTCACAAATGGGATGGAACAAGCAGAAATGCTTGTTGCAAATCATCAAGGATTAGCCTCTGCTTCATCAGTCAAAGCAAGACCTCAGGCGGATAATATTCAACACCTAGATGTTTGTCAGTACGTAATTATGGACTCACCTATGGGACTTGTTCCCAAGCCATTGGAACAATCAGAGAAATCGGCTGCTGACACATCCCAGATTAAAGCTGCAAGCTCGGGCCCACTCTCTCATGAAAACATGGGAAGAATGAACTCTGAGGGAGAAAGTGAATTTGGTAAACTTAATGATTCTGAAGCAGTGGTTGTTAATGGTTTTGCTGCATTAGTTCTTAATGGGACTATAGAGCAAGAAAACACTGGTTCTGAATGTGACCAGATAACCAAGAAATCACTCCTAAAAGGTGATCCAACATCAAGCACTCTACATTTAAACTCTGATGACCAAGCAGATTCAGAAAGGAAGAAGCTGAATGATCCTGTACAAAACATCCATGTCAGCAACAGTGATGAATTGCACCAGTTTGTTCCAAGAGTTCATAATCTGCCAGTGCCCTCAGGAACCCTGTCAGAAAACCTGATGTGTCTCTTGGATGCTGAGTCCTCTATCTTCAGTGATGTTGCTCTGGTGTCTTCAGATGGTACCAAAATTCCTGCACACAGGTATTGTTAGTGTACTGATAAATCAATCTGCGCCGGGATGTCCTTCTATTTTTATGGCTTTTCCTGTTCTGAAGTGAAATGTGGTCATTGATATGAATATGCACATGTTTGTTTAGCAGAAATTTATTAGCCCTTGTTCCAAAATGTGTGAACTGGCTGTGCAGAGATCCTCGTTTCAAATTAGGCAATGCCAATTTATTAGATTAGTGATTTGTGAGTACCAGTGTATTAGTATTAATTGAAATCAAAGATTTTGTGTTTGAAAAGAAACCATGAAATTGATGTAGCCTTGTCATTAATAGACACTGGTGTATGGAATAAGGTTGTCTTGTCATTTTGTCCCTTAAATACTCTCAAATGGTATCTGCATAATGCCTGCGACGCGTAATAACTAGCTTCACCTTGCCTCTTTAACAGGTGTCTTCTTCATTGCCGCTGTGAATTCTTTGCTGCTATGTTAGGAGGTGGGTGGATAGAGAGTGAGTCAAATGAAATACAACTCAAAGGGTAAGTTAGCCAGCGTGTCAAAACAATTGCCCTCCACCCAAAATAAAGATAGGGTTTTTTCATTTGTCTTTATTTAAAAGCACTAAAAAGCGGTAATACATTTACTCTATGTGAGCACAAAGAGCTAATGTCGCAGTTTATGTTCTAGCACAGAACATGGTTTGCAGAATTTGTTAGAGGAAAATAAGCTTTTAAGTCCCTCGGAGAGGACTTTAAGCCGTCGGTCCCCTGGTTGGTTGCTTACAACTTGTATACACATGCTTTCTTAGGAGTCAGGTAAAATAAACCATCAAACCTTTTTTTAAAGATTTCCCAAGGCTACACATCTATGTTGCCAACTTGAAAAGGAAAATCTGATTCATTTAGTTCTTTAGAAGAGCCTTGTCTTGCATAAAATTTAATATTTGATATGTTCTATAGGACTGATGCAAGTATGAAGATTGAGAGCTTTTTCTTTATAAACATGCATATATCAGAGGACATGGATGTAATTGGATTTCAATACAGATACATTTTTAGCTAGCAATTGCAGTTCAGCTGTTCTGAAATTATGAGAGTATACATACTTGTATTTGCGGAACATATTAAGTACTTTACCCATCAAGCAATGTTATATTTTTTTCTTTTTCATGACGGCAGACTAAGCCAGCTGGTTGTGGATGCCATGTTACAGTTCATGTATGGAGGTACTGCCAGTCTTTCAGATGATGTCAATCTCAGGTGAGATTTTTTTTAAATCATCAGAACATTGAGGATTAATGAACACAGTCAATTGTGGATCTATATTTGTTTCATTTCTAGATCTACATGTTCATTTACCAAGCAGTATAAATTTTTAATTATTTTATTCTTTAATGAGACAGATACTGATGGTTACTTACTTATTTTCCAAATGTAATCTATTAAAAAATCCATATTTGTTTTGTTCTGCTACTTATATTTTAGTAATACTGATTCCCTTGATAAAATACTGAATGTCATTCCTTCAGTTACATTGGCAGCTCTGACTCTTCAGTTATAGTTGAATATGGATCCAAGGTAGAGAGAATAGCACTTGAATATAAGTATGTTTACATCATGTTAGATTTTTAGTGATTTCTTTTTTATCTTTTACAGAGATCTCCTTGGAGCAGCTGATATGTATGGAATAGAAGGCTTAAAAGAAGTCACTGCCTTTCATCTCAAAAGAGACTGGTGCCATCTCTTTCACAAGGTGAGCACTGTCATCTTGCTGTCAGATGTAGGAAGATAGGACATCAATCTGTTTTTTTTCCCCTTCTTTTTATTAGTATTCTATCATTTATGTGAAAATAATCCAAGTAGCAAGATGAAGTTGATGGTGATATGTACATTTACCTCTCGTTATGGTGAATATTTTTTGACATCCTGAGCTTGCAATTGACAAGTTTCTATTCATGTTGAAGAATCCCAAATCAATGTTAATTGCCTGGGGGGGGGGGGGGGGGGGGGGGCACTCAAATTTTCTTTTCAGGCAGGGGTGAGAACAGCACTTTATGGAAATTTGGGTATCTTGAGAACGGCAATCGGCCGTTGAAAAAGGGGGTCGTCAAAGCAGCACATACCTGTCTGTACAATATGTTGAGTGGCCCCCCCGGGGGTTAATTGTATATGAGCTCTCTGAATCTTGCTTTGGTTAAAAAAATATATATGATTATAACAATTAAGCTGCTTCTTTTAACGTACAGTGTATAGCTACTAGTGAAATTACAATGTATGCACATGAATTTTTGTTAGAATTATAATGTTCTTGAGTGCTATGGAAATCATGTTAGCACCTTGAGTGATATTCTGTGAGAAAGTACACTGTAGTCCTTATTATTGATGACATTGTATTATTATTAATCACTTCCTTCTTTCTTTCATACAGCCCCTGTGTGCTGAATGCTTAGGTCTGGTACCCCATTGCTATGCATTATGTGAGAGCTTTGGATTACCTGAGCTATCCCAGACATGTCTCGGGTAAGCATGCATATGTTCACAGGGTCACAATTTAGACTATGATTTAAATCGGTGAATGAAATTCTGAAATCCACTTTCGGAATGAAGTATCGGAAAGTTGCTGTGAGAAAATTATGAAGGTCCATTGTTTGTTAGTATTTGATTAATGATCATTTTTAATAGATACATGTAGTTGGTTGCCTTGGAAAGTGAAATTTAAAGATGTACGGTTTATGGTGACATACATGGACATGTAAGAAATTCAAATCTTTATTAAATTATGGTAGTATTGCAGATTTGAATTTTGATGTATGTTTTATATTAGAGCTAATGAAAGTAAAATTTTAAGTGTTCTGATGAATCACAATGTAAAGAATATTTTTATTATATTTTTACAGATTTTTGATGTCCCTCCACATTCATGTACATGTATATAGTATCATATTATACCTATAGTAAGGTGCATTTTGAATGTCTGCATTTTCATGAAATCAGGCATTCATTGTAAAATTTTTGTCACTCAACAATCCTCTCATCAAATGCATACAATCGGTGAAACAATGAATTAGTCTTCAATTCCATCATCCCTTGGATAGGATATAAAGCTGTGGGTCCCATATTGTCTAACTTTCAAGTCCATACCATGTCCTACATGTGCAGGTGGATGTCCAAAAACATGGATCGTTTCTGGGTTCAGAAGACATTCTCCAACCTGCCTCCAGAGATGCTTGAAAACTGTTCAAAAGATGTCACAGAGATTTCGGTAAGTACATTGAAAAAATAATGCCGAGAATACACCTGCATCAGGATGAATATCCCGGGCCTATCGTCACTTGATGAAGCTTGGTAATCTGAGATCTTCTGCCTGTGTTTCATTCCAAGTTTTGTGTGGTCTCCCTGCTGGTCTTGGGCCAGCCTCTTTCAAATTCCACATTTTCCTTTAATAGCCAATAGCTCTGGTTTCGCGTTTCCTCGTGACATGACAAAGGCTTTTGGCCAAAAATGTGTGATCTCAGCCTCCATAGTTAATATATTTATTGTTCACTTTTCTCTATATTTCCAACAACCTTTATTTAAGTGAGGCTTTTTTCTCTTCATATCTTTGGCAAAGGAAGCAGCTGTCTTGATTTAGAAGGATGGAATCAAAAACTTTGTATGTATGTGTATGTTCTCAGCAATTTTCTTTCTCTACAGACTGTAAAGAATGTGATTGAGGTCTTGTTCCAGCTGGATAAGATCAAAATGAGCCTTCCTCAAGGCCAAAGCTCCTGGGCTGAACCTGTCAAGGAGATCACGTCTCGGACTAGGAAGAAAGTTCTGCAGTTTGCATCCACCAAGTTTCATAAGATCCTTGATGGACCAGCATTTGAGGATAAATACCTGAAGGTAAATATGTCTCTGTTTACATGAATTTATTCTTGTCCATCCCCCTCAAATATGAAAAAGTTTTTCTAAATGGTTGTAGGGGAGCTAAAGAGCCCCTCCGGTAAAAGGTGCCCCCATCACAGGTCTTTGCTCACTTCTCAAGTATGCCATGGCCACACAGGCAAATTATCTTTGTCATGTTACTGCTATATTATTTGGCTGCAACTGATCTGATGAACCTGACTTTTAAAAAACTTTTTGATTTAAACTATTATTGATATTGAACTACAGTCAAATTTGCTTTAGCTACCACCTGTATAGAAAGACCACCAGTCTATAAAGACCATAATTTTGTTTCCCTTGAAAAGTATTTCTCATGGAAACGTGTATTAAAGGAACCTGTGCATGAAGACCAACTGCTCATGAAGACCGCTTTTTTTGTCTCCCTTGAGTGGTCTGTATGAATTTTTGTCATAACAATAGTTTCAAGGTCAATAAAGTCGACCCCTGTGACCTCCTCCAATGCTCATTGTGACCTTTGATCCTTGCAGGGCATGGGCTGGAAGAAGGATGTGATGGAGCCTCTCTTCAGGAAAGTGGTTGCGGGGCTGTCGTTGGAGAATGCTGATCGGAACTTCAGAGCCATCTGGAGGCTTTACAAAATGGAGAGGACAGATAAAGAGAAGGAAGAGGGCAAAACGGCAGAAAAGGAGTGGAATCCAGTAAGGAAATTGGATATATCAGAATGCATTCAGTATGAGTATAATAATAGTGTGTTCTTGTATAGCGCACACACCTGGCCCTCCACAATTATTGCCCTGGCTTTAGCATGGCTCCTCTTAGATCATGATTTAATGATAAAGTTGAGTTCTGGTCATGTGATTACACATGGGCACAAATCCAGGGGGGACAGGGAGACATGTCCCCCCCCCCCCCCACCTTTTTGAAGATAGGTGAATGTTCCCCCCACCTTTTTGGAATAACTTTTTTTTTTTTTTGCTTGCCAGAGAATTTTGGAGGAAAACTAGACCCCAAAAAATGTGATAACCTTTTTTTTTTTTTTTGGGGGGGGGGGGGGGGGGAGGGGGGGGGGGTTGTCAGAAAATTTTTTTCAGACATTTTGGACAGGTACAAAAGCTGAATCATATGGTGACCCCCCCCCCCCCGAATTTCAAAATGGATTTGTGCCACTGCGATTACATCATGCAGTGAACTGTCTGGAAGTTGATTATGTAGTACATAAGAATTGGTGTGTACTGTGAGGTTTCGGAATCATCAAGTTTTTAAGAAATTGACTCGACAGTGCTGAAAGTTACATTGCACTGCATTCAGAAATGCAGATATAGGACTACACTCACACATGTGACATGAATGTTTTGTCCAAACTAGGCCTGAGTCATCACAGGTTTTTCCAAACCCGGGTTTGACTCGGAAATTTCGGGCGGGGACCGGGTACCCGAACGGGAATTCCGTACAACAGAAAATGTGAGTGTATGTAGTGACGGGAGTCAACAGTCATAGTAAAATTGCTAAACTAAAATGCAGCATAGAGGACAGTTACTGAATCCAAATCGATAAAACAATGCTTTTCCCGAGAGAAATAACATTTCGGAATAAAAATAAAACATTAAGAAGTACAGCCAAAGGTCTCTTTGTTACCTAAAATTGAGGGCTGAAAGAGGAAATCAAGCTTCGTGGTACTGTGCACGTTCAGAAATGAAGTCCGAATGTGAGTCACCTGTGCTAGTGCGCACAAATACAGCCCTAGACCGTAATACACACAGACGAAGGTCGAATATAACTGATGTGATTGGATCAAAGTAAGCTTGAAAACAACTAAAAATACCACGTAAGCGACACCAAAAATACAGAATTACCGTTAAACAATTCTTTTTTTGGCAAAAAAATACTATGGGTATCCATAATATCTTAAAGATTTTCTATAAACATGAGGGCATTTGGAGAGCAATTCTTTGCTCTGTACATTTCTGCTATGGTATTCTTCCAAACTGACTTTAAAGGAATAAGAAAGCTCTCAAATTATTTTTCACCTTCACCGATTCAACCTTCTCTTTATCACTCCACATTTTGTGATTTGGCTCAATAATTTTTTATTCAGAGCTCTAAAAAATATATCAGATGAATGAGTAGAAAGAGAAAAAATTTCTGCACACACTGTGTCCATTTTTGTTGCATGACCATATTGCGTTTGATGCCAGGAATTTTAAAAAGGGGAATCAGCTTCAAAATCCTTAAATTGGCAACACATTGAGAGGTACAAAATCATTGTTTTTTTTAACAAACTTGGCAATTTTTTCAACTTTTCAAAAATATTGGTAACCATAGTATATTGTTTTAAAATACATTACAATTTATTAGAACCGTGTAGCGTGAAAAGGAAAAATATTATTGTTGCCAATTTGAAGAACAAAATGTGATCAATGTAGCCCTTGAATAATTCCTGTCCTGAAAGGGTTTAAAAGAATGAGAAAGCTCACAAATTATATTTCACCTTCATCAATTCAACCTTCTCTTTATTAAACCGAAATTGACACTTTTTTCTTTTTGTAGGATGCCTATACAGCTGTTGGTGTATTCTATGACAAGATCTATAATTACGTCGTCAATAATGCCAGTTACATTGTCCATACAGAGGGCTTCAAGAGATTACCTGAAGACCTTCAGAAACAGATAAGAAAAGGTGAGTGTTAGTGTACGACGTATGAAGCATCATCGTATCATTTGTAATGGGTGCAAATTGTTTTTTCAATTTCTTTATATACATGTACCTAATAGAAGAAACAAACATTAGTAACTTTTCTTTGCTGTTGTGTATGTTGGAGGCTCGTCTTCATCATCATTTTTATTCTTCATTTCGAGGGTTCATTTACAAACAAAAAGCAGGAAGAGATGTCATTACAAGAGTAGACAGGTATTTATTAAATAACAATTCCATTGAACCATTTGAAGACTGACAAAGTTAATTATAAATGTACAGTTAACCTTGCATAACTTGAAGTCGCATAAGTCGAACTTTCCCGAAGTTGTATCAAGTTTTTGACCAAAGTATGCAAAACATGTGTTATTCACATTTCCTAAGTCAAATTTTGCATAAGTCAAACTATTTTTTTGTGGTCCCAACAGATTTGACTTATGCAAAGTTAACTATATATCCGTCTGTCTCCCCCTTCCAATACAGATGCAGTTTATGTGGATGAAGGTCTATCTAAGACAACAAAGAAACCGGTACTCTCCAGCTCACAAAGGGTATGCCATGTTTGCTCTACTAGGGTGTTCAGACACAAAAAATTTATACCAAAACAGTATATCAATGGATTTATGTGTCTGAAAGCTGACTAACAATACGTCATATAACGAAACGTCGTATAATGAAACTAAGGTCAGAGCATCGTTTCGAACTAGAACTGGATAACAAATCACCTTTCTGTGTGTGTCTGAACGTATGGCGACCATAGAACGGTATAACTGGGCGGGGCTTAACGTGAGCATGCGCAAAAGGTGACCTTACCTCTCATTTCCATGGATGAGGGGGCTAGCGACGACCATAACAACATCTATACAATGTCTTTTTTTAAATTGGTCGAGATATGTGTCTGAACGGTCCGTAGGCTATACGATGAAAATATTTTACGTTTCTTTATCGAGTTTCAGTATAAACGTTTTGTGTCTGAACAGGGGGTACACCTCACTATGAACATGACGGACAAAGAGAGTGGACAAAATAAACAACTCCTCATTCTACCCTTCACAGTGGTTCTGGTAGTCAAAAGAACATCCCTTCACTGCTGTTCTGTAAAGTTATGTAGAACAGGTGTCACATGCATATTCACCTGTTCTACATGTACTTATTTTACATGATAGCAGCGAAGGGATATTCTTTTGTCTACCAGAGCAATTTTGGAGGGTAGAATGAGGAGTTGCTTTAATATTTTGTCCACTCTTTGTCTGTCATGTTCATAGTTTCTTCTTCCATTTCTTTTTTGTTTTGTTTTATTTTAGTAATGAAAAAAAAAAATCCCCCCTTTTTTTTTTTTTTTTGGGGGGGGGGAGGAATGCATATCACATAGAAATAGGATTTATTATGTCAGGGGTACTGGCCTATTCCCATATTTTTGGCTATTTTAGGTAGGGAGAATTAAACATTGAGGTTTCAGGGAATTACCAATAGTTCATATTTAGAGGGAAATGAAAACAACAAATTCACAATAAAACCAGCTTAGTGACCACCTTTCTATAAAGACCACTTTTTTTTGTTGTTCTACATGAGCAAGCATGTCTCATTTGAAATCATGTTAAAGGGTCCTTTACATAAGAACCAGTTACCTGTAAAGACTACTGTTTTTTGTCTTAGAGCGATCTTTGATTTGATGGTGTATAATCCAGTTTCCTCTGCTATCATTTCATTTTTGAGAATCCACTTCAAAATCAAATCAAGTATGTATTGCCAATACATTTTATAAGTTGCCATTTTGAAAATGCATTTTGGTTTTCCCATATGTGATCTAAACCTATATCTTTCAGAAATACTTTTAGTTGTTGAATAAACCCTTGCTTTATTTTCATGTTTAATGGTATGCTATAATAAAATTGATAATATTGAGTATCTTATGCAAAGTCCTGTGAGCCTTGTTTAAACAGGTCTGGATCTCTCTGTATTTGATGAATTTATTCACCTTCTTTCCCCCAGCCTAAGTCTGCTCAGGTTAGGAGGACGCTCTCCCATCCTCTACGAGCTTCATCTCCAGCATCCTCTACCTCCTCTGCCTCCTCCACCGCATCAGCACCATCCTCATCCCGGTCTCGAGGAAGAGGAGGAGCAGGGACCGGGTCAGCGAGGGGTGCAGGGAGTTCATCAAGGGGTACTGGGGATCCATCAAGGGGCACAGGAGGTCCAGCTAGGGGTGCAGGGGTTCCACCGAGGGGTGCAGGAAGCGGGTCTTCAAGGGGAACAGGTAGGGGCTGTGCAGTGGGCAGAGGAGCAGGTGCATCAGCCAGGGGTAATGGAACCAGTGGGTCCAGGAGTGGGGGAGTGGACGGGGCTGGTAGGGGTGGGGCACAAAGACCAGCAAGGCCTCGGGATGGAGGACAAAGACCAGCAAGGCCTAGGGATGGAGGACAACCTCCCGTTAGTTGATTGTAGATGTATTATTTTCTTAGAAGTTTTTTATATTACATGTAGGTACATGTATTTATTCTTTTGGTAGTAATAAGCTATACATGAACATGTACTTACCAGTAGTGAAATTGTTTATATTCTCTGTAGATGCATTTCGCCAGTTATTTTCTCCAATTGGAAGTTACATCAAGTATGCATATACAGTGAAATATTACGAGATGACCATACTTATTAATGACTACTTATAATAAATGAAGTGGACCAATTATCAAGTGTATCTTGTATCTTTGTAAATGTATTATCCAGGGTATCCACTTGAACATTATTTCAAGTTGAACTTTATGGTAGAATTAAATTCCTGGAGAACTCATAATTGTAGTTTTTGTGGTTATTCATTTGTGTTATAATTCAGAATAAATCAATGCTGCTCAGGTATAATCAATGCCATTCAGTAATATCTGATAACCATGTGGTTTTAGTGCATGATACATGTACTATGTTTTGAGTAAATATTGTATGCATTTCATGTAAGGAAATTTCGTTTTAAATGCATTTAATTCTATGTATAAATATATAAAAGATTTGAAAGTTCCATATCAATGCATATGTTTATGGATATTTTATCACAAATTTATGAATTACATGTAATTTATGTTGTCTGTATAAGAAGGAGAATGTTATGCAATTATTATGTTTATTTTTTTATTCACCGAATGTGTGCAATTTTACCAAAGTTTGTCTTAATTTGATACGTGAACACTACAGTGATGCAATATATTTCTGTGTGATCTTTTTAAAAAATTGTGAAAGACCAATCGTTTATGTCAGTTTATTTGATACAAATTTGATTATTCGTCCTTTTTCGTGTGACCAGATGCCACTTCTAAAGTGACAAAACAAGATTCAAGAGGTTAGGTAAGGGCATCGTCCGTTAAAAGGCTGGTCACTTTTGTCCGATAAGGATAACGATAAATCTACCTTTTTATCGTTGCCAAATTGCCCAAGTGCTGTTTATGTGGAAAATGAATTCTTTGTGGTAGGTCAGACTTCTCCCATTTATGGTAATAAACCCCCCTCTCCGATGTTATTGTCTTGGTGGAATCGCTCAGCCACCGATTTTTTTCTTCAGGACAGAGCTTGCCCATTATTTTCCTGAAGGGCTGCCAGAAAGTGTCATAATCTTGTCTGTTTAGGCTGTGAAAATTCTCACAGAATAAAACCAAACTTACCCTGAATGCTGAGACTATAAATAAAGGGTGATCCAAATTATTATCTAATGTTGATGAATCTACCAAAACTCTACTATTGTTGCTTTCAGTGCATTCTCTAGCTGGTAATAATGTACTGACATGAACCAGAATAAGTTCATGGACCTTGTTTTCCTCTGAATATACAAACTTGTATTTTCTTGTATTTTTCCTTTTCTGACATAATAATGATAATAATAATAGCTTTTTTCTAATCTAGCACCTTACCAGTTACAATGTAACCAACCAAAGCTCTTACAGCATTATTACCCCAGTCACTGGATTCAATTGCGATTCTTCACATTACAGTGCACTTTCTCCACTCCTCTGGGGAGCGTTCCAGCCTGTTTTCAAGCGCGCAAATGCTAATCCAACCACAGTGACATTCACATCCTACCGGGAACCCATTTAACACCTGGGTGGAGATGAGCAATGTACATAAAATGCCTTGCTTAAGGGCATAAAGAAATTAATACCATGTAGAAATTAGGGTATGAATGTATTTTTGCAATAGGCAAGGCATGAGCACATACTGAGGAACTACATGTATTGAGACACTTTGGAATCACTGATTAATCAGGAATTATTTCTAGTGACACAACTTCATGTATCACTCTCCCTCTCAACTAGGTATGGCCACTACCTCAGTTCTTTTCCTGCTTATTCCCCCTCCCCCCTGGTATTTTAGTGTGTGAAAATATTGGTTGTTGAGAATTAATTTTCTTTCAGGGCATTATCTACTGCCTCTATCTACTGCCTCTAAAATAGAAATTTCTTTAGTGTGTTGTGACTTGTGTGACATAAAGGCCAACTTCTTGTTATTTGCAGGTCTGTTGTTGTGTTCATATTATTGTTGAGTGTACAATATTTTGTAAAAAGATGGTCATTCATTGCCTCATTCTTTAAATCACATTTAAAGATGGTTCTAGATCAAGGACTTATGCATCTGTTTTGTATTTTCATGAGGAAAATAACCATGATTATTCAAGTCTTTTCCTCGGAATCCAACTTTGGAAATTGGTATTTAAAAAAAGGGTGTGCCATATGTGTTATTCATTTATCAAACATCATGTGCAGCATAATACACAATATGTTCATGTATAATAGTGAGATTTTATATTGTGCATAAATGTACATGTACATGTATAACATGCTTAGAATATATACAAGTCCAGAGAATTGAGCAATGTAATTAGAGAAGAAAATGTAGGCTATAGCATGAAATAGATGACCAAATACAAGCTCTGAAATCCATGGAATAATATTGTATTGGTGTGGGTTTTTTGTCCCCGCCGAACGAAGTTCGCGAGGGGACTATGAAACGGGCTCCGTACGTGTGTGCGTGTGTGGGTGTGTGTGTGTGTGTGTGTGTCCGTCCGTCCGTCCGTCCGTCTGTCCGTGTGTGCTCAAATGTTAAAAAATGCTACTTCTCCGTCATTTCTTGGCCGATTTTGATTCCGATTGTTTTATCTGATAGGGCTGGGTGGGGGCTTCCAAACTTCTACACAGAATTTTGAAATTCATTAATTATGCAAATTTATGCAAGTTTATTCAAAATCGACGAAAAATGCTACTTCTCCTCTATTTCACATCGGATTTTGATTCCGATTGTTTTATCTGATAGGGCTGGGTGGGGGCTTCCAAACTGCTACACAGAATTTTGAAATTCAATAATTATGCAAATTTATGCAAATTTATTCAAAATTGACGAAAAATGCTACTTCTCTATTTCACATCGGATTTTGATTCCGATTGTTTTATCTGATAGGGCTGGGTGGGGGCTTCCAAACTTCTACACAGAATTTTGAAATTCATTAATTATGCAAATTTATGCAAATTTATTCAAAATTGACGAAAAATGCTACTTCTCCTCTATTTCACATCGGATTTTGATTCCGATTGTTTTATCTGATAGGGCTGGGTGGGGGCTTCCAAACTTCTACACAGAATTTTGAAATTCATTAATTATGCAAATTTATGCAAATTTATTCAAAATTGACGAAAAATGCTACTTCTCCTCTATTTCACATCGGATTTTGATTCCGATTGTTTTATCTGATAGGGCTGGGTGGGGGCTTCCAAACTTCTACACAGAATTTTGAAATTCAATAATTATGCAAATTTATGCAAATTTATTCAAAATTGACGAAAAATGCTACTTCTCTATTTCACATCGGATTTTGATTCCGATTGTTTTATCTGATAGGGCTGGGTGGGGGCTTCCAAACTTCTACACAGAATTTTGAAATTCATTAATTATGCAAATTTATGCAAATTTATTCAAAATTGACGAAAAATGCTACTTCTCTATTTCACATCGGATTTTGATTCCGATTGTTTTATCTGATAGGGCTGGGTGGGGGCTTCCAAACTTCAACACAGAATTTTGAAATTCATTAATTATGCAAATTTATGCAAATTTATTCAAAATTGACGAAAAATGCTACTTCTCCTCTATTTCACATCGGATTTTTATTCCGATTGTTTTATCTGATAGGGCTGGGTGGGGGCTTCCAAACTTCTACACAGAATTTTGAAATTCAATAATTATGCAAATTTATGCAAATTTATTCAAAATTGACGAAAAATGCTACTTCTCTATTTCACATCGGATTTTGATTCCGATTGTTTTATCTGATAGGGCTGGGTGGGGGCTTCCAAACTTCTACACAGAATTTTGAAATTCATTAATTATGCAAATTTATGCAAATTTATTCAAAATTGACGAAAAATGCTACTTCTCCTCTATTTCACATCGGATTTTGATTCCGATTGTTTTATCTGATAGGGCTGGGTGGGGGCTTCCAAACTTCTACACAGAATTTTGAAATTCATTAATTATGCAAATTTATGCAAATTTATTCAAAATTGACGAAAAATGCTACTTCTCTATTTCACATCGGATTTTTATTCCGATTGTTTTATCTGATAGGGCTGGGTGGGGGCTTCCAAACTTCTACACAAAATTTTGAAATTCATTATTCATGCAAATTTATGCAAATTTATTCAAAATGGCTGAAGGTTCATAATGTTTTCATGTTTTATATTTCAGTTGTATACATGCATTGTTGGTATTCTCTTCTTTTGCATGCAGTAACATTATTATTTTATTCACTAAAGTTTTTCACTGAAGTTTTAAGGTTCAGGCTAGTTAATTTCCACAGATCTGCACTTCCGGCGGGGACATTTATTACGCATTGCGTAATTTACTCATTCACTTGTTAAAATGGCAATATGATGTAACTACATAATAGAGACAACATTTGTTCTATGTATGTAAGTGCATTTATAACTCAGGATGAATATAATGAAGTTGGTCACTTTATTTGAAATTTCATTTGTAATATGAGGTGATTTTTCAAATAGAAATGGTGATTGTTATAGCTACTATTTGATATTGAGAGTGGTGTAACAGTTACATATATTATAATGCTAAAAAGAGAATAATATGATAGTGTTTGAAGCAGGGTTGTCAGTTTTGTGGTGGTGTATGAGGTGTTTTGATGATGTTGATGTCATTTGAATAGTGATACTCGTGTCGTAATAAGGATGAGGATATATTGAAGGAGATGGTGATGAGGATTAGGAATGATGATGATCATGATGATCATGATTTTTACTATTACATCTTCTCCTTAGAATAGTGTACTGCCTCTCTTTCAAATCAAAATCAACAGAATTCTGACTCCCTCTCTCCTTCCCTTCTGCCCTATTCTCCCCCCCCCCCTCTCTTTTTTTCTTTCACTACATGTATATCTATATTTCTTTATCTCACTATCTCTTCTCTCCATGCCTTTCTCTAGTTTTATCTACTTCTCTTCTTTCACTCTTCTTCTAGCTTTCTATTAATCTCTTCCTCTCAGTCTCCCTGCCCTCTTTGTTTCTTCCATTAACTCCTACTACTCTTTGCCCCCCCCTCTTTGTTTCTTTCATTAACTCCTACTACTCTTTGCCCCCCCCCTCTCTTTGTTTCTTCCATTAACTCCTACTACTCTTTGCCCCCCTCTCTTTGTTTCTTCCATTAACTCCTACTACTCTTTGCCCCCCTCTCTTTGTTTCTTCCATTAACTCCTACTACTCTTTGCCCCCCCTCTCTTTGTTTCTTCCATTAACTCCTACTACTCTTTGCCCCCCCCCTCTCTTTGTTTCTTCCATTAACTCCTACTACTCTTTGCCCCCCCCCCTCTCTTTGTTTCTTCCATTAACTCCTACTACTCTTTGCCCCCCTCTCTTTGTTTCTTCCATTAACTCCTACTACTCTTTGCCCCTCTCTCTTTGTTTCTTCCATTAACTCCTACTACTCTTTGCCCCCCCTCTCTCTTTGTTTCTTCCATTAACTCCTACTACTCTTTGCCCCCCCCCTCTCTCTTTGTTTCTTCCATTAACTCCTACTACTCTTTGCCCCCCCCTCTCTCTTTGTTTCTTCCATTAACTCCTACTACTCTTTGCCCCCCCCTCTCTCTTTGTTTCTTCCATTAACTCCTACTACTCTTTGCCCCCCCCCCCTCTCTCTTTGTTTCTTCCATTAACTCCTACTACTCTTTGCCCCCCCCTCTCTCTTTGTTTCTTCCATTAACTCCTACTACTCTTTGCCCCCCCCCCCCTCTTTGTTTCTTCCATTAACTCCTACTACTCTTTGCCCCCTCCCTCTCTCTCTCTTTTATATTTTTTTCTCGGTTCCTATCATACATTGTACTTTTCTCCCTTCAATCTCTAACTCTCTTCTTTCTTCACCCCCTCTGTAGCTTTTCTATCTTTATTTTCCTCTAGCTGTCAATTAATCTCTTCCTCTCAGTTAATCTCCATGCTCTCTGTTTCTTTTGTTAATTCCTACAGCTACTCTCCCCTATCTCTCTCTCTCTCTCTATATATTTTTGTCCTATCCTCATACTTTTCTCTCTTCAATCTCTCTCTCTTCTTTCTTCTTCCCATCTGTAGTTTTCTATCTTTCCTTTACTCTAGCTCTTACTTTCAGTCAATCTCCCCACTCTCTTTCTTTCATGAACTTCTACCAATTGTTGCCCTCTCCCCCTTTCTCTTTATATTTTTTGTGTATTATACTTTTCTCTCTTTCTCTTCTTCCTTCTCCCCCTCTGTAGCTTTCTTTCTTTTCCTCTAGCCATCTATTAATCTCTTCATCTTAATCTCCCTGCTCTATTTAACTCCTACTACTCATCATTCTCCCCCCCCCCCTTTATATTTTTGTGTATTACACTTTTCTCTCTCTCTCACTCTCTTCTTCCTTCTCCCCCTCTGTAGCTTTTTATCTCTATTTTCCTCTAGCTGTCTACTAATCTCTTCCTGTCATTTAATCTCCCTGTTCTTTGTTTCTTTAGTTATATCCTACTACTCTTTGCCCTCTCTCTTTATATTTTTCTCTGCTCCTATCATACTACTCTCACTTCAGTCTCTGTCTCACTCTCTTCCTTCTTCATTCCCTCTCTAAATTTCTATCTTTTGTTTCCTCTGTTAACCTCTTCCTCTTAGTCAACCTCCACGCTTTCATTTCTTTCATCTCCTACCACTCCTCTCCCCCTCTCTCTCTCTTTATATTTTACTCTTGTCCTATCCTCATACTTTTCTCACTCCACACTCTCTCTCCAGAGGTGTAAGAGGGTCCGTGCGGAAAAGTCTGAAATAACCGGAAATGTCTGAAAAGATGTGCTTTTTAATGCATTCAAACTGCATAAAAAGTCTGAAAATGGGGTTTTGTAAAGGGCAAAAAGGTGTGAAATCAGATTAAAATCTGAACTCTCACATCCCTCTCTCTCTGTCTGTCTGTCTCCCTCTCTCTCAAATTCTCTCTCTCTCTCTCTCTCTCTCTCTCTCAAATTTGCTCTCTCTCTCTCTCTCTCTCTCTCTTTATCTCTCTCTCACTCTCTTCTTTCCTCCAACATTTGTATACCCTATTAATTACAGGTCAGGCTCAAATAGAAACACATTGAGACTAGAATGATTTTCTTTCCATGTAACATTTTATAATACATGATCAATTGCAGCAAATATTAATAATTTATACACACAATGAGGTAAACATGTACATGTACAAGTCACACAATTCTTTCTAGTCTAATATCAGCCAATTCAAATGAAACTTGATGCATTTTTCTAGTTGCTTTTCTTACTGTTTGTGTCAATACATTCAAACTCTTAAAGGGAAAGTCCACCCTGGTATTAAGTTGATTTGAATAAAGGAAGAAAAATAAGGGAAACATATTAGTGAAGGTTTGAGCAAAAGTTGATAAGAAATAAAAGAGTTATAAATTTTTGAAGTTGTGATCAATCAAACACAAATTGGCAACTCTGTGACATATCTTGCGAGTTTCTCTCCCATTTGCTCATTACAAAAAATCTCATAAATTTTCACTCTCTTTGTTTTTGATGAAGAAAAAGATTTGTTTCATACAGGTGTTGTGTAGAAACATAATATCAACAATGATTATATGTAAGTTGCATGTATGACTGAATATTTTCTTTAGAGAAAATAGAAATTAATGATTTCGGGGGTACAGGGCAAATTGGAGAGGAGCTTGCAAGATACATCACGGAATTGCCAAATTGTGTTTGGTTTTTTACAACTTTGAAAATTCATAACTTTCAAAATTTCTTTTTGTATTTTGCTCAAACCCTCACGGATTGGTTTCTTGAATTTTTCTGCTTCTTTTAACCCTTTTGAGACAATTGACCACATTTTGTGGTTTGGCTCAATAACTTTTGATTCAGAGCTCTAAAAAATATACCAGATGCATGAATAGAAAGAGCAAAAATTTCTGCACACAACTATGTCCATTTTTGTTGCATGACCATATTGCGTTTGATGCCAGGAATTTTAAAGATGAGAATAAGACTTAAAATCCATAAATTGGCAACATATTGAGATGTCAAAATCATTTTTTTCCATCAAAACTGGCAATTTTTTCAACTTTTTGACAAAATCTGTAACCATGTATATTGTTTTCAAAGACATTGCACCTTATTAGAACCATGTAGCACTAAAATAAAAATATCATTGTTGCCAATCACAGAATGTGATCTATTTATCCCTTAAATAATTCCTGTCCTGAAAGGGTTAAAACCAACTTGTAATCAGGGTTTACTGTCCCTTTAAAGCTCTAAAACGTCAAGGTACATTATTCCACAAGTTTTCATGCACTCCTTGGAAACAGAAAATTACAGGTTGTGTATGGAAGGGGCGATCAGGCATTTGGATTGGATGAACAATAACATTTTTTGAGTCATTTCTATTCCAATTTTGTAGCAAAAAACTTGATGAATGGATTTTGTAAGATGCACAGACTGCTGGAGAATTTGAGATGCTCTGAATATTTTTGAGGTTTGTTACCTTCAAAAGATTTAAAAAAAACAAAACAAACTTCAGCATCATAGACAAGAAGTAAACAGAAAATTCAGCTACATGTATATATCATAAATAAATAACATCATATAACACTTTGGCAAAAACAGACTTTTATAGGGCTCGAAAAGGACTTTAAAGGATTTTATACATTTTATAGACAAGTGACCTTTAGAAAGAGTTGACCACTATTAGTCAGGTTTGACTGCAGTGATAGTCACCTGAGGTTCTCGTGGAGCTGGTGTTGTCTGTCTGAGTGTTTTAATTCATTGACATACTGACTGGCTTGTCCAAAAAAAAAGACCAACAGGAATATATAGTTGACTGTAAAAAGTATCCCTTTCCAAATATTGCTAGGCTGTAAATAGGATCCAGGTAGTTAAATGTATTGTGACCGAATGTCCCTATAAGGCTGGGGTCGTAAAAGTCAACACCAACAAGTTGTGCCTTTTGTGGAGAAACTGACTGGCCTGTGAAGTTGAAAAACAGGATTATATGGTAGAAGACATGATCATGTATTATGGGGAGTCCCATGCATGTCTGCACACCTCAAATTTGACCTGAAACTGAAAAAGAATTTCTTTAATATTCCTCTAGTGCTTAATTTCATATTATTTCAGATTTCTAAAGAGTAAGTTTGCAAAAAATCTCATCAAAAGTAGAGCAAGAACAATGCCATTTTTGCAAGAAACGGAGGCCGTGTCATTTCAACATTGAAAAGACAACGGTGCCCATGTCTGCGCACTCATTCATTTTACAAGCAGATTGGGAAAGACAACATTTTGAGGTTTGTCAATAAAATGTCTGAAATAAGACCTTTTTTTAATATTTTGACTAGTTTTTTGCAAGAATACATGTACTTATCACTACAATAAAGATGGAAATTTTGTGTTTGTTGCATGATTTTGTGTAACTAAAATGGTGCAGTTATGCGTGTGCACAGACAAGGGCACTGCACAGACTTGGGCACACTAGCCATATGTGTATCAAAGAACTGCATGGCTGTAATTTGGATCGAGACAGTGGAAGTAACTCAACGTCCATCTGAATGTCCATCTGAAGTTAACAAACATGAATTTTTTACTGATGGTTGTAAAATATGATCATCCATCAAAGAACTGCTGGACTCTAATTAGGATCAAGATAGTTGTAGTCACCAGACATCCCTGTAAAGCTGGTCTAGTCAGAGTCAACAAAGCCTGATGACTGACCAGGTTTGACTTGTTCCATACGATGGGATGAATGATGAACCTCAGACTGGAAATGACTGCAGAGGGGAAAAGGAGGCAAGAAATGAACTTTTTTTCATTAATAAACATTTAAATAGAGAGAACATAAAAATATTTGGTATCATCAATCCATTAGATGACTCAGATTGAATGAAAGACCATATCATGGTCAGACCAAAGTCTTTATAAATCTGTTCAGTTGATATAACCTCAGTCATTTGCCAGTATCCATCTCAAAGTGGAAATCTCCATTTTTGTTAAGCTAGTGATAGTGCAGCCTCGATATGATTTTTTTTCTTCAGAGGTCTACATTTGATGGGCCATGTATGTGACCTATAACAGAAAGGGGGTTCTACGTTTTGATTTTTAAACATCATGTTCTGGAATTTACCTTGGGGTGCAAGTTTCCACTTTTTAAAAATGATGGAATTGATGTAACAGTTGAAAAGCAAGTTTTTATCAAAGAATGATTTTTCTTTCAGAGGTCTAAATCTGATCAGTCATGCGTATGACCACACAAAAAAGGGTTCTTTTTAAGGTTATTGTAAAGAAATTACTGTTGAAAAGGAATTCTCTTTTTTTTTCAAAGAAAGGAAGCTCTTTTCATGTGAGAAAGAAACAGTGTAAAAAAAAAAAAAAAAAAAAAAGACCTACATGTAATGTGATTTCTTTTGGTGAGAAGAGAAAAATATTTATGGTCACATGTGTAACCTTAAAAAATAAAAAATTCTTTGGCAAGAATATGAAAGATGAGTTGAGTTATTGTTGACATGTGTACGATTTGAATAAATCATGACGAATGTCAGCTGGCTTTTTACATTAGTCATGCAGCAATACGCTTTAATGTCCATTACATGGGTGTGCATGCTAAATTTTGGGAATCAAATACTTCATAGCCAAGATAAAAAGATGGTATACCCCAACTCACAACTCTCTCGTCAAAACATATTTCATAAAAGTATACCATACCATTATTCAACTCTAAGCGCTAAAACTTTAAGGCTTTATTTGCTGCCCTCTCATGGCAAAGTTGAGTAAAGAGGTACCGGCCTTTCTTCAACGAAAACGTAATAAATGTCGTGTTGACAAGGAAAAGTTCTTGAGCATTTTTCTTTTTTAAAGCTGTTTTTGTAAAACTGGTGTGCTTCAAAAGAAAAATTTCAATAGAGGAAGACATAAAGGATTTTTAGAAAGGACAGATGTTTGATGACCTGTAACGCTTGGAGCGGAGCTTTATCAAAATTTCCACGATCAGCACATGCCACAGTACAGCGCTATTCAAGAGGTCATTATCATTTCAAAATGGCATCTCTGTCAAACCAAATGTATATCGCATTGCTAATCATCATAATTGCATGTCAATGCAAGTATACAGAGTCTCGACCTATACCCTCAGAAATAAATTTCATCCAAGAACCGCAAACGGACCAGAAATGCTACAATAAAGGAGACAGAGGAACTCTAAAGACAACATTTTATGTTGACAACAGTACACCGTTAGACCAATACATGGTCGCTCTCAATACTGAAAGACATGGAGGAGAGCGGTGGCTCTACAATGGAACCACATCTCTCTTCTACAAGGATAGTACCAATAGAGAAGAGAATGATGGTCGCTTTAGCTTAACTTACAGTTATGTGAGCAAGACTGTGGAGTACCAACTAGTGGTCCACCCCTTAGAGCACCATGACGAAACACCTCTGTTCTATGTGCTCATTGTTGATCGTCTGAGTGGTGAAATTGTCAAAGCCTCTTCAGTCGCAGCACGGTTCATTGTTTCTGAATACTGCAAACCAATCAGTACTCCAACCAAACAAATGCAACCTGCTCCAACTTCACCAATGGCAGATGAACCCACCCCTCCAGATCCTACTCCACACACGACTTCACCAATGAGGACAGATGAACCCACCCTTCAAAACCCTACCACACAGGCACCCAACACAACGGGCAGCAACGATGACTTCTCGATAGTACCAGTGAGTTAAATTAAAATCAATGTACAAAATAACACAGATATGACTGATTTTCAAATAGTTATATCATATAGTTATATTTCAAATATAGTTATATCGGAATATACAAATCACAGATAAGGATCTAGTCATGTTGATGAACCTAAGAATAACAGAAATAGAATTCCCGGGGGAGAACGGTGAATATAAAGAGGGCCAAACAGATTTATCCTCCTAAACAATTCTACCCATGACCCATTTTGCCTTCTTGTAACCTTCAAAGCTATGAAAACTAAGTACTGTATAAGTGGTTATTTTCGCGGTGGTTTTATTTTCGCGATTTTCGCGAGTCCATTTCAATATATGGCTATTTATAGTAACAAAAACATCACAAAAATCGCGAAATTAAACCCTCGCGAATTTCCCTACCTAGTCCAAAATCGCGAAAATATCTTTTACAGTATTTAGTTGAAGAATAGTCATTATCGATCTGGTCAATATAGACCAACAACCCCAACAACCCCAACAACATGCAGATGTAGATGCAGATGCACCAAGAAAAATACATTCCATGATCTTGATCAGAAATGATGTGCAGAGCAGACAGTGTGGGGGCAGAGTTTTTCTAGAGTATGCTATGATTACATTTAGTAAACAGACTAGACCTATTCAAGAAAATCCATCTTTTCCATATAAATTTCGTACACAATATGAAATATGTTCACTTTTGTTCAATTGTGACCCTACATAAACAGAATCATGACCTCCCAACTTTGTTTCACAGGGTGCTAGACAATGGAAATAAACACTCACTAAAAAAGTACATTTAGCAATTACTTTTTCCTGCTTTTTTTGCACATTTCAATTTACAGGCTAAAGGAAAGCATCCAAGAGTTTCCAAAATTTTCTACATCTTTGCTGCAGTTAGCATTATGATCATTCTCTTCCTGATCATTCGCCTCATCATTCTCTACTGTTGGTATATTAGATGTTCCTGCAAGACAACAAACCCACAGTCAACCCATGCTACATGTAACGTAGCAAGTGGTTAGTAGAGGCATCTCCTGTATCCCAACCTGGCTCCTGCACCCCATAGTAGTCCAGCATTACCTTGTCTTGCCGGCACAAAATTTTGTTGTTTTTTAGTTCTTCTTCAGTAAAGGGCATAATAAATTTGTTTTGGAATTTTTTTTTTTTTAAGTTTGAAGTTCAAGCTTTTAAAAAGATAAGGTAATAAGGTGACATTCACTTTACACTGGATGTGACATTACAAATACTTGGCGAGATACCAGACGGTCTACTAAGAATCAATGTAAAAGTAGAAATAGAAACATCGGAACTTAATGTAAATGTATGCAATACCTTAATGATACTTTTACCCAAGGACCTTTTGTCTATCTTCAAAATCTCTTGCTCCTAGTAAAATATTATTTGTTTCTTTATTCATTATAAATGTAGATATAGATATACAAGTACATACATGTATATGATAACAACAATACAGTATGTCTTGTTTACTCACGGTAGCCTAGCTCATTAGTATTATACATGTACATGTATACTGTTCTCCCTGAGGGCCCTGCAATGTAGTTTGTTTCTGATATCACTATGCAATAACTGGACACCAAATTTTCATTAATTATTTGTATGGCCAGCATGATAGAAAATGTGTGCTAAGGAATATCATGGGGAAAAATACAGATTTGCCTTCATGCAATGTTAATCATTTTATAGTCTATGAATATATCCAAAATATTGGACAACTTTCTATATACAGTGGAGGTCTACATGTACCTGTGCAATGGCAGCCCTCTTTGTTGTATCCATCCTACATGTATGTGCCTTCTCAAATCTTTGAAGGTTGCTCTGTAATTCAATTGCTTCAACACAAATTACCGTTAGTGTGGCTATACATGTATATGCACTATGTGAAATAAATTACTTGTACACCAATTGAAAGAAAAGGCATTTGCCGATGTATAGTTGTATGTCCAGCAGAAGGGCATAAAGACAAATCTTTGTCACAGTTTGAATCTCTTTAATTTTTATTGTGACAGTTTATTGCATATACATGTATATCTTTTTTTCTTCATGTACTGTACGTGTGCTCATCTCCTAGATTTATAATCTGTTCAGCAACTGTACATAATTCGGAGACAAATTAAGGAGAATTCGAATTAACACATACTTGCTTTCTTGTTGAACCAGGATCGCAGAATAATACCTTTTTGGTCATCTCCTAGTCATAAAGCAACTGAGCATACATGTAGGATGGGGGTTTGTGTGTTCGGACACTTAACAAAAATTAGCCTGTCAATTTTGCCGTTAGATTTTATGAAAAATAAGCATCAAGTAACACTAAAATCAGTGAATATTTGCAATTCACATGATTTTCAACCTACATGTATCTTGTGAAAGATTTGTGAATTTGCTTGAAAAGTTGTTCGATTTACTGTTTAAAAATGACCCGTCGGGGAAAACCAACCTGTCCGGACACACAACGTCTGGGTATACATGTAGGGCCTATATGTATATGGAAATTTCATATATGAACACTGTGCGTTGTGTGTATTTCCATACCACCGATCATAATAATGTTTGCCTTCCATTCAGAACCAAAGAATTTTTTATCTGTCTTTCTTCAACAAAAAAAAAATCTCTTGAGCCAGTGCCTTGTCAGGCTCTTCCAAATACAGTATGTATCCGTAGTTATACAGTTTATATCGGTAAGATACTTGTATGTTGATAATATATAAAAGACATAGTATTGGACATACTGTATTGGACATATTAGTTTATCCTTATGAAATAATGAAATATATTTCTGTGCAAGCTACATGTACGTGCTATTTTTATGGTAAAAACTGGGTGTACAGTATGAAGATTGTCTAAGTATTATAATGCCAAAGACATTTGCATCTCGTCTAATAAGAGTTGCGATCGATTTGCTGCGATTTATTTCAAGTTGCAATCGATTCAAATCAATCGCAGCTCTTTATAAGATGAGGCCCTGTTCTTTTTGTATATCTATGCATTTACAGGGTGTGCATAGACATGTACATGTATATGTACATACATGTACCGCTATGCAAGCAATTAAATACATGCCCACCACTGCAATGCAATAGCCTTTTTAGGTAGCTTACTATTAGCGAAACGGAGTGGCATGAAAAAAAAGCATCCGGAACGCAAACTGCAAAATTGTTGGTGATAGTGTAGATCGAGTTAAAAAGTTGGAATTTGAAATACATGTAAATGTACATGTACATGTATTTAATGACAGTTTTGGTTATATCAGCCGTATTTAAGGTACTGGAGGTATTTTCAGCAACTCCATAGCTTAATGATATGTTTCTACCTTAATTCAATCATATTATGATTTTCAACAATATGCCTTTTGCGTTCCAGACGCGTCTTTTCGTGCCACTACAGTTTCGCTATTAAAGCTACATGTACACGTACCTCTTGAATGTTCTTGTATGCAATATTGTACATGTAATGTCCTAATAATAATGATGAGTCGCCACCTTTATGATGTAGCACTTCTAGCTGACATGGGCTATCTTCTTAGTCAAAGACAAAATATCTGCCTATCTTCAGACTTCACTGTGTCAGCTAGAGAGGTCAAAATATTTCCTTTCATTAGAAAATGCGCACATTAATAACACATGATGTATGGGGGCCACGTGTGTGGCGCTCCATTGGGCTTGATATTACAATGTCTCAGATTTGGTCTTCCATGCGTCACCACCCCAAAAGTTAATACTTGTTAATAATTGACACTACATGTATTTTACACAAACGAACAAAAGTTCATTAGTTCTGCTTATGGATGTGAACAGGAATATGGTCAATATTTATGAGAGGAATGATACTGTTTGTGGTGGACTGGTTTTTTTGCCATTGGGTGGCGACTCAATGAGTACAGTCGTTTGGTGTAAAAAGAATATCGTGTTGAAAAAATCCATATAAAAAGTTGTGTATCCCTCTAATTTGTACACTGTAATACATGTAGCTTGCTCTGAAAAATTACATGTAAGTTTTAATAAATGATTCTTTGTGTTAAAATGCCAAATTTTGCCGACTACTGTAGTAGAGTAGATTTTGCAAACCAATTTCAGATGTGTACTGTTTACTATACACATCTATATTTTTAACTGATTATTTTCTCTATACAAGTCGATAATCATTAGAATTAAAGAGAGCCTTCTGTCAAGAAATATAAGGTACTTCTAAGGAGAATGATACAAATTTGTGACACACAATAATAAGTTCATAACAATTCCTAAAATAAAACTACATCATGCAATTTCTTGTGATGTAGATGTATGTATACTGGTATGCAGACATGTACGTGTATATGTTTAAAGATGTATTATGATTTTAAATTTCATACTGCAATGAAAAAAAAGTCTGTGTGTATTGTATCATTAAACACATATTTTCTCCACCTTTGGTGGAATATATTGTGAATTAAATAATAATTGGTCGCTAAAATAATTATATGGTAGCTAATGAAACAGATTTATATGCATGAGTGATATTTTCATGGTAAAAATTAGATGTATAAAATTGCGCCAAAGAAATAAGTTGTATTAATGTATCTCAAAGCTTTTCTGTGCACATTTCTGTGCATGCAATTTAACATATCTTCTCACCAAAGAAATAATTATATTCATAGCAATCATGAAGTATAGCCTTTTCAGCATTGTGTCTGTATGCATTATCATAGATGTAAAAAGGGGATATCATACTCAAATAGAAACCCCATAAAAACTTGCATATTTCTCTCATTTGTAAATTGCATGAAATTGCAAGAAAATTGTACTTAATACTTCTTCTAAAATGTCACAATATCACTCACTAGAGCAGTAGAAAAATTTTTTGTAAACAATCTCAGATGGCATAAACCTTCAAAAGTGATGATCTCCACAATTGTTTTTCCCATCGCACTGATGAGTTATCCCCTTTTTACACCAAGATGATTGATTGTATTGTTCATCTGTTTAGCATTTCTTTGTTGCAGAACCTTTTTATAGTTTTTTGAAATTGTCATGGCCGATACTTTGTCAGTATTTGTGTGTGAACATAATGAACATGTATCTGTATATTTTTAAAGATGCAAACATTGGTGCGTATCATTTTAAAGTTTGTATTGTAATAACAATAGTCTCTGTGTGTTGTATCATTATAAGACAATAATGATAGATCTAGAGAAATCTTTTTCTAGAAATACAAAATACTTTTTAGTCGGAATGATACAAATTTATCTTGTTACCCATGTTGCACTCAATTATAAAGTCATAAGTCATAACAATACATAAAATACAGCTAAATTATGCAATATCTTGCTATGTATGTATGTATACCGGATTTGGATCAATAAATCAAATTAATAGTTGATCTACATGTCAACTTAAAAATGTTTAGATATGATCAATCCCAGAATATGGTTATTTTCTAAAGACAAGTGTTTCCAAATTACTCATATTTAATGTCAGTTTCAAACAGTACATGTAAGTTCAAGTAAACTGTTAAATAGTTTTTTGTTTTGTTTTTTGGCTGGTTTTTGTTTTTGTTTTTATGTTGGTTTTGTCTTGTGTTTTTCAAAAACATTTTTCTTCAACCTAATTATTCTTAGTTTGTCTTAAAATCTGTATTTTGTATAAACGTAAATTGATTTTTTGTTTCTAATTTCTACACGGCATTATAATCTTTTTCTGTATGTCAACGTTAAACGTCTTGGTAACGTACATAGTAAAGGCTGACAGGGCCATTGAGTAAATACTTAAGTTAACTCATTGCCAACGGGGAACCAGGAGGTCCCTGTATGAAGCCTATGGGAATTAGAGAATTCAGTAGTCAACGGGTTAAGATTACAAACGAAGTGTGTTCTTATGTAGTTTTACATACATGTAGTTAAGATTACAAAAGAATGTGGTCATAGTTATGATCACATTATTAAGAAGCAAAATATTAGATACATGTAACTGTAAGTTAATTACAAGACCCTGTAGAAGAAAACCAAGAGCAGAGTCCCTCAACTAACTGAGACATAAAGGCTTGGTTCAAACTCCCTGTGACCATAGTCATGCCTTGAATGGAGATTGCACTTTCTTCAACATTGTGCATATCCTACCTTGTAGTATCCAGTCTTGGAGACTGCAGGGTAAAGTAGGGGCATTGACTTGGCACTTTGGTGTTGTCCAAATAACAAATATTCCAAGCATTACATACAAGGAATGATCTAACTATGATGTCCTGGCATTCTCACCAACACCGAGGCTGTGCACCTTCTAACAACATCGATTCAGATCGAGCCAGGAAGCTGCCACAGCAGGCCATGGTTTTCAGTCTCATAGTAGTTATGATTTACAAAAGAAGCATGTGGTTTAATAGATGTATGTAGTAACATGTTCTTATGCATCAGAAGTAACGCCTAGTTTACATCTGGCCTGCGATTGGTCTACGGAGCCCTATCCCCTTTTTCCGTGCGGCCTCTGTGCGGATGCAGTAGGTGGCCGTGAGATTTTCGTACAAATTCACAGGCTCCGCGGCCTCTACGATGTTGTTTCATGGGAAGTTATACAAATTTGAAAAAAAAATTGTAAGCCTTTAGTCCGTCGGCATGTCGTAGGTGGCCGGCACTGCACAATCTCAGCACGGACACTGCGTGGAGGCATCGCGCTGATCGTGCAGCAAACGCATAATTTTTTTGTGAACATTGGGGCAAAAAAACATCTTACAGAGATTGCATACCCGTAGGACATTCGCACAGCCATCATACAGCTATCGCAAGGTTGCCACTCACTGCCCATGCAGTACCTGTGATATTGAGCAGTCATCCCGCGGCAACCCCACAGCTTCTGCACCATGGCCGTGCAGCCGCCTTGAGACGGGCCAACATATTGCAGATGGGCTCCATACGATTTTCATGCGGAGGCTGCGGAGACTGCATGGCAACTGCACTGAAATTGTACAATTTCCGTAAATCTCCGAACAGCCTATGTACAGATTTGCCCCGGCCTGCCCCCGAGATAATGTGAACACAAACACCATAGCCTGTAGCCACCTGTGATGTCCGAAAAATCGCACGGAAAATTGTAGGCCAATTTATCGTTCGGTTCCAGGGGCAAATGTAAATTAAGCACTAGTTGTCATGTAGTTGTTTAGCTTATAATCTACAGTCATCCATGCCAATAGCTGTATTTTTTGCCTGTATACTGGACACGCTGCTTGATAAGTTGATATCAATAGTCATCACTTAGAGGAGTCAATTAATAAAATCACAACTTAAGCAAAAAGAACATGTACATGTTCTTTTTCTCTCTGTTTTGGTGTTCATTTGCTATTATGAGTATGTGTGTTGCTTCTGGAAATGTTGCTTTATTATGCACATTTTTCTGGTGAAATAGAGGGAAGAAATAACATAGTGAGGATATGAATGAATAGGCAGAGAAAAGAGTGGAAAGCACATGGAGAATGAGAAAGGGTGACAGATGAGAAAGAAAAAGATAGAGACACAGAGTTAGAAGAGGATAGATAGTGCGTGTGAGACATTGACATGAGAGGTTCTGGTCGAAAATATGATACCCAAAGTGAATATTTGTTTTATATCCGTCATTATCACAAGAGTCTGTAGGCTCTAGATCTAGTTCTTAGTCCAATGTTTTTAAAGCAAAAAAGGAAATAGGGAATGTGTGAAATATTTACTCATCAGTAGTTCAGCTGAAAGAACTTTGATGATACATGTACTATATACTCATAATATACAAAACTACACATTAATAGGCTAGCATATATAAAATCCAATGTGAAACAATGAATGTGCAAATCCTAATGCATAAAGTGGGGCAGTAGTGGATTTAGGGGGGCATTTCAGGCCCATGCTTCCCCCTTTTAGACCTGATTACCAAATTTAAAAAAAAAAAAATTTTTTTTTTTTGCTTGTCGGAGAATTAAAAAATCTGATTTATTTTTTTTTTTTGCTTGTCAGAGAGTTTTCTGAGATTTGTGCCCCCTCTTTTACTAAATCCTGGATCCACCCCTGGGGAGCGTTTCATCAAGCGTTATGTCAGTGATTTTTACTGACAAATTTGCTCTCAGCCAATCAGATGCAAGGATTTCAGTAGCTTATAACAGTTGTCAGTAAAAATCACTGACAAAATGCTTGATGAAACGCACCCCTGGTGTAGGGATGGGGTACACAAGTATAATTTAAAAAAACATACACTGGCTATGATATTAAATGATTACTTGCATAACGCCAGATTGAACTGTTCTCATCATATGATGCACATCGGAGCAATCAATTGTACTGATTCCTTTTATGATGAATATGAGAGAGCTACATGTACATGTACAGTACTAGCAGATAGGAAGAAACAAAGACAGGGAAATGAAATATGGAAACAGATCTAGAGAGGAAGAAAGGGAGAGAGAGAGAGAGAGAGAGATAGAGAGAGAGAGAGAGAGAGATAGAGAAGGAGAGAGAGACAGACAGAAAGAATGAGAGAGAGAGAGAGACCACTCTAACCATAACCCCATGATTATACTGTATTTCAAAATACTGTTTCTTTCTCAGTGCTCCGGCAGAAACGCACAGGCCTGTGAAATCTCCGCTTTTTAGCAGAAATCCGCTTTTTAGCAGAAATCCGCTTTTTTTATTATTCTGCCCGATTCAATTTCCGCTTTTTTCCTGTGTGCTATTTCCGCTATTTTATCAGTTGTTCATTGCGGGTGTTGCGCGCGGCGCATTTGGTCAAATGAAGGCAAGTCGGGACTTGCATTCAACTTTGTACGGGGGTTTTGGATTTTCATTTGTCTTTTTGCCGACACCATCATACTCGTAGCTTGCGATAAGCAAAAAAAATCGCCACAAAACCGCTGATTTCTTGATTTTTAACGCTTTTTCGGCGAACCTGTTTCTTAGCAATGGACGTAAGCCCCGCGTGCTTTGGAAATATGGCGCCGATTCCGCATTTTGACAGTGGAATTAGGCTTTTTAGACAAATTTTTGGAGGTGACTATGGGACTTTCTTGTGGTGAGTAACAATGTCTGTGTGTACAATGATGTGATTTGTGTGTGTTGTGGCAATAGAATTTGCTGGCTTGTGGTCATATTGTATGATAATAGGTAGAATCATGGCGGCGGAAACTTTCAGCTTTTTTCCGCTCTTTTTGTGAAACCCCATTCACAGGCCTGAACGCACGATTATCCATGTACATGTACATGTATGCCATCAGTAATCATACACATGATGTCATCTGAAGTGATCTACACATTTTACATGCGCATTTTTTAAAAGAACATAATCAGTTTTTAAATTTAGAGACTATTCTTTTTAAAAAGTTATTTTCAGAACTCTCGCTGAAAGAATACCCAACAGTCCTTCTTAGGATTATCCTTACCGGGTGCCTCCACAAAAAAACAAAAAAAAACTTGTACACATTCCTATTGTTCCACCATGATCAATTTTCCTATTTTGTCTCATCCAATCTGCTTGCAAAGGCTCAGAATATTCTTTTTTATTCTACTTAGAAGGAAAAAAAAAATATACACTGGATTATAAAACAGGTTGAAGAATGTAGGCAATCTAATTGGCCAAATGACATCACATGATCGTGCATCATTCTTTCAAACAGAGGTTACTATCAAAGAGTGATAATCTCGGTAAAAGTGACGATGCACAGATAAAATGCATGTACATGTATGCGTGCCTCTGGTGGGCACAAAGTTTGGACAATATGAAATGCGTATTGGTTACATATGGTAAGGATACTGAATGCGTACACTGAGATGCACATTACATTTTTTTGGCAGTGCTCATGAAAAATTATTTAATTATTCCATGGGTGTGGTGTTTGAGAAAACCACAGTGCATCACCCACCATGCCCATGCAATCCAAACATCCAGTGTAAAAAATACTGTTATTTAGTGCACTTCTGTTAAAATGGTTTGTTGTATTTTAAAAGAAACAAGATTGATAAACAGTAGTGCTGGATTTAATTAGATTTCTTTCCAGGTCTTGAGTTGAAGCCTGCTGAAAGTGAATGAGTAAATTACGCAATGCGTAATAAATGTCCCCGCCGGAAGTGCAGATCTGTGGAAATTAACTAGCCTGAACCTTAAAACTTCAGTGAAAAACTTTAGTGAATAAAATAATAATGTTACTGCATGCAAAAGAAGAGAATACCAACAATGCATGTATACAACTGAAATATAAAACATGAAAACATTATGAACCTTCAGCCATTTTGAATAAATTTGCATAAATTTGCATGAATAATGAATTTCATAATTCTGTGTAGAATTTTGGAAGCCCCCACCCAGCCCTATCAGATAAAACAATCGGAATCAAAATCCGATGTGAAATAGAGGAGAAGTAGCATTTTTCATCAATTTTGAATAAATTTGCATAAATTTGCATAATTAATGAATTTCAAAATTCTGTGTAGAAGTTTGGAAGCCCCCACCCAGCCCTATCAGATAAAACAATCGGAATCAAAATCTGATGTGAAATAGAGGAGAAGTAGCATTTTTCGTCAATTTTGAATAAATTTGCATAAATTTGCATAATTAATGAATTTCAAAATTCTGTGTAGAAGTTTGGAAGCCCCCACCCAGCCCTATCAGATAAAACAATCGGAATCAAAATCGGCCAAGAAATGACGGAGAAGTAGCATTTTCTAACATTTGAGCACACACGGACAGACGGACGGACGGACGGACGGACGGACACACGCACACACGAACAGAGCCTGTTTCATGGTCCCCTCGCGAACTTCGTTCGGCGGGGACAAAAAAAAAGGACAGGGGCAAACACATCTCTCTCTCTCTCTCTAACTTTCATTCTCTCTGTCTCTGTATTAATTCTAAGTCTCTCTGAATTTCCCTTACTCTAAAGTCATTTGTAGAAGTTTAAAGAGAAGGTTGAGTTCTGGGAAAGGTAAAAAATGATTTGTGAGCTTTCTAATTCTTTTTATGTTAGTTTGGAAGTTTGTCATAGCAGATATGTCCCCAGAAAAGGATTGCTCTTCAAATGCCCTCACATTCAAAATATGACAAGAAACAGCTGAAATGTTCGGGCCGAACATTTGTGCGTAGTCCCATATAAATATTTCTGTGTGCAGTGCTCAGCAGGACTGAGTCAATTTCTGATCATTTTGGTGATTCCAAAATCTTACATCATACACCAATTATTATGTGCTATATAATCAACCTTCCCAATGGCTTTGAGACAGTTTCTTTGACAATTCAATCTCATGAACAGAACTCAACTTTGAATTTACGACAAACCGTGCAAAAATGCATTATTAAAAATTGGAAGAAAAACCACACTTAAGACAATTAATCATAGAAAATTTAATACATGTATTCATTGCTCAAAAAGCAAGAGATGTTTTTTTTCACTAACATTTTTCAGAGCTGCCTTGTTTTTTCAAAGAGAATTTAAGGGACCCTTCACAAAAATTCTCTGAATCAAATGGTCATCTTTGGAAGGGGGGGGGGGAGGGGGGGGGGGAGGGAGGTACATGTACATGTACATGTAATTGTTATTGGACGACCGCACCTTTTCTGGTCAGAAAATGAGGTATTCTTTATTTTTAATTTAGGTGGCATCGGGCACAGCAGTCTTCCAAAAACCAATCCTCTTGTTAATTTGACATTCAGACTTTTAGAGTAGCCCCTCTTGATGGAAGGGTCACTGGGTGGGGGGGGGGGGGGCCTATGAATTTGACTTTTTTTTTGACAAGCTGTATTGCAGACAAAATGCCATACAAGACCTGCCTTTGCACAAAAATTTCAATTAGATAGGATCATACCACTACTCTGATAATATGGACTTCTGTAAAATACATACATATATAATGAAGAGGTGTTGTGGTCTAGTGGATAAGTCACCGGACTGCAGATCACAAGGTACAGGGTTCGATTCTCTGCCACGGCACTAACAACCTTTGGCAAGACATTAATCTACATTTGTCACACTAGACCCATGTGTAAGTAAGAGGGTACCTGGTAGGATTTATTCCTTGAATGCAGTGAACGCAACGGTTGCCATGCTATAGCCTGGGTCATGATTTGACTGCAGGGCCTTCAGCGAGAGTAGTATTTAGTACTGATAAAGCTACCCTGGGTAAACAAGACATATATCATTCAGTGAGTCAATGTAATGCAGACCCAGTGAAAAAAAAAATCACCAAAATTCCAGGTGGTCTTAAAGTGTACCAATCACCTAAAAAATAATCTGTGCAGCTAGAGTGTATGAAATTAACCTCAGAACACTTTACCTGACCTTTTATTGGTTAACGGTTAAGGAGTTTGAAGAAAATAAGAAAAAACATAAAACCCCGTAGCAACTCCGAATTCAGTTCCACGCGGGCCCTAATTTGTGCGAGCGCATATGGGTGCGTCCACTAGTCTACTCACAAGTAACTGTAATGTTTATTTAGAGTGTATTTAAACCTGCAATAACTCTTCATAGAATTAACATTTGAAGCTCATACTCCGAGTGTAGTATCGCGACATGGAACCCCTAACATAAAGAGCAAAATATTCTTGGGTGATTGGTACCCTCTAAACTTTTTGCAAATGGCTGTAAAGAGAGGGGGCCACTATGTAGTGGTGATCACCTGATGTCCTTGTGATGCTGGTGTTGTCTGGGTCAACTAATTTTTTTTTCTATTCTTTGACATACGGACTGGCTTGTGATGATGACCAACAGGAATTTAGTTGATTATGAAAATGATCACCTATCATAGAACTGCTGGACTGTAATTAGGATCAAGATAGTTGTAGTCACCAGATGTCCCTGTAAAGCTGGTGTAGTCCGAGTCAACGAAACCTGCTGATTTGCCGGGTTGGACCGGGTCCACACGATGGGATGAACGATGAATATCAGACTGGAAATCACTGCAGAAAGGAAGGGAAGTAGAATGTGTTTCATCAACAACCACATGTACAGTGAGGCACATGCACTATTAAAGAGCGTATTAAAAAAACCATTAAACTTTTGAAAAATCTGTCAAAATTACACTTCAAAATATTCAAAAGATTTTTTCATGTTGATAGATGCCCAATAGTCTCATCTATCAAGTGCCACTAACAAAACAAATTTTTGTTCACGCTTGGGCGAGCACTGACTGTTTTGTCCAGATTGTGAAAAATAGCTTGCGCCAAATTGAAAAAAGAGGGAAAATTAAACCAGCAGTCTGAATAAGTACTCCCATTCAAACAAACTGCTCTTTTGCATAAATTTATAATTATGTTATGATAGTCTAGGAATTTTGTGTCAATTTTCTATCATAACTTTAATGATTTCATTGCTATATACAAGGGTGAGATTTAATGTGTAATTACTTCAAGATCTTTTAAGCACAGTATTCACAATTCACAGACACATCAAATCCACATGCCAGTCATTCAGTCAAAAAGAAAAGAACCAAATTAAAACATCTTCAGATCATTCATTCAATCAATCAATCAATCAATGCATCAGTCAGTCAGTCAATAAACCAGTCAATCAACAAGGTAATCAGTTAATCAACAATCAATCAATCAATCAATCAATCCATTGCTCAAACCATCGAATAGTCAATCAACCAGTAAGTCAGTCAGGCAACTCTGTCAATCAATCAATCACAATTATAATTTTTAAAATAATTCACAAACACATCAAAGCACTCCCAAACACATCAAAGCACTCCCAAACCAGTCATTCAATCAAGAATGCCAAATTAATCAATTTTCAATCAATCAATCAATCTATCAATCAATCATTCAATTAATCATGTAAATCAATTTGGCGCAAGTCATTTTTCAAACTCTGGACAAAAACTGTCAGAGTTCTCCCAAGCATGAATGAAAATTTGTTTTGTTAGTGGCACTTGATAGATGAGACTATTGGGCATCTATCGACATGAAAAAATCTTCCAAATATTTTGAAATGTAATTTTGACAGATTTTTCAAAAGTGTAAGAGTTTTTTTTATATGCACTGTATACTGAATCCCTCAGATTTGTAAATTTCCTTACAAATAAATATATTTTGACAGGCATATTTCTATCAAATTATCCTTTTCTGAGAATCCCCATGCAGGATGGTGTACATGTAAATCAAATTTTGACTCTTACATGTACTTACATGTGGTTATTGATGAAGAAATAGATTTTTATGTTTTTTTACCAAAAGGAGGTGTAAAAACAGGTGTCCAATAATACATCTACAAGTACATGTAGGGCAAAGGTATAATATTTTCTTCAGAAAAAAATTGAAATATCTGAAATTTATAGCACATAACAAATGGAATATGTGCTTAGAAGATACAACACAGAGTTGCCAAATTGCAGTTGATTGATAACATCCTTACAAATTCATAACTTTGATATTTTGTTCGATTTTCCTAAAATCTTTTTCTCTTATTCTTCTGCTTTTAACAAATCAAACTTATTTCCAGGGTAGACTTCCCCTTAAAATGTAAATTGATTCATCTGAGCCATTTTATACAGCCCACTGATCCGAATGTGTCTTCCTAGCAGTATGTGTTTCATATATTTATTTTTAATTATTTATTGAAACACATTTATTGAGGATAAAAAATGATCAGCAAAAGGTTAAAGCTGTTCTACATCATGGTCCTGATTAAAGGACATACAACAATAAAAACATGCAACAAAATACAAAATATGAAATATAAATGCAAGTTACAAAACAGCATAAAAATTACAGCAGTATATTGACATTTGTTTAAAATCTCTAAGGTGATGCAGAAAGGTAAATAGAAAGAGGTGAGAGAAAAGAGACAAGGTTGGAGGGTATTAGAGAGAGAGAAAAGAGGAAGTAGTAGAAAGCATAGATAGGACAAAGAAAAGATAAAGATAAATAATTTGGAAAAAGAAGAGAATGAAATACAGGAAAAGTGGAAGCGAGGAAGAAGATGGAAAAGACATAATTACAGAATACTATGATCAATCAAGATAATGAAATCGTAATGAATCTTACATGTACATGTAGCATTATTCTAATGTGCTTTTATAAAGTACATGTTATTACAGTGTACATGAGCGCTTAAAGGATAAGAACAACTGTTTTGAAGTTTTGTTGGTAATGAGTTCCAGACCCTGATTACAGCATATTTGTAGGATTGTTTGAAGCTTGAACGTACCCTAACACTACTAACTTGTTGCAATTTATTTCCATCCAGGTTAATGTTGAGTTTACCCTTTGATATTGAATTACGAGTAGGGATAAGCGTATCTGTTTTGACAACATTGATCTTAAAGGCCAAGTCCACACTAATATCAAGTTGATTTGAATAAATAGAGTAAAATCAAACAAGCATAACAATGAAAATTTTATTGATATTGGATGTAAAATAAGAAAGTTACGGCATTTTAAAGTTTTGCATTATTTCTTGAAACAGTGATATGCATAACATGGGCGGTATGCAAATGAGTGAACCGATGATGTCACACACTCACTTTTCCTTATGTATTTTATTATATGAAACATCATATATTTCAATTTTTTGCTTTAATAATGTAAAACATGCTTTGACTCCTTATGGAACATTTAAAATCATCATTATTGTAACTTATTTTGATACAACTTGGGAGAGATTCTTTATTATCGCATCCATAAAAATTGAAATATTTGAAATTTCATATAATGAAATACATAAGGGAAAGTGAGTGTGTGACATCATCGGTTCACTCATTTGCATACCGCCCATGTTATGCACATCACTGTTTCATGAAATAAGGCAAAACTTTAAAATGCTGTAACTTTCTTTTTTACATCCGATTTCAATAAAATTTTCATTGTTATGCTTGTTTCATTTTACTCTATTTATTCAAATCAACTTGATAATAGTGTGGACTTGGCTTTTAAGACAATTATCATTAATACCAGTAATTCTTTATATCATATTTGTATTAAACTTGGTCGTGATATCACTTAAATAAGGGTCAGAGATATACACAATAACATCATCTGCAAAAAATATTACAAATTCAAGTAGAAATGTTTTGAATGATATCATTTATAAAAAAATCAAAAATAAATCGGGACCTACAGAGAAGATCATAGGATTAAAGGACTCCCCCCTGTGGAATTCCAATTGTTAATTCGACTGGTTCAGATTGTTTCCCATGACAACGCACTGATTGTTTTCTGTTGGTTAAAGGACAGAACAGTTTGCAAACATCTTTAATGTTTGCTTGTTTGCCAGTTACACAATTTTTCCTGCATGTAAATCAATTATATCATCAGAAAATGAAGAAAAAAAAATGGAAAAAAAAACAAAACAAGAGATGAAGCACATGTTGATGAGGATGTACCAAAGCAATTTACACACATGTACATTGGACATTCAAAATTCACAATGGTACTACTGAATGAATCGACGCCTGTGTATACCCAACTTCGATAACTGCTAATTAAAAAGTTATAACCAAATGTGACCTTGACATTTATTTCATGGCAAAGAGTAACTTGTTTTCTGTCCAGTGATACCTCATTCATGACTTTTCTGCCACGGATGACTGAGCACAACAATTTTTTAAAAGAGTCACCAAAATCTCTTTGTACCAGGTTTGGGCTGATGCAACCAATGTGGGTCTAGTCATATGAATGTGTTACTTTAGTATAAAATTGTTTTAAATGTTGAATTCTATTTCGTGCTTCAGTGCTTCATTGTTTAAAGTTATCCAGTATATCTAGCTATTAAAGCTTTCACATGACCGTGTTTCAATCAAATTGGTAATCTTAATTCATTTTAACAGCCTTTAACTTCTTGTCTCATGATAACTAAAAATGATCTGCCCATTTGTCCTTTGCACCATTTCACTTACATAAGGTGCACACGGTGTTTTTCTCAAATGACATATGAACTTACATGTAAAGGTTAAGTGAACTTGAAAGACTGAAAAAGGGGAAGGATACATGTATTACCACCGTAATTGATAGTAGACTTTCAAGAAAAAAACTTTGTCCATTTTGAATGAGTCAATAAAAAGACTTACCTTAAACAAGGGATACAGATTAAGCCATAGCAAAGGAAAAATCATGAATTTTGTTTGTAATAAACCTTTTCTTGAGTTTGAGTTGACATTAAAGCCTTTTCTATCAAAATGCACAAAATCAATTGAAATAACGCAGCAGTTGTTTTCAAACTGAAATAATGAAGCAGTTGTTTTCAAACTGAAATAACACATGCATACCGGTAATTGTTTTTGACCATCATTGATTGCTTCAGCCCAAACTTGGTACAGGAGGATTTTGACAATATTTTTTTAAAAGCCTGCTGCTCAGTCATCCGTGGCAACATGGTTATAAATGAGGTATCATTAGACAGAATATATGTTGCTCTTTAACTATGAAATAAATCTCAAGCTCATAGAGGTTATTACTTTTTAATTAGAGGCTACCGAAGTTGGGTATACTTTTTTTTGATACGCACTGTATATCTTAAATTGTGTTACTTTGCAGAGTGAAGTAAAGAGGTTTCAGTATGTTTTAGCAAATGCAAAATGTAACTAAGATATAATCCAAAGCAGAAAACTATATTAACACAAATAAGCTAGTTTTGAAATTTTCAACAGAAGAGCTTATTCTGCACTTTGCATGAACTGACTCCTAGCTAGTATAAATGGGATCACTTTTGACTGTAAGTTGATTTTTAGAATCATACACGTATACAATGTCTTATTGTATTGCCTGTTTGCTAGATGCTTTATTACTGCATTATGGCCTGGACAATTAAGTCACAATACTATTTTCCTTGATTCTGTTTTGTTACAGTTGAATACACACCACGGCCCTGTTTTGTAAAACTTGTTATCAATAACAACCGCTACAGATCTACATGTATGACAAATTTGGTCTAAGCCAATCAAATTTAATGATTTCAGTAGCTTATAACAATTATTGTAACTTGTTATTGATAACAACAAGTTTCATGAAACAGGGCCCGGACAGAATCACACACAGTTTTGTTGTTCGCGAGATACATGTATATGTTAAAGCTTAACGTTTTACTGGGGTCTGCCTACTGAAATGAGGAATGGATGCGAAAGACCAAAACACATTGTTTATGAGATATAGTTCGACTAACTTTAAACCGTTTGTCGCCCTCTCTAGATTTTATCCTCTTTGTGACGTGGCAACTGAACTGCAGACGTGTCAGACATTTTGTCTTAAAAAATCAACTACCGCAGTTGAGCAGAAATTCATCATTTCACAGCGCTTGACAGTTGGCTGACATTATACCACCTTTTTGCATCCATGAATGAACAACCTGAAAGATAATATTTCTGGAAATTTGAGCGACGAAATGCTTTGATTCACAGAGCTCCCCACATGTACAATACGCGCTAAAAGCCATGCCTATGGCAAGAACTTGCATCATTTCACGTGCATGTAAATCAAGGCTGTTCTATAGTAACTCAGGGATTACAATGGCGGACATAAAAGTTTTATCGGTGTGTTTTATAATGATAGCGTATTTATCAATGTCAAATGGACAAGTGACAATAACAAATGGCCCAGAAGCTGATAAACAGTGCTATGAAGAGAATGATGAAGGAATGTTCACAATATCATATCAGCTGACTGACAATAATGATTGCCTAGATGACTATAAGGTAATATGGAAGTTCGACAAAACAGTCTACATTGATGGCCCAAATGTTTTAATCTACGAAGGCCATCCCATTAAGAAGCTACTGCAAGAGAATGCAAGATGGATTTGCACCATTAAGTACAAAAACCATACTGTTATGTACACTATGAGAATCAAAGCAATGCAAACGGGTGACGACCAAGGAGAACTGACAGCTCATATCGTTAGAATTTCTACTGGAGAAACTGTCGCAACATCTGCAAACACTATGGAGATTCATATCGATAAAGTGTGCCCACCACCTTCTAGAGACACGACCCCTGCTCCATCAGATACTACTCCACCCGCTCCATCAGATACTACTCCACCCGCTCCATCAGATACTACTCCACACACCATGGAAACTCCCACAATATTTTATATCATCTCTCAGTTGTTCGAGAAGTTTACGGTAATTACAGATACATAAACTCTTGAAAAATCTTGAAAGATAAAATAAATTGCTCAATCACACAAAAAACAACTAAAACCTGCAGTGTGCTGGTAAAAGTCAAATGGAGAAAATTCCTTTCTCATAAGTTTTGGATTCAATTAATTGTTCAGTACTGCACAAACCATTGAAAATTTCCCTTGTATTTTTGAGAAATCATTACCTGTATTTTTGATAAATCACACAATTGCCTCAAAGACCTTTTGGTAGCGGCCCTTCTGATACATCAATATTTCATTTTGTAGATTTAATTATGTCAGCAAATGTTCTAGTAATATTTGCTTTGATATGAGGTCTTGTGATCTTCCATAATCATTTGTGTCAAAAAGGCTAACTTTTATTATGATGGTTAAAACATTCACTGTAAACAAGCCACTTGGGATAAAAAAAAATTAACAATCCAGTGTCAGTTTTGGTGCTTTTTTTCAAATAAATTTTGTACTTTCTGTACAGACTGGCAGAAAAATGCTAATTAAATTACATGATCCACTGGACATTGCACACAATTTTCAAAAATGAACTGAAATAAAACATGCAACAAAAATGCCTTACGAATTCTTCATCACGCTAGTAATCTTACTTTGAGAAAAAAGCAACATTATTACACTCAGCCAAAAAAAGAAGAAAGTGGACTCCCTTTATTGTTCAAATTTCATATAAACCATCAATAAAAGATAATAAAATGTATATCAAATTAAAGTAAAATTAATACTCTACCAACATAAATTAAGATCAAATTTTGAACTTTCACACATGGATGGGCACATTCATTTAACCGTTAGAAGGTCTTATTAAGAAAATTGCAGAAATAGAGCAAGTAGCCATTCAAATGTACATGAACATGAGCATCTGTAAGACATTCTTGTTCAACAATGAAAATAAAGAATGAGTAACAATGAGAAGGATTGACCTCTGGATGTCAACTGTAGTCTCAGGACTGCATGGTTTTGACAAGCAAATTCAACCATTTCTCAAGATTGTTCTTTTCATTGTTTTAATTTGACTCTACAAGATGGAAATGCTCATCTCAATATTTGAATGGCCAGATGCCCCATTATTTCAATTTTCTTCCCGAGACTCATTTATTGTTAAATGGCTATGCTCACTTATGTGTGAATGGTAGGATTCCAATTGCATATCATCTTTATAAGGAGGACTCATTTATGTTTATTTTGATATCAAAGATAAGTTTATATAAAATATTTATTTGAAAATTTTAACTATAAAAAGTGTCCACTTTCTTTTCTTGCTGAGTGTATAAACACATGATCTAAACAATACAAAAATATATTTTTTATGTACTTTCTATGTGTCATTTGCAGAAAGGTGGGTGGTATGCAGTACCCGTCTTCCTGCTTGTTGCCAACTTAATCCTTTCCAGCATCATTCTTGGCCTCCTCTATCATCGCTTGCCAACAAGACAAACATCACTAAGATGACCAAATTTCTTGCAAAATCGATTAAAATTACGGTCAGAAGTTAAAAAAAAAAAAAAATTTGTAGGTGGTTAATATTTAACAAGTATCTACACTGTCACTGAACTTACTAACAGTAGTTATATGTACAGTAGGTCTACAACATGTATATGCACATGTACGTATTGGAATACAGTTAACTTTACATAAGTTGAATCTGTTGGGACCACCAAAAAAAATGTTTCAATTTATGCAAAATTCGACTTAGGAAATGTAAATAACACAATTTTTGCATAGTTTGATCAAAAACTTGATTCTACTTGGGAAAAGTTCTAGTTATGTGACTTTGAGTTATGCAAGGTTAACTGTACTTTCTAAGCTCTAAAAATAATTTGCATCATAAATCTATCGTTTCTTTCAATTTTTTAAACCACCGCACCATACTTACTTTTGTATGATGAGGCATGTTTTTATCTATATATTTCCCTAAAAATCTTATTTTAACAATATTCTGGGGTTTTTTTCTTGATATCTCATAAATTTTGTACACTCTCTTGTAATTTTCTATCTGATTTTTATGGTTTGCTCTGATCATGTGAATCAATAAATACTTAAATAAAAAAAAAAGTTCTACATAATTTACAATGGTAGAAGATTACTTTGAATGGATTATAACAGGGATTAAAATTGACTTTCATTTTTGCACATTCATTATGAGCAATGTTTTGGATGTCCTTCTAGTTGATGGGTTTGTTGAAAATTGGAAATCTATCCAGTTACAAAGGAATTAATCATCTCAAAAAGAGTTCTAATGAAAATGGCTTTAATTAGTAAAATTGTAGATACATTTATGTATGATTAATGTAATACAATTATTAATGCTTAACATTCTTGAAAGTGGGAGGATGAGCATGGTATAGATTCTTTGGTGATTGTATATTATAAAATAACTCTGCACCACCACAATCATTTACAAAGCCATTTAAGTATTTACTGCTACTTGGTTGTTAACCCTTTCGAGACAATTGACCACATTTTGTGGTTTGGCCCAATAACTTTTGATTTAGAGCCTTAAAAAATGTACCAGATGCATGAGTGGAAAGAGCAAAAATTTCTGCACATACTGTGTCCATTTTTGTTGCATGATCATATTGTGTTCGATGCCAGGAATTTTAAAAAAGAGAATAAGCTTGAACATCCTTAAATTGGCAACACATTGAGAGGTTCAAAAATCATTGTTTTTTTGTCCAAATTGGCAACTTTTTCTACTTTTCGACAAAGTTCCTAATCATGTATATTATTTTCAAGACATTACATCTTCCTAGAACCATGTAGCACTAAAAGAAAAATATTATTGTTGCCAATTTGCAGAACAAAATGTGATCAATTGAGCTCTTAAATAATTCCTGTCCTGAAAGGTTGTTAATAATAAGGATAATGAATGACATAGCTGTTCAATTATTGTTAGGTGGTCTGTCGGTATCGACAGATCACCTCTTAATTTCGTCAGAATTTTCTTTATTATCTATTTTTATTTTTCTCCCACTTTCTTGTCTGCACGATTTCTCAAAATCGGCTCACTCAATTTTATTCAAATTTCAGTCAGTCATCAGGACTATCAAGGTCAAGTGCCAGAAATTTTTTCAAGGTCATCAGGTCATCGTGACGTCATCCAGGCGCCATTTTGTGAAATCACATTATTGATCATATCTTCATAACGAGTGGTTAAAAATACACCATAATTGACGCACATGAACTTCAGGTCAAGGGTCAATATAGCATGTCAGCAAAATCCGCGCGCGCATCATGATGCGTAAGTACGCGCGCGTCAAAATTTAAAAATGCTCAAAATCACTTTTTGATCAAATTAGAGTACGGTTCAGGACATTTTAAGCATTTCAAAATTTTCCGTCCGTGCGCGTCCGCGCGTGCATTATGCGCGCGCGCAGCACGTACAGAACGTAAAATCGCCGTTTTTTTACATGGTTTGTATTCCTGACAATATTCTTGACAATTTCCAACTATTTACAATCATTCTTGACCTTCTATAATGCCACACGCGTGCGTCAAACTTTAAAATTCGTGCGTGCGTCAATGGGCAATATAATGTAAAAAGTGGTAAAAACATGTCTATATAAAATCCGCCATAGCTCGTCAGAATGCATAGAAACCTCCCAATTTGTTTACATATTCTGAAAGCCTATGAGTTGGAGATATGAATTCATGAAAAACATTTAGGGATCGATTGATCGGAACGTCGTCATATTTGCATATGAACTGAAAAATTTTGATTTTGATTTGATTTTGAAAAAATGATGTCATAAATTTTGTATTCATTTGACAAAATTTCAGTAATAATTTGTCGATTTTCTTCCAAATTTTGATATGGTGTAGCTGAGACTATTCTCTACTAGATCAGTCATCACCGTTTTTCATTTTGACAAAGGCATCATGGCGTATTTTTGCGATTAAACGAGGCATGTCAATTTTTTCACATTTTGCGTGTATTCTCTATGGGACATGACTTTTTCTCATATCTTGATTCTTTGAGCAGTATCTTTGAAATTTCTGCTTGATTTTCTTCAAAATTTTAGTATGTTATAGCTGAGACTACATGTATAAGCTTTCACAAGTGTGCCCTCCAATTTTTGATCAAATGTTGGGATCATGCCCATTTTTTAACTACAAAATGTCATTTGAGAATTTACATTTTTCGTTTACATGTTATCTCTATGGGCAATATTTTGGTCCATTGGTAAAGTACTTGCCTCCCATTCAAGTGACCCAGGTTCAATCCCCGGTGGGTCCATTAAAATTTTTTTTTTTTTTTCTTCTTTTTGCCTTTCATTTTACCATCTTCTTCGACTATTATAACATATAAAATCACAAACAATGTAATAAACTGCCTAATTTTGCGTGTTATGTCTATTGGAAAGTAGTGTGCAGTAGTTTGTGTACAATCTGATTCCCTGTCGTGTATTAAAGCTAAGGGGATAATCTTCCAGATGTCCTGCAATATCAAATCGTCCAGTTCATTATCACGATTTCTCAAAATTGGCTTAGTCAATTTTCTTCATATTTTCGTCAGTCATCAGTCCTATTAAGGTCAAGTTCCCATATCTTTTTCAAGGTCATCAGGTTATCGTGACGTCATCCAGGCGCCATTTTGTGAAAATCAACTTGTGGTCATAAGTTCATAACGAAATGTCATTTCTCTTTCATGTTTGGCATGGTTAAGGTCACTGTCATTCCAGTCAAGGTCATTTCGTTAAACGCGCGCGTACGCGTACGTCCGCGCGTCCGTGCGCGCGCAAATTTTAGAAATGCCCCAAATCCTCCCAAATTCATTTTGCACACGTTTTATGCAATTTCAAGCACTTATCAAAAAATTGCCCATAAAATTGAACCTGAAGGGGCGCTATACCACTTAGGTTATCGTGGTTATTGTCATTCATTATTGTTGTTATGATCATCATTATCAATATATCATTATCGTTATTGTCATCAGTTATATGACCATCTTATCATCATTGTCGTACATTATCACGATTATTATCATGCAGAAATATTATCACGTCTGACAAAGCAATTTGCCACAGGGACAGACCACCTAATTCGTCTTCAGTGACGAATTAAATTTCTCGTTTGTTTGTCATTCTGAACATTACTTTAAACACTACATAACTGGTCTATGTAGAATATGAATACCTATCATCATTGGACAGAAACACTACATTCCCCTTAAACCCAGTGTACTGGGTTCAAGGGGAATGTAGTTGTTCATAATTATTCGGGTCCAACACATTCAAAGTATAACAGAATAATAAACATAAATAGACACCAAAATATCATTTTTCTTGTCCATGCTCGAGTTGGGATATCAACTCGATACAATCACCATGATTACTTAATATGTGATGTACATGTAGTTAGTAATGCAACAAATAAAATACCTTGGACTTGCCCCACTGCAAATAGAAGGAGATGACATACAATTCAATTTTATATCAGATTACACTGAAAAAGTCTTCCAGAAAAAGATATCTGATGATCAATCTCTTGCTAATCTTATTGTAACTTTTCGCAGTGTTTACTTGAATAATTTTTATCTGAATCTACAAAAAGCTAGGCATAGATTGGTATTACATGAAGAGCTAAATTTAAAATTAAAAGTAATATACTGTACGTATACATGCAACATTATATTACTTAAAATGAGGTATTTTTAATAATGTATCTTACTGAATGAAATTTCAATAATTTCATTGTAGTGCACAGAAGTGCAATCTAACTAGTAATTTTGTACAGTAGCAGAGTTTCCTAAATCGACAACTGGACAAGAGCGAAAAATATGTACAGCCAACAGCTCTATTTGCAAGTAGAACACACGGATGCATTATAAAATGTGCATTAAGTGAGTAAGCATGATATATGCACAATAAGTACTATGCAAACTCTTTTGTAAATATTCCTGCCAAATATTTTTAAAAGGCATATTTTTACCATTACTTCCTTTTCTATTAAATGATTATCATGACATGAGGGATGTTGTATAACAAAAGAAATAGTGACTGCTAATTTTCAGGTCATGGTTAAAAACCCCCCAGACTGTACTTTGCCCCTGAAATTGTCTCAGAGCATAGCACTGTTTCAAGGTTCATGCTGGGGGCAATAGTTTCAACCATACCCCTCAAGGCAGTCAGTACAGGTACTTGTATAATAGTGAGTGATGTATATATTTTTTTTTTTTTCTCATAGAATCATCTTGAATTACTCTTGCCTTTTTTTGTATACTTCATAATGTCCATCTTACTTGTCATGAAAGCATCTTTCCTAACTACCGGTATACATGTTGTTTTTCCATTTAATTACATTTACATTGTACATGTAGTTGTATGTTTTAAACACATGAGGCTAATTACTATACATGTATATCAAGCATGGGGAGTTGAGTAGAAGCATGACAGGTACATATCCAATTTAGTGTAATTGTAAATACCCTCATTTCATATGACTAGATGCATATAATTTTTCTATATGCACCTCTTAATTAAAGGAGAATGAAACCCTGGGGAAATGTCCATTTTAATGAAAAGAGAGGATAGAGAGAAGCAGTTTTTAAGAAGTTCCATCAAAATTGGTTACAAAATGAAAAAGTTATGAAAGTTTGAAAAGTCTCAATTTACTTTCTATGGCGATCCTCGAATTGGCAATGTTGCTTCAAAGTGACAGGTTTAGTAGTACAACTCTCCATATGTTTGTACACAAAATTTCATATTTTCCCAATTATCTCTCAAAGTGCAGCTTGTCTCCTTCTCAGTTCAAGATATATCATGAGAAAATGTATTTGACACAACATATGTTAAGTTCACAAAAAGACAAGCAGCATCTTTAGAGATAATGGAGAAAATATGAAATTTTGTGTACAAAACATATGGAGAGTTGTACTACTAAACCTGTCACTTTGAAGCAACATTGCCAATTTGAGGATCGCCGTAGAAAGTAAATTGAAACTTTTCAAACTTTCATAACTTTCTCATTTCGTAACCGATTTTGATGGAACTTTCAAAAAATTGCTTCTCTCTATCCTCTCTTTTCATTAAAATGGATTTTCCCCAGGGTTTCATCCTCCTTTAATAATTTCCCTAATGCAATGAGGCTTCCACCTTGGCCTGTGGCCTCTGTAAAATGTAACAGCCTTGAGAAATTCTGAATTTGTTTGTTCATATCTTTTGTTATATTGAACATTCAATATTTATCTGTTTCTTAAGTGTCTTTCTAATATAGTAACATTTAGAACACATACCTTGCCTTTTTTTGTCATTAAACTGGGAGGTATTGTGAGAATAAATGGCTTGCTAAGTGTTGCAAAACATATGCAATTATAATGCATTATTTGATCTCCTGTTTTACTTGCCCGACCTTGCTAGAAATAGCTAATTTTCAGGTCATGGTTAAAGTTAAACCCCCCCCCCCCCCACTCCCCCGAGACTGTACTTTGCACCTGAAATCGTCTCAGAACATAGCACTGTTTCAAAGTTAATGTTGGGGGCAATATTAGTTTCAACCATACCCCTCAAGGCAGTCAGTACAGGTAGTTAAATAATATTGTGTGATGTACATGTACATAGATTTTATTTTTTCTTACAGAATCATCTAGAATTACTCTTGCCTTATTTGTACACTTCATTATGTCCATCTTACTTGTCGTTCCTATGAAAGCATTTCGCCTAACTATACATGTTGTTTTTCCATTGAATTACATTTGCATGTATACTGTATGTAGTTGCATGTTTTAAACACATGAGGCTAATTAGTATAGATGTACATGTTGTAAATCAAGAATGGAGAATTGAGTAGAAGCAATACATGAACATATCCAATAGAGTAATTGTAAATTACATTGAAAATTGTGAAATTCTGAATTTGCTTGTTCATATCTTTTGTTATATTGAACATTTAATATTTACCTGTGTCTTAAGTGTCTTTCATAATATAGTATCATTTAGAATACATGCTCTTGCCTTTTTTTGTCATTAAACTGAGAGGTGTTGAATAAATAAAGAAATGCTAAGTATGCAAAATATTTGTAATGACGATGCATTATTTGATCACCTATTTTTTTGAATTGAATTGAATTGATAATGGTTTATTTAAATCAGCACATGGCAGCCCAAAGGCTGAATTGAGTGTGATGTACAATAAAAACACATATAGATATTTATACAAGATTCGAAAAACATTAAAACATTAAAAAATTCACATATATACAATATTTTAAAAACATATGGAGATAGCATATGACACATAGAGACATAATATGTCATTGCACCATTATTGTCTTGTATTTTTAATGTGTTATCACTATTATTAATATTTATTATCATCATTATTATTATTTATTGATATTATTATTATTATTATTGTTATTGATATTATTATTGATATTATTTTTATTGTATTAATATTATTATCATAATTATTATTTTACTTATATTACTGTTATCATAATTGTTATTAATGGCAATAACAATATCATTGCTACTGTTAATGTCAGTATTATTAATTATTATAAAAGTGATCATGAAGACTATTATAATTATTACTATTATTGCTATTATTATTATTATTATTATTTTTACATCATCACCATTGTTTTAATTATTATTATTATTATTATTATTATGATTATTGTTATTATTATTATTATTGATACAAATGTTATTACCATCATTAACATTGAATTTTTTGCTTCTATATTTATTAATATATTTTATATTATTATTGATGTTATTGCTGTTATTATCATTATGAAAGAGAGTTACCAGGCATCAGAAATACAGCTAAGGAGGTATGACAGAGAAGTGAAGAGAATAAAAATATGATAATGAAAGTAACTGAAATAAATTAAGACTATACCTAAAATCCCGTTCTATTCAAAGTACATAGTAATGTATGACTTTGGTGATATGAGTATTTTTGTTGTTTCATTTGCAGATTTCATTTAGTACATAATCACACAAAAATTTAAGTCAACGTGATTATAGATGATGAATAAAAAGAGAAATCAACACGGCTACATTTACCTGTTGTAAACAATAACTGAGAAAAGAGACTGGGTGTTATGAGAGTAACAATGGAAAATAAGATAATAAAATCAGATACTAAAAGGTTGTCTTGATACATAAAAGATATCCCAATTGATGTCATAGAAGAGGAGGGAGCATATTTATGGAACAATATTGCACTATGAAAATTACAGAAAAAAAAAAAAGTAAGAAAGTATCCTACTTTAATCCTACTATTTCACTTGAACGTTTTCATATTGTCTTAGTGTTCTGTTTCAACTTTCAAGTGCTGTTAAGGTCTATGAGAGAATGTCAGTACTATTTGGTTGTGATATTTTCATTACAATTGATTGGCATATGAATAAATTCCACTGAAATGAAGTTTTCATGAACTAAACAAATACAGGGTACCAGACTTCTAAAATTAAAAAAAAAGGTGTATATCAGATCACACTGCAGGCAAATTATTTTTCAGTCAACAAATAACATACATGTACATGTACATGCTGTCATTCTTTGTGCGATTGGCAGCGAGCAATAAAGCTGTATTACATGGGTGCGCCACGACTTGTGACATTACGGTACCAATCACCTAAAATAATAATTTGTGTATAGCAAGAATGTATAAAAATTAACCACAAAGAACCTTACCTGACACTCTATGGGTTAACAGTTAAGGAGTATGAAGAAAATACAGGAAAACATGAAAAATGCATGCACGGCCGGAACCCAACTCGGAGTTTGGCCCTATTCTTTGCAAGTGCAAGTCTAATCACAAGTCACTTTTACATTTATTGAGAGTGTACTTAAAGTAGAACTCTATTGATTTTAAATATTTATTTGATTCTTATTATTGCGTAGGGGTAATTCCATGAAAATGTCTACGTTTGGTGAAGAAAAAAAGTGTAATTTGAACATTTTCTTTTTATGTCAGTTGAATATGCATGATTCGAACTGTATGGAACAATATTCAATTTTTCAATTTTTTAAATATTTTGACCCAAAATAGCCATTTTTAAACCCATAAATGAAATTACACATTTTCATGGTAAAATATGATTACTTACATATTGAGTCATTTTTAGAGATTTCGTCTGTTATCATAACAAAGTTACTCAAATCTGGTTAGGACTAAGGGGAATTTTATGTCTGTATACAAAAAGTTAAAAAATATTAATATCTTATGATTTGAAGGAGGTCAAAGGTCAAATGGATTTTTGTCCCATCTGTCACGTTTTTAAAGGTACTTTTTGCATTTACAATAAATTGGATCATTGTTTTGGAACTAAATTTTGTAGTCTTGCTCTTTGGTAGGGGGGAAATTCATTTCTACTGCTAACTTGGCGGAATTTGATATTATGAAGATAATTATCAATCATAAAGTAATGTCCCATCTGTCACGTTTTGCATCTACAGCAAAAATATATATGGATGGGACTACATGAAAATTTTCCGATGGATGAAAATTAAAATCCTTTTACTATTATGTTTCAGGATACCAAAGATGACCCTTTAACCCCTTTAGAACATGAGAATAAGGTAGTTAATGCTAGAAATTCGGTTGTCTTTAAAAATTGTATTTTGTGTACAACCTCAATGTGTCCCGTCTGTCACGTTTTTATTGTCCCAACTGTCACGCTCTCTTTTTGGCATTTTTTGTGTGCACCCCCTTCAAGAGTGAAAAAATATAAAAGAGTTACATTTGCTCTTTCTAATTGTATAATAATCAAGAACTTAACTTGATTATAAAGTGGTTAATTTGGTCCAGAAAGAAAATCTCACGATTCATGAGATTTTACAGGATGAAAGATTTGGCCACGAGAGGATCTGGATGAATCCTGCTTGTTTGCTTATTAGCATACAGACCTGCCGACTGACTGTATGTCAGTAACTTTTGCCATAAATCTTGGGAAAATTGAACAGGGCAATTCACAGTGCCATCACATACCAACACAGATCAACAGATTTCATTACAGTGTGAACAAGCCTACATGTAGAACCACTTATTAATTCAGAGAGCTACAGCACAAACCTATGGGGATTTCCATGGGGCAGTTCACACAGAGCCATCTCACACTGACATGAACTAACATACATCATAGCAATGTGAATAATCTGCACACAGCTTTGGTACTGGTCTATAGAGATGTACATGGGGCAGTTCATGCAGAGTCATCTCACATTGACACAAACTTACGTATCTTACAGCAATGTGAACAAACCTAGAAATACTTACTCATTCACACAACTTTGGCATAAATCAGTGGAGATTTCCATGGGACAGTTCACACAATGCCATCTTACACCAACGATAGGCGCAACACCACAACCATCACAGCTATAGCCAACATGGCTCATGTCCGTCTGTTGGAGGATTTAAAAAAAATAGGCAATGAAAGGGAGACAATACATGAAACACGAGTAGTCACCAGAAAAAATGTCGGTGGTCCGGTTTCTTCATCTATTTTACATCACTCTATTATTCAAAACAAATAAATCTTCCTGAAGCTTTCAAATAAATGTGTCAGTCCTATCTTCTTATTTTTATTTTCTTGGGGGGGAGGGGGGGTGGCAAGGGTGCAAGAAACTTAACATTTTTCAGTCAAAATAGAATATCATTTTACCTACGCCAAGATTCACCAAAATGGTATTCAATCAATTTAAATGAATATCATCTGCATGTACTTCTTTACTACAGTACAAACTGGCCACAAACTGTTCATGTATAGAATTCAGTACCAGCATATGCTTACTCCACTCTGCAGCTACCTTTTCTTGTTCAGATGCATCTTTTGTTCTGAGGATTGAATTATCATATTTACTATTCTCTATTAAGTGAATATTCAGATATACATGTAGCAAACAGTGGTATTCGAGAGACAGTTATTTGAATAGTTTGAATATTGTAAAATTGGAAGTTTTCACAAGATTAATTTTTAGCACTCGGCCGAGTAAAGTAAATTTCACATTTTTGTGATGCTCTTGCCTCACTTTTTGTGCAAAAAATTACATAAACAGAAAATATTCGCCTGTTTTTTATTTTTACACAAATTTACGCAAATTACATGCCATGCTAAATCCATGAAAATTTCCACACCACAAAATATTCCACATTTACAATACTAAAATATTGATTTATATATTTAATAATGTTCTTTAGCCAACTTTCTGATATATAACATACATGTATATGCATTTCAAATCTTTAGAGGAATTGTCACCTGAAAGCATTAAAGGAAACCGAAACCCAAGGAGAGAATCAATGTTATTGAAAAGTGAGAATTCAGAGAAGCACTTTACAAAAAGTTTCATTAAAATTGGTTAAAAAATGAGAGAATTAGAGAATTAATAACCGAAGTTTGAAAAGTCTCGTTTTACTTTCTATGGGGATCCTCAAATTGGCAAAATTGCTTCAAAATGGCTGATTTTGTGAACAACTCTCCATTTGTTTTGTACACAGATTTTCAGATTTTCCCCATTATCTTTCAGGGTGCTCCTTGTCTCCTCCTGAACTCGACATATGTGGTGTAAAATACATTTGCCCATTATATATGTTGAGCTCAGAAGGAGATTAACTGCACCTTGAAAGATAATAGGGAAAATCTGAAAATCTGCGTACAAAACAAATGGAGAGTTGTTCACAAAATCAGCCATTTTGAAGCAATTTTGCCAATTTAAGGATCCCCATAGAAAGTAAAATGAGACTTTTCAAACTTCCATAATTCTCTTATTTTTTAACCAATTTTAATGAAACTTTTTGTAAAGTGCTTCTCTGAATTTTCACTTTCCAATAACATTGATTCTCTCCTTGGGTTTTGGTTTCCTTTAATATCTCCGTCTACCTACCTGTTGCTTGAGGGTGATGTTTCTTAGCTTCTTGAGTCTCACTAACTCAGTGTACTCTTCAGAGTCTTTCAGCTCACTCGGGATGTCATCTTCTTCCTTCAAATACAAAATGAAATAGTGCAGGATACTGCAAAACTAGAAACTTTCATGACACTTTTGCTAATCACTATTAACAGCTGTCTTTGCGGCAAGACTCTTTGGGAATTGTGAAAAACGCAGTGTTGTGTCAGCTTTGAATCAATTTTTAAGTGGCATGAAACTTTCCAGAATCTGAACGAATCTCAAGATTTGTGAATGCTTCACGCATGCTAAAATGACTGATTTACAGTTACTGTAGTGATTCATCTGGAATAGTAAGAAATTTAATTTACTTTGGATGCGAGGGAACCCTTTGAATTCATGTAACGCTGACCCATTGAGATGGGTGTTAAATGAAAAACATTGTACGTATGGGTGGACACCCCTCCCCGGCTCCCCAACCATGACTTTATTCCCCGCATAGGTTTAAAGAGAAGGTTGAGTTCTGAGAAAGGTAAAAAATAATTTCTAAGCTTTCTCAATCTTTTTATGTTAGTTTGGAAAATTATCATAGTAGAAATGTCCCCTGAAAAGGATTGATCTTCAAATGCCCTCACATTCAAAATATCTCAAGAAACAGCCGAAATAATAATAATATTAATAACATTCTGTTCTTGTATAGCGCATATCACTTTATGAAATGACATCTCTAAGTGTTTCCAAAGGACACTGGATATTACACATACGTATGACCCCGACTTTTGCTCTGGCAACTGTAGCGCTCAGTGCATTCAAGGAATAAATCTTACCAGGTACACACTTACTACACCGGGGTTGAGTGTGGGAAATGTAGATTAATATCTTGCCAAAGGACATTAGTGCTGGGGCAGGGATTTGAACCTTGTACCTTGTGGTTGAGAATTCCCACTAGACCACAACAACTCTACAATTAACAGAATTACTTGTGTGTTTAACAAGTACCATTATGGAATCGGCATCATAGTCCATCTCATAGTCCAATGCATCGTCGTCTTCGTTCATGAGGACAGGTGCTCGGATTGACTGAAGGAATGTAGAAGGCGCCATGGTCAGCCTGTTGTATGGGTTCACAAATCGACGCTGAGATGGCTGTAAGATACAATAGAATGGAAAGCATGAAATGTGGGTAGATCTTTAAAGGGAAAGTTCACCCTGGTATTAAGTTGATTTGAATAAAAGAATAAAAATGAGAGAAACAGATTAGCGAAAGTTTGAGCAAAATCCGATAAGAAATAAAAAAGTTATGAATTTTTGAAGTTGTAATCAATCAAACACAAATTTGCAACTCCACGACGTATCTTGCAAGTGCCTCTCCCATTTTCCCTGTATCCAAAAATTCATTAATTTCCATTTTCTATTGGATTTTGCTCAAACTTTCACTAATCTGTTTCTTTCATTTTTCTTTTGTTCAAATCAACTTTAATACCAGGGTGGACTTTCCCTTTAAAGATCCTAATTGTAGATGGGTTTTAATTGCTTTAAAGAGTTGTAAAAATACCAATCATTGGTTAAGTGGAGTGGCGTATTAAGAAATCATCTGGCTGAATGAGATAATTCTCAATATCTTGATACTACTGCACTTTTCAGTCACTTTTTCTTTCCACTAACATTCCCTTTACCTTCAAAAGCCATGCAATACTTTGTCATCCTTTATAAAAGAGTGCTTTACAAAAACAATATACATGTAACAATATTTTGTCATTTTTAAAAATAAAACTTGATCTAGGAACAAAACATCCATTAGGGACTCGGACAGGTTTGTCAGAACATGAGATATGTGTCTTTAGTGAACATAGTGTAATGAATTGGTAATTAAAGAGATATATCTGATAAGTAGTATAGTCATGGATTGTATTACAGAACAGTATTGTATTACCATTGCGTACAGTTAAGCGCCTAAAATGGCTTTCATACGCGTGGGACTACGCGTATGTTCATCACACTATTTGGCACACAGAACACAGGGCAAAAGATCATAAAATGAGGCAAAAAAAACATATGTAATATCTTATAACCTGCTCTCTCGTCACCCCCAGTTTTCATCCATTGGCCCCAAATCGGGGTAGGTTGTGTCTTTTTCCCATAGGGGGCACACGTTCGGTAATACAATACCTTTTTTCAAGGGACCAAAACGCCGCGTCACTGGGAAGGGGTTAGCACGGAAGGGAATATCGTATTAAATCTACGTTGTCTTTTTCAAATTCCACCAACTTCTTTTTCTGTAGGACTTTAAGCATTCATTATGTAAGTTTGACAGATATTCGTTTGATATTTCATTTGCTATAGTTGATTTTCTGAAAAGTGTTCGGTAATAGGATCCACTACCATATCCATCATTTCACATAGAGCCTATTTTGTGGTGTCCATGTAAAGTTACTTACTTTCTTCGCAGTGTATGTGGCCATGTTGGGCATTCGACCAGGAATGGGCAGCCCAGCTTTGCCAAGCTTGATGAAATACTTTTGAACTCTACTGGCAACCTGCATAGAGGTATCAGTTAAAAATTCAAAACATCAAAAATCATCCCTTGTAGATCACGAAAGAGAATAAAAAATGACAGAGCTAACCGTTATCAATATCCCTTCTATCCATATGGTTTGCTCTCAGTGCAATCATAGCAGGAATTTCATTTTTTGGTTTCATTGTGCGATCAAATCTTTAATATATCAACGCTCATACAAGTACAACTTCACCCAGACTATCACCCAGACTATCACCCATCACACAATTACCCTAGGACAATTGCCCCCTTCCCTCCCAACAACTTTCCCCCAAAGAACCTTCCCTTTAATTACTTCAATTACCCTCAGACCCTAGGGTGTAATTGAATCAGGGGTAGTTGTAACTGTCCTAGAAAACAGTTGTCTGGGGTAGTGTTCCTGGAGGTAGATGTAGATGTCCTAAACACTCTATCTGGATTATTATGTATGACACTTTAAACTGCTTTTATGTTACATAGAAGTTTTGATGTTTAAAAAAAAAAAAAAATTAAATCAGTTTTTTTGTCAACAGGCTTTTCGGCAGAGAAAAGTTCACACATGGTTCAAATTACCGAATCTCATGGGGGTGATCTGAGAGGACCAAAGCAATTTTGCAGGGTGAAAGTATGCACTGACACATTTATTGGTCCATATTGAGTGAAACATAACCTTAGGCATCCCATGGAGGTGATTTGGGAGGACCAAAACAGCTTTGGAGATTGAAAGTAGGCATTGGCTGATTTATTACCCTTGGTCGGTACCCTTGTTCTGGGAATCTACACATGGTTTTTATTTTTGGAAATTCCTCACCCTTGGGATCAACAACAAGGGTGTTGTGTACTGGCCAGAACACTGTATGTCACTACTACAATCATCATCATGTTTATTCAATGGTCAAACCTGATGACGTGTCCTGTTACCAAGATCTTTGGCAATCTTCTCCCATCTTCTTGCTTCCACCTCCTCAGACGGGTACTTGAGCAGCAGGTCCTCTAGGCGTTTCTGTTTCCGTAACAACCAAAACAAACAGAGTAATATGTGTTTATTACATCTATCTTCAATGGCATGGCCCAAATTCACGAAAGAGGTTTATCTTTAACCATGGTCTAAACCATGGTTTAAACCTCCGCCAAGGACTACAATAAGCGTAAATAAGCGTATTTAAGTGCATTACTATCCTCCCATTGGACATGTGCGTACTACGCTGATGGAGGTTTAAACCATGGGTTAGATGAACCTTTCGTGAATTCAGGCCAATGAGTCTGTATCCATGATATTCTTTCTTCTGGCATCAATGTACAGTACTTAATGTACTTACAAGTAATATGATACTGTTAATATCATGGTGTGACATTCAAAATCAAGCAATCCAGATCTTACAGGTGAAAACAAAAATTGTTTACAAGACAATCTTGCAGCTTCATAATCCTTTACAATAAAATGTTAGCACTCTTGGGCAAGTCACGCAAGGTCTTTGTTCATTTATTTTATGTCACCAAGAATCATAAATTAATGAATGTAATCAACTTCAAAATCACCACTGTCCTTCATATTTGGTCTGATCCATGCTAAAGCAAGGCTGTTAACTCGATGACTACTGAATTCTGTAATTCCCATAGGCTTAATACAGGAATGATCCAGTTCCTGTTGGCAATGGGTTAATTTAATACAACTGTCAGGGCTCTCTTGCATAAAGGGTTGAGATTAAATGCAACTCAAAATATAAATTAAATGTAACTTGATTTTCAACCAATCAGGATTGCGAAATTGAAACTTGCGTTTAATGGCAACTTTTTATGCAAGAGGACAAAAATATAAAACTGTTTTGATGTAGAGCATGAAATAGGGGGAAAATACTTTGAACTTGCCCTCTTATAGTGAAACAAAAACTGTTTTCACACTTTAAATGGATAATGGTAGTTCGGATCAAACCTGTTCTCCAACAGTCCACAGCCGATTGAAGGTGTCTGGTTTAGATTCGTCCCAGAGGCGGCCACGGATCACACTCTTGTTCTGACAAACAGAGAATTGGAAATAAACAGGTTTATGTTTTATTTGAAATGTTTTCATTTGATAGAGTTGTAGAGGAAAAGACAAAGATATATAAAATGTGGTCATTATTCACACACAAAAAAAACAAGAAAATAAAGGTAACCTTTTTCGCTAGATAGATTTTTCTCAGATAACTAGCTAGTGAATATGGTAGGGCACCCCCCCCCCCCCATTCAAAATGGTGTAGCTACGCCCCTGTATATAGTCTGTTCCTGGTCTCGTACCTTTTCATCCTCATCCATGGTCTGGTCTTCTTTTGGTCCTGATGATGTGCTTGTTCCTGCCCCAGGGTCCTCCGCCGAATCTAGAAGTAACGTAACAGAATGACTGAATATATTCAATCGACCTATGAGGTGGTGTGGCGCAAATGGTTAGTCGTGAGGCTCTCATATGACTTTCGTCATAAGCGTGCGCTGGTTCAAGTCCTGTGCCTGACCTGACAAAAATTATTGTTGCTGCGTTGTGTGTAAGCATGCCCCTACCCTCTGTTCCCAATGCAGGCTCGGGTTCAGGGGAAAACACTCTGTTCCTTGGACAGAACGTTAACAGGAGGCCCCCTGTTTAAGCGAGTCACACCCTATGCACGTTAATAAGCTCCACTTCTCGCAAAAAGTAAGGTACTGTCTTCACGATAGGCTGCATAGCCCTTTGAAGATCACCAGAAGAAGAAGAAGAACCTGGAAAAATTTTGTTTCAGAGATTTTCATCCTTGATTGTTTTTCTTTGCAGATCTATCAAGTCCATTGAATCCAATTGTAAAGTACATGTACAAATAAATTGTCAATAAGAGTATTAGGTAATGATGAATGAGCTTATCCAGATTGCTTGTAAGAATTCTGCAGAGCAATAACAGAACAGAATGACTGATAATATTCACACTGGTACAAAGGAGCTTTTACAGCTTGCATCTTGGACCAATTTTCTTTAAAGGGGGTACCCAATGCTGAAACAATGTTAGTTCATTTAAAAGATCATGATTTTATTAGCAGAAAATCATCTGCCTGAAGTTTTTTAAAAATTCGTGTTGCCAGAAAATCCCCGAAATATGGTAAGATTTCAGGATATTTTGGCCCCTCAGCTGTGTCCCAATTTCAGCTAGGTAACCACAATGACGTCAAAGTGGTTACCCAGGTTCGCGTATTGCAGATGTGTTGCGCGCTAGACTGTACAAAATGCATTACACCTTGCGCGCATTTTGCTATAATTGCGCGACAAGGTAACCACTTTGACGTCATTGTGGTTACCTAGCTGAAATTGGGACACAGCTGAGGGGCCAAAATATCCTGAAATCTTACCATATTTCGGGGATTTTCTGGCAACACGAATTTAAAAAAAAATTTAAGGCAGATGATTTTCTTCTAATAAAATCATGATCTTTTAAATGAACTAACATTGTTTCAGCATTGGGTACCCCCTTTAATGGTTCCATCAAGTCCATTGGATCCAATTTTGTAATGATTCATGAACTTGTGTCTCCAGATAACTTGAAAAGCTGCACAGAATTGCTATGACGGTTTTTGGTATGAAGTGAACATACTTCATAAAAAACACACTTCATAAATTGTTCTGATTAGAGGTACATATCAAGTCTCAAAAATAGAATGAAAACAGACATTGATTTGAAAAACTGTCTGCTGACACAGATACTAATAAGTCAACCTGAGAGTAATATTAAAAGTTGAAGGGGTTAAAATGGACTTCCTTTACTACCCCTGAAAAGTTTACACTGGAATATATATACATCTAATCTTAAAAGAAATCACATATTGCTGATTTTTTTTTAAGGACTACTCTGTCTCCTTCAAATATTCGGTGTTAGACATAATGTAGCAGATATAGTACAGCTATATTTACACCTACCTTTCTGTTTCAAGCTGGCCCTCGTCTGATGGGATAAACCTTGGATCAGCTCCTTACTGTCTGCATGTCCTAAATAGCGCCCCCATGGGATCTCCGGGAGAAGTACAATGCGTTGGGGCGAGGGCAAGTGCAGAGTGTCCTGTTTGAAAAATAAACAAAAGATAAATCAACAAAAGTGGTACTCATTCCTTTAACAGAAATATTGTCATGTTGAAACATCACCATGCTATTACATGTACTTCCTGAAATCTAGTCTTTTTCCCCCATCATCTCGTTCGTCTGAAGGACAAGGCATATCTCAAAATACCTTATAATTTGGTTCTTCTCTGACAGCTGATTTAATAAAAACTAATGTGAGGATATCTCAATATTTAGGTTTCCTAGCTCAGTATTGCTCTCTTTCAGATTTCTGCTTGAAAAGACCTTTTTGTGACATATATACAAATACATGTATTCATATTCTTGGCTTCTGAATCAAACATTACACAGAATAAAACATAGGCAGCCCGATGAGAAATCAACTATGGTATAACCTGATTTTGCTAATATTTTGAACAGCCAATATCTTATTACACCTCCTCAAGATTCACCAACCTTTTTCTGCAACTTATGGACAAACTTGAGAGGGTTTCGAAGAGCTTCTCTCTGAGCCGTCACCAGTTTGTCCAAATCCTTGACAGCCTGTTTCCTCTGAGCCTCTAGAGTGGTGATGGTACGGAGCAGCATCCTGTAGCTGAAAGCCAAAGCCAGAGTAAAACCAAGAAATAAGTCAATGTCAAGGTACAATGAAGTGTTGGCATGACTTCACAAAGTGTGAAAGTAGGATTCACAACTGTACTTCCATAAATATGTCTCAATTACTTAAATTACGTTTGTTTTAAACCATTCTATCCAGGCAAATGTCATCTGTTATCAAGCCATTTTATATAGGGAATTCTATATGGAGAATATATAGAGTTTAAATTTTTTGTTGTTGCAATGAAGCACTAATTCTGATTCTTCTCATCAGATGGGACACTTATTATCTGGAATGCATTACAGAAAACAGAAAACTGGGAATAAAATTCTAGAAATGTACTCACTCTTTATTCCCTTTGAGTGCCATGTGATCAGATTCATAGTAGAAAGGTTCGCCTTCATCCACTTCTTCCGCATACCACTCCTCACCCTGGAAACCAACACTCTCCTCTTCCTGCACCCTCCACTCCCTTATCTTGGCAGCTACTTCGTCAGAGATCTCTGTCACATCGTCCACCTCCTTGGCCTGCTTCTCTGCAGCAAGCAACTCGCTGACGGTTGGGGCAGGATCTGCCTCCGGCAGAGACTGTGCATCCGCTTCTTCTTGTTGACTAACAATACCCTCCTTCTGAGCCGAAGAAGTGCCTGTGGAGATTGGTGGAGGAATGGGTTCTGTCTCCATGGCAACAACATTCACCTGCTCCTGCTCTTGGGCTCCATTGAGATCAGGAGCACCATCCACTGCAGGAGCCCTTCCTGATCTCAAGCCCTTCCTAGGTGACACTGCAGGACTATCTCTGGGGGATTTCATTGGACTTCGACTTTTCTTTACTTTGAGTGACATGGATGAGCTAGCCAATGTTTCATCATCATTGCACAAGGTATCCTCCTTTGTGGTTTGAACATCTTCTTCTTTCCTCGCTCTGGTTGTCCTTGTGGGAGATTTAGGAATTTCTTTTGGCTCATCAAAGTCTTTGCATATATCCCTGCGAGCAGGGATAGATTTCTTCCGCTTGTCTGACTGATCTTCTGTTTTATCTTTTCCTGAAGTGATCTTGTCTTCAGTTAACTCTTTGTGACCTGAAGCTGTTGAAGCAATCTCTTCACTGGAGTTCTTGTCCTGGGTATCTTTACTCTCTGCAGACCCAGGATCATCAGAGGACTTCTGTCCACTTGGCTGTCTAGCCCTTCTGGGACTCATTCGAAGAGGTGGACTAAGAGCTCCTCTTGAGGATGGCTTGCTTGATGTCTTCACTGTAAGTTCTCCAAGATCCAAATTAATTTTCTGCAGTTCTACTTTGGATGATTCTGCCTTCCTGCTTTTCTCTGGACTTCTTGGTGGACTTCGAAGTTTGGGAATGTCCCCTTTGTCCTTGTCCTGGGTACTCCTGGAAGATCTGCTATGGTCCTTGCTCTTTTGGTGTTTGGATGTTGGTTCACCTATACCTTTGTCTCCATCATCCTTCTCCGAATGATCATGTTTTATGTCCTGCTGAGCTGGCTGATGTGACTGCACTAACGATTCTTCATCTCCATCTATTCCTTGTCTTCCAGAGCGGGTTCTCCTCCGAGATGTACCACCGAGTTCTTTTGCTGCAGATGCACTCTCCTCCAGTTTCTTTTGCTCCTTCATAACACTGACTTGTTGTTTTGTATCCTTTACTTTGGTCTTCACTTCCTTGTCCTCTTTCTCTTTCAGGTTGGTTTCATGCTTCTTTTCTCTAGGAGATTTACCTTTCTTCTCTGAAAATTTGTCCCTCTTCTCACTGTCATCTTTTTCGTCTTTTTCTTGGGTCTCCTGTTTATCCTTTTCCACATCACCTTCTGCCAAGCGACCTGAACGTCTCCTTCTTTTGCTGGAAGTTTCTCCTGAAGGTTCCTCAGCAGGGGACAAGCCTCTTTTTTCATGCTTATGTCCACCTTCTGTGTTTCTACCACCCCTTGGAGACAACTTTGGAGGTTCTGGAGACTTTCCACTACCGCTGCGCTTCCCTGTCCTTGTGATCCGAGGCAGCTCCAAGACAACCAGGTCCTCTGAAGGTTTCCTTGATCGTGTGGCCCTTTCTTCTGGCTCTAGTATCAACTCTGCATCTGGACTGATAGGGCGACCAGACAGTTTCCTCGATCTGGTGTTCCGCTCCTGAGGCTCCTGCATCAGCTCTGCGTCGGGGCTGGTAGGGCGCACAGACGAGGACCTAGTTGCTCTTCTCATGATGAGCTACAGCCGGATAAATTCAACTCCAATTTGGAATACCTACATGTAAATGGAATGAAAAAAAAAAAGTGACAATAATATGGGTAGTATAGCAAGGTGTACAAGAAATCAGAAAGGTTTGATGCAGTTACAGAATTTTGGAAATTTTTACAAGATGATCACGCTGACATTTGGCACTCCATAAACTAGTAAATCTATAGAAGTTCTATCTCTGCAACCCCCCCCCAAAAAAAAACATGCCAAAACAACAAAACAAAAACGGCAACAAAATAACATAAACACACACATACACATCCTCTCTAGTCAACCCACGTTTAACCCCCCCCCCCCCATGTACACACCACTTATACATTAACAAAGTTATTTGAAATAAAGGCATCATGAAAAAGGAAACTACTATTCTGGGCATTTAGCTCCATACAGTAGCGCTTCATTCGTCACAAGCATTGCTATTGGTGTCTTCATTCCCCGTCCATAGTCTTAGATTTTGTATTCAACTGCTCAAGTGTGTGTGTGAAAACGAACGAGTGGCCGTTGATATAGCCAACATATCTTTGTACTCCTGCATATCTGTACCTATATGGTAGGCGAGGGAGTGTAGTGACTGAGAGAGGGGAAGATCGTGAGGGGGGGGGGGAGCTTTAGCATTTTATGCTCTAAATATTGCGATCTGGAAAGATTTAGAGATGTTTTGACATTCGAATGTTTATGATGTGCAATTAAATTCATAAATCGACAAACATAAATCGGTGAAAGTGAATGTGCAGTTTTAATTTAAATAATTTAGATTTCATTCTGAAATTCCTCTGCCTCAGGCTGAATTTTTTTTGAGATATAGCCTTAAAAGTGTCACAAATGTACGCATCTTTAAGGGCAATTTTAACACCTTTCCGCTTAATTCCGATTATTAAATTTCATATAGACTTAAATACTAACAATCATGAAAGATGGCTCTAAGCTAGGAAATATAGCCAACCAAAGTAGATCTAGTGGGCACACACAGCCAGTAAAGAAATTGTCATCTCAGTTCTGGTAATTTTGGCAATAAATATGTTCGCTTGAACCTTGTTATATCATTCATGTGCACTTTTTCAAAGTTACATTTGGGTCTGCGAAAACTACTTATTAAAAACTTACACTAGTCTGTAATAGAATATCCTCCATTGTAGATCTATACCCAGACATTGTAATTCCGGACAGGTTGTTAATCCGGACAGGTCATTCTTAAACAAAAAATCGAACAACTTTTCATGCAAATTGTCACAAATCTTTCACAGGATAGGTTGAAAATCATGTGAATTGCAAATATTCACTGGTTTTAGTGTTACATAATGCATGTTTGTTTTAAAATCTGACGGCAAAATTGACAGGCTAATTTTTGTTAAGTGTCTGGAAATGCAACCCCCCCCCCCCCCCATCTTACCACTTATACCTAGACTATGTTATGTAGATATAGGCCTACAGTAACAAGCTTATCTGAAGAATGTACGTATCCACTCACACTTATGCGAGGTTATTGGAGATAACCTCGCACTCTGTACCTTCATACCGTGAGCAATTGCCTTCCATAGCAAGTGTGTGATATCTTGCACATATGTGTGCGGCAGAGGAGCAAGATCACCGACCAAAAACAGCCCAAAAATTTCACTTGATCAAGATGATAAAGATCCTATCAAAGGATCTGGCATGAAATTTGATATTCTATCATTCTAAAATGTAGAAGGAAGTATTTTCTCAAAATTGGTGTTTTTACCTCTTCAACTTTGAGGTCGGGACAGGCCGAAATTGACACAGCTCCATATAGTGATGGTCCCGTGAGTGGTACGTATCCACGGTTATGCAATAAAAAGGAATTTGATTTGTTTCCTCGTTTGGAAGAATGTTTTTCAGAGAGCGCGTATTTGTCATGTTTGTTGTGGCGACATCGAAGCTCGCTTCAAAGAGAAGCTGTCTGTTAATATATGACTCCATCTGTTTGAACCTCCTTGACCTTGGTTCGACATAATAGGATGGGGGGGGGTTGCATTTCCAGAAACTTAACAAAAATTAGTGTCAATTTTGCCGTCAGATTTTACGAAAAACATGCATCAAGTAACACTAAAACAGTGAATATTTGCAATTCACATGATTTTCAACCTATCTTGTGAAAGATTTGTTACAATTTGCATGAAAAGTTGTTCGATTTACTGTTTAAAAATGACCTGTCCGGATTAACAACCTGTCCGCAATTACAACGTCTAGGTCACTTATACATGTATAAGCTTATCTGAAGATAACCTTGTACTCCAGACTAGCTTTTATGCACTTATACATGTACAAGCTTATCTGAAGATAACCTTGTACTCAGACTAGCTCTTCTACGGGTGAATAGGCTTCAATAGCTATTGTGTGTATCAGCAGGCCCTTTTCCAGGCTAGATCATTCATACAGGAGAGGAAAATAATCATTTAAAATTTCACTTTCAATTTTGAATCCCCTAATTTGTGGCACAGTAAGAGTGGAAGAGTCCATGAATCAGGTAATCCAGCAAATTTAAGAAAATTAAATCTTGCTTAGAGCAATTTTGTTGTCTGTTTTTGACTGCTGCAACAGTGAATGTTGGACACAGTCCCACATAGGCAAGGGCCCATGAGTGGCTTTTATGGGTGAATAGGCTTCAATAGCTTTTGTGTGTATCAGCAGGCCTTTTTCCAGGGTAGATCCACACCACGTAATGCTATAGTGGTCATGTTGACCACTACGCGGGACGAATGCAAAAATACTGGGGGTCGTTTCATCAAATCAACTCCATGACAGTCATAACTTTGTCGGCGATCTACGGAAATGTCATGGACTTGACAAACTGTTTCACGAAGACATGATAAACGACATCTCAATGATATCGATACTCATCGGCTAAAAAACATAGTCTATATCACAGTCCATTGGATTTATCGTCAATTACCCAAACAGACTTTGAGGCTCAGTTTTCTCCAAACTGTTCCAAAATGTCAAAAAAGGCAGCGAAAATTAATACTGGTTATACAAACATCCCGTTTACATGAAAAGATGTGTTACTTTTGGCATCTTAGAATTTATAAAATTGAGAAAACTTGAGGATGCATTTGCGATGTACGAATCTAGATTTGTAAATAAGAGGATACCGTAATTGACTAATTATGGAAAGAAGACCCAAATCGTGCACACTTTAGAGAAAATTATTAAATAAAGATATTTTATGACCCAATTCTTAATATTTAGTTATAAAAAATACATTTGATATTGTTTATATCAAAGGATTGCGAGAAAAGGGAAAAATAAAGGTAAAATACATACATGATAAATTGTCGTCGTTTAAATTGGTCTGTATACAGACTGTTCCGTTTTAGACGCTTTTTCTATGGTAGACCGATGTGGGTATTTTTAATATTAATCTCACATACTTGTTGGGGGTCAAGAAGTCATAAAAACATATTGTCCGTCTGTAAAATATTATAATAAAAACATTAGTAAAACTATTTGATAAAAATAATGATAAAGAAATGTGCGTGGAGATCAGGAAATAATTTTCTCTTAAATTACATTTTTCATTTTTTCGCAGCCCATAGACTAACTAAAAGCTGGCTTGTGATGGCGTTCTAAAAAGATATGACAGGTTTGGGGTACCGACAAGTCACTTGTCAGGGAAGTTGTCGCTGATCTTCGCAAATACGGCTTTGTGAAACGGTTAGCGGACAAGTTGAGCGACAGCGTCGAGATGTCGCTGATCTTGTCGTTATGACGGTTTGATGAAACGACCCCCTGGTCATTTTCTATCGCATGTACTTAAGGTATGGGGGGAAAAATTAGATAAATATTTAAAATACTTCCTTTCAAATTCAGCTCTTTAAAATCTCACTCCTACCTTAAATGGCCGTTAGGAAGAACTTCTGATATTTCCAGCAAAATCCAAAGTCAAAATCATGTCCAAAACCTAAGAAATCCCCGCCAATTTTTTTCGCGATCGCATGTTGTTTTCCTGCTGCCGATGTTTTTAGACTAAATCGGCCAATAAAATTTTGTCCACAACGAAACTCGGTATCGCGTGCACATTGATCTCTACGATCGCACACACGGAAAATCGGGACTTACGTGTGCGTGATAGGAACCGAACTTTTAACGACCGAATTTTTTAGCGGGAGATGTCAGCGCTTGCGGCGATCAGGAAATGTACATGATGACTTGCGATACCCCGTTTCGCCAGAAGTGACAGTAAATTACGGATTTCATTTTTGGAATTATCTTTTCCAACATCGGTGAGTTGAATTTATTGTATTTCATGAATATGTTGGTGTCGTTTTTTGTAAATTAAATGCAGATTATGAGTGAATGTTAGTGACTTTTGTGCAGTGGTGTTTTGAAAGTGTCGAGGTGGATGACTGCCTAGAGTCTACACACTAAGTATAGTAAAGTCGCTATGAGTGGGTAGATCATTCATACATGAGGAAAATAATTATTTAAAATTTCATTTTCAATTCTGAATCCCCTAATTTGTGGCACAGTACACTTATACATGTACAAGCTTATCTGAAGATAACCTTGTACTCAGACTAGCTCTTTTATGGGTGAATAGGCTTCAATAGCTATTGTGTGTATCAGCAGGCCCTTTTCCAGGCTAGATCATTCATACAGGAGAGGAAAATAATTATTTAAAATTTCACTTTCAATTCTGAATCCCCTAATTTGTGGCACAGTAAGAGTGGAAGAGTCCATGAATCAGGTAATCTAGCAAATTTAAGAAAATTAAATCTTGCTTAGAGCAATTTTGTTGTCTGTTTTTGACTGCTGCAACAGTGAATGTTGGACACAGTCCCACATAGTCATAGACATAGGCATGCGCATGATAGGCAAGGGCCCATGAGTGGGCACAGTAAGAGTTGAAAAGTCCATGAATCAGGTAATTAGCAAATTTAAGAAAATTAAATCTTGCTTAGAGCAATTTTGTTGTCTGTTTTTTTACTGCTGCAACAGTAAATGTTGGACACAGTCCCACATAGGCAAGGGCCCATGAGTGCGTCTAGGTATACAGTTAGATTATTCACACATTACACACACACGAACGTGTGGGACTGAAATAAAGTGAAAGTCGATGGCTAAGCCTGTACTCTGTAGTATAAGGGCAGCCTTACAACTGAATATTTATCTCTTACCTGGGTCAAAATCAGTCCGATATGGTCCTTGTGCTTAAACACATCTTTTAATTCCTGAATCTGATTTTGAATTCGGCCCTTATTCTCTCTTTTTTACCCTAGGGCTAGCTTTAGTTGAGCGATTGATTGAAATTGAGGAAACTTGTTTTTTTTTTCCTACTATTATATAGGGCTAGGTTAGTTGCTGCTCGATCGCACACGCGCTACACACATTTTTAATCGCATGATGGTCAAGACTGAGAACAAGAGAGAGAGAGGGAGAGAGATCGGACGACGCATGCTATGCTGTACATGTAGTTCTATGCGCAGGCTAGGCCCCTGGGAACGATTTTCTTACTGGGGACGCTGCGAACATAATTTTTTGCAATCTCGTCCTTTTTATTCAGTTGCTTATCTAAGAATTATGGCGCCGCCCGCGGGGAAAACAATGAAGTTGCGCCCCTACCCCCCCCCCCCCCCCCCCCCCACACCCAACGGATGGGGGCTAACTCAGCACTAGGACGAACTCGGCCTTGGCGGAAAATCGCCGCGGAGTGAGCCCAGAGAGTTAAAGTGATTGCAAACATTTGTGTTGAATTTCGCATTTAATTACACATTTCAAAACACTTAAATTCAAACTATTTGATATCAATGTGTAAAATGATTAGCAAAGAAGTAATGTTGACAATTTCAAGAAGTAAAATTATGCAAAACATGAAATTTAAGGCTAAAAATGGGTACGGTGCGTAGCGTGGACTTCAACTCTTGAAACATAGTCACCGCGCAGTGCCGAGTTCGCCCTATAGTGCCGAGTTAGCCCGACCCCCACCCAACTTATCCATGTTATTGTACAAGCGAGGGAGCGGTATATTTTTTTTGCATTTTTAACCCCCAAACGCAATTTCTATGCAATTTACCTAGGATAGTTTGTATTTGAGCACTGTTATCGAGGTATAGAGCCCCGAATTTCGAACATTGATAAAGGGTTTTCTATAATTCACTTCCTTAAATGGGGCGCAACATTTAGGAAGACAACCGAAAGTTGACATTTCTTTCAAATGACGAACCTTTGCAACAGCAATTTCATACACTTAATCCTATATTAATTTTGGGCGCAATATTTAACAAGAGGATGATGAAACTTACATGATGACGAGCAAAGCAACGAGAACTATTTATCAATCTTGAGCCCTTCGATGACACTCTATTCTATACTTGGGAGCAAAATTACGAGATCAGGGAGCAACATTATGCGAGGAAGCAAAGCGATCGAGCTTCAGAAAATTGTTGTATTTCAATCCCTTCAACAAAGTATATCTAATTTCTATTTCTATTAATGCATTTACCCTGCGGATTGGGAGTGCACAATCCGAATGATCGCAATTTTCTCCTCTTTTTCTTTCTCTTTTTTGCGTTTTTAGGTTAGTGTCGCCCGGGGCACGTGCGCCCCTGTCCCCCGTAGATACACCACTGCTACTATTACACATTGTTTCGCTAAGTCCTAGGCAAAGCCAAAATTTCGGCAGAGGGAGGGGAGGGATGCAGATCCTGAAACCAACGTTGCCTGCAAAGATAACATTTATTGTAGGTCATTCTGCGAACTCATGCACCAGGGTTGAAATCAACTTTAAATCGCCTTGATTTTTTCTAATAAAATCACCAATTTGAGTAAAAAACAAAGAAATAAGAAAATTCGTTGTTGATGCGACTTAACAAAAAACACTCAAAAATTATTGTCTCATTTTTCTTATTTTTTGGCTTAAATTTTTGGCTTCATCATGTGAGAGTTGATGTATTCATTTTGTATAGTGAACAACATTAAGGGCTATAAATCGATTTAAATCAAATAAATCTATTTTTTTCAACCATGCAATACACACAATTTGCATTATTGTAGTAACATGAACATGTACGTGGAAATAAGGAAGGAAATCCGTTCATAACGTGACAAAATGTGTTGTCCTAATTGTTTGTGCGAGTGTGCGAAGCGAGCGATCGCAACTGAAAATGTGAATGTATTCTTTTAGGTTCCAAACTTTAATGGCACTTTCTGTATTATTGCTCTGGGCAAAAAGTAACATTGCCCCCATCCCACCCCTTTCCCATACCTACATGAAACTGCGAAGGAGCGAAGCGACCGAACTGCAAATTCTTTTTTGCATTATTAAGCCTTAAAAAAAAAATTCTTAAGCGTTTTAAGGCCACCGCACACCTTACGATCGGTCTGCGATCCGATTTCAGAAGAAAATGAAATATCATTTGACAAATCATTTAAAAACGAAAAAATATTTTTGATTGAGAGTCTGAATAGTCATACAGATAGTAACATCGATAATACGGCCTTTGCCGAGTTTTCTAGTCGGTGAAATGGCCAAATCGGCTCCGAGTCGTAGTGACGTCACAAAAAGCGGACGACTGCCTACGATTTGAAACAAATTTTGCCCTTATTCTCTGTAGAAAGCTGACAGCTCACCAAAACCCTATATTTTGGATTCATATTACTTTTCAGAACCTGAATAAGGTAGATTTCATTTGTTATAATGCCAATATTTGATGCCATAGCGATTTATTTCACAAATCGGATCGCAGACCGATCGTAAGGTGTGCGGTGGCCTTTACTTGCAGAAGAAAATCGCAAGCGATCACTGCGTCGACCGGTACAGTTTCGAGTTTTGGAAAGTTTGGAGTTTTGGTGAGCTGCTGGAGGCATTTCAAAGGATCATCCATTGCCCAGTTTTCTAAAAAAGAGTGAGGTCCGCTCCAGATTTTTTATTTTTTAAAAAATATTATACGGTGGCACTCCCCCTCCACTATACTACTCTCAAACCTTCCAATTCATTCTGCCTCTCTTTGAAGTGGACCCAGGCGTGGCCTCATCACGATTGTTATACATTTACTTCTATTATTACCGCCCTCTAAGCACCATGATTGCCCCTACGGCCAAGTGCTGATGCCTAGAATTTTTGAAGATACACTGTATTCCTATAAATTACATTGCCGTCAAGGGCAACAGAATATAATTTCGCACAACCTAAATGGTCGCCCTCACTCCTTCAAAAAGTATATTCGGGGGGGGGGGGCTGGGAAAAAAAAAAATTTTTTTTTTCCATTATGGAGACCAGACCGCCCTGTATTTCCTCTTACCCATCGGTCCTTGAGTGCCATCCTGTCTTTTTCACTCTCTCTCTCTCTGTCTCTCTCTCTCTCTCACTCACTTCCAGCTCTCTTCCTTCTGGTTTTTTTTCTCTTCAGGCTTCATTCCATTTCCCTTTTTTTCCTTCTTTTTTCCCCTTCCCCTCCTTTTCTTCCCCATTCTCTCCCTCTTTTATCATCTGTTTTCAATGTTTCTCTTCTTCTGCGCCCTAAAGGGGTAGGGCAGCCCCCCCCCCCCCCGTGGATCCGTCTATGGAGTTTAACTATCATTATTTTAAAATAAGGGGAATGAAAATGATAATTATACAGCCTATGCCAAGCGAACGACCATGCAGAGTTATGATTTTTTTTTTTTAATGTAACCTAGTGGTTTATAGATTTAAAATGTCAGGGAGCAAAGCAAGCGAGTGCTAACCAGTTTCAGTTAAAAAATACAGTTTATAGGATTATGTAAAGCAAGCTAGCGCTTTTCCATTAGGCTATGTTAATTATGTTCCCCTCATCATCTTTGATATTAATGTAGGCTAAATACATGCAGCCTATAGTCATCGTCGGTATTGTACGGGTAGGGGTCAACCATCCCAGTATAGCTTCCTGTGTGAGCATGCTAAAGGGATTACCCCATCAAGTATCAAGTAACCCCGTAGACCGACGGCCCGCGAGACCGACATTTACAAAATGTTCACTAGACCGACAAAACAAAGAAATATACAAGATAGAAACAATGTCGTCTGTAGTGAGCTGTCTACCTCGATCATGGGCTGTCGGTCTAGTGAATGTCAGAAGGCCAATGAGACCGCGACTTTGTAGGTGTAGAGGGCTGTCGGTCTAGTGGGCAGTAGCCGCCAGGGTATGGGCCTTATTAATAAAATCCACGCACAAGCGCTTTTGGGAAAAGAAAAAGTAAAGGATAGCTTTCGTGTTCTGATATTACGTTTCTTCATGACTGTTTTATAATTGATAATAATGTCACCTTTGCCGAAAAGGGATAAGAATCTGCTAAAAGAACATAAAATAATGTGAGTTAGTGAATCAAACTGGCGAATTTCTTTTTTACATAAAGAGGAAAAATCAAGGTTAAGTTCATAATAAGTGTTCTTGGGAATTTCACTTTCACCTTTTATCACTATTTCTTTATCAACGCTATCGTCTAAATGTACGATTCTCAGAAAAGGAAGTGCAATTCAGGAGAAAAAACCCTGCTCTTTGTTGCCTTCATCTTTATACCACAAAAATAAGGGTTTTCAACCTGTAAAGTGGAAAATAGGCCTAACACATGTAGATACATGAAGATACACGTGTAGATCTACACCTATAGGAATAGGTAGGTCAATCATAATAGACCCCGTTCTCACTCACTTTGAAAGTGGACTTTTGGAGCGGTCTATCTAAGACCCGTTCCTCAGGAACGGTTCTTAGGTGAGTGTGAACGGTCAAAGTGGTCCAGGAAGTGGTCTTCTGGACCGCTCCAGAAGACCACCTCGGGGAGGTGGTCTTGAGGAACGGGTCTTATTAAGAGCGGTATGGACCGCTCTAAACGTGCAATGTGAACGAAAGCGTACTTCAACCGGAAGTGAGCCAGTGACGTTCCGCGCACAAAACAAAGCAAAAGCAATCGATCGGGCAGCCGGCAGGCACGCTACGGTACATCAGTTTGTATTCCGCGCGAAAAATTTGACCCGCTGAACTGAGCTGCCATAGCAACAAGGCCACTTTGAATCGTGGAGCGGTTTGAGCGAGAAAAACTGCTCGGAGTGTGAACGCTAGCAAACCGTTCCTCAAGACCCGTTCCTCTGGAGCGGTCTAACTAAGACCACTTTCAAAAGTGAGTGAGAACGGGGTCTAAGACCACTTTCAAAAGTGAGTGAGAACGGGGTCTAAGACCACTTTCAAAAGTGAGTGAGAACGGGGTCATAGTTATCATGTAGGCAAAGAGAATGCGAGGGAGAATGTTTATGAAATAAAACAATAATTTACAAGCGAACCATCGAAATAGATTGTCATTAAATAAGTTTACATTGTATATGATTTGCTTACATTTACACATAAAATTAGTGGACATGAAAGCCTTTTACCAATAAATAATGAGACGCTGAAATATCGTAAAACCTGCAGACTTTAAAATCATTACAATACAATTCAGGGTTAATATTTCGTTAAAAGGACCACACAAAGTAAATTGCAGTAAAAGTTTAAGAAAATTTTCTTTTAGTGTGTAGGCGTGATACTGTGGACAAAATTAAACGATAAACAGAAAATGAAGAGTGCAAATCATTAAATCTGAGAGAAACCTTTATGTACAAAGTGAGGTAAAATTAACAGCTAATGAAATAAAGGCCACCGCACACCTTACGATCGGTCTGCATCTGCGATTAGATTTCAGAAGAAAATTTGACAAATCATTTAAAAACAAAAAATATTTTTGATTGAGGGTCTGAATATTCATACAGATAGTAAAATCGATAATACGGCCTTTGCCGAGTTTTCTAGTTGGTGGAATGGCCAAATCGGCTCTCAGTCGTAGTGACGTCACAAAAATCGTACGACTGCCTACGATTTGAAACTAATTTTGCCCTTATTCCCTGTAGAAAGCTGATGGCTCACCAAAACCCTATGTTTAGTATTCATATTACTTTCAGAACCTGAATATAGGTTAAATTTCATTTGTTAAAATGCCAGTATTTAATGCCATAGCGATTTATTTCACAAATTGGATTGCAGACCGATCGTAAGGTGTGCGGTGGCCTTTAGACAAATGGTGGTAAGTATATGAAAAGATAGTAGTAAAGAAATCTAACTACGGGTTGTATGACACATGCTCCGACAATCATAATATTGCTCCGCGGTAACTTCGTAGTTTGCAGGCACAAACCCTGCATGATCAGTCGTAAAAAAAGTGTCTGCACTGTAAGACTACCATAGGCCATGTACTATAGCTGCTCCTGTATTGACACGACCAGAAGGTAGCTGAATTAGGCTTCTTTCAAGACACAATAATTTTCTGATAAAGTGTCAAGTTAGGGTCTGTGCTTGCAGACTATAGTGACACGACCGTTGTTGTTGTTGTTATTTGTTTTTATTTGGCAATTAGTCAAAACTGACTATTTATGCCACAAATGTTATTTTTAGAATTCTAACAATTTTTTTTTCAGAAGGTACATTGTATTTTTATTAAAACTGTATTTACGTAAAATAAGAAAAGGAAATCATATTGCTCATCGCAAAATCATTGAAAGATACCATCCCACCAAGCGGACACTTGGGCACTTTTCCCACCTTTTCAAAGATGCCGTCTTACCAATCCTCGAGATTTTCGGCCAAAGGAGATTTGGCCTAGGTCACTCAGGCATAGGGTGGGGGTGTCAGTGATCGAATGGCTATGGGGGTGATATGACCGATAGTTTTGTATTAATTTGGTAAATTCAATTGACATTATGATAAGGCAAAAAGATGAGGCTACAGTAATGAAAAAGTGCAACGATCGGTTAGTTATTTTCAAGTATGCTAATAGTCTATACTTACATGTAGGTTAGCTTTACATAATGCTTAGGTCATACTAAGTACAACCAAATTAAGGAGACAAGATGAGCCTATATATTAGCTCTTTATCTGATATATATATACATATATACACACAAACATATTTCTTTCATATACATATATACATACATACATACATACATATATATATACATATATATATATATATATATATATATATATATATATATATATATATATATACATACACACACATACACGCATATATATATTTTTTTTCTTACATCCCCCCCCCTCCCTTTCTCTTTCTTTTTTCATTTATTTATTTACTCAGTTACGTTCGACTGCTTGCTTGCTACAGGGAAAGAAGTAGCGTCAGACAGGGAACTGGATTTCCCTAGACTTCCCTGTAAGACGACCTCAAAGTCCTACTCCTCTCCCCGGAGACAGAGCTTGTCAGTCGAAGGAAGAGAAGAGAAAATACAAAAACAAAACTAAACTAAACAAAACAGAAACGGGGGAAAATTTAGAAGCACTTATACATAGTCATATCATATTCAATTTGTATTGCATTTTCTTAGGTAGAAAAAAAAAAAAGCTGAATTAGGCTTCTCTCAAGACACAATGATTTTCTGATAAAGTGTCAAATTAGGGTCTGTGCTTGCAGACTAGTAACTTCGTGCACTAAGCGAATTCTAAACGTCAACCCCGGACCAAACATTATACCTAATCCTAACCCTAACCTAAAACCCAATTGCAACCCTATAAGTAACACTAACCCTCTGACGAAACAAAGACCCGAGTATTATTGTTGCCAGATCATATGTCGGAGCACCATAATTAGGCTGTGCCATGGGCGCTAATCCAGGGGGGGGGGGACAGGGGGACATGTCCCCCCACCTTTCGAAGTTAGACGAATGTCCCCCCACCTTTTTGAATAACCTTTTTATTTTTTATTTTTTATTTTTTTGCTTGTCAGAAAATTTTGAAGGCAAATGTCCCCCCCCCCCCCCCCCCCCATTTCAAAATGGATTTGCGCCACTGGGCTGTGTTAGGCAACGACATCCTACTCTTAAAACTCTTAAAAGATTTCATTCATCAATTTACCACTGTAAACAGCTTCTGTTAAGCCCGGCTCAATTGAGGTGTCATTTTGCTGACGTTATTAGGACCGCGTCAGTGACTTGTACAGTCTTTTGCGCATCATGAAAGTGTGATATCATTTCAAAAAATGACTGCAAAATGAAAAGTGCAAACAATACTTTTTAAAACTGGTGTATGGGTTGTCTTCACAGGCTCCATTAGCTGAGGTAAATGACGTAATCGAAATGACGCCTCATTGAGACCTGTACATCATCTACGTACGCGAAAACGGATAAAAAGGGTACTTTTCAGCATTAGGCGCGTAACCCGGGTTAGGGTCTCAAAAACAGCCAAAATCAAGAAAAAGGGTATCACATTCAGAGGTAATGCAGAAGAAGATCCGCGGAATGGGGTATAAAAAATGAGAGATGTCAGACGGTTTTCCCTGTTTAGGGTATCAAAACTACTCCTACTCGACTCCTACTGCAAATTCCCGTTTAGGGTGATTTTCAGAAAGTGATCTACGCGGATGATGTACAGGTCTCAATGAGGCATCCCCCTCCCCCTCCCCCCCCTCCCGGGGGAATTAGGCCTATAAAATAATGAACTACACTGAGTTGTTAATCAAACAAATTTTAATATGTTATTTTTTTCAAATCGGACAGGGGACCACGTGGGTCCTATAACACTTGGGTCATTATATATGAGATCCAAGGGACAGTTTCTGGAAACCGTCACTGTAGTCGAAGGCCAACAGCACACATCCGACTGTGATACGATTTTGAAATAAATTGAAGTTAAAGGGAAAGTTCACCCTGAAGATTACTTGAGTTTAAAAAATGCAGAAAAAATAAAGAAAAATATTGGCGAAGGTTTGATGAAAATCGGTCAAATAATAAAAGAGTTATGAGTATTTAAAGTTTTGGATTCGTGACGTCACATGCGAGCAGCTGCCCATTGGTCATGTAATAAATATTCCATATATTCGCATTTTTTTAACGTTCCACGATAAATTAATATTGTTTCTTTTCAGAATCTAGTATTGAATAACATTTCTGACAATATATCAAATGCACAGACGAAAATATTCTAAATTTTCTGAGAAAACTGTATTTTATGGAATATTTATCACATTACATAACGGAGGAGCTGCTCGCATGTGACGTCACAAAATCAAAACTTCAAAAGTCCATAACTCCGTTATTCTTTAACGGATTTTGTCCAAACTTTCGCCAATATTTTTCTTTATTTTTTCTGCATTTTTTAAACTCAAGTAATCTTCAGGGTGAACTTTCCCTTTAAGTACCGTGAAATAAGAATATTTGCATTTAATTCTTTTTCTCACTGAGGTTCCTAAAGGTTTAATGTGAACAGTAAAATCGAAATTACCAGGTATCGCAGGCCTTTCAGTCGAAGAAAATGCCCAAATCGGCTTCATATCGAGGCCAGTCTTGCAACTGGACCGACGTCACAAAGATTCGCTGCCGGTTTGGGCCTTTTTCTCAGATATCAAGGCCCTTTGTAATCTGCACTATTCATAATACTATCAGGACCCTCACTCATGAGTCATGCCACTTTCACAAATGGTTTCATTCATCATATCTGGGGCCCGTTGTACAAAACTTGCGTTTGAACGCAACTCAGGAAAATCAAACGCAACTTTATTTTCAGCCAATCAGAAGTGCGCATTTAGGACTTGCGTTTGATTTTTAGGAGTTGCGATTAAACGCAAGTTTTGTGCAACGGGTACCTGATCATAATACAAGTTCTTCCAAAGTCGCATCGCTGTCAGATCATACAGTGTGCGGGCGGGTTTGCCGTCACATTCATATGCGTTTTAATCCCACAGTAGGCGTTTCGATAAGATGTCTTTTGTTTTGTTCTGTTCTGTTACGATCGGTCTACGATCCGATTTCGAGAGAAAATGTAATAGCATTAGATATAAACAATTAAACACATAAAATATGTTTGATTGAGGTTCTGAATAGTTACATAGATAGTAAAATCGAAATAAAGGCCTTTTACGAGCCTTCTAGTCGGAGGAAAGGCCAAATCGGCTCCGAATCGTAGTGACGTCAGAGCAGTCCTGTGATTGTCTACGATTTGAAACTGATTTGGCCCTTATTCCGGATTTACGACTGACATCGAACCAAATTCCTATGTTAATTGAGTGTTCATATTATTGTTCAGAACCTGAAGCAGGTAGCTTTCACTTGTTAAAATGCCTATATATATTTAATGCTATTGCGATTTATTTCCAAAATCGGATCGTAGTCGATCGTATCGTGTGCGGTGGACTTAAAGTGAACGGTATGAAATCGTAAGCGGGGTTGTCTCGTCAGCCTCCGTCGTATCTTCCTCTTCCATATCAGTCTCTCGATCGAATATCTGAAGTTTCTCTCTAAGGCACTCGATGAGTCCAAGAGGTATTAGAAGCAAGACAACTGCGACTCCACAAAGCAATCCACCAAGGATCGTAAGCGCCGTTCGGAGACCAATCAAAGACGCGATCGGGGCAACCGCCAGATTAATAGCACCCGCTAGGGAATTTGTGAAAAAGAAGTAGAGCGCGAAAATGACAGTCTTGCACTCGAGGGGAGTGAGATCCGAGATGAGAGCAAGATTGACGACATGGAACCAGTCGGTGACGGCGATGAAGACACCGCATAAAGCAACTGCAGTTGTAACCGGAGTTTGGTAGATCAAAGGCCCCACTATCAGAGCAACAATCTGGAGAAGAAAATAGAGATAGAAGTACATGTAGTGATGACATACATTTGATGTTTTGTTTAGAGAATAAAAGTTGATAGGTCAATAATTGTTCTTCAACTTATATCCATAGTGACATGAATGAGTGGATGAATGAATGAATGAATGAATGAATGAATGAACTTTATTGCCAAAACTTGATCATAATACAGTGCTCATTGGAAATACTTTTTTTTTTTTTTTTGGGGGGGGGGGGGGGGTAACAGACTGTGAACCACAAGGTATGGGGTTCGAATCCCTGTCGCAGGACTAAATTAAATGTCGTTTGGTAAGACATTAATCTACAATTGCCAAACTTGACCCAGGTGAGGTACATGGGTATACCTGGCAGAACCATGAACGTTGAAATGGCAGCCGGCCTAAAGCGGGGTATTAACTCTGGACCGCCAGGAGAGGCAAATGTACAAGACTTGAGCGAAATACAATAACCCATTATTATAAATCTTATCTTATCTTATCTTATCTTATTATAATTATTATTATAATTATCACTATTATTATTATTATCATTATTATTATAAGTAGTAGTAGTAGTAGTAGTAGTAGTAGTAGCAGCAGTAGTATAAACAAGCGTCAATAGTGCATGAACAAGCTCTATCATTATAATGTCAGTTTTCAGCAAACCGTAATTTTCTGTCACAACCCCGGCTTAGATATTTGCCATTGTTTTTCACAATAATACTTTAGAATACGATGTACAGCCAGCATAAGGCACCATCTATATATATATATATCAACAAAAAAAAAAAAAGAAGAGTGATCATGCACTGACGCCACTCCTCATGGGAATGAAAATAGAGTGAAAATTTACTCTTTTAAGACAGCAATCGATATTCACTCTTAAACAAGTGATCACTGACGTGACTCCCGGGAGAGTGAAAATAGAGTAACAATATTTTTTGTTAAAGAGAGAGAGGGAGAGAGAGAGGGAAAGAGAGAGAGCACATCATGTTACCATTAGAAATAGGCTGAGCCAGAGTCTCCCGCGTACACCGGAAGTCTTCCGCAGAAGATCACTAAGGAGACCGCCAAAGATGCTGCCCGGGAATGATGACACAATCGTGACCCAGCCCAGGAACGCCACGTTGAAATCAGGAAAGTACTCTGCCAGATAGAGGGTGATGTTATACGACCCAACGTTTATGGCTGCTACGCGTGATGTGTTGGCCAGGACCAATGACATCATGACAGGCCAGACTATCTGTCTCAGACCAGCACGTTGCTGCTTCCAAGATGGCCGAAATGTTCTTGACTGAAAAATACGATGTACGAAATAGAATTTATACAATAAATGGTTACCCGATCACTGGCGTAGCCACACTTGTTGAACAAGGGGGGCAAACGGGGAGGGGGTGACGTACAAAAATCACAGTCACATATTTGCACACACTCACACACACACACGCACACACCCACACACACAAACACACAAACACAGGGGTAGGGGTAGGGTGACCTTCCCCCCTTTTTTTTTAGCGGATGAACAGGGGGCCATGGCCCTCTTGTGCTCCCCTGGCTACGCCTATCTACCCTACTCGTATATCATCCTATTGGTCCGAGGAAGGCCTCACACTAAAACTAAAGTTTACTTATCATTTTAAGAAAGCAACTTATATAACAGCAATAGCTTAATCTTGTAACTCCAATATTAAACCCCAAATCCCTGCATTTTTCACGCATTTGCATTACTAAAAGTACTCAGTAGACAATGGCCATCACTTTTTATCACCTTATGAAAACGGTTATGCGCGCAATTTTAACGGTCCCGTTACAGAAATCCATCCGGGGCCCGTTGCACAAAACTTGCGTTCGAACGCAACTCAGGAAAATCAAACGCAACTTTATTTTCAGCCAATCAGAAGTGCGCATTAAGGACTTGCGTTTGATTTTTAGGAGTTGCGATCAAACGCAAGTTTTGTGCAACGGGCCCCTGATCGGGTTCATTAATGCACCCCTAAAAGTGCTCCTTTTATTTAGGGTTCGGTGTTTACCCCGACACTGTAGACCCTATAGCCTACATAATCGAAGCTCTTTGCCTATACGCTATAATGCTAACAGTGCTAGACAGGGTCTTAAAGGGGCAGTCTAATGAGAACTCATGGGGAAATGAAATCGTGCGGAATTTGCAAAAGGCTCGTTTACTTGTACACATAGCACGCCCGTTGTGCGAGGCCGTCGGACTAAGGTCATAAATGATCGGACGGCACGAAGTTGACCGAACTGGAGCTCGGCGAATACTTCGGGTTTAACCAGTCCCGGGCTCTTAGTCTTGTAACTGGTTGTAACCTCGTTCCCCCAAACAAGTTTAGTGTAATGCTGAAATATTTCCAAATACAAAACACGGTTAACTTCTGGTTGATTAGTCTAGCCATCGCTTCTGCACTGCCCTGCCGCGACTCGTTGTCGCCACGATTACGTAACTAATCCCAGGCTCTACCAGAGAGCTGGCTCTGTAATTACTTTTCCATATGTTTGATTACTTTCCACCGCGCGAAATTTAAAACACAAGCCAGTCTTATCTCAGAGGTGGTCCAATATGAATCACATGTTTTAGCACGTGCGATGGAAGTCCTTGTATCGAAGTGACACGAAGCTCCGAGTATATTTTCCTCTCTCATCGGAAATCGCCCATGCAGGCCTACCAAAGTATCCCTTTAAGTTTAAAAGATGATTAAATCATTGCAGGCGCATCTACACTTTGTCGTCTGAGCCTATACATCAGTTTTCTTCAATTAGTTTTGAAAGTTGTAATCGGAAGACATAATGCCGTGGTTATCTGTCCGGCCGGACAAATCTACTTCCATTTTTCCCCCTTTTGAATATATTGTTCTCCTATTATGAAATTTCAATCTTTAGTTCTCTTTTGATGTTATATTCCGTTACCCTTGGAAAGAACTTTGAATGATAAAGTCCATCGGTCTCTAACGTCTTACAATTATAACCCTGGTGTCCCAATCCTCTCTATCCTCGATATGGGTATAATACAGGGAGAGATGGAAATGGCTTGTATGTGCAAGGTTATAATAAAATAATAATATAATAATGGTTTTATTTTGACAATTCTATGCAGCCAAAGGCTGAATTGCTCATGCTCGCATCTATTTCCCAGTATTATTTCACATTATACATCAAACAATTTAGCATTAACCCTTTCATGACAGGAATGATTTCAGGGTTAAATTGTTCACATTTTGTTCTTGAAATTGGCAACGAAAATATTTTCCTTTTAATCGTGTTAATGCTCAGTGGTTCTAATAAAATGTTACGACTTTGAAAACAAAACAAGTGTGTTGAAAAGTTTTTAAAAATTGCCAATGTTGACAAAAACCAATGATCTTTCCAAATTAAAGGTTTTCAAGCTGATTCTCGTTTTTTAAATTTCTGGCATCAAACGCAATATGGTCATGCAACAAAAATGAACTTGTGTGTGCAGAAATTCTTATTCTTTCTCCTCATGCATCTGGTATATTTTTCAGAGCTCTGACTCAAAAGTCATTGAACCAAACTACAAAATGTGGTCAATTATTGTCTCGAAAGGGTTAGGTGCTTCAAATATCAGCTTGTTTTATCGGTGCTACTTATATAGATTACTTACAGTGCCTCGATGATGCAGTACTTTGGGATTAGCCATGAAACAAGATCCAATAGCGACAAACACCCCTGATGATCCACATATAAAGTAACACCATCTCCATCCGATAGTGTTACTCACAATGATGAAAAAATAAGCGATACCATACCCAGCAATGCATCCATAATGTGCTACCCCAAAGACGAGAGTGTGTACTTTCTGTTGATAATAAAGGGAGGAAAAATTTTAAAAAATGACAGGAAATGTTTTAGGAAATACGAATCATATGCAAATAAGAATTTTTTTTTTTAAATCAGGTATTCCAGGGCTGATCCAGAAATGATTTAGGGAAGACCCATCCAGGCTCTCTCAGGGGGGCGGGGATAATGGAGCAAAAAAAATCATGAAAAAAATCCTTCCCGTTAATAAGATTTCACGAAGCTCAAGTTCCGTTGAAGCGTCTAGGATTTTCAGCCTTAAAAAAAAGGTATTTTACATACTTCTTTTTTCATTACTGACTGGTCGTTAGCCCTCTACGCCTATGTATCTAACCATCATCTTTGCGAATTAAACTTTGCGATTTACGTTAATGACCGATTATGACCCCCTCCGCGATAGTGAACAGGTGAACAGCCGGGTTACTTTACCCAGCGTTTCTATGGCAATAGTATTAGTGCTTCATAATTATGCTCTTCCACTAGCTTTGGTGCAGTCGTTGTTAAGCGGCTGAAAATCATGAGTTTTCCCCTCGTAATCGAACTGACCCAAATCCGCGTCTCATCTCATAATATAATCGTCACCCAGGCTTTTAGTCCCCACTCTTCACCCACTCTCTCTAAAAAAGAGAGTGAATTTTCACTGTTTTCACTCCCCCCGGGAGTCACGTCAGTGATTACTTGTTTAGGAGTGAATATCGAGTGGTCTCTAAAAGGAAAAGAATGGAGTTTCACTCTATTTTCACTCTATTTTCATTCCCCCGGGGAGTGACGTCAGTGATCACTCGATTAAAAAAATTTTTTTTTTAGCATGCACACTTGTCGCCCGTCTTGGCGCCCACACTTGGCGCCTACACTCGTCTCCCAGTTAATAGAAGTCACCATGGCTGCCTCAATCCAACCCCAATGATGGAAAGCTATTGGTTAAAGTTTTGGATATTTTCGGCTACACCACGTCCAAATTTCTCTACAAAACTGCCTGTTTATAAAAAAATCTATCATAGCTCTTAATTGATAAGCAGCACTAGGAGTGTTATTTAGCATTCACGCATCCGTTATTCTCAAGAAGGAACTTGGTGTGCTTGGCAGAGGAGATTCTTAAATTTGATCGATTACTGAAAGGCATCTGGGGATTGACAAAAATGGTGAGTAGCCTCTTAAAGTATTGAATGATCACTGACGTGACTCCCCGGAGTGAAATATAGTGAAAATAGAGTAAAAATACACTCTTTTCTCTTTATAGAGCACGCTAAAACAAATCGATATTCACTCCTAAACGAGTGATCTCTGACGTGACTCCCGGTAGAGTGAAAATAGACTTTAAAAATTTTTTTTTTTTTTTTAATCAATTTATTTTTCATTTTATTTCTTTTTAATTCATCGCTGTCCAAGTCTATGCTCACTGTGGACTGATTACGGCCGCCGGAGCTAAAGCCAGGGTAATAATAATATCCGAACCCTTTGGAAGCGCATAGGGACGTTATATCATAATGTGATATGCGCTATACAAGAACGATTTATTATTATTATCATTATTATTATTATTATTATTATTATTATTATTATTATTATTATTATTATTATTATTATTATTGTTATTATCATTATTATCATTATTCTTATTATGCTCGAATCACCCCGTGACTACACATCATCGTTATACTTAGCACAGATGGCCTCAGGGGACGCTAGAGGCACTTGCTCCTGTCTTAGATGTCTTAGAATAGAGACCATTTTTCAACAACTCTTTGAATATGTGATTAAAGTTGAGTATTAAAAAAAGAGCAGTGAAATAGACCTGTTCACAAAGTTATTCAAATTTATGGATGTTTCTCTCCTGGGGACCTAGTAACGAGGTATTCCACAATAACAACCTTTGTTTTAAAAGTACGCATATATTAATTTGAATATATTTGTGAACAGGTCTATTAATGTTGAATTTCATTAGTAGCTGTTTTCGTACCGCGGTACAAATAACTTCAATACCATTCGATTATGACAATAATTTGCAGTATTCCCAATACTTGCGGTTGGCTGCACAAAGATAACAAGTGAAGAATAAATATAACAATTGTAATAAAGTCCTCAGAATAACCAATAAAAAACACTAATCGAACAACTGCTAAAATGATAAAATCTATAAAGATGACGATTGTTTGACAATAGACCGGTTCTGTAATGTATACAAATTTATGCACACTTCTTCTTTAAGCACCTAGTGACGAGCTATTCCATTAACCTGCTTTTTATAAATGAGCCTCAATGCTTGGAATCCAGTTTGCATACATTACTTGTTGCTATGTCCGACAAGCCTCCGGCAAGCTTTCAGGTTGTCAAGAACAATCTTTGTTTGAAAGGTATGTATGTATAAAATTTGCATAAAATTACCGAAGCGGTCTATTGCGATAAAAGTTTTTTTTTTTTTTTTTAAGGAATACGATGCAAAACAGAAGCTTTCTTGGAAGTTCATATTTTACGGCATCGTGACAAGCTCGACCTTCGGTATGTAAAAAAAATAAGTCTGTAAAATGTACAAAGGGTTAATTTTGCAATCAAATTTAAAAATAAATGACCATCTGAAAAAAGTAGATTCTAGTAACGGAGCGAAAATGTGGTGAGGGAGCTTTACGGAGTATCCGGGGGGGGGGGGGGTAGGGTAGTCGTCCTTGTGTAGTTGTCCAAGGGAAGTGGGTTAGGGATGAGTCGACGGTGGCGACACATGGTCCCGCTCCTTGGCCAATTTCGTATACTGGCCGAATCCTGAACTTCAACATTTGGCAGATACTGTCCCAAATCTTAACGCTAATGGAGGGGCGGATCCAGGATTTTGTAAAAAAAAAAGGGGGGGCGTAAATTTCTTTCAAGCAAAGAAAAGAGAAGGTTATCAGTTCTAAAGGGGGGCACAATTCAAAAAAAGGGGGCACAATGTACACTTTTCTTTTAACAAAAAAAGGGGGGCACGGGCCGGAATTGCCCCTTCCCCTAAATCCGCCACTGCCCTAACCCTTAACCAAACCAAAAGCCATTCGCAATATAACCTTTTATCTTTCATAAAGCCCGGAGAAAAATCACCGAGTTGACAAGATTCACTTTTTTCTGTTTATAGTTTTATTCGTATCATCAGAGACAATCAATGGGACATGCTGTGGGGACGGATTCGGACTGAACTACACCTTACCGATATTCCAGGAGTGTAAGGCCAAACAACAACATAATGGCACCATGAAGCAGACCATCCCAAAGCTTATCCCTTCTTCCTCTGCGAATGACGGATGCCACAGAAGGAAGAGCAAACTCGGCATCCCTTGTGGAAAAAGAATCTGCAGGTTCCCCGGTAAGGCCAGTATTGCAAAGAAAATACATCTTCTAGCCTGGGGTCACTAAAATATTTACAATAGAGGTTTCTCAGCCGGCAAACACAAAAGTAATAATTACACGCTTTTTAACAAAAAAAGCGCTGTCTGTAGAGTCTTTAAATAATGAATTCGCTGACCTCACTTTTTCAAGATTTGTTGAGTACAATCATTTCGAGAAGGAGGAGGGGGTGGAGTTAACCAATCAAGGCCATGCATAATTAGCTAGTTCTTCTAGATCTATACATTTAAGGTTTCTTCGAAGAAAGTTCGTTGTCTTTCTTTTTCAGTTTCCCAAGTGACGAAAATTCGGGGAAAATGGAAATGTGTGATATACCCGGGTGTTCCCAAAAAAGCGGAACGGCGGATTTTCAGTATACTTTGCCTTCAAAAAGTATATAATTTTTGTACATCATTGGGTAAAGCATCTTCTACCGAAGAGAATGATATCAAAATCATTGAATTTAGGTAAGTAAATTTGATTCTATGCCCGTTTCTTAAAACAATCTTTTTCAAATTTCGCTTGATTTTTGCGACCGATGAGTGTCAGATCGTATCGGGAATGAGTTTTAGTGAGCTGTAGCTCGGGAAAAGTGTAAACGACACTAAATTATTGTACATGCCATATGAAAGGCCATTCCTGACACAATTCTACTCTCATCGGCCGGTGGCAAAAACATGCGAAATTTGAAAATGACTGTATTTTAAGAAAAGGGCATAGAATCAAAATTACTTCACGAAATTCAATTATCTTGGTATCATTCTCTTCAGTAGAAGATGCTTTATGATGTACAAAATATATATACTTTTCGAAGGCAAAGTACTGAAAATCCGCCGTTCCGCTTTTTCTGGGGGGACACCCGGTATATGGGGTCTTGACATGTCCTATATATATAAATATTGTTTCTTGTTCATGAATATTTTTTTTCACACACATCATTAGCAAATACGATAAATTTCAATCATTTTTTTTTAATGTTGTCGCTCGCTTTGTTTGCTAAGCATTTCGTTAGCAACATTTCAAACAGAAGAAATTCCCTGTTAACCTTCACAGTGCCAAGCCTTGTAAACCCCACTGACTTACTACACATCTACATGCTTATGGTAATGAGAGGGTCAATGATAATAATCTGTAATAGGTAGTCGCTTTCTCAGTCTGATGCAATGAACGTTTGAACATGGTTTGTGATATTTCTGTATATCTGAAACATTTTAATATGGTTTTGTTAAAAACGTAGAGGCCTATTTAACCGCTGTATTGCAATATCTTACATCAGAATTTTCACTTTTTGGGTTAAAATAAAGCACTTTTTTGTTAAAATAAAGCAGAGTGCATGTCTACAAGTTATGTGCATATAATAGGGAATATATCTAGGCCTAGTATATATAGGGCAAAACACTTTGGTTGGAAGTCAAAGTGCCGTGCCCTCGCCTCGATCCAACCGCTATATAGTAGGTCTATGATGAAATTCCCCCTTTCAGAGTCAATTATTTACGACATTCTCCCGTTGTTATATCCGATGTCGGCAATCGCAAAGGAGTATTTAAAAAAAATGCTTTTGCAACACATAACAAAATAATGATATGTCGCCATGAGACCTCGGTGTCGCGCACTATGCATGGCGTTGCTATAGGAACTATCATTCCCACGATCAAAAAAGGTAAAATATTAACATGAAAATAGGCTAATGGTAGGAGATTTATTTATCTTCTTTATTATAAAGCAACGGAAGTAATGAAAAAATGCATTATAGGGGCAGGGGCTGAGGGCGACAAGCCCCTGGAATTGGAAAATGTCAACATTTGGGCAATTGTCATCATATATTTATAGGCAGCAAGGAGGTCTCTTATATTTAGATAATTATCTTTTCTAGTACATTTCAGAGATAAAACTGAAAAAGGGGCTGCAAGATGAACAGAAAATGTCTGGATCGCTCGCTTCGATTTCTCACAAAACGTAAAAATTGAAAAGAAAATTGTATGGAAACGTTGTTTCGAGCCCGTATGAACCCTCGTCGTTTGTTAGTGAGCCATTGTTTCGTTAACTTAATGTTTCGCTAACTTAAAAGTCCCGTATGAACGTAGCTAATGTGTAGGTGAAAAATGTACCATCGCCTCTACTCCCTCCAAAACCCAACCATCGGCTATCAAGTTACGATATTGCAAGGTTACAAAATCTTGCAACACCTGCGGCATCGAGACCAACGAGACGCTTGCAGAAAAAAAACATTTATGAGTGTAGAAAAAAAAGAAGAAAATTGTTGCAAAGAAGTCACTTCTTACTAAATTGCATTTAAGAAAGGCCATGCAGTCTTCTCTTCATTTCCCAGATGTGAACGCATTTTTGTCAAGGGATCCTCCTTTTCACTAACTAAAAGACATAATTAGGCTTAATGCAAGTTCTTTTGATGGAAAATTTTATTTGTTTCAAGAAGACTCTGCTCTGGTTTTCAATACTTTTCCAAGTGAACAACTCATTAGCTCAATTCGTGTGAAGGCAATCTACTTGGTATCGGTTGCTCGGTGACACGACATTTGCGCCTGCGACATTTGCTCCGCCGTCCATATCTGGAAAGGTCAAAGGTTAAGGTCAAGGTCATGTTTTTTTGTTGTTGTTGTTTTGTTGTGAAGATTGGGATTATGGTTAGGGTTAGGGTTAGGGTTAGGGTTAGGGTTAGGTTTAGGATGAACATGGCAAAGTTAGACCGGAGCAATTGTCGCAGGAGGAAATGTCATGGAACCCGGTTGCTCAGCTCAGTTCGTTTTCTTTATCTATTAGATTGTGACAGAAATCCATGTGAAAACGGCTGGTGTGAGGAGACTATGGAAAGCTACAAATGCCACAGTGACTGCTCCGTTGGACTTCAAGAGGGAAAATGCAATGGAAGTGAGCTTTAATGTATTCATTAGTTTTGTACAGTAATTAATATGAACATCTCTTGATCTTTACTAGTAACTTGCACTTCCGAGACCGACATTTACAAAAGGTTCACTAGACTTACGGCCCACTCGAGACGGACAAAACAAAGAAGTACATGAGGAAAAAAAAGGTCCTATACAGAGGTCCACAAGACCGACGACCCAGGAGACCGATAAACAAAGAAATACATAAGATGGAAAAGTGTCGGTCTAGTGGGCTGTCGGTCTAGTGGGCCGTCAGTCTAGTGAACCCTCAAAAAAGTTGCCAGAAGGCACGGTCTCGTGGGCTGTAGCTGTTCTCGTAAGGTCTTTTCCTTTCCTTCTTTTACAAATCACAATTCAGTTTTATTCTTATCAACAATAATTCTCTCTACAGATCCAACAACAGTTACAGACACCATGACAAGATCAACGACGAAATCGACGTCCATGAGGGCAACCACCACCACCACCACCACCACAGGTGAGCAAGAGTCTATATAAAAAGGATGTTACCTTATCATGTCTTTAAAGATTATTCCTCTCCCATCATCTGTCTCTCTTTCCCCTTTCATATACGTTGTATGTTTGGACCCTTTTACTTTTCCACCGTCTGTAATTTACTTTCCCTCTCTTCATTTTCCTTTCTCGACCTCTCCTTTTCTCCCTTTCTCTCTACCTACTATCTTTTCCTGTTTCACCTATACTGTCTCTTAATCTTCTCCCCTTTCTTTCTCGTTTTTCCATCTCTACCTTTATCGCTCCCTATCCATCTCTCTTAATCTTTCTACCTATATATACATGCCTATTCATTCTGTTATCCTCTAAAATGATCACTGTCTCTCACTCTTTCATTTTACGTTCTCTCGCATCCGTCATTCGTTCTTTTCCTCTTTTCACGTTATGATCCCCTACTTCCCTCATACCTCTTCGTAAACAATGACTAATTCCGTTCCCCTCTTTTTTAACACTGCCTCGTTCTCTCTCATTCTCTCTCTTTCTCGTGGGACCATTGGTAAGCAAGATCATGAAGACACTCGTCCTCCTTTTCGTGCCATTTTCTGACCACCACTACTTCTTTGGTTCATTATAATCATCTTCTAACATAAACAGACCAGTTTTTATGTTTAAGATTGTATCCCCCTATACGGCCCCATTTGCTCCCGACATTTTTACATAGTCCTACATATGTTCCCCCCCCCCCCCGGCCTCTTTTTTTCTTTTCACACTTTTAATATATAGGATAAATGGGTCACGATCTTCGTGGCAGACGTTACGTGGCTGAGTATTTTTGTTGCAGACCTACAGAATGAGTTTGTGTTTGACATATCCGTCATGAATAGAATATGCGCAATTGATTGGTCCAATGCGCGTCAGGTGACAAAATACAATTCCCACTAGCCTCTTGCAAATTAGCAAATTGCCATGACGGGTAACATCTGACGTCACGATCTGACGATACCATATACGCCGTATGAAAAGTGCGTACTACATTGTGACGACATAAATTTGGGCGTATTTATTTTCTACTATTTTAGGGTGCACCGACGCGTGATGATGTCATCATTCCGCCTTTGATATCTGCGCAAATTCATCCCTTCTTCAAAACTGATTGGCCCGAAATTACAAAGGAGGTTTGGTTTAAACCATTGTTTATACCCTATCCTGGGTTTTTTAAGCGTACGGAATCCGATCCAATCATATATTTTCTTTGAGCGCGCACATGGGCAATGTGCGCTTATTTACGCTTATCTTAGTACGCTTATGGATGTTTAAACCTATACGGTGTTCGTAGGCCTACGATGGTCATTAGTAGATCAGTAGATTTAGACTATAGTTCAAAGATGACGGATATAATTTATATATTGCCTACATTCGAGTCTCTGGTTAGACTATGGTACCCTCGGTGACGTGAAGACGACCATTTTCCTTCGGGGCTGCTCCCGTCATGAAAATTATCGTGGTTCACGTCACCTCGGGGACCATACTTCCAACCAGACCCTCTCATGGAAGTATTTTTATTTGTATACTATCACCCACTTATCCGATGAGCAGTTTTTCATAATTTTTAAAAATTAACACACCAGTTTTAGGCTCAAGAATGTACCTGTGCTCCGAAATTTCCTACATACACATATTAGGGGAATGTTTTGTTTTTTTCACTTTTATGTTTAGGATCATTTGCCAAGATCTTCGTGTCAGACTATCTAGGGAACAGTATTTTCGTTGCAGACCTACAGGATGAGTTAGTGTTTACTAACATCCCCGCCTCCGAATACCCGGACGATATAGACTATGATGCCTTGGCTGGGAAGATCTACTGGACTGCCAAGGCTAACAAACGAATATATCGAGCAGATTTGAATGGTTCCAACAGGGAGAATGTAACTTTAAAGAACAGAAACGGTAAGACGCACAAAGACGTATATAATAATTTCGATTACCCTTGAGCTCCCCCCCCCCCCCCCCACTCCCGTCTTACATGGATCCTGCGAATAACGCATGGATTGATACTGTGTAATTTTTTTCTGATTCAGTGTTAAAAGAATGGCGAATTACGAGATTAATCTGGCCATCTTGAGGGGATAACCTCGCTAGTCATAAGTCATAAGGACCGCCAGTCATAATGATCGCTATTCTTAAGGACTGCTATCCATGCATATAACGCGTGACTAAATGAATAGCGGTCCTTTATAAATCGTGGCCCTTATAAATAGCGAGCAAACCCTAAATTACCTCGCTATTCACAAGGACCGCCATTCATAAGGACCGCTATCCATAACGCGTGACTAAATGAACAGCGGTCCTTTATAAATAGCGGTCCTTATGAATAGCGAGCAGACCCCATATTAAGTATGGCTAAACTCTTTCCTTTATTTTCATCATGATAATCACAAACTGTAATGGGCGCAGAGAGAGGGGAGTTATTAGGAATTCGTCAGTATACTATTAATACATGGTTGGGAGTGCGTTAGTGCGATCTGGCAACACAAAGGTTTTTATCGTGGTGTACTAACGCACGAGGCGTAGCCGAGTGTGTTAGACACCACGATAAAAACCTGCGTGTTGCTGGATCGCACTAATGCACGAACTCACAACCATGTATTAATAGTTTTGTAAAACGGGTCTACAATCTTAGTGTTTCTTTACAATCTTAGTGTTTGATCCGGATTAGCCGTGCGTTAGTCCCCTCGCCGTGCGTTAGTACTTTTTTTGCACGGTCACGTGGTGTTATTTGACCAATCAGGATGGCTACATTCTTGAACCCGTTTTATAAAGCCATCTATACACAAGGATACTAAGAGAGAGTTGTGACACGCGCATAATAAGCCTACGCGTACGCGGTCTTTGTTTAAAACATGGCGGATCATGGAGCTCCCAATAGTTCCCTTTCACGTACAATCTCTATGAGAGGGAACTTTCTGAAGTTCCATGAAATGACTGACCAATCAGAAGCAACCTTCAGTGTCAGGACTCTCTGTATGGATAGCTCTGACATTATTCATTTAACGCCCTCTGACGGAAACACGAGATACTTATCTCTCGCTCGCTCTCTCTCTCTCTCTCTCTCTCTATCTTTCTCCATCATCTCTTGTTATCCTTCTCTCTCTGTCTTAGTCAAAACATTGATTATCTGCCGTTTGGTTTAAGGTGATTTACTTGAAAAACTCGTACTTCAGAACAATAATGACGAAAGCTCTATGCATTGACCGAATTATTATGTAAATTCCCATTCAACAACGCTTTTCTATTGTTATTATTATTATTCCCATTTCAATTTCCATCATTTTACGTTCAGCTTAGTAATGCATAAGAGATTCCTGTGAGCACGCTTGATAGTTTCCAATGGCATAGCAACGGGGGTTGAAAAGGAAACTGACAAGATAACATGGCCCCTTTGCACACCTTATCTACTCGGTGGCCTTGTTTTCTCGCATTTCCGGAGGTGATCCGGCATTTGCCCAGAACTTTTTTTCGTCAAAGGAATAGGGATTATGAACGATTGGGTTTTAGGTTAGGTTTAGGGTTACGGTTACGGTTATAGGTAAAGTGTTTGATCAAGGGTTGAAGGTAAGAATTCGGCGAGTGTAAAAATTACTTGACTGCGGAGCAATCGTAGGAGCATTTGTCGTAGAACCTTCCCGGTGCCCGATCCCACCCAAACCCCACCCACATGACAGCAGTGCCCCTTAAAGGGCAAGTCCATCCTGATATCAAGTTGGTTTTAAAAGAAGCTTAGAGAAAAATTAAAGAAACAGATCAATGAAAGTTTGAGCAAAATCCGATAATAAGAAAGTAATGAATGTTTAAAGTTGTCAAATCAAACACAAATTGGCAACTCCGTGACGTATCTTGCGAAGTCCTCTCCCTGTACTAAAAATAATAAATTTCCACTTTTTCTAAATTAACTAAATACAAGTGTGGACTTCCCCTTTATTTGATGGGATCCAAGCTACGCCGTTCTTTAATCTCATAAAGCTTTATCTACATTTTGTATTTGTGTCATGGATCATCGTATAGCTCCTTCAGGAACTGCCATTGCAGGGACATCCCGGACTCTCTACATCGCTTATTCTGATTCGAACAAGATAACATATGTGTCTCTTAAACTGGACAGCCCAGGGAATGAAACAGACTTCCCAACAGAAGGTATTGTGAGACCACAAGCATTGGCGGTTGATGAAGAACAAGGGTTAGTACACTTATACATGTATATTCTATAGAGCTTCTCATACGATAATTATTTTATTAAAATAAAACATAGCTATTTATGGGGGATCAAGGATTGACGCAGGAGGCAACTCTTATAATATGAAAAGTTTCGAGTGCTCCCCCTCTATATAAAAAAGAGTGTTAGGGGACACATCTTCACTAAATCATCTGACATTTATTTTTAATGTGGAAATCAGTGTCTTTTAAGGCTCCGCCCACCAAAGGTGGTGCCGGAGGCATTATGTTTTCGGGTTGTCCGTCCGTCCGTCCGTCCATCAGTCCCGCTTTCTTGTTAACGCGATATCTCAAGAACCATTTGTGGAATGAACTTCAAACTTAATTGGTGCTAGTATAGATTACCAAATAAAGACGATCTGATTAGATTTTGGGGTACGTAAGTCAAAGTTCAAAGGTAATAGAGGTCAATTCTGAAATTTCATTTTAGCCTCGATAACCAACACGATGTCTCAAGAACCATTTGAATCATTAACATAAAACGTGGTACTAGTATGCATCACTATAGTGAGACGAAGTGATTAGATTTTGGGTTTAGTAGGTCAAAGGTCATAGAGGTCAATATGAATTAAATTAAAGACTTTTTAGTTCTGTTATCACCATATCTCCAGTATTTTGTATGCATGACTATGAGGAGCCAAAGTGATCAGACTGTTTGGTTGTTAAGTCAAAGGTCAAAGAGGTAAATTAAAATGTAAATATGGGTTTTGTTTTCTGACTATCACAATATTTCAAGAACAGCTTGACCCATGAACTTAACTTAACGGAGGTATATAGAAGACACAGTCGCATTCATCTTTTTTTTTTTTCTTCTTTTTTTTTTTGTTTTGTTTTGTTTTGTATATGCAATTGCGAACAATAGCCACTTTAGGCATCAACAGATTATTATTGACAGCAGGTCATACCAGCAATCCTTGTAATACCCCCATCTCACTAGAAAGGCGATAATGGCGACCATGGCAATCTGTGAAAATTTCATAAAGCGTAGCAGAATTTCCCTCAAATCCCATTTTTGGCCTGTGAAGCAATTACACTACAGCTTTGCAGCGATCTCGATGCGCTGAAGGCGATGGCGATACGATAATAGTACGACGCTGTCACTTTCTCGCTGCATTCCGAGGCGCAAATGAGATGCACTGTGCGATCAAAGCGATCGCAGTACGGGGCTCATACACCAGGTCCTATTAAGACCTCGCTACAGTGGTGTTGCGAGAGGGACGACTGTGATAGGCTCATGCTGGTCTTCTGCGACGATTTCAGGCCATCGGTATATAAGTCGGGGCACTCGATGGAATTTCTTCAGTCGAATGCCAGCCTCTGACCACTGAGATGGATGTCCAGAATAATTATAGTCTGTTGAGCACAGAGCCATCCCCACACAGAGTTTGGTCAACACGGTTTCAGTTGGGCACAACAAGGCGTATATTCCTTTGTTGCATGCTTGCCTAACATAAAGCAGCTTGCGCCATATTGTCACCCACTGGAGCCGAGTTGGCCAAACTCTATTGTATAGATGGCACTGGTTGAGCATGTGATAAAGCGCCTAGCCTCCATTGCTGCGACCTTTTATAGCAGCGCGGATGGTCGTTGCGCATTTTTCGCCCAATAAGCAGCAGCGCAGCGCGAACGCCTATAGCAAAGTCCAACGTTCGTATTTTTGGCTCCAAAAGTTCGCCAAACATGCGCGGGGCCGGTTCGGAAGCGTCGTCAATTGTTCGCTGGAGTCGTTTTTAGTTCGGAGGAAATTTCAAAAAAGTTTGAACTTTTTTTGCGAACGTTTCCACCATCCCGGGTCGTGATTTGCTCTCGAAAATTTCTGAAAAGCTTCGTCATATGCGCACGGCCTACTCACGACGTGCGGGATGTTTGCAAAATCTTCGTCGAACCCCAAACAGATTGCGACAGTTTGGAGAATGTCTCGCTCATGTCTCGCACAAGCAGCGAAGTTCGTCCGACCATTTCTCGAACTATTCACGAACTGCATGTCTGCGTACTTCTTGAGAACAGATGACTTCGCCAGAGAAGCAAACGCGAGCTTTTCACTTCGAGATCCTCTGTTAATTCGCCAACCGTTCGCGACGATTAATTTGCGAATGTCACGAAGTATTCCTCAACTATTCGCCAGCTACACGCGAACCAAAATCAATGCTTTCATGAACACTTTGCTCACGCGACATTCTCCAGGAGTCCGTGCGGAGTTCTCACGCACGTTTGCCGCACGTTTTCCGCATGTTTGGCGGCAAACCCGCACCACGTGACGTCTAGCCTACATAAAGCGCATGGCCGAGGTGTCTCGCACATTACGTTGTGAGAACTACGCACAAACTGCGCAAGAAAGGTTCACGGCTCCATTTTCGTGACACATTCGGAGAAAAACTTAGAGTTTGCCATTTTTCGACATTCGCATCCTTCGCGAATCGTTCGCGTGCCACCGAAAACCCACATATGTCGTTTTTATTACCCTCTTGAGCTGATTGCGAGGCGCTTTGGCACCTCGCGCTCTCGCTACGAAAATTTTGAACATGTTCAAAAATTTGTGACGACCAGGGAGATGGTAGCGATATGATATGATATGATATGATATGATATGATATTTATTCATCTTTCTTCCTTTTCACTTGTCACATAGAACATAACATTCAATTATTATACGCATTTACAATGTAAACAAAATCATGACAATAATATAATGAAGTGAACTGAAAGAAAGACAAGGAGACCCTGGTAAAAGCAGGGCTTGTAAGATTTAGGGTCCCCTCTGCGCCAAGTAATTGGCTGGTACATACATGAGCAACAAAATAAATGTATTTAAAGGAAGTATATATTAGTGACTACCTAAGGATACATCATGAAAGGAATGGGGGTATGTAAAGGACAAGCTATGTACAAAAAGGGAGAATAGAGTTATACATAACAAGACGGGAGAGAAGAAAGAAAATATGAGAAATGATAAAAGTAAGAATACAGCACATCAACAATAGGTACATTACACGACGAGTACAAAAACATAGGGAACAAAGGAATAATAGGCTGACAATCTGAAAATATTCAGTTAGACACAGGATATCAATAAAAGGAAACTACACATCATAGTAATTCATAATAGGCACCAAAATAACTACAATAGTATACCGATACTCTAAGAGTCACAATAACTATCAAGAAGAAAAACCTTAAGTGTACGCTGAAATGCAAAGAGGCTAACTGATTGCTTAACGCTAGAATCAAGAGAGTTCCAGAACCTAGGTCCAGTACAAACCAATGTATTGAAAATAAACTTTGTCCTTACTTCGGGTAAGTGAAACGCAGAAGCATTTCGTGTATCATGGTGATGTACTTGACTATTTTTCTTAAAAATGCTGGCCAGAGCCAGTGGTAGGACACCAGAATTGAAGCCATACATGAGAGTACCAAATTGAAAGTTATAAATATCTTGCAACTTTTAAATTCTATGCCTATAAAAAAGTGGGTTAGTGTGCGTACGAAAGCTAACATTACAAATAATTCTTAAGACTCTCTTTTGAATCAAATGTAAAGTAGCGATCCTGGACGCCCCAGAATGGCTGAAGATACGATGGAGAAGATTGAAAAGATCAAGCCACGATTCATCACGATTTATCGATTTTGGGGGATCGCAGCAGACTCGCCTTCCAGTGAGATGGGGGTATTAGGAGTGTCCCAAGAACGGTCCCAAATAGGCCAATCAAAATGGTTCGGTGCAGCTCCGATGATGTTAAATATCACTTAACACTTTGGGAAAACAAAATAAAGCAACAGAGCATTTCTAACTTGAAACAAAAGACATTTGTTGAGCACACAATGACTTGTATGAATGTTCAAGTGAACTCTTACACCGGAAAAAGGCGACATTGCATGACAAACAAGCAACTAAATCTAAAAGCCTGACCCTACCAGAAAAATAAAAAGAAACAGCACCATCAAGTGTTACTGCACTGTTCTCTGGCAGGTTAAGGATCTAGACCAGTCAGCTCATAAGTCACAAGTGCTCTAGTAAAACCAGGTGATTCACCAATATTTAGTTAATCGCCTTATTTCAAAGCAGAGCCTAAAAGGATACTGATCGAATCAAAAGACTAGTTGAGTAAAGACATTAAAGGTAATCCCTCCCGGGAACTCAAGAGGGCGTTGTTGGACATACGTACGCGCTGTGGACGGCGCCAGCTGCCCATTGACACCAACATTATACGACGCTTACACAGATGCCTGTTCTGAATGCCCGAACTCGCCGATTCTCAGTTCGCGTATGCTTCGGCTGCTGTTCGAGGTTCCTGGCAGGTTGGCTCCGCCTCCTTCTGTGTGTGAAGTGCCCACGAGACCAGCGATGTTGGTCTCATGGGCCATATAGCCACTTTGCAGAGGGTGCAGTAGACCGACAGCCCGTCAGGAGACCGACAATTTTCATATCTTCCCTTTAATATGCATTTCTTTGTTTGTCTGTCTCGTGGGCTGTCGGTGCAAGGCCGTCGGTCTCGTGGACCTTCTGGTAATTTCTTCTTTTCTATATGTTCTCATGTACTTCTTTGTTTTGTCGGTCTCGTGGGCTGTCGGTCTACTGGGATGATCCAGCTTGATACAATGTCATGTTGTATGTTTTCAGATACCTCTACTTCACCATGGTGGGAGGAAGAGTTGCACGCACCTTTCTCAATGGAACCGGGATCATTGAGGTGATCTATCAGAACACTAGATTACCGTCTTACGCGCTCACTGGACTAAGCATCGTCCTTACAAGTAAGTATCGAATAGTAGTTATGTACATCGACGAGAATAACAAGAGACTGAAATTGAAAGATGATATCTGATAAAATAATGTTTTTTTTTGCATTAAAACGATAAAGACCACGAGCACGGACAGTGATTTCTTGTCATAAGTGCATGGGGGGGGGGGGGGGGGAGACATTTCAGGAAACATAGTGACTCTGAGGGGAAGGGTCCGTGGGATGGGGCGGAAATCCCGGAAATTTTCAGGGGAATCGTCCCCTATAGGAATTTTTATAAATGCAAAAAGGAAAGCGTAAAGAAAATAACGAGAAACTTCGCTTCCCTTTTTTTTTTTAATTGGGGGGGGGGGGGGGTTCTGAAGTGCTCTACAGAATGTTAAGTTTCACTGTTCAAATATAGAAAATCTTCTTGCACTGTCGCTATGCCTTTGTATAATATTATATTTTAAATTTAAAAAATTATGCCGTCTGTAAAAAATACGTAGTACATAGTCGGAGATTTCATTGCATATTTATAAAAGCTATAGAGAATGCAAATTTCCAGTGGGGTCTGTATTATAAAATGCAGGGTTGGCGATTTAAGGAGGCCGGGGACGCTTCTCCCTGGGAAAGTTCAGGGGATCGCCCCCCCCCCCTTCTTGAAATTGGGAAAATCGCCCAAGAATGTTTCCTAACCCCATTAAGAGAACAGAGAAAAGGTGTGGACATTAGGATCAGATCAATAGTTCCATGAAAAGTCATGGAAAGTTCCATTTACACAATGCAAAGTTACAAAAGAGCGTCGCCAGACGCCCGTAAGTCTTTTACATACATTGTAAAATTGGTCATTTTTGCAGGATCCATTCGCCGAATCTTCTTCTGTCACTTCTTCCAAATTTCCTTCAAGGACGTATACCCATCTCCTGACGCAGAAACACACACCGCTCACGAGCTGACTGAGTACTTACAAAGCTCCTTCGGATTCAAAGATGTAGCCTACTTCAATGGCGCTCTCTATTGGGTAAACGTAAATACCAAGGGTATCGGCATCATGACTGACTATGATCATGCTAACCGATCCTACACCGTTCAAGAAATCCATAAGATAAAGTACCCCTATCGAATCCACATCGCTTACGTAGAACCGTAATCTCTGTGTAGTCACATAGGTTTGTACGGTGCAATGCCGTCCGAACCAGAGGGGGTGCGAAAAGCTTAATTCCTCTTTATTTTAATGGTCAGAAAGTTTGGAAGAATTTTCCTCCCACACGCATAAAGCTTCTGCCAGTCCTGTGGTGCCAATGTTCCATGAATGTTGACGAAGTGAACGAAGCGCATCGATGAAGGAAATCGACCTATCCTTATACACATTTATAATTTTTACACTTCTGTGTTATCATAATGTCACGGGAGAGCCTTAAAAATAGTTATCTAACAAAGAGAAACGAAACCACACGCAGAGCACTTCGCAGCATGTTTTCCTTAAAAAAAAATGCTTGCTGGACGATAAAGATACTTTAAACTTTTCTCTTTCCCTGTGAAAGGAACTGTAAATAGAATCACTTTACCAGTAGTGGGTAATGTTTTGTATGTATTTTACTTCTAACTATAGATGATGCTTTATTGTACTTACCGACGGAAAGACGCTGGCAAGATATGCAAAAACTACAGGAATGTAAGGGCCCGTGCTGTAAGAAAACAGGATTTAGATATCAACATTAATTTTTGTATTTTACATGTAGATCATCATCCGCGAGTAGTGTACATACTTAGCATAGTTAATTCACTTCCACAGTTAATTTCCACAGGTTTAACTTTAAAAAAGACAACAAAAATACTCTTATACTGGATGCTTATGTATACTCTCTATTTTATAACTTTAAACCATGTAAAATATATTTTGTTATTGAATATTGAATTGTATATTTGATTTTTTGCCAAAATCACTGTTCTGTTGGAAATGAAAATAAAACTGAAACTGAAACTGAATAATAGCTCAACATTAAGGTCCATGCAGTACTATATTGTTACGTTGGTATACACGCGATACGATTTCTTGCTGCGAATTTCTCAGCCGTGCAGTTCTGGTTGATGCAATTGCTTTGGCTATTAACAGTGCGTGTCAAGGCCAAAGCAACAAGAACACGGTACCTTTAATAATCCCACCGCCAAACCGACCCCACACCGAATCCAAACCGACCAAATTTTGGCAACGCGGGGCAATAAAATTGTTTGTTCTTTCTGTTGTCGGTCTGGGCCCCGTTTCATAAAACTTATTACTAAACAACTGCCACATATCTATGACAAATTGGCTCTCAGCCAATCAGATGCAAGTATTTCAGTAGTTTATAACTATTATTGCAACTTGTCATATATATAACAAGTTTTATGAAACGGGGTCCTGGTGAGAATTCGGCCACTTAAGACAAAATCCTATTTTTGGATGAGAACGTCATCCAAAATTAATCTATATATAAAGAAATTTATATAAATGAAATAATGCATGGCATAACATTATTCAATAGCGGCTTAACGAGTGAATAATATCCTTTCTCAATCAAGTATTTGATTGTAGATTCGATCTTTTTACGTCTCATAGTATATGTTATTGAAAATTTACTCTGTGAAGCACAGCTAGTACATCATTAAGCTATAGTATGAAGATAGATGATGTTTTACATTGGCACACCGTAATAAATACGACACAAAAATGGCGGCTGTTGGTGGTGAAGTTTTAGTGGTAGTACTGTATATTAAAGGGAAATCCAACCTTAATAGCAAGTTGCTTTGAAAGAAAGAGGAAAAATCAGAGAAGCAGATTGGTGAAAGTTTGAAAGAAATCGGACAAGCAATAAAAAAGTTATGAATTTTTGAAAGTTGTAATCACTATGCTTATGGGAATTTCAAATTGGCCGAATAGGTAATGTCACTGTGATGTAGCTGTGGACAACTCCCCCATTCGCTCTAACACACAAAATGACTAAAATGTCACTTTTTTTCAAAATGCATTACTCAGTAGGATCTTTTTGTTCATGAAGACCTATAACAATATGCTATCTCCAATATATTTTGAGTACTGCCCTGAGGGTAAAAGCGCCTCGAAGAAAACCGCAAATTAATGATATTTTTGTGCACGACAAATGGGAGAGTTGTCCACAAAAATGTCACAATTGACTGACCAAATTGCCAATTTGAGATTCGCATAGATGTAGTGATCTCATTTTTCAAACATCCATAACTTTCTTAGTCTTTGTCCGATTTCTTTCAAATTTTCACCATCCTGTTTTTCTTATTTTTCTGCTTTCACACAAATCATCTTATTACCAAGTTTGGATTGCCCTTTAAGTGAATGTGTGAGCCATTGGCGTAGACAGGTCCTCATAAGTGTGCGGGGGGGGGGGGGTATGATTTCCCTCAAGGGCCATATATATATATATATATATATATATATACCCCCCCATGTTTTTATTAGAGATTTCATTCAAAATACATCAATACACATAAATCAATATAAACAAGTAAAACAAAAGTACACACACACACACACGTGTGGGTGCGTGTGTATATATATATATATATATATATATATATATATATATATATATATATATATAATGTAGGGTGAGGGTGCGTAAACATATATATGGTTTTTCTCTTTACATGTCCAAGATACAACTTCAGCATCATGCTTTGCAGTTTTGTAGTATGATAACATGTATTGAGCGAGCGAGCAAACAATATTCAAAATTTGTGAGGTCGCAATTACATTGTAATATAAAAACGGGGAATCACAATTCTGATGGGGTTTTATTTCCAAAATTTCACAATGAAATTTATTTAATAAGCTATACTCTTAATACGAGCGAGCGTGGCGAGCGAGCATTTGGGAATATTAACTCTAAGTCACTTTGGATTAGGGGCACATGTTATGGAAAAGGGAAACGTGCTACTTATCATGTGGAAAAGGACACTTAGAAAAATAAATGAATGTGTAGAAAAGGTAGAAAATGCAGTTATCAGAGGTGAAAAGGGGCACTAATCACACCTGAAAAGGGGCATTTATAAGAACGGCAAAATGTTCTTATAAAGTAGAAAAATTAAAGACAAAAAAGAAGACTTTTTACATTAAAAGGGATAAAAGGGATTAAAAGGGATAAATGCTCTTGTTGAAATAGGAGCATTTATCAAAGGTAAGGTGAGGGATGAGGTGTAAATATCAAAATGGGCACTTATAAGAATATGGAACTGGAACTTATTCGAAAGAAAAATATCTGAAGTTAAAGGGAAAAGTAGGAGCACTGTGCCCACATGCAACCCCCGCAGCGGTGCTTGTGACCGGGTCTACATGTTATGATTGTCATTTCATCATTCTTCTATGTATAGTTGGGTGATGATGACACAGTTCATCATCCTCGATTAATATTGAGGGTGATGTAGTCCCTCTTTCCCAATCACATTCGATTCCTGTGACTATATTTTCATTAAAATTTTAAAAATTATTTTTAGTATTACTAATAATGAGTGTGGCAAAATTGCATTATAACGGAAAATTACCGAATGAACCATCTAAATCCAGAATAATTACATGTACTTTTAATCTAAATAATTTTTCTGCATTAAGGCTTTGAAAAATTCACCTCAAAATATATTTGGGGATGGTAACACAGCCCACCCCCCCCCCCCCCCGCCATCCCCCCGCTATCTACGCCCCTGGTGTGAGCAAAGTTGTAGGGCTTACAGTGTGTAGCTGTAGTATAATCCTTCAAAAGAAATAAGATACAAAAGGCGGATGAACTTTACTAAGAGCTAAGAACCTGTGTATAAAGCGGTGCTCATCCAGCCTTTTTAGTCTTAATCACTTTATGGAAGAAATGCCTATATTGCTGGTGCCATCTCCTTCCGACTTTTTTTTTTCCGGCTAATTTCATTTTGACTCATTATACAATACTAACTGATCGTACTATCATACAAATTATAAAATCCACGTCTGAAAATATGAGTATTCCCGAGAATTTATCAAATTTCATTTGCAAAAAACTGAAGGTGTGTTTATGGGGAAGGGGTATATGGTCAGTGGCGTGGCGTGGGTCAGGAGGGGGCCCCGGCATCGTTAGAGTACCGGTCTTATTCCGTGAATGAAATTCAAAATAACAAGGTTAATTCGGGGGAGGAAACAGGAGGGGTCATACCGTCTTCTCTTTGATGTTCCTTCCCCCTCTCCCATTCCCCATTTTTTTCTCGTCATTTCATGGTGGTATGTGTCCCGCTGTTGCAGAAACTTCACCGGGTGCGGTTGGGATGCATCGATAGAGATTGATATTGGGATGAGGGAAGCGGGGATGGCCAATTGGATAAGATCAATTTTATTCGTGTGCTTCCCGTAATAGCCTGCCGGCATCTGTAGTACATGTTGACAATCCACAGTGCTTCCAGGGCCTACTCCTGAAGCATCTTTCTTCTCAATTATCTAAAGCAACCTGTAATACTCTTCCTCGCACCGCTTGCAATCTTTGGTTCATCTTTGTGATAGGCATATAGCCCTTTGAAGATTAAAAAAGAAGAAGAAGAAGAAGAAGAATAGCGGAAGTTCAAATTTCAAGTGAAGCCCGTTGCACAAGAGGCATTATTTCAACTGCCCCATTCAAGGATATGCTCAGAACTGGGGAGCGTTTCATCAAGCATTTTGTCAGTGATTTTTACCGACAACTGTTATAAGCTATTGAAATCCTTGCATCTGATTGGCTGAGAGCAAATTTGTCAGTGAAAATCACTGACAAGACACTTGATGAAATGCTCCCCAGATCCAGGTTCAATCTCTATAGCTACACTCTTAAAATGTTGGGTAAATTTAGTTGGGTAACTGCTGGTTGGTTAAAAATATTCCCAATTCTGGGCTATTATTAACCAACTGGACACTCGAGTGGTGTAACCAATATTGGTCAATACTTTTTACCTAAATATTGGGCATATATTTACCAACAGTATTTGGTAATTATGGGTTGGGTACTTGTTGCCCTGTAGTTGTGTAATTTTGTCACATTTCCTTTGCCAGTTGGGTAAATTTTGTTGGGTAACTGATGGTTGGTTAGAAATTCGCTTTTGCCCAACTTGTGGTAAATATTTTTACCCAATATTGGGGAAAACACTTATATGAATATTCATGAATTTTTAGTAGCGTATGGTTTGGGGTGGCCCGATTTACTAACTGTCACCGAATGCATAAAAAAATATAAGGGGTATATAAGAGCTTGCACTAGTTTGCATTAACTGGATAGGTTAGGACTAGGATAGGATAGGTTAAGATATAGGATAGGATAGCTTAAAATAGGATAGGTTAGGATTGATTAGGTTAAGACCCAGAAGGACGTAACAAGCAGATTTCATTTTTTTTTTACCTAGGTTGGAGGAAAAAGGAAACAATAAATTGGGCAGCTGAATTTGCCCAACCACATGATATTTGTTACCAAACAGCTGAACAAATAGAGGGTTGGGCAATCCTATTGGGTAAGATTGGTTGGGCAATAATTACCCAACTGAGAATATAACCAACAGTTGGGCAATTGTAGAGTTGGGTAAAATCTAATGGGTCACCAACTGATGGGCAATTTAATTTGCCCAACAACATAGTAAATGGATTGCCCAACATCAGTTGGGCAAATTTTAACCAAAAGTTGTGTGGACAGTATGTTGCCCAGTGTTGGTTAAAAATTGGGCATTTTTTTGCCCAACTTTTTTAAGAGTGTAGCAGGATGTGAACGCCTAGCTAGGCCTAGCGCAAGATTTCGGATTTGTCCGAAAATTGGCTTTCGACGGAACATTGGCGTAACGGTCTACACAAACCAATGAGTGGGTACAGAACATCAGTGTGACAACCGGGCGCAGTCGTCATTATTTGTAGGAGCCTATTGTTCACTGGTTACTGTGGCATGATTTCTCTTGAATTGAACAATCAATTGGCGTACTTTTATTATTGGCGGTAGTGGAATAGCGTCTCGTGTGCGACGGGCTTCTAGCTTAAGAATCGAGATGGCATACTTACAAAAGTCCAAAGAGAAACCGCAGCAAGGCGATTGCCCAATAGTCATTGACATAGGCTGTTATGAAGGTACAGAGTGTCCACAGCATGGTAAACATGCCAATAACGAAAGGTGGCCTAAATGAAAAGCGTTGAATCAAGCCTACGAGAGGAATACTCAGTACACCTTGGACTATTAGGTAACTTGGACCAGCCAATATTTCATAGAGTGTGCCCTGTCCGGTGTACTGTATCCCACACACGTCTGGTAGGTAAGTCGTGCTGTTCTCAGAACATCTTTGTCAAAATAAAGAAAAGGAGAAAATGAAAGAGAAGGATATGCGACAAAAAATGATTTTTTTTTCTTCATTGATCGCGGGGCCAACTTATCGAAAGAGCCCCTGTTGAAGCGAATTAAAATTCATGTTATTTTCTTCTAATGGTAGTAGTAGCAGTGGCGGATTCAGGGGGGGGGGCAATCCCGGCCCGTGCCCCCCCCCCCTTTTGAGGGAAAACAATGCAATGTGCCCCCCCCCTATTTGGGATTGTTGCCCCCCCCCCCTTTTCGAGCGTTTTTTTTTTTTTTTTTTTTTGCTTGTCAGAGAATTACGGAGGGGAACTGGACCCCATAACTCCCCTCCCCCCCCTCCACTGAGCGACTTTTGGAGGGCTGGCGAGAGACCAAAAAAATATGGGTCTCCCTCCAAGCAGTTTCCCAAAGTTGACAATCCTGCATTTGTGTGCCCCCCTTATACGAAATCCTGGATCCGCCCCTCGTAGTAGTATCATTAACGGAGTATAGTGAAAAGGGTGAAATAGGAGGCAATGAGACGAAAGCCTATCAATCTGAAGCTAGGATAGAAATTTCTGTGAAAATTAGCACGACTAACAGACTAAGAAGAAATTAATGAAGAACACAATTATTCTTTAATTATTTTGGTTTTTAATTACACAATAATTGTGGCGAAACATTCGAAACTTCTGTAAGGCGAAAGGAAGACAATATATTTGATCCTGTCTTGTCTTCTCGTCAATTATTGCGACACCAGGATTTCAAAGAGTGTGGTAGCAAGTTGAGGGCAAGAGAAATTCGGTGCAAAGAGAAAAATTAAGCATCCACATTTGCACAGGAGCTGGTCTACGGGGAGGAGACAACTGATAGACTTGCTGGTGGTACTGACGGGGTTTGAATTATAATTCAAAAACATGAATTTTGAATCCCTGAATACATTGTTTTGACCCAATCATTGTTTATATCAGTATATTATTCTAATCTGATATACTATGTTATATGATTTGTCTCATGTTAGTCCTATTATGATTTTTGATTGCATTATTTATATCAATATGATATCCAGTTTGATGTAAAATTATATAAATTGTCACATGTTGAATATGAGAAGTGACATTATGATTTTCAATTTCTTTACTTATATCAATATAATATCCAATTTGATAATGTTATATAATTTGTCACATGTTAAACCTGAGTAGTGCTGTTATGATTTGCTATATTTTCTCTCTTTGTTTCCATTTCATTTCCATATGATTGTCACTTTTGTTTATACTAATGCTTTGTATTGTAAAACAAAATATTGATGTCAATGTCAATGAAGTTTCTTAATAAAATTCCAAAATACCATACCTTCCCACTTCGGAGCATAAATCAGATAGATCGCCCGTGATGTTGTGATCATGAAGATAGTCACTTGCCAATGTTTTGTTGATCACCTGACATTCTGTTTCCCCAAACTCCAGCTCGCTAGCCATTCCAAATATCGTTACGATCAGAAGATACCTGTAATAAGAAATGCGTTATGAAATTATTTATTTGCTGTATTTACTTGCGTTAAATAGTGAGTTTTGGTTCACACTGCTTTGTTTATGATTATGTGAAATATTTTAAAGCCTGTTTAACCCTTTCATGACAGGAATAATTTAAGGGCTACATTGATCACATTTTGTTCTTCAAATTGGCAACAGTAATATTTTTCTTTTAATGCTACATGGTTCTAATAAAATGTAATATCTTTGAGAAAAAAATACATGGTTAGCAACTTTGACGAAAAGTTGAAAAAAATTGCCAATTTTCACAAAAACAGTGATTTTTACCTCTCTGTCTGTGGGCAATTTAAGGGTTTTAAAGCTTATTCTAGTTTTTTTTAAGTGCAGTATGGTGATGCAACAAAAATGGACACAGTATATGCAGAAATTGTTGCTCTTTCTACTCATGCATCTGGTATATTTTTTATGGCTCTGCATAAAAAGTTGTTGAGCCAAACTACAAAGTGTGGTTAATTTGGAATTTTTAATTGGTTTAAAACAAATTGGCGCAGATTGACGGAGTTAGGCGGGAAATAGGGACACAGTATACCCACGAATCTTACACCGGGACATTCCAATAGACCAACAGCCCACGAGCCTGACGACCATCTCGTGATCCCTCAGAAAAGTTATCACTAGCCCGCAAGACTGCAGTCTTGTCATGACATGTCGCGATCGTGGGCTGTCGACTGTCGGTATCGTGGGCTCCTTCCATCGGCCTTCAGATAACTTTTAAAAAGGCCCGCGAGAACAACATTTTTGTTCTCGCGGGCAGTAACCACATGGCTTAAGCTATAACGGGGACATTATGGCTAATTGCATTTCTCATTCTTCTTACATACTATAAGAAAGAAAGGTTCAAGTTTGTTCCCTAAGCTGGTACAAGAGCAGATCCCCTGAGGGTGCAAAATGAGTCTTTCAGGGTTCAATCCTTTCAACCTGCACACTTAAATGTGCACGTATTTGCACCTCTGCCAAGTTACAAAGTTACATTACTGTTCCCCTTCTACCCCCCCCCCCCCCAAAAAAAAAAAATCTGGAAAGTGTGTGTGTGTGTGTGTGTGTGTGTAATTGGGTTTTTACAGACGTAAATCAGATATGATTATTTACGTCTGCGGACCGACCTTTAACGTCACCATCCGAAAGACGTGACTCAGTCTCGAACCTGGGTCCGCTGAATCAGTTTATAACTTCCACTGTTAGCTGGATTACAGGCGCACGCCACAACGCCCAGGATTACGCCACATGCTTATCAAGTTCTGGATATGCCACGCACGAATACTTACTGTTGAGTGAAGTTCAAGGTGTTGAGAAAGGTGACGACAGCGAGAGCGTAGATCCTCCATCCTAAACTGACTGAATTCTCATCAAGCTCATAGATCCTCCTCTTTTTCTGAACAGTCTCCCTTCCTCCCTCCTCCTCCTTCTTCTTCGCCTCTTCCTCTTCCTTCCTCTTTAGTTCTTCTTCTAAAGCTGCTCTGACGAATGGAGATTCATTGGAGTACTCGAGACAAAGGATATCACTTTCGTCACCCATGACGTAAAAAGAGATCCATGCACGACTAGCCGATTTTATTGATGCAAGAAATATGTATTAGCAAGGCCTGCGTTAAATAAGCTCAAACTTTGTATATATACATTTTTAATGTTTTTTTGTTCTTTCTTTCTTGATTAAAAGAATAATAAGTAGTCAAACAATGTACCGGGGTATTATAGAATAACCCTCGTGATGGCAAGATGGGATCTGATTATCTCTCTTTGTCTTGGGTAAACCTGCAGCTTTCATTTTCAAGAAATCATAGCTGAAGTTACTCCAGGTTTAAATTCAAAGTCAACGGGTAAATCATTCAAAATGGACAATGCTCACTTGAATGCTGTGGCTAGATCTGGCTCCAGTGGGCACTTCTTAGTTCTTGAGCTTGATGGACGGTAAGTTGATCAGCCTTGGTGAAGATGATCATGCACTTGCCTTTGATCCGCTCACTTCAGGTTGGTGTCAAGAACATAAAGTATTTGCTTGGGTAAATTTTGAATCATGTGTTTGTACAAACTGCCTGCTATATAGCATTTGGATGGACATTCCATACAGTAGCCTATACCTCTAGCTTGTTCCAGAGAAGAAAAAGTGGGTTGGATGCTCGTTGCTCCTCCTGTTCTTATGCTCCTGTGTACCTTCACTTTTAGGGATTCGTGTAGAAGATGCTACCATGTACTTGATTGTCTTCTGCACGCTAAAAAATCACGCCTTTGCGCAGCTCGGCATAGGAGTGACTCCCTTGCGAGTTGTAACTTTTTTTAAGGAAACTCACGGGAGTGGCATGCAGCATCCAAATCAAGTCGTTCTTCAACAAAAGCGAAAACCTGATTGCTGATTTTAGTTCAGTTTCTTACAAATACATGATGCATAAAAGTTCGATACATAGAAATATCGACAGTTGGTCACTACACAAGACACATTGCGTCATTCTGCACTGGACACGAGTTTGTCCTCCATTTTTTCCAATTCATATTGGTCATGAAGATTTGAGTTGCAATCATTCCAGTTGTAATGTTCCAATTTTAGTAGGCACGAACGAAGACCGTATGATGGTCAACACTTGAACCACTTCTGAGATGTCTCCTTGTCTCTCTGCTTGAGCTACTTTTATCATGCTGTGCGTATATAATTCATGACGTTGAACAGCAGGCTTATACAACTTGTAGGCTATACTTACAGAGTGTAATAACCTTAAATTTTGAGCTGAAAAGAAGAATTACGTTCTAGACTGATCGCGTCTGTGTACAATATAGCATCATCTGATATAGGCCACACTGCTCCCTTTACCTTCCCTTTTGCCGTCTGATCTCTCATTTTCTATTGTTCTCTATGCGTGAGCGCATGAATTGCGGACAGTACCAAGGAGTTATCACAACCCCTTGACAGTATTGTTGATGATCAGCGAACTGACCAAATACTGCACTTGTCTGAAATCCCTTATTATTTAAATCTGCAAACTGGAAACTTCACATCAATATATATATATAGACATAACCACTTGCGTAAATCCCGGGGAGGGGGGGGGGGGGTATCCCCCCACTTTTCAAGGAAGAAATCATTTCTATATCAATCATTTCTTTATCAATCAGTTGATAAAATTGATAAAATGAATATAAAAGACTGTTATAGTAGTGAGAATTCCTCCTTAAAATGCAATTAAAGAGTTAAAAATATGATTTGAATGTCCCGATAGTTTCGATTTTATTTAATCAAAATCTCTCATCCACGGACCATTTCTAACGCGTTTTCCATTGTACAAATGGGCATTACATCCTCACCTCTTTAATGCACTGTTGTAGGCCTGATAAAACATGGTATTGTAACAAAGTGTAGAAAACAAGCTCAGATATTTTCACGTCATGCTGAGGACAAAAGGAGACTTCTCCGGACCTGCATACAGCATTCTCCAAATTAATGACAGCCTAATACAGGTTCTAAAAGTTCATGAGTCTTCTTTCAGGATTCAGAATGACGTCAACTTTTTAGGGAAATTTTAGGATTATTTAAAAATCAGCCGCTTTGGGGGGGGGGGGCGGGGGTACAGTGTCCCCAGTATTTCAGGAATTTGGTTATCCTAGCAGTTACCCCTTTTACATAGTGTTCCTTTTACTTCAGATAAGTGCCCCTTTCCTTTATAACTCCTGCCCGTTCCACATTCTTACAATTTGAGAGAGGGGCCTATTAAAATCTGAGAGGTGCCCCTTCTTCACTGACAACTATCCATTTTCCTTTGTAAGAAGTGTCCCTTCCCCTTCCGTAGTATCATAGAACGTGCCCTTTCCAATCTTATAATTGCCCCAATTCTTTCTGATGAATGCTCCCTTTATTTCATTTCTGAAAACGAGCCTCTTCATTTTTCACCTCTCATAAAACCCCTAATAAAATATTTCCTTTGACAATTCCCTTTTAAACCATTTGCATCAAATGTATCTATTAATTCCTTGGAATAAGTGCCCTTTTTCCATTCTCATAAGTGTCCATTTTCAGATACAAGTATTACCCCCTTTCCATCTCTGATAAGTGCATCTTCACCTGCGGCAATGGCCTCTATTCAAATTTTGAGAGGTGCCCGTTCTAATTTGACAAGTGCCCCTTCCGCCTTCTGCTGAGTGACACTTGTCATCTCTGATGAGTGCCCCTTTACACCTCTGATAATTGCCCCTTAATTCATTTTGACACGGGCTCCTTTTCTTAGAAGTACCCTTATTCCTTATGATAAAAGCCCCTCTTCCTTTATAGCAAACACCCCCTTTCCATTCTCATAAGTAGCCTTTTTCACCTTTGGTAAAGTGCCACTATTCATGTGCGACAAATACCATATGTTTTATCCTTTGATAATTGCTCTTTTTAATAAGACACATTCCTGCTCCTTTTCTTTTCTGATAAGTGCCATTGTCGTTCTTGATAAGTGCCCCCTTTTCTTCCTCCATAATTTGTGCCCCTAATTTATAGCGATTTAAAACTACTTTACTTAAATTTCGTCAAGGCTCGCTCGCTACGCTCGCTCACATGATATTTTATATAGTCATGTTATTTATTAGAGGTCTTTTCAGTCTCTCATACCGAGACTGTGTTTAAAAAAACGTTTTAAGTCTTCTCATCAAAAACGAAATTTGAGGACGCCCGTATAGTGTTGTGTTTGCTTATCGGATTAAAAAAAAAGTTTTGTCGACGGTGTTTACACAGACACCCCTATACCCCGATAAATTTCTGTCGACGCCCCTGCTTTAGATATACATCATAATATGTCACAATAATAAGATATTTTGGTGATCCCGCTCATCTTTCGAATAAAGTTAGTTTGGGTGGAAGGAGGAGAAAATTAGAACAAAGGATTAAGACATTTATAAATTTTGGACAGTCATGATCACTAATCATACGTGTATATCTATTCGTGATTCTTCTCCTGGCAATGCGATCATTTTGTGTGATATCATACAGGGAGAAGATTTTCTTCTTGTGGTTTTTTTTTTTTTTCGCGTCATGGCATGTAAAAATACTACCCCATAGTGTACAGTGTGAGTCAATAAAAAGGAAACCCAGATTCACCAATAAATATTTCTGTAATCAATACATATAGATTTAATCAAAGGTACCCACATTGTATAGCCTATCATGTTTCCTTTAATTTGACACCATGGTCAATAAAATCCGACCAGGAACAGTATTTCGTGATTCCTGTCAAATTTGCCTCTGCCCAAGTTTTGAATTAAATGGATTGTCAACCTAAGGTTTGTTGAATGGTCTCCATGCACAGTAAATGCATTCACATATAATGGAAGTAACTCCTGAATATCATTTAGCCCAAATGGGCAAAGACGATTTTGACAAGCTTTTTTTTTAAATGACCAGTGCTAAGTCATCCATGGTCGCATTTTGGTGAGCAGTCTATCAAATTAAAGAAGACATTATCAACTCTGATAACATTACAATACATTTCAGCGCAGTTTCGCTTGGTTTTTAGGATATTAGGGCTTAAATTTGGGTCTCCTATTTATTGACTCACGTTATATAGTGGACACTAAGTTTGTTTTTAAATTAATGATGATGTGTAATGTTGTTATATAAACCCAATGGGGGAGTTCTCCATGGACGCTGACCACATAGCCAATGCGAGATCTGGGGGTCGTTTCATGAAAGGACTTGTCAGATATTTTATCCGACAAATTTGCTCTCAGCCAATCAGATGCAAGGATTTCAGTAGCTTATAACAGTTGTCGGATAAAATATCCGACAACTTCCTTTCATGAAACGCTCCCCAGGATTCCTAATATCGTTTTTAATTTCTGCTCTAAAATCTTTTTTTTTAAACCTTATACCATTCTTTTAGTTTTTTTCATTTTTGTCAAACTTTTACTGCCTTCCTATTTACTACTTTTATACCGAAACCAATTTTTTAATGAAGGATTTACCCGACCGAACATAGTATGCGGCATATTACTTCTGGGTGCCATTGCATAAAGACTTACTATTATAGTAACTTTGCCATCAATGGTAACTACCATGGTAACGTTGCTCAAGAGCCAATCAAAATCCAGTATTCCATGAAAAGTTACTATAATAGCAAAGTTACTATAATAGCAAGTTTTATGCAACAGCACCCTGATGTGTTTTTTTTTTTAGCAAAATGTATTTGTTCATTGCGCTTTATATAGGCCTACATTTGTGTTTGGGTAGGCTTAAGTTACAGATGCGGATATTGTAACACCGACGTTACTCAGCTCAGCGAAAACAGGTGTCTGATTTGGATTTCAAAATCAAGGTAATGATGTCATTTATGACTGACTGCAGACTTTTCATTTTTAATTAATAGGATATTGAAATCTGCCAATCCCCCCCCCCCCCCAAAGAAGTTAGTTTTGAAAGGCACTTTGTACAAGCAGGGGCGTCGGATGTTGAGGGGGGGGGGCATTTTGATTATTTTAAAGCAGCGTTTTTCAACCGGGGTGCCGCGACAGAAATTTATAGTTACATTAAAAATATAAATCACCATCTCATAAATTCGGGAAGCGTGGTGCCCGAATACGTAATTTCTGTACCATTTTACAACAAAACTGTGAAAATTTGAAACTGGAAAGTTGATATTCGGGCAATTTAAGGCGTCATATCAGCAATGATCTCCAACTAGATCAGTGGTCATCAGCCCCCTCGCGAAAACTACCGTACGGAAGCTTAAAAGTGCCCCCAGAAGACAAGATAAATTAGGACGAAAAGACGGGAAGACGAGACGAGAATACAAAAAGATGAGATATTCGATCTTGTCAAGTCGATTTGATGAGGACGAGAAAACGAGAAGACGGGATACTGGATCTTGTTAAGTCGACTTGATGAGGATGAGAACGGACGAGAAGACAAGATACTGGATCTCGTCAAGTCGACTTCATCTAGTTGAGAAGACGAGAAGACCAAATACTGGATCCAGTATCTCATTTTCTTTTCTTATCATCCTCATCATGTTGACTTGAGATCCAAAATCTCATCTTCTAATTGTCTTCTCATTCTCATGAAGTCGACTTGATGAGATCCAGTATCTCATAATTGTCTTCTCGTCCTCATTAAGTTGACTTGACAAGATCCAGTATCTTATCTTCTCGTCTTCTCATCCTCATCAAGTTGACCTGATGCATGGGCGCAAATCCAGGGGGGGGGGGGGACAGGGGGACATGTCCCACCACCTTTTTGAATAACCTTTTCTTTTTCTTTTTTTTTTTTTGCTTGTCAGAGAATTTTGGAGGCGAATGTCTCCCCCAAATTTTTGAATAACCTTTTTTTTTTTTTTTTTTTTTTTTTTGCTTGTCAGAGAATTTTGGAGGCGAATGTCCCCCCCCCCCATTTCAAAATTGATTTGCGCCACTGACTTAATGAGATCCAGTATTTCATCTACTCGTCTTCTCGTCTTCTCGTTTCATCTTCTTGCAGAGGCGGCGCACCCGGGGGGGGGGGCAGGGGGGCACTTTTCCAAGTTCCCCAAAAGTGCCCCTTTTTATCTATGAAAAGTGCCCCTTTTCATAGCTGATAAGTGCCCCTTTTTCTTCGTATAGTGCCCCTTTTTTTCTTTCTAATAAGTGCCCTTTTCACCTTATGATAAGTGGCCATTTTAACCTCATACATGAGTGCCCCTTTTGAAATCCGATAAGTGCTCGTTTTCGTCTGATTAGTGCCCATTTTCCATTCTAACAGTGCAATTTTCGCTTCTGATCAGTGCCCTTTTTCACCCCTGATAAGTTAACCTTTTTGAAGTGCCCCCTTTTACTTCTGATCAGTACTGCCCCTTTTCCTTTCTAATGTTATCATTTTCCCCTTTGATAAGTACCCCTTTTGTCTTTTGTGCCCCTTTTTACCTATATATCCCGGTGTCGCTTACAAACTGTGACCTAAAGTCCACAAAAGAGCCATATATCTAGCTCCAAATAATCAGAGAGGCTTCATATTAATACATGTAATAGATTCCCCTACTGATATCAGCACAAAGTGAGGCAGTGGAGTAGGTGGCAAGAGGGGCACAATGCCCTAGATTATACAATATTAATCATTGCCCCTAAATCATAGAAGGAATGAGGAAAAAAAAAAGAATTTCTAAAATTTTTGCAAAGCTCACTCGCTACGCTCGCTCACATTTACTATATAATCTTCTTATCATATTAGGGAAATCGCTGTGTATAATTAAATACCATAGCCTCTAGCGTTAGAAAACAATCTTAAATTTTTTGCTCGCTTGCTTCGCTCGCTCGCAAATGAATAATCAGACCAACACACAAAATGCAAAAGTAATTTTTATCTGGAACTATGTTGAAACAGAAACAATAATGTGTTGAAAATGATCCTCGATAGTGCCTTAATCATATTGTAGCGGTATACCAAAAATGACTCAAAGTGGTATTTTCCGCCTTGTTTTCACCCTTTGTAGGTAGATGCCCCTTTTTTCCAAAAAGTGCCCTTTTTTGTTGGTGCCCCCCCCCCACTTTGAAAGACGCTCCGCCGCCCCTGTCTTCTTGTCTTCTTGACTCGTTTCCCTCTTATCTCTTCTCGTCTCGTCTTTTAAGCTTCCGTATACGGTACGCCTAGATATAAAACTTGACAAATGCAAAACGAATTTACTATCGTGACTAAAAAGATAGTTGAGAGAACATGTTCCATAGCTATAAGTTTCACAGGTATTTTCAAACTACACAAAGACCCCTGAATTGACAATTTAATAATGTTCAAAGCTGAGGCGTCACGTCGGCGAACATTGAAAATAGAATGTCTCCCTCAACGTTCTCGTTCTGCAAAAGCTATTATTGATTCACGTTTGGTCAACGAAATCTGAATTTGCTGTATTTTTATAAGTTTTTTGCAGAATAATACGTGAATTACGTAAAGTCGCAATTTCGAAGAAAGAATGCCGATATCAGGACCTGAGCGCCAGAGAGATTTGATATTCGTAAGTGTTTTTTTTTCTTCATCATTCTACTCTAGTTTATTTCGTCAAGCCATGTCTCCGCATCCGGAATGAGGCTGTCAGTGCACCCGAGAGTTGCGGGGCCACTCGCCTCGAAAGACCGATCCCCCGTGTTTGAGTGACGAGACAAGCGAGCAATAGCAAAGTTAAATATTGAATTAAAACTGCGTCGTATCTTACAAATGTAAAATATTATTACAGATTTAATGCTGGCATTATAGTGGTTGAGGAAACCACCATTCACTCCGCACAGAAGCGCTTCATTGCGTTACATGCACATGACGCATTGTTGTTGGTTTCCTGACTGACTCCGTCCATAGACTGCATTATTTTTGAGTGCTAACGAACGAGTGGTTTCTTTAACCACGATATTAGACCGAAAACTCTGTCTCTCGTTCATTAGTAGTGCTGTTTCCGAACCGAACGGAACCGAATGGTTCGTATGTTCGGCGGAAAAATGTAAAGGTTCGTGTTCGCTACTTAGTTTGGCATTTTATAGGCTTATAATTTCAAATCACTGTTTCTTATTTCTGTTTTCTTTCGTTGTGTTTTATTCCTCTCCAAATCCTTTCCCATTGCCAACGAAAGAAATGAATTTTGTTGTCACTCCAAGGAGCAAATCAGCAAACGCTTGGTTTGGAACTTCGGACTAAAACAAAATAGGAGAATGAACGTCTTTTGTTCCCAGAGTTATGCTGTCCTTGCCCACATCATGCCCACACAGACCCAATTCAAGCTTAATCTGTGTTTTTTTCTTATCACATTCTCAATTTCAAACATAAACAGCGCGATAATTAATTGTCCCCCAAGAGAGCTGTAAAGCCCAGCGCAACACGCAGTGCAATCGCGCCCCTGAGCCCCGCCCCGGCCACACTCTTCTCCACGTGGAAGGAAAAAAAAAAGCATCACTGCGCCATAAAATTTGACCAATAGAACGGCAATGAAAGTGTTTTCTTGCATATGCATGATCCAATCGGCTGTGGCACGTGATTATTCGCGAATGTGATTGGCCGTCACCTTACCTTCCCAGAAAGCGCTCTCTGTGTACGGCTAGCTCCCACTGCACATGCACACTGAACGCTTTCTCTATTATGCTGACGTCGCGATCGCCGGCCATGAATATGATTGGTCGGTGATCGTGACATCACGCGCACTGTATGTGTACGGAGCTGTGCAGTGTACTGTGCATTGCGTAACATGCACCATGGAGGTGTAAAGAGAACTTCGCGTCTATCATCAAGACTTGGTGATAAACACAGAAAGAGAAAGAGAGAGAGCCGAATAATTATGTCAACAACTGGTTTCTCTTGGGGCTTGTTGTCCGCCGGAGACTCCTGGAATGTGACAGGGGGCACGTAAGCGCAATTAATCTTATTGGGGATAACTCTTTGTCTTCCTTTCTTCCTCAATGCTCTTGCACTTCCGAACCTTCGAACCGAACCAAAGTTCGAACAAGAAATGCCGAACCCTTCCGAACCGAACCCGAACATGGCGCTCGATCGACAGCACTATTCATTAGCCTCTTATTTTTGAAGGGTTGGCTCTTCACTTAGAGACAGAAACAGGCCTATCACTCTGCTATGCAAACTTACTAAAAAGGACCCCCCAAAAAAGACCAAAAAAAGACCAAAATTATGGAGTGAGTTACCAAATAGAATCATGTGCTCCTTATATCAACAAAGTTTTCCCCTTAAACCGAAAACTCTGTCTCTCGTTCATTAGCCTCTTATTTTTGAAGGGTTGGCTCTTCACTTAGAGACAGAAACAGGCCTATCACTCTGCTATGCAAACTTACTAGAAAGGACCAAAAAAGGACCCCCCAAAAAAGACAAAAAAAGACCAAAATTATGGAGTGAGTTACCAAATAGAATCATGTGCTCCTTATATCAACAAAGTTTTCCCCTTAAACTTAAGCAGAGTTTCATTGCGAACTATGCACTCGAATAAATACACAACTTAATCTCTTAGTTATAGTACTTTTAAAAAAATCTCTTGTACTTATTCTTTTCTATCTCTTAGAAAGCAAAGTCTGTATAAGTATATTAAAAAATTGTATATTCATTAATTTTACCTTGCTTCATCCTAAAATATACGTTGTCAGTATTCATGTTGAATGTATACTTAGCTGCAAGTGATATACATGTAAGAATTAACAATGATCAGTTTAGGAATTTTCAAACATATCTCTCACATTGTTCATGGTACAGTATATCCTCTTTCCTATATTACTTTCTTTCTATCCCTATCCCTCTAACTTTTATCCCGTTATGTATTTTCAGTAGTGGGAACGCCTGTATATATATATATAAAATGTTTTTACCTCATCAACTTACAACCCCACATTGTGATGGTTTTCATGGTTGCGTGAGTGAATCATTAGTAATAGAGTCTACTACTAACAGTTAACTTAGTTCTAACGTTAATCAGTTAATATTAATAATGATATTGTATGAGGTCTCAGGGAATTGAGACAGGGTCAACTTGTGCTTGTTTTCTTCTCCTTTTTTGTTTTGTTTTTGCTGGGATTTTTTTTATTTGTGGGTGTTTTTGTGTGTGATTTGATGTGATTGTATTGCTGATAAATTTCTGAGCTTATAAAGTTCACTGAACTTGCTGCAAGAATCTTCAAACCTATTGGAGAAAGTCACTCCAGTATACAAGGTTATCTCAAATACCCATGTGTGTACGATTGTCGAGATGTAAATTTTCTACATAATTATAATTGATCACACTTTCTAAATATCCAACTACAAAAATGATTTCATGCTTTTAGGAGGAGGATGACTTGGCCTATGAGGAGGAGATCTTACGTCATCCGTTCTCCGTCAAGTGCTGGCTGCGCTATGCTGAGCACAAATCTAAAGGACCCCCTGCGGGATTGCATCTCATCTATGAGAGAGCTCTCAAAGAGTTACCAGGAAGGTAAGAAAACACCTTAGCCTTTGCCATTATGTGTAGAAGTACATAGATGTATTGTACCAGATGTACAAGTTTTAGATGTAGAAGCAGTCGATGTAGAAGTGGTAGTTGTAGTCTGTAGAAGTAGAAGTACAAGATTGAGAAGTAGTAGTATATGTAGAAGTAGTAGATTCAGAAGTAGTGGAGATAACTCTCCAAGAGTTAAAGGTCCACTGCAACCCAAATGCAAGTTCATTCCTGTTAATGTGCAGGGATGCATACATGTGTACAACTTAAATTTTGTTATTCAAACATCTACAAATATGTTTCATAAATTTTTAAAATATTTTTAAAATCATTTCCTCAAACATACATGTACTAAGCTCCACCCTCAAAAAAATGTCCCAGATCTCATTCCTGCAATGAAATCATCTGTCAGTCATTAGCTATAAGGAGAGACAGTGGTATGTAGCTTTGCCAGAGATGACCATCTGTTCTAATAGACCATACAATGTCTACATAGGAGTTGCTATGTCAGATAAGCTGTAGCGTCACAAGGAAAAGAATGGTAATAAGGAGGTATTGTTTGAAAGCATGCAAATCTATTGTGAGCATGTTCTGAGCTGGGGGAAGTTACATGTACATTCTACTGTCTATTGAAGAATGTTAGTGTAGCTGGCCGATGATTGACAGATGATGTCATTGCAGGAATGAGATCTGGAGATTTTTTTAGGATGGAGCTTAGGAGGTTGGGAAAAATATTTCAAAAAACATTAAAATATTCTATGAAACATATCTGAATGTTTGAATAACAGAATATTAGTTGTATGCATCCCTGCACATCAACAACAATAAACTTGCATTTGGGTTGCAGGGGCCTTTTAACGGGAAGGTAGGATAAGAGCCTTTGCCCTAGTGTGCTTCATTTAGGCTACATTTCTATTTTACTCATCTACAAAATGTAAACCCACTGTCTGTTACTTGTCTACACTTACAGCTACAAGCTCTGGTATAACTACCTGAAGCTGAGAAGAAAAGCGATTAAAGGTCGATGCATAACTGATCCTGGATATGAGGATGTCAACAATGCCTTTGAGAGGGCCTTGGTATTCATGCACAAGGTAAGTGTAGGACATTTCCTTCTCTGTGGGATTTAACATATTGTCGCGAAACCGGGTTCTCCCAGGGTAGCACTCTGCCAAGCAGTCCATCTCTCTTTAACCCTGTCCACGTTCTCTACAATCATTTACCCAACAAACACTCTGTGGGTCCACACAGAAATTTATTGTGCAATGTGGATTCTCATTTTACTCGCTCAGACAATCACTAAATGTAAGAAAGGAACCAAATAAATCACACTTACACAGAATCTGCCATTAAAGGAAACTTTATTATCAGAGTTCCAAAACATACTTTTGGCAACGGCAGCTCAACACAGACTGCCGAACAAAGCCTTGTGTCTCATTGATGTGACACGGACAATAATCAGAAACAAAAACATCACCCTCTAAGTTCTAGGGCTAAACTCAATTTCATTACAGTATATTAGAAGGTTTGTAATCATGACTGAGCAATTATTTAGAGGTACATTTACTTGCAGGGTCCTCATTCCTTTGATTGTCCTGTGCATTCTTTTTCTTCTCCTTCTTCTAAGTCTTGTTCTTGCTCTTGCTCTTGTTCTTGTTCTTCGTCGTCGTCTTCTTTTTCTTCGTCTTCTTCTTCTTCTTCTTCTCTTTCTTCATCTTCTCCTTCTCCTTCTTCTCATTATTATTATTATTATTCCAGGAGTCTAGAAAGATATGTGAGGGCATTTATTTCTTCAAGGTTCAGAGGCTAAGAAACAGACCTTTAAAGTCTTTCATAATCATGCATGATATATGCGCCCATGTCTTGAAACGGAAGAGTTGTCTTTAAAAAATGCATACCACATCCATTTGTATATTTAAAACGATTTCTTTCCATGTGCATAGCCAGAGCACCAGATTATGCTGGGAAATATCACATCAACTCACAGTTTATAGTCATGATAAAATCTAAGAATTTGATTGCACCTTAAGGGCAGAAATCTTAATTGTTTTAAGTGTATTTTAGTAATCTACAAGAAATTTAGTAGGATGATCAGATGAAGGCAACCTTAGAACCTCCTTTATCTCGCAGATGCCTAGGATCTGGCTTGACTACTGCCAGTTCTTGATGGACCAGTGCAAGGTCACCCGGACACGTCGGACATTCGACCGGGCTCTGAGGGCGCTGCCCATCTCTCAGCATCACAGGATCTGGCCTCTTTATCTCAAGTTTGTACGCTCCATGCCGCTCCACGAGACGGCTGTCCGGGTCTACAGGAGGTACCTAAAGGTAGGCCAATGGCAGTGAAAGTAAAATATTGGGCTGAGGTGATTTTCCCCTATCTATGGACTAACAAATTTTTGACTTTAGGTTCACATACCAGTGACATAATTATGTTCCCTTCATATTTTCAAATGAGGGGGTTGTTACCAGTGCTAACCCTTGCTTTCATGAAAAATGAGTTACATGCGTTATAAACGTTATCCTGAATCACAGCTCTTACCACTCATAGGCCGGAATGCACAAAGGTGGTTTCAATTCAGACCATGGTTTATGCAGATTTTGTGGTATAAATATGCTTGATTTAGCGCATACACTTGAAAAAAAAAGGTCGCGCGTGGTTGGCAAAAGTGCTAAATTCACGCTTGTTGCCATGGTTCAGACCATGGTTTATGTAAATTCAGACCATGATTTACTTGAAATTAATTTACATAAACCATCGTCTGAACCATGGCAACAAGCGTGAATTTAGCGCTTTTGCCAACCACGCATGACCGGCGCACGTTCATTATTGGATCTTTTTAAGTGTACGCGCGAAATCAAACATATTTATACCACAAAACCATGGTCTGAATTGAAACCACCTTTGTGAATTCTGGCCATAAAGTTTTCATATTCAAATAAGTCAGTTCGTAATTGCCATTTGCGCATACATGTGCAGATAAAGGTCATTTGTACCGAGTACAATTGACCTCTATATATGCTTTCATAGTGTGCGGACCATGATGCTGGCACCAGTATGATTTCAGTTGCTAAAACAAGTGGTGCGTCCACCAAAACAGATGCGCATGCACATACAAATTGGGGTCATTTCAGGGTCATTTGTACCATGTACTAATTATGAACTGGCTTATTTAATCAATAAAATGGTCAAATATACTATTAATACATGGTTGGGAGTGCGTTAGTGCGATCTGGCAACACAAAGGTTTTTATCGTGGTGTACTAACGCACGAGGCGTAGCCGAGTGTGTTAGACACCACGATAAAAACCTGCATGTTGCTGGATCGCACTAACGCACGGACTCACAACCATGTATTAAAAGTTTTATAAAACGGGTCTACAATCTTAGTGTTTTCTTACAATCTTAGTGTTTGATCCGGATTAGCCGTGCGTTAGTACTTTTTTTTTGCATGGTCACGTGGTGTCATTTGACCAATCAGGATGGCTACATTCTTGAACCCGTTTTATAATAACAATTAACAGATGCATCTTTTTAATCCTCAATAGACATGTGGTGTGAATCTAATTTTCAAGTGCATTTCTCTCAAAACAGCCCACTTGTTGGTTAGTACTGTATTGCAACAACTTCCTCAAGGATGATCTTGTTTACATTTCTTGTGTTTGGACAACCTCTCTTAGCTAACCTGGGCCCTGTTTCATAAAACTTGTTATCAATAACAACTGCCTCATTTCTGTGACAAATTCACTCTCAGCCAATCAGATACAAGGATTTCAGTTGGTTATAACAATTATTGTAACTTGTTACTGATAACAAGTTTTATGAAACGGGACCCAGATTATGTATATGTAGCACATTTCGTGCCCAATTATAGTGATCATTGAAGCTTAAGATATTTTTCTTCATTTTGCAGCTGTGTTCTGAAAATGCTGAAGAGTACATTGAGTATCTGGTTGACATTTTGCGCTTGGATGAGGGCGCTGTTCGTTTGGCAGACATTGTCAATCAAGAGGCCTTTGTGTCCAAAGAAGGAAAATCAAACCACCAGGTAATTCACTGGCTTTTCAAACAAATTTAGAATGATTATAATTAGCAAATAGAACAGCAGGCTATCATGCTATAGTTTTATTTAATTTTGATTTGAATGTTAAAAAAGGGATCATTTATACTCTCAGAGATATATTTTACAGGCATTTTAACCCTAAAAAATCTGGGTTGTTTTGGAGGTCTTACAGCGAATGATTTAATAAATTTGTACTTCATGTCAATAGAAAATAATTAGTAATACCTGTGCCTTTGATGTAATATTTGACACGTTTTACATCCCTCTGTACAAAATAGACCTTTTCCCATCATTAATAACCAAATAGGATATCATTGAATATTCTCAACATGAAACAAATAGAGAGCTGCTCGCAAAGGAAATAGTAAAATTGCAAATTTGTGTTTGATCAATTACAATTTTAAACTTTGATGAAAGGGAAATCCAATCTTAATGACAATTTACTGTGAAAGAAAGTAGAATATCAAAGAAGGAGATATGTGAAAGTTTGAACAAAATTGAACAAGCAATATGAATGTTGAGAATTTTTTGGAAGTTGTAATCACTATGTAGGGGAATTTCAAATTGGCTGAATCGGTAATGTCACTGTAATGAACCATGGGACAACTCTACCATTTACTCCAACAAACAACATGACTAAAAATGTATTCCTCAGTAGGATCTTTTTCTTTTTGGAGGACTTAAAACAATACACTATGTACCATTTATTTTTATTACCGCACGAGGGAAAAGGTGATTAGGAGAAAACCAGATATTAATGTATTTTAGTGTACGACAAACAGGAGTTATACGTCATAGTCAACTCACCAAATTGCCAATTTAAGATTTGCATTGATTTAGTGATCTCATTTTTCAAACATTCATAACCTTTTTTTATTCTTTGTCCAATTTCTTTCAAAATTTCACCATCCTGTTTCTCTTATATTCTGTTTTCACACAAATCAGCTTATTACAAAGGTTGGATTGCCCTTTAATGACTGCCGATTCCCTTATTTCATTATACAGCTATGGCATGACCTTTGTGAGTTGATCTGTAAGCACCCCACCAAGGTCACATCCCTCAAGGTTGATCCCATTATCAGAGGAGGGATCAAGAGGTTCACCGACGAGAGGGGCAAGCTGTGGTGCTCCCTGGCTGACTACTACATCAGGAGTGGTCACTTTGAGAAGGTGAGGGCACGGTTAATGTATGTAGGCAAATAGATGTCCAAAGAAAAAAAAACGTCACTCTGGAAAGACCTCATTTGTAGTTGATGTCAAGAAGAAATTAATGGGTGTAAACAAATTTTATTCAATGTAAAAAATGTGAAGTACTAATTCGATAACAAAGTTTTATTTTTTATTTTTAGAGGGAGAAGTCAATCTGCTGTTATCGTCAAGATTTAAGTTCAATATATTTGTTAGGGTTGAAGAAACTTAGTTTTTCAAGTATATTTCTCAAAGTATTGAATTTTTATTAAAAAAGAGATATTGAATATCTCAAAGATGTTCCCATTAAATAGATTGCACTCAGTATGTAAACATATCCTTGATTGTTGAACTTGCAGGTGCTACTTTGTGTAAGTATGTTTGTTATTTCTTTTTCTTTTATTTTAAAGGTAATCATAGTAAATAATAAAAGACAATACAATGGTTTAGCAGTATTTACACACCTTTTACTTATTTTCTTTTATTTCAATTTAGGCAAGAGACATCTATGAAGAATCCATCTTTACTGTTACTACAGTCAGGGATTTCACACAGGTAAGATGGCGTAAAAAATGTTGTTTTACATATTGTTTTATTTAATGCAGTGAAACCTGTATATAAAGACCACTCAAGGAAGACGAGAATAGCAGTCTTTATGAGCAGGTGGTCTCTTTGTAAAGGTTCCGTTAATACAGGTTTCAGTGAGAAAAACTGTTCAAGGGAAACAAAAGTAATGGTCTTTCTGTACAGGTGGTCACTAAAGCAGATTTGACTGTATTTGTATTTATTGATCCTGGAGTGTATTTCAACCTGGAAATCAGGATGTCAAGGCTTTGGTGATTTACTTTGCGTGCCTTATTCCTGTGTTCCTGGTAATATGCCTGTATGCTTCTTGGATCAGCTGTGTTTGGTCTGGAGGATATGTCACCTTACTGCAGATCACAAGGTATTGGGTTCGATTCCCTGCCACTGCACTAATGTCCTTTGGCGAGACATTAATGTACATTTGCCACACTCCACCCAGGTGAAGTAAATGGGTACCCAATTGGGAGAAATTCCTTGAATGCTTGAGTGCCTTATCATGGTCGCTTGGCTCAAGCCGGGATAATAGTATGATTGCAGGGCCCTCTGGGAGAAAAGTATAATACTGATGAGGCTACCCTGGGTAAACAAGACATATTGGTTACATGTATTATTATTATTTTTCTCAAAGTTTATTTTGATAGAAACATTATTCTTATCTTCACAATTTATGAACCAAGCCTTTATTTCCCTAAAATGATATTTGGATAGTTTAAGAGGCCCAGTGCATCGAAAAGGTCCCTTTCCTCGTGATTTGGAATTATTCTAACCTGCATTCTTACATCCTATTGCATCTTTCAAGGTATTCGATGCTTATGCTCAGTTTGAGGAGAGCATGCTGAAAGCCAAGATGGAAGCTTCTGCAGAATCGGGTGCTTCAGAAGAAGGTATTGTTTTATGGTTTTCCGTTGTACTGTAGTGGATTCTAAGGGGAAATTGTTAAATTGTTACTCTTGCTCTGCTGAATTTTTGTGTTATTTCCGTTTACTCATTTACGTCATTTACTGAGATTTTTGTGAAGTTGAACGAACACCAAACTCTGAATTTGCTCTAAGGTAAATCTCTACCTTGACACTTATATTTGTGGGAACTTCAACAGAAGTGGGGATCTGGTAAAAGAGTGGAATATATATGAAGATTGAGAGTGAGAATAGAAAGATGCAGGTGGACAAAGAAAGAGACATTCATTTATTTTGTCTAAAATTACGAAGAATAATGTATATTTGCTGCTAATATCATTGAATGTACTTATTCTGTTAAAGATTTTAAGTTGCTTTCTATATTTATGTGTGTATGAACTTTCCCTATATGTATGACCATCAGTATATTTGAATAGTCTATGTACATGTGTGCAATCTTTTGTGTGCCCTTATCACATTATTCCTGGAGTTTTTACAAAATTATGATGTCATTCTACTGTATTTGTTCATCATAGCTAAATTCATTATCATTGTTTTGTTTATGTGCATCTAGATGACATTGACATAGAGCTGAGATTGGAAAGGTTTGAGGACCTGATGGACAGACGCCCTCTGTTGTTGAATAGTGTGCTATTGAGGCAGAACCCGCACAATGTTCATGAGTGGCACAAGAGAGCTAAGCTCTTTGAAGGAAAGCCTAAAGAAGTAAGTTGAATGGACTATTCAATTAGTTTCCATTTCATTTTCATAAAACTTTCATTGATAATCTCAAGCTTAGTATTCAAAGAGTGAAATGCCCAGAGTCATATCTAGGCAATGTCTCTTATTTGTGTATTCATTGTTTCTACTTGTTCCTTACCTGTTCATCTATGTACATGTAGGTCTTCACTTTTACATTTATTTATGTCTTCATTTCTTCATCTGTTTATACCTACCTACACTACCGTCTAAAAGTTTTGGCACTTCGGTACGGGAAGGGAAGGTCTCGATAGACCGATCGGGAGCTTCCCGCGGGAGCTTCCCGCGGTTCCGTACCCATTGCAAAAAATAACGGGAAGCCATCGGTAAGCTAACGGGAGGCTAGCGGGAAGGTAACGGTAAGCTACCGGGAAGCCATCGAGACGCTATCGGGAGCTTCCCGCTGAGGCTTTTCATAGCTAGCTTTCCATATATGGCCTATCGAGAAGGCGCGCGCCTGTAACGCGTATGCGCGAATGCCTCATCTCCTTCTTGGCCTGGCGCCGATTATCGATTGCAAACTAAACTCTATTGTGACGTCATAATGGATATTTTAGAACTGCCGCGGCGCGGGTCTTTCAAATATAATTTATTGTGAAGTCACAATGGATAATTCATTTTGACTCGTACCGTGACGCAATCTACCGGTCATCTGCCCCTAACTTTGAGGTTATGATTATCCCCATATGTTATTCAAGCGAAGGTGATAGCAAATTCTTCAAAGATGTATTTTTAAACACAATATCCCGTCGGTGATATTTATTTTTTTCCAATAAAATTTGTTTGGTGTTTTTCCTTCCTTTTAAATCAAGTCAAGATTGTTTTAATTTCCAATTCTCTGCGTAGTGGGCCTTACCTTTTTCCGAGCGGGTATTAACTATTATGATAATAAAGCATTTACATGTACTACCAGAATAATGTAATTGATAAAATGATTTTTGAAATCTTCAGTCTCCTGATTGAAGCCATTTCCCGATTTTTATGTTCATGCAAAATCTATTAGTTTGTATACTGTTTGTTTCTCCCTGTTTATGAGTGAAAATATTTTTTTTTTGGGGGGGGGCACGATAAGTTTATATAAGAAATTGTATTTGAAGTCTACTAATAAGTCTCGAACTCTGAAGTGTGTCCAATCTACAAGTACACATGTTCTGATTGATTAACTCTGTCAATATATAATTTTTATTTTTGTTTCATGTCTCATTCTGTGGATGCAGTGTTGTGTGAGATGAATTTTTGTTCAGTTTTTGCCTTCCAGTTTGTCGTTTTTAGTTTTTTTTAGTTTTTTAGTTTTACCGAGACTCAAAGACTGACCCTGCAATATGAGGAAGCCGGCTGGATAAGTGGGTAACAATGAAATGCATGTATAAATTTGAGTCCATCCATTATCACCTTGTAATCATATGTAAATGATATGATTGTTTTGATTCAATAAAACACATACCCCCCCCCAAAAAAAAAAAATAAATAAAAATAAAAAAATAAAAAAATAAAATAAAATATAAAAAATAAATAAAATGAATAAATAAATTTAAAAAAAATAAAAAAATGAGTCCAACAAATCTGCGGCCACCAAGAAAACATCAAGGTCTTCAGCTTTGTATGAATATTCCATCTTTTACCAAGTCATGATCCATGTTCATTTCATGTGTTACATATACACTTTAGTAAGAGAGCTTGCTTTAGCACAATTTACATGTATAAGGCAAGTAATGTCTGAACATTTCATGAGATAGTTCCCCACGTTTAGTGAGAATTAAAACTTAGTCTGTGAGTGCCAAGAAAAAAAATGCATACATGCCTCGACTTCTTTGCCCTTTCTTCGGGGGGGGGGGGGGGTGGGGTTGGGGGACTTCCATGTGAGTTGTGACATTTTTGTAGATTTTAAGGGGATTTTTAGGGTTTAAAAAAATATCACAGCCGATGCAAAGCATCACGAGTCCATGAGGACCATGACCAGTGCAATATTATCGATCCATTATTATTGTTATCGTCTAGTTTCTATACATGATTGTATACTTGTAGTCGCAAAATAGATCTACAAGTAGGTCTTTGTGTCCGATTGAAAAATATATAGAGTAGACCCCCGCCCACCCGTATTGTATCAAATGGCATGAAGTCGACGTACTACCGCTGAAAGTGATAGCGTCACATGTCAGAGCGTGTGATGCGAAGAAAGGTTGGCAACATGCACTCTGTTTGGTGAGATTTTACCCAAATTTTAATCGGCATCTCAGAATGTCAATATAACGACTTTTTCGGACAGTTATCTCATAACATGTTCAGAAATTACTTACCTTTCGTCTTTCGATGCATTTTCAGTATAACATACTTCGTACGACCAAGGAGGCCTAGTACCTCCTTAGTAAGTTGTACGACGAGTACTTCGCAACTATACAAGTCAAATGCTCTCTCAATCAACTCAACACATACCCGTTTGGACTCGATCGTATGATCATTGCGCAATATCTTGAACATGTGCAGTCTTAGAATTCAGACGCTATTTTACCCGTTATGACTGAGAAAGCTTTATCCCTGCGAACTAAGGTATTCGGTGACTTCAGTTTCAGTTTCGGGTCACTATGATCAATTCAGAAGCACTCTTTTTTGTCTTCGAATTTCTTAACCTGCTTGCCTAGTTTAGCTTTGCTACCGAATTTAGAATTTTAGTTCCCTTGTCAAACCAAAGTTCCCCGGTAAAGAATTAAATATTTGAGAGCTTCACTCTTTCAACTCCAGTGGAAACTCACTATAACAAGGACATTGGGATCATGAAAATTACTTTGTTATATCGGAGCCCTTATTACGATTTTCCACTGTATTCGATTGGGCTCTCAATCTCACTGGGAGATTTAAAAAAATGAAGGGCACCCCACCTCCCCCCCCCCCCCCACCCCAAGCAAGCATTACACTCGAAGTCGATTTATAGTGAATTGGCTTAATGTTTGTTGGCGTCTTACTTTTTGTTGCACCTTTTTTTTTAAACGCCCACTGGTATCGCCCTGCATTTTCATATTCTTACAAAATAATGTTGGTAAAAGAACGAAATGAAAGGTGCCCGTGTTATATAATAATGTTGCAGCTTCAGAGATTCAAAATGACATTTTCTAAAGGTAGTTTCGGGCAATTTAGAATTGAATAGTGCCTCAGTTTTCTTTATGCTGATAGTTTCGATCAACAATAAGCCTACATGTTTGTTGGAGAAGAAGAATAGATATAGGCATATATACACTGATCTCTACGGAAAGATTTTTTTCCCGTAGAGATCAGTGGCCTATATACACACTTTTAAATGGAAATAATATTCGGTTTTAATAAATAAAGAAAACTGAAATACATAAAGAGCTCTGTATCGTGACCAGCTAATTAAATCGGAGGAATTAAAAAGGCAAAATATATCACTGAAGAATTGATATGAGTGTCGATCGAAGATCAACAGATGCACCGTTTTGCCAACAAGATAGAAATATCTGTAAACGACTGGGGGAAAACACGAATACCGGGATATATTATATCATGGCGTAGATTGTATACTGGGATATTTCATGCTCCCGACATTAGAAAAACATGCATATAGTGTCATTCAATAATAGGGTACAAGCACAGTTTCATAATATCATATAATAACTATATTTCCATCGTATCTCCCGAAATAAATATACTTCAAACCGCACAAGTTGAAAATGGGGGTTTACGTTTACCATAAACATGGACCATACCATTCAAATGCAGGACTTTTTAATTTTTAACCGAAACATATAATGTAAAAGATAACTATTTTTACAATTTAGTTTTGGACATGAGTAGGCCTATTAAAAAAAAAAAAGAAAACGAACAAGTAACAACCAAATAATACAAAAGAGAAACAAACAAAACAAAACTCCTGAATAGTATGACTCGATCGGATAGTTCTATGATGTTTAGTTATTATTTCCACAATATTATAAATAACTATACCGGTACATTATTTGACCAAACGAAAAATATTATTGTGTGGTTATCAAAAATCATGTAGTGATTGCCGCAATAACCACGTCCAGTAATCCTCGAGTCTCTTCGCAAGCAGATATCGGATTGACTTCCGACAATATTCTGATATAAATAAAATGAAATGAATTTAATTATTCATTGTCCATTCCATACCATGAAGGACACCAATTACTTATACAGGCGGATGTACATGTTTAGAAACTTTGATCTCCGAGGGAACTTTTCTAAATGCTATACATTCCTACATATTCAGAATTTCACAAACCTACTGTAGCCTAAATTCTCGGCAACGATTAAACAAAATTTGCCACCGTGTTTTACTGTTTATAATGCTAATTTCATCCTCATTACACATCAAAGACTGGTGTTTATGTGAAGACGAAATCTCGGAGAAAATCACCTTCTTAAAAAGTGCTTCCAATCCAACATAATCACGTTGCTCCGAACAGTCAACGATCTCATCAGAGAAACGGGCTAGAAGGAATGGAGGTATATATGTATTGATCATTAAATTAATTACACGTATTATATTTAGTAGTTATTAAAATATGTATAGCTTACTTGCCTTTCAGGCAAGACAACTACGAAAGCTTTGTCAGTATAGGCTATCGATTACTTGCACAACTGGCTGCTATCTGTTTTACTATTCTCGAAGGTTTAGCAACCTACAAAAGTTATGAAGTTTGGATTCATGAGGGCCACAACCACTATGAATCTTCGTTTGTCAGTAACTTATGACGCTATTTCTCTGATAGTTTTTCTGAGAGATGTGAACGATTAACATCGTAATGCCAAGCTTTGATACATTCAAACCCTCCATCGAAGCCCATATTCGATTAGTTTCCGAATTAGCGTGTGTATTTTTCCCTTAAAAACACACACAAATTCAGTGTGATATATATGCAGCGGAAATCACGCACCATATCGAATAGTGCAAGCTAACATGAGTGTGATGAACTGTGATCACTATAATCACAGATCGAAGAACAATATGGTCGGTTATATGAGGTTTCTCACCATTGTTACGCGCGCGCGTATTTGAAAAGGTTGCGCGCTATCGGTTCAGTCTCGATGGATGAGAGAAAACGTTTGGCAAACCGCGGGAAGCCAACGGTAAGCTATCGAGAGGCTAACGGGAGGCTAACGGGAGGCTAGCGGGAAGCCATCGGTGCGCTATCGGGAGCGAACCGAACTTAGCGTTTCGGGAAGCTCCCGCTTCCCGTAAAGCTCAAGAGTTAACGGTACGGGAAACGGGACGTCCCGATGCCAAAACTTTTAGACGGTAGTGTATATTCTTATACTTGTGTAACATACAATGTATGTCTTCATTTCCTCTTGTTTTTGTCCCTTCATTTTCTCATCTATTTACAAATACCTATACTATATGCATGTATCTTAAATTTTTTATGTGCTAGTTGATTAACATGTTCATGGATGCTCTTCGTAATGGTGTCTTTATCTCTTCACTTCATCTATTTTCACATATATCTTAATTTTGCCGTATTAGATGTCATCAACACTTCATATATCAAGACTCTTCAGATGATTTCTCTAATTAAGTCTTCACTTCATTATCTATTATACCTTCTTCTCTCTCCTGTACTAGGTCATCAACACCTACACTGAGGCTGTTCAGACGGTATCCCCTCAGCTAGCAACTGGGAAGCTTCATACCCTGTGGGTGGAGTTTGCCAAGTTCTATGAGAAGCATGGGCAGATTATGGAGGTGAGATAGATGCAAAGTTATGGCCATCATTCTTATGCCCACCTATGACTGGATTTGGGGAAAATATTAAAATTGGATGACTATTAAAGCAGAACCTTTAGTGTGCCTGAAACTTAAGGAATTTCGTGAGTGGTCCAGATTTGTGAAAGTTCAATGCTGGAAAATGACTAAATTTCAATGCTGAATTTGTACAATTCACGAAGGTTTCTTTCCACAAAATTGGCTGCTGTTAACCATTTACAAAGGTTTTAGTTTATGAAAGTAGGTACAAAGTTTGCAAATATCATATTTCTGATCAAAATTCTGAATGCTTGTATAAATAGTTAAATTGAAATTGTCATATGAACACTCAATATTTTCCAAAATCTGGTCATTGTTGGGCAGTAAGGTAGGCAGTGAACAGAAAACCAAAAGCTTTTGAGGTATTTCAGGAAATTTATGATGCTATAGCAAGCTTACTGGGTGCCCTGCAGGTGTTGTGAAAAGTGTGTGGTTTTGTGTGTGGACTGTATGTCACAAAAGTAAAATAAAGTACTATTATTGGAAGTACTTTTGTATCTCGAGCTTAGTCTTTCTGTTTTGAGCAAGTCTGAGATATTTTGCCATTTATTTTGTGTTCCATTTCTTACCAAGTATTATGGAACAATTGACATTGTTAAGATCTATTTAAATTATGATTTTTCCTAGATATTTGGTCAGAAACAAGCTGTATTGTAGGGCTCTCACATTTCTATAATCACCAGTTAGATGTACACCATAATTTTAATGAAGTCGGTTTACATGGGACAAAATACACGTCGTTTACTCTTGTACAATGCTTTATGTTTCTTAGCTAGGTGGCTGTGCAAGCGAAACTATGCCAGATATATGAATTGATACATGTACACTTAGATATTTGAGGGGTATTTGGAAAATATTAAAGTGCTAACCCTCTTTTTTATTGAAAAATGAGTAACACGCATGAAGATAACTCTTCTCCACTTTTCCACTAAATGTTTGAAATATTGTTTTCAAATTTAAACTATAAAATTACAAGTATTTTATCCTCCAATATCAAAATAACAAATTATGAATTTTAATTGCATTTATCTTGGAATAATACCCTTGTGGTTAAGCACTATATATTGCATAATCTATCAAAGCTGTTCTGTAGTTAAAATGGAAAAATGAAAAAGACGAACGTTGTGAATATTTTTAGTACACATTACATGGAAGGGTTCTCCTCAGTATGACAAAGTACATTTATGATCAAATAGCCAATGGGAGACTGACTCGTTTTGAAAAAAAATCATAATTTTCTTCTTTTTTTCCTCAAACTTTCATTGATCTTTTCTCTAATTTTTTATTTGTTTACATTAGTGCTGTAATATCTCAGTTATTTTATTTTCTGTTAAATCGGAGCTTAAAAACGGATGGTTTTCGGTTAAACGCACTCACACATATGCAAGGTCATAATGATTGGGTGATCCAACATGATTTTGAACACATGGGACACAGGCATAACAAAAAGAGAGACTTGCTAGTTGCTACAAAAGCCATTATTTTCCCTATTTTTAATCATTATAGTGATAAAAAGCATACATTTTCCAACCAAAACTTGAGCTTAAGATGTCTTATTGATATTTTGTAGTTTTCAAAGTGAGTTTAAGCTTCAAAATTTTGATAGGTCTAGGGTCTACTCATTTTATGGGGGCAGCCATAATTATCTACTGTATAAGCTGTTATTTTCGCGGTGGTTTTATTTTCGGAAATTTCGCGATTCGCTGTTGAGACGCGAATTTATCGACACATGCGAAAATTTTGGGTATTTGGCAGGCAACGTCTGGTACCCAAATAGCAAACCATAGCATGCTAGAATATGCCATGAGTCCACAAAATCATGTGATATTCACTCTAATGTACATAAAAATCATTTGGAAAAGTTGGTTAGATATTCACAGAGTTTGCTTGAATTTCACTTTTTTTCCTTCTCAAACTAAATCAAAGCCCAAGCTTTATCTTTAAATTCATTTTCTAGATATTAATGCACTGACTGACTGACTTTTCATTATATTTCCATCAAAATAATTCGATTTTGGTGTCACATAATTGAAGCTGTATTACATGTACATGTAGCTATTTACATATCATAAATATTCATGAGTCACATGACCAGAGGTTTCTGGTTGGAAGATTGTGCTTAAAAAAATTTAAAATTTTGACACTAAACCAACTTTCTGAAAAAGAAATCTAACTAAATACAGTTTTATTATATGAAAATAAGGTTGCTTTTATAGACTGAATTGTGACATGAGGTTTTTTTAATACCTAAAGCTGCAAAAAGTGAATTTTAAGCCACTTTCTTTTAAAAGTCTAATCAGTTTTTACATAGACATATTAATGTATAAGTAACTTGTCAGTATGAGTAAAGAAAAGACGTATGCTTGGCACATGTAGTGCTCGCTCTGGTCTGTGCATCTATGGTGCAAAGTCTGGAGTGTGTCCTTGCAATCGCGAATTCAACAACTCGCGAAAATGTCGGTACCCCCGCCATTCGCGAAAAATTCTGTTCGCGAAAATAACAGCTTATACAGTATCAAATCCCTGCAAGATCTGGTCAGGAGAGGGCGCCAGAGAGCTTTACACATATTTACATAAAGCTTTGCATATTCATGAGCACCAAGATGGTCATGGCCGCCCCTTTGCTGAACGATTATCGGCATTTGAAGCTAGAACTGATGTTAAAACCATAAAATAACAGAAATATGACATTCTAAAATCAAATCATGGTAGGTAAATTGATACTTTTTAACACTGTCATGAATAAAAAAGAGGAAAATCAGGCTTTTATAGCAAATTTTATGTTTTGATTTTGGCAATTCACTTGTATTCAAAATCATGTAGCATCTTTTCATGGATAACCAAAAAAGGTGAAATCCATTCGGTTTTTTGACCTCACAGTCGTTTTTCGGACGTTTAACCATTTCGATACAGCACTAGTTTTCACTACTACATGTAATTTTGTATTATGGGGTTGATTACCCAAGCTTAAACACGTTTACGTTGTGTAAGTCATGTAATTTCAACAAGCTAAAAAATGTTTACATACATATACATGTATGTAGGTAAGAGACATTTTGAAGGCAATAAAGTTTATATTTGAAAGTCTCACAACACATCTTCCAAGTGACCATACTGCTACATTTGATAATAGACTTTGAGATGACCCCTATCAAAGCACTCCTGTAATGCAGAACTGTCTGATGTATTGAATATATTTATTTGGAAATCATTTGATTGCAAAATCAATTAAACAATAACAATAATCTACAGCAGCTGGATGCAACTAACTCAGTGTATGGAGAGGGTCAAGTATCAACTTCACCATGAAGCTACATGACTTCACTCATTGGTCATCTGTTATATGTAGACCAAACTACATTATATTCTACAATATTATATTGTATGAATACTAGCAAGATAAACAACACAAAATTTTTAATATACATGTAGATATTAAAAATGGTCATATCCAACAAAGTAAAGCAGATAGTAATACAAATGACAATGTATTTGAATAAATTGATCCAGACTTAATAATTCAATCATTTGTAATGTGGAGCATTATAAACATCTTTTATTGTGGGTTTCTGAACTCCATGGATATAAATGCTTTCTAGCTCCAGAATTTTAAAATTCGAAGATATAGAAGAAATGTCATTTCATAAAACTTAACACATATTTTTGTATTATATTAGTTGCTATTAAAGAGACTCTAGTTTATGTAATTATTTGTTTTCAAATTATTTTCAACATTCTGGAGATTATGAATTGCAAGTAAGTTGCTTTTCCAATTTAAAACACAGAATTTGAATTAGATTCATATTCTGGTACTCTAATGGCATGCATGTTACACTGCAAGTGTACTGATATGGAGTACCTTATATACTACTTGAACAATTATCCAAAAGTCATTGATTATAAAACAAAACAGTTTTATCTGCTACACACTTCATTATTGTTATGCACTCTGAAATTACAACTCTGGAAACAAAAAAATTCATGTTCATACATGTAAGTACATGTATTTGTAATGATAATATAACAAAAAGTATACTGATGAATAAATGCTACTCATGAATGCTACTCATCCAAGATGAATGTTACTACTACCTAGTGACCACATATATAAGAATATGTCCTTTGTAAAAAAAAAAAAAAATCCAATTATATCTCTACATGTAAACAAACAAGTAACCCTACTTATTAGTACAGTCCACAACACGTAGCCAGTAAATGACGTAAATGAGTAAACGGTCAAAAAAGGTGTTTATTCCTTACCTGTCAACTTGGCTCCCAATTGATGGAGTGTGGAGAGTACCATGAGTGTATTACCGGTACACATTTTCAATCATTTAGAATTATTTTAAAAAGGAAATGTGTACATGTATGTACATACTCGTCAGTGCACATGTACACTACCAATGGATGAATCCTGATAGTGTTCTTTGCAAAATAATGTCATATATACTAGCCATCAGATCATAATCTGTCATGTATATCAATTATATTACAGTGCATGCAAGTAACCAACACTTTACAAATATTTCTGTGTTTGTGTAGAAATATAACGTACAGCTTGGAAAATCTTAGCAATGTGTCGTATCTGAAATATTTTATGCATTCCATTAAATCCAACCTTCCACTTATATTCCAACGTAGTTTACAGATACACACCTTTGTATTCAAATTTTGAGATTTAACTATCAATGTTTCATTTCAAAATTAATCATGAAATATATGGATACAGACCATGAGACTGACAATTTTGGTCTCGCTGGTCTTTTACAACTTTTTTTAAAGGTTTCACTAGACCGACAGCCTGCAGGACCGTCAGCCCACAAGACTGATAATTATGGTCTTGTAGGTCTTCCAGCAACTTTCTTGAGGGTTCACTAGATTGACAGCCCACAAGACCAGCAGCAAATGAGACAGATAATGTCAGTCTTGTGGGCTATAGCTGCAAACTCATTGCAGAAATGTGCCCTATGTTTGCAACTCCTTCATTTTACACACAGTTTGGGAACTTTGACATGAAAGATTAAATTTTTACGTTTGGACATGAAATTGCTAAAACGTGACTTTTCTTGATTTGTTTTAGCATGATCAATTATTACCACTGTAAAAAAAAAAATGAAAGTTGTTGCTATTTTCCTGTTTTCTTCTACTGGAATTGAGCAGATACGCATGGTTGCAGACAAGGGGCATCTAGCCATACTATATGTGTCACATTGCAGAGTTCAACTTATCATAGATGATAGTATGATACTAATGAAAAGAGCCTTGGGATAATTTTCTGGAAATCATGAAAACTATGACTGTTGAATTTCATAAAATGGCCATGTGAATCTTAATTGACTGATTGGCTGAGGGCCGATTACGTTTTATGTACTACAGGTGTACTTTCCTTTCAAGTTTATCAAGCATATTTTCCTAAAAGGAGTGCATTGTTTTTATTAACAAATGTGCAGTAGTAAAGTAATGAATGTACATGTACAATTTACAATGTGATTGCATGAAATTGAGCAAAATGTACCAAATGAGGGAACATTCATAGTATTCATTCATGCGTCCAGCCATCTAGAAATGTGCATTGGTTAACTGATAAGCACATTAATTACAGTGAATGGAATTATTTTAAATTGCTTTTAAGTGAGGAATATTTACTTATTTTAAAATAACTTGGATCCTCATGACTACACAGATAGGATGTACCGGTACATGTACTTGTACATGTAGCTCATGTTTTGCATTAATGATCATGCCCAGTAACTTCAGAATCTGATCCTAAGGACTCTACGCTTCTTGTAACTCATGGCTTCAGACACTTCCAGCCTAGGTAATTTCATTTAGTGCATTCATAGTTATGTATTCATTTGGATAGGATGAAGATTGTTCCTGATTTTGATTCAGTTCCTCTTCCTCATAGTCTTGAGATTGAGGATTTTGTGGGAGTTTGAAGATCCTGTGGCTCATCATCAACTTTGATTTTCTGCCTCAGTTTAAAGAACAGAATTATATACAGTAGGAGCATTATGACCTCAAGAAATGTCGAAACGGAATGACCAATTAGTACATTTGAATTACATGTATTTTCTTTTATTTCTATTGACTTCTTGGGTGTCTTGTTTATGGGGGGATGGGATATAAAAGTCTGTTTGTTCTCAAGATGATCTGTGAAATGGTATGTAGAAGTAACTTGCCTAATTGGTAATACTGTAGGACATGGGTCTTTACTATCATCATCTGCTAGATACAATGCTATATCATTACATTCACACATGTCTTTATGTCCACCTAGTATGGAAAAACAACAAAATACTGGCTTTGTTGTCATAATGAGAATGGTCTGTTTCAAAGTTGAGGAAGATTCTTCTGGGTCAGTCAGGGGAAGCATCCATTCACCATTTTGATAGCATTCAATCTTCCCTGTCAGACCCCCACTATTAGCTGTACATTCCAGTAAAACCCAGTTTCCACCTTTGTCTTCACCCAAATCACATGATGCCTTACCCGGAGGATAGTCTACATGTATGTCCAACCAAACCCTACATGTATCATCAACTTGTATTTGCCCATCCTCATATGTAAGCAAAATGTATGTTCCTTCATCATTTCTCTTTAGATTGCTTATTGTAAGGCTGAGGAAGCATCCAGTAATATTTTTTTCCTTCTTTACCGTGAATCTTTGTGCCTGATCTTGCGACATTGAACGTGACAACCCATCTCTCAACTGATAGAATGGAGCTTGGTTACGAAACTGCAATGTTACTTCTGTGCTATCACATGGATAAGGGAAGCGCAAGGTTGCTTCTTGCCCTTGTCTGAAAGATAATGCCTCAGATTTGTATTCATGTAAGATTAATATTGTAATTAAAAGGATTTGGGCAATTGTACATTTGAATACAGCTTTCTTGGGAAACTTTAACATGGTTACTTAGTATTAAACTTCAATTCATGAGATTGATATAAAAATTGAGTGACACTTCCCCTTCTTCTAATCTTTAACCCTTTCAAGACAATTGACCACATTTTGTGGTTTGGCTCAATAACTTTTGATTCAAAGCTCTAAAAAATATACCACATGCATGAGTAGAAAGAGCAAAATTTTTTGCACACACTATGTCAATTTTTATTGCATGACCATATTACGTTTGATGCCAGGAATTTTAAAATCCAGAATAAGCTTTTACATCCTTAAATTGGCAACACATTGAGAGGTTAAAAATCATTGTTTATTCATCAAAATTGGCCATTTTTTTCAACTTTTCGATAAATTCCTAACCATGCATATTGTTTTCAATGACATTACACCTTATTAGAACCATGCAGCACTAAAAGAAAAATATTATTGTTGCCAATTTGAAGAACAAAATGTGATCAATTTTGCCCTTAAATAATTCCTGTCCTGAAAGGGTTAAGATGATAAAGACAAAAAGAAAGATTCCCAATGAATATATGTTTTTACAGTGTAATATTATTTGCAGCAATCTTGAAGTTGATTTCCAATATAGAGGTCCACAGAATCAACTCTGTTCACAAATGATATATCTACTACATATGTTCCTTTAGAAGGTCAGCAAATGCTGAAATGATCTTGACAATCTTGAATTCAGTGTCTGGAAATCCCCTGTTAGCAAGATGACTATATGTTTACACAGCCATTCAGTTGATAGAAATGGTAAGCTGGTCGCATGAAAAAATTGGAAAAGTCTGTATTTTCTGTTCATGAACAAGTTGACTGCAGCTCAAGTGGACTGTCGGGCTCAGTGGAGTAGCTTGGTCATGATATACATGTATGTATCTGTTCACAGAAAATGTTCTACTTTGTCTTTATTTGGAACCATCACAATCAACAAGAATCAGACATCAATCCACCTGGAACCAATCTTCTCAATATTTGACTTTGATGCCTGTAGAATCTTCCTTTCTTGGAGACCAGTACTTTCTTGGATGAACCTGAAAAAGAAAATGATAAAGTACCATTTTCACAATGCACCCTACTTTAAACATGGCTGTCATTGCGAATGTTTTCTTTTTTTCAGTAGTTTGGTAGCTATTTCAGTGGCTAATATATATGTATTTTGATTTTACCATGAATACTACTGGTGAATATATAGCCTCAGCAAAGAGTAAAAAATTTTCTCAGTTTCCAGCTCAGTCTTTATAGAGTTTATCATTCTCAAGAGGGGATTTGCCCAGTTGCTCGTCTTATCTTTATGATAATAATGGTAAAAAGTTTACCGGTGCTCATGCACACATACATGTATAGGTGGAGAGAAGCAAAATTAGACTAGACCTGTGATCGTGCGTATGATACATGAGCATTACCGCGGGAATTAATTTTAATGCAAAAGTAAAGTAAAAAGGGATTTAGCAGAAAGAGGGAGCTGTTATTCATGATGTGCATGATTATTCATGCATGTACATCTCAGAGGACACAGGCAATGGTAAGTTTAAAGATATGAACAAAGTTTCAGAGCAGTGCAAGTGTTAAAGCAAGAAAAATAAGGATATTTGTATTTAGCATAAAGAGGGTGCTATTCAAATATGTGTGATCATTCATGCATGGAAATATTGATATGGACATGGACAGTGATAAGGCTGAGATACAATAAAAGTTTTAGATCAAAGCAAATTATAATGCAAAAGTTATGAATAAAAAGGAATTTAGCAGAAGAGGGTGCTGTTCATTAAATGCACGGTAATTCAGGCATGCAAATTGTGGAGAACATGGAAAATCATACTATTGAGATGTGATAAAAGCTTCAGACCAATGGAAGTCATATAAAAAGTTTTAAGTAAAAAAGCATAAAAAAACAAAATCGTGCCTAGACCGTCACCAGTGTTGTTGTGCCTTGACTCTGCCAGTTTTTTCAAAGCCTTAGCCTTGGTCTTGGATGCCTTGCCCTTGCCTTGTCCTGTAGGGTTCCAGCCTTGGCCTTGACGGGGGCAAAGTCTTGGCAGTCAAAGCCCTTGCCTTGAGGGTTTGGGCCTTGATTTCAACACTGACCATCATGCATGCATGATTTTGAAAATGCAGTGATGGTATAATGAAAAAGTAATTTTTTATAGACAAATTTATAATTTCTCTATACACTTCACATAGTCTTTGTAGCAACCAACATAATTATATGACATGATCTACTAAGATTTAAATATGAGTATACAGTACATAATTTATGTTGTATTTACATGTAGTAGAATGTAGTAGAATGATGAAAAGTATAAGATATAATATATGGTATAAACTTATGAAAACAAGAATAAATAGCACATTCATAGTATTAGAATAAGCATAAGCATCTTATTACAGTATGACCATTTCTAATGTACATGCCAAGTTTCCAGATTGCATACCAGGAGAGGGTCAAAAAGGTGTCACAAAGAAGATACACAATGTATGCATAGTTGCCAGAGTTGGAAATTTGACATACATTGTGTAATTATGCTTTGTGGCATAATTTTTAGTCCCTGTGAGCATCTTGCATTATGCCAGGCATAATTTGACAACACCTGGCATAATTTCAGCATAATTCTATAGAAAAACTTTTTTTTTTTGTTGGCTTGTCAGAGAATCTTGGAGTAAAAAATACACCCCAAAATGCTGATGACCCATTTCAATGGATCCAACATAATTTGCCATAACTTAGCACAATTTTTTGTTGGTCCCTAGCATAATTTAAACAGAAAGTCCACCCTGATATGAAGTTGGTTCTAAAAGAAGCAGAAAAATAAAGAAACAGATCAATGAAAGTTTGAGCAAAATCCAATAAGAAATAAAGAAAGCTAGTAAGCTACACATTTTTGAAGTTGTAATCAATCTTGCAAACTCCTCTCCCATTTGCCCTGTACTGAAAAAAAATCGTCAATTTCCATTTTCTCTAAAAGAAAATATTTTATCATACATGCACCTTAGATATAATCATTTCATTTATGCTTTGACACAAAACCTATATGATACAAATCTATTCCCTCATCAAAAACAAAGAAAATGAAAATATATGAATTTTTGTGTAAGGAGCAAATGAGAGAGGAGCTCGCAAGATACGTCACGGAGTTGCCAGTTTGTGTTTGATTGATTGCAACTTCAAGGATTCATAACTTTCTTATTTCTTATCGGATTTTGCTCAAATTTTCATTGATCCGTTTATTTATTTTTTGTGCTTCTTTTAAAACCAACATAATATCAGGGTGGACTTTCCCTTTCTTTCTGGCACTTATCACACAGGATATATGCCAAAAAGCATAAAAAAAACAACAAATGGCATAGATCATCATGCACTAGTTACATTGTATATATGACCATACTTCATGTGCCTGCCAAGTTTCAAGATCGGATGATATTAAATGGTCGAAAATGCGATACAAAAATATAAAATTTTGAAAGAAAAAGGTGCCTAGCTCTTCATGGTTGAGTGATTTGAGAATAGTATGTACATCTAGAGACATGCACAGTAAGATGCCTAGAAAAATTTTAAGAAGATCGAATGCCAAGAGAGGGTCGAAAAGCAATGCACAAAAAATGGTTAGAAGATGGAAAAGCATGAAAAAAAGAAAAATTCAAGGGAAAACAAAGGCCTTGCATCAAGTTAGATAAGGTAAGTGTACTTACTGTGTGAGTCATGTAGATGTTGAAAGTGAAGTGAAGTCAATCAGCTTTAGACCTAATGGCAAATGATCTCTCTGCCAAGCTACAGGTGTAGTACATGTAGTCCAACAACTACCAGAAGTCTGTTACCAGTTGGGCTACTTGATATGGAAGCACAAGAGATGAGTCATTGGTGACGTTTGCATGAATTTTTGATGAGCATTATATTGTTTATTAAAATAGAAAATACAATGCTTTAAAAGAAAAATACCCTACTCATTCAATCTGCATCTAGCTAGCACAATACTGTGTAATTTCAATATTGTCCTTTTACTTAACATTTCTGTGTGCTTATTTCCATGACGGACATGTAGATGATGGATATTAATCATTCTAGGCCAACGAGTCAAGTAGTGTTGAAAACACTTAAAAGCCACATTCTACCGATTATGAATAACAAAGCCTGTGATATTTAGGAGTAAGGTCTTTGGAAAACTTGAATTATATCAAATTCAACCGATATTCAACAAGTTCAAAGTAAATACACCTGTACCTGTACCCAGCCTATTGGAGCAAACAAGAATTGTCAATATTATCAGTATTAATAATATTGGCAGTATACATTCAATCATTTATTATGTCCATAGAGGATAATTGTTTGTACTTGTATAAAAACTTGCTTTACAATATTACGACATTAATATAAATCAACTGAACATAATACATATATACAAAATTATTACATAAAAATAAATAAATTGCAATTTGCACAATGGATAGGTCTACCTGGTTCTGACTGAAAATAATTGGGTTCAATGATAAGGTAATGGTTAAGTATTATTAAACAATTTTCCTTCATAGTACTGTATAACATTGTGTTTTAGTGTGGAGTATATTATTTGCTAATTAATTTCATTTCTTCATTCCTTCTTCTTTTCTTCTTCTTCTTTTCTTCTTCTTCTATATCTTCTATATTCTTCTCTTACCCTCTTATTCTTCTCTTATCATTTCTTTTCTTATCATTTCTTTTCTTCTTCTATTTTACTTTGATGTCTTATTTCACTTTCCTTTCACGTCTTTTTCCTTTATTCATAAACGTTGGTAGGAATTAAGCTTTTCTTTTCCAGTGTTATAACAGTATCAGGGTTACAAAAGCATATAAGTACATGTACTTCATAATTTTCTTATTATTTTTGAAGGTTCTATTCTAATTACACTGTTTCATATCGTAATCTAAACTTAGTTTCTTTTATTCCACCTATATATATCTCTATATCACCTATATATACCTATATATCTATATATCTATATAACCTCTCTACTGGGTTTCATTAACAACTCTGATGGAGAATGGGATGAACGAATTGATGCGTCGACTAGTTCTTGCTTTTACAGATTTCAGTCTCCGTCCGCTTCTCAGGTATACGTACTGGCTATTCAGGGGATGGGTCATATCAGACATAATGGATAGAGCCTTTGAGATTACCCTTTCTTTACAGATTTCATCCAGGTCAACGGTATTATTCATTATCTTACTGGCTTGCTTAACAACTCTTCTGAGCTTTTGTTTATCTCTTTGTTTTGCATTATTAAACCAAATAACTGAGTCAAATGTAATAATACTCTGGATGATCGACTGGTAAAACAGAAACAGAATCCTATCGTTGACATGAAAATACTTCAACTTTCTAAGGAAATATAACCGCTGATTGCATTTGGTTAGAGCGTACTTTGATTTTGCATCCCACGACAGCTTGTTATCGATTTCTGTGCCTAGGTATCTATAACATTCAACATTATCTATGACATCATTGTTTATATAGACAGGTCTATCGGCTGGTTCAAAGGCTTTCTTTTCTTTTGAGTATGCCACATGTAGTGGCATACTCATTTTGAAATGTATATATTGACAAGCCTTTGACTTGAAGCCTTTGTATATATTGACAAGCCTTTGACTTGAATCCATTGTATCTTCACCTCCAAACAATCATACATCATTCTCTTGAGAAACTTCTTTAACTTGTAGGCCAGGAGCCTGTCCCGAAATAGTCACCCCATTTTACATATGAGATTTGACCCCTCAAAGCGACTTAGACCATCCATGTCAATCACAAAAAGCTTGTCAGCTCGAACAAAGCCACCGGGTTTGGCCCCCAGAGCCCCCCAAAAGGGCCCCAAAGTCATGTCGATTTCAACCCATCACCAAATTGCACCCCAAGGAAGTTACAATACTCAAAATTGTACTATGTAAATTTTACCTGAATTGAATGACACTTTGGAGTTATTACGGTTGTAATGCCTAAAAATGATTTTTCTCTACATCCAGAGCATTTTGGGCAGCAAAGCTTGTTTAGGGGCACTTTGGTGTTTTTTTCAGGGGCATGTTACACCCCCTTCCTGATGGAAATTTTTGTCAGTTTTTATATTTTTGTAATTTACACCCATACCTCTTCCTTCTGACTAACTTTGGTCCATGGGCCTTAAGGGGAAAAATTTGCCCCAATTTTTAGGGGCGGTCTGACAACCCATCCCGACGGAAAATGTCAGTTTTGGTGTTTTGGTAATGTATAGTCATACACCTTCCTTCTGACAAAGTTTGGCGCATATGTGAGATGGATTGAAATCGACACGACTTTGGGGCCCTTTTGGGGGGCTATGGGGTCCAAACCCCGTGGCTTTGTTCGAGCTGACAAGCTTTTTGTGAATGACATGGATGGTCTAAGTAGCTTTGAGGGGTCAAATCATTATGTAAAATGGGGTGACTATTTCGGGACAGGCTCCCGGCCTACAAGTTAAAGAAGTTTCTCAAGAGAATGTTGTATGATTGTTGGGAAGTGAAGATGCAATGGATTCAAGTTAAAGGCTTGTCAATATATACATTTCAAAATATTTACATACAGTGTAGCATGATATTTGCACACATTACGGTCTAACAAAACTTGAGGATTGGTGGAAAATGTACTCACATGCATGATTTATGCTTTCAAACCTGAAATCTTTTTTTCTAGTAGAACAATATTTTGAAATCTTTATCAGTCTTTTGTTCATCTTATGATATATATAATATATATTATATTTTGTGTGTGTATGTTCGAGGGGGGGGGGGTGGATAAGATGCCTTTATTCATTTTACAGAATCTGTTCTGGAGCTGTCTCTTAGGGAGGGGATGTCATGGCCTCCCAGGAAACGCTATATCAAGTTCCTATTGACTGCTGACCCTGAAAGAACTTTCCCCCTTTATACTTGATATTTATGCTTCCTCCCACTGAAGCTGGTGCTGGAGGCATTATGTTTTGGGGTTGTCTGTCTGTGCTTCCATCCGTACTTCCATCCGTCCATCCTGCTTTCTTGTTATCATGATATCTCAAGATCCGTTAGGGTATGAATTTCAAACTTTGCAATAGTATGTATCACTATAGGAGGATGATCTGCTTAGATTTTAGGGTAAATCGGTCCAAGGTCAAAGGTCCTAGAGGTCAATTTCCTTGTAATTCTAGATTTTAGCCTTGTTACTGTGATATCTCAAGAACCATTTTAGGTATGAATTTCAATTTCGTTTGTCTGAAGGTTCATAATTCCGAAAATGAAATGACAGGTAATTCCGAAAATGAAATAGAGTTTGTATTTCCGAAAATGAAAAGGGTTTATAATTCCAAAACTGATGTCGGGCTCTATTACATTTTTGGAATTATGAACCTTCAGAATTATGAATGGTTGAACCCTATTTAATTTTCAGAATTATTGAACATTGTAATGCTAAATGATACATGGTTTCATTACGCCATTTAATATGTGATACCGCAACATAGAAAGTAAGCTCTCTCAATCTCTCATCATAAAAACTGGGATGAAATTAAATAGAGTTTCCCCAGAATACTGAACAATGCGATGCAACATTTCATTAGACCTTTTGATATGTGATAATATATACATGTACATGTAGGAAAGTAAACTCTTTCAACATATAATTGTAAAAACTGGGGTAAAATTAACAGAGTTCCCCCAGAGTACAGGAAAGTGTAATTCATGATTTCATTAAGCCTTTTGATATGTGATACTGCAATATAGGAAAGTAAGCTTTTTCAACATATCGAAAAACTGGGCTGATATTAACACAGTTTATCCAAGATACTGAACAATGTAAATGCATGATTTCATTAGGCCTTTGATACTTGATACGACAATGACGAAGTATGATTTTTGACTTTTCATTATAAAACTGGGTTGGAATAAGGGGAAATGGAGACACTTTTGCTTTAGTCATTTATCAAAGTGAAAGTCAAGACTGGGCAGACAAGATGCTGTATAAGGCGTGTCTAGCATAATGGAAATGAATGCGACAATGTGTACACAACCAGTTACCTGATCAACAGATGCAAACAGAGTGTGTCAGGGCAAGATATTCATTGCTTGAGATGAAGGGGCAGGTTTCACAAAACTGCTCCTAACAGTGACTGAGATCGTGCTTTAAGTGTAGAAATAAACAGCTCCCTTTTGCCCTGTTTAGATTCACAATGTCTAGCCAATTGTTGTCAAAGAAATCTTTAGAATAACAGTCATCTTTAGTTCTGGTAATGACAGAAAATATTGTGCAGACCCGAACCCTGTTTCATAAAACTTGTCATCAATGACAAGTTGCAATAACTGTTATTAGCTACTGAAATCCTTGCATCTGATTGGCTGAGAGCAAATTTGTCGGTAAAAATCACCAAGAAGACACTTGATGAAATGTCCCCCAGAACCAAACCCATATACACTGATTTATCAATACTACAAAAGAATCATGTCTGCCAAAGATTTTGGTTGAAGATGTAAAATTTTTGGAGCTTAGTAATGAGCAGAGAAAGATAGAAAACTGAGCTACATGTAGTCATCCTTATTGTACAGTGCATGCTCTAATAATGATTGCGCCATGGTCAATACCTTTAATACTAATCAAATTATTAACTTTAATCCCAGAAAAAACATTGTACTTGAAGGTACATGTAAAGTTTGGTTCAGTTCATGTGATTACATTTTCAAAGAAACTGTCTCATAGGAAATAGGAAAGGTTGATCATGTCTACATCGGAATTGGTGTACATTGTGAAGTTTTTGAATCATTAAAAAGATGGAGGAATTCACCCAATCTCCTGAAAAGCACATGCACTGTACACAGAAATGGGTACATTAGACTATGCACAGATGTGACATGAATGAATTAAACGTGAAATGTAGTTCTACCGGTTCCATGACATTTGCTCCTGCGACTATTGCTCCGGTCTAACTTTGCCATGTTAATCCTAAACCTAACCCTAACCCTAACCCTATACCTAATCCTAATCTTCACATTGTCCTTAACAAACAAAAAAACAAATCATGACCTTGACCTTAACCTTTGAAGATATGGACGGAGAAGCAAATGTCGCAGGAGCAAATGTCGTGTCACCAGTTCTGGTTTTTGACCAGCATTCAGGATCAGTTTTACAGGGAAGAAGGTTGAGTTCTGGGAAAGGTAAAAAATAATAAATTTGTGAACTTTCTCATTCTTTTTATGTTAGTTTGGAAGATTATCATAGTAGAAGTGTCCCCTGAAAAGGATTGCTCTTCAAATGCCCTCACATTCAAAATATGATAATAAATGTACAGGCCGAACATGTGTGTGTAGTCCCATACGCACATTTCTGTGTGCAGTGCATGTGACTCTCGGTAGGATTGGGTCAATTTCTTCTTATTTTGGTGATTCCTAAACCTTACAGCATACACCAATTCTTATTTAATCAACCTTTCCCAATTCATTTGAGACATTTTCTTGCGCAATGTAATCACTTGACCAGAATTCAACTTTACATGTATCTTTAAACATGAAATGCAGTTCTATCAACGGCACTCAGGATCAGCTTTAAAGGGATAGTTGAGTTCTGGTAAAGGAGGGGAAAAAAACTAAATTGTGAGCTTTCTCATTCTTGTTATGCCTATGCGAAAGAATGTCATACACCATGTAGCAGAAATGTCCCATGAAAAGGATTGCTGTTCAAATGCCCTGATATTCAAAATATGACTAGAAATGGCTTAAAAGTTTGGACAGAACTTTCATGCCACATTTGTGTGTACTGTGTAGTACAACATACCCATTTCTGTGTGCAGTGCTGTATACTGGATATGATTTTCAGCAAGATTTAGTCAATTCCTTATCATTTTGATCATTTCAAAACCTCAAAATATACATTATTTCTTATGTACTACATGCATTTTTCTCAGTTGTTTCTTTCATATTACAATCGCATGACCAGGGCCCTGTTTCATAAAACTTGTTATCAATGACAAGTTGCAATAACTGTTATAAGCTACTGAAATCCTTGCAGCTGATTGGCTGAGAGTAAATTTGTCAGTAAAAATCTCTGACAAGACACTTGATGAAACGCCCCCCAGAATTCAATTTTATCTTTAACATTAGTCTCAAGGAGATGTTACAGCCATTTCATTCATTAACAAAGTTGCGGAATTGAATAAGAGTGATTGCCATTAAACATTCAACTGATTGGTTTATAAAAATTTACCCAAATCATTCACTTAGTGTTTCAACCTTTTTCAAAAATGAGCTTATGTCTGATTGCTATGGAACTGCAAATAGGGAATCTTCAGATATCCTGATAATGGCACATATAAGATCATAAAAACTTCTCTCTTTTTATTTCCATCAAAATATGATTTTGATACACTCAACTGTTTGTAAAGTATCATACATGTATGTACATGTAGTGGTATTGAAATTAAATGCATTTAGGCGATAATATGACACTTAAGATATAAATGAATTTATGTTTTCTTGTGTGCAAAATGTATAACACTGAAGTCACTGACGGCCAGTTTTTGTCTCGCCTGCGTAAGCAAAAAGCCAGACATAGGTGCCGCTTTTCCGATGGCGGCGTCAACATGTAGAGTATCACAAATAATATGGAACAAATTTCAGGTCAAAAGTCAAGATCAAAGGTCAATTAAGGTCATTTATTTCCAAAAACTTAACCTGAGGTTAACTTTTTGAATTTTTAATTTATTACAAAAGTATTTGTTAAAATTTTTTGAGGCTTGGCATCATTCTTGGTAGGGATTGTCTTCATGTCACCCTCTTTCAAATGAATACCCAAATCTTACACTTTCATTACATTAAAGGCAACCTACTGACAGTTTAACTTGGTTAAGTTTTTGGTAAAATTCAGTTCCGTCTCTACACAAATGTACATACAGTACATGTACAGTACATGTACACCTGTAAGTACATGTGGTATGTACATTGTACATGCATTGTACACAATTTGCTTTTGACTTCTCAAAACTTTACTGCTGGTGGATTTCAACCAAAATTGGCAGGGATCATCCTTAGGCGAGAAGGATCTAAATTGGTACAGATAGGGATACCTACTAATGTGGTGGTGGGGGGGGGGGGGTTAGTCTGGGGGCACCACCCCCAAGAGCACCAACAATTGCAGTAATTAGATTCATATTTGCTTCTTCTTCTTCTTTAAACCCTGTTGCAAGATTGTTAGCAAAGGTGGTAGGTATTGTCCTTAGAGGAAGGAAACCTCAATTTCTGAAACAGGGTACCTTGCCTCAAGGGAGGGGGGGGGGGACTCAGGGGCAACACCCCTTAAGTGCCCCTATTGTGAAAATGAAATATTTTTTAAATGTATGGCTGGGTTCTAACCAAACTAGGTAAGAATCATCCTTAGGCAAAGATCTAAATTAATGCAAATAGGGTACCTGTCCCTTAATGAAGAGCCTGTGGCACCAAATTGATGTTTTTTCTTCTTCTGTAAAATGTATTGCCACATGTAGATTGTAACCAAACTGGGTACATTTTGTAGGAATCATTCTTAGGGGAAGGAGACTTCAAGTTGTTCAAGTATAGTAGATCATTATCTTCAAGGGATCTGATGGAGGGGCACCACCCCAAAAGTGTCCCAATGGCAATTATTTCATGTACACATATTCTGCTTCTTTAGAATACATAGCTTGATTTCATATGAACTTCACCATCCAATAAATCTTACTTGAAGGGGATTTAAGTTATACAAATGGGGTACCTGGCCCACACAGGGGGCCTCAGGGGCAGCACCCCTTTACTACCCCAACCTTTCACCAAGTGAAAATTTTGCCCCAAAATTGTGTGATGCAGGCGAGACTGCCTTGGGCATTTCCCTTGTTGAGGGCATAACAGAACGTGGCAAAAATTTGCAATTTAAGATTCATATGTAAGCATTCACAAGCAATGGTCTTAAATTTCACAATGCAATTTCTTGTTTATGTTGCAGCATATCCAAAGTTTTACACTACATTGTAAATACTGTTATGTCTGATCTAGCTTTATGACATATTAGAGCAAGTTTTGTATGGAGAACTCACATCATCTGCAAATTTTCTTCAAAAGCAGGTGTAGTGAATTATTAGTCAGTCCTAGGGTTTGGGTCTTACGCAATGTGCATTTCATTCAATTACTTGGAAAGATCTTCCTTCATAAGAAATGTCTGTAAATGAATTCTTCTTCCAAAGTGAAGTATATTGAGTACTCTCTGGTTTGTCAAAGCCATGATGCTCCAAGCAATCTTGAATGGCCTTCATACTGTTAGTACTCTGTGCAAGATTTATACATGCATCAAGTGGAAATCCACCAACTCAGATGTGCATAAACAGTGCTGTATTGCACACCTAGGAACCCCCAAAAGACCACCTCTTGCATATTGGAGTCTTTAATTCCCATTTATCCCAGGGGGGGGGGGGGTGTCATTTTGTTTCATGCATAATATGAGCCATAGAAAACTGACTATTAGCCATGGTACTGAATTCAAAGTTGGTTTGAAACGGCTCCACAGAATTAGGATGGAGAGCACACTTTCTGAAAAAGGATCTAAAGTCACGAAGTCTCCACCAGTAGACGAGAGTATTACCAAACCAATCTATTATGAATACTATCTCGATGGAATAGATCACTGGTAAACGATGGCAGTAAGTCTGGCCTTCTAAGTGAGAAAATGCGACATAGATGTGCATGGCGGCGATGCATGCAAAAGCCACGAGATTCGTGCCGTAAACCAACCCCAGCGTGCGCAAGATCTGGCGATTCTCCTCCTGACGCCTTCTCATGAGGGCAGCAGATTTCTTGGAGATGGCATTGAAGGTGATAAGATAACATATTCCAGTTGCTATGGTGACCAAGAAGTTAATAGCTATCACGAGGATGAAAAGCTCTGGGGAGTCTTCCTTGAATGTAGCAAAGCTGGTGCCTAGTCCAACTGTAAGGATCCAGAATGTGATGCAGGTTGCTAGGCAACGGGGTGTGGTGATGATGCCATTGACTCCGAACGGATCTATAGAGATGTTGATGAGCTGGTACACGGCCACCAAGAAGATACTAATGTTTGACATTGAACTAGAGATGCATATATTCCAGTTGTAGACGTAATCTTCAATTTCCAGCTGGAATACAATTTAGGTGAAAGAAGAAAAATTTGTTTAAAAACAAAGCAACTTTCGCGACATAAAACTTTGCGAATTGTTAATGACAACCAATTTTGCAGCAAGAAACTTTTCACGAATTGCAATAATTCATTGTTGTTTCAATTATGATTTGATTATTTCACCATATGAAACTTTCGCAATTCTCTCGACCACTCGCAAAATTCACAAAAGTTTCATTCACGCTAAAATTTCTGGTTTTACAGTAATGATAACATTGTTTATTGTAATGTAATAGTCCTGTGTTCTGCTGTAATGCTGTATATAAAATCACAAAACACACAATTAGGTATCCAATATATGTATTTTGGAAAGCATGACTTTTATGCAGTTTTAAAAAGTTATAATTATTTTAAAGGAGAATTAAACCCTGGGGAAAAATCAATTTTAATGAAAAGAGAGGATAGAGAGAAGCAATTTTTAAAAAGTTCCATCAAAATCGGTTATGAAATGAGAAAGTTATGAAAGTTTGGAAAGTCTCAATTTACTTTCTATTTCGATCCTCAAATTGGCAATGTTGCTTCGGAGTGACAGGTTTAGTAGTACAACTCTCAATATGTTTTGTACACAAAATTTTGTATTTTCCCCATTATCTCTCAAGGTGCAGCTTGTCATCTTCTTGGCTCAAGATATATCATGGGAAAATGTATTTGACACAACATATGTTGAGTTCACAAAAAGACAAGCAGCATCTTTACAGATAATGGAGAAAATATGAAATTTTGTGTACAAAACATATTGAGAGTTGTACTACTAGACCTGCCATTTTGAAGCAACATTGCCAATTTGAGGATCGCCATAGAAAGTCAATTGAGACTTTTCAAACTATCATAACTATTTCATTTCGTAACTGATTTTGATGGAACTTTTAAAAAATTGCTTCTCTCTATCCTCTCTTTTCATTAAAATGGATATTTCCCCAGGATTTCATTCTCCTTTAAATGACAAAAGTCAAAATCCTGTGAGATAATCTTCAGGGAGTCTTTTTAACTTAAGGCGATCCTTCAGTTTGAATGATGTTGGTGATAAGCAGTTTTATACAACCTGGGGCCCGTTGCACAAAACTTGCGTTTAATCGCAACTCCTAAAAATCAAATGCAAGTCCTTAATGCGCACTTCTGATTGGCTGAAAATAAAGTTGCGTTTGATTTTCCTGAGTTGCGTTCAAATGCAAGTTTTGTGCAACGGGCCCCAGTTGGAGTTCCACTCACCTTGTTATGTAAAGTTGTTGAGTACAGGATATCTGATATAGGGTAGGTGAGGATTCCTAGCAGATCGGCAGCGAAAAGGTTGATGGGGAAGATGTACTGCTGTCTATGGAGTTTCCGATGGCAGAGAATAGGGACAAGGGTCACAGTCTTGAAGATGAGCGTGATGGCTAGAATGCATTGGCGAAATCTGAGTAAAGCCTCATAGTCCTGCACATTGCACGGTGATGTGGTGTCCGTGCTGGCTGTGGGTTCTGAGGTGTCTTCCATGGATGATCGTTGACAGTTGAAACTTTCTTAGGCAATGAAGCTGTTTTCATGGGAGCTTTAAAGCTTCCTGAGTAGAATTATTCCCATTTATGACATCAAAGCCTGTCTTCCACGAGCATCTTTGTTGGTGGAAACTGGAAACTTTTTTCAGAAAGCGCTGTTTTCATGGGAACTTAAGAGCAGTAATATAAAATACAGTGAAAAACTCATCAGTAGAATTTCTTGAGTTAATTTATTTCCATGAATGACTACAGAGCTGTTCTTCCAAAAAGCACTTTTGCTGGTTGAAACTTTCTTCAGCTATTAAAGCTCTAGTAGAGGCAGTGAAAACTGTTGTAGACTCCTCGATGGAACATGTGGAGTAGAAATATTTCTGTACATGACAGCTGCTGTGTCTTCACGAAGTAGTACATTCACACTTTTTAAGTGTAATTGAAACAGTAGAAACAAAAAAATGGGGTTCTCTCATCGATAAGATATGTTGCATCCAACTTCTTCCGTGTTTGGGAGTTACATGTACGTCCTTCTTCCACAGGGCGCTACTCTTACTGCTAGACTTATGAATGCGGAACAGAAATAAAAATTGATAGAGACATTAGAACTTGATGCATTAAACCTCAAGTGGTTTCAGTGAAACCTATCCCCTCTAAGCGCTAGGTGTCTCGCTGGAGTCTAGAGCAGTCGACCTTGCATCGTGGATGACAGTGAAGTCGTGTCTTTTACAAAACAGTTCTCTTGCCCAGTTTCAAACAATAGATGTAGAATAGAAAAAAAAATTTGTGATAGAACCTGTGATAGATCATAATGAACTGAAATGCCTGGTCATATCATCTTTCTAATGAGTAGAATACATCATATTTGTAACCTTGGCAACTTCATGGCCAAATAAATGGCACCAACGATTGAAACAGGGGTAGCTACATTAGAAGAAAATTGAATGAAATTGTCTGCAGCGCACTGTCAATTAACCACGCATATTGGAAACCTGTCGGCAAACATTGCATGCGTGTTTCAAAAGTTGACTAGTTTAGCAAGGCATGAGGACTTCATCACAAATGATTATCCGACTGTAATTGATAAGAGCTGGACATTATTGATTTAAAATTGGGTTGTCTCTGATTTTGTTTTTTCTCTTTTAAACTTTGAATGTACGTATCGATTGCAAGTTGCTTGACGATTATGTGCATGTATGAAGTAGAATGTCAATTCTTGATGTGAATGTAGGAGGAAAGATTAGATACAGGGGAAAGAGAGAGAGGGACGAAGAGAGAGGGGGAGAGGGAAAGAGAGGCAGAGAGAGAGAGAGAGAGAGAGAGAAAGAGAGAAAGAGATAGAGATGAGAGAGAGAGAGAGATGAGAGAGAGAGAGAGAGAGAGAGAGAGACGAGAGAAATATGGAGAGAGAGTAATATTTAATGCACATTGGGCTGCATATCAGACAATCTAATAACAAAATTAAATTGATCTGACCTGTATTATACAAAACTGATCTGACCTGTATTATACAAAATTGACCTGACCTGTATTATACAAAATTGACCTGACCTGTATTATACAAAATTTCAGGACTTCAAGAAAGCAGAAAAATGAGAGAAATTAAATAGGTCAATTAAGTTTGACAAAAGGTGGAGAAACGTTCTGACTTGAATAAATTTTTAAGTCGGGAACGTGCTACAGGAATATTGAACTGTCAAAACTGTGGTACATGTATGTGACTGATTTAATGACGATCATATCTCTTTTTGTTCTGTTCACAATACAACTTCATTTTTTTTGTTGTGTTGTAAATGAATAGACATCAATTTAATGGGAGATTAATGAAACAGGGTAGTTTCATCAAATCAACTCCATGACAGTCATAACTTTTTTTCTGCTATCTATGGATGTTATGTTATGGACCTGACAAACCGTTTCACAAAGACATGATAAACGACAACTCAGTGATATCGATACTCATCAGTTAAAAATCATAGTCGTTATCACAATGCATCAGATTTATCGTCAGTTACCCAAACAGACTTTGAGGCATAGTTTTTCAATTTTTGGCCAAACTGTTCCAAATGTAGAAAATGGCAGCACAAATTCAATATATATATATCACATTTACATGAAAAAATGTGTTACTTATGGCATCTTATATTTTATAAAATTGAGAAAACTTGAGGTAGCTTTTGTAATGTGCAAATCTAGATTTGTAAAGTAAGAGGATACCATTTGACAAATTAGAGAAAGAAGACCTCAATTTTGTTCAAGTTTGAGAAAATAATGAAATCAAGATATTGTATGATCCAATTTTTAATGTGTATTCATCAAAAATATATATTTAATATTATTGGTATCAGTGCTTTGCTTAAAAATGGAAAAGTATACTAGGGAAAATATATACATTATAAATTGTTGTCATTTATATGGGTCTGAAAATGAATCTTTCATCTTCAATGCTGTTTCTATGGTAGACTTATATGGGGACAAATAATAATCTCATTTACTTGTTAGATGGTCAAAATGCCATAAGAACATATTGTGCATTTTTACAAAATTTAGATATTACAGTAACATTGGTGACATCTATTCAAGAAAGGGAAGTGCTAGGAGATCAGGAAATAAGGTTTCTATAAATTTGCAGTTAATATATTTTTGCTACTGATAGACTAACTAAAAGCTGGCTTGTGATGGTGTTCTAAAAAAATATGACAGGTTTGGAGTAGTGACAAGTTACTTGTCAGGGAAGTTGTCACTGGTCTTGGCATAGACGGCTTTGTGAAAGACTTAGTGGATGTTGAGTGACAGTGTCGAGATGTCGCTGTTCTTGTTGTTTGACGGTTTTGTGAAACGACCCCCAGATGACTTTTTACTTGATGACAAGCTTGACTCAATTCAGAGGAAAATACATTACATAAAGAAATGACATTTATCTTGATGATGACAAGCTTGGCTCCCTTCGGAGGAAAATTAATGACATGTTGTAATAAAGTAATGACATTTATCTTGATGACAAGCTTGACTCAATTCAGAGGAAAATTGATAACATGGTTTTTTTTAAAAATGCTATTATTCTCTACCGGAAAAATGTATGAAATGAAAATGAATGTCATTTCTTTTCTTTTTTTTAAGGAGAGAAGGTTTCATGTTTTACATGTAGTATGAAAACTGAGATGGTGACAGAAATAGATGTGTTTTGAATGCTATCATAAATAAATATATATATATATATATATATATATATATATATATACATGTATATATATGTATATTTTTTTTTTTTTTGTTACAGGCTAGGGTGATCTTTGAGAAAGGGACCAAAGTGGAGTATATGAAAGTAGATGAGCTGGCCGGTGTGTGGTGTGAATGGACAGAGATGGAGATAAGACATGAGTAAGTGAATTTAAGCTTAAACATACATGTACACACACACTGGTCTGTTGAATAACTTCTGGCATGTAAAAGACAGAACTATAAAATTTAAATTCAAATTTCTGCAGTTGTCTGTTTTCTAAGATAACAAGAATGGTATTAGAAAAATGTATTTCTAGTTTTGTTTTATAAACAAATAACACTGTAAGACCAGAAACAAAAGACGGAAAGTCAATGTGAGTCAATAATTGTCAACATTGTTATAGCTGAGATGATGATCATACTCCTTTGAACCTTACTTTGTTTTATCTTTTGTATTTGGTTTTGAAATCAGTGATATTACTTATGTTATTTTAGATTATTGTTGTATAAATGCTTTGGAAACAGCAATCCTCCAGTTGTGTTATCTTTTTGGAATGTTTGTGACAATGAAACAACTGTAAAAATAAAATGTAACTGCAAGTTCTTTGTTTGAACTTTTTGCCCAGGAACTATGATGATGCACTGAAGCTGATGCGTAGAGCGACGGCAGCCCCAAGCAGAAAGGCCGCATACCATGACAAGGTAGTGCTAGAAATAATACCCTGATCAGAGTCATGATGAGTTTCAAATTTTCGACCTTTTATTTCAGATCATCTTCAGGAACTCAAACATCAGTGAACATGAACGGTTTTTATATAGTCAGAAAGTTTGATATCAAATGAACTTGATCAATTAAATTACAAACAGAAATGGAATGAGATTTAAATGTTAAAAAGGAGAGTGACTGAGAAGTATACCAAACAAATAGAATGTTAAATGGTGTTAAACAAATTGTTTACAGTAAGAATGTTGATTATTGGATGAATACATTGTATACAAAGGGAAAGTAAAAGACAATCTAATTGTAAATGGTATACTAGTGAAGAGGAGGTTATAGGAATTCAAGTAATTGAAAAGTAATTAAGGGAAGACAAAACATGTAGAATGTAACTGAATGAGGGAGTCATAATGAGAGAACAATATACACTACTGGTTAAAGGCTGAGGTCATGAACATTAAGTTCACTGTCTTAACTTAAAGTTCAGTGTTTTGTAGTTCACTGCTTCGAAGCTTTTAAGTGAATGCAGAGGAAGACAAGTGCAGTAATGTACATGTATATCATCTACAAAAGCATCGTTGACTGAAAATAAAGGAACTGATTAAATTTGAAAGTACATTAAAGTACATGTACGTTCATATCTGCATAAAACAGTCATCAGTGATAAACAGTCGTGAATTATTAAACTCATATTGAGTTGTGATTGATTCGTGTTGATCACAACTCTTTATAAGACAGGGTCCAGGTCCAAGTTATTTTAAATATGGGCCAGTTGTGCTGAACCCACTGAAGGGAACAACATTATACATGTAAGTCCCAAAATTACAGACTAACATGTACATGTACATGTATATGTATCATTTGCCCCCTTTGAATGTTAGAAAGGTTTGAGGACCTTGCTGATGGTCCCTATGACAATATGGAATGAGTAAAGTGTAATTGAAAGATAAGGAAGGACCACATAGTTTCTTATTAAAGATGAAGTAGAGTTCTGGTCATGCGATTATATTGTGAAAGAAGTTGTCTCAAAGCAATTGGGAAAGGTTGACCATGTTTACATAAGAATAGTTTTATACTGTGTTGTTTTGGAATCATCAAAATAGATAAGAAATTGATCCAGTGTCGCTGAAAAGCAGATGTACTGCACACAGAAATGGGTATATGGGACTGCACACACAAGTGGCATGAATGTTCGGCCCGAACATTTCAGGTATTTCTAGTCATATTTCGAATATAAGAGCATTTGAAGAGTAATCCTCTTCAGGGGATGTTTCTACTATGATATTCTTACAAACTGACGTAAAAGGAATCAGAGAGCTCACAAATTATTTTTCACCTTTCCCAGAACTCAAGATTCCCTTTAAGTATTAAATTCAAATTTTTAGTTTATTATAAACTTTGAATTTGCCCTTGTTAAATCCACCCTACATGTATGTATATTTCATCTCCCCTATTTCTTATAGAGTGAACCCGTCCAGAACAGACTGTATAAGAACTTGAAGCTCTGGTCGATGTATGCTGATCTGGAGGAGAGCTTTGGGACGTTCAAGGTGACGAACATACCTTTTCCTCTTTTTTTTTCTTATTTGTGTGTTGTATTCAAGACTGCTTGTCCTAAACATCTTCAAGAAATCTTGTTAGAATGTACCTTTTGACAAAAGTACTTTGAATGCTGTGCTCTATATTGTTTTACATATTTTCAGTGCTGTACTTATACTGATTTGGAGCAGGTATTTGTTACCAAATTGAGTTCCACTTTTTAAAGAAATGAAATTGAGAAATTGAGAGGCATAGCACATTTACAAAAACCTCTTTTTACACCTTAGACACTTTTGACATTGTTTTTTTTTTCTTGACACATTTCCAATATTTTTCCAACTTTTAGAATAGATTTATGCACAATTTAACAAAATGAAAGGACAAGGTTTTTTTCCTTTTCTAATAGGGCATACATGTATATGTACTTCAAGAAGTAAATCATCATGGCCAGTCCAATTTTTTAACATAAAGAGAACCGATGCTTTATATTGTATCATTGATATCACGTTGCCTTCCAGGTCATATCTTGAAAAAAGTTTCTCATTTTGAAATATTTTTTTGTGATACTGAGTACCAAGGGTGTGTATGATTCCATAATTGATTTTGTCGTATCTTGCAAAGTTAACCATGATCTTAAAACTATTATTTTTCATACAGAGTACCAAGGCTGTATATGATCGCATCATTGATCTGCGCATTGCCACGCCCCAGATCATCATCAACTACGGCATGTTCTTGGAAGAGAACCAGTACTTTGAAGAAGCTTTCAAGGTCAGTTTCCCGTTGGAAATCCAACTTGGTGAATTTCACAGATTTTAAGATAGAATTTCTTGTATTTAATTGATTGATTATATTGCCAGAGATGCAAGATGAAGACAATTTGTTTTGTATGCAGTCAAATGTCAAAATATGTTCTGACAAAATCCACTATAAAATTGAAAATTCATTTTTATTTGTTTATTCTTCACAAAGTTGGTGGAAAATGTATCTTAGTACACGTACATGTATATTTTCATCGCTGCATGGCTAAATTGTGTAGTCACATAAATCTTATGATTTAATGATGTATTCCATCGAGTAATTAATTCAGTTGATTATCCCTCTGTTCACATCATGCACATGTCTCTCTAAAACTCAAGATTAATCTACATTTGCCACTCTCCACCCAGGTGTTAAATGGGTACCGGCAGGAATTAATTCCTCGAATGCTGTGAGCACCGAAATCGGTAGCCTAGCTAGAGCCGGGGTAATATTTGAGCGCCTTGAGCACCATTCATGGTGGATATGAGCACTATATAAATATCCAATATTATTATTATTATTATTATGAATTAACATTTCAGGTTTCTTTGATTCTTTCCAGGCATATGAGAAGGGGATTGGTTTGTTCAAGTGGCCCAATGTGTATGACATTTGGAACACCTATCTCACCAAGTTCATGGAGAGATATGTAAGTCACATTCTGTTATTTTCAATACATTTTTATCATCTTTTAGGACATTGCCTCAGTAGCACCAAAGAGTCTCTCTAAAAATCCTCTTTCTGGTGAAAGTTACATGGTTTGAAAGAGAGGCCAGATGTAAATGTATGTTTTTTTTTTGCAATTTTGGATGCACAGGGTATATCCATGGTTAATATTAACCCTTTCAAGACAGGAATTATCTAAAGGCTAAATTGATCACATTTTGTTCTTCAAATTGGCAACAATAATATTTCTTTTTTAGTGCTACATGATTCTAATAAGGAATAATGTCTTTGGAAACAATATACATGGTTAGGGATTCTGTCAATAAGTTGAAAAAATTGCAAATTTTGAGAAAAAAAAAACAATGATTTTGAACCTCTCAATGTGTTGCCAATTTAAGGATTTTAAAGCTTTTTCTCATTTTCAAAATTCCTGGCATCAAACACAGTATGGTCATGCAACAAAAATGGACATAGTTTGTGCAGAAATTTTTGCTCTTTCTACTCATGCATCTACTATATTTTTTATAGCTCTGAATGAAAAGTTATTGAGCCAAACCACAAAATGTGGTCAATTGTCACAAAAGGGTTAAAGTGACAGTGAATGCATGATTAATGATTTAAGGAAGGATAACATAAGCAAGTGGGGGAGTTATTGAATGATTTGTGTCATGTGTGAGTGAGTATATGAGTGAGTGAATGATTGAGTGATTGGTTGGATGTTAAGGATATCATTATTGGGAAAGGAAAAGCGAACTGAATCAGTGTAACCCTCAGGTCTCGCCTCCTGATTTAACTGATTGGGATGTGCAGGTGTACCACCACACTGGGGTTTCCCCCTATTCGAATAGTGCAGTGGGTTTTTAACATGCAAAGATGGTGACTGTCCTCTACACGGGGCCTCCAGTCCTATCCGAGGGACGGAATGTCAGAGTAACTGAATGATTACTTGAGTGAGGTAGAGAGTGAGTGAGTGAGGTAAGTAGTTTGAAGGAATGAGCAAAGGAGTGATTAAATGAATTCTAATTCTTCAAATCATATTCACTGTAGGGTGGCAAGAAACTGGAGAGAACCAGGGATCTCTTTGAACAGTGCCTAGAAGACTGCCCTGCCAAGTTCACAAAGAGTGAGTTTCTACATGTACCTTCAATTCTAAATTAAAGAAAATCCAAATGATACGTAGCAATATTTATCCATTTGTGTTATTATTATCATTACTATTACTCATACCACACTTTTCTCATCAGACCCAAAGCGCCTGCAATAAAATTCAAACAATTAAAAATACCGGTAGTAAAAAAAACAACGTTACAACTACAAACTGCTAAAGAGATGTGTTTTCAGTGTAAGTGATAAATCATTCCAGTATTTTTTAGCACATACGGTAAATGTCCTATCACCAGCCAAGGTGCAAGTAACCGAATATGTGAGATGGAGAGGATCACTGCTTTTGAGATTTACGTAAATATTAGGAATTTATTTCTTCTTCATGCCTCTTGAGTATCATTGGGACAAGCTCAACTTCATCATCTCATCCATATATGCCAATCTCCAGTCATAATTTTTTCATATTTTTTAAATGGAACGATATCATATAGATAACATTCTTAAGAAATTCGCAAAGCGTTAAGATGTGAAATCACAGTGAGCAACTTTCAAACACAATTGTGCACTCAGAAGGCATAGAAATTAGGAGCACAATTAATATTTACATCTACATGTGGTTCAATAAGCAACTTTCATATTTAATGAATCACAACTTTACAAATACGAAATTATGAAATTACATTTTTTTTATTGTAATTTCCATTTGATGTTGAATAGCTCTGTACCTGTTGTATGCCAAGCTTGAGGAGAATTACGGGTTATCCAGACATGCAGTGGCTGTCTATGACAGGGCTACCAAAGCAGTGCTTCCTGAAGAACAGTATGAGGTATGCTTGCTAGGTATATTCACTCATTGGAAAGGGCTTATTTAAGCTTCAAATGGTACAGGTTGTATACCTAGACTAATTGACAAAGCTTTTTGTTTTATTTATTCACAAGGTGACCATTTTGTATGAGAATAAACATGGCTTAATCCATGTTACCAATGTTTTGTTGTTGGTTTGGTTTGTTTTTGTTTTTGTTTGAATGATTCATTACTTTTTTACCAGCCCTTCTGAATCAATTTGCGGAGAAAAGTATGAAAACTTATGTATTGAAAATATGTCTTTGATTGTAATCCAGTTAAGCTTTCCTCTCCAATCTCCAAAGTAGTCTCATGTGGTTTTATTTTTGTATGCTTGATCATGCAGTACAGATTTTCTTTAAAACAAAGCACAACAGGGGCTAAAAGTTTTGAAGAGCAGATATTGTTAATTTGATATCAAATTCTCTATTTTGAGCTTGTTTGACTGTTGAATTGGTTGAAAAAATTGAATTTCTAACACATTGTATTTCTGAAGATTTTTAAAAAGTTCAGTATGCAAATTTCCTTCAAAATATAACATTAACTTTGAGTTTTTTCTTTTCTCTTTTTGCTAGATGTTCAACATTTACATCAAGCGAGTAGCAGAGGTCTACGGTGTAACACAGACCAGATCCATCTATGAGAAGGCCATTGAGGTTCTACCAGACACCGAAGCCAGAGAGATGTGCATCAGGTTCGCTGACCTTGAACGCAAGCTGGGAGAGATTGACAGAGCAAGGGCAGTCTACGCTCACTGCTCGCAGATGTGTGATCCAAGAGTAAGACAAAGTGTTTACTTGTAGGTATCTAGTGAGTTGTTGAAAAGAGGAGGAATTCAATCTCCATTGGTGAGCATTAGAGGAGGAAAAATATGCAGTTAGGTTTGCTTATCGTTGCCTAGATGGTGTAGTTTTGTTATATAGAAATTACTGCTTTTTATTAATTATTTATTAATTAGTGATAATAGGAATGATGGGAAATTATGTCTAAAAACATAAGCAGTGGGTGAAGATTCAAATCCAGAACTTCCAGATTTAAAGGGTACAAATCACCAAAAATAATTTTGCTCTGTATGTTAGAGGTTGCATGTCGTTATATTATATTAAAAATAAGGGCTTCAAATATTAATTCTATAAAGAGATATTGCAATTTTAATTACACTCCCTATAAGCGTAAAAGCGACTCTTGAGTAGACTACTCGACGCACCTGTACGCGCTTGCCGAGTTAAAGGCTCGCTTGGAACCAAACTCTGAGTTCGGTTCCACACGAGCATTTTCATGTTATCCTTTATTTCCTTCATACTCATTTTAACTGTTGACCTATAGAATACCAGACAAAGTTCTTTGAGGTTGATTTTATACTTTCTAGCTGTACACAAATTATTTATTCAGGTGATTAGTACACTTTAGGTCAAGAGTAAGGACTGCAATGGTTACTGTAAAGGTAGCAATTTTCCTGCTGAGGTTTGCAAACGTATATATTCACTGGCTTTTATATTTGCTCTCCAAGTGTTTGCTCGTGTATGCTTTATCCACTGCACCCATATAATGCTGTAACAGGTTTTCGGCAGTTTGGCTGCAAAGCTAATTCTCCCTCCCTCTCTGTTTGGTTGCTGTACAGGTGACGGCAACATTCTGGCAGGTGTGGAAGGAGTTTGAGATCAAGCATGGTAACGAGGACACAGTCAGGGAGATGCTGAGAATCAAACGAAGTATACAGGCCAAGTTTAACACTCAGGTATGAACTTGAGCCAGCATTATGGACCACATAAATATATGTGAATGGGGCTACAGAAGAGTCTTAAATGTATGTGATAATAATTCAAATGTATATACATGTATGTAGGCTGGATATTTCGTAAAATGTTGATTTTCCTATCATATTCGTTGAATCTAAAACCAAGTGAAATGTACAGGTATTAAGGCCACCGCACACCTTACGATCGGTCTACGATCCGAATTGTGAAATAAATCGCTATGGCATTGAATATTGTCATTTTAACAAATGAAATCTACCGTATTCAGGTTCTAAAAAGTAACATGACTACTGAACATAGGGTTTTGGTGAGCTGTCAGCTTTCTACAGGGAATAAGGGCAAAATTAGTTTCAAATCGTAGGCAGTCGTACAATTTTTGTGACGTCACTACGACTCGTAGCCGATTTGGCCATTCTACCGACTAGAAAACTCGGCAAAGGCCGTATTATTGATTTTACTATCTGTATGACTATTCAGACCCTCAATCAAAAATATTTTTCTTTTTGAAATGATTTGTCAAATGATATTACATTTTCTTCTGAAATCGGATCGCAGACCGATCGTTAGGTGCGGTGGCCTTTAGATGTACACATCGGGATTGTGATATGATTCCATTTTTTACTACATACCCTCTGTATACGTACTGTGATTCATATCTTTTCTTCCATATTCTTTTTTTTCTTCTAGGTTAACTTCATGTCAGCTCAGATGATTGCTGCGGAAGGAGCAGGTAAGTCTGAAAGGGAAATCTTATGAGGATTTGAAGGTTGTCTTGAGTTTTGAAGTGACAAAAATGAAATGCTTTCATGGAGCTCAACAAAATATAGTCTAATTCAGTAAAGAATTAATAATAATAATAATAATTATGCATGAGAGCCAAGTGTCATGTAAAGCTCCATGAAAATTATGGTACCCCCCAAAAATTGTAGTTTGTAACAAATCACTGTGAGAAAATTTCATTCTTCAGAGATCAAATCAAAGCTCCTCACCTACATGTATGCTCAAAACAGTATTTTCTCCACTGCCCTACATGGACAGAGACTACTTGTTGATGTTAAGCATTTTCAAGAAATCCTTGATAACAACACCTTGTTTTGTTCAGTCATTATGTTTTAGGTTGTCTTTAAAGTGGCATTAAACTGGTAGAACTTGAACAGCGCCATCCTACAGTGATTGCTAAATTAAGATTGTAATTTGAAAATTAATTGCATTTTATTTCGAATTTTGACAAACAGCTTGTTTGGATAAAAGGCAAATTTTATATTTCAAGCTATTATTTCTGACTTGGCATTGTGGAAAATTGTGTGCAGGTACATTCTAAGCTTTTACAAACTAGAATGGGGCATGATTGGAAAATGAGAGGCACAGACACTTATCAAATCCTGTTGAAAGATGGTGCTATTTAGGAGCTCCAGTTTATTGTTACTTTAATCTATAGTTCTTGTAATTTCTGCTCTTTCTGTATCGAGGACTTTGCATCCTCTGAAATTTCAAAGTATATTAAAGACATATTTCTCTGTTTTCTTTCCCGTTAAAGCCAAACCTAACCAAGCTGCTATGGATGACATGCAGTTATTGGAACAGAGAGCTCAAGCTTTAGCTGCTGAGGCTGAGGCTGATAAACCAAAACTCAAGAAAGATATTCTCTTTGTCAGGTAAGCTTTCACCGACTTGCCAAAATCATTGCTTTATTTTCATTTTAGCACCATAAGCACAGACAGAATAAGGGCAATGATAATTTATTTATAGCGTCCTACCACAGTTACACAAAGGGGACTTGTCTAGCAAGGCCAATACAGGCTTTATTTTAAGTTCTCTTGGTTCATTTTCTTATTATTCAATACAGGCTCATGGATACCCATATCTAATTATTGTTTTTTTTATGAAAGTACATATTGAACATGTTTGTGCATTTTAGAAACGAAATAAATACATATAAATCAACTCAACTCAACAAGGTTGAAAGCTTGATTTAATACACAATTATCTTTTCCTGAAAGGAGGGGATTAATTTGAGACATGTATCGAGAGTGATGTTGCATTTACTGGCTGTCATAGAAATCTGCAGATCTGACAAGAGTGTTTTTGTCAATCATGGAATTGATGGACTTTTGTATCAATCCTACATAACTATCTGACTGATATGAAGCAGTGAGGGAATTCAGTCGAAGAAATCTACATATAAGATTTGCATAGAAATTTGATAGAGATTTCTGTTGCTTCACAAATCTGCCTGAAAATTCACCAAATAAAAATGGCAAATATTCTTATAAATAATAATATGTTAAATGTTGAGTATCCTCATCAGTAGCGTACATGTATCTGCCGAGAAATAATTCCTATTTTGGGCCTTCAAACTAGTAGTAGAAACTCTAAGACTCCTCTCTATTTCTGGAAACTTCTGTGTAATAGCATACAAAATACTTTATATTCCTGATTTTGCCTTAAGAAATTCCCAATTTAACGATTTAAGGTTGGCAGGTATGCAGTAAGCTTTCAGAAATATGTTTATATACCTCGAGAAAGACTCTGTACGTTACGCTTGTTCTGTTTTCTTTGCAGGGGTGATACTGAAGCTAAAAGGGAAGCGGTTGCAGAGGCAACGAGAGCAGCAAATCCAGCGGAGATCAACATCGATGATGATGAAGATGAGGATAGTGAAGAGGAAGTGGATGGTGAGATGAACTGATTTTAACATAAGAATGTCTCACATCAGTGATAACTATTGTAATCATGATTTGTTAAGTGTCATATTCTGTGTTCGCTCCGACAACCTGGATGTCATTTGCGTACTAGCTGTTAGTACACTCTCCATAGTAAAACTATATACCAGCATTTGGAATATTGATAATATATATTGTATAAAATCAAAATTAAAGTTAACACAGGCACAAAGTTTGAAAAGAAATGAAAAAGATTTCAGCTATTCAGGAAAGAGATAAGATTTCAAGAATGGATTAAATTGGTCTGTCAACTTTTGCTGATTTGATGAAAAAGGGGATATTGTTACATTCTTTGGCTGCAGTTATGGTAGATGTCCAATTTCGGGTATTGTCTAGAGTAATCAAAAAGTTCAGAAATGAAACAAATCCATTTTGGACCATCCTTTATTATTTTTTACTTTTTTAGCTTTTTGTGCCATTTGTTATATAATCAATGCCATAGAATAATTTGCATGTTCTGATTTACTCAGTCCCATATGAGTGTATTTCTGTTTTGTTATTATTTTACAGAGGTGAATGTTGAGCAGAAGAGTGTCCCATCTGATGTGTTTGGTAGCATCAAGGCTGACAAGGATGCATAGGAACCACAGGCTTTCAACTTGGAGAGAGACCCACCATTTGATTTTGTGTAGCTTCAAACATAAAGTTGAAGTGTTCCTCTGTTCAAGGGATTACATTTTGAAAACATCTGTCTGTAAAGGCCATTGCACACCTTATGATCGGTCTGCAGTCCGATTTCAGAAGAAAATGTAATATCATTTGACAAATCATTTTAGAAACGAAAAATATTTTTGATTGAGGGTCTGAATAGTCATACGGATAGTAAAATCGATAATACGGCCTTTGCCTAGTTTTCTAGTCGGTGGAATGACAAAATTGGCTCCGAGTCGTAGTGACATCACAAAAATTGTACAACTGCCCACGATTTGAAACTAATTTTGCCCTTATTCCCTATAGAAAGCTGACAGCTCACCATAACCCTATGTGTAGTATTCATATTACTTTTCAGAACCTGAATAGGGTAGATTTCATTTGATAAAATGCCAATATTTAATTCCATAGCGATTTATTTCACAAATCGGATCGCAGACCAATCGTAAGGTGTGCGGTGGCCTTAAGCAATTTGGAAATGTTGCTTATGTAGTATTGGTGCATACTGTGAGGTTTGGATTGATCAAAATAATCAGAAATATACTCAATCTTGCTGAAAGCCATGTGCACAGCACACAGAAATGTGTATATGGGACCACAAACACATGTTTGGTCAAAACCTTTCAGCCTTTTCTTGTCATATTTCAAATATGAGGGCTTTGGAGAGCATTTTGTTTAAGGGACATTTCTTCTATGACATTCTTTCAAATTAACATAACAAGAATGAAAGAGTTCACAAATTAGTTTTCACCTTTACCAAAACTCACCCATTTCTTTGAATAATGTTCAAAATTTTCAAGTCAGGGGGTGATAAAATCGTACTTGTCAATTTATTCTGGGGCATGTGGGCACTCATGCTTAACAAAAACACGATACTTGTGTTATATATGTAATTCTTGGAATGCTTAGAGCCTGTTGTTTTGTAGTTCATTGTATCAAAATCTGTGATATGGAAGAATTACAACTCACATAAGACACAGTTGCAGATCTCCGAAAATAGCGGAGGAAGAAGAAGGATTGAAAAATGTGCAATTGACAGTTTTGACCACGTTGACACAGATTCCTCAAGCAAAGAAGATTGGACAATCTTGAAATTTACTGTATGTTCCTTTTCATTTTCACAACCATGAAACTGAAAGCTATGTCTTTCATAAATGTTTAAATGATTCATGGAATCATAAATCATAAATACATTGCAGGAAACTCTGACCAGGATTTTGACGACATCAGAAGTAGCCGGCAGATTGTTCCCCGGGGGGAGGGGGGGGGGCACTCAATATATTGGACAGACGGGTATGCGCCGCTTTGATGACCCCTTTTTCAATGGCCGATCGCCGTTCTCACGATATCCGAATTTCCATAAAGTGCCGTTCTCACCCTTCTCACACGTTCCCATTATCCCCGGCCGGAACAAAAGCGCTTGTCTCTCTCCATTTCCCCTGGTGTGCCTCATTCCCTACATGTAGCTCCCGCATACGTATCTCCATTCACTTGCGTGCGCAGTTGCATATGCATGCATGCACTATAGAATCCCCACACTAAGTGCCGTAGTTCCTTAGACCATGTTTTTTCATTCGGCTTGGTATAGATCCACCGTTCAAAAGACCCTATGTTTTTCGCTTCCAGTCAGTTCCTTAGACCCCCGTTTTGAGGGCGGTTGTAGCACATCCTCATCTGAAAAGAAAAATCCCCGCGGGGATTGTTTCCTCTCTTTTTGGTCTATGATGAATGTACATGTACATGTACCTCCTCAATTTAAGTCAAACATTGACATTTTTTCACAATACTTAGGGTTGAATTTCAAACTTTCAAACATGTTTTTCTGTTTGAAATGAAATAGATTAAATTTGCATGTCTATTTATTAAGTGAAATGCTGATCATGAAAATGAATAAAGACTAGTTATCAAAAGCTTGATTTTGATTAATACTTCCAAGACATCAAAATTGAACATTTGAAGAAAAAACATAAAATTTTCAACTTGCATACGGCCAAGTCGTGCTCAATCAGTAGATACAAGATTCTATGTTTTGAAATCGTCTGCTTTCACAATACATTTAATTTAATGATGTTTATATATCTGATTTGCCCACAACTGCATTTGTAATCTTTGTTTGGTACAGTGATAAAGTTGCCATTCCAATGTTTATCATCATGTGTAGCTCTGCTTTTGGATGAGAATAAACGAGAAATGCTTTTTCCTACATGTACTTGCCTTTTCCTTTTATTTTGTGATTTATTTGATTTTGTTAAGTTAAAGGAAAAGTATAGGAAAGAGGAAATATTCTACAGAAATATTCATTTTCATCACGAAAAGACATTTGTGATCATAAACACTTAGTCATTTATCCCATACAATAGCACCTTTCTCGATCTCACACAAGGCACACATTCTGCAAACTCATTTTATACATAATCCTTAGTTTGGGAAAAAGTAAAAAGGTTTCAAGAGAAAAAAACAATTCCCCAATTTTTTGATACATGATTGTCACTGTGTGAGAGACCCAAGCATTAAGAGGAAATCACTTGATTAGAAAAGAACCCCTTAAAACATTCACTCTGGAATGCCTGCTTTTTCATGAAAGCACTTTTGATTTTACTTTTTAAAAATAAAGAATTTATCAGGTTCCAAATCTGTTGAAATATCTTGTGCTATGCCTAATAGTGATTTTTGTGAATACACTTTATCTCAACATGCAATTGTTTCTGAAATTACAAATGAGGTGAATCTATCTACATTATATTAAATAAAATCATAAAGGATAATTGGGAATGAAAAAATTTACCCACATGAAAATGACACGGCTCAGTCCAATAATCCCTTTATCAAATATATTCTTTTAATTCATGTCTTATATCCAATACATATTCCATATTCCACAGTAATGATACTCTTACATAATACAAATGTATCATATATCATGAGCCCACCGCACACTTTCATTCTTTTTGATTAAGGTTCTGAATATTCATATACATAATAAAATTGAAATTATGGCCTATTTTCGAACCTATTCAGAGAAGAGGCTACATCAGCTCTGAATTGTGACGTCAGAGCAGTCATACGACAGTCTACAATTTGCAGCTGATTTGGCTCTTATTCTGGGTAGAAGGCTGACAATGCACCAATTTCCTTGATTTAGTATTCATATTATTGTTCAGAACTTGAATCTGGAAGATTGAATTGTTTGAATATCCATATTTACTGCTATTGTGATTTATTTCCAAAGTCGGATAGCAGTCCGTTGTGGAGTGTGCAGTGGGTTTCATGAGTAAAATCATTGTAAATAACCATCCAGCCATGTCATAGAATTCAATCCTGTTAAGTGATATGAATCATTCGCTCACATAATTCAAGAGAGCTATAGCTGAAAGATAATTTCTAGTCTTGATATCATAGTTCTGATGTACATGAATCACCGATCTACCATTATTTTGTGAAATGTCAATGATAATATTGTGTGTGTGTGTGTGTGTGTGTGTGAGAGAGTGTGTGTAATTGGGTTTTAACAGACGTGTATCAATCAGATGATTATTTACGTCTGGGGACCAACCTTTAACGTCACCATCCGAAAGACGTGACTCAGTCTCTAACCTGGGTCCGCTGAATCAGTTTGTAACTTCCACTGTTAGCTGGATTACAGTTGCACGCCACAACGCCCAGTCATGGGTGTTGAAGAGTTGAATCTATAGTCTCCCTCTCACACACATTCCAATAAAATAATTAAAACAGAAATTTTTGCAAACAACATACAGTGGAAACTTGGTATAACGAGGTCCTTGGAACCATCAAAATTACCTTGTTATAGCAGGAATCTCGTTATATCAGGTTAAAAAAACAATAGAATATAAAGAGCTGGGACCAGAATATTACCTTGTTATATCAGGAATATTGTTATATCAGACCTCTTTATACTGAGTTTCCACTGTACATGTACATGTATATGTAGCTGTATCTAGAAAAAAAAAACATTTGAAAGCTTTGCAAACCAAATTAAAAAATAAAAGACACTCGCACATGCTAAAATACAGAGACTACACCAAATGAAAATTGTACAAAATGAAACAACCCATCTCCAGGTACATGCAGCTGCATTGTTGGCAAGGATGAATTTTTCTTTCTTTCTTTTTTAGTTAGCCACATTGTAGGGCATTCACATGTATTCATGTTCGTTGGCACATTCCTGTACATATATCTAACTGGAGATTTATTGTGCAGCAGATGATGTAACCCTTCTGAGACAATTGACCACATTTTGTGGTTTGGCTCAATAACTTTTGATTCACAGCTCTAAAAAATATACCAGATGCATGAGTAGAAAGAGCATAACTATCTGCACATACTATGTCCATTTTTGTTGCATGACCAAAAGTGAGAATAAGCTTTAAAATCCTTAAATTGGCAACATATTGAGAGGTTCAGAATCATTGTTTTTTTAATCAAAATTGGCAATTTCAACTTTTCGACAAATTTGTCAACCAGGCATGTAAACTGTTTTTAATGACATTACATCTTATTAGAACCATGTAGCCCTAAAAGAAAAATATTGTTGCCAATTTGAAGAACGAAATGTGATCAATTTAGCCCTGGAATAATTCTGAATGGGTTAAGAGAGAATACAGAATATACATGTACTCAGTTTAGTCATACATGTATTGCATTGAAAGCATTGATTTCAATGTATAGCTCTAAGAAAGTTTGCGTAAATAGTCTCCTGAAGTAAATTGTCCATTTCACATACCCTGACAGCATGTTTGTAGTTCATGTTTGGTACATTATTAACCATTTGTGCAATACAAATTCTTGATAGATACACTTTTTAAAATGAGCATTTTCATGGTACACTCACATCCACGCACAAAACCATGTGTACGACTCTTTTCAAAATGAGTAAAATCAGTGACCTATCAATGTGTATTTAACTTTCCAATGATGTAATTCACGTAAATTCAATCATAAGCACACAATTATAGCCCCTTAAGTGGAAAACTCTCCAATATACAAAGTCAAACAAATAAAGTTCTTGCAGACTTTCATTTCCAACAATACAATCAAATCTTTGGATCCATCTACGGCAGTTGCTCTCAAAATTTCCTCTAAATAAGTAATTTCCGAGGACATGATTTTAAAGAGGCATGTGACTACTAATTTCTTATTGTGATGTTCAAATCAACAACTCTTTTACACAAACAAAGCTGGTCTTGTATGACCCAGTAAAGAATTGAGTTCACTGGAAGCCTATTGGGGTTAGGCAAAACATGAAACCACATGTTCCTGTTTGCCTGCCATTATATTCGTATATACATGTATATCAATGTACACATGAACAAAAGAAAAATATAATCTATTTTGTTTCTAGTGATTACAGGTCCTCAGTCACTGTTTAAGCCTTCAGGGATTTGCTAAATGCTCTGAGCTTCTCAGCTGCCTTGTCAATTGTGCAGTCATCCTAAGAAATAGAAAATAACAGAGAAATAATGAAACCGTATGTTAAAGGGTACCAATCACCAAAAATAATTTTGCTCTGTATGTTAGAGGTTGCATGTCGTTATACTATATTCAAAATATAGGCTTCAAATATTAATTCTATAAAGAAATATTGCAATTTTCTGTAAGTGTAAAAGCGACCCGTGAGTAGACTACTCGATGCATCCATACACGCTCGCCAAGGTAAAGGCTCTGAGTTCGGTTCCGCGCGAGCATTTTCATGTTATCCTTTATTTCCTTCATACTCATTGACTGTTGACCTATAGAATACCAGACAAAGTTCTTTGAGATTGATTTTATACTTTCTAGCTGTACACAAATTATTTTTTCAGGTGATTGGTACACTTTAAACAGGATATTATACAGTGAAATGATGTAGAAGGCGTAGGTATGGGTTGGGTGGCATCAAGTTGGTCTTGACAAAACCATAGTTTTAAGAGTTGGATTAAGGTTAGGATAAGGTTTAGGGTTGAGTTAAGGTAGGGGTTAACCCAACACTACACAATACAGAAATAGTTATATCAGCATATAATGCAGGACCAATGGGGCTTATCAAATGCATGAACTTGCAACCTATCACAGATGCATGCATCTTCAAAACTGTTAGGTACATTGTACATGTATATGTCCACTCTGCAGCTAAAATTCCATCCCTACAAACACAAAGTCCCATCCCAATTACCATTACAAAATCTGCTATGGGTTTCTTGAATGTCTAGGACCGGTGGAGTCCAGCTAGAGTGTCTGGAAAATGCATGTCATGCCAATTTTAAATCATCTACGGTTTAAGCATTCTGTGAAATCTATTTTTCTGGTAAAACAGGATTGTTTGTGTTTTTTTTTTTACCTTGATGAAGCAGAATCGGATGTACGGCTCTCCCAGATGTTTATGCTCAGCACTGTAGAACGCACTGCAGGGAATAGTGGCTACACCCTGCACAAAGAGATGAAATCAAAATCAACAAATTGTTACAATGTTGGGGAATGCTGAATTTTCAATTTTAAAGTACACATTCAAAGAAAATCACAAATATGATAAATAATGTATCACTAGAAACTGGCAAGTTAACAGATAGCAATCGTATCAGTTTAAAGTCAACTACATATCAGGTAATTAAACAATAATACAAATAAAACTACCTCCCAGCATCTGCGATATACAAGCGCTTCGCCAAAAAAATAACAATGTTTCAATGACGTCAATAAAGGGAACAATCCTGTCCAAGCAGACGACGTCCCATAAAGAATGAACATAAGTGCAGTGCAGTTATTTCTCAAATTATAAAGAATTTAGTGTATTCAAACGTGCCCATATTTCACACCATTCTAAAATGGGAATGAAACAGATTCTGATTACTGAAATCTTTTGTTTGTAAATATATAGGATGAGGGTTAATGAACAATCAAAGAAACCACACTTTCAAATTGAAAAGCCCGCTGAATGATTGCAAGGACGGTATTTATCCCTCATTCAACGCCGAACGTCCAGCGGTGTATGCAGCTGTAAATGAAATGGCGTCTATTTTGTTTACAAGCAACTGATTCCTTTATTCTTGTAACGCTTCATTTTCCATCCAAATAAACCCATGCACGGGGTTTAGAGTGAGGCAATATATAGATTAAACATAATAGACTAATGCTAGTGAAGTGAAATAACTGAAGAGAAGATGACAAAACAGGCACTGAAAATATGTGAGATGTTATGGGACATCATCTGCTTGTGCAATTAACATCCTCCCTTTGACGTCACACATTTCAGCGGCTTTCGGAGAGCTGTTCAGGTGCTATGTCGGGGCTGTATTTTAGCAATTTGTAATTGATAATAATCATTACTTCGAATGTTTGCAAGCGTCGAATTTTGACAAACTTGTCCGGTCTAAGCTTCACCTACGCAATAATGAAAATTAAGTCAGTTTTAAAAATCAATGAATATCTACTTTAAGCTGGTACTACATTTTTTTCCTGAACTAAAGATGAAGAGGAGATAAAAATTAATTTAAAGTTGAAAGTAGATGATGAGAAAGAGTTAACCAGTTAAAGTTTAACCAGGAAGAGAGCAGGTACCGATACATTTTACATGTATACATGTATGCTTTTCAGCAAGCTAACAGTCTACAGCATTAAGTCCCATCTAAGACTTGGTAATCACAAAAAACTCTCCCAAGGAAATTCATGAATTGTCATGGTTTGCAGACACAGTAGAATTTAATTCAACATATAAGCTTTCAAATCCTAAGGGTTTTTTGCTTTCCAAGCTAGTGAGAGGATATTACTTGATATCTATTTCCGATTTGTCTTCTAAGAATATTTCTTCAATTACCTCTTAATTCTACAAAATGGTCAACACTGCCTCATCGGCAGATCTGCGATTACATGCAACACAAATCCTCAATACACAGTTCATGGCCACGCCTTATAAAGACTTGTGATTGATTCAAATCTATCGCGACTTAAAACTGATCACAACTCTTGTAAGACAGAGCCCTGATCGGCTAAAAATCAAGTTGCATTTGATCACAACTTTTCCTAGAGGCCTATTTGAGTGTAATGAATAATATACTTTTATGACAAATGAGAATACAACATTATCATTTTTACCTGTGTTTTAGTGAGAAAGCGGACCATCTTGTAGTCTTGAGGTCCATCGCCATATTGACTTACATCCACCCCTACAAAGCAAATGCACATGCACAGAACATTGATGTTAAATAAAACAACTTTGAGAGGTCACATGACCCATTTAGAACAGGGATTTTCAATGGTGAAAATTGATCAGCTTTTCTTCTTCAAAATGGCCACACTAGTTTTCTTTTTCTTTTATTACTGCTGCATTTTTTGAAAAATGGGCAATTTGTATGAAAAAACATTGATTACAAATTTAAGGATTTAGACACTCATTAACCTTCATTTACCTTAAAGTGCCTAGCATCAAATATCAAAATAGACACAGCAAGTGCAACATATTTTTGTTTGTTCTGCTTTTGCATCTATTATACTTTTTTATGGCTCTGAATCAAAGGTTACAGGACCAAACCAAAAATTAGAGGCTTTCGTCCTCATTGCCTTGCCAGTCTTGGGACAAATATATTTCATAATTTAATCTGAAATGAACTACTCATGTCTTAGTCTGAATCATAAGAACTGTTCCAATGTTTAAAATAGCAATAGCATCATACACACACCTGCGCATACTATTTAACACCCATTCAAACACACATACATGTATATTCTATCACATACAGTTTGAAGGAAAAGGTTTCTTTCAACCTTCAAAAATGAAAACTGACCTAGATGACCATACTTGGCCATCATGAAGTAGCCACCCTCAGGGATGATGGGGATGAGGTTGCTCTCTTTCAGGACCTCAGACATCTTGTTTCTCTTCACTTCTAGCTCTCTTGGTAGCTCCAAGAAGTAGCACTCTGGCTGGCCTAGACGGGAGAACTCTAGCTCAAGGCCCCTTGCTACAGCTTCCTACAAAATTGTTTCATAAAAAAAAAAGGAAAGCTTAAAGTAGAATTTCATTGATTTTGAATATTGATTTAATTTTTATTATTGCATAGGTGAAGCTTAGATTGAACAAGGTTATCAAAATTCAACGCTTGGAAACATTTGAAGTAATGATTATTATCAATTATAAAATGATATAACACAGCCCCGCTATAGCACCTATAGAGCTCTTTGAACGCTGCTGAGATATGTGACGTCATACCGGGGAGCAATCCTTCCTAAGCAGACGATGCCCCATAACAGCTTATACATTTTCAGTGCCTGTTTTGTCATCTCATCTTCACTTATTTCTCTTACTTCACTAGCGTCAGTATAAATGCTTATTTGTTGCCTCACTCTAAATTTCCTGCATGGTATTATTTTAATGAAAAATGCAGCATTAAAAAAATAAAGGAATCAATCGCTTGTAAACAAAAAAAGATGCCATTGTATTTTCAGCTGCATGCACCGCGGCATTTCGGCGTTTCAAGAGGGAACGAATACCATCCATGCTATAATTCAGCGGGCTTTACAATTCGAAGGTGTGATTTCTTTGATTGATCATTGACCCTTATCATGACTTTTTACAAACAAAAGATTTTAGTTACTAGAAACGGTTTCACTTCCCTTTTAGAATGATGTGAAATACGGTCATGGTGAAACAAACCAAACTCTTTATAATTTAAAAATAATTGCATTGCAGTTACGTTCACTTGATATAGGACGTCGTCTGCTTAGGCAGGATTGGCACCTGATGTGACGTCACGAAAACATCGGTATATTTCTGGCGAATCGCTCGGATATCCCAGATGCTGAGAAGTGTTTTTATTTGTGTTATTTTTTAATCATCAAACATGCAGTTAACGTAAAACTTATACGATTACCATCTGCAAGCTTTCTAGTTTCTAGAGATACATTATTGAGCATATTTGTGATTTGCTTTGAATATCTACTTTAATATGTTATGGGCTTTAATTCTACCTTGTGGGCTGATAGAGTCCATGTACTATTTCAAACATGTACTTGCCTTTAAATAATGGAATTTTTATCACAGGTTACATTACAGATTTGAGATTACATTATTAATCAAAGTCTCATGTGCTTACCATCTCTGTGATTCTAGAGTACATTCTTATTGGCACTTTTGCTCTCAAGAACTCATGGTAGTCTGATAATTTTGGGTTTTCTGACAATTTTCAGATATGTAGGGATGGCTTTAAAAAATGGAGGATTATTACAATATAGAGTGAATAACTATAATTTAAATAAATAACCATTTTCTGCGAATGAAATATAATTTTTCATAGGTTTGCAAAACAGAATTTGAGTAATATCTACTTTAGGTATGAGTCTCCCTTTCAAGCTTTTTGAAGTTTAATGTATGTATGTTAACAAATTGTTCTTTTTATCATATGTAGTCCTTCACATATCAACACGGCACATTCAATTTTCAGACTAATGAGCATATGAATATACATGTATGAATTTGAACCTATGGATAGTTCCTGTTTTTAAGACCTAGGTCGTGGATAGTCCTTGCCCCATACTACATGTACCTACCTGGATCAGTGTAGGGCAAGTGTAGACACAGTTCTGATGAAGGGTCTGGCAGTTCTTGATCAGATGCTGGGGTCCAATACTCCATCCAAGCTGAAAACAAAGAGAGACGTTCCAAACTGAATAATTCTTATCCTTCATCAAACTTATTATATGTATAATTGCTTCCTGATCTTACATGCATTATACTTAATTTAGCTCAGGTGAAAACAAGAAAAAGGCCCACTACAAACCTTGTGTAATGCTCTTGAGGTACCTGTAGGACAAGCCATGAAATCAACTTTGTTTAGACTTTCATAACTGAAATTCTCATCTCATAGCGATACACAGAAGTTTAAAAGCAGTAATTCTAAGAGCAAGGCCAATAGGAATAGAATTGTAGTAAATAGAAGTCTGCATGATCAAATATCACACAAAATTCTAGAAGTACAGCTGCTAATCAAATCCGAACGGGTATCAAGCTACATGTAGTCCTTGATAGAAAGAGGTTTTTCAAATATCTTGCAGTGATTTTATTTTCTGATACAATGTACATGTACTCAGTGAAGTGGATGAGATAGGAGAGGAAAAGGAAAAATTGATAGAAAGTAAATGATAAAGGCAAACTTTAGGGGAAAATCTTCTTAAGATAGATGGTCATTAGATCGATTGACAACGGGAAATTAATTAAAGAATTTCCCTTCCATTTCCAAGAATTCAGGTGCACATACCTTCCAGCCAGTAGCGCTGAATATTTTGCCTGCGCTGCACACTGTAATGGTTCGGTCCCACATACCTGGTAAGGTAGCTGTTTTGTTAAAAGAGGAGAAATAATGAATCCATGTCAAAAAGGCTTTTAAAAGAGAACAGCATGGAATCATTCACCACATTGAAATAAATGGAAACAATTGTACAAAATCATATGTTTGTTGCTGGGGTATTTTATCGTACCCGTCAGCTAAGCAAGTACATGCATATGCTTGTAGATAAGCAACATGTGGACCTACAACTTCAAAGTCCTATCTGAGGGACTTGGCCCATGTTAATGAGAATGCCTAACCAAAAAGCACTCGTGCATTGATTTGGTCTTGAACTAGGAACTTCTCTGTTACACTGTTACCAGACCAATGCTCTACCACTGAGCCACCGTACCTCCTTACATCAATAATAACATATCAATGACTGATCATTTGATATATCTCTCCATAATCTATTTTTTTTACTGTTGAAAGTTTTATTCAGTTTAAGTTTTTACATTCTCTACATCAAGGACAGGTACATGTAAAAGCTGATAATTACTCACAGGTATCTGCACAACCTTGGCACATAAACCAATATTGTCACATGACCTGGTGCCAGGCTAAACAAACACCACCTATTTTCCTGTTTTAACTTTCATTTTAATACACTGTACCATTACATTTCCTCTCTTCATTGGGTCACTGTTTTGTTATACATGTACATGTACATGTAGATGTTATCACGTCTGGCACTATGTATACATGCACCATCATTTTGTAAAACATGCATGTTATTCTTGTCTTGGGGTAATAAGCATTCATGATCAATCCATGAATCAATCCCAAAATTATTTGCAATAATTATGAGCAAAAATTACTGCAATATGATAAATTCCACCCCACATCTTACTGCAATACATGTACACTGTGCATACATGTATAATCTCCAGTGTTTGATAAAAATTTAAAAATTTTCGAAAGAATTCACTGAAAATATAAGTTTTTCTGCACTGTTGCCTATCCAACTCTAAAACATTTTCAACATATCACATACTGAAAGCCAGAAGAGCATTTATGGTAAATTCTGATTCGAAGAATATGAATTAAATGCCCTTCTGGCTCCGAGCAGACAATATGTGCTTTGTGATTAGATTACTTACCCATTCTTGTGAACTTGTTGCCCGAGTAGACCAGATGTTCATAGACCTCATCACTGATACAAAGGACATCATGTTGCTTGCACAGGTCAGCTATCACTGTAAGTTCTTCTTCAGAGTAGATCTACAAATATGCAATGATAAAAATACCCATGTTTAGCGGTCACTCTCTCATCCCTTTTTTCAGGTCATCTGCTTTATTGAAGAAAAAAATGAGAATGAGCCAACTACAAACTGTTCTGTTTAACATGTAAAGTATATAATGTGATTAAAGACATCTTTAATTCATAAGAAATTCATCTTCTTTTCATCACTATTATCACTATCATCCTCATCATCATCATCATCATCACTGATCATCATTATCATCATTATCATCATCATCATCATCATCATGAACTGAACTTTATTCTCTAAAGTGCTTCTGAATAGGAGACTAGATTGTGATTCACATTGACTTTGATTGGGCCCCCTGTTATACTCTGGTTCAAAATGGGCAAAAACTGTAATTAATCCTACCTTTCCTAGTGGGTTGTTGGGGTTGTTGACAACGATGGCTTTCGTCTTCTCATTGAAGAGACTTTTCAGTTCCTCGGTGTCCAGATAGAAATCTCTGGTTGATGTTACACCATCATTCTTCTGATGAGACAAAAAAATAAATGAAATATTTGGTAAAGAACTGCCATATCTAATATAACAAATTTGTCAGACTAGTTGTGCATGTGTGCTTTTGGTGACTATTTTTTAAATCCCAAACATCAGGTCATGAATGACCTTGTAATGAGGAAGTTGAGATCAAGAGGTCTATGATTTATCAACTCAAAATCTTTTTCCAACCCTTTCGGGACAATTATCCACATTTTGTGGTTTTGTAGCTCTTACAAATTTTGATTCAGAGCCCTAGAACCTGAAGGGCCTACCAGATGCATGAAAGGAAAGAGCACAAATTTTACACACACTGTCCAATTCTGATGCATTACCATTTGGCATATGATGCCAAAAATGTTTAACAGAAAAATAAATCCTTAAATTGGCAATATCTTATCTTTTCAACTTTTTTGTCCACGTATATACTTCTATGGTACATGTACATTACTTTTTATTGGAAAAATACAGCAAATAAAAGCTACAGTAATATCAGTACTGCCAATATGAAATAGAAGCCAATGAATTTCACCTTTGAAAATTATGCATCCTGAATGGGTTAAGTAGTATGTACAGGAAAATCAGTTGGAGTTACTCAATAATTGTAAAACCAGAAATGTTCGCAACATGAAACTTTTTTGTATTGTAAACAGCCATTTTCACAGCATGAAACTTTGGAGAATTACAAAAAATTCAGTGTTGTGTCAGTTGTAATTTAATAATTTTGTGGCATGAAACGTTCACGAGTCTGAACCACTCACAAAATTCAAGAACACTAATAAATGCCCTTGAAAGTTGCTGGTTTTACAGTAGCCTGAAACAGTCTCGAGACACAGTGGAATCCCATATGTTCTGTACAATATTAAGCCTGAAAGAGGCAAAAGTCTACAACCTGGCATCCTTGAAAAGTGAAAAGAGGCAGAACGACAATAAATCTGTTCTTTGGTTAGAATCTTACCGGTCTGAGAGGGATAAACCTTGGGACACCCCTGGCCATCCTGACCATTGGTTCATAGCAGTCAAAGAAAGGCTCAATGATGATCACCTGGAAAGCAAATCAATCAAAAGCAAATTCAAAAGGAATACTTTCAATGTACATGGATGATTGACCTTGTAGCAGTATGATTACTTTGATATCCTGACATGATAAAGAAATATGTCTCTAACTCTGTGCACTCATAAAATCGTCGTCATCATCATCATCATCATCATGATCAGCAATGTCATTATCTCCACCACATCCACCAAGATCTTCATTTTCATCATCATCACAAATGCCACAACCACCATAACCAACATCACCACCACCACCACCACCACCACCCCACCACCACCACCACCCACCATCACCACCACCACCCCGCCGCCACCCACCATCACCCCACCACCAACACCATCACCACCACCACCATCACCACCACCACCACCACCCCACCACCATCACCACCCCACCCACCACCACCACCACCACCACCACCACCCCCACCAACCACCACCACCACCCACTACCACCACCACCACCACCACCACCCCACCACAACCACCACCAACCCCTACCACCACCACCACCACCCACCCCTACCACCACCACCACCACCACCATCATCATCACCAGCACCATCACCACCTGCACCATCATCACTGTCATTATCATCATCACCTCTATCGTTGTTATGATTATAAAACTACCATCACTACCACCACCACCACCTCACCACCACCACCACCCCATCCCCATCCATACATCATCATCACCAGCACCATCAACACCTGCACCATCATCACTGTCATTATCATCATCATCACCTTCATCGTCATTATGATTATCACACTACCATCACTACCACCACCACCTCACCACCATCACCATTACAATCATCATCACAACCCTCCTCCTCCTCCTCTTCCTCTGCCTCCTCATCTTCAACTCACCTCATCTCCAGGGTTGACGTGGCTATTGATTGCATAGTAGAGTGAGCCGTATGCTCCCACTGAGACCAGTACTCCAGTCATAGGGTCCACTTCGCGACCCATGAACTTACTGTACATCGCAGCGATGGCATTCACCAACCTGGCATGACCCTGGAGAAAAAGATGATCATGATCACTCAATAAATATTTCGTTGTGCAAGAAGGGCACTAACTCTGTGTAAAGGTATATGAAATAAAGCCCTTCTGTCTCTCACCAAACAATATCATTTATCATATTGACAAGAAGTAACCAAAGTGCATTTTATACATGTTTGAGCTAAATTCCTGGCAAAACATCTTGTTGTACAGTGTACGTTAACATCAATTAAATATATTCTAACCTGATTCTTCTAAAGCAATGTTCTCATTTACATGTTTATGCAAAGTTTAGCATAGATATAGAGCATCACTATATCAACCAATGGAAGTAGTTACCATGCCCAAAGTATTGACTTCCATGTAAAAAGACAAATAATATTGTTAATGATATTGTCCAATATCCTTGTTAACTCAGGTCCCATGTGGAATGTCAAAAAGGGGACAAAGCCTTCTAATCCCTCTTGTAATTTTTTTTTTTTTTTAATTCTCATAAATTCATGTGTCCATGAACCTAACTGTCCAAAACTGAAAATTAGATTCCTTTGATCTCTTTGATTCTGAAAAGAAACAAAAAAAAAAAAAAAAAAAAAAAAACAGCACACCATTTCCAGAATACATGTGATGAAGAATTCTGAACCATTTAGTACACGTGCACATAGGTTGGGAACCAGAAATGATGTTTAAATAAAAGCACAAGTTTCTACTCACATATGACCTTGTGTACTGGCTCATAAGGGGGTTAGAGCCTGGTGCAATGATCTCAGTCAGAGCTTGTGTGACAGGGCTTGGTGGAGCAAAGTCTGGAAATCCCTGTAACGTACAGTGCATTAAATATTATTGATCATGGCTAGGAGTTTCAGCTGAGCACACATCTGCTTTTTTTCTTCATTCATTTATATAATGCTGGCAATGATTTTACTGCAATCTGTTTTAATTACCGACATCTGTCAGACTCTGCAAATAGTAACTTTGTATTTTCAATTGCTAGTTGAAAAAAAAAGTTCAACAAACAATCTTATAAAAAAAATCCTCTCCAAACCAAATATGTTTATTAATTCATCAGTGAAAGGTAGAATCTTTTGTGGCATTTTTTACAATCATGTATTCTGATGTAGAATACTATTAACTACAAGAAATACATGAGGACTTAGAGCAAAAATAACTACACAGTTATCAATTTCTAATTCACAGTAACATGGACCCTTTGTGGTAGGGTCCATGACAGTACGTAAGAGCACATGCACCCTACAATATTTTGTACTAATTTTTTTTTTCTTAAAAAACCTTATTAAATTCTCACCTGACCAAGATTAATAGCTTTCTCCTCTGTAGCAAGCTTTACAAATTCAACCCTGCATTGAGCAGATAAAGAGGGGAAAAAACACAATCATTTTACAAAGCCTTATCTACCAACATATATATGTATCTACTAATAATAATTAATAACATACAATGTACCATAAATGAATATGAAGTACATGTACATGTACAGGTATGTATTACAAGGGTCAGTGGGTAAAGAAGTTACTTAAAATAATAGCTGAGCAGATACATGTAATACCGGTATGTTGTAATTAATGCATAATTTTAAAGATGTCTTGAAAATTTATTTATATTTGTAGTAAAAAAACTTGCATGTTATCTTTATTAAAGTCTCGTATGTTGTCTGCTTTCTAATACAATGATGCATTTCCCTTGTAACACATAGACAAGAATGATTTTTTTCTCCAAATATACACCGCTACAAATATTGAATTGATTGATGTTAAGTTATTCCTCAGAGGTCCTCCATGTACATGGTGTAGCTAAAGGAATGACATACATGTACATGTACATGTAGCTATTGTTTTGACACTCATACACATCAAGGTTATCTTAAAGGGATTGATTAACTTTGTGAAAAATTGTAAAATCAGCTCAAATGCAAGTGAATTGTGTGCAATCCTCCAACTACATATATAATTAAGGATATGTGAAAGTATGAGAGAAAATGGAACCCGTTTACTATCCTAAAAAAGAGAAAATCGTGATCGATCGCTAGCGCAAGTCGCTCGGCTTCTTCGCTGCGCTGCAGTCACAAAAACCAAGCTCCGGCGCTTGGCGATTTCAGAGCGGGTTTCCAGCCCGTACGGTATTCTGTGATAGAGCGAGGTATGCCAACCGTAAGAGTTCTTCAGGGTTCGGTGGTACTCTATCCCGACATCAATGTTCAATCGTAAATATCTTGATAAATAAACGACCGATCAGCTTATAAAACTCAGGCGATTCCTGTCTGAGCTAAAGGTTTGCAATTATGATTACAGCATTAGCTGGAACAGTGATTTTTTTTTTCAATCCTGGGCAAAGTTAATCAATCACTTTAAAGGCCAATAGGCCTTATGTACATGTAATGTTCTTCATTTTCCACCCATTGCCCACATGGTAAAGTCATTACCTTACCTGAAGACTCTCTGAGAGACCAGGGGATACACGTATTTCTTGGCTGGACAGCAGGGTTTGCTGTGTCCCAGACTTGTACACCCATTAATATTTCGAGTGCTTTCCACCAAATCTGGTGTCAGCGAATTATGACCTACTGCACATGGAAACTGCCTACCATGTATCTTTAGGATATGGGGTAACGTTCCACATAATGGCATTAATAATTGGATGACATTAAACTTACCACACACTTCCCTCCAACCCCTTCAGATGTTGAGCTGGTTTGAGTTTACCACTAGCCATGGTTTCCTGGAATCAAAACAGATAATACCACAACATGAAGCAAAGAAAGAATGAATAAATGAATGAATGAATGAATGATTGAAGGAAGGAAGGAAGGAATGATGAGGTGGCATAAAGCATGTCAACAATGCATGGAATGTTCACATGTACCTCATCCACGAAAATGATAAACAAGAAGTCCAGAGGAGAAGAGGAAGACAGATGAAAGAGAGATGAAAGGGAAAAAAAGAGAGGAAAGAAAAAGATGATGTATAAAGGAAGAGAAGTAAAAGAAGACAGAGAGAGAGGAAGAGAGAGAGGAAGAGAGAGAGATAGGAAGAGAGAGAGATAGATAGCTAGAGGGATAGATAGATAGACAGAGAGTGAGAGAGAGAGCAAGAGAGATAGATAGAGAGTGAGAGATAGAGAAGTACAAGGGGGGGGGGGGAGAGAAAAAAAAACAGGGGGGGTAGGAAGAGATGAAGAAACACAAGGGAAGAATGAAGGATATGAGGAAGAGTTGGAAGACATTGGAAAAGTGTTAACAAATCAGAGGGGTGAATAATGGATAAAAATATATGCACAGTGACTACGTACGGATCAACCGTAGTCAAACACTGTGGTTCTGATTGCCATTATGGCAGTCACCATACATGTATGTCAGTCACACTGACACTGTCACAGCGTACGGTACAAGATTTGTTAGTACATGTACACGTGTATGAATAAACTTAAAAGTACAAGGGCTAAATCAGTGGCTATCTATCAAAATAGAAAAAAAAAATATTACAGAACAATTTCATTTTCCATTGCTATGACCCTTGTGCCACCTACAGTCCGTTATAATTTACACCATACATGATACATCAGCTGTAACTAGATTTTTTTTTCACACGATCTCAGTGCTGCATGCTGGCTCTCTGTGATATATCTAAGAAGAATTTTTATACAATGCTCCTTCGAACCACTGACATGTTTAACACAGTAAATGCTCCCTTGAAATTAAATTTTTAAAAACAGTGTAACACTTCACAAATGACGATAAATCAATCACCCCACAATCAATCAAACAAAGATCACACTCAGGCAAAATAACAACTAGTTTCGAAGAACAATTCGAAGAAATTATAATGGCAAACAGGCAAGTCCAGGCTATTTTGTCCTTTGCAATATAATAGTTACCAACAACCACATCCAAAATTGTAGTAGAATATCTGGTCGTCATAAGTTACTAAAAGCTCGAATCAGACCAAATATGAAGTGAAATGACACTTTCGATATCAATTTATGTTCAAGATTCTTCAGCTCTTGGTAATGTATTGGACACCAAATGACCCTGGACTTGCCCAAATATACACCAGTTATGATCCTGCAAATACTCATGGTTTCATACAGGGGAATCTGCTTACAAGTCGGTTATTTGCTTGATCTAAAAACATGAGACTTTTTTCATACAATGTTCAACTTCAAACTCACTCATAATCATATTTTCACAAATATGGATGTCTCTGCAATTAGCACATTTGTATTATCTTTTAATTGCACTGTACCATCTATCTATCTACCGTATCTACATGTATGTCCCATAGCTTTGAGTTTAATGGGTTGATATTCGACAATGTGATGGATCTTGAGACACAGGTTCTCCAAAACTTTCCATATTCAGCAGTTCTAGTAGTACTTACTGGTAGCTGCTCAAAACATAGCTGCTCAAAAGACATTCCTGTCACTACTTTTTTATGCTATCAATACTGTACCATAAACCCTGGTTTATATTCACTTCTTTTATTTATTTTGAATAAAGATGACATATTTATTCTGATGTCAAAGTCTAAGACAAGTTCAGGGTATATTATTAAGCTAACATCCTGGCCTGCAAACATAGTTACCAGAATGATTAATCCTACCTGATTTCCTTATGATCCTGCGAAGTATACCAGCAGCTAACAGAATTAGTCTTGGGCAGTGCTCACGAGGCCGAGGTACACATGCAAAGGGGTGTGTGCATTCTTTGTGTGCAAATATAACTATTTCCACAATCTACAAGGTCTCTAATTATCAGAATGTCTGGGTAGCTAGTCTGTTAATGCAGACTCTAAATACCAAAAAAAATGCAGTGGCTCCAACATTTCATCATTGTTTTCCAGTAAGTGAATGAGTGAAGCATGTACATGTACATTTTGGAAGCACAGTTCAGTGGGTATGTTGCATTAACCCTTTCGAGACAATTGACCACATTTTGTGGTTTGGCTCAATAACTTTTGATTCGGAGCTCTAAAAATTACACCAGATGCATGAGAAGAAAAAGCAAAAAAAAATTCTGCACACACTATGTCCATTTTTGTTGCATAACCAAATTGTGTTTGATGCCAGGAATTTTAAAAATGAGAATAAGCTTTAAAATCATTAAATTGGCAACACATTGAGAGGTTCAAAACCATTGTTGTTTTTTTATCAAAACTGGCAATTTTATCAACTCTTCGACAAAATTCCTAACCATGTATATTGTTTTCAAAGACACGTATAGCACTAAAAGAAAAATATAATTGTTGCCAATTCGAAGAACAAAATGTGATCAATTTAGCCCTTAAATAATTCCTTTCCTGAAAGGGTTAACAAGAAGATAGCAGCTTCACAATGTACACGTAAACAAGTGAGCCATTATTTTTACATCATGATCAACTAATCTTGAATATACAAGACCATTCCAATGATCAACTAGGGTCTGTATTATCATACTATCTACTAGCTGTTGTGCTACTGAAAAGATTGTCAAATTTATGCATACTGATGGAGTTTTTTCTTTTCTTTCTTAATACACAATTTCATGAATAGTCAGGGTACTCGTGCGTACATTCACTACATTGCCTTCTTTAGTACAAAAACAGGAGGAAAAGGACGTCTGCATACATGTATATATAGTACGGAGACTGAAAAGTTATTGATTCTATTCACTGGTGGATCATTTGAAAGGGATGGGAGGGGGGGAGTGACTGGAGGGGCATTTCTCCAAAATCCAAAATGGGCAATTTTTTTCTCCAATTACTTTGTCAAAAATTGGACAGGTATCTTAAAAAGTCCTTAGATTTGAGGAGGGGGGGGGGGGGCACATGAGTAATGAGAAGACTTCACATTTGCATTTACTTTGGCTGAAGGGGGTAGGGGGGCTGTGCCCAGATCCTCCCCCAGATCCCCCAATGCAAATTGTGCAAACTGTCAATGCAATCATACATGTAGTTGCTGATTCTGAACAATGCATGCATGGGTGCGAATCCAGGGGGGGGGGGACGGGGGACATGTCCCCCCACCTGTTTGAAGATAGGCAAATGTCCCCCCCCCCCCCCCACCTTTTTGAATAACTTTTTTTTTTTTGCTTGTCAGAGAATTTTGTAGTAAAAATATACCCCAAAAATGTAATAACCTTTTTTTTTGGGGGGGGGGGGCGAGGGGTTGTCAGAAAAAAATTTCAGACATTTCGGACAGGTACAAAAGTTAAATCATGTGGTGACCCCCCCCCCCCCCCCCCCCCCCGAATTTCAAAATGGATTTGCGCCACTGAATGCATGCGAGAATGACGGCCCACAAGACCAATAGGTATCTCATAAGACTGACAATACTGGTCTAGTGACCCCTCAGGAAAGTTGTCGGAAGATCCTTCAACCGACATGTCGATTTTATGGGTCATTGGCTTCACTGGCTGTAGCTGGATACATGCAACAGAAAATGAGGTCAGAATTCATTTCCTCACCATGCAGAACCAGAATGCTTGTAGGCCAAACATTAAAGGGCAATCCAACCTTTGTAATGAGATGATTTGTGTGAAAGCAGAAACAAAGCAGAAAAATAAGAAAAACAGGATGGTGAAAGTTTGAAAGAAATCGCACAAGGTCTAAGAAAGTTATGGATGTTTGAAAAATGAGATCACTACATCTATGCAAATCTCAAATTGGCAATTTGGTGAGTCAATTGTGACATTTTTGTGGACAACTCTCCCATTTGTCATACACAAAATATCATTAATTTGTGGTTTTCTTCGAGGTGCTTTTACCCTCTGGGCAGTACTCAAAAATATATTGGAGATAGCATATAGTTATAGGTCCTCATGAATGAAAAGATCCTAATGAGTAATGCATTTTGATAAAAGGTGACATTTTAGTCATTTTGTGTGTTAGAGTGAATGGGGGAGTTGTCCACAGCTACATCACAGTGACATTACCTATTCAGCCAATTTGAAATTCCCATACAGTATATGCATAGTGATTACAACTTTCAAAAATTCATAACTTTCTTATTGCTTGTCCAATTTTGTTTAAATTTTCATCAATCTGCTTCTCTGATTTTTCCTCTTTCTTTCAAAGCAACTTGCTATTAAGGTTGGATTTCCCTTTAAATTTCATTACAATTATCAATTTTAAAAAAGAAAAATTCAACAAAAAAAGGCAGGTGGCCAAAAAAAGGGAAAAGGTGGGGGGGGGGGGGGGGGGGGGGGGGGGGAGGACATGCAACTCTCAGATTTTTGTATATTTCCCCTAATTTGAATGTGAATAGGTTACGCTTACCACTGATCTTCTTTGTCCTTGACTCCACTGATAGCAGGATGACGGGATCACATTGGATGCTGGTAGGTAGGATGAGGATCGACAGAGGCGATACAGGGACTGAAGAGAGGTTAGCCTAGGCATAACAATTTAAGATCCTGGGGAAAAAAATGATAATACGTTGAATATCTGATAAAGCAGGTTTAATAATTTACATAAATTTACATTATTTTAAAGCTCATAGACAGTCTCGGTAGCAAAAATCATACTGGCAAGAAACTTATCTGAAATAGTCACATACTATTCTCCTTTTATCATAAGACACATGTACGAGATTATTTAACATTCCATTCACGATTTCGAACAAATTTTAGTGCAAATATCTGTAAGAAACGATTGGTAACGGCTTTTCACTGCCTCACGCTAAGACCATATCCACCCGAAGGTTCCCCGCACAATAAACCCAGCGCTTCGCACTATGTGTATATTTAGCGTATTCTACACACACCACACACACACAACAATCCTCATGTCCCGTAAGTAGTGTGCGTGTGGCCGTTGTTTGAATTTACATCCCCTCTTTTTTGGACCAGGGATTTTTATTACTTTTTACCTCTCATTCGATAAATATTTCACTTGAGGAGGAAAAAACTTCACAGCATCTTAGTTATGTTAGTACCCTGCTGTTTATTAAGTAAAATCAAAGAAATCTCACGAAAATTTTTTGAGGGCTTCCCAAAACTATCTGTTACCTTTAACCCTTTCAAGACAATTGACCACATTTTGTGGTTAGGCTCAATATCTTTTGATTCGGAGCTCTAAAAAATATACCTGATGCATGAGTAGAAAGAGTAAAATTGTCTGCACACACTATGTCCATTTTTGTTGCATGACCATATTGCGTTTGACGCCAGGAATTTTAAAAACGAGAATAAGCTTTAAAATCCTTAAATTGGCAACACACTGAGAAGTTCAAAATCATTGTTTTTTTATCAAAATTGGCAATTTTTTCAAATTTCTGACAAAAATCCTAACCATGTATATTGTTTTCAAAGATATTACACCTTATAGAAACATGGAGCAGTAAAAGAAAAATATTATTGTTGCCAATTTGAAGAACAAGATGTGATTAATTTAGCTCTTAAATAATTCCTGTCATGAAAGGGTTAAATATTAGATTGAAATCCCAAAGTAGAACTATTCTGGGTTGGAATGCTCTTCAGGGAGGGTAGAACGTGCACACGCTGCCAGCGGGTAAGCCTGGATCCGATGATGGGGGTAATAATTGAACTTTACCAAAATACTTGTTTTTTTCTGCTGTGGGTCAGGCTCAACTAGCACATGTGCTATTATCTGGCGCCTTTTACCAACCAATGCTTTTCTTCCTTTATATGTAAACATCATTGTATAAAACAAATGTATAGTACTTAAATGTTGTTGGTGGTATCAATCAATCAATCAATCAATCAATCAATCAATTAATCAATCAATCAATATCTCTAAAAGCACTTCAGACATTATTAAGGACTGTATAAAGTCAGAATATCATTACAAATAATTATTTTTTCTTAAAATGAGGGGAAACATATGACTTTGTAATTTGTACTTCAAATCCCTTTAGATTGACAATTCATATAATTCATTTCTTCTATATATCTACATGTACTCACACATCTTCTAGTTTTCCTACAATTCATCACTTGTATGCTTATTATGCTTATAACAGTAATACAATCCTTGGTTATATCCTAATTTTCTAAATTCTTTCCAGATCAATATGATGAAATTGCTGAATATGTTCTATGTGAAATATATCAATCCTGGGCAGTTTCTCCTCCTCACCTATTTCATTCTTGCACCTATCTCATTTTTGTAATTATTTGTTTCCTCTTCAAAGCAAGAAAAATGTGTCATTACTAAAAAATAATTTGGGGGATAATCAATAATATAGATTTACTGGTATATCATTGGTGGGTTAATAAAACCTATTAACTCTTTTTCTGGCGGAATTTTTCTTCATAATTTTGAAGCTAAGGAAGAATTTGATTTTCTGATGAGACTCATGTTGTGCGTAAATATGAAGAAAAAAAATGCCATAAGCGATCAGTGAAAGGATGGTCATCCAGTCACTTACTGTGTTAAATAATCACGAAAGTTTTTTGCTCTCCTGAAGATCTAAAATTTTGGAGTTACGAGGTGTTATCAACTTATCACCACAATGTTGATATGCTGGTATAATCACCTCAGAAAAACTATGACCAACTATTTTATAATCTGTCTTCTCTCAGTTACTTACACTGTACAGATCTCTCTCAAAACATGGCTATTCAGAATTTCAGACAAACCTTTAAAAATTGCTACTCTTAGCCGGCATTGCTCCTTTTTATTTTAGCATGGTACTCTTTAAGTCTTAGCCCCTCCCCCTCCCTTCCCCCCCCCCCTTCTTCCCCCCTTCTCCTTTCTTTCTTTGTCTTATACTTATTTTCCTCTCTTCCTCTTTCCTGTCTCACAAACCACACATCATTATAAATGCCCTAAAATGTTGTAGTTTTGTTTTTTGTTTTTGTTTTGCAATAAGCATAATCAAAGACAGCAATAGTGGAGAGACTCAATCAAGATCCACCACATCATACTCCAGGGAGCTCCAGGTACAAATAACCAGTCTTCCTCGTCGCCAGTTTGGTCGGTTGCATCGCTTAATTTCGGCAGGTACGATGAAAATTTGATTGCACGGTGCGTACATGTACTGTATACCGTCGCTTCAAATGACTCAATGGCACGGAGCGCTTGTTAAGTATTTCTCCTGAAATGAAAGTACAAATTTTCACCGCACCTGTCGAAATTAAGAGATGCAACCGACCAAACTGGCAGCAAGGAAGACTTTGGTTATATGTACTTGGAGCTCCACCGCCTAACGGTGGTGGCAGTTCCGCGGTGGAGCTCCCTGGAGTTAACCCATCAGTAGACCGGTAACCAGACGCCAGAGTTGCCTAGGCCTCATCATGATCTGGCTGAGAAGACTGCGCAATATAACACCGGTCTGGGAAGAAGGTGTTTGCGGCCTACTGACCGGACCAGATAAATAATAAAGACAATACAAGCAATTAAGCACGAAAAATTCAAGACTTATGTACGGAATTTATAAAGAGCATAAACCACAGATCCATCGAATCGATTATAACAATTATTAAAGTAAAAGGCGTAAATATTCTTATCATACGAATGAGTATGCACCGACACTATCTCATCATTTGTGACCATGCAGGCACCACAAAACCACAAAAAAGTCACACTGTGTGATTTTCAGTTAGAGCTCAATCAATGTGTTTTTGGTTGGCATGGTCAAATTTTAGTTTTGAGTATTTCCTGAAAGAGTATACTTTTTTCTTAGTAATCTAAAAATTTGGAGCCACCAAACAAGCTAAAAGTGGTATTTTTGACAGGTTTTTTTTTTTTTACTTATGTTTGTCTTCTGTGGATTTTGTTGTATTACTTTTCTCTTTACGACCCTGAATATTTGTCTCATTTTGATCTCCCATAACTTTAAAACAGAGTAAGTTATTGCATTGATATTTGCGCACTATGATGAACAGGATGTGCCTAATTAGTATGCCAAGTTTTAGGACAACCTGATAATCCCTTCATAGAAATTTCTATTGAGTTTTAATCCTCCTTTTGTCACCTTAGTACAACGCCTTGTACTACAAGTCAGAGTGCTTCAATAGACTGCAAACTTTACCTCCTTATTTCTCAGAAGTAACATTCTGTGGGACTGGGCATTCTACTCTTTGTACAGTGGTTTAGGAACATCCAATGCTAATGAGTTACATGTATATATCATTTTACAGCTGAGAATCTCCTCTTTCAGAATCCAGAATCAGACCTTAACTAAAAATCCATAACTGGCGACTTTTTGGTGGTTTTGTGGTGCCTGGTCTCATTTATTAGCACCTAATTCTGATTATTCTTCCCTCACTTTAATGAAAAATAGGAAATCATCGACAGTTTCTTAAAAATTGCCATTATAACACAAAATCTAGCAAAGATGTGTAGAAAGTTTCCCCTTTGCGATTCTCTTTGTTCGGCGGTTGGCGTGGTTGGAAATTATTGTGCTCGGAGCTGAGTGACGTCAGCCCGATAACAGAATGGGGAGCCGCCATGGGAGCCAACGTCACAGCTTGACAGCAGAGCTACGGCGCATTTTGATGACAACTACTATGGAACGATGTATGAATGATGAAACCTCCAAGCTGGGACGGGAAATATCATGAATTTGAGCTAAGCCTATAAGTCGAAATGCCACCCAAAGTACATGTAGTTTTGGCCATAACATAACTAGATCTAGTCTACTTTACAACCTCTAACATTTAAAGTTGAAGAGGTTAAAAACCCAGAATAATTGGTAAAATTCTGGGAAAATATAAGTTCTGTTTTCCAATTTCCATTAAAATGATTAATTGAGGATGATAAAAATTAAAAGTCAGATTTCCAGACAATTCCTTCACGTGAATCTCTGTCGATTTCCTTGCTTTTAGGGGCCAGCGATCTTGATCTTGTGATTCTCATATGAGCCAGTCTTTCTCCTCCAGACTCTATTAGTCCCCCCCCCCCCCCCCCCCCCCCGATCATGTCGTCGGCCGTCGTCGGCTCGATCTTTGTGTCGATTGATCGTGAAATTAGTAAGACTAAGAGGAAAGAGAATACAATCGAAAAACGATATCATTAGTCTTCACTATCCACAAGAACACTAGCATTCAAATTCAGTTTTACCTTATGAAAGTCTGTTTTAGAAAACGATTTATTTGTAATCTTCAGATCCTTTTTCCTCTCTGATCAGAGCAGAAAACACAAACACGAAGCCGGTCTGTGGAGGTGTGTCAAAGACAGCAACGCTGATTGGTGGAACGTCACAGCACTGTCAATGTTTCCGTGCTCGGAAAATTTCCAGACTTAATGATTTAATTGAAAAATACATTTTTCTTCTTTTTCCTTAACGAATAAAAATTTGACTGGTATTTTCATATATAAATCATTTCGTTCATAAAAAATATTTTGTAATAATTTTAAATTTTATTTATAGATCCTATTTTTAATAAATAAAAGTAAAAAAAAACTTGAAATCAATACTAGCATTTCCCATTCGTCACGTTCATTTTACGTTGGGTTCATGAAAGTCATCTCTTCCAAGAAAATGGCTGAAAGTACTAGTAAAGGAGGAACTTTTTCGGGACCGCCTGGTCAGGCTTCGGCTAACCAAGGGTACAAGATGGCAATGGCTACGTATCAACGAGACTCCTTAGAATTCAAATATTGTGAAGAAGTTTCTAAATATGACAGATTGGCAAAGATAGGACAGGGTACATTTGGGTAAGTCGACAAAGACATCGCCACATCCAGCTTTTTGAGTTTTCGTTTCTCGCGAGGCATGGCGACGCAACCCCAACGTACCAGTTCGTCTCCGCGACGGGCTGGGGCGGGGGAGACTTTGTGTACCGTAGACGAAAAGCTGGATCTGGAGGCCGCCAGAACAATCAGTGAAATTAAGGGGGAAATGCCTTACAGTGCGATCAAATATGTATTCAGTCATTTGTCAGTTGGATCCCTATCACCTTGATCAAGATGCTGATTTTTTTTGATTTTTTTGATTTTTTGTAAATCTATGAATTAACAAAAGAAATTACCTTTTAATTTTTTTTGAACAGTTAAACTAAAAATGGCAATCCAACCTTGATAATAAGATGATTTGTGTGAAAGCAGAAAAATAAAAACAGGATGGCGAAAGTTTGAAAGAAATCGGACAAGGACTAAGAAAGTTATGGATGTTTGAAAAATGAGATCACTACATCTATCTGTCTATGCGAATCTCAAATTGGCAATTTGGTGAGTCAATTGTGACATTTTTGTGGACAACTCTCCCATTTGTCAATTGTCATACACAAAATATCATTCATTTGTGGTTTTCTTCGAGGTGCTTTTACCCTCTGGGCAGTACTCGAAAATATATTGGAGATAGCATAATGTTATATGTCCTCATGAACGAAAAGATCCTAATGAGTAATACATTTTGAATAAAGTGACATTTTAGTCATTTTGTGTGTTAGAGCAAATGGGGGAGTTGTCCACAGCTACATCACAGTGACATTACCTATTCGGCCAATTTGAAATTCCCATATGCATAGTGATTACAACTTTCAAAAATTCATAACTTTCTTATTGCTTGTCCGATTTCGTTCAAACTTTCACCAATCTGCTTCTCTGATTTTTCCTCTTTCTTTCAAAGCAACTTGCTATAAAGGTAGGATTTCCCTTTAAGTAATGAAGGGGAAGGGGTGGGAGGAATAATGGCACTGACATCCACATCATCACTGGCAATTACAATTCATTCATTTCTCTTGTAATTTTTGTATCATATATTTTCTTTTTTTTTTTTTTTTTTGGAATTGTTTTGTTATTTAACTCCTTTTTATGTGATTGTATTCATATAGACCCTAATTGTTTAATACTTTTTATGAGATGTGAAATAAAAAGAAGTGATCAGAACCTCTGTTCAAGCTGAAGAAGCTCTATTGTATGATTGTAGTAAGAAAGTCAAAGCATGAGCTATTCTGAATACTATCTAACCATAAATACATTGTGTTTTTTTCTTTCCCAGGGAGGTTTTCAAGGCAAAGCACAAGAAGAACAAGAATATTGTGGCTTTAAAGAAAGTTCTTATGGAGAATGAGAAAGAGGGTGTAAGTTACATCATTTTTTTATTTTTTTTTTATTTGTTAAAGGGAAAGTGTCCATACTGGCATGAAGTTGGCTTAAGCAGACAAAAAAAAAAAGAAAGTTTGTTGATCAGTGGAAGTTGATTAAAGTCTGATTAATAGGATAAGGAAGTTACATGTATGAAGTTTGGAATCATACTAAAATTTGGCAAATTTTGACTCTGTGATCGATTGACTAAAACTTGGCAACTCCATGATATACCTTCTGAGCAGCTCTCTGATTGTTTTTAATCTGTCTGTGCCTTAGATAAGTCATGGGAAACTTGTTTTTGCACACTACCTCTATGAAGTAGGATGGGGGGTTGTGTGTCCGGACACTTAACAAAAATTAGCCTGTCAATTTTGCCGTCAGATTTTATGAAAAATATGCATCAGGTAACACAAAAATCAGTGAATATTTGCAATTCACATGATTTTCAACCTATCCTGTGAAAGATTTGGGACAATTTGCATGAAAAGTTGTTCAATTTACTGTTTAAAATTGACCTGTCCGGATAACCAACCTGTCTGGACACACATCGTTTTGGTATTATTTCTTCATCACCAACCAAGAAGAGGGATACAAAACAATTTAAGAGTTGCCAATTTGTGTTGGATCAATTACACCTTTGCAAATTCATTACTTTTCTATGCTTCAATAATATTTTCCTTAAACTTTCAAGACCTTTTCTCCCATTTTTCTGCTTTTATTGAAATCAACTTGTTACCAGGGTGGATTTCCCCATTAACTGTAGAAAATTAATGTTGAAAAATCTGTCCCAAAGCAATGGGAAGCAATTTACTTTTATGGCTTGTGACAATGATATGAAATTCATTCAAAATTTCTGCATTAGTTCTGTTGATATCCAAGATTTTGAGGTTATTTGTACCACTGACAAATAAAATTCCTATTATTCTTATGAAAATTGAAGATTAATTTCCTCCTTCTATTCACACCATCTATCTGCTGTGTTCTGGAAAAAAACAAAAGTTTAGAAAATGGCCCCCAAGCAAATATATTTTTACTGGAAAAAAAAAAAAGAGCTACCTTTATGAAAACATTATGCATAATTGGGTTTGTTTAACAAGTGCTTTCTCCTTATTTTTCTTTGCATTTTCTCCCCTCTCCCCCTCGCAATTTCTTCAGTTTCCAATCACAGCTCTGAGAGAGATACGAATTCTTCAGCTCCTTCGTCATGAAAATGTTGTTCCTCTCTATGAGATTTGCAGAACCAAAGGTACATGTGTGTATGATTATCTAGCTCTTTACCCTAAAACTGGAGAGAGTAATTCCCCTTTGTTTTTGCTGTAATATGATCTTAGGAAATATTTCTTCTGATGCAAGCTCTTCCGACTTTATAGCCTTCACTTTTTTTGCGTCTTTTGATATGAAAATTGTAAAATTTGAACCATTGCTTACCTTGCAGAATAGAACAAATCATCAAGTTGCTTGCAGTGAAAACTGACGTTTCTTGAAATATATTATACGCAAAGAATAATGCTCTATCTGTTTGCCAGGTTTTAGAATTTTTCGTCTCTCAAGTTTGAGGGGGGGGGGTTGCTATGGGATCACCAAAATTATCCAGCTTTATAGCATTATGACTGTACATATAAACTGTGTGAGCTACAAATGACCTCTCTCATGACAAGAGGAAGAGAATTTGTTTTGCAAGTTATAACAAAAATTATTCTGAGAAAATGTATGATTTGAACTAAATCTTGAAGTATGTAAACTAAAATTCAACATTCCTTTAGAACATTTTGATAAATCTGTACAATTGATCCTTGGTAGGAGATGACAGTCTTCATTTGATGGATCCAGTTGAGTGGATTGACTAAGTTCGCATTTTTCTTTGTATTTTGTTTCAGCAACAGCCTACAACCGTTATAAAGGCAGCATTTATCTTGTGTTTGAGTTTTGCGAGCATGACCTGGCCGGGCTACTCAGCAACACCAATGTGAAGTTCTCTTTAGGAGAGATCAAGTCGGTCATTAAGCAGCTACTGAATGGACTCTACTACATTCACAGCAACAAGGTACTTCACAGGGATATGAAGGCTGCAAATATTCTCATCACAAAAGCCGGCATACTCAAGCTGGCGGACTTTGGACTAGCCCGGGCATTCAGTTTACCCAAGGGTGACCAGCCAAACCGCTACACCAACAGGGTGGTGACGTTGTGGTACCGTCCCCCCGAACTGTTGCTCGGCGAGCGTAACTATGGACCTGCCATCGACCTGTGGGGGGCGGGCTGCATCATGGCGGAGATGTGGACGAGAAGTCCCATTATGCAAGGCAACACGGAGCAGCATCAGTTGACTCTAATCAGCCACCTCTGTGGCTCGATCACACCCACCGTCTGGCCAGGACTAGAGAAGCTAGAACTCTCCCATACCCTTGAACTCCCAAAGGGTCAGAAACGAAAGGTCAAGGATCGTCTGCGGAGCTATGTAAAGGACCAGCAGGCCTTGGATCTCATAGATAAACTCCTGAATCTGGATCCCAAATCGAGGATTGACGCCGATCTAGCCCTGAACCATGACTTCTTCTGGTCAGATCCGATGCCGTGCAGCCTGGAGAGGATGCTGTCTTCACATACCCAGTCTATGTTTGAGTACCTAACTCCAAGAAGAAGGATCCAGCAGCATCCATCACATGCGGGTGGTGCTAACCATCGAAACCCTCATCATACACATCCATCAAACAGACCTGCACAGGCCTCTACAGATCAAAACTATGACAGGGTCTTCTAAAAGCCTTACAGCCTTGACAGAAAACAGACTCTTTTTAAACAGAGATATTATTGTCACAAATGCATCATCATCATTTCTGAGATAAACTGATGGACCACGTTTTGGAAAAAAAATTTCACAGTCCAGTTTGTGTGAGTGATGGTATTTCTTTCTTTGTTATAGATGTATGAATGGTCAGGGACTTATGTTATTACTCTTGTGTTTGAGGCATGTGGTAAATGCCATATTTAAAACTGCTTTATAAATGTACATGTAGGTTCATATCTCTGTAGCAATCATGCTGGAGTTATGTCTAAAAAAAAAATGATGTGACACAAAAGCTAATATTACTCACATTCTCTGTGTTTTCATATTTCATTCTTTGCTGTCCTCTAAATGCAATGCAGGATTGAACATGTTTGACCAAAAGGATCAATGCAGATTTTAACGACTGATGCAAATTTGAAAAAAAAAAATAGACAAAAAAGAAAGTATTTGTATGTTTAATGGCTGAGATCACTGAGTCTGTGAATCTGAAAATGGTAAATAGGACATTTGACATTTTGACTGTGATGTAATTGAGGACAGCTATCACATTTGTTGGACACTTAAATACCATGAATTTCCATTTGGACACTTAAGGGAGAATTAACCCAGAATATAAATGTACTTATGTTCAAAGGTGTAATATATTCTTCATTGGCCTGTATCACTTTTAAGATATCACAAAAGGTTTAAATCAAGACTTTCTAGTACACGGTATCATATGCTAACACTTTACATGGGGGATGCCATTTTCTTGATGATATGAACCATTGGAAACTGTTCCGGTCAGGAAGATATGTTTAATCCTAGAGCTAAATTGCTTCTCTTCATTACTGAAATCCCCATATATGATGGAAAATACATAACAGGTGTATACATATATTCTAAAATTTGAAATTTATAGATTTCTTTTTAAATTCTCTGGTTTTGCTAAATAGAAATCGATTTCTTGGGCTTGCCTGGCAGTGCAGATCATAATTTATACAATGTGCATTTTGACTATTGAAGTCCTTTATCTCAAAGCAGATGAATGCATAGTTTGTCACTATTGACGTTTGGGAAAGTTATCATCCATGAATTTGAATTACATGTAATTTGCTCCATTATTATGTCATAGTATCAATAAAATAGATTTCTATTTAGTAAAATGGTTATTTTCAAAGAAATATAAAACACATTTTCGTTTTTAGAATATATATGAATATCTTGTTAAATATTTTAAATCTCAAATGGAATTTTGTATGAGGAAGAAAGACAATTTTGCATTCGGATTAAAAATATCTTTATGTACACATCAAGAAAATGGCAGCCCCCAGGCATTGCTAGCAGACAATAAATTTTGCTAAGAAAATCTTGATATATACCCATCTCATATATTTTAATGCAAAACTACGTAGGACAACAAGAAGGAATAGATTACATCTTTGAATATAAGCACATTTATATTTTGAGGTTAATTCCGTGAAGTTTCCCAATGGGCTGGCATGTCCTCAAAAAAAATTGTAAAAAATCAAGGTTTCATCACCTATCCCTTTAAAGTGTACCCATCGCCAAAAAATATTTTACTCTGTATATTAGGGGTTCCATGTCTCCATACTATATTCATAATATGAGCTTTAAATGTTGATTCTATTAATATTGCAAGTTGAAATACACTTACCATAAACATTACGACGACTTGTGAGGAGACTAGTCAAGGTACCCATAGGCACTTGCATAGAAAAAGGGCCCGCTCGGAACCGAACTCAGAATTGGGTTCCCTGCAAGAGGGTTTTACGTTTTCCTTTATTTCCGTAATACTCCATAACTGTTGTCTGTTAACCCATAGAGGGCCAGGTTAAGTGTTTTGAGGTTGATTTTATACATTCTAGCTGTACACAAATTTTTTTTTTTTTTTGGTGATTGATACACTTTAAAGTGAAACTGTTCACATTAGTAATTTTCATACCATTTCACAAGGAAATGAAAATGTAACAAGAGAGCGGCAAGTCCTAACTTACTTTTTTTTAATTGTCTGATGCTACCTTTAAGCTACCAGTAGTTTAGAATATATTACAGAAAGAGACTTCAGACTTTGAAGTCATTATCAGTGCATGACTGCCAGAGTACATGTACATGAAGTTGAATCAACTCCTTGTAAAATGTTGGCCCTAGTACATTGTTGAACAGAAAAATGAGAGGAACAAAGGAGTGAAATTTTAAGAAAATGAAAAAGTTGAGAAATCTTGAAATTAGAGACCACGATGCTAATGGAAAATTTGCATTTCAGAAATGGTGATACACTGTAACATACTTTGGGAACTCTCCCATTTTCTGTGTGCAAAAAATACTCAAAGATGTCTTCTTCTTCTTCTTTTTTCTTTAATGATAAAATATGACTTTTTTCTTTAATAAACTATAGGTAACATATTGGAACATGTATGCCAGCAGCAAGAACTACCTTTCCATCACAGAAATTTGAAAGGGCCTTCTTCAGAAATTTGGATAAAACTTACAGAAAATAGGATAATCTTCCATGTATGATATCACACATGCGATGCTACATTGCCAGGGGGGTGATTCACTAACAGCTAAAATTAATCCCAAATAAGAAAAAATCAATTTTAGGAACAATATCCATCCTAAGAGCGATATTGCTTTTAGTGACTGATTCACTAAGGTATTTGGGATTGATTCCAGCCTCTGAATTGATTTTAAGGTTGGGAGTGATCCGGATCGCTCCTAAACAATCACAAACGGCCACTCCACTGCATGCCCGCCCACCCCAACCCGGGCGCGGCTACACCGTTCCTGCCTGCGCTGCACGCCCATGGCCCCTAGCCATAGCCCCTAGCCCTGTGTTTTGTGCAATCGATGCGTGCGCGCAATTAATGCAGTAGCTAGGTAACGCGCACTAGCTACGCGCTAAGTAGAGAATTAGGTCGGGTGACTGAGGGGCGGTGACTGAAATTTGAGTACGTTGATTGGTTGGAATGAGTGCGCTCGTAAATATTCATTTGCGCTCATATATATTCATGATAAAATTGATTCCATCCTAAAAGCGATTGAGTGAATCAGTAAGGTGGAATTGATTTTAAGCTGGGAATGAAATCAATCCCGAAAATTGATTTTAGGAATGATATCGATCCCAGTTAGTGAATCACCCCCCAGTATACAGTATTTCCCTTATCTCAATTTTTCGAAAAATCTTAGCTTTCTGTATTCTTTATCAACTTTGTCTGAAACTTTCACAGATTTCTCTGGTTTTTCTGCTTCCATACAAATCAACTTTATACAATATAGAAGGTTAATACTATGCACATTGTATTATGATGCTCCACTGCTCAACTTGCACGCAGAAGACTTTGTCAACAGGAAAACACTGGGCTATTTCCACTATCCTATGGGGGTCCGCTCGCTATTCACAAGGACCGCTATCCATAGAAAATCGCTATTCATTTAACACGCGTTATGAATAGCGGCCCTTATGAGTAGTTATGAATAGTGGTCCTTGTGAATGGAGGTCCTTATGAATAGCGAGGTAATTTGTCTATGGTTTGCTCGCTGTTTAGAAGGACCGTTATTCATACAAAACCGCTGTTCATTTAGTCACATGTTAGGGACAGTGGTCCTTATAAATAAGTGGTCCTTATGAATAGCGGTCCTTATGACTAGCAAGGTTACCCCATCCGATGTGCATAAAACAGTGCCAACAGCATTGTTTAAATTTTCATTTATACACATGTACATGTATGTACATTGTACTTGTGGAGTGTATGTACAAATACATTTTGACTGGAATAAAGTAAGCAAGATTGAAATATAGCTTTGTTAGTACTGATTTTATTGCACATGAATTAAACATTTCACAGATGAATATAAGTGATTACTTTAAAACCAGAGACTTTCACGACATAAAACTTTCACGAATTGTTACTTACAGCCAATTTTGCAGCAAGAAACTTTCCGGTTCTACAGTATTGTGTGATAATTGGCAATTGCTTATTTCTTTAGTTTAGAATGTATGAAAAAGCTTCACAGAATTTTTTTTATAAAAAATAAATTGACAATTCATACCAATAATTTTGGATGTATTTCTGATATATATAACCTCCAAAATCACAGAGATTATCATATCTACATGTAAAAGAGTCTTTTCAGATGGATTCCATAGCATTTTATATCAGCCATATAATCTTCCAGTCTCATGTTTGACTAATTTTTACACTGATTTTTTTTTCCAACATATATTTTCAAAAGTTACATGTATAAATAGAACATGTACCTTTAATATAATATTTACAAGCTGAGAATATCAATAGGCATGATTAACTTCAAAGTACAAAAATGCAGATTTCATTTAAAATGAAAGTTATTTCAATAAATAAATTGCAGAAAGATGACAAAAATACATGAACTGACACATAAAACATAGAAAAGATGGAACTTTAAGCTGGTCTGGGTACAATAATTAAGATTTTGACATTACTTCTTGTTGAAAAATCGGATATAACTCAACTTGAAATAACATCATGTAAAGGCATTACGTCAAACTAAAATTTGACGTAATTCTTGTCCAACATCTTTCAAATAGAGAACTGAGTCTCACAAAGAGGGAAAAAGACAAACATGACTGTGAGTAGATGATAAATATTTCATATCACTCAAAATTAAGTTCTGGTTAAATACAATTAGACTACTGGTAGGACAGCTAATTCTGTCGGGCCAAGTAAAATAAATTCCAATTTCCTAGCATCTTCAATCGTTGATAAGTTTGTCAAGATAGCTGCAGTACGTTAAATAAACACAATACATGATCCAGACGTCCTATTATAATGGGAAATTCCAACTGTGTGTTTACTTTACATATCAGCTACGGCATATTCCTCCTTTTTATTTCATTTTTGACGGATCAAATTTTATAGCTATAGAAAGGAAATTACAAGCATCGAGAAGGACAAAAGTCTGGAGAGGATATTGAGATTTATTTTACTTGGCCTAATGTTCTTAGCAAAACAGAGTTACATGAATCTTGATAGTGAGTTGAGAATGACAAAGGTACAAAGTGTTTTGGGCCTATTCTCTCTACCTTATACAATATCTTATGCTACTGGAAATGGTGAAAAGAGCAGTGACATCACAAACTGCCCCACCCCTCCCCAACAACAATAAATTATCTTTTTAAAGGCTACAGAAAGGGGAATCGAAACAAAGCGGTTTATTTCGTCATAGAAAAAAAAACTTGACATTTTTGTAACTGCCTATTGTTTTAAGGGTGAGTTTTTAAATTTAATATGTACTTATTTTGATATTCTTGTGGAGTATTGTCCCCAGTTTCTTTTGGTACCATATTCATGGTACATGTATGCATTTCACAGTGGTCAATTTAGGTAAATGGGTCAAAACCCACTTGTGAAAATGCCAAAACAGTTGTATTCCTGATAAGGATTCCATGGACTGACCAACTTAAGCCTGGAATGATAATGAAAGCATGTTTTTTACGATGGTGCGTAGATTGCTCCATAGTTATGGACTCTAGATGATCCTTCTGCACTGCTTTCTGCATGGCTGGTCTCGTCGCCCACATCCATCTGTCCACTCCCGGTCAGGCTGTCCCTCTGTGCTCTTTTGTCAACAGGGGGAGTCTTTTTCTTGGGGCGTTTCCTGAACGGGGCAAGGAAAAAGTAGCCCAAGGCTGATCCTGCAGCGACGGAGATGAGGAAGTAGGCATTGTAGGACATGACGACCAGCATGACAATGTACCCCAGACCGACAGAGAGGATGTGGACGATCGTCCGACCAAAGTGGATCAGACATCTGCCGATGAGAAGAGAAAGATTCATACCCTTACTTTTGTTTTATGAAAAATGGGTTTGTCCTGGTTTATGTTACTTGAGCATGCAACAATTGTTGATGGCTGAGGGGTAATTTATTCACTTTCTTTTATGAAAGATGGCTTGTCCATAACTCTCATACCCTTTCTTGAAGAGTTGCAAAACATGTACAGAATCTCAAACATGTGCATTTTCAAAAGAATATACATGCCTCATTGCCATGCCTGAACCATGGTATGAATACTTCTGAAATGCAAGGAAATGAATATTAGCATTTCCATCGTCATGCAAATGAAGTGAAAACACAATCATTGTTGACCTGCAGCTGACAATGATAAGTTATGAAAAGTATTCAACCAATCCCCAAATTCCACTACAGTGCACCTTTCATTCGTAAGAAAACCACAGAAGACTTCAAAATTATGAGGGGTATGAATAATTTTGTTGTTAACTGTAGATGTGCATGTATAGATAAGCACAACTTATATTTTGACAATGTTTTCCTCAAAAGTGATACAGGGATACCAGTTGGTTTTGCCAAATAAAGGGCTGGTCACATTGTGTCCAGTAAAGATAACAAGATTTTCAATTAAAGGTACACAATACTACATGTACAAATGTATATGGGGTGTATATGTGAGTATGTGCTCGTGTCTGTTAATCAGCTATAGGGTGTACCTTTAAAGGTACATGTACTTCATCCCTTTTGCAGCCCTAAATTTTGAAGTTGTGCGAGTATGCGATAAATTACAAAAGAATTATAATTGGAAAAATTGTCGGACAAATATGACCTGCCCTTACGCCTGAAAAGAGGTTAAGACAGATCAGAGCCCTTTACACACACACACACACACACATACCTGTGCGCGCATAATAACCGATGACATCTTTTACAACCTAGAATTTGACCGCATAACCGATGACCTGTGTGTATAGAATTCAACCGCATAACCGATGACCCGTCTGAAATTTTTCTATACGACGACTTGTTCGCGTAACACTAACTGATGACCTACCCCTATATGCAAAAGCATGTAATTTGGGTCTAACTGCGCAGGTCTGCAAACCGATGACGTCATCGGTTCGCTGTGTGTCATCGGTCCGAATGTAAAGTTCATGCCTATGTCATCGCTTTAAATGGGCGCACATACACACACACACACACACACACACCCACACACACACACACACACATATATATATATATACACAATGTATATACTGTATAATACAATGCCTGAAAAAAAAAAGCCTGAAAGAGAGACACAACAGAGCTAAAAAAACAGGCAGACGTAGCACCAAGAAATGGACCCATATTTCCCTATTCATTCACACTGGCTCATCAAAAATTGTTGCTGTTAGTGTTAAAGGCAGTTCCAGTATACATGATTCTAAACTAGGTCACTACGAAAAATTCAAACTCTGATTGTACATGTATGCCAGCAATATAATATTTGCCCTTTTTTCTCATAGTTCAGTTGATATCCTTTCTGCCCACTCAGATTTTCACTAATATGTGTCCCTCACTTTTCTGCTTCTATTAAAACCAACTTATTAATACCAGGGTGGACTTTCCATTGAACTACAATCTTAAAGCCACATAGTCGTAGGTTCTCATGGGAAATTTGACACCGCTCGGTTGTTTACATTATAACACATGTTGTCAGTCACCTAGAGTGGACTTCACTTTTAATGACGGGCAGTTCTTATGTAATGCTATATTCCAGCTCTACACTACATTGTAAGGAAATGTCATCGTCCTGAATCTCCCCAGCTCAAGTAATTCTATGGTGGGACAGACCAATGGTCAGACCCATCTCCCTGAATTTGCTGCCTGTCTAGGAGATCTCATATATATGTATATATATATATATATATATATATTGGTAATTCAACCAAAATCTGGTGTCAGCGAATTACAATGCACATGGTCACTGGCTACTCAATACCTTTAAAAGGACAATTACTACCGGTATGCATATTTTTAATCAGTGTCATAACCAAGAATCTAATGGAGGTATCCACTTCGAAAATTCAACTACCCAGTATTTTAGATGTAGACATGTCATATCCTAGCCCCAAATCTTTGACAAAATATGGCCATAGCAAATACTGGGTCATCGGAAATAATATATATATTTACCTATGTTGTTTAACCTCCGATGACACACTGTTCTGCAGATCACTGGATAGGAGAGGTGTACTTCCATCGACAGGCGAGGACCGGTTCATCTCTAGAGTATCAGTGGTATATTGCCGGGTGAGATAGGTGCTAAGAGTCGCTAAGACTTCAAGTACTACCGATGCAAAGGCAAAGAGAAGACAGGACAGGGCAAATTCTAGATCAATAAAGGGGAGAAGAAACAGATTAAGCATCATGAAGTGTGGGAGTCATTCACAAATCCAATGTTGGATTGTGACCAAGGATGAAATTTGCAAAGGCGAACTGGAGAGACTGAAAAATGTTATCAGGGAAAAGAGTATGTACATACATGTATAATATGTATACAACAACCAAAATCATGTAGTATGCTTCACAAAAATTAATATAAAATAGGAAAATTCTCACTGTTATTTTTCATCATAAGAGATACAGTGATTTATATCTTTTAACCCATTAAAACAGCCAATTTTCATAGAAAAATATTAGTATCTTAAAAAAACAACATTTAAATGTGTAGCTAATACAGTGGAAGCTTGTTATATCAGGTCTAGAAAGCATTAGAATATAAAGAAGCCAGACGCTCAAAATTACCTTGTTATAATGAGTTTGTTATAACGGTGTTCTTTATAACGAGGTTCGACTATATTAACGTTGAACCTCATTTTCCTTTTTGCATTTCCCTCACTCAAGACATTATGGTCACAAGACAAAAATGGACAAAGGATGTACAGAAACTTTATTGGGCCTTCTCACCCATCCTGTCTATTCTTTTGAGACATAATACAAAGTTAATAGCCAAACCACCAAAAGTAGATTTCTTCTGAATAGGACACTTTCAGAAAATGGATTGAAAGGAGGAAAAACAAATCTTTATTTAGTTTATTACAACTTACCCCCTTTGGTAGTGATATTCCATCCTTTAAACAGGAGATCATTTGCAGATGAACTGAAGAAAAAATGCATCATCATTCCCATGTCATCCATTTTGAAGTTAATTGTAGTAATCACATATAAATCCAAATGCAATCACCTGTAAAACCTGCAACAAAATTAGAAAATGAAAAACGCTGACTACATTAACAAAACGGTTTTTACGTGATTATCAACATTTTCAATCTGTATACATGTAGCTAACATGTACATTGACTTCTCTTATTAAGGACATCACAGTATGTTACATGTATGTGATCTCGTTTGTCAAACATAACTTTCTTATCATTTGTCTGATTTCTCTCAAACTTTCACCATCCTGTTTCTCTTTCTATTTTTCTGCTTCCACACAAATTAACCTATTACAAAGGCTGCTCCATTACTCACTTTGCAAGCACGAGACTTCGTAAACAGGAAAACGTTGGGCTATATCCACTGTCCTATGTGCATGGAACAGTGCCAACAGCACTGTTTGCATTTCTATTTACAAGCATTATATGCATGTGCTTGCATACATGTAGTTTAGGTACAATTGCATTTCAACTAAAATAAAGCATTCAAAATAAAAAAGAAGCTTTGTTTGTACTTATTTTATTGCACATACATGTAATTCAAAAGTTTATAGTGATATTTACGTGATGATTGCTTATAGATCAAAGGTACAATTTAACATGTACAGGACAGTCACCACCTTTGCACGTTAAGAACCCACTGCACTATTCGAATAAGAGTAGGGGGAAACCCCGGTGTAGCGGTACACCTGCACATCCCCATCAGTTATATCAGGAGGAGAGACCTAAGGGTTACAGTGATTCAGTTCGCTTTTCCCCTCCCAGGCACAGGCAACGCCAAATACTTAATAATAATAATGATAATAATAATAATAATAATATTTCGACATGATTGTGAGAACAATTGAATTGTTCAATTCACTGTTTAATTCATTCAATTTAGAATGTATGATAAAGCTTCCCAGAAATTCTCATGAAAAAAATCATCAATGCTTAGTAATGGAAAAAATAATGTTCTTCTTCATCAATAACAATAAAAATGATAATTCGGATTCTATTTTAACCCTTTTGAGACAACTGACAATATTTTGTGGTTTGGCTCAATAACTCTTGATTCAGAGCTCTAAAAATTATACCAGATGCAGGAGTAGAAAGAGCAAAAATTTCTGCACAAACTATGTCCATTTCTGTAGCATAACCATACTGCATTTGATGCCAGGAATTTTTAGAAGAATAAGCTTTAAAATCCTTAATTTGGCAACAAATTGAGAGGTTACACTCATTGCTTTTTATCAAAATTGGCAATTTGTTCTCCTTTTTGACAAAGTCATTATACCTTATAGGGACCATGTACATGATGTAGCACTGAATGAAAAAAATTCATTGTTGCTAATTTGAAGAACAAAATGTGATCAATTTAGTGCCAATTTAGGTACCAAGGCACAAATGACTTCCCAAATCATAGACATCATCATTATCTAGCAAAGTAATTTCAAAGAGAGTGCTTACAATCTTTGAGGACCATATTATCTTTCCATCACATTTTCAACTAATTTTCAAATTTATTTTTCAACGTAAGTTTTCAAGAGTTCATAAGTACCTTTACTTCTACTTCTACACTGATCCTTGGTAGACCGTCTGGTATCTCGCCAAGTATACAGTATGTAACGTCATATCTGGTGTAAGGCGAACATCAACTTATCACATTATCTTTTCTTTTAAATTGAACTTCGAACTTTCAACAACAAAAATAAGAACTTAAAAATAATATCCTAATATCATCACATGATCACTTTATAAGTACAAACAAAAAATACAGATTTAATTTGAAATGAATGTTACTTGAATAAACAAAGTGCAGAAAGGATAACAAAAATAGATGAACTGGCCTTTAAAAAAGAATATTAGCACCTATGTAACAAGCATGTCTAGGAAAATATCGTCTGTTCGGAGTCAGAAGGACGTTAACTCTGTACAAATGATGGAAATTAATGCCCTTCTGGCTCCAAACAGACGATATACTGGAATAGTGAGAAATTTTTCAGCATGATAAACTGAAAGTGTGTTTTGATAATCATGGGAGTTAGTTCTGGCCAACATCATGGAAAGGCATTGTTATTTTTAAGTATAATTTGACATAATTTATGTCTAATATCATCCAAAAACTCCATATCAACAGTAGAATAGGAAAAAGAGCACCAAAAAAAAAAAAAAAAAACCCAGTAAACATAAATGCAAGTAGATGATGAACATTTCATATTATTCAAAACCTCTGGTTTATACAGTTACACTCATCAACATAATACAGTGGAAACTCACTGTAACGAGGACATTGGGACCACGAAAATGACCTTGTTAAATCAGGAATCTCCTTATATCAGGGTAAAAAACAAAAGAAAATAAAGACCAGAGACCAGCAAAATTACTTTGTTACATGTATAACAGGAATCTTGTAATATCAGAGCTCTTTATAATGAGTTTCCACTGTATATAATTCTATCAGGCCAAGTAAAATAAATTCAAATTTTCAAGTATCTTCAATTTTTGATGTTTTTGTCAAGATTGCTAAAGGAGAATGAAACCCTGGGGAAAAATCAATTTCAATGAAAAGAGAGGATAGAGAGAAGCAATTTTAAAATAGTTCCATCAAAATTGTTACGAAATGAGAAAGTTATGAAAGTTTGAAAAGTCTCAATTTACTTTCTATGGCGATCCTCAAATCGGCAATGTTGCTTCAAAGTGACAGGTTTAGTAGTACAACTCTCCATATGTTTTGTACACAAAATTTCATATTTTCCCCATATGTTTTGTACACAAAATTTCATATTTTCCCCATATGTTTTGTACACAAAATTTCATATTTTCCCCATATGTTTTGTACACAAAATTTCATATTTTCCCCATATGTTTTGTACACAAAATTTCATATTTTCCCCCATATGTTTTGTACACAAAATTTCATATTTTCCCCATTTTCTCTCAAGGTGCAGCTTGTCTCCTTCTTACATGTGTAGCTCAAGATATCTCATGGGAAAATGTATCTGACACAACATATGTTGAGTTCACAAAAAGACAAGCAGCATCTTTACAGATAATGGAGAAAATATGAAATTTTGTGTACAAAACATATTGAGAGTTGTACTACTAAACCTGCTATTCTGAAGCAACAGTGCCAATTTGAGGATCACCATAGAAAGTAAATTGAGACTTTTCAAACTTTCACAACTTTTTCATTTCGTAACCGATTTTGATGGAACTATTTTTAAACTGCTTCTCTCTATCCTCTCTCTTTGGATATTTCCCCAGGGTTTCGTTCTCCTTTAAACAAACACAATGCATGATCCAGACATCCTTTTATAATGTGGAATTCCAACTGCACATGTTTAACTACTGTAGTAGTACTGCACATTCTCTCTCCTTTTTTATTTCATTTTTGACTCGTAATAAAATTTTACAGCTATAGAAGGAGGAAACAAGCATCTAGAACAAAGTATGGACAGGAAATAGGGATGGATTTTACTTAGCCTATCAATGTTATTAGCAAAACAGAGTTGCATGAATGATTGCTAATAGTGAGAAGAGAATAGCAAAGGTACAAAATGTTTTGGACAGAGTCTCTCTATTCATATACTCTTGTACATGTACATTATAGTATTATAGTGAAAAGAGCAGCTATATCATAAACTGGTCTCCCCCCCCCCCCCCATAATCAAAATAATCAACATTGTTTTATGTTAAAGTTGTTCACATATGCTGCAGCAAACTGCCTTAACAAAACAAAACAAAAAAAAAACACTGCATTTTTTTTGTAATCAATTTGAATGTGAAAATGTGTACACAACCAATTACCTGATCAACAGATACAAGCGGAGTGCTAGGATGTCAGAGCCAGATATCAACCTGGTGACTATTGAATTCCTTAACTCTAATAGGCTTAATATAGGAGCCACTCGGTTCTTGTAGTCTATGGGTTAATTGCTTGAGATGTTCCCCAAAATTGCTCCTAAAGTCTTGTCCACATATGCCGTGGTAAACCGCCTCCAAAAAACTGCCACTGTGACAGTTTATTGTCATTTATTGAATGAATGGCAAGTGTGGATATATGACACAACAAAGGTCCTCTATGCGTACTGGTACTCACTTACCTGTGTGTTGTTAGATACAGAAATGTGAAGCGCAGTATGCTTTAAAAAGGTGGTTTACCACTTCAGGGCCCCTTTTCATAAAACTTGTTATAAATAACAAGTTACAGTAATTGTTATAAGCTACTGAAATCCTTGAATCAGATTGGCTGAGAGCGAATTTGTCATAGAAATGACAATTGTTATTGATAACAAGTTTTATGAAACAGGACCCATATCTGAATGAGAATCAAAAGTGCATATTACATGTATGTGCTATATAAGATATACTTTTACTATTGATTTTCAATTCAGATTTAGCAAACTGAAGTATACCCTTGGTTTTTCTTTAGTTTACATCATCAAAAAATGGGATTACTCCAAACAAGGTAATGTAGTGAATCATAAGAGAGTGATCAATTTTGGCTGATAATTCCTGAAATAACAGGGGCTTCTGGAAATATAAAATGTCGCAAAGGGGTGCTGAGCAGGATTTGTCAATTGCCATGCCCACTTCCTACCTTTTCATCTGCAATTCTTGATGTTAATAAATCTATATGTATGGATACTGGTTTTACATACAAAAATGTTTATACAATCTACAGGTCTGTTCTACGTCTGTAAAAATTTACTCACACACAGAAAGAAAACATAATCTACATGTAAAGTCTGATAGTAACAAAAATAAACCACAGAATATTCCTGGAAAGAAGATCAGTTTTCATACATTTCATGTATTAAGGCATCACAAGAAAAGCGCTGATAATATGGTCCCTATGATCAAGAAAACTTTGGCACTTTAGAAGTAGTGGCATTGTCTCTTGTAATTGAACAAATTAAATTTGCTATAAAGCTTACAGAGGTTTCATTGCGATAATCTCTCTGAATGCCCAGGTTTCATTTCGATAATCTCTCTGAATGCCCATGTATAGTAATTCCAAACATTGAAAACACACGAAAATGTTACATTTCTTTGAATTTAGTGAATAAACATGTTCAGATGTCTAAACACAAACAGAACTCTATCTGCAAATTTGAAAGTTTGAAAAAAATTGAGTGATTCTGCAATAACACAAGAAAAGTACATATCGGGGTTTATCTTTCAAAAATAGACTATGCATGACACTTCTTAACAATGTAGGCTTTCAAGACTGAACTTTTTAGAATTGTGGTTCTCACTTTATAGATGTTAAAAAAAATCAAGAAAATATGGAATTTTATTTCTTCATCCTGTCAATATCTACCAACTGAGTGTTACCTTTTTACACTGTAATTATCGAACTTAGTGTACAAAGTAAATAAAAATAATAAAAAGTAAATAAAAATAATGTACTTTTTCTCAACAAAAATATTATTTCTACAAAACTTTTGTACCTACGTTATAACTAAGAACTTTAAAAACAGAAATAAATCCAACACAGTGTTTTCTCTCACAATACAAAATAAAGTGGTCTACACCATTTCTTTTTGAGAGAAGAAAAGAAAAGCTATAAATGTGTAAAGTAAAAGAATTTATTCATAAATTACATGCATATAAATCTTTTGATATTTTCATAAATGCCATTATTTCATTTCATCAAGTGATATACACAGCAGCAGCTGCATCTAATCAGTCATTATCACCATAATGACTATTGAAAGGTTAATTTCAAATCTTTTTTTTTTTAGTCATCTTCTAAATTCTAATCCTGTTACAGCCCTAGCACAGCAAAGGACCAAACAGCAGAGTCCAATTGCTCATCTTGCATACAAAAACATCTTTTACAATCAGCAATATAAAAAAGCATCTCTGTTGGAAGCACTCAACAGAAACAAAATTTGGGGCAATCTTTCAGTTTCCCCACTCATATATATATATATATGCACAGAGAGAGTCAGAAAAAAAATGACATTTTTAAATTGCCCATTAGGCCTGGAATGATAATGAAAGAACGGTTTTATATCGAGGTGGGTCGGGCTTGTTCAAGGGATCATTCAAGAATCGAATTGCTCTATTCCTGATCATTCAGGGCCAAAACTCTTTCCAATATTTTTTTCCTGACAGATCTATAGCCTTACGTATATAAGGTATTGCAAGACCCCCATGTTTCCCCAAAGACATTTCTGTTGTGAATGAAGATCAGTTTTGCTGTGATGATTCAATCAGGGCCATCATATTTGGCAGTATGCACAACATGGTCATATGTAATTGAAAATAAAATTTTCCCTAAACATGATTTGATAAAACAATATGATAGAAAAACACTCTTTCTTGCTTGTTGTTGAGTTGTTCCATCCCCCACACACCTTCTCATTTGGCACAAGCGGGTTTGACTAAGTGACCTAAATAGACCTGTATGCAGCCAACCATGAAATATCATCACATCAATATGGTATCCAACGAAGCATGGGTAAATAGTCTACATTGTACAAGTACATATCACATACATCCATATTTACAAATAATATTCTAATATAATAGGCAATTATAAAAGTGTCAAGTTTTTTCTGACGCACTATGTAGTATTCTTTGGTGCAGTGTAGAACATATACGTGTACATGTACATTTTCGGCAGCGAAGAGTATTTATAATCTCAGTCATCGCATTCATTCACCAAGTCGCAATGTGTACACCATTGCCACAACCTTGGAATATTCCTAGCACATGATCATCATGAGGGCTTATGGCAAATGGCTTCCGTAATCCTACCATCCCCATTTTTCTCCTTGATACAGAGTGGCAAAAGAAGATTAACATCTTGACGAAGGACACTGGAGACATGCCAAGGCTTGAACCCACGACCTTCGCATCAGAAGTGCCATACTAGATCGCTCCATAGTAATTGACTCCAGACGATCCTTCTGCACCACTCGCTGCCCCGCTTGCTGCACCGCCTGCTGCACCGCTGGTCTCATCACCCACATCCATCTGTCCACTCCTGGTCAGACTGTCCCTCTGTGCTCGTCTGTCAACAGGGGGAGTCTTTTTCTTGGGGCGTTTCCTGAACGGGGCAAAGAGAAAGTAGCCCAAGGCTGATCCTGCAGCGACGGAGATGAGGAAGTAGGCATTGTACGACATGACGACCAGCATGAGGGTGTACCCCAGACCGACAGAGAGGATGTGGACGATCGTCCGACAAAAGTGGATCCGACATCTGTGGATGAGAAGGGAAAGATTATACAGCTGCATGTAATAATAATGATGATGATGATGGCATCTTGTATAGCGCTTATTTCTATCACCCCGCAACGCTTCTAGTGCTCCAACATTATTGCGCGGTCATAGCCGAGCAACCAAATATGTAGAGCTCCAGCATATTACGGTGGTGGATCCAGTGTCCTAACACTTTTCAGAAAATCAACGATAGCAAATAACATATCAAACGAATATCTGTCAAACTTACATAATGAATGCTTAAAGTCCTACAGAAAAAGAAGTTGATGGAATTTCAAAAAGACAACGTAGATTTAATACGATATTCCCTTCCCAGTGAATCCCTTCCCAACGACGCGGCGTTTTGGTCCCTTGAAAAAGGTACTGTATTTCCGAACGTGTGAAACCTATGGGAAAAAGACACAACCTTCGTTTCAATAGTGTGGTTTTCATACGTGTAATCCCACGCGTATGAAAACCCATTTTAGGCGCTTAACTGTCCACGTTCGGTAATACAATCTGTTCGGAAATACAATCCATGACTATACCCATTAACATGAACACTGTAGATGAAGGAAGTACATTCTGACTATGCCACAACCAGGGTTCTTGCTAATTTTTCTGATAGCAGGTAATTTATCATTCACAGGCGGTTACTCCAAAAAAGCAACAGGGGTCTGGGGGCAGTGAAGCCACCAGCGGGGTCCAGGGGCAGCGCCCCTAGCTTTTGCAAGAATTGATAAGGTAAAATCGTCCATTCTTCCAATCTTCCAGACCCTACATGTACAAGGAAATTACTTCTTTTAAATAAAGAACAAGGCAACACTAAACAGGTTTAAAATGCCAGCTCAGATGACATTGGTGTTATTTTATTTAACCCTTTCAGGACAGGAATTATTTAAAAGATAAATTGATCACAATCTATTCTTCAAATTGGCAACAAAAATATTTTTCTTTTAATGCTACATGGTTCTAATAAAATCTAATGTCTTTGAAAACAAGATACATGGTTAGGAACTTTGTCGAAAAGTTGAAAAAATTGCCAATTTTGACAAAAACAATGATTTTGAATCTCTCAATGTGTTGCCAATTTGAGGATTTTAAAGCTTATTTTCCTTTTTAAAATTCCTGGCATCAAACACAATATGGTTATGCAACAAAAATGGACACAGTGTGTGCATATTTTTTTGCTCTTTCTACTCATGCATCAGGTATATTTTTTAGGGCTCTGAATAAAAAGTTATTGAGCCAAACCACAAAATGTGGTCAATTGTCTTGAAAGGGTTAAAATCCATGTTGTTCAGAAAGTGAATGCATGATTTTTTTTTATATCTGCAGCTATTCTTGATATCTTACAGTCATATGATTTGCACAAGTGAATGAACACAATGAACTCTCATGATTATGATCAAATTTACCACACTGCAGCGTTACAAAAAGGCTAGGATTACCGTAAATAACGTATAAACCGCTGTCGTTAAATTAAACGCACCCCCAACTTTCGACCCCCTGAGCAAAAAAATAAATAAAAAAATCATGATAAATTCAAGTCATGTTCTTATCAAAACGGCAAAATCTAGAGGCAAAAGCATAAAGAAATGATTTAGAAAAGTGTAAAACAAAATTGTACTTTAATTGGTTGTTTCCTGTTTTTTAACTCATTTTCAAAGTCGGGGAACTCTTCGAATCTGAGTCGTGGACCAAAATAAGGCTTGCTCCAAAGACGTGACAAGCCCTTATCAAAGTACAGATACGGTACAGATTCGTGATCGTATCTTAATCACTATCAAAGTGAAAGAAAACATCACAAAACACACATTAACAATACAGATAAAGGCAAACTGATACCTTGCTTAAGAAAATATTTCTAGATAAATCCAAGAACTATCACAGAAGTTTCATGTTTGAAGAGCTATGGCGCAAGGTTTTTCAACAAAATAATCGATCCCAAAACATTTGAAGTTTCCCTCATTTCATACCCATGCAGAGGTAGGTTTGCTCCCCTGCTCCAGCGGCCCAGCAAGTTTGCAAGTTCTGCTAAAATGAGAGAAACGTCTCTGCACATAGCTATTGCATAAATTAATTTGCATACTAGCTCAACCAATGCGCATTGGTTGAGCTAGTATGCAAATTAATTTATGCAGAAGCCATGTGCAGAGACTATTCTCTCATTTTAGCAGAATGTGCAAACTCTCTGGGCCGCTGGAGCATGGGGAGCGAGCCTATGGAGCGAACCTACCTCTGCATGGGTATGAAATGGGGGAAACTTCATACGTTTTGGGATCGATTATTTTGTTGAAAAACCTTGCGCCATAATCTCTTCAAACATGAAACTTTTGTGATAGTTCTTGGATTTAGCTAGGAATATTTTCTAAAGCAAGGTATCAGTTTGCCTTTATCTGTATTGTTATTGTGTGTTTTGTGATGTTTTCTTTCATTTTGATGGTGATTAATAATACGATCACAAATCTTTACTTTGACAAGCGTTACGTCTCGAAGCCTTGCTTGGTCCAGTGATAACTCCTTGCTTGGTCAATGGACTTGAATTTTGGGTAGCCCTCATTGAGAGTAAAGCTGCCACCGTGGTTTAATTGTGCCGGGTTTGTGTCACGGCATGAACCTGTTTGTGGGTTGTATGTATACGCAAGTTAGGCTTTTGATTTTAACATCAAAATTAATTTGTAAAAATATGTCGTAGCATTTAGACTTACAAAACAGTAAATGAATTCTCTTTGATCATATAAACAGGACCTTAGCCCCCTAGATTATTGTCAGTTTTGGTGATATATGACTCTTCATTTGTTTTGGGCTTTTTTAAGCCCAGCATCGTGTATTACCCGCAACCCCGACTTATGCTTATTCCGCACGCGCGCTAGCGCGCTAGCCCTCGTCGAGTCAGTTTAGTTTTGTTTCTTCTTGCTTTCTCGATCTCTCGCTCATTGGCTGTGTTTAGAGCTGTTTCTTCCCGTTTCTTTACGACCGCTTTCACAACACCGCTGTGAAGCTTGTGTAAACTGAAATTTGAGATAGCGACTTGTTGAATTGAATCGAGACTGATTTTATATAATATATATATATATATATATATATATATATTTTTTTTTTTTTTTTTTTTTTTTTTTGTGAGGCCACAGCCGGTTACGATCGGCGTTACAGCCGGAAAAAATAGCCGGTTACCGGCTATTAACAAGAACCCTGCACAACTGCCAACATTTGAAAATGAGAAATCGGGACATTTCACATGTACACACGCGAGGTAGCCCCTGGCAGTGTTCTGGGGCAGAGCCCCAGCAGGGGTTCAGGGGGTGCTGCCCCCTGAAGCTGCAGAGTGGAGATATTGAGACCATAATAGTGGGCTCTGATTAACCCATATACCATATTTTGGTATACTTAAACAGAAACACTGATGAATTAAGTACTAAGTATGAAAACAAATTTTTGTTGACTATACAAGCACTAAAATTTTGGTCATCAATTTTTTTAAAAACATCACAGCATTTAGAAACACTGTGAGAAACATGAACAAAACATTCTTGTGCAAATAAAACAAAAATCCATAAATTAAGCCATCAATCAATATAATTAGAATAAGTCCCCAATATCAACATAGCAATAAATCCTTTCTTAAATAACGAAATAAATTCATGAATACATGAATAAACAAATGGATGGATAATTCTATATTATATAACATGCTGAAGTCCAATAACCATTGACTAAACCTTTCATAAGTATTGAAAAATCGTAAGATCAGTCACATCAGTCCATAAATAAATCCATTATGTAACAGAGATTTTAAAAAAAGTAAATCAATAAAGCTAATTTCTGACTCAAGGTGCGGACTCAGTCCCATATTTTCAAAGTACACGTGCTTCAGTAGGGTTGCAAGAAATAGGGTCGCCGAAATGGCGCTATGAATTAAGAAATCGGTGGATTTATGACTTTTTTTTTGCTCATCGCGAGCTACTACGAGAGTGATGGTATCGTGAAAAACAAATAGAAAAAAAAATTACCCGATACCTGCCGGTGCGGCGGGAAATCCGTCAGTGCCTGCGCATTCGCAGGTGCGAGAAATAAACCATTAAGCTCGCCGATTTGTGTCAAAATGAAAATATCTCTACGGTAAATACGCCAAATAATAGCAAATTTGCCTATTGTTGATTTATTCCTTCAAATTTTGAAAAATCAGAATATTCCGATTTCGGGGGGGGGGGGGGGGGGGGGGGGGTGTCTTAAAATTTTAAAGATTGAATATTGCGGACAGTTGGCAGGTACGCAATACTTTCATTGAAACTGACACAGGGATACCAGTTGGTTTTACCAAAGAAGTGTGTAATGAGGCCAAGACTGGTCGGAGCCCCTTACATATTGCCTTAATAAAGCCTGAAAAAGCATGGAACAGAGAAATAACAGAACCTAAAATTAGGCAATAGCATGAAAAGCAGACCCCTATTTCCCTATACATTCATACCGGCCCTGGAAATTTATGCTGTTAGTGTTCGAGACAATTCCGGTGTAAATGGTTCTAAACTTGGTCCCTACAAAGAACTTAAACTCTCATTTTATTCCAACACTAAAACAAACTGTACAACCAGAAACTTTGCACGCATATAATGTTCGCGAATTTCGTGAGTGATTCAGACTCGCAAAGAATTTCATGCTGAAAAATTATTAGGTGAATTACATCGGACACAACGCCGGATTTTTGAAATTCACAAAAGTTTCTTGCTGTGAAAATGACGGTTGTGAACATTTTGTGAAAAGTTTTATATCGCAAACGCTTCTGGATTTAAAGTGGTTCAATTGATCCTTTGTTGGAAATACTAGATCAAATAAAGCAGGTTTCATCTTCAACTATTAATCGTAAAAAGACAAAAGACAAAATTGTGAAACATTGTCATAACCAAGGATCCACTGGAGGTTTCCACTTAGCAAATTCATCATTTTAGATGTAGACATACATGTATCATACTAGCCCTATATCTTTGACAAAATATGGCCCAGAGCAAATTTTGGTCATTAGAAATTAAAAAAAAAAACATTTACCTCCGTTGTTTGACCTTTGACACGCTGCTTGGTATCTGCAGAGGGGCTAGGAGGGGTGATCTTCCATTGATGGATGAAGACCAGTTCATTTCCAGAGGATTAGTGGTATACCGCCGGGTGAGATAGGTGCTTAGAGTCGCTAATACCTCAAGCACTACAGATGCGAAGGCAAAGAGAAGACAGGACAGGGCAAATTCTAGATCAAGAAAAGGGAGAAGAAACAATCAATTGTGGAAATATGAGATTCATTCACAAGTCCAATATGTTGAAGTTTGATAAGGGATGCAATTTGTAAGCACAAACTGTAATTACTTTTTCAAAAATCAAACCTTCTGTATTCATGAAACATATTGGTAAATGTTTTCAAAGAAAGGAGGATAAAATGCTTCACTAAATATACATGTATAACAAATTTTACTTTGCTCTTTTCCATCATAAGAATTAGAGAAGATTATATCTAATTTTTTAACCCATTAAATTACCCTGATGAATAAATAAAATAGGTAAAACAGTGAATTCCAATGTGTTGCTAACTTAATTAACAAATGAAAGTCAATTACATGCCAAACAAACAAAAGGTGGATTTTTTTTTCTTGATAGGATACTTCAACATCATTGGATTAAACTTGAAGGAAAGAAGGGTGGTAAGGAAAAACAAATCTTCATTAGAACTTACCCCCCTTTGTTGTGATATTCCACCCTTTAAAAAGGAGATCATTTGCAGTTGAATTGAAGAAAAAATTCATCTTCATTCCCATGTCGTCCATTTTAGAGTTAATCTAATACCAACTAATCACAAAATCCAAATGCCATGAGCTGTAAACCCTGCAATACAATGAGAAAATGGAAAATGAAGACTAAAACTGGAGAAAAAAAAGCTATATCAAGTGGTTATTCATATTTTCCATATGTAGCCACATTTATTTGTTTGAGGACATCACAATTATTCACAAATTCTTTTTGGTGAGGTACATGTAGGCAACGTTAAGCTAGCAAATCAGCAAAAATGTTTGAACATTTATCACAATGAAAAATAACTGCACACAGGTTTGTTAATTTATCAGAACATTTTTTTTTCTCTCTATACATCTGTAAATTTTTGTCAAATTACCTACTATGAAAAACGGCAACTTTTAACCTTACACATTATAATTACACAGGAAGGGAACAAGAGACTTGCTAGAGAGTTGGAAAGTGAAATTCTGCGATTATCATAAAATATTAGGAAATCACCATTCACTCCGCACAGTAGCGCTTCATTTCGTCAAACACATTGGTGTTTTCTTTCCCCTATCCATAGTCTTTGCAGGCAAGTGTATGCACACGAACTAGTCGTTTCCTACTTCATACTATAGCCAATTTCTGAACCCTAATGCATGCTTACGTTTGGCATTTGCATAATTAGTGATATTGTACTGCAACAGATTAAAACGACACAAGGGCAAGCCTTTATGTGCTATTTTGGAAGAGAGAGGAAAATGCAGTCGGTGCTTCGTATCTGTTTCTATACAAGGATTTCCATCGCACATGCTATAACATTTGATTAATACCGGGCAATCGCTCTGTCATTTTCAGTGAAGATTGCCTTGTGTTTCAATTTTTGTGTGATGGAAAAGCAATCATAAAGTAGAGACACAGATGGAAAAGCAGTTATAGGGCCAGCTCACCAGGAGAGCCTGGGGAGTAGTTACGCAATTGTGGCAGTGGGGCAATGAAGAGCAACAGCGAGACTAACCAACCAGAAGTAAATCATGTTCTTATATTTTGAAATGTTTGAGCATTACACTAAACGTTTGTTCCGGAGAATGATGAGACCTGTTAAGAGTCTACAGACTGGGATGGGTAAAACAGGAAGCATTCGCCTAGCCTGAGTTCGGTCAACTTTGTACCTTCTTCTTCTGGTAGCCCTGTGTCCTGCTTTTATTGCATTAGTCTGACAGGCTTGCATCAATCGCATGATGGGCGAGCTATGTGTACATGTACAAGTAAACAGCTTGTACCGAAAGGGTGGGTAGCGTCGCGTCGCGTTGACTGGAACGCCGCCATTCGTCCAAAGCCCCCAAAGGGTGCGTTGAGAGCGTTAAGGTTTAAGCACTAGGTTTAAAAAAAAAATTGACACTTTTGATCATTTACCCTTAATCTGCCCCCATGTACCAACCCCAGTGCCATAGTGCTAGGGCAGTATTCTGAAAACTGTTTTATCTGTAATATTGTTGTATCTCCACACTTAAGATAAAATCGGTATTCTGAAAATTGTTGTAACTTTTGTTATAACTTTTGTTATATTTTTGTTCACTCAGCACATGATCCTAATTTGCATATGCGTGCTGAAGATACATGTACATGAGATAATTGGTATTCTGAAAATTATTTTATCTTTTGTTGTATCTTATCTTCCATGGTAACTACAAAAAAACTTACAACAGCTTCTAGCTGTTGTATCTCATGATCTCAGCAATTTTTCCAGCTCAGAATCAGACAGTACATGCTCGAATAGCAAGATGGAGACTGTGTGTGATTCAAGATCTCATAGAGAAGACATTTTGAAGAAATTACAGGTGGAATTCGATGATTTTACATCAACATGTGACTTGGTTCGAGCAGAAGAGGCTGAGACATGTTAATTAATTGCAGTCCAATAGCGCATGGCGCATTATAAAACGTGTAATAACTACGCCCGAAATTGATATATGCGCAAAGCCCATACTTACGTTTGACATAAGGGGTTCTCCTATTGGTTAACCTACCTATATAAATTCCATCTTGATGGGTAAAGTGTCAAAAAATAGGCGTGTCAAAGATAACATAAAGGCGGTCCTTAGAGAGATAATATCTCCTTAAAACAATTTTCAGAATAACAACTTACAACAATATTAGCGAGGTAATATCTCCGGAAGACACGACAGTTACAACAAAAGTTACAACAATTTTCAGAATACCACCCCTAATCCCTATTATGCCAGCCACTAATCCCCCACGTGCCAGGTTTAGTTTTGGGGTGCTAAAGTGTGAACAAACAATGTGACTAAACATGTATGTGGCGTAGCTGTGGAGGCTATTATACAAGGTTGTGGCACGCGAGCACGGGCTAGTGCACATGTACGTGGCAGCATCATATGGGTTAATAACGTAAACATTACAGTATAACTCGTACCAGACTGAGGATTTCATATTGTAAGGTTGGAGGTTGCCAAATTTGTTTGGAGTAAGTTTCATGGTGTTTGTTTGAATACTATTCTTAAAACAATGTTCTGAATTTTTAATTTTTTTTTCACTTTTAGCAAAATCAAGGCCACAAATTCTGTGTGTATCAGTAATTAATTCAGAGCAAAGTGTAGGGATTTATTTTGAACTTCCTTGCTCCCCCTCTTTACATATATCCTTGATTCACCCCTTTTATACTATTCTGTCATCCTTCACTCACAGTTCTCATACAATACACATTATCAGTTACACACAGTTCCCACTCATGTTCCTTTTGTATTTAACCACCTCACCATCATCTTATCATCTTTGACCCTCTCTTCCTGATTGGTTTGAATTTTCCCTCCTTTTCCCTTGATTCAGATTGGTTTGTACTTTATGAATATTCACCAGATTCAGTCAAGTTTAAAGAATAATTAACATATACTATGAATAGTTAACATTTATCTATTCTTTAGGTGTTTGAATATTCAAAAACACTTTGTGATGTTGATCTATGTGACTACATGAATATTTGTTGTTATAATTTGCATGGAATTTGTATGGTATGCAATTACACATTAAAACCTGGTTAGCCAGTAGACTTCCATCTGAACAACACCTCTGCTGTGCTGTTTCTGCTCTGTTTAAGAGTGTGCTGGAATTGCGTTGGAATCCGAGTTTTACAACAGCAATTCCTATTGTGCATAGCAGCTGAAATTCCAGAGCATCTCTTTTTAGTTTTGACCCAGAGTCATGAATCTTTAATGACTCCACAGCAAAATTTTGGCAGCATTGACAGGTTTAATGTACATGTACAATGGTATTGTTGTGTTCTGAATTAATTACTGACACACACAGATTTGTGGCTTTGAGTTTTCAAAAAGTGAAAATCTAATTTGATAATCAAAAACACTATGGTGAGAATATTGAAGGAAATTTCATAAAACTTACTCCAAGTAACTTGATATCCTTCAGCTTTACAATGTGAAAACCTCAGTTTGAGAAGAGTTATAGCTTTTGAATTATTAGGCATCAAAAGTGTGAAATGTTTTTCTAACACCTAGTCCAATGCCAGTGGATAATTTTGATTTTTCATCAATTTTGGGAAAAACTTAATAATTGTCAAAACTTGTCATATGGGTACAAATTTGGTACCAAATAAAAGCTATCTTACTCTTCTTTACTGTCTTATTATTGAAAACTACATTTGGCTATGCATGCAATAACAAATGATGTGAAACTCAACATATTGGACAGAGTGGTGCCGCTTTGACAACCCCCTTTTTCAACAACCGATTGCCGTTCTCAAGATACCCGAATTTCCATAAACTGTCGTTCTCACCCATCTATGTGATGCGTTCTCAAGATACCCGATCGGATCAAAAGCGCTCGTCTCTCTCTGTTTCCCCCGGCGCGCCCCGTTCCCTTGCTTTCGCGTACGTACGCCGGCTTAACTGTAGAATACCCAACCAAAACGCTATATATCCCTTGGTCGAGCAACAGACCTACGTAGTCATTTTCGTTGTCCCGTCCATTACTTTCTTCGTGGTGTTTTGGAGATTGCCACTGCTCCCTAACATGCCTAACGTCCATTCACTTGCGTGCCCAATTGCACATATGCATGCACTATAGAATTCCCACACTAAGTGCCGTAGTTCCTTAGACCATGTTTTTTTGCTCAGCTGGGTATGGATCCACCGTTCCAAAGACCGTGTTTTTCGCTTCTCGTCTGTTCCTTAGAACCACCGTTTTGAGGGCGACTGCAGCACACCCCATCTGAAAAAAATCTGAGTGCCCCCCCTCCCGCGGATTTATCACCCTCCCCATCCCCAAAAGCCTCGTACACATGACTTAGAGGCTTCCCTTCTCAATTACTGGACTGAATACAGAAAAAATATATTTACAATTGCACTTTACAGCAATACACAAAATGCAGGGCATGGGACACACGTTATAAAAAAATGCACAAGCCAACACAACCAGAACATGACAAATCTTCAACCCCCTTTCGCAAAAAATCTTATGTTCACATTCACCAGACTATTCCATATAAGGTCTTACCGCTTTAAACTGCTACGAATCAAAAACAGATCAGAACAATTGCTCTGAGATAAGATCACATGAGACGCTCACATGAAATGTTTTGAATAACAAACAAAGTCATATGATCCGGCGATCCGGCGGCGATATCCGGCTGGATTTTTCCTTGTTTTCTTTTTTGGTGGTGACACGGCGCGCGCACCATCGATCGCATGCGAAATCTGTATGGTTGGCACTGGAATCCCCACTGATCTCTACGGATTTTTTTTTTTTTTCCGTAGAGATCAGTGGGAATCCCCCACCGCGCTCACCCTCCCGTCTCTGGCTCACCAGGAAAAAAAAGAAGAAAAAGAAAAAAGGTTAACAGCATTTTGGGGTTAAAATCAAGCTTTCGTTTCATTTCTAAACACCTAAAACACCGCTAAAGGGGGGGGGGGTGTTTGAACACTTAAAACACACCCCCCCTTTTGCCAAAGGGGGTGTTTAAATAATACCCAAAACACCCCCCCCCCCCCCCCTCTGTAAACCTATGGTCTACTGTCAAGTTACTGGTCGAAAATTTGTCGCCATTGCATATAAGGAAACCGACGTTCACTTATAAAGCGAACGGCTCGAAAAATCTTGAAAACGCGCTCAAATGCATTTTCTTTCACATAACTTTTTTTTTTTTTTAAATCAATTTCACCGGTACAAAAAGAAAAATACACTTGGAATTGTCTTCTATCACTCACAACACACAATATGAAATACCCGAAATAAAACCACCGTCTATTTTGCAATAATTTTCATAAGTTCGTATAACATAGATCTGTGGAGAGCACTAAAGCTGGTTTTGTACATGTTTCAAGGATCTACAATCCATCATAAGTAACCTCGCGAAAAATTATACAGCTGGTATAGAAACATTCCTATTTAGAGGAAATTCCAAGGATTCTTTTATTAGCTAGTGTAAAAATCATTATGATTAGTTAGAAAAAACAACTATACCTGCTACCGCCTATTTTTACTTTTAAAAAGTCTGAAAAAAATAATGCACTTTGATCAGCCGAGACTTTCCGCGCATAAAGTTGGCAACAGTGCTGTCATCACGGTGCTGGAATAAATACACAAATCCACACTGTAAAAACAATAACAAAACATCTCGCAGATGACATTCCAGCTTAAAAGACTAGCAGTGATAGACTTTTAATCCATGGGGACAAGGTAATGCCCGTTTTATACTAATGGGTTTGTATTACTTTGTAAGCTTTCAAACCGTCTATTCCAGGTTGTACGACACATGCTCCGGCGATTATTGTTCTGCATAAACTTCGTACACTAAAATTATACAGCTGGTAGAAACATTTATAGTTTAATAGAGGAAATTCCAAGGATTCTATTATTAGCTATATAGTGTAAAAATCATTGTAAATATCTAGAAAAAAAATTACCTGGCTGCTACCGCCTATTTTTACTTTTTAAAAGTCTTGTAAAAAAAAAAAATAATGCACTTTGATCAGCCGAGAATTTCCATATGCACACACACTGTAAAAAATTCTTGTACTCTGTGCGGTAATTTACACAGTGAAATGCTGTAGATAAGATTTTCCATAAATTTACAGTAATTATTGATGTCTGTCTGCGGTACCTTGCTGTAAATGTAGAGAAAATGTTGGAAAATTGAAATTAAATTCGTCAATAACGCAAAATGGTGATGACAAAAAACGATTAAAAAAAAACGACGATAAAAGTGCAAATGTTCAAACCACGAATTCAGATAGGTTCATTGGCACTTGAACATTGTGCATACTGAATACTAAATTCTATACGTAACCCTAATTCTAACCTTAACCTTTAACCCTATATTGCAATCCAAACCCTATATCTTTGACGAAATAAAGTCCAGAGCAAATATCGCCGGATCATAATGTCGAAGCACCCTGTATATTCCAACCTTCCTTTTATTTCTTCCCCATGTGAGCCATTTTGGCTACTGGAGATAACCCACCCTCTATCGAAAAACAAAGCCTAAAAAGAGAACAATTTTACCCCTCCTCATACTCCTCACACTCCTCATGAGGCCAAGGTCTTGATACACGATTGCTTCATTTTCATTCCAGTAATTTATTCCATTGTATATTAGCTGGATATTCAGGACCCCCCCCCCCCACCCTCTCTCTCTTTCTCTCTCACTTTCCATTCCTCTCTCCCCACCTCTTTTCTTTATCATTCCCTCTCCTTCTCTCTTCTTCTTCTTCTTTATAGTGTTCTCTCTACCTACCTTCCCCTCTCCAAGCCCCCTCTCACTTTCTCTATCTCTCTCTCTCTATCTCTCTCCCTCTCTCTCTCTCTCTTACTCTTTTCCAATCGACTGCACTTCCTGCTCATCCCGCATCGTAATGGAAATTGAGTGTCATGGCAACGACAATGATACAGGAACGATACAGGAGAACTCATCGCAACAGGTAGGTCGTCTATTATTTCAATCGATGAATAAATTTATTTCGCCCGAATTATAATGCTTGGTGACTTGTGTATTGAAATTAAAATCGAGTAATATTGCTCAATAATAAATCATTCTGACATGCTAGCTGTCTATAGTCTACGCATTACTCAGGCAGGAAGAAGGATTCTAATATCTATTGATGATAATTTTTTTATGGACATCATCATTTTTGTCCAGTCATAAGCGATTACCATGAGGCAACCGATCGTGATAAGCAACACAATCATGAAGGGCATTGTTTGGATTTAATATAGGCCTGCTCAAGTACTGATTCACTAGGATATTTTTGTTTCATAGAAGTAAACTCCTGTAATGTTTTGACTAGTCGCTTCAAACAAGCATCTCAGCTTACATCATGATGGAGAGACTTAAACCCTGAGAGGTTAAAGTTACTTAAAAGTTTTAAATACATCTCTATTTTGTAATTTGAAGCCATTGTTTAAGCACGCGTCGATGAATATTTAAACAATCGCACTGTGGAAAGTCATCTACGCCAATCGGACATTGTTCGCCCGTGATCATTATTCAAGGGAGGTATTGTGGTATAGGGTTTTCGTTACTCTTCAGAAAAAACATTTTTCCTTCATCCTTAAGTTTGGATTTCGGGGTCGTGTCCTCCCAGCGGGGTATCAACCCTCAAAGGACACGGATGACCCAGTGGGTGCTTCCTACCATGACCACTTCGGTTCCCTATACTCACACTTGTTCCCTTTCAACCAGAGTGAGATGACCAGAAATCAGTTTTACATTTTTTTTTTCTCCCCAACATCTATAAGTGATGCATTTCATCTCTTAGCGACTCGATCGACGCTCGGATGCGGATCCATCTCGTTCTCGTGGATTAGATACCAGCGCTTGAGCCTCAAGGGTCGGTTATCAGTGTAACTCGTCTCCGAGAAAGGCATCTTCCATTCGTTGAACATAACTTCATCATTAATCATTTCAGTTCAACATCGTTAGTTCTCATTTTTGTCAGAACATGCTGGAAAGTCAAACTGTTCATCTCCAATAATAGCATGACAATGATTTCTACTGATCATTTCCATAACCACCGTCATCACCATCATCACTACCACCACCGCCCCGCATCATTGTAAAGTGTTGGCATAGCAACGGGATGAATATAGTATCATAACTATTGTCTCATTGTGTTCAGTGTCACTCTTCTCGAGAGAATAAAACCGAAATATTGTTTCCACATGCTGGTTTTGACATCTATGACATCTATGTCTAATGACCACGTTTACCTTGAGATGTAGTTACATACATCTGTGGTCTGCTGGCACGTCTACTGGGGTTTAGAGAGAACATTATTTTGGAGAAGAGTTTGTTACCTGGCCTGGGTCACTAAAGCAGTTTATAGAGGAACCATGGCAAGGCAAATCAAACGTTGAAGGTAAGTAAAATGGAATTATTACTATTGTGTAAAAAATCATGATGGTTTGCATTAGTCATTTAAGCCATACCATGATAATTGATATACATGTTCATGTATATATTGCTTTATTCAAAACTATGATGATTCAACAGAAGAGCTTTGCAAACTTCATTAGAAAGAATTGTACTTCTAAATAAATGTTCTTTATTATTTCATTTTAAAAAAATAATGAAGTATCTTTCTTAATGGCTCCTCTGATTGCAAATTATATTGGTTTTGTATTAGACAGACACATTCTACGGACCCCCCCCCCCCCTTTCATTCCCAGTTTTGAATGAGAATGGCATACCCAATGATAATGCACTTTATTGGTTTTCAAAATTTTCCTCCCTTCAGGGACTCTGGATACGCCGTTGTTTGAATAACGGCACATATCTTAGGACATTATTACATTATAATCCTTCATAATGAAAGTGTACAAAATTGTCATTCTTATGTAATATCCTAAGGAAATTACTTTTATTGGAACTTTTGGAAGAATATGGATACTTTAATATGATATTTACACTTGTAATACTTCAATGCGTTTTCCAATGTTATACTGTTAACCCCTGGTAACTTGATTGTACCTCGCGTTAATGTGCACTATCTCCACTCCTTACGAAGTATTCCTATACCATTTTACACCGTCTACATGCATGCATGTATATAGGGCGATGCCAAAAGTTATGATATACGTATATAATAATAATATGTATGTCGATCAAATCACATTTTTGAAACGTACTTAATCTTTTGAGATAAAGCGTGCATCGGGTTCATGTGAAACCTAAGCTATGGACTTCAGAAAAACGTCAATATTTTCACACATTTGAAATGTTGACCGTCATGTACATCAATGCTTGTTCACAGCGTCCCTTTCGCCACAGGTGAATTCGACAGGCACCGGAAAACATCTATCCATCTCTACACAAAAGATTTATTTTTGTTCTCCCCTCATTAATTAAACTCCCGGCTCTCCGCCGCACACCACCTGATCGGGGTAGCGTTCGGTTGCCATGGATACAATGTTAAGGATAGGCGTGTTGAAGCTATGCACCTGATCAATAATGCTTGCCCTTATGAGTTTGCAACCTCGAAATAAAATTTCGTTTGTAAGTGCATCCGGAAGTGCATACAAATTTGCCATACATGGCAAATACAAGCACGCGAACGCGCCAAACTTTATCTCGCAGACAATCGATATGATAGTTTCATTTCGATATACTAAGGTTGCTTTAATTTCAGATAAAAGAGAATTAGTATTGTTTTTCAAACTTCAAAGGCCCTTTAATATTTCACCATGGCTCGATTGCACTTCCCATAATAACATTTATTTTAACTTTAGGCCCCTACTGATTTTATTCTGACCCGATTTATCAGATCATTACAAGACAAAATACTGTATCCGCCATATATATTTCGCGAAGAGGACTATAGCCAGACTATTTCGCGAGTGGTTGAATTCGCGATCGGGAAATTCTCAGTTCTACAAACAGCAACGACAGTGGCGGATTTCAGGGGGGGGGGGGGCAATTCCGGCCCGTACCCCCCCCCCCCCCTATGGAAGAAAAGTGTAGATTGTGCCCCCCCCTTTTAGAACTTTTTTCTTTCTTTTTTTGCTTGTCAGAGAATTCTGGAGGAAAACTGTACCCCAAAAATCTGATTTTATTTTTTTTTGCTTGTCAGAAAATTTTCGGAGATTTGCGTGCCCCCCTTTTACAAAATCCTGGATCCGCCCCTGAATGACGATGTACTTTCGCAAAGCTATAAGTGGTGAATTTCTGCCAAGCAGACAACAAATTCAACTGACTACTTACAGTAACGGGCACTTTTTTAGAGTGTTGTTCAAAACGCCACCCACTCACGATTCCCGAAATTCGCGAAAATACCCCCCCCCCCACGAAATATATGGCGTATACAGTAATTCCTATCCAAGGCAAGCAAACATACAACATGTACAGGGTCAATTTTCCAAACATGATTGTTAGTATATAGGGCCTTTCTCATGATATCATGGGAATATTCTCATTCTTTGTCTACAAATTAATTAGGTATATCCGTAACCAACTTTTTTTTTTCATATTGGCATGAAACCTGCTCATTCACAATGCACATTTCAAAAAATTAATATACTCTATATTCTTTTTATTCCGACATTTGAATAAAAATCACCTTCATCGTTAAAGTTACTGGCATTTATATATCACTTTCCTTTCTTATGGTTATCAATATTCCTACCGAAATGGTTGATTTGAACGTGCCCTTTACATGTTATACAATCCAATACAATCAATGATCATCGATCATATCGTTCTTCCCAATTATTTAAATAGAATTATTCGGTAAATGGACTTGGTCAATACAATTTGCAATTTAATTAGCCAGCGATAACCTTACATGACTAAAAGCGCCTATGAGGTGTTGCACTTAATAAAGCATCGCATTATGAAAGTGAATATAATCAATTTTTCGTGAACTTTTACATGATAGAGGTCGAGGATAGACCGGTCTTCCCGGGGCAGGGGGGGTGACCCCCCCCCCCCCATCTACTATAATTATAACATTATCGCTGGTTATTCGTCTGTAAAAAAAAAAAAGTCATAAAACCAATCCTTGTTGTATTGTGCACGAAAAACAAAAAGCTGGAAATTTGATAATGATCTAATTCAGTCCAATCCACACAGAATTATAGGTATAGCGTGTTTTCCATGCTAATATACAAAAAGTTATCTCACAGCAAAGAAACCTCTTGCAAATTGCAATGCATATTGTCACAAATGTACTTTGCGATAAGGCAGTGAGAGTATTATACTCTGCATTAATGCTCCCGATATAACAAAAACCAGAAAAGGTTAATTGCATTAGCACATTACTGTTCATTAATTATTTCCGTCGTATTAGGCGAACATTCAAATAGGCACAACATTATTGACACTCTTTTGATTGGCGTGCATGTTTAAATATGCATACGTGCATAATATGTGCCTTAATTGATTGCTTAGTTTTAGGTTGTGAGACAACTAGAGGACATACTTTTATCACCAGACGTCAATCTAATTTGAAGTCCTAATATTATAAATGTATGAATAATCGCGAATAGCAATAAGACTTTCTTTCATTCTAACTTTATTGGGGGTGGTGTACTTGTACAGTCCTATATAGTATCAGGAACGTCGCTTAGTCATTTACGGGGGGGGGGGGGGGTGACTAAGATTTTGCGATGATTTTGCAATAAAAACCACCCCACTGGCAAATTTTCGTTTCGCCCTCCCCCCCCCCCCCCCTCCAAACATGCCAAAGATGGATTTTTTTTTGTTCGTTTTCATTTCCCCCTTGCCCCCCTCCTCTCTCTCTCTCTCTCTCTCTTTCTCTCTCTCTTTTCAATATTTGCTAAAAGCTCTTACGATTTGCCGAACGTGGAGTAGATTCTTAAGTAAATTATGCCACCAGTAGCGTTGTCTTTGGCCCTCGATTATGGGGGACATTTGCAGCAGTATCCTATGCCTAAACAAATTGCTTACAAGAACAAAGATTCTATCATGAAATGTGAACGAACAAAGAAGAATTGGGTACACCAACTTTTAATTACATTTTTGCATTTTCTTTTGCTCTCAACAGTTACGATTCGTTCCTGAATAATAATCATCCCCTGGAAACTCAGTGCCTTTTCCTCACCAGCAGAATCAGACAGTAATGATTTAACCCTTCTAGCGTTTTCCTAGCAAGAATCATGTCAGTCGGGAAGTCGGAATCGCTGTTGCGTCGAGACGCACGAGCCTTCTGCAACAAGAGTAACCAGCGAACGATCTGGGAGGCTCGACGTGACGAGCGTCGTACGAACCAGCAGCTCGAGCGAGAGCTCCGTCACATTGAGCGATCCAAGTCGTATCGTGAGCGCGAACTAGATCGCGATCAGGTTAAGTTCTTGAACAACTTCGTGGAGATTTTCCAGAGGCAGTGCGACATTGTCGCCCAGCGCAAGTCCCACGTCGTCGACGTCGATGTTGGCAACCGAGACGAGAATGAAGATGAGACGAGTCAATACGATACGTATGATGAGTATCTTGATGGTTGTCAAGACACCATGACCATCACAACCACCGATCAAGTGACGACGGATGCATCATCTGGTGTCCAGGACAAAAGCGAAGAGAATCCTGAGATCCTTGTGGTGGCGGAGATGAATCGACGAAAGCTACGGCTCCACAGGGACTCTCTCCTTCCAATCATATACTCACCATGTCCGTCTGAAGACTCGTCGCCCAAGTATTCGAGTCGGCCGAATTCACCGAGACCCCTTGTGATTAGTCCGTCCGAGGCACACTTCAACATGTCTGATCAGGGTTCAGAAGCGAAGAAGACAGACGAGAAGATGTCGTCTCAAAGGACAAGTCCGGATCAGGACTCTCCGAGAAGTGGCGCCAATCCGAGTCCCCCTCGAAATATCAAAGTAAACGTCTCTGCACCCGTGTACCGCAGACGACTTAGCCCTCTCAATCGGTTTAAAATCCCTGAATCTCATTTCAGAGCGGAGAGCCCCTCCAGCAAGAATTCCACGGTCTACGTCAACGATGTCCCAGATCTAGGTGGGTCCATCAGAGGCGAGCGTATCCACAGGCGCAGTCGGATGCCTCTTCCACCGACGTTCAAATCGAAGCTGAGATCGTCTAAAATGGGGCGCAAGAACCAGCTGGATTCGCAGAAGAAGCGCAGAGATTCCGGAGCCGAAGGGGGCGATGGGGCCCCAATGGATGAGATGGCGCTCAACACCAAGTTCATGTTGGAGTTCGAGGAGGCGAGCAGGAACGCGCTTGATCCTTACGCCAGCGGAGCCGATATCGAGTCGATCAGGAAGCAATTTCTCGTGAACACGCTGGCCAAGAAACTCAAGATCAGCGCTCTCCGCAGTGGACATTTTGCGGAGCTCGATGATATCCGCAAGAAGATCGAGAGAAGAAGAAAATGCGTGGAGGAGATATTAGAAGCGAAGAGAAAGGCAAGGATGATGGCTGCAGCAAAGGAAATGAAGGATAATGAGGAAGATGATAACGAATCGAATCTTGATCAGAACGAATAGTTTGCAGATTTTTCATTAATATATTTATACAATCTGTACTAATTAAGGGCGTCTTGCATAATGGCAGTTGCAAGTAAATGCAATTCCAAAGATCAAACTATAATAAGCGATTCATAAGCGATTGGCTTAAAGTCAATCTGCGTTTGATTTTTTTGAAGTTGCATTTAATTGTAAATATTTAAGACGACAGGTCCATAATCAGGCTAGAAAGAGAGTGTCATGGGGCCAGGGGCGAATCTAATGGGGGGGGGGGGGTGCTCTGGGTCCCTCCCCTGGCAAAAAAGTGGACACAAAAAATGCTGGTGATCTTCATTTCTTTCTTTTTTTGCTTGTCAGAGAAGTTTGGAGTAAGAAGACACACACACACACAAAAAAAAAAAAAACGCTGATGACCCTTCCCCCTTTTTTTTTTGCTTGTCACAAAAATTTCAGAAGATTGTGCCCCTTCCCTCACAAAAAAATCCTGGATCCGCCACTGCATAGGGCATAATGAAAAATGAAAGGTGACGAAAAGAACAATGAGTGATGGTCAGAGATAATAGAGTGAAATAGTGAAAAGAAGAGAGGAGGTACGTGATGATTGCATGATCGAAATCAGGGTTCCTATGATTTCTTAAGATACTGTATAGCTTTTTTGAAAGAAAATGAAAGTGATTAAATTATGAATGCTAAAAAAAGTCGTAATTTTAGAAAGCGATAGTGTTTTGAAAGGGATATGCTTCTTTTGTATTTCTAACACGATCGCAAAAACTTTCGAGCAATCAACTCGAGGGCAATTTCAATCGAAATCATGTTCGTATTACGTAATGTGTGATTGTAATGTTCGCACATTTCTGGGCAAGGCTCTTGAAATTGTCTTTAAAGGTTGATTTTGCCGAGGTCTTTGTGATGGTGTTTTCTTTGCTTTTACAGTGCGTTAAGTAAATATATGTTCCGGTTTTTCCCCCCATCATTTTCTTCATTTTTATATTAGAATCTAGTACAATGGAACCTCCTTGTAACAAACTCCTCGGGACCAATGAAGTTATATCGAAACCTTGTTATATCAGGGCCAAAAAAAAAACAACACATTACAACAGAATACAAAGAAGTGGGAACGGCAAAATCACCTTGTTATGAGAGTTTGTTATAACAGTGTTCTTTATAACGAGATTCCACTGTATCTTTGTTGCCATATGCAGTCATAATCACGGCGGCAGGGGACGGATTTGCCAAAAGCGGGTGGCGATGGGTAAAGTGAGACAGTGGGTAAAGTGAGACAATGTGGAGGAAATTGTGTATGTATGTTGTCGAGTTATATTTTCTTGATGGGACTCCATTCTTTTTTCGCAGGTCGATCGGGATACGAATTTGAATGAACTGCAAAATGAATATGTTTAGATATATTTCGCCAGTGTAATCCTACAAAGGATATGCAGTAATTAAAGGTTGTGACAATATTCATAATGAATTGCTTCCTCTAAATATGGTGGATGATGTAGTTACGTAACTGAAATTTTGATGACCTGAAATGTTTGTATTAATAAATTATTCGTTCTAAAATGTACATCTCCATTAGTAATGCCTCAAAAATATGTTTGCACCTATCAATGGTTGAATTAAATGTGTATGCATTAAATCCTTTTTTTTCAATTATTAAAAAAGGCATAGTAATTGCAGATTTCTATATACATATATCCATTCATAAGGGTTTAACCATTTTCAAGTGTATGTGCAAATGTCAGAAAACAACGTTTTTATCGTAACTTACTGTAACAATACTATACTTGATAAAAGATAAAGGTAAAAACAATTTTATTTGAGATCCTTATGTTTTTATTTGTTTGTTTGCAAGAAAGTGAAATTTATTATTCTTCAAAGGTTGTGTTTATTCCCTGATATGGACTATAAGAATTTGAAGAATGTTTATTTTTCAGAGCTGAAAATCTCTTTTATTTTATCCAATTTGTGTTTAAAAATATTGGCGGTGAGAATCACCTTGCCAAATATATAATTTTTTCATGTCTCAAACAATTCCGTCAGATACAGGGCCGCGGAGCGTTTTTGAAAGTGGGGGGGGGGGGGGTGGGGGGTGGGGGCTGATCTGATTTCACTCTTGACATTTTCGAGCCTTTTTTCCGAGATTTTTTTAAACGTGTCTACTCAAAAAAGTGGGGAGCCCCCCCCCCCCCCCGGTTCCGCGGCTCATGAGATACTTGAAATTCTATGCACCTTAAACCACCTAATGTATTGCGAATTTAAGACAATTTCTTTGATAAATATAATTAAGTTGATGAAAATATATAACATATCAGTTGTGTAAATAATCCTATATCAAAATATTTATATAATCACGTCATAATTGCATAATCATAGTCCGAGTTACCTGAAGTATGATACTTTGTAATTGTTATGCAGCTCCCCTGGAAGTGTAAGTCAACCCTCTCTGATGTTATCAATCTAGTTAAATAATTTCATCATTCGTCTGTTGAGAGCCAGAAAGGTGTTAGGATATCACTTAACACCCTTCTTGCTCTAAACAGATACTACAGTATAGATATTTATACTCTGTAAACTATGCAATGGAGACACTTGAAATAAAACTGCACTAACTACAACACTTCGTTTATCTTTTATGAATTTGTGCACATTTATAGGGGGTTGAAATAGAACGTCTCTACAACACTTCGTTTATCTTTACGAATTTGTGCACATTTATAGGGGGTTGAAAGGGAACGTCAAGTTGAAAGGAAACGTCACTACAACACTCTGTTAATCTTTATGAATTTGTGCACATTTATATGGGGTTGAAATAGAACGTCACTACAACACTTCGTTTATATTCATGGAGTTGTGCACATTTATAGGGGGTTGAAATAGAACGTCACTACAACACTTCGTTTATCTTTATAAATTTGTGCACATTTACTAGGGGTTTGAAATCCAACTTCACCACAACACTTTGTTTATCTTGATGAATTTGTGCACGTTTATAGAGGTTTGAAATAAAACGTCACTACAAGGATATCTTTATGAATTTGTGCACATTAATCGGGGGTTCTTATACTATTTGCACCAAGGTCCTTTCTTAAAACAAGTTGTGGCTGATCTAATCAATCAAATGATTAGAGGATTCCACAACTCTTCATGAGACAGGGACCCTGCTGAAAGGGGTCAAAATTGTTAGATAACAATAACGAACAGTGGCGTACCTGGACCTTGGCGTCAAGAGGGGCAAAACTTGCGAGGAAATGATGAGTGGAAACTGCTTGGAGGGAGATTTGTATTTTTTCTTCTATAATATTATAGTTCTATAATAAAGGGGAGGGGGGGCGCACAATGTATAGTTGTCTTTATTTTTTTCTTTTGGTCAAAAGTTGTCGGGGGGGGGCAGTCTGCCCCTTTGCCCCCCATTGGGTACGCTAGTGATAACGATAACATAATTATGCGCATGTAAAATATAACAATAACGATGACGATGAAAGTGGTCACACCTGACCGATGAAATCGGTGGGGTTCTGTCAATCATGGACACTGCTCGCATGATGCATCTGAACCAACTGCACCTCGAACGAGCAAAAACGATTGGCTTTCAGAAAATATCGTCGAGATCTGTCCTGGAAAAAATATCTGTGGCCGAGCGATTCCATCGAGACGATAGAATCGGCGATGGAGGCTCATTAGCATCAGCGAGGTCTGACCTACCACAACGATTTCCTTTTTCCAATCAATTTCCACATAAACAACGCTGGAGTGGTTTGGCAACGATTTAAAGGTATATATGTAGTTATCGTTAACCTTTTCAAACAAATGTGACCAGCCCTTTCATTCGGTTTATCTGCTGATGATGTTCACCAACAGTCTATCACAAGTAGGTTTGGGATTTTCCTCCATAATTCATGAGCATGAAAATGGGTTAAAGGGAAAGTCCACCCTTGTATTTAGTTGATTTTAAGAAAGACAGAAAATGAGAGAAACAGTTATCGATGATAATCATGAGTACACAACACACTAATATTTGCACACATATGAATGTTGCCAATTTGTCTTTGATCAGACTCTAAAATTTTATAACTTTCTAATCCTATAATGTTCATAATTTATCAAACTTTCAGCTATCATAAAGCAATGACTGATTTTATTTTTCTGCTCTTATTCAAACCATCTGGATATCACTGTGAGCTTTCCTCTTTGAGAGAATTTAAAACCAATGAAACTCTTTCCTGCCATTGCATAAACATACTCCCATACTCACCCACTTCACCAAATAAAACTTTCAATACTGTGAATGGTTTTTATTATTATTATTATTATTATTTACAGCTGTTTCACATGTTTTATTTCAGCCGTACAAAATACATGTTAAATTTACCGAGAATGATAGGCCTACAAGCTTAAATTACAGCGTTCTTTATCGCCATTTGATAATGTACCAAAGTTGCTCTGATGTTCCCGAGCTTAATACACCTTTTACCGAGAATGAAAGGCCTACAAGTGCACCGAGATTAGATTTGGATGGATAAAATGATGACTTTTACAGTCAAAAAGCCAGTTTCTTTGGTTTACATTTCATATATTGCAGTCGTTATGAACAATTACAGCATTCTTTATGGCTGTTTGATAATCTACCCGAGTCGCCTCTGATTACAATATTGATGCAAGCTTACTACATATGTACATAAGAAAGGGCAAGGAATATAAAGTCTAATGACTGAATTTCTGTCAACCCAACTTACACATTCAGCATTGTATAAAGAATGCACAAACATTGAGAATAAATCTGTTCAGTACTGTTTCTCATTCAAGAACACTTCATCCTAAGGACTACATCTAGATTAATTATTTGCTTCTTTTTAAAAAAAATAGATTTGTCTTCTTTTGCATATCAACTTATACATACATTATTAATGCAAAAATATACTATATACATTGAAGTACTACTGAAATATGGGCAAGTCCAAGGTATTTGGTCTTTTGATGTAACATATGTTACCAAGTACTGCGGAGTTTTGAACATAAATTCACATCAAAGGTGTAATGTTACTTCATATTTGGTCTGACTAAAGCTCTAGTAGCGCTATCAACTCACTACAATAATCAAAAATACCCAAAATCAGAGATGTGGAGGATAACGTATGCGACAAAATAACTTGGACATGCCCATATGAATATTACATTTTACATGTATCAGCTATTGGAATACCTATTTAAATTTTTAAAATGGCAGTGCCACATCTGTAACTATATTCTATGGCAATGTGTATTATTATACTTTGATCCGTATGTTTGGGGTTCCATTGAGTATATTACACATTCAAAACATCAGCTCAAAGCAGAGGGTCACATGTCATGAACTGGTCCACCAAAAAGAGGTGGTGCTGTTGCACCTTTTGATTTCATGCTGAAGTAATGTTGGAATTTTATCAAAACCACAAAAGCTATTCCAACAAATTGGGTATCATTTTGAAGGTCCAATGCCATGCCATTTGCCTGCAAATTTTCATTGAAGTAGGATATATATATAGAATTGGTGTTATAACATTAAGTTAGAAGACCAAGGATGGAGCCGAAAGCGGCGCCTTCTGTACAAAGTCAATAGCAAATTCACATTTTAATGCAATTTTTTGAAAAATATTTATATGTTTGTCAAAATTTGGCAAATGACTACAAATTTGGTATCAAAAAGCTTACATACTCAACTTTACTGTCTTGTGACCGAACAGTAAGGTTGGGTGAGCAAAAGTAGTGTAGAGTCTGATCGGTTAGTCACGGACGGACATTTGACAAATTTTGAAAGTTTGAAGGCCTGCAGAAAATAACTATTTAATTGAAGAGAGCTATTTTATGTTTATTGTGAAAGGCATCACTAAAGGAGTTGAAATTTGATAAAATTTGGTTGCCATGGCTGCCTACTAAAATCGTAATCCATAAAATATTCAATGTCATGGATGTACAAAATGCCTACTCTTAACTGATCAGGCTCTCTATCAAACTTAAATACAGTGTACCATGAATTTTAGTTCAAAAGTGGCACTGCAAGCGCTAGGTTTAAAAAAAAAAATGTTTGACACTTTTGATCATTAGTAACTTAAAAGTCATAACCTGTATCAGACTGAGGTTTTCACATTGTAAGGTTGGAGGTTACCAAAATTAATTGGAGTAAGTTTCATGATGTTTGTTTGAATAGTATTTTAAAGATAATGTTCTACATTTTGAATTAGTTTTTCACTTTTAGAAAAATCAAGGCCACAAAATTTGGGTGTATCAGTAATTAATTCAGAGCACAACAATTGTTATTGTGTATTGCAGCTGAAATATTCCAGAGAATATCTTTTAACCAAGAGTCATAATCATTAATGACACTGGACAGCACAAGCAGACACAAGCAGACACAAAAAATTTATACCAAAATGGTACAGCTATACCGAAACGGTATAGCTATACGATGAATTTTTGTGGATTTATGTGTCTGAACGCTGACTAATGAAACGTCGTATAACGAAACGTCGTATAACGAAACTGGGGTCGGAGCATCGTTTCAAACTAGAACTTGATAACGAATCACCTTTCCGTGTGTGTCTGAACGTATGGCGACCATAGAACGGTATAACTGGGCGGGGCTTAACATGAGCAAAAGGTGTCCTTACCAGGGGGCGGGGACTGGCAGCGACCATAACAACATGCGCTGTGGAAAACTGCGCATCTATACAATGTTTTTCTAATCGGTCGAGATATGTGTCTGAACGGTCCGTAGGCTATACAATGAAAATTTTATACGACGTTTCTTTATCGAGTTTCGGTATAAACGTTTTGTGTCTGAACAGGGGGAAGTTTGGTAGAATTGACAAGTGCGATGCACAATGGTATTGTTGTGCTCTGAATTAATAGACCTGTTCACAAATATATTAAAATTTTATGCATACTTTATAAAAAAAAAGGTTTTCTTGACTACCTGAAAGATTGTCAGAGGCTTGTCAGACATAGCAACAAGTAATGTATGCAAACTGAATTCCAAGTATTGTAGTTCATTCATTAATAACAGGTTAATGGAATACCTTGTTACTAGGTCCTAGGAAAGAAACATCCATAAATTTGAATAATTTTGTGAACAGGTCTGATAATCAGAACATTATTGTGAGAATATTGACAATGGAAATTTTTTAAAACTTACTCCAAGTAACTTGGTATACTCCAGCTTTACAATGTGGAAACCTCAGTTTGAGAAGAGTTATACCTATAGCTTTTGGGGTATAAGTCATCAAAAGTGTCTAAATGTTTTTCCTAGTCCAAAGTCGCTGGATAATTTTGATTTTCAAGGAGTTTTGGGAAAATATTATTTTGGGGGGTCAAAACTTGTCATATGGGTACAAATTTGGTACCAAATTAAAGCTATCTTACTCTTCTTTACTGTCTTATTATTGAAAAGTACATTTGGCTATGCATGCAATAACAAATGATGTAAAACTTCATAAAATGCCACTTGAAATTTTTCAAATTTTTATATAAAGTTTTTGTGATTTTTTTCATTATTATAAACCCTAGCTAATTATACACTGTCGTAAGGATCTGATTAAAATTTTAAAAGAATATAACAATTTTATTGCCATAGGAGGGCCTAAGAAAAAGTTCTGATGAAAACAAAGAGATAACAAAAAATATCAAAAATTTCATATTCAAGTCCATGTAACACTTATATTTTACACCTTATGTCAATTTTGAATGCATATTTATATTCCTTGTGTAACTTCCTATCAGGAAATGTATACTTTTTCTATCATAGGTTGTATACTTAAGGAGATATAGGTTTTTAAAGTTAAAAATGTGTCACAGAAGGTAAAATCACCTTGTAACGCAAAAGATGACCAACTCATGACACAAGACCAGAGATATATTACAAGTTTGTAGTCAAAGGTATAAAGTGTACCAACCACCTGAAAAAAGAATTTGTATACCACTAGAAAGTATAAAATTAACCTCAAAGAACTTTATCTGAAATTCTACAGGTCAACCGTTTAGGAGTATGAAGGAAATAAAGGATAACATGAAGGTGCTCGCGGGAACCGAACCTCCGAGTTGGGTTCCGCGCGAGCCCTTATCTTGGTGAGCGCGTACGGGTGTAGTAGTCTACTCACAAGTCGCTTTTATGCTTATAGAGAGTATAATTAAACTTGTAATATCTCTTTATAGAAGTGATATTCGAAGCCCATATTTGGAATATAGTAGAATGACATGGAACTTCTAACATACAGAGTAAAATATTTTTTGGTGATTGGTACCCTTTAAAGGGACCGAAAAGTCGCCAATCGTGGTGCTTTGGAGCTTGGCCCGGCTCGGGTAATATTCAGGAATCTCCGTACATCTTCGGTAAACGAGCACGCAATTGCAGTGATACGCATTCGACCGAGGAAAGACGAACTGAACAGCCCAACTGACCAACTACCCCACCCTCGACGGCAATTTTGTTCGCTGCTCCAAGATTGTTGTTATGTACGACCTTGCAATAGGGGCAAGCGAAAGAAATTGAACGTACATGTACATGGATATCGAGCGGTGGCTCCCTTTAAGTTTGCTCTTTTTGAAGGGCTGCAGTGGTGGCATCAATCATCCTTTCAAACCCATCACTTGAAGGAAAACCTGCGTGTCATAAAAGGAATAAAACGGTGGTAGCTATTTCCTCACAAATGACATGAGATAATGGATGGCTATTAATGAGGTATTCCTTTGGGGGTCCGCTCACTATTCGTAAGAAAAGCTATTCATAGAAAACCGCTATTCATAGAAAACCGCTATTCATAGAAAACCGCTATTCATTTAACACGCGTTATGAATAGTGATCCTTATGAGTAGTTATGAATAGTGGTCCTTATGAATGGATGTCCTTATGAATAGCGAGGTAATTTATCTATGGTTTGCTCGTTATTCAGAAGGACCGCTATTCGTACAAAACCGCTATATATTTAGTCATGCGTTATGGAAGGCGGTCCTTATGAATAGTGGTCCTTATGACTAGCGAGGTTACCCCTTCCTTTGTAATATGTTCATTAATAAAGAAGCTCACTGGCCAATATGCCACCCGTCTTTTTGGTTTGCTTCAGAAAGGCTCCTTCACAAATGATGCAATATACCACTGCATTTTTTAAGGTTAAAGGGAATCGGTATCTTTGTGGAGGCTTGATTTAATAAATTGTTGAATTTTGATATCTGTCTTGTATTTATGATGTTCAGAAGGATAAATAAAAAGCCAGGCAAAAAAAAGTTTTTCAATGTTATCATTAATATATCTATGACTGAACACTGCCATTTACGAAAGCGTACAGGGGTACGCTTTAGTGTAACACTGCAGTCCATGAGGGGAAATTACTATGGCATTTCCGGTCACTTATATATGTTTACTTTTGTGAGGCACATGATGAATTTGAAGTGCATTTTTTTTTTCCTGGGCTTCATTTTTACACCATATTACATACACAAATAGCATGTAGGGCCAGGCAGCTCAGATTTATCAAGCCTCTACAAAGTTACCAATTCACTTTAAAGAATTGAATTGCAAGCAGGGGTGACAAAATGAAAGGGCCCTAAGCGTATAGATACAGAAATGTTTTTTGAGACGGTTTTACAGTGCCATATGGTTAAGAAGCTTAAAAGATGGAATAATGAAGCAAGATTACTCCAAAATTAGACCTCAAATAATTGAATATTTATTCTAAAATTACTTATAAATGTGATTTCTTTTCTAAATAAATAGATATAAAAACATGACTAAGCTATAAGCTTCAACACACAAAATGTTGAATAACCACAATGACAACCACAATGTCAATTAAGGTCATACCTTTTGACAGAGGCAGTTTTCATCTGGTATCTCTATGATCTCCTGAAAATGATCTCTACCGGGTACCACCATCATCTCAACATCCAGACCAGTAGACGATAACAGCTACCAGGAAAGCAAAATGAAGCAAGATGTTACCATCCTATGTTACCATCTGAATACATGCACATATCATTAAGTGAATTAAATGATGACAATAATAATAATAATAATAAAAATGATAATAATAATAATGATAATAATAATAAATATAATAAATATAATAACAACACCAGCAACCAAAAAATTATATAATAATAATAATAATAATAATAATAATAATAATAATAATAGCAATGATATTGGTGATGATATCATACTTGAAAGGTTCAGATTATGTTTCATATTAGTAATGATGATCTACTGCTTTAGTTTTCATTTTATTGATATCATACTAAACAAAACCGAGTAATGAGAAATCAACAAAATAAGAATAACCTATAAGACACGATGCAGCATGTCCTAAATCTCTTTCCATTTCTTGATTTGAAATTATTCGTTTGATATGAGCATTTTTCTTTGTTAATTATGTTCTATTTGTAAACATATCCATTTTATGTTACTCTGTACCACGTTCGACAAGAACGGGTAACCTGAGTTCATTGTATTCCCTTTATTGATTAATAAAAGGTGATTTATAAAAAAAAAATCATGATAATAATGATAATAATAATGATGATGATAACAATAACACAATAATAATAGTGATAATAATAATAATAATAATAGCAATGATAATGATAATGATAATGATGATAATAATGATGATAATAATAATGATGATAACAATAACATTACAATAATAATGATGATACTACTACTACTACTACTACTACTACTACTACTACTACTACTACTACTACTACTACTACTACTACTACTACTACTACTACTACTACTACTACTACTACTACTACTACTACTACTACTACTACTACTACTACTACTACTACTACTACTACTACTACTACTACTACTACTACTACTACTACTACTACTACTACTACTACTACTACTACTACTACTACTACTACTACTACTACTACTACTACTACTACTACTACTACTACTACTACTACTACTACTACTACTACTACTACTACTACTACTACTACTACTACTACTACTACTACTACTACTACTACTACTAATTATAATAGTGGGTTCTTGCATATCGCACATGTTTGTCAGATTTGACACTTCTGGCACACTCCACTATTATTACCCCTGCCTTAGTATGGCTGCTATTATGGCACTCTAGCAATTTTAAGGAATCAATTCCTGCCTCACCTGGGTGGCAAGTGGCAAATGTAGGTTAATGTCTTGCCAAAGGACATTTGTGCCACACCGGGGCTCAAACCCAAGACCTTCGCACCTTCAGTCAAGTGTTCAAACTAATGGACTAAGACACCACTACAAGTTCATGTTACCATCACATGCCACGACTTTGTTAATGAATACATACATACAGTTATCACCCAGTGAAAATGAAATGTGGTCGTATCAAGAAAGGCACATAGGAAAATAAAATAAAATGAGGCACTTTTGAGTATCATCCACAGTAACGGAGCAATGTGAAAAAAATATTTTATGGCAGATCATAACCATCATAATTTATCACAAGCAGGAGTAATAAAAATTAATAATAATTAGGTCTTATTTGCCCAGGGTAGCCACATCAGTATTAATACTGCTCTTCCTGCAGGCCCTGCAATTATTATTACCCCAGCATTTTCAGGTACCATTTACACCTGCTATGAGAGGGACAAATGTAGGCGAAACACCTTGTCCAAGGATATAAGCATTAAGCACCGAGCAAGGATCGAACCCGGGACCTCTCGTATGAGAGTCAAGAGTCTTCACCAATATACCACAATGCTCCCACATAATAAAAATTTGCATTTGCATTTTGCATGAACACACATTCAACAAGTGCAAGAAGTGACCCCCAAAAATTATAATAAAACATGCATGTGAAGTGATTTAATTTTTCTGGTAGTTGTGTGTAAATGGTGAAAATGCATACCTTGCTGTAGTCTTGTGCCTGTTTGTGGAACACTGGTGGATCATACTCCGCAAGCAGGAGGTGAACTTTGACCTCCTTATTACACTTCGGGATAGAATCAACAAGAAGAAGAGGGCTCACAGAAGAGGCACTAGATCTGTAGAAATGATTAAAGAAAAGGTTGGGTTCTGGGAAAATGATTTGTCCCCTGAAAAGGATTGCTCTTCAAATGTCCTAATATTTGATATATAATGACTGACGAGAAGCGTTTGGGCCAAATGTGTGCTCAGTCTCATATACCCATTTCTGTGTCCATGGCATGTGCTTTTCAGCAGAATTGGGTCAATTTCTCATCATTATGATGATTCCAAAACTTCACAGTATACACTGATTCTTAGATAGACAAATCAACCTTTCCCAATTACTTTGAGACAGTTTCTTTCACAATGTCACGGCATGACCAGAGGTCTGTTTCACAAATTTCTTCATCAGTAACAGGTGTCACATTTCTATAACAAATTTGCCCTCAGCCAATTAAATGCAAGAATTTCAGTAGCTTATAATGGTTAATGTTTCTTGTCATTGACAACAAGTTTTATGAAACAGGGTCCCAGAACTCAACTGTATCTTTAAAGGTAATATTGAGTTCTGGGCCCTGTTTCATAAAACTTCTGATCAATAACAACTGCCAGATTTCAATGACAAATTTGCTCTCAGCCAATCAGATTCGAGGATTTCAATAGCTTATAACAATTATTATAACTTGTTACTGATAACAAGTTTTATGGAATGGGGCCCTGGTATTGGTAATGACAGAAAATAAATTGTCATAGAATTCAACAAAACTTATGCTGAATGTCTGAGAGACTGAGACTGCATACAGGGTTCCACACTAACTTTTCCCATTGGGGGTCCTGATTGAATTTTTTTTTTTTTTTTTTTTTTTTTTTTTGGGGGGGGGGGGGGGGGTCTTTATGCAGGAGTCTCATGAAACTTCTTTTGAAATTATGTTGGTCTGGACTCAGATTTTTGACACCCATGTATCCCGGGCACCCGTTAGTGTCAATGATACTGTGAACCCTCAGTATAAGGAACACTGTTTAAACAAACTCTCTTTATCAAAAGGTAAATTTGCTGGTCACAGTCATTAGTTTTCCTGTTTTTTTCACCCTGATGTAAAAAAATGTTAATATAACAAGGTAATATCCTTGGCTTCAAGGACTATGTTATCATGAGATTGCACTTTTCTGCCAAAGGGTTGTGGTAGAGAATGTACCAAATAACTGAGTGTTGTGTCAAAAAAGATAAAGAAATGGAGCTTCAGAGTAGTCCTCCCTACCGACTTGCATAATATGTGATTTCATATGAGTTGTGGACAGAAAGAGGAAAATATTATAGAGTAGAGATCTAAAATATCATTTGGAAATAAGCTCAACTAACCAGTTAAAATTCTACCCTCCTAACTTTCAAAACAGTAAAGGACTGCCATTTTTTATAAATGCTAGACATAAACACAAACAAAACAACATCTTAAAACAAAGCATGGACAAGCATATATTTACATTTCCATGTAAAACACATTATGATAAATACTTACTCTGTAAGTAGCAATGGTTCATTGATGCAAGTCTTTGCGATAGGTCGAACATCATAGATGCCAGAAATAGGGATAATACCTACAGTCAAAATAAAATGAAAAGTTAATATATTACTGTACTATTACATAATAAGCTTTATATTAGAAATTTAGGGGTATCATGAAACACGCATCTAAAAATGTGATTGTAAACAGAAGAATATGTACTGAAAAACAAAACAAATTAAAATGCATAAGTTTAAGAAAGATAATTCTGTTATGATCCTAGGCACATAATTTGAATGGGCAAGAGATGTTCCATATTTCTTAAAAAGCATTCTAAAATTACTATAAAAATTTCATGTAAATCTTACTGAATGTAAGCAAGTAAGTCAATGGGACATATATGACACTTTATTCATTCAACTTTCTACCCAACATTTAAGATTCAGAAACTTTTAATTCTTCCGATTACGTGAAAAAAAAAATACACATTTACTTTTCAAAACATTATTTTGCTAACAACTGTCTTTTTTTCACAGTTCATTCTAAGCCAAATTAATAAGCGATTTGACTGCTTTTACAACCGTGCCAAAGAGATAAATAGTAGCTTTAGGTAATGGAATAAAAATGAACAATTAACCCGTAGACTACAAGAACCAGGTGGCTCCTGTATTAACTCTTTAGAGACAATTGACCACATTTTGTGGTTTGGCTCAATAACTTTTGATTCAGAGCTCTAAAAAATATACCAGATACACGAGAAGAAAGAGCAAAAATTTTTGCACACACTATGTCCAGTTTTGTTGCGTGACCATACTGCATTTGATGCCAGGAATTAAAAAAAAACGAAACTAAGCTTTGAAATCCTTATAGTCTGGGAGCCTGTCCCGAAATAGTCACCCCATTTTACCCATAAGATTTGACCCCATAAAGTTACTTAGACCATCTGAGTCATTGACAAAAAGGTTGTCAGCCTGACCGTAGCCGCCGGGTTAAGCCCCCAGAGCCCCTAAAAGAGACCCCAAAGTCGGGTCGATTTCACCCCATCTCACCCATGCACCAAACTTTGTCAGTAGGGAGTAGTATGACTGGACATTACAAAACACAAAAAACTGACAAAAATTTCCGTCGGGATGGGGTGTCAGACAGCCCCTAAAAATTGGGGTAAATTTTTCCCCTTAAAGCCCAGAGACCAAATTTTGTCAGAAGGAAGAGCTATGGATGTACATTCCAAAAATATAAAAACTGACAAAATTGTCCATCGGGAAGGGGGTGTCAGATCCCCTGAAATGAAAACCCCAAAGTGCCCTTTGACAACTCTTTGCCCCCCAAAATGCTCTATATGGAAAGAAAAACCATTTTCTTACTTTCTGACTATGATAATTCAAAAGTGTTTTATTCAATTCACTTTAAATTTTCATAACATAATTTTGAGTATAATAATCTTCTTGAGGTGCAATTTGGTGTTAATTGGTATTTTGGTTAATAAGTTATTAAATTGTGAAAAATGTATTGCTTTCTCAAAAGTAGCCAAAAAATATTGTCAGGATTATGTAAACACAGCCATTGACCATCTGACAAGGCATAATAGAGCAGCTTGCGTGGTATCTGTGCAATTAACACATGAATAGTACATTTCAGCCTGGCAGTCACATACCACAGATACCTGAAAAGCTCTTGTATTATGCCTTGTAAAACAGGTGAAGATAGACAATGGGTGTGTTTACATAATCCTGACAATATTTTTTGGCTATTTTTGAGAAAGCAATACTTTTTTCACAATTTAATAACTTAAAGAGTACCTGAGGCCTGAAAAAATAATTTGTGTATAGTTAGCTTACACAAAAACAACCCCAGAAAACTTAACACGACATTCAACGGTGACAGCATACAGGAGATATTGATTTTTGAAAATAAAATACCCCCCAAAATTAATATAAATAAGACTTGAGCAAAGACTAATCGATCGATCACTATAGCTCACTTAACGATATATCGATTCAGGAACGTCTTCACTTTCAATTTGGGATTCGATAAATGTATTTTGCGACTTAGTTCTAATATATTTGTTGTTTCATTCGGTCTATAGATTCTTTGTAATTTATGCGCCAAACCAATTTTCTATTCGATTTAAACGTTTTATGTTGAATACTTGATTCATCTGTTGTTTTCTTTTGGGTTGTAGATTCTCCATAAATTACGCACCAACTGAATTTTCAGTTCGATAAAAACAGTTTGCGTTGTATACTTCATCCATTTAATGTCTTGTTTGGGTTGTATATTATGATTATCCATTAGTTACGCGCCAAATCAATTTTCAATTCGATTTAAAAAAAAAAAAAAAAGCAAAAAAAAAAAAAAAAAAAAAATTTGCTTTGTATACTTCATTGATTTCATATTTTATTTGGGTTGTAGGCCTATATTATCCCTAAGTTAAGTGCCAAATCAATTTTTGATTCGATAAATGTATTTTGCATCTTAGTTCTCATTTGTTTTTTGTTTCATTTGGTCTGTAGATTCTTTGTAATTTATTCGCCAAACCAATGTTATATTCGACATAAAAGGCGTGATTCGGGGGGGGGGGGGGGTGCGATCAATAATCGCCAGGACATGAACTCCATGCTCTTAAGCACACCTTATAGGAAAGCTGCAACTGAAAAGTTTGGAGATACCTTGCAGGAAGAAAGGAAAATGTCAAACAAAAGATTTGTTTGTTGTAGCGTGGCTTTAAATACTTCCTGGTTTTATTACTGCATCATTAGAAAGCAAAGAGAAAAAAAAACAACTTAGCTTTCAAAGAGAGAGCAAAGACCAGAAGGCATTGTGTCAAGTATCACTTTCAAGGTGGGTGAAAGAAAAGACATTCAATAATAGCCATTTAAAACGCTGCGGGTATAATTATGCGAAATTTCCATGAAATTGTAGTTCCTTGTTCTAATTGTAAGAAATACACAGTTATATTTTAATCTATTTTTTTCAATTAGATATCACGTAAAGTTCATGTAAATACCAATTTAATTATATTTGAACAACTGAAAGTGATTTTTTTTTCTTATAGTTAGAACATGGACCTACAGTTTCCTGGTTGAATGAAACACATGTAGAACTTTCATGGAAAAATGGCTTGGATTGCGTAATAATTATGGCAATTTTCCATGAATTTATGCTAATTATGCATATGCAAATTACCCAAAGTTGCTTTTTCGGCAACAACTTAGCTGAAACTGTTCGAAGACCACAATCACGGATCTATATAAAAAAAAAAAAAAAAAAAAAAACTGAAACGAAAAGAACTTTTCTAGGTTTTTAAAATGTAAAATCGACTATATACCAGCATAAAAAAAATCATAACAAATAGCACGGTAAAGACGGAATAAGTCGATGCGAGAAGCCTTTTCAGTGGCTTGAAACTACTTACTTACCTACCCATTAAAGCGTTAGAAATCATGACTTATATGAATTAAAACTTATGTTTTCATGAGAAGAGACCCTTAAGGAACGTAGGAACTAGTTTTTATTCAAATTGATAAACGGTTACTACGGACTTTAAAAAAATCTAGTTGGCATTAAACATGAAAAACTGGTGCATGAAGACAAAATGGAAGTCAAACTTCGGAAGCGTCTTTCTGGAAGAAATACTTTTCCAGAGCCCTACTATTCTCTAGTTTCAAAAGCCATTATCTCCACTAATACTCTCTCTCTAGAGTTGACCTCTATATCAAATTAACGCTTATTAAATGAAGAATAATAATCATTAATAAAGTTAAATTTGAAAAAATGCGACTTCTGTCTCATTTTGACGTGACGGGTCACATATTATCCATTAGTTACGCGCCAAATCAATTTCCAATTGATAAAAAACATTTTGCGTTGTATACTTCATTCATTTCATATTTTATTTGGATTGTATATTATTCCTAAGTTAAGCGCCAAATCAATTTTGGATTCGATATATGTATTTTACGTCTTAGTTCTAATTTATTTGTTGTTTCATTTGGTCAGTAGATTCTTTGTAATTTATGCGCCAAACCAATTTTATATTCGACATAATCGTTTTTTGTTGAATACTTGATTCATTTGTTGTTTTATTTGGGTTGTAGATTCTCCATAAATTATACGCGCCAAATCAATTTCCAGTTGATAAAAAAAAAAGATTTGCGTTGTACACTTCATTCATTTCATATTTTATTTGGGCTGTATATTATCTCTAAGTTAAGCGCCAAATCAATTTTTGATTCTTTAAAAACATTCTCCGTTGTATGACTTCATTCATTTGTTGTTCTATTTGGGTTGCAGATTATCCATAAGTTACGCACCAAATCAATTTCCAATTCGATAAAAACATTTTGCGTTGTATCCTTCATTCATTTGTTGTTTCATTGGGTTTGAATATTATCCGTAAGTTCCAGCCCAAATCAATTTTCGAATGTTTGTCATCCCCGGCGCTGCACATAGCAGACGACAAAGCGATAATGCGATCGCGATAATTCCATTATCGCGTCTTGGCGTTCGCCGAACGTGCACGCATTAAAAAAACGCACTCGCAAAGAAAACTGCTCGCGCGAAACTCAACTCCAGTTGAGTTCCGCGCATCGATCGTTTACGCTGTCCTTTATTTTCTTCAAACTCCTTAACCGCTAACCTGTAGAATGCCGGGTAAAGTTATTTGGGGTTAATTTTATGCATTCTAACTGTATACAAATTTTTTTTTTTGGCCTCAGAGACCCTTTAATAACCAAAAGGCCAATTAACACCAAATTGCACCTCAAGAAGATTATTATACTCAAAATTATGTTATGAAAATTTAAAGTGAATTGAATGAAATGCTTTTGAATTATCATAGTCAGAAGGTAAGAAAATGTTTTTTCTTTCCATATAGAGCATTTTTGGGGGCAAAGCGTTGTCAAAGGGCACTTTGGGGTTTTCATTTCAGGGGATCTGACACCCCCTTCCCGATGGACAATTTTGTCAGTTTTTATATTTTTGGAATGTACATCCATAGCTCTTCCTTCTGACAAAATTTGGTCTCTGGGCTTTAAGGGGAAAAATTTACCCCAATTTTTAGGGGCTGTCTGACACCCCATCCCGACAGAAATTGTTGTCAGTTTTTTGTGTTTTGTAATGTCCAGTCATACTACTCCCTACTGACAAAGTTTGGTGCATGGGTGAGATGGGGTGAAATCGACCCGACTTTGGGGTCCCTTTTGGGGGCTCTGGGGGCTTAACCCGGCGGCTACGGTCAGGCTGACAACCTTTTTGTCAATGACTTAGTTGGTCTAAGTAACTTTATGGGGTCAAATCTTATGGGTAAAATGGGGTGACTATTTCGGGACAGGCTCCTGGCCTATTAAATTGGCAACACATTGAAAGCTTCAAAATCATTGTCTTTTATCAAAATTGGCAATTTTTTCAACTTTTTGACAAAATTTCTAACAATGTATATTGTTTTCAAAGACATTACACCTTATTAGATCTGTGTAGCATACACACAAAAAAAAATATTGTTGCCAATTGAAGAACAAAATGTGATCAATTTAGCTCTGTAATAATTCCTGTCCTGAAAGGGTTAAGCCTATGAGAGTTCAAGAATTCAGTAGTCAACGGGTCAATCTAATGATGACACGATTTTTCTATTTTTCATCTACTGTAAAACGAGAAGCATTTGCGACATGAAACTTTCCCTAATTGTAAATGACAGTCATTTCCACAGCAAGAAACTTTCGCGATTTGCAAAAATGTAATGTTATGTCATTTATGATTCAACGATTTCACTGCCTGAAACTTCCGTGAATAATAGTAATAATAATAAATAACATTTATATTGCATTTAATACAATGTTTCTAAGCGCTGAAGTAGTATCTGAACCACTGGCGAAGTTTGTGGACATTAAATGCGCACAAAATTTTCTGGTTTTACAGTAATTATGACAATTTTTAAGGTAATTTCTATAGGATGAAGCAGTTGACACTAGGCATTCCATAAATCAGTGGAAAAACAAGGTTTAAACCAAAACTACAGCTCTCATATATTCCTAATACAGCAATATATGTGTTTGAAAATGGGTTCAATATATTCTGAATACATACATTCAAACACATTTATAAGGAAAGATATTTTAAATCTGTATGACACAATATGCCTATTCTTCAACTGTACTTGACAAGGTCCACCCATCTCACATTCCACTTCTATTTTAGTCTGCCCTTAATCTTTCTCTCTCTCCCTCTCTTTCTCTCCTTTCTACCAATGTCCCTTATATCTTCTCTCTTGCTTCATTCTATCTATTATATTTATTTGCAATTTTAAAGTCATTTTATCAATTTCGCTTTTTTAAAATTTGAATTATTAAAGTGCTTCTCCTTTGGTTATCTGCTATAGTTATTTATAATGCTTATTATTCTCACAATTAGTTTTATTGCTGATTTATATTTGATTATATTTGATTATTAGCATGATTGATTCTCATTATTTACATTTCTATGTATTACCTTTTTATATCTGTTCAGGACCAGACTGTAAAACAGATTTTGTACCTATATCTGATTCTTGTTATCCTGATTAAATATATTTCAATTAAAAAAAAAAAAATAAATAAATACCATCCACACATGAATATCATTTTCTACATGTGCTTTTTAAGATCACCTTTGACAATGTTTTTGCTACTCCCTAGAAGGCTTGACCAGTCTACAGACAGCATCATGGCTGCTAGATGTCCACCAGCAGAATGACCGGAGATGAAAAGCCCTCTATGAATGGTGAAGAGAAAAAGATAAAAAATGAATTCAAAACCAGAGATTTGTTTTTTGGCGTTTTACTGATTTTTTTTTTAAAGTCACCATTTAGGGTTCAAGGTTCAGGAAACATTTTCATAATAAGCAATACTCACGACCTGGAGGTGACATCTTTTAGTGATGCTTTTGGTCTACAATGCTGGTAAATTAGACATGTACATGTATGATCAGAAAGGGCTAAATTACAGAAAATTTTGAATCCACTTTAACCCTTTCCAGACAATTGACCACATTTTGCGGTTTGGCTCATAACTTTTGATGCAGAGCTCTAAAAATATACCAGATGCATGAGTAGAAAGAGCAAAAATTTCTGCACAAACTATGTCCATTTTGGTTGCATGACCATATTACGTTTGAGGCCAGGAATTTTTTAACCAGAATAAGCTTTGACATCATTAAATTGGCAACATATTGAGAGGTTCAAAATCATTGTTTTTTTTTATAAAAAATTGGCAATTCTTTTAAACCTTTCAACAAATAACCATGTGTATTGTTTTCTTATTACAACCATGTAGCACTGAAAGAAAAATATTATTGCTGCCAATTTGTAGAACAAACTGTGATGAATTTAGCTCTTAAATAATTCCTGTCCTGAAAGGGTTTAATAATATGTATCATTTTACCTTGATTCTGGAAATCTTTTGGCCACAAAAACCACTGCCTTCTTCACCTGTTCCACCATGTCATGCAAAGTACCTGCCGATACAAGAAGTATACTGTAAAACCACAAACATCTGTGACATGAAACTTTCGCGAAAAGTAAACGACAGCCTTTTTCACAGCAAGAAATATACTGAATTTTAATAACGTATAATATTCTTTATTCCAAAGTAATCAATTCATGAACAGTGTAAAAAAACAACAACGCAGTATCCGAAGGGAATTCAATAGTTTCCCTGCCTGTTCCCATTACATTTTATTAACCCTTTCAAGACAATTGACCACATTTTGTGGTTTTGCTCAATAACTTTTGATTTAGAGCTCTAAAAAATATACCAGGGCCCCGTTGCATAAAACTTACCATTAACGGTAACTCTGCTATCAATGGTAACTACAATGGTAACATCACTCAACAGCCATTCAAAATTAAGGTTTCCATGGGAGTTACCATTGATGGCAAAGTTACCGTTATTGTTAAGTTTTATGCAACGGGGCCCAGATGCAAGAGTTGAAAGAGCAAAAATTTCTGCACACACTACAGCCATTTCTATTGCAAAGACCATATTGTGTTTGATGCCAGGAAGTTTAGAAATGAGAGTCGGCTTTAAAATCCCTAAGTTGGCAACGCGATGAGAGGTTCAAAATCATTGAGTTTTATCAAAATTTGCAATTTTCTTAACTTTTCAACAAAATTTGTAAACAAGTATATGTTTTCAAAGACCTTACATTTTATTGGAACCATGTAGCACTGAAAGAAAACTATTACTGTTTCCAGTTTGAAGAACAAAATGTAATCAATTCACCCTTTAAATAATTCCTGTCCTGAAAGGGATAAGTGCATCAAACAAAGTTCCAAATACCTCCTAGTACGTAAAATTCAGGACTCAACCTCTGCCTTTAGCCTTGGTAAAATATATATGTACTTGGGACATTCATGATATATAAATATATATATATATATACATGTATATATATATATTTCACTGGATATCGTTTTTCAGAGACACAGGACAATGCGGTTTATTCCATATATATTTCACGGGATACCGCTTTTCGGAGACACACGACAATGCGGTTTATTCATAATAGCGCCACGTAAAGGCAACACAACCTACGTAAGGGAGACACGAGTACAAAGAAAAAATACAAAGAGTGTCTCCCTATTACACCAGTTTTGGGTTTATATATAGACTTTTAAAAAATTTTTTTATTATACTGAACTATATGTACATGCAGAGAAGGCACATAGTATTGGACTGTAGCAATCACTGTCCAAATTGGCAACACTGAAATAAAAGAAAATTTAGTCACACTTACACTCTGGTGCAAGAGAATATCCCACAGTGACCAAGACAGTGCCATTCTTGATGAGAGGAGCTCCCAATAGACAGTTGTTATCCTTACTGCCAGAAATGTAGAAACACAAAACAAACAGACGATTAAGGTTACGTTCAGACCTGGTAAAAGTAAAAAAATAATTGTGGGCACTCTCACATCTTCATTTATGTGTAGAGTAGCAATGCATCATGAGGAGATAGCTCGTGAATGCTTATTATACTTCAAATCTCACAACATATATTTTTTTTTTTGAAAGGCAATCAGAACACCTGGTCCCACATGTGCATACATGTACCTGTATTTGTCCTATTCAATATATAACTTTCAGTTAAACACACATTTCAATGATGACTTGCGACTGTTCTGGAATGTGTAAAATTACCATATGCTGTCCTCAATTCTTTGCAAACAATACAGAAAATAATATTTCACCTTAATTCCTTTGCTTGCCAGTAGCCTCCATGGAGAAACATAAACACAGGTGCATCTGAAGAAGAAAAAAAATCAATATTGCAGTTTCTGTTCAGTAAAAATATTCTACTTAAAGAGAAGTTTTAGTTCTGGGAAAGGTGATAAATAATTTGTGTGCTTTCTCAATCCTTTTATGTGAGTTTGAAAGAACATCATAGCAGACATGTCCCCTGAAAAGGTGAAAAATAATTTGGGAGCTTTCTCATTCCTTTGATGTCAGTTTGGAAGAACATCATAGTACAAATGTCCCCTGAAAAGGATTGCTCTTTGAATGCCCTTATATCTGAAATATGATGAGAAATAGCTGAAATGTTTGGGCCGAACATTCAGGGCACATACGTGTATGCAGTCACATATACCCATTTTTGTGTGCAGTGCACAGCGTTGCCAGGTTCAAAATGTTAAATTATTGTATTCGAGACTCAAAATTATCATTTTTTAGAGAAAATTATTGTACATATAGCTGACTCTGTATCTTACAGGAAAATGAGGAAGTACCAACTGTAGACCTATATCCATATGAAACAAAACAATGTTCGAGCTGAAGGCAAGATACGATCCCGCAAAATTCACGATCAGCAAACCGTGCGATATTTAAGCTCTGCACTTCAGTGAGTCGTACTCGACGTATGGCATGAAAGAAAAAAATGTACGCTTCCTACATATATGTGTTTGGAAATGTATAGGGCCTACTAGTACGCCTATCTTCTTAATTTGCAAAATGTAAAATTATTGTACATTTGACCTTTTTTCGAATTACTGATCGTTCATCGTACAGAGGGCCAGATTATCGTAAAAATACGACAATTATCGTACACCTGGCTACACTGGCATGTCCTTTTCAGCGAGATTGAGTCAATTTCTTATCATTTCAATGATTTCAAAAACCTCACAGTATACACCCATTCTAATGTAGACATGATCAACCTTTCCCAATTACTTTGAGACAGTTTCTTTCACAAGGTACGTAATCCCATGACCAGAACTCAATTGTAAATCAGCATCATTTTCTGGAGGTGTTACATCTAATAACATGCATATATCATCTTGTATTTTGGTTTCCACTCAATTGTCTGTCAATTATCAAGCTTACTTTAACTATTTCAATTAAATCTAATTACTTTCATGAGCAATTGTGTATTATGGCACTAAACCTTTGAGGTGTTTTTTTTTTTGCTTGTAAGAGAAGTCTGGACCCCATAAAATCTGACATCCCCCCCCCCCCCACTGAGTGGCTTTTGGAGGGATGGGGGAAAAAAAGATTTTCCCGCCAGCCCCCCCCCCCCCCCCCCCCCCCCCCCCCCCCCCCCAGCGACTTTTGGAGGGCTGACGAGAAGAAAGAAAGATCTACCTTTTAGAACTGATACCCTTTTTTGCTTGTTAGAGAATAATGGAGGAAAACTGGACCCCATAAAATGTGTTCCCCCCCCCTGGTAAGAAAAAAAAATATGAATCTCCCTCCAAGCAGTTCCCCTAAATTGACAGCCCTGCATTTAGATTTGCCTTCCCCCTTTAACAAAATCCTGAATACGCCACTGCATATTGTATGTACAGACTTAAATTGTAATCAATCTGTGCCTCTCATTACAGAACAATGACACACAATGGGAAAAAGCACATTGTCACACAATGGGAAAAAGCACATTGACACACAATGGGAAAAAGCACATTGACACACAATGGGAAAAAGCACATTGACACACAATGGGAAAAAGCACATTGACACACAATGGGAAAAAGCACAATTTAAAGGAGGAAGATTGGTAGAGGTACATGTATGTAATAGAAATGTACATACGCTAGCACAGATAATCTAGATGAAATTTTATTTCTATTATCTGTAGATTTTCTGTTACTTTCCCAACTTACTTTTGAAAACATTTAATTTACGGTATGAAATATTTGAAACAGACACAGAAACAAAGCTTGATGCTCTTGTACGTTTGCTATTTCAAATACTTGTGCATTTACCTTTATCAGCTGCTTTTGGTGAAAATATATCTACTTTCTCTCTTTCTTCCGTTCCATATGGTAAGTTCAGCTGTGATTGAAAAGTGTCCTCTGCTAAAAACTTTGCTGATTCTGTGTATAAACACAGTAGACAAAAATAAGAATAAACAAGGGAATGAGTAAATTATGCAATGCATAATATACAGTGTGTCCCAGAAAAAACGAAACCGAGATGTATCGATGAATTATTATATTTTGATCATAATTATGATCAATAATCAATACATATTTTTAAAGCTTAGACCCTCTTCTTTCATCAGGTACTACTTATATGACACATGCTTCACGCATGAGTGAATGAGAACAATATGAAGCAGGGCTTCCAAAAAGTCCACTGCACAACGATACCTCGGATTCCAAGTAATATATTAGAAAACATTTTTATCATTGCAATATGAAATTAATACTCCTTAATAGATAATTTTCTTCTCTTTAATATGATACCTCAGTGGATAAAAATGAGCCAGGAATGAGTAAGTTCTGTTTGTTTAAAGTGATGCTTGCATTTCCATGATTTATTAAATGAATTCGTTTGTACTCGCTGCCTGCCGTAGCAGAGAACAAAGAAGACAAAAGACTGCATGCGTGGTTGATCGTCAAAAAAAAAAATGGAGTGGTCAGTATAAAACGTCACCAAAATGATAAACGCTCATTGATCATGAAGAAGGTCTTCATAGACAGTTTGACCATGCAGTTAACTACGGATCAGCGAGTGTTTCTAATAACAGAATGGGGACGTTCTGGGAGCCTTCAGCAAGTTGCCGAGGCCTTCCATCTACGTTTCCCTGATCGCGAGGTTCCAGCTAAATCAACCATCTGGCGGAACATCAGGAAGTATCAAGAAGAGGGTATGAGCCTTAATTTGAACAAAGGCCGATCAGGACATAGGAAAACAGTGAGGTCTCCCGCCAACGTCGACAACGTCCGACGCATGCTAGAAGCAAACCCAAGGGTGTCTGCCAGGAGGAACGGCATGGGGATAACCAAGTCCTCATTCCAACGCATCACCAAGAACGATATCCGCTGGTATCCATACCGGATGATGTGTCGTCATCAACTTCTGCCCGCAGACCTGCCAAGAAGACTCCGATACAGTGAATGGCTGCTAGAACGAGGCCCGCGTTTCATTACAGACATCGTGATAGGGGACGAGGCATCATTCTTTATGGACGGCCGGGTGAATAGCCAGAATGTGCGCCAGTATGCTCCTATCCATGAACCGCCACCATTCCATTTCGATCGCAACATCGCACGGGAAAAGGTTTCCCTCTGGATGGGAATGTGTGGGAATGGCGCTTTGATTGGTCCGATTTTCTTCGATGGCAATTTAGATGGAGACGGCTACTTGCGAATCCTGAATGACGAGATCGTACCGCAGTTAGATGCTCTCTTCCAGCGCCAAGTTGATGGAAGTTTCGCAAGGATTTGGTGGATTCAAGATGGAGCCCCAGCTCATCGCAGGGTCATTGTCAGGGATAGGCTTGCAGAGCTATTCCACGAAAGGGTAGTAGCAATACATCATCCAGTCGAGTGGCCTCCAAGATCGCCGGACTTAACGCCATGCGACTTCTTCTTGTGGGGCTACCTGAAGAGCAAGGTGTTCGCAAGCCCACCGCGTGACCTGGGAGATCTTCAGAGGAGAATCATTGCTGAAGTTGAGTCTCTACGGCATCAGCCTGGTGTGATACGTCGAGCCATGAGAGCCATGGAATCCCGTGCAGGATCATGCGCAGAGAGAAACGGTGGTCACGTTGAAGGACACTGAACTTGACGAAGCAGTAGGAAGGACTTATTTACGAACAAGATACGTAAATGATGATAATAAAAAGAACGAAAATAAACTAAAGTCAAATGCATTTGTGTTTTTCTTCTTACTTATTTACATCTAAAGTGTTTGGTTTGCTGGTTTGCTGAGTGTGTGTAAGAGTGACATGTCTGGTTGAATTTATGAATGGCATTCATGGAAAATAAAGTTATTTTGTACTGAGAGTGTTGACAGGTATGCCGAGTTTTTGACTTATTAATTAGATAAACAAACAGCCATAACATCAACACACACACACACACACACACACACACCTACAAATATACGGAGGGAGAGAATGGAAGTGTACATGAGGGATGAAGAGTTTTTAGTGTTCCGAGTGGTGTAGGGGATGGAAGTGGAAATGAGTGAGGGAGGGATAGGTTTGATCATGCAAGTTAAACGATTATGCAGTGGTGTTTGCTTAAATCTAACTAAAGATCATTAGACCATACACAAACATCCTCTCTCTCTCTCTAACACACATCCACACACGCACAACCACACCCACACACACACACTCCACACATAAAGTGGGAGAGGGAAAGAGAGGGGGAACTTGAGGGAGTGTAGGGTTTGAGGTTCCGGGAGAGATTGGGGGGGGGGGGGTGGTGGTAATAATAGGCAATGAGGATGAGGAGGGTGGGATAGTATTGGTTTCTACTTGAAAGCTTTTAGACCATCCATGACTTTCTCCGCATCCATTCATGCGGAAAACCGATGCGGAGTTATGGAACAAAGGATTTTTAAAAATCATCGAAATGCAATCAATATTTCAATTCAAGTTATCTCTGTCATCCGTTGGTCATTTTTCAAGATTAAGGTGTCAAACGAAAGGGCGGAAAATGAATTTTTTAGACATGTGATTATCTTTTTAAAATTCAAACATCGTTGGCCAAATGAATTTTTGACATCCCAACTTCACATTGTTATTATTCACTCATGCGTGAAATATGTATCATATGAGTGGTATCGCAGGAAAGAAGAGACTCTAAGCTTTACAAATATGTGCCACTTATTAATCATAATTGTGATTAAGATATGATTATACATCGATCAATCTCGGTTTCGTTTTTTCTGGGACACACTGTATATCCCGCCGCAAATGTAGATCTGTGGAATGGCGTTGATTTTTGTAATTTCTGATAGATCCATCTACATAAATATGAGAAATGAATTAGTTGATTTTGAATAAATTTGCATAAATTTGGATAATTAATGAATTTCAAAATTCTGTGTAGGTGTTTGGAAGCCTCCACCAAGCCCTATCAGATAAATCAAATTAATCAAATTCCGCTGCGAAATAGAGAAGTAGCATTTTTCATTGATTTTGAATAAATTTGCATAATGAATGAATTTCAATATTATATGTAGAAGTTTAGTTTGGAAGCCCCCATCAAGCCCTATCAAATAAAACAAACCAAATCTAAATCTGCTGCGAAATATAGAAGCAGCATTTTTCATTGTTTTTGAATAAATTTGCATAAATTTGCATAATGAATGAATTTCAAAATTCTGTGTAGAACTTTAGTTTGGAAGCCCCCACCAAGCCCTATCAGATAAAACAAACAGAATCAAAATCTGCTGCGAAATACAGAAGTTGCATTTTTCATTGATTTTGAATACATTTGCATAATGAATGAATTTCAAAATTCTGTGTAGAAGTTTAAATTGGAAGCCCCAACCATGCCCTATCAGATAAAACAAACAGAATCGAAATCTGCTGCGAAATACAGGAGAAGTTGCCTTTTTTCATTAATTTTGAATACATTTGCATAAATTTGCATAATGAAATTTTTAAAATCTGTAGTTTAGTTTGGAAGCGCCCACCACGCCCTATCTATATATGTACATAGAAAACATCAAAAATAACAACAGAATCTGAATCACAGTATAAAGATTTACATGATATAGCACCAGCCAATGCCTGGGGATCACCTAAAATTATGAGGTAAGGTAAACATAGACATACATGTAAGGGGAATTAAAAATTAAATTTAAAAAGATACACAATGGAGGTACTCTCCACCGTTAATTTATTTATTTCAATTTATTGAAAGAGAAAGAAGATAGAGAGAGAGAAGAGGAAGGGGTGAGAGAAAGAAAGTAAGAGAGGAGGGATAGAAAGAAAGAAAAAGAAAGAAAAGGAGAAGAAAAGAAAAGGAGAAGGAAAGAAGGGGAGGAGAGAAATAGAGAAGTAGCATTTTCATTGTTTTTGAATAAATTTGCATAAAATTGCATAATAAATGAATTTCAAAATTCTGTGTAGAAGTTTAGTTTGGAAACCCCCACCAAACCCTATCAGATAAAACAAACAGCATCAAAATCTGCTGTGAAATAGAGAAGTAGCATTAAAATTTTTTTTTTTTTCTTATTTGGTTTATTCCCCTACACGCATATCCTACACAGGGCGCACCTCTCCACTAATCGATTGCAAAATAGAGAAGTAGCATATTTCATTGTTTTTGAATAAATTTGCATAAATTTGCATTATGAATGAATTTTAAAAATCTGTGTAGAAATCAAGTTTGGAAGCCCCCACCAAGCCCTATCAGATAAAACAAACAGAATCAAAATTTGCTGCGAAATAGAGAATTTTTTTTTTTTTTTTTTTTTTTTTAAATTTAGTTTATTCCCCTACGCTGCTCTTTCTCTACATGCATATCCCACACAGGGCGCAACTTCCACTAATCGCGCAATCCCCAAAATTTCACCAGGAGGGTGGAATTGCAAAGGACTCTTATTGTTCGAATTGTGCGATACAGAGACAAAAAAAATTTCGGTGCAAATTTCATTACGTTTCTCTGAATACTTTTCTGTAAATATTGCTCTGAATATTTAATTATATATTTCACTTTTTGAAAAAGCAAGGTCACAAATCAGTAATTAATTCAGAGCACAAAAATTGCCATTGTGTGTTGCAGTTGAAATTCCAGAACACCTTTTTAACCCAAAGTCATGAATCATTAATGACACTAACTGTAAAAGGTTGGGAGAAACAACAGCTGCAACACACAATGGAAATTGTTGTGTTCTGAATTAATTACTGATACACACAGATTTTGTTGCCTTGATTTTTCTAAAAGTTAAAAATCTAATTAAATATTCATAGCAATATTTTAAGAAAGTATTCAGAGAAATATGATGAAACTTGCTCCCAAACGATATTACATCCTTCAACTTTACAATGTAAAAACCTCAGTCTGATACAATGCGTAATTTTGGGGTTATTAACAATCAAAAGTGTCCAAAGTTTTTTTTAACACCTAGTAGTAGTGGAGAGTTGCGCTCTGCATGGGATATGAGTGTTAAGAATGAGCAGGGTAGGGGAATAAACCAAATAAAAAAACAGATACATGTAGAATCTAGACTAGGAATTGTCCACAGATACGCCATTCGTTGACTAAGTCCACTGCAAACATGGAAAATGGCGGCCCCCATGCATGTGCAGCAGACGACGAGCGAAAGACGTGTTTGGGGGATCATCATTCTTTATAAAATGGGTTCAAGAATAGAGCCAATCAGAGGCGCTGAAATATGTCCTGTGTTGTAGTCAAGGCCCAAACTGTCAAGGCCAAGGCCAAAGCCAAGGCATTGACTAGCAAGGCTAAGGCCAAGGCCAAGGCTTTGACCCTCAAGGCCAAGGCATTAATAAATAAACGACAGGGAAATGGAATTTACATATGGACAGTGGCTGAGATGTATTCCGCAATTCTATTCATCAGGAGGGGGGGGGGGGGGGGGAGTAGGGATGGCCTATTTTTATATCCCGTCCCCTGATGAAAAAAAATCCTGCATATTTACGCCACTGAGGTTCACATCCAAAATAAGAAGTAGACACTGCCTTCAAGAATCAAATGACAGCAGAGGTGGCTGAACATTTTTCAGGAGGGGGGGGGGGGGGTCATTTCAAAAAACGCACCTTTTTGGAAAAGGGGCTCCTATAAAGACCTGGTGGAAAAAAATATATTACTTTTCATAACCCCCTTTCATGGCCTACTGTTTGTATTGTTTGTAAGTGAGCTAACTAATAGAAAGTGACTTCCTTTTTTTTTGTAGTGCTCTTGCCTCAAATCTCAGGACTTTACCTTTAACAAAACTTGATTTAGAGTTTGTATTTGGTTAATAAGTCATGTAAGGTACGGTATTTCATAATGGTTTTAACAGAAGATATTGCACTGCTTTCAAACCCACAATGTCCTTTTTCTCCAGTTGATTTTCCTGTTAAGCCAAATTCACAATTTAAGGCCTCTTGCCTAGATAGTAAATGTGAGGTCTCATTTAAGGTTGCATAGCAACTAATGCTCTAGAGGTGTATCTTGGGATTATGGTGCTCAAAGCAAACACTGAACCCCCCCCCCCCCCCAACAAAAAAAAAAAAAAAAAAAAAAAGAAAAAAAGATATAAGTAACTTTACAAGCCAGGGAGCAAAGCAACCGAGTAGTAGATATTTTGCATTTTTAATTCCTCAAAAAATAAAATTTCTATGCACTTTACCCAAGAAAATTCACAAAGAAGCACTACAGTCAAGCGGTACAGAGTTTCGTTCGAACCGAATTTTAAACATTGATGAACGGTTTTCTCAAATGGGGGGCCAAATTCATGGAAATACAGGAGAAATCTGGTCAAGGAATTTTGATAAGGCAAACAAAAGTTCAGATTTCTTTCAAATGTTGACCCTTTGCAAGTGCTATTTCAGATTTATCATGTATTAGGGACTGCGCTTAAAGGGAAATCCAACCTTTATAGCAAGTTGCTTTGAAAGAAAGAGGAAAAATCAGAGAAGCAGATTGGTGAAAGTTTGAACGAAATCAGACAAGCAATAAGAAAGTTATGAATTTTTGAAAGTTGTAATAACTATACATATAGGAATTTCAAATTGGCCGAATAGGTATGTCACTGTGATGTAGCTGTGGACAACTCCCCCATTTGCTCCAACACACAAAATGACTAAAATATCACTTTTTTCAAAATGTATTGCTCAGTAGGATCTTTTTCTTTCATGAGGATCTCTAACTATATGCTATACATGTATATCCAATATATTTTGAGTACTGCCCCGAGGGTAAAAGTGCCTCAAAGAAAACAGCAAATTAATATTTTTGTGTACGACAAATGGGAGAGTTGTCCACAAAAATGTCACAATCGAATCACCAAATTGCCAATTTGAGATTCGCATAGATGTAGTGATCTCATTTTTCAAACATCCATAACCGTCTTATTCCTTGTCAAATTTCTTTCAAACTTTCACCATCCTGTTTTTATTTTTCAGCTTTCACACAAATCATCTCATTACCAAGGTTAGATTGCCCTTTAATATGTCATAAAGGAAAGCAAATGGCGGCCTCCTTGACTGTGCAATTTTTCGCATTTTGATGGGGTTTGAAACCATTTTTGGACTTTATATTCAATATTGTTGACCTGTTTTATAAAACATAATGCATGTTTTGTGGCTCGAGCATTTAGTGAATATGCACTGCACTCAGTTAAGTATTATGAGACAGATAATGAACTTGACAAGTCTCGTTCATTATCCCGTTGTGACTTAACACTCATGCAGTGCACATTCACTAATGCACTCACAAACATGCATTATTTGTATAACTTTCTTCATAGCTGTCCAATTTTGGTAAATTTGGTATCAAATTAATCAGCAAGTTATGCTTCTTTTTTTTGTAATCATTTCTTTATTTCAAAGAAAAGTGAAGTATGCACATTTACATCATACAAAAAAAAAAAGAAGTAACAGGAACCAGGTCCATGAACCTATTCGGGTTCATGGCAGGTTATATATAAAGTATCATGGTATTTACAAAAAAGACAAACAAACAAACTAACAAACAAAAGACAAACATGAACATGCAGTAATTGAAAAGAAATGTTATGATAACATGTTGTCATTTTCATATTGAAAGACAACATAATGTAACGACAATATGGCAATGGTAATATATACTGTATATACCGTATTAATATAATAACAAAATTGTGTGATAAAAGATGTAATGGGAAGAAATGTTATAACATGTTGTGATTTTGATATTTAATGACAACATATTATAATGTAACGACAATATGTCAATGGTAATATACACTGTTTATACCGTATTAATAAAAATAGGAAAATTGTGTGAGAAAAGGTATTATAGTATATTGATATTCTTGAACAGATATGAACGTGGGTATGGGTGGTACATTTAGTCTGGTGACTCCCTCCCCCCCCCCCCCTCTATAACTTTATGTATTTTACTTTTTCCCAATATTGATCCTTCCTACTGTAGAAAATAACAAAAGATGAAAGAAGAGCACACTTGCTAATGTCATTAATCAGTACCCTGTGTCTGACATCGCATTTACACATATTAACAACAGTTTTGAGTTTAGCTTTGTTTTCTTTATCAACGTGACCTCTCACCCCAATCTCGATTGCTTCAAAGAAGACGGAGTATTCTGTTTCTTCCAAGTCTAATATCAACAGAAAAAATTAAGGTTGGATTTCCCTTTGAAGAAACAGATCAATGAAAGTTTGAGCAAATAGTCTGGTTCACTATGTAAGAAAATGGGCTTTCGTTCAAAATTTTTGGAGATTAGCAAAACTATACATTTTATAATCGTTAGAACATGGGAAATTCAAAAATTGATGTTGGCATTTGCACAAATCACCGGCATAGCGGCCATTTTGGATTTTCAAAATGGCCGCTATGTGTAACTCGTATTGAACAAATTTGAAGATATTTTTAAAACAGAACCCCATCTTACCATGTATTTATCATCATATTAAAGGGAATTAAATTTTCTACAACATGATACCACATTTAATGGGTTTGGTGATGATTAGCGATAAATTCTTGGCCAAGAATGTGATTGTTTACATAATTTTTTACATATATGAATTTCTTCAAAATATGTACTTCTCATTATTTCAAAGGTTATTTTCACTACTTAGTTCAAACTTTTCAGAAAACTTTCCATATATACGGTTAATATCATATAAAAATTACAAGTTCATTGCTTATCAAACAAAACAGTTATAGTGCTCTAAAGTTGACACTTTGATATTAGCTTAAGTAGAGAATCAATAACAAAAGTGTTTACTACACATAAGTGCTGCCTTCTCCCTGATAATGGTAACATTGGGAGACGTGAAATGGATTATTTCGGTAGTACATGCTTTTGTCATGCAGATGAACATTTTAATAGGAAGTGTGATGTCAGATGGTTCAGTACGATCATATTTTTTTTGGTGATATACAATTGTTTATTAGTTCCCGTTGCTATGATACAAATGTGCCTAATAACCGATGATGGGTGTTGAGAAATCAATATAAGGCTAACTGTCCAGTAATATATATGAGGAAACCTTGTTTCAAGTGATAATCATGATTCACACTCCAACACACGTATATACTAGATTATAGGGTACAGAACTTGCACCCCCTACATGTCCATGCCTTCCCCTCCCCCTTTCTGCTTTGAAAACGAGACAAACTAGTACAAGTAATATTCATAAAGTACTTTGCATAATGGTAAGAAAATCAGTTAGCCTTGACAAATCATTTAAAATCTCATGGTTACTGGAAAAATAACTGTCAATGCCTTACCATTCTTCCCACCCACCCCCCCCCCCCTTCCCCTCCAAAGTTTAACTTAAAACAATACCTACAAGTATTATTGGTACAAGGAAGCAATTCAGGCCATCTGTGAAATAACATAGGACCTGTATTCAAGTGACAGACAATATTTACACTCTAAAACATGTAGATACTTGGTGGTGGGGTTCAAAACGTGCAGCCACCCCCCCCCCCCCCCCTCAGTTGTACAGGGAGGTCCCCTGAACATATTGATACCAAACAATCTTTAACATCAATTCAAGTCTGGTTGACCCACCAAATTGGGTCCCCTGTAACATTTCCAAGCACTTTCAATATTAAACAAGTGAATGAGTAAATTATGCAATGCGTAATAAATGTCCCCGCCGGAAGTGCAGATCTATGGAAATTAACTAGCCTGAACCTTAAAACTTCAGTGAAAAACTTTAGTGAATAAAATAATAATGTTACTGCATGCAAAAGAAGAGAATACCAACAATGCATGTATACAACTGAAATATAAAACATGAAAACATTATGAACCTTCAGCCATTTTGAATAAATTTGCATAAATTTGCATGAATAATGAATTTCAAAATTCTGTGTAGAAGTTTGGAAGCCCCCACTCAGCCGTATCAGATAAAACAATCGGAATAAAAATCCGATGTGAAATAGAGGAGAAGTAGCATTTTTCGTCAATTTTGAATAAATTTGCATAAATTTGCATAATTAATGAATTTCAAAATTCTGTGTAGAAGTTTGGAAGCCCCCACCCAGCCCTATCAGATAAAACAATCGGAATCAAAATCCGATGTGAAATAGAGAAGTAGCATTTTTCGTCAATTTTGAATAAATTTGCATAAATTTGCATAAATAATGAATTTCAAAATTCTGTGTAGAGGTTTGGAAGCCCCCACCCAGCCCTATCAGATAAAACAATCGGAATCAAAATCCGATGTGAAATAGAGAAGTAGCATTTTTCGTCAATTTTGAATAAATTTGCATAAATTTGCATAATTAATGAATTTCAAAATTCTGTGTAGAAGTTTGGAAGCCCCCACCCAGCCCTATCAGATAAAACAATCGGAATCAAAATCCGATGTGAAATAGAGGAGAAGTAGCATTTTTCGTCAATTTTGAATAAATTTGCATAAATTTTGCATAATTATTGAATTTCAAAATTCTGTGTAGAAGTTTGGAAGCCCCCACCCAGCCCTATCAGATAAAACAATCGGAATCAAAATCCGATGTGAAATAGAGGAGAAGTAGCATTTTTCGTCGATTTTGAATAAACTTGCATAAATTTGCATAATTAATAAATTTCAAAATTCTGTGTAGAAGTTTGGAAGCCCCCACCCAGCCCTATCAGATAAAACAATCGGAATCAAAATCGGCCAAGAAATGACGGAGAAGTAGCATTTTCTAACATTTGAGCACACACGGACAGACGGACGGACGGACGGACGGACGGACACACACACACACACACACACACACACACACACACACACGCACACACGTACGGAGCCCGTTTCATAGTCCCCTCGCGAACTTCGTTCGGCGGGGACAACAAGCATTATACGAGGTGGGGAGGGGTGGGGGCTAGGGGCTGAAAGCAAAGTTTACATTCGGGCAGGAGGCTTTACTATTTACCTTAAAAAGCAGAACTGAAAGTAAATAAAGTTGAAAGACAATACGACATGTAGGAAATGAGCAATTCAAAGGTTGTGAGCTGTCTGCACTGTAATGGCGTGATCATACATGTATACAATTGTAATAGATTAGCCTAATTGGAGTACCTTAAAACGTCATTGGGCCAAGTAAAGTATGTGATAATTTGTTGTATACTGTAAAATACATTTATTTAGTTTGCACATGCTGGTCGACATATATTATTAGAACAAGCAGTCTATCTCTAGTTTGATAGAGTGTAATTGTAATTGATTTGTAGGTTACAATAATACAGCTAAAGAACTGCATTTGGTATTTAATTCAGGGGGTAGTTATCCGGGGGAGGGGGGGGGGGGATATTGACCGGTGATGATAGTCGATGGGAAAGTTAGTAGACTGAAAAACAAAAGTTGTTAAAAGTGACTTTATTTCATGTGCATTCAATTGTATTTCAACCATATTTCTTGCTTTATAGGTCTGTTATTAGAGGGTCTTTTTTCTAGATCAATATTCAGATAGAAAAGGGATAATAAAAGAAGAAGAAATTACAAATGATCTACAAAGAAATAAAATCAAATTGCTGTTTTTTATTCAAATTGTACAAAAATATAAGTTCTTGCCTGAAGAGAAGAAAATTAGAAACCAAAACATAGCATGACTGTATAATTTTTCTAAACTTGGTGTCAAAATATGTGCAAGACTTCAAGGACAAAAGCCAGAGCATGGTATAGTTTCAGTTTAGAGATGCAATGAACTTTGTCTGAGGGCCCTAGCTGCCCCAAAGGCTTAAAGTTGAAGGAAGACTCAAGATTATAATTTTGTGATAGCACCAAATATTTCCCTTATCAAGGAAACATAGGCTTATCATATTTCATGTAGTTTTTATATTGACCATGTAGAGAAAGCGCAAAATATGCATTTTATGTCGGTAATTTTTAAAATCCAAGATGGAAGCCACATGAAGCGTTGAGATGGGAAGTCTAATGACGTCACCAATGTTTTTCCTGACCCTGGAAAAATAGTATTAGAATATTCCAATAAGTTTCTAGATTGCCTTGAAGCAGAGATAGGGCAATATAATATTTCATGGCGGCCAATTTAAAAATTCAAAATGGCCGCCATATGCGATGAAGTGTAGGGAGTAGAAGTCTAGTAATGTCACAGATTGTTTTCTCGACCCAAGAAACGTAGAATTAGCATATTTCATTCAGTTTCTACATTGAAAGAAGGCAAAAAAATGTATTTGTGGCGGCCACTTTGAAAATAAAAAATGGCCACCATGTCCAATGAAGCGTTGAGATTGGAAGTTTAATTATGCCACTAATCGTTTTCCTGACCCAGGAAACAAATTCTAGCATATTCTGTTAAGTTGCTATAGGTTGAATGGAATATATATATATATATATATATATATATATATATAAATGTATACAGTGGTTATTTCCTACGTTAGGGGGAATCCTATCAATGCGGTTTATTCCGTCACAACAGAAATTCAACGTTACGGCGAAAGCAACCGTGCGTTAAGGCGAATGATAACAATAGGCTGAGATAAAAAGGATTCCCCTAAACGCCGGAATTAGAGTTTTATATATATATATATATATATATATATATATATGTGTGTGTGTGTGTGTGCCATTTTTAAAATACAAAATGGCCGCCGTGTGCAACGACACATTAAGATTAGGGCCCTGTTAACTTACCATTAATGGCAACTTTGCCATCAACGGAAACCTTGATTTTGATTGGCTGTTGAGTGATGTTACCATGGTAGTTACCATTGATAGCAGAGTTACCATTAATGGTAAGTTTTATGCAACGGGGCCTAGAAGTCTAATTATGTCACCAATTGTTTTATCGACCAAGAAAACGGAGGATTAGAATATTTTTGCTAAGTTCTTAGGTTGACCAGAAGCAGAGATAAGGCAACTTATATATTACACGTTTGCCATTTTGAAAATCCAAAATGGCCTCCATGTGTGAGAGAGCATAAGAAGAAGATGTCTGGCGATGTAACCATTTGTTTTCTGCACCCATAAATAGCAGGATTAGCACATTTCATTATGTTTATACCTTTAAAATTAAGTCGAGATAAGGCAAATTATGTATTTTATGGCGGCCATTTTGAAAATCCAAAATTAAAAGAAGGAGAAAAGGACGGAGTTATAACAAGATGAATGCGACTGCGTCTCCTATACAGATGTACATGCCTCTGCCTAAATTCAGTTGATGGCTCAAACTGTTCTTGAAATATTGTGATAATCAGAATAAAAAGCCTCGAATTACATGTTAATTGACCTCTTTGACAGTTGACCTTACACCTTACATGTATAACCCAAAAGTCTGATCACTTTATCTCCTCCTAATCATGAATACTAAGTAGTTGAGATATAGTGATAACAAAGGTAAAAAGAGCATTAATTTCACAAAATCCTGTATAATGACCTCTGTGACATGTCACCTTTGACCTACGTGAACAAAAATCTAATCAGTTCATCTCATTATGGTGATGCATACTAGTTCCAAGTTTGAAATTAATGGATCAAATGGTTCTTGAGATATCACGTTACGCCTAAAACCAGCAATTTCAGAATTGACCTCTATGACCTTTTACCTTTGACTTACGTATCCCAAAATCTAATCAGATTGTCTTTCTATGGTGATACATACTAGTACCAAGTTTGAAGTTCAGACCTCAAATGGTTCTTGAGATATCACGTTAACAAGGCTAACACCTGCAATTTCAGAAATTGACCTGTGACCGTTGACCTTTGACCTACGTACCCCAAAATCTAATCAGATCGTCTTCCTATGGTGATACATACTAGCACTAAGTTTGAAGTTCATAACTCAAATGGTTCTTGAGGTATTGCTAGAACGAGGCTAACACCTGAAATTTCAGAAATTGGCCTCTGTGACCTTGACCTTTGACCTACGTACCCCAAAATCATCTTCCTATGGTGATACATACTAGCACCAAGTTTGAAGTTCATACCTCATGTGGTTCTTGAGTTATCGCTAGAACGAGAAAGTGGGATGGACGGACGGATGGAGGGACAGACAACCCGAAAACATAATGGCACGAATTCACAAAGGTGGTAATAGATTTGTACCATGGTTTATGCAGATTTTGTGGTATAAGTGCGCTTGATTTCGCGTGTACACTTAGAAAGATCCAATAATGAACGTGCGTGACTAGCAAAGTGCGCAAATTTTACGCTAGTTGCCATGGTTTAGACCATGGTTTATGTAAATTTACGCACAGTTTATTTCAATTAATTTACATAAACCATGGTCTAAACCATGGCAACTACACTGTAGCGTGAAATTTGCGCACTTTGCTAATCACACGCGTTCATTATTGGATCTTTCTAAGTGTACGCACGAAATCAAGCGCACTTATACCACAAAATCTGCATAAACCATGGTACAAATCTATTACCACCTTTGTGAATTCGGACCAATGTCTCCGGCACCACCTTCGGTGGGCGGAGGCATAAAAATTATTTTTAAATCACCAAATCAGAAATGAAGAAGAGATCAAAATTACATTGATTAGAAGAAAACTGAACTGATCACCTTCATCACAACGTTGTATGAAATCAACCACTATCTCATCTGAAGTCAGCTTACATGTACGTTTACTCCATTTACTGCAAGAATAGGCCAAATCTAAATCCTGATTAGCAAACGAGAAATATAAAATAACACAAATTTGTTTAAATTGCTCAAACGTATCATTCAATATGCATCAAGGATGCTTCCAGGGCCCTCTTGCATAAAAAGTTGCATTTAATCGCAACTCAAAAAATTAAACGCAAGTCCCAAATACGCGATCCTGATTGGTTGAAATTTGAGTTGCATTTGATTTTTTGAGTTGCGTTTAATCGCAACTTTTTATGCAAGAGGGCCCTGCACATGTATTTGGTGATCAACCACAAGTGTATCATAATTTTCAGATGTAATAAACGCATTTGAAAGTTGCATTAGCCTGGATTAATTAGTCAGGCAGAGTATATTGTAGATCCACTCACACTTATACGAGGTTATCACAGATAATATACAAACACGTTGTGTGTCCAGACAGGTTGGTTCTATGGACAGATGATTTCCAACAGCAATTTGAACAAGTTTGCATGCAATATTCCAGGAATCGCTTAAAGCAAATGTAAATAAATCAAATCCTGTTCACATTGATGTTGGTGTTCCTTTTAACAGTGAATGTTCGATAGTCCCATGTGCACAGGTTTGCGTGACTCATAGGCCCTTGCCTATGTGGGACTGTGTTCAACATTCACTGTTGCAGGCTTGCAGCAGTCAAAAACAGATAACAAATTTAGTCTACATGTAAGCAAGATTTAATTTTCTTAAATTTGCTAGATTACCTGATTCAGGGACTCTTCAACTCTTACTGTGCAACAAATTTGGGGATTCAGAATTGAAAGTGAAATTTTAGATGATTTTCCTCTCATGTATGAATGATCTAGACTGGAAAAAGGCCTGCTGATACACACAAAAGCTATTGAAGCCTATTCACCCGTAAAAGCTAGTCTGGAGTACAAGGTTATCTTCAGAAAAGCTTGTACATGTATAAGTGGTTTGCGCTTCATATGAGTTGAAAATATATTCTAGGGGTCTACTGAATAAGCCAGTTAACCCCCGTTTGTACGCGCATGCACATTTGTTTCGGTGTATGATTTTTATTGTTTAAACAAGTAAAATCATACAGGTCTGCGCATCGTGGTGCGTACAAAGGGTCAATTGTACTGCTAGATAGGATGGAAGGTTGCGTGTCCGGACACTTAACAACAATTAGCCTGTTAATTTTGCCATCAGATTTTACGAAAAATATGCATCAAGTAACACTAACATCAGTGAATATTTGCAATTCAAATGATTTTCAACCTATTCTGTGAAAGATTTGTGACAATTTGCATGAAAAGTTGTTCGTTTACTGTTCAAAAATGACCTGTCCGGATAACCAACCTGTCCGGACACACAACGTCTGGGTCACTCACGGGACCATCACTATATGCGACTGTGTCAATTTCGTCCTGTCACCACTTCTAAGTTGAAGAGGTAAAAACACCAATTAATCAGCAAAATTTTGAGAAAATACTTCCTTCTACATTTTAGAATGATAGAATATCTAATTTCGAGCCAGATCCTTCGATAGGATCTTTATCATCTTGATCAAATGAAATTTTCAGGCTGTTTTTGGTCGGTGATCTTGCTCCCCCTCCTGCACACATGACATATGGGCAAGATATCACACACACACTTGACTATGGGAGGCAATTGCTCACGGTATGAAGGTACATAGTGCGAGGTTATCTCCAATAACCTAGCGTAAGTGTGAGTGCGTCTGGGTATACAAATGACCTTTATCTGGACATGCCCAAATTTAATTATAAACTGGCTTATTAGGTGGTCTGTCATCGACAGATCACCTCTTAATTTCGTCAGAATTTTCTTTATTATTTATTTATTTATGCTTTATTTTTATTTTTCTCCCCATTTCTTGTGAACACAATTTCTCAAGATCGGCAAGATCAATTTTCTTCAAATTTTCGTCAATTATCATGCCCTATGAGATCAAGTGCCCCTATCTTTTTCAAGGTCATCAGGTCATCATGACGTCATCCAGGTGCCATTTTGTGAAATCACATTATCGATCATATATTAACGAGTCATCAAAAATGAACCATATTTAACACACATGAACTTCAGGTCAAGGGTCAATGAAACATGTCAGCAAGATCTATGCGCACGTCAAAATTTAGAAATGCTCAAAATCACTTTTTAATCAAATTAGAGTACAGGTCAGGACATTTTAAGCATTTCAAAATTTTCTGTGAGTGCACATCCGCGCGCGCGTTCTGCGCACCCGCAGAGCGTACAGAACGTAAAAACGCTGTTTTTTTGCATGGTTTGTATTCCTGACACTATTCTTGACAATTTCCAACTATTTACAGTCATTCTCGACCTTCTATAATCATTATAATGCCACATGCGCGCGTCAAACTTTAAAATTTGTGCGCGCGTCAATGGGCAATATAATGTAAAAAGTGGTAAAAACATGTCTATATAAAATCTGCCATAGCTCGTCAAAATGCATGGAAACCCCCCAATTTTTTTACATATTCTGAAAGCCTATGAGTTGTAGATATGAATTCATGAAAAAAAACGGGGGGTTGATCGATCGGAACGCCATCATATTTGTATATGAACTCAAAAATTCGATTTTGAAAAAATGACGTCATAATTTTTGTATTCATTTGACAATATTTCAGTAATAGGTTATTGATTTTCTTCCAAATTTTGATATGTTGTACTTGTAGCTGAGACAATACTCTACAAGAGCAGTAGTCACCATTTTTCATTTTGACAAAGGGATCATGGCATATTTTTGCGATTAAAGGAGGCATGTCAATTTTTCACATTTTGCGTGTATTCTCTATGGGACATGACTTTTTCTCAAATCTTGATTCTACATTCCCGTCTTCTTTGAGCAGTATCTCTGTAATTTCTACTCGATTTTCTTCCAAATTCTAGTATGTTATAGCTGAGACTATAAGCTTTCAAAAGTGTGCCCTCCAATTTTTGATCAAATGTCAGGATCATGCCCATTTTTTAACTACAAAATGTCATTTGAGAATCCCGTTGTTCGTTTACGTGTTATCTCTACTGGAAATATTTTGGTCCATTGGTAAAGCACTTGCCTCCCATTCAAAAGACCCAGGTTCAATCCTCGGTGGGTCCATTAGAATTTTTTTTTTCCTTCTTTTTGCCGTTCATTTTACCATCTTCTTCGACTATTATAACATATACCATCACAAACAATGTAATAAACTGTCTAATTTTGCATTTTATGTCTATTAGAAAGTAGTGTGCAGTAGTTTGTGTACAATCTGATTCCCTGTCGTGTATTAAAGCTAAGGGGATAATCTCCCACATGTCCTGCAATATCAAATAGTCCAGTTCGTTATCAAGATTTCTCAAAATCGGCTCAGTCTATTTTATTCATATTTTCGTCAGTCATCAGTCCTAATAAGGTCAAGTTCCCACATCTTTTTCAAGGTCATCAGGTTATCATGACGTCATCCAGGCGCCATTTTGTGAAAATCAACTTCTGGTCATATGTTCATAACGAAATGTCATTTTTCTTTCATATTTGGCATGGTTAAGGTCATTGTCATTCCAGTCAAGGTCATTTCGTTTCCGTGTGCGTGCAAAATTTAGAAATGATCCAAATCCTCCCAAATTCATTTTGCACACATTTCACGCCCATAAAATTGAACCTGAAGGGGCGCTATGCAGCTATGCCACTTAGGTTATAAATCGTGGTTATTGTCATCATTACTGTTGTCATTATGATCATCATTATCAATATATTATCGTCATTGTCATCACTTATATGACCATTTTATCATCATTGTCGTCAACATTGTCATGATTATTATCTTGCAGAAATATTATCACATCTGACAAAGCAATTTGCTGCAGGGACAGACAGACCACCTAAATGTAATTCGTCTTCAGTGACGAATTAAATTTCTAGTTGCTATAAAGTATTATTAGTATTGCCTATGGCTATGGTCTTATTCACATCAGCAAGTCGACATTTGAGGAAGGTTCTTTAAAAAAAGATGATCAGGCTTACAACTTTCCCAGTTTACTATGTCCATTTGGAAGTCTAGCCATGCCATTCTCTAAGTTAATAAAAGAGGAGCTACAAAAGAAACGTCAGAGATTTTTCGATACAATTCGAAACCGTTACGGTTAGCGCGATATAGGCCAGGGTGTCTGTCTTTACGCCGACGCCGCCGGGTCAGCGGGAGACCAGGCTTCGTACAGAATGTGCTTGTAATGCAAGTGCAGATCATAATCATTCATCACACATATAATTATCCATTCTTCTCCCTTTATTTCTATACTTACCTCGTTTTTTTCAGGTGGTCCTGCTGCATGATCTTTGCCTTCAGCATCTGCATCTGAAAGTGGATTGGTCATACTAATTCCGGTTATCTGTACTTATTTCTAACACATGAATGTAACACTAAACAAGAGAACAAAATAATAGTAGAGACAAAACTGGACGCATGCGCAGCGCTGATCTCGTAAGATCCAGGGTCGGGGAATCCCCGTTGACAGAAATTGGGGAGAGGGGGAGGGAGGGAGAGAGAGAGAAAGAGAGAGAGAGAGAGATGGGGGTGGGGGGAGGGAGAGAGAGAGAGAGAGAGAGAGAGGGAGGGGGGGGGTGGGTATGCATGGAGGCTTACAACTTCTGGAGGCTGACCTGACATGAAAACCTACCACAGACTCTCTCTCTCTCTCTCTCCCTCTCTCTCTCTCTCTCTCTCTCTCTCCCTCTCTCTCTCTCTCTATATATATGCATCTCCCAATTTCCCAAAGTGAATGTGCATTAAATTTTACCAGTCTTGTTTCAGAAATAAAAAGGGCACTTTTGGGGTACTTGAAAAAGTGTGGGGACACTGTGATGTATATATTACTATTATTCTTTTGCATTCAGTGGATGCTTCTCTTGCATTTTCTTTAGTGATAACCGACATTTACATCAGCTTTGCTATATACAGTGAAACCTGTCTATAAAGACCACTCAAGGGAGACAGATGGACATGTTCCTTTAATATATACACATTTCAATGAGAAACGTTGTTCAAGGAAAACGAAAATTGTGGTCTTTGAGGACAGGTTTCTTTAATACACATTGCAATGAGAAACGTTGTTCAAGGAAAACGAAAATTGTGGTCTAATATAGACAGGTGGTCTTTCTATACAGGCGGTCGCTTAAACAGGTTTACTGTATATAGGTCGAACGCCAAGGACACACCTCTGTCAAGCTTCTTAGACGTTGCAAAAGCATTTTTATTTGAAGAATTCATCATAAACTTCATTAGCGGATCAGGGACTTTAATTATCAATCAAGAGAGGGCACATTGTCCAAAATATTTCCTAAGTCCAACAAACGATCACAAAGACTTTAAAAAATATAAAAATAGTAATAATAATGTTAATGATAATAATTTTAAAAAGAAATTATTAGAAATTAAATCACTATTGAAACTAGTATGTAGGTTACTAGGCTAGTTATTTAGTATAAGGTGCAAAATCTATAATAGTGGTCTGTCTCTGGTCTGCTTCTAAAATTATAACGGCCCATCCTGCCCAGGGTTCAATCCTAAGTGAGTAGGTCTTTCGTCGGATGGTGATGTTGAAGGTCGATCCTCAGATATAATTATGAGATTGATAAAGATCTGGGTCCCGTTGCATAAAACTTATCATTAACGGTAACTCTGCTATCAATGGTAACTACCATGGTAACATCACTCAACAGCCAATCAAAATCAAGGTTTCCATGGGAGTTACCATTGATGGCAAAGTTACCGTTAATGGTAAGTTTTATGCAACGGGGCCCTGAAGAAAAAATAAATATATCCAGTACCCCCCCCCCCCTTCTGTGCAAAACTGCATGTCAGGCAGTGGCGGCACCAGGATTTTTAAAGTGGGGGGCAAATGGGGGGGCAAAAGAAAATGTTGGGGGGGGGGGCAAGGGCGGACAAAAAAATTTTTGACACTTTTTGTAGTGAAAATGTACAGAATATTCGGCTATAAACCTACCCAGATGTGAGGACATTTTGAGCATCTAGCTGAACTGCCCGATTATAAAGAGGTGTTAGTTATATACTGCGAGTGAGCGAAGCGAGTGAGCAAAAATTTTGACACTATTATAGTGGAAATGTACAGAAATTATTCGCCTATAAAACTACCCAAATATGAGGATATTTACACGAGCTGAGCGAACAAATTTGCCCCATGCCCCCTCCCCACCTTGATGCCGCCACTGCTTTCCAAGTTTCCGTTTTCTTTCTTTTTCCTTCTTTTCTCCTTTCCTTTTTCACTTTTTTCTTTCCTTTTCTTTTCTTTTTCATTTTCCACCCTTTTCTTTTTTTTTTCACTCCGAAAATTATTGGGGGGGGGGGCAACTGGGGGGGCAAAGCTTCTGACTGGGGGGGGGGGCAAATGCCCCCCATTGCCCCCCCCCCCCCCTTGGTGCCGCCACTGATGTCAGGTTTAATGAAAACATGACAGGGCCGGGTGCCGAGTGATTGATAGTGGTATTGGCATGTTTGTCCCTCGGCTTTATTCTCATGTGATAATAGTCGTCAGCGACGCAATCATTGAGAGCCAAAAGTGGAGCCAACAACGGGTCCCCCAACAATGGAGTAAAAATACTCGGATTACTCCCTTATAAGTGCATTATTGTTATGCAAAATACATGTTGAGTGGTTGAGCTCCGACAAAAACGACAAAATGCATGTGTTCATGTGGGTCTCGCTCTCATCGGGAGGGGGGGGGGGGGGGGCCGGGGCTACTCCAAGTATGAATGTTTGTTTCTTACATCTATGTGAGGTGCCGTGGTCCAGTGGTTTAAGGCGCTTGAATGGAGATGCGAGGATCCGGCGTTCGATCCCCGGCATGGCACTTATGCCCTTGAGCAAGGCATTTTATCTACATTGTTCTTTTATCCTACATCAAATAAATGAGCGCTATAGGCATATTGAAACCAGCGTGTGCACGTGTGTTATTATTAAAAAAAACAAAACAAAACAAAACAAAACAAAAAACAAAAACAAAACAAAAACAAAAACAAAAGCAAAAAAAAAAAAAAAGAACATCTATATAGAACAATATTCTTCACTTTTTACGCCAAGGCATACTAAAGCTGAATTTCACGAAATAATCTCAGTCATATATGATATTGTTGCACATGCATGTCATTGGGGTGTCAGCCTTTCTTTCGTATACAGGAAAAGGGTCCGCCACTACATTTTCATACAATGACTATAGTTGATAGACAAGAAGGCAAGAAGGGATAATAAAAAATGAAAAAGAGTTTGGGAAAGACTTCCTAAGTCTAATCCTAACTGGGCGTTGTGGCGTGCGCCTGTAATCCAGCGGACCCAGGTTCGAGACTGAGTCACGTCTTTCAGATGGTGACGTTAGAGGTCGGTCCCTAGACGTAAATAATCATATTTGATTGATTTTTTTTATTAAATTTTTTTTTTTTCAACACACATGCACACGCTGGTATCAATATGCCTATAGCACTTCATTTATTTGATGTACGATAAAAGAGCAATGTAGATAAAATGCCTTGCTCAAGGGTATAAGTGCCGTGCCGGGGATCGAACGCCCGATCCTCGCGTGTGTGTGTGTGTAATTGGGTTTTTACAGACGTGTATCAATCAGATATGATTATTTACGTCTGGTGACCATGGGGGGGGGGGGGGGGTGACCATGGTGACCAGGGGGGGGGGGCCAGGGGGACATGTCCCCCCACCTTTTTGAAAATAGGCGAATGTCCCCCCCCCCCACCTTTTGAATAACCTTTGTTTTTTGTGTTTTTTTTGCTTGTTAGAGAATTTTGGAGGCGAATGTCCCCCCCCCCCCCCCACCTTTTTGAATAACTTTTTTTTGTCTTATTTTTTTTTTGCTTGTCAGGGAATTTTGGAGGCAAATTCCCCCCCCCCCCCCCATTTTTGAATAACTTTTTTTTTTTTTTTTGCTTGTCAGGGAATTTGGGAGGCAAATGTCCCCCCCCCCCCCCACTTTTTTGAATAACTTTTTTTTTTTTTTTTTTTTTTTTTTGCTTGTCAGAGATTTTTGGAGGCGAATGTCCCCCCCCCCCACCACCCCAAATTTCAAAATGGATTTGCGCCACTTAACGTCACCATCCGAAAGACGTGACTCAGTCTCGAACCTGGGTCCGCTGAATCAGTTTATAACTTCCACTGTTAGCTGGATTACAGGCGCACGCCACAACGCCCAGTCAAGCGCCTTAAACCACTGGACCACGGCACCTCACTGCAAAAACGTCTGCAAAAACCCAATCACACACACACACACACACACACACACACACCACACACGCACACACACACACACGCGCACACACACACCCACGCACCCACACACACACACACACACATCTATTCTTATATCCTTAGATCCTAGTCTGTTATACCTAGACCCTACATAACCCTAACCCTAAACCTAATATCCTAACCTAGTTATGGGGGTACAAAATCAAGTCTTACCAGAGACTGAGATGTATGATAAACCGGCAATATTCAAATCATTCACAATTCTCTCTCTTCTCACTGTTCTTGATAGAGCCAACCAGCATACGTAAATTTGCATGTAGTGCTCTACATCGTGATCTATACTATGCATGATCACTAGACCATAACCATAACAATGGCACTAACTCCTGTACTGGAATAACTGCATAACGTTAAGTCCACCTATTCAGTTGTACGTTTTAAAAACCACTTTTGAAAGGTGATACTGTCTTGAGAATATCTCGTCTTCATTTTTGAGTGGCCTTAAGAATTATGCCGACTGTGCGAGCTTTCACGAATATTTCAAAGACAGCGTTGCCGGAGGATTTTATGACAAGTTTTATCATACAGCTTGGAAAAAGCCTACACCGTGAACCACAGGTAAGTCAAGATACGGTACGTAGGTTCAGTGCATGGAAAGAAGACACTATAGCGCGTTTGAGGATAAAGCTTGAAAGAGTTATTGAATAATATAGTTGAATTGATTATTAGTTTATGCCTCGATCTGACTGGGTAACACTTGAATAATAACAAGTAGAACCCTATTATTATCGAGTAGAGCGTTGCATCTGTTTTGAGCACTGCTTGTGCATGTATAATACTGAAGTCTAAGTCAAAGTGTATTATGCATTTTTTAATGTTGTTCATGTTTGGTCTTTAAACAAATGTAAAGCTTCTAAGTTATAGTAGACATTCACCCCACAATCAAACACTCAGGAACCAAAACCAGTCAAACGAAGCATCAGAAGGAGCACCAAAATAATTATTAAATTAAACTCTAAAACAGTAGCTAAGAAGGAGCCTAAATAATGAAGTGTACAAGTTGAAGTCCTGTAGTGCTCTGCTTTATTGTTCAGTACTATACTACAGACTGCTCTCTGCAGAAAACTCACATATAATTATAGATTAACCAATGATATAACAGAAAATGGACAAGTCCAGTAAAATAGAATAGTCTTAGAGGGAAGGAGAACCAATAGAAAATGACTAGAAGAAAAATAGAAGACAGAACACATGTCCTGAATACTTGATGGGAAAGGACAAAAGAGGCAATGTTTGAATGAAGAGAAGAATTTAGGCATTGGAAATGAGGCAGAGTTGAATTTGGGGCATAGAAATGAGGCAGAGTATGGAAAGCAAACTGTGACAATGATAGAACAACAGCAGAACATTACAAAATTACACTCTTACACAAATATAAAGTCAATCAAACTTCTATAAATAAAGGCATGTTTTTGTTTGACTTAATTCATTTGATTTGCTTACCATATCACTACTATTACTACTACTAGTTAGTACTACTATACTACTACTACTACTACTACTACTACTACTGCTTCTTCTTCTTCGATCTATATACTACTACTACTACTACTACTACTACTACTACTACTACTACTACTACTACTACTATACTACTAATACTACTATATGTAGATCTTCTACTACTACATTTACATGTATTACTACTACTCTAGGCTACTACTGCTACTTCTACTACTGCTACTAGCCTCCTCCTCCTCCTCCTCCTCCTCCTCCTACTACTACTACTACTACTACTACTACTACTACTACAACCATGCAGCTGATGCTGCCACGAGAGCCAACATCAAATTAGGAATAATAAAGAGATCATTCTCAGCCTTGCAGAAGAAGGGTTTTCTCAGTCTCTACAAAACAATCATACGACTTAAATTAGAATATTGGAACTCTGTATATGGTGCCCACTGCTTAAGAGAGATGAAGACGTACTAGAAAGAGTCCAGAGGGCCACCAGACTTCTTCCTGAGCTGAAACAGAAGTCATACCCAGACAGGCTTGGAGATCTACAACTACCTGCTCTGGCTTACAGAAGATAGAGAGCTGACCTGATACAAATATTCAAAATCCTGAAAGGTTTTGATAGAGTAAATCCTTCGAAATTCTTCCAGTTAGCCACAGGTTCCACGACGAGAGGTCACGATTTCAAAATGGTCAAACAACGTTTCCATACAAGATTGAGGAATATGCTTTCTAAATAAGAAGTGTAAACAATTGGAATACCCTACCTAGTAATGTAGATAATGCTACCACCATAAACCAATCCAAGTCATCCCTAGAAAGATATTGGAGAAACAATCCAATCAAGTTTGAACCATACCTGAGATGGGATGGAGCAGTAAAGGACAAAGCTTAGCTTCCAGTCTCTATACCCAAGTATACCCAAGTATATTAAGTCGTCGGTTGCCCGGTAAAAGGTCGTGTAGCGTGCGCGCTGTTAAAAATTCGAAATGAAGAAAAACGCTTCTCAAGTTTAACCCCCTACTTCAAGTGCTGAAAACGGCATTGCTTCTATGTACCATTTAGTTAAAAATGTACTTAGAGAAAGATATTTACTTGATTTATTATGTTATCAAATTTAATTGCAAATAGATCTTTCGTTTTGCTCTTATGAAGGTACTTAAGCTACACAACCTTTTGCCGGGAACAAAAAAGCCAAAAAACGCAATTCAACTTCCCGGCAAAAGGTCGCGTAGCTCCGAGAGCGCGCTACGCGACCTTTTACCGGGAAATGAAACGCGTGAAATTTACTGTTTATTGACCGGTAAAACGTCGTGTACGCTGCTTTGCATAGGCAATGCATTACGCGTATTTACATGTTTTGTTTTTATTATTATGTTCCACTATTATCATTGTGATTTTTACTAGTCTTTTTTTAATTTTTATTTTTTACTTTTTTATTATGCTTAATGTTTTCTAATGACCAATTTATTATCTCCTTTGATGAGGTATTGCCCCCCGTCAGATTACAAAGGGATATTCTATTTCCATTATATTCATTTATTTATTCATTCAGTAAGTCATTTATTATTAATCAATTCATTTTTCTATCCAATTTTTCATCTCTACTTTGGGGTGGAAATTCAGTTTAATCAGCAATCTCTTAAGGTTAAAATTGCTCAATCTTAAGAGCTTCCACGGGATTCTGCCCCCAAATTACCGGGAGATTACACACTACATCATGGATTTTAGCCTATGCAGCCCCCCCCCCCCCCCGCCAGCCCCTTCCCCGCCAGCCCACCTCTACCCGTCTTGCTCAATTTATTTTAAAAAAAAATCTTTCCCAATCAAAGAGGGGCGCAAATCCGGGGGGGGGGGGGAGGGCAGAGGGTCATGTCCCCACGATTTTTAAGATAGGGTAATGTCCCCCCCCCTACAAAATGTGATAACCCTTTTTTTTTTTTTTTTTTTTTTTTTGCTTGCTTGCTTGCTTGTCAGAAAATTTTAGAGGAAAACTAGAGCCCAACAAATGTGAAACTTTTTTTTTTTTTTTTTTTTTTTTTGCTTGCTTGCTTGCTTGCTTGCTTGTCAGAGAATTTTGGAGGAAAACTGTGGCCCCCCCAAAATGTGATAACTTTTTTTTTTTTTTTTGGGGGGGGGGCTTGTCATGAGAGTCCACATCAAAATTTTCACAAATAATCAGTTAACACAATCGCAGTCACCTCAGTCATCTTAACACTACCATTGATATCCAAGTATCCCAAAGTATCCAAGCATATACAAATTGCTATTCTTTGTCATACAAATAATTCCATTTCATTACCACAAGGCAAAATTTAATCAACTTATATTAAACAACATTATATAATAGGCTGATTGTATTCAATAAAAATACATAACATTGCAATAAATTACATCATGCAGAGTTTGATGTAGAAATATACAAATAAGGTTAATTAATAACAAAAAAAAAATCTATTTCCTATTGGATTAAACTGTACATAACAGAACATTGATTAGATCAGAGAGTTTGATGGTACATGTACTCAAAATACATAACATTACAATACTATTCATTAACGTAAAGCTAATACAGCGAAATATACAAATATGTTAGCTAGATAGATTAATGAATGAATGTTTAAATAGGTAAAGAGATTGTTTGGAATATCCCTCATTGTATACAAATTTATATTTATACAAAAACCTAAAAGGTTAAGTTCACTCATTGCACTAATTTAAATAAACAAATGAATATTTTGACCTGCACTCATTTACTTCAATTACGTTTGTAGGAAAAGATTTTTTTTTTCTGATCAAGAATACCATTCCTCTGATTTTCATTTTTTCTTTCTTTAAAATTCTACTTAAGCTACGTTTTTTTTTTGTTTTTGTTTTGTTTTGTTTTGTTTTTTGTTCTCAGCAAAGTAATTCGGAAGAGAAATAAAAGATATGTAGAATATAGATACGATTACATGGCTTATCGACTGCTCGCAATTGAAATTAATGTCTCCGCCTTTTGCCAGATCTGAAATATACGCACATTTCTATTCCACAAAATTGACCTCTATGACCTTGACCTTTAACTTACACACCCCATTATCTAATCAGGTTGTCTTCCTATAGTGACACATGTACATATATATTTGGACCAAGTTTGAAATCCATACCTCAAACGATTCTTGATATATTTCGTTAACTAGAAAGTGGTACAGACGGGCAATCCCAAAATATACTGCCTTCAGCACCACCTTCGTTGGGCGGAGGCATAAATGGTTAATTTTAGGCCTATTTAATTTTAAAATTAAAATCTTTTTTTTTTTTTTAAGATGTGAAGGCTGGCGACTGAAGCAACCCAACTACCCCCTTTCCTCACTCTAATCGCTTATGCCCATCTGTCAGTTTAAATATGTTTGAATACATTCATTTCTACAACATTTTATTAAAATTCATTATAGACGATACAGCATAACAACAACTGCTTTCCATCATGGCCAATAAATGCTTATGTTTAGTGAAAAAAAAAAACAACTAAAAGTTGAATGTGCTTTGACAGCACATCTTATAAGATAACTAGCAATAGTGAACAGCTTTCTGGAATTAGTAAAATTAACTTTTTCCAGGAAGCTGTTCAAAATCTAGTTACATAGATACATGTAAATGAATCCATGATTTCATAAATGCAAATATAACATAGATACTAATAAATAGAGCCTGACTGGTTTGTCACGGATAGACTTTCAACATATTTTGAAAGTTTGGATACCTATAAATAATAATAACCAGTGAAATGTGTTGATATGTTTCATTGTGAAAGCTATCACTGAAGAAATTGAAGTTGGAAGTTGCTGACTACTCTCAGGTTAAAAACCATGTAAGATTTTTGCAAAATTCAATTTTCTACCAATAAACCAATAATGTAAAACATGAAAGGATGGATTCCATTACCAGTCTATTAGAAACATATACATTACTGCTCTGATAGTTCTTTCAGTCATATGCCATGTATGTGGAAGTATAGTATGAATCATCCTCCAGCTCCATTGGCTCCTCAGAACAAAGAGAAAAGCTGTCAAAATTAGGTACTCTGCTGGTGTCGGCCTCAGTGCAAGAAGAACTGCAAGAATGAGATATTCTGCTGGTGTTAGTCTATCAAACTGAACATACACATGAGATACAAGCATGGCAGTTACTAGGGGAGTGTGGTGAGCTTTGTGCACAGCCCCTTTCACTAACTGGTAAAGGTTTCTGATGGAAATAATTTCATTCCATTAAAATTGATATGAAGGTGGAAGAAAAAAAAAAGGATCCTCTAACTTTGGAGCCCCCCCCCTGGCATTCTGGGCCCATACTCATTTGTGCCATTACAACAATAAAGTCCACCTATAATAATGTCTGTATTCATCTCCCCCCTAAAATTCTAGTAGTGGGCCTGGTAAACTTCAGCATTATTTCTTGTAGCTCAAGTTTATTTTCTTTCTGGTCACTAAATTTCTAAGTCATGAAGTTAAAAAGGTTATTCTGAATTAAAAAAAGAAACATGTAGTTCTATGCAATCATATGACAGGTGAAGCATCCTGATGTTCAGAAGTTACAGTAAACAAAGACTACCTGAAATTCATTCACACTGGTGTGGGTATCACTTGCGCTCTTGTTGGTGTTGTGAAGTTCTGAAAACATGGATATTCGGTCTGGAAAATGAAAAAAGAAAACTAATACATATAATACAAATAATAAAGGTGTTTCAACAATTTTCAAATTTGTTATCTCTATATCTATTTTTTTTTCTCAAGGAAAATAAGAGGGTTCAATTGCAACAGAATAAAGATGTAACCCAATCACAATGATAGCAGAAAATTCATGTTCTGAAGATTTTTGCATCATTCATAAGTTCTACATTTGGGGAGTAAATAAATTTCTTTAAATGGGAATGCAACCCAGACATCAGTGTGCTTCCAGTCAATGAAGAAGAACAAGAAGAGCAATCTGTGAAAGTTTGAGCAAAATCGGACAATCTGTTCAAGAGTTATGAACTTTGAAAGTTCAAGTAAATCCTTACTATGGGGATTTTGGCAACTTTGCCAGTATCTGTGATGTCATCGTGGGCAACTCTCCATTTATTTTGTAAACATAATGGCACATTTTCTTTATTTTCAAGAAAAATAGATTTTGATTTGTTGTCTGAGTATGACATGGCTGCATTAATGCTGCAATTCCTGATTTGAAATTTCATATTAATCAATATATATATATAATTTATATATATATATATATATATATATATATATATATATTTATATATATATATATATATATATATATATATATATATATATATATATATATATATATATATATATATATATATATATATATACAATTGTAAGGAAATAACATATACAACAGCTTTGGCAACTCTCGTGGAAATAATTATAATTGTGAGAAATGAAAAAGAGAGAATAATGGTTGTATATGTTATTTCCTTACAATTGTTTATAATGATTATTATTCTAATGTATACATGTATCTCAAAGCATTCGCTTGGATCCAGCTGAGGCATGCGGCTTGTCTTTGTTCAAAAACTCACCTGCCCTCGACAAAGGAATTAATAAGGTTGAAGATTTGTCAATCTGTCGGTCAATTGAATCTGGTGTCGCCGAAATCACTGGCCCGTCTCCGTGGTCTAGTGGTTAAGGCATTGGCGTTCTAAGCCAACGACCCGGGTTCGATTCCCGGCGGAGACATTTTTTCAACCTTTGCAAACATTCAAAAAGGGAGGACAGCTCTGGGGAACTTTGATTTAAGCTACGCAACCATTATTCTCTCATTTTCATTTCTCACAATTATATATATATATTTAAACACAAAATGAATAGAGAGTTGACAACCATGATATCACAGATGCTGGTAAAGTTGTCAACTCAAGGATCCCCTTAATAGGGATTTACTGAAACTTTCAAAATTCATAACTCCTGAACAGAATGTCTGATTTCGCTCAACTTTCACTGTTTACTCTTCTTGGTCATCTCAATTTACTAAGATCTCAATGATGCCTGGGTTTCATTCCCCTTTAAATTCTCTTTCTGATTAACTTACCCGCTTTCAATTTTGATAAGGGAATATACTGTCCACCTCATAATTATTATCCTTGTCTTCATCTAGGTTGGTGTGGGTATCACTTGGGTCCATGTTTGTGTTAGCATGATTATCTGGTCTGGAAAAAATAGCAAAAATGAAATAATGATATAAAGTGTTTATTTATCAGTCTTTTATCAATTTTCAATTTTTTTTTTCTCAGGGATAAGAAATAAGCAACTCCCAATGATGTTTACAAAAAATGATATTTTGAACATTTTTTTTTCTTCACATCTACATTTACTTGGGTACTATGCAAAGAGCAATTCTGGATATGACATCACTGGCATTGCATTCTGTTATTGCATCACTCGTAAATTCTAAATTTGGGGAAATATTTTTTTAAAGAAAAATATCCTTCTCTTTCTTATCATTAACTTAACTGCTTTCAATTTCGATAGCAGAACATTGTCCTCGTCGTCATTATTCTCATCTTCATCGGCAGTGGCAATAGCTAACACCACTTCATGCTACATCACCTTCCCCCAAGTCATCTCGACTCACGCTGCAACCTTTGGCACTGGTCCATTGAAGATAATGTCACCACAGAAGACTACATTCTGGCTGCCACCACCCATCTAGAAATGTCCATTTTAATTGGGATCCATTTCCACCTGTGGACATAATGTATTAAAGTTTGATGAATAACTGGCCATTATCTGAATGTGAAAATTCAGCAAATACACCTAAACATTCATATTATGACTTTTCACAGAATCTTGTTCTTAGCTACGTTATAGTGTAAACCTATGATGGTTATACAGAATCTAGTCAGCCATGGTAGTGCCAGAAAGTCATGCTGGTTTAAGCCCCTAGATTTTATTGTATGAAATGTTTATGACCTCTAATGAGCCCTCCTCTCCTTGGTTTGCCTTCCTACAAACACAAACACACGGCTATATCGTGGTTTAGGAAACCACTCGTTCATTCGCACACAAACTTATGTACAATTTATAAAGAGTGAAGGGGAATGTTGAGCAGGCAAGGTCCTAAACAAAAGTAATCGTCTGATTCTTTGGGAAATTGAAATGCAATAATTCTGTCTTTTCTGACATTCTCAATTTTCCCCATCGCTGGAGCCAGATGAAGTCTCAGTGGAACAACCAAAGATACAGAGTCAGAGAGACTGAAGCTTTTGGTCTAGCCAGGCCCGTACTGGCCCCAGCCAGGGACAGAGTGACTTCTTTTAGTACAAGATCTTGTTGACCCTGTAATATAGGCTCTAGCTTATTTTTAAAAAAAAAATACTAAATACAACATCTGACTTTTCCGTCACGATAGTAATATCAGAATTTGAAAGAGAAGAAGTAAAGAATTCACCTTGTCTAAGGAGCACTGCAAGAAACTTGCAATAAAATGCGAGCCAATTTTTAGGTCCCCAAATATCAAAGTCTTGCAATTAATTCCAATTTTGCGATTGATTGCTGGTCTGCTTCTTGCAAGGGAAAGTACAAATTTATTTGCTATAGTTAAAATTGATCTATCAATTGTAAATTTTCAATTGGTATTTGCAATCAATTGCAAATAAGTTTCTTGCAATACTCCCTAAGATTTACTGGTTCTAGATACCGGCTCTGCACGTATTTATAAAAACCTACACAACCAAGTACGGATGGGACTGATCCTGTATGACGAACAGGCACAGCAAACAAAGTACTACACAAAAATCCTAATTCACGCTTTTTACTTCGGAATAAGGTATAGAATATTTGTTTGACTAACATTTTATACAATCTATTTCTAAAATATTGTTACATATTTCAATAATTTCGTATATTTCTACTATTTTGGACACTTACCTTAACCAATATCGAACGGTGCAGACGATTCTCGTTGATTCTTTGGATGCCCGCGCATGCGCACAAAGGGCATAGGCTACTACGCGACCTTTTGCTAGTTTGCAGGCACAAACCCTGGTCAGTCGTACAAGAGAGTCTGCGCTGTAAGACTACCATAGGCCATGTACTGTAGCTGCTCCTGACCCGACCAGTAGGTATCTGGATTAGGCTCCTCTCAAGACACAATGATTTTCTGATAAAGTGTCAAATTAGGGTCTGTGCTTGCAGACTAACCTTTTGCTGGGAATAAACTTGAGCGCACGCGTGCCCACGACCTTTTGTTATTGGCTTATAACGTCATAATGACGTCATTTTGGAAGTCATGAGTGGTACCAAATTAAAGAGCACAAAATTCTCTATCAAAAGACAATGAAAAGTGAAAAGTGAAAATTTCATCAGAAATTACCCTACGCGACCTTTTACCGGGCAACCGACGAAGTATACTATACTGCTGCTGCTGCTTCTACTACTACCACATATAGATGTACTATTACTACTACTACTACTACTACTACTACTACTACTACTACTATACTACTACTACTAATACTATCTACTACTACATGTAGATGTACTACTACTACTACTACTACTATCTACTACTACATGTAGATGTACTGCTGCTACTACTACTACTACTACTACTACTACTACATGTACATGAATTACTATACTATTCTACTACTACTACTACTACTACTACTACTACACTACTACTACTACTACTACTACTACTACTATCTACTACTACTACATGTAGATGTACTGCTACTACTACTACTACTATACTACTACTACTACTACTACTACTACTACTACATGTACATGAATTACTACTACTACTACTACTACTACTACTACTACTACATGTACATGAATTACTACTACTCTTCTACTACACTACTACTACTACTACTACTACTACTACTACTACTATACATATAAAAATAATTTATACAGTGCACAAATCTACCTGAAAGAGGCACCCTAGACACACAATAAATAAAAAGCATAACAAATGTTACAAATCAATGAAAACTATGATTAAGGATGGACAAACATCATGAAAACAGACATAACATTATCAAAGAAACAGTGCAATATAAACAGTAACATATTTCAAATAATCATCTTTACTTTAATGGTATGCCTTCTTCATCGAGAAGGTTTTCAAGTTTTTACAAAAAACATTTTGTACTTTTGATCAATGACATTTCAACAAAGGATGTAAAGTTGATAGTTTTTTTATGATATTTCTTGAACATGTACATAATTATTACTACTACTCCATGTTGACTACATACTAAATGTACTACGTACATACGACATGTACATGTATTACTGCTACTACATTTACATGTATTACTCCTACTATAAAATGCCTATAGTAATACGCTATACATGTAGTTGTCGAAAACATTTTGTACTTTTGATCAATGACATTTCAACAAAGTATGTAAAGTTTATATTTTTTTATATTTCTTGAAATACTGTCTTGCATGGTTTGTGAAATTGTGTGTCCACTTTTGAACGATTCAAGGCCATGACAACTTAACATTGTGCAAACTTCATTTCGATACAAATTATTTTTAAAAAACACCGTGAAATGTTTTTCCCTGGAATATAAAGTGATTTTAGTACCCCCTAAAAAGGTGGAGGGGGGGGGGGGGTCCGAGAATCATTTTTGTACAATTCAATTCAATTCCATTCAAGTTTATTGAAATAGAATCGTGTACCATATTTAGCCATTTTTTCTTCATATTTCTCAAGGGGGCCCCCTGGAACCACGTTGTTTTTATAAGTGGGGAAACCAATAACCCTCTTCCCGCACCCTCTCTCTGTATATACAGGCCTATATTTGGAAGTGAACTTCATCTCAGCCGCGGGCTGTCACGTGGTGATTCCTTTATACAACTGTATATTTCCTTTTCAATCTACAGAACGTCACATTGCACTTTTTCTGCGATCAGATGTTATGTCGAGGACCTAATAATGACCCGATGTGCTATGTGGAAGTCTTCAACACTTGCGGACATGGTGAACCTGAGGAAATACGGCAGAAGGTGATAGGTATCAGCGACTTTCTCAAGACTGCTCTTAAGATCACCGATGGCGAATCGTAAGTCCGAATGGTATTTCCACTTCAGGAGGCGTCGCTAGCTGAAATTCAAATGCTGTTCGAGCCTTGTCGGTAAATTGAAAATCTGACGACCTGTTTTTACCCCGTCGGCAAATTTGAAAACAGAAGGACTCTTCTGTTTTGCTTTTTGACAATTTTGGTTCGACACCCTCCCATTCAGAATGGTCCTTGGTATAGTTTTAAACGAAATAAATTTGTCTATCCTCTCCATCTCTGTAGTTTTTTGGTCATACTGGCTAGCTACTGTCACTTTTATTTTCTATGTTATTCTTTTCCTTCCTTCTTCACATGATCAAGTTTTAGCGTCCACTTCTGCATCTTCTTCTCGATTTCATCCACATATTTCCTCCCTCTCCTCCTTTCCCCCCTTCTCTCCCTCGTCATTATTCCAACCCCCGGCGTCACCTGAGCCTTACATTTTTTTCCTCCGTCTGATCCACGACTTCTTTCCCTCTTTCTTGGCCCTCCTTCTTCTCCTCTTCCTTTCCCTGTCTCCCCTTCCTTCTGCTCCCCCTACCCCACCCCCACCCAACACCGTCGACCTCGCAATGATGGCAGCATCGCGTAAACATTTGTGTGGTCTTTTCTATATTCTTGTTTGTTAACACTTCCCAAATGAATGACCACTCCCTTCTTAATTATCCACCAGTCATTTTACATTTTCGAAGTTCATTGCCCGTTGCACCCCAGGCATCATTTCATCGCGCTATTACCTTTGCGGCTGCGCTAATTAAGCCTGTGAAGGCATCCAGCCCATACGCCAATAATTCAAAGCAATGTTTGATCTGTTAATTTTGCAGTTTATTTTTGTTTTGTACGAATGTCACCCTCGTCAAATATCGCACCAGCTGTATATAGGCGCAGCTCTATACGTCAGAAATTATTGACGCCTTGTGGGCACCATGCAATTGGTATGGAGGGGATGGATATATAGGTCATCTACATAATTATACGTGTATGAGGCGGGTGGGGGGGGGGGACGGGCTGGATGCTGCAGCCCCCCAAGGTTTTTTAAAGTGGTGATATTTGGGAAACCACTACCTCATATTCAGACAGCGAGGTGCCCGAAATATCTAATATTTGAGAAGGAAGGTGCCCGAATATGTAATTTTTATACATTTTCACCAAAAAAAAAAGTCAAAATATCAACTCAAAAGACCCCCTCGCATTAAATGTACATTCTATGACCATCTATATTATCAGGATATTCTCTCCATCATTAATCTTGACAATATACCATTCCTTTTCACTTTACATTTCAGGGTTCGGATTTTGTTTCACGTCATGCCCCCTCATCACGTTGGCATCGGAACAGGAAAGATCTTAACGGACTTCATGAAATAGTGACGATCGAAAGAGCAAGGATCACTCTCAACTTCGTGTGCTGCTTGATATTCGTACGAAGGGGCCTTCACATGCTTACAGTGGACATTTTGGTTGTCACAGCCGAAGTTTCTCGCACTCGAAAATGAAGAGAAAATTCCGAAAACGAAGATGTTCGAACTCGTAAACTATTATAACACTTTGTTCTGACGGGTCAAGAGGCCAAAGACTCATCGTCTATCACTATAAATTTTCGATTTCGTAAACCCATTTCATATCATTCCCTTTGCCCTATACGGTATACAGTCACGAGAAAAAAAAGTTTCTCTCTTTGAGGATGTCTCGAGCATCATCCGGCCTCTCGGACCTTCAGTCAACCGCTACGGTGGATCTAGGATTTTCAGAAAGCTAGGGAAGAGGGGGGGGAGGGGTTGAAAATGCTGGCAAAGGTTAACGGTGAGGCTACAGCTAAGCCTTGTTGGCCGACAACCCAGGAGATCGACGTTTCGTTCATAACTTTCCTGAGTAAGCCGACAAATTCCGGTTCATGCATGGGCCTTGGGTCAATTTGAATGCTCCAAGGGTATTATATAGCTCCTGTTTAATCTTTTGTTATCAATAGGGGTAGCGCCGGGGGTAGCGATTTTTTCCCTCTATTTGGATCCGCGCTTAAGCCCCCCTTCCCCTATCCCTGCAACATTGATTTTTTTTTTAAAATTACAACTCAACACCCTTGTTTTTTTGCCTTAGATTCAAGACGAGGCTGATCGGACGAAATGATCAGAGTGAGCTACCCTCCGCTTTGCATTCGGAATTCACAATTTCTGCATTTAAAAGTTAAAATAAAATATAATTTTTTCTTGTTAGAATAAAGTTTACTTTCTTTCGTAAATCTCGAACTCTTTTAATCATTTTATTTTTGTGTGAAATAAACTTAATACTATATGCAATAGAAGCAAATGTATTGCAGTTGTTTCAGTTACTATTAAATCAAATCACACTTTCTCTCTAGAACTTAGGCCCGTAAGAAAAAGTCAACATATAAGTTTGACCCTTCTGCTTTAACATCAAATTTTTGTATACAAGTTAATTCCTCTGTCTTTTCGCCGGGCAGCAATTGAATTGGAAGAAGATAAAAACTGTTCGTATGCCTTAATGACAAGAAATTGGTGTTTAATCCATGCATTTAAGATAAAGTTTTCCAGGAGAGAAATGACTGGTAAAGAGTGAGAGACAGCGATAAAGGAAGAGGAAATAGGAAAGAGATGATGATGATGATGATGATGATGATGATGGCTTCTTGTATATATAGACAGTGGCGTCTCTACGAAGGGGGGGGGGGGGGGGCAGAGAGAGCACGTGCCCCGGGCGGCGCTTGAAGGGGGCGCAAAAAACGCAAATGAGAGAAAGAAATGGGGGAGAAATACAAGAAATGTTGTGGTCTTTGAGGGTTATTTGCGCCCCAGGCAAGGACAAAATGCGTTAGAAATGGTGTTTTATAGGGTTTGAAAATTTTCTATAGCTCTGTCGCTTTGCTGAAGTTTGCTCCCTCGCAAAATTTTGTTCAAGATCTAGCTATTTCGCGCCCCCCCCCCAATGGCGTTTTTAAAGTGTTAACCATAAATTGACTCTAGTTGCTTTGCCCCCCCCCCCCCCCGCATAAGGCAGGAACTTGTCAAATTTTGGGCCTCCAGATGGGATATAAGTGCATAAAAGGCCCTTTCAAAGTATAGGACATTCGAAAGAAATCATAAATTTGTCTTGCTATTGCCTTACTAAATTCCTCAAATATATTTCTTCAGGGTTTTTATTCATTTTGTGCCCCCAAAATAGGAATGTTACAAATTTCAGAACAAAAAAGAAATAACAACAACTACTAATAAAAGGGGAATAAAAAATCTGCAGCTCGGTCGCGTTGCGACCTCGCTTATACAATAATTCATGAAATTTGGGCTAACAACCTCCGGTTATGTGCATCAAAACTCATTTTTCACGTAGTGCCATCATTTCTAAATTAAAAACGCTCATTATGAGTAAGGGCATGGGAGGTGAGGGCGCAGATTTGATAGTTTGCCCCCGGCGCCAGAATACCTACGCCGCTGTACATAGGGCCGGTATCCGCCTATGCTAGGCGCTCATGGCGCTTGCTCTAGAATGTCTCACAAATTCAACTTCCTAGCTAGTCAAGTGTTTCAAATTGAGATATTCAATTTTCCATTGTCCTTTGTCAGCATTATCATTCTTGAGATTATGTTGTAGCTGGGAAGAGATAAGTCTTGAGGGCCGACATGATAGCAACCAATTTCAAAAATCTTTCTGCATTTCCCGTTATATACGCATGGTGTCGAATTCGTGTTCACGCGCGTGACCGAATATTTTGGTCTCATAAACCCGAAAAGAGTCTGACTACCTGCTCAGAAGATTCTAGTGACCAATTTTGGTATCCTGTATATAATCTGGCTTGTAGCCGTTTATAAACCATGCAGTGCGATCATCACCATAACATTATTATCAACGTTGATTGATTGAGTCCGGTTGATTGGATACTTATAGGCATTATTGTTCGTTCGAGGAGCTAAACAAGAGAAAAATTGTATATTTTTTTGATTGATGATTGATGTATATTATTGTTATTATTATTGATTGGTGAGTGAATGAATGAATGATTGATTGATCGATCGATTGATTGACTGATTGATTGATTGATTGATTGATTGATTGATCCGTTTAATTGGATATCATAGGATGGGCCATCATTTCCTATAGTTTGTTACTGATCTTTTTTGTCACAGGGTTTGTTGGCCTTATCTCTTGTTATATGCTGCTGGCCTTTATGAGAAAGGTAACAATCGCCTACCATTCCAAAACAATAAAATAAAAATTAACACATTGTCAATCCCTGCACACTATATTTTACGCTTTCGTGACAAGCTAGCTAGGGGGCTCCAGCCTATTGGCGAAGGGGGATGCCTTTTGCCCGAATTTCTATTTTTCAATTTCTAAATTTTTTTGTGAGCGAGCGAAGTGAGCGAGCAAATTTTTAAAAACTTTTTGTAGTGAAAATGTGCAGAAGTTACATAATTATCTGCATGGGAACCTCGCTGCGTAAATTATGTGGATGATCTGACACCTCGCTGCCCAATCCTTGGAGGGGGGCGGGGTGGAGGCTGCAGCCCATTGCTGAAGTTGCCGACACCTTTTGCCCGAATATCAACTTTCCAGTGTTCAATTTGGGAGCCGTATTTCCTTCTTTTTCTTTCCTTCCTTTTCCTTTCCTCCTTTTCTTTCTGTTTTTGTTTTCCTTTCCTTTCCCTTTTCTTTTTTCTTCTTTTCTTTCTTCTTCTCCTTTCTTTTTTCTCCTTTTCCTTTTCTTTCCTCTTCCCTCTCCCCCTTTTCCCCCTCTTTTTTTTCCCCCGACAAAATTGGCGCATTTGCCGACAGCAATTCTGAGTGGGGGTGTGACACCCCCACAGACCCACACCCTCCTCCCCCCCCCCCCTAGCGACGCCCCTGTCCAATGCCTTCCTTTCCCCTTCCCTCCTTTTCTCTCCATGCACTTTAAATTTCTTCACTCTCTGACTCCGGCACATATTATAAGCCCACCGCACACTACACTGTGTACGATCGAATTATAGCAAATGCTAAAAGTGTGCGGTAGGCTTATAAGGCCAATTATGGATGTCTAACTATAATGTTGTAAATGCTTGGTTGAGCAAACACTGTAATCTCGTGTGATAATATTAAATTGTACTTTGTAAATTCATTTATTTGTCAGTTTTGTACTTGTGAAAAGCAAATTTCAGAATCCTCAATTTCAATTTCAATTTCACTCTGAATAATTAGACTCTTTCATCTTAAATAATGGTTCCAGATGGATTGGTTTGGGAGGGTCCCTCTTCAGGGCAGCCGGCGTCCTGCCATCTTAAATTTTGATTTTATATTCTTAGGCATCGGACACTACCTTCCATTTTGATAGGAATTATAAAAAAAAAGAGTAGATGTAACAAAGCTGTGTGTGTGGGGCTCGCGTTTCCGCAGGCATGCATGACAATTTTGAGATGTTGTTTTGTAAACATTTAAAAAAAGGATTTCGAAGAAATTCAAACTTCACGACTCTGCTTTGATATACGTATTTTTCCGATCTAGTTTTTGACCTCCTTAATTTTGATTTCCTTTTCTTTATCTTAAGGTTGGGTAGTTTGATTTCATTTCATATTTCTGCCAATTCTTAAAAAAGCGTGGAGGGGGGGGGGGGGGGTAAGGAAAATATTTGTTTTTGAATATTTTTGCATTGTGTATTGAATATTCATTTTGCTCCATTTAAATTGCATTATTCATAGCCTATGCATGTGTTTCCCTAAAATATTTGCAACTACAATGGTATTATTTACTAGGCTATGTTACTTTTGTTTCTTGATGTTTTCATTATGATGTGATTAATTTTGTGCTACCTTTGTAAAAACAGGCTTTTATAAGCTTTTTGGGCTGCAGGTCTTGTTTTTATTCAATAAACCTTCACAAGTCAACATTCTCATTACTCAATTTCTCTTTCTCTTTTTTTTTTTCTTTTCTTTTTTTTTTTTTTTTTTTTCTCGAGCATCTCCACTCCATCCCATCTCTATGAAATGATACAGAAAAAAATGTATATGCAAAACAAATACAAAGTTATTAATGAATGTCGGATTTAACGTGAACAACAACAAAAAATTCCACCCTCGAATTTACATTTTATATCAACAGTTTTCAAAACAGACCGATGTGTACCAGACAAAACATGACCCCAGCTGAAAGTTCATTCGTCAATTTTTCGCTGCACCCACACACTCCTGCATTGGATCGTAGCGTGTATCTCTCAAACAATCGGGCTCATTGAAAATTCCGTAGACTTGAATCATCACGGCGGTAATGGTTACCGATTAAAACGACGAGATGGGTAGAAAAACGGACACATATTCATAGATTTCAAGTTAATTTTGAAAAGATATTACAGCGTCATGGATTCCCTGGCAGAGGATGATCCAACGTTGCCTGTTAATTTTGGTGAAAGGTAAGTGTTTAAACCAAAATTATAATTGATAAACACTGACAATAAACAAACGGTTTTTGCTTTCGCCATTTTTGCCATTGACATTACACGTCAAAGTCGGGGCTGCTAGCGCTGCCTGCTCCTGATCCTGCATGCCTGGCGCTACACGCGCCACCGGGGCGGACATAATCGAGATCGTGTGATGGGGAGCCCTTAATGTCTTCGCACCTAAAATTGGGCCTGAAATTGAACAAAATTCCTTTAATATTCCTCTAATGCTTAATTTTCATATTATTACTGATATTCTAATGCATATTTTCACAAGAACGGCAGCCGTGGTCGTGTCATTTTGACACAGTGTCGCCTGTCGGTGAAAAAAAAAAAATGGTGCCCATGTCTAGTACGGCAAGCGCTAGCGACAGACGTGTTGCCATTTTCCTTTTGTGCGTGAGTCTATGGCGCGGCGGTACTACATATGCCAGATCCAGAGAGAGAGAGAGAGAGGGGGGGGGGGGGGGGGGGGTTGAGGGAGTAAAGTTATGAATATCTAGGTCTAGATCTAGATCTAGAATCTAGATGTAATAATTTAATAATTAATTTGTTTCTTTGTTCATTTCTTTTTCTTTCTCGATCTAGGAATGTAGCCCGACTACGTCGTATTGACTTGAAAGTTATAAAGATTTGGATTGATATATTCTCTCTTTTTTGTCATATTTATTTTTTACTTGGCCCATTTGTTATCTTTCTATTAATTCCGCTACTTTTACTAAACATATTTAATTTTTATCTTGAAATTCAGTTCTGATGGGTTATCGGATATGGCAAAGGCAACACAGGGAGGTGTAAGAGAGAGACAGACAGACAGACAGAGAGAGAGAGAGAGAGAGAAGGGGGGGGGGGGGGACTGGCAAAGTATGAACACCGTGATATATGCGGTGCATTCACTTTTATACACAAAAGGAAACTGGCAACACGTCTGTCGCTAGCCGACAGTTCTAGACTATACTACGCATTCATTTTTACACGCAGTTCGGGAGTTTTGATGTGAAAGACAACATTTTGAGGCTTGTGAATAAAATTTCTGAAAAAGACCACTCACACATATGTGAGGTAGTTAACCTAGCACTTTGTATCTTCGTACCGTGATGAATTGCCTCTCATAGCAAGTGTGTGATATTTTGCACATAGATCTACATGTATGTGCTGGAAAGCAGCAAGATCAGCCAAAAACAGCCTGAAAATTTCACTTGGTCAAGATGATAAAGATCCTATTGAAGAATCTGGTATAAAATTAGATATTCTATCATCCTAAAATGTAGAAGGAAGTATTTCTCAAAATTTTGCTGATTATGTTGGTGTTTTTACCTCTTTAACTTAGAGTTAGAGGTCATGTGTGACCAATGCCAAAATTGACACATCCCCACATAGACATGGTGATGGTTCTGAGTGGAAAAAGACCCTTTTTCAATATTTTGCCTCTTTTTTCCCCCATAGATATCTAGGGTCTACCGCTATAATAAAGATGAAATGTTTAATTAAAATTGTGCAGTTAAACTTAAAGGGCAATCCAACCTGATTTGTGTGAAAGCAGAAAATTAAGGAAAAGAGGATGGTGAAAGATTGAAAGAAATTGGACAAGGAATAAGAAAGTTATCATCTGGTTATGGATGTTTGAAAAATGAGATCACTACATCTAAGTTAGATCTACATGTAGAAGCGAATCTCATATTGGCAATTTGGTAAGTCAGTTGTGACATAGATCTACTTTCGGACAACTCTCTCGTTTGTTCGTACACAAAAAAAACACATTAATTTGCGGTTTTCTCCAAAGTGCCTACCCTCCGGGCAGTAGTCTACTCAAAATATATGGGAGATACATGTAGCATATTGTTATATTTCCTCATCAAAGAAAAATATCCTACTGAGTAATACATTTTGAAAATATTTTTTTTTTAGTAATTATGTGTGTTGAAGCAAATGGTGGAGTTGTCCGCAACTAGTCTACATCACAGTGACTTTACCTATTCGGCCAATTTGAAATTTCCATATATAGGTGATTACAAGTTTTTAAAATTCATAACTTTCTTATTGCTTGTCCGATTTCGTTCAAACTTTCACCAATCTGCTTCTCTGATTTTTCCTCTTTTATTCGGAGTAACTTGCCATTAAGGTTGGATTTCTCTTTAAGCTTGAGTGCAGAAAAGGGTGCTGTGCAGAGTGCAGACTTGGGCATGCTAGCCATACTTAGGATCTCTTTTCCAATGTTGCAGAAGTTTGGTCAAAATACCAAAAAAATGAAATAAGAAAAGATCACAAATTTATTTTGCACTTTGAAGTGATTTGGTAACTTTGTAGAGGCTTGATAAAATCTGAGCTGCCTGGCCTTACATGCTATCAGTGTATATAATATATATGGAGTAAAAATGAAGCCCACAAAAAAAAAGCACTTCAGAATCATCATGTGCTTCACAAAAGTAAACATATATATGCAAGTGACCGGAAATGCCAGACTCATTTTCCCCCATAGACTCATTGTTAGACTAAAGCTTATGGCCATATGCTTTCGTAAATGGGAGTATTCAGTCATCTTAATACTGTTAATAGCATTATATATTTGAAAACCTTTCTGTGCCTGGCTATTTATTTATCATTCTGAACATCATTATACAAGACAGATATCAAAATTCAACAATGTATTAAATCAAGCCTCCATAAAGTTACTGAATCCCTTTAAGATGGATTGATATTCATGTTTGTCTGGGAGTGGGAGTCTAATTTTAATTTTAGTTACTCCTCCCAGTCCCAATCAACATGATCAAAAAATACATGTAAATGCCCGATGGGTAATAATAGATAACATTATAAAGCACACTGAAGTATTCACATAATGTGCTATATATATATATCATTATTATTATTAATGCAAAATATTCAATTTCATTCTTTCAAAACTTCAAGTTTCAAACTTTCTTGCCTTTCTTTTTTCAACTCATTATGAATCATAAACAATCTTGTCTATGAACTGTGACTGTCTCGGTCTCTGGACTCTTACTCTGCAGTGTGTGAGTGTGACCGTGGCTGTGCTGTAGTGCAGTGCAGGGCTGAGTCAGTGCCTGAAAATTGGTAGACCTATGACTACATGTATGTTCCAGTAACTTATGTGAGTCAGCGAAAGAAATAAGGAGTGGTGCCGATGAGTGATTTTGTTAGCTCTGCCTCTGCGCAGGAGGTTCAACTCTTAGTTTTGTAAATTTAAAAAACAACACCAAAAGTATGGCTCAAGTGCTTGTGTCTGTGTGGCACCCTTGTGTGTGATTGTGCATAGATCTACATTAATTGCGTGATTCTGATTAATAACAAAACATTGAGAAAATAATGAGGAAAGGACTTCAGCAATTCTTTTTACAAGACTCAAAATGTCTGTTTTTTATGTATAAAAATTCAAAGCTGCATACATTGAATGAGCTTACAGACATAGGATACCTTTGTTTTTAAATACACATGTATGTCAAAATGACTCACTTTTCCTTGTGAAAATGACTTTGTTCTTGCTCAAATTTCGATGAAATTTTTGGCACACCTACTCTTTAAAAGATATGAATGAGACTAATTTAACTTGGATTAAGCGTTTATCAATATGAAAGAAAATCCTTGTCCATCTTACCTGCATAGATATGGGGCTCCCCATCATAAAACTGTTATTGCGAGAAAATGTCATATTAAAGCTCATGTACAGTATTGGTAGCAAAAAGAAAATTGGAAAGAAACATGTTAAATATAGTCTCATGTTGTTCTCCTTGTATCAAAAGATGTCTGTAAGAGATCATTTGGTATTCCATCTATGATTTCTGGTGAATTTCAGTGTAAATATCTGTAAGGAATGCTTGATCACTGCCATTATGCTAGAACCCTTCCACCCCGACGGCTCCCCGCACAGCAATCTTGGGGCTTCGCATAGAGACAGAGTGTGTGCACTGTGTGTAGCTCCTCATCATTGGTTTTACACGTGTGGGTACAGTGTGTAGCACATGGTGCCTTTGTTGGGATTTTATGTGCCTGTCCCGGCACATAAATTAGTTTTTGCCTCTTATTTGTTTAATATTAAACTTTAGGAGGCGAAATCTTCAGTGTCTTAGTATTGCTAGTATCTTGCTATTTATCAAAAAAAATTGAAGAAATCTGACGAACAGTTTTTGAGGGCTTACCAAAACTTTACATGACCTTTAACCATTCTAAGTTCTTAGATAGCTGCTGTGATTATTTTTTTTCTTTTTTGCACTGGAATAAGTGTTGTGTTTTTAATAAAACAAGTTCCCACAAAAATGATGATGAGAACAAGATTCTTACTTCTATCAAGTCACCTAAATTGTATGCTGGAACAGATTTGTACGCACACTTTGTTTTCTCGAGAACAAGAGACTGGAATGGCTTACATATTACATGTACATGTACATGTACCTTTACCGTTTCTCAAAATTCAATTGCTGCCTTTCAATCAGCTTTAGCAAACCCACCCAAACTATGTGAAAAAACTAAGACAACCTACAACCACACCTCCAGTTTAAATTCCCTTGCAGAATATTATTTAGGAGGACAACAATTCAAGATCCAATGAGTGTTCTTGATGTTTCTCCTTGGCTTTGTGCTAAAGATGTTCCCATACACATCGTATTGGGATCTTCTGACTGACATCCTCACAGAATTTATGGGGCAATGTCAACGTTGGCTACAGTCTACCTCTCAGTTGCAGAGTTACATGTACACTGTATTATGTGACAGAATAACCAGCTAAAAGCAGGGGGAGGGAAGCAAAAAAACAACAAAACTTGCCTCTTTCAAAATAGGTCTAATAGTTTAGACCTTTGATAATGGGATCTCTTGTCTTGACAATCTTGATCATATGGCATTTTGAGCCTTTGAAACACAAACTTGTGTGCCTTTTGTGCATTCACCTGTTGCAGGAAGTTGCCCAAGTATAGCCATTTGTTGTATGAAGTTGTCTGCAGATAAACTTGTACAATACATGTAATGAATCTTCTGACATTGATGTTTCATTACATATGTAACACACCACAGAAAATAGACCGCTTTGGTAATGTATGCAAATTTTATACATACCTTTCAAACAAAGGTTGTTCTTGACAACCTGAAAGCTTGCCGGACATGCATGTACATGTAGTAACAGATAATGTATGCAAACTGGATTCCAAGCATTGAGGCTCATTTATAAAAAGCAGGTTAATGGAATAGCTCGTCACTAGGTGCTCAGATAATTATGTGTATAAATTTGTATAGATTACAGAAGCGGTCTATTAAAGGGCAATCCAACCTTGGTAATAAGATGATTTGTATGAAAGCAGTAAAATAAGAAAAACTGGATGGTGAAAGTTTGAAAGAAAACGGACAAGGACTAAGAAAGTTATGGATGTTTGAAAAATGAGATCACTACATCTATGCGAATCTCAAATTGGCAATTTGGTCAGTCAATTGTGACATTTTTGTGGACAACTCTCCCATTTGTCGTACACAAAAATATCATTAATTTGCGGTTTTCTTCGAGGCGCTTTTACCCTCAGGGCACTACTCAAAATATATTGGAGATAGCATATTGTTATAGGTCCTCATGACAGAAAAAGATCCTACTGAGTAATACATTTTGAAAAGTGACATTTTATTCATTTTGTGTGTTGTAGCGAATGGAGGAGTTGTCCACAGCTACATCACAGTGACATTACATGTACCTATTTGGCCAATTTGAAATTCCCATATGCATAGTGATTACAACTTTCAAAAAATCATAATTTTCTTATTGCTTCTCCGATTTCGTTCAAACTTTCACCAATCTGCTTCTGTGATTTTTCCTCTTTCTTTCAAAGCAACTTGCGATCAAGGTTGGATTTCCCTTTAAACACATGTACATAATACAGAAGGAATACATGTACCAGTGGGTTCTATAGTGTAATCATCGTAGGTCTCATTGTATTAAAACCATTCTAAATTCAAGATATTTTGATAATATCTTTAGAAATTCCTGAGAGTGATATCCACCAAATGTGTTAGTTGCACGTGTTTATTTTTATATACATGTATTGTCACTGTATGTGATATGTGCAGCTGCAAGTGTCAGTTCAGGCAGCAAATATGTGCACATATTTTATATTTAGTCCTGAACCATGGACTCTAAAATGTACATGTATAGCAGTTTCAGTTATTTCAGTACACTGGAACAGCCTTGTGATTAGTCTAATGGCAAGTGTGTTAACACACAAGAGAAGGGACAAAACTCACAAAAGTGTCCAGAATTCTACTAATACCCCTTTCAATAATTCTGCCACTTTTGGTCACACTAAAATAGTCCGCACCAAGCAGTAAAATTTGCGTTCAGTAATTCAAAGCGGACTGCGCTTCTCTTATGAGGACCCTTTCAATAATCAGCCCAAAAGGGAGCAACTGTCATGGTAACTGCACACGCATGCAGGGCGAAGCTTCGGTAGGGCGCGCTTAATGTGACCTTTGACCGTGCGAGGAATTTTAGGACGGACTTTGGTGCTGCTACCTTTCAGTAATTCTTTGGTCCGCACCTGGTCCACTCCTGGTGCTCCTAAAAGCAGCTCTAAAATAAAAGCAGCTCTAAAATAGAGCAGACTATCTTACGACTTAGAGCAGACCTGGTCTGGACCAGCGATTTATTGAAAGGGATATGATATAGCCAAAAGTAGCCCAGCTTCTTTAGGGCATTGATCTTTCTTTTTAGGACAAATTCTGAATAAAAATGTTTTGAGGGTTGATTTGATGTTCTTTGACATGTAGTGTACCCACTGTTGAAAATCAAAGGGTTTTGCCTCTTTTGCATTACCTTTTAAAACAGTTGAATTAATTTCATAAAAACTCATAATATTAGCAAGCACAAGGCATTATGAATATGTTTGAATCATTGTGATCCTTCTTCCATCAATGATTTCTGTGGCTGCAAATATACATTAACCCTTTCAGGACAGGAATTATTTAAGGGTTAAATTGATCACATTTTGTTCTTTAAATTGGCAACAATAATATTTTCTTTTAGTGCTACATAGTTCGAATAACTTGTAATGTCTTTGAAAACAATATACATGGTTAGGAATTTGCCGTAAAGTTTTAAAAATTGCCAATTTTGATGAAAAAACAATGATTTTGAACCTCTCAATGTGTTGCCAATTTAAGGATCACAAAGTTAAATCTCGTTTTTAAAATTCCTGGCATCAAACGCAATATGGTCATGCAATAAAAATGGACATAGTGTGTGTAGAAAATTTTGCTCTTTCACCTCATGCATCTGGTATATTTTTTAGAGCTCTGAATCAAAAGTTATTGAGCCAAACCACAAAATGTGGTCAATTGTCTTGAAAGGGTTAAAGTACATCAGTACAGTATGTAATTTGGCCTATGAACTTTTGGCACATTGTTGCTCAGTTTTAATGAAAGCAGTTTTATTTTCAAGAGCTTGTAGAGTCTGGGACACATCCCTCTATTAAAGCTAGCTGCCTCCATTCCAGTAATTAAAACTGACAATTTGACAAGAGTTTATAAAATTTTAAAAATCCAAACTTTAGTGAAATTGGGATGAGTCACTTGGTTGATGTGTGGGTGTATGACTTTTATTTGCTCCACTGTCTGAAGCAATCACCTTCAAGCTACACGTGGAACTTGTTCATCCTTGCGTGAGATTCTTCTAAGCAATACAAGTCTTGTTTATTTCAAATACATCAAAAGGATGGATGTACATGTATGGCAGCGTTATGAACATTCTGATATTTGTGTTGCTGTTGGTTCATGTTAAATGTTTCTATACCTGTAGATGATGTCAAGTCTGGAGAGCAAATAAGTGCTGCATTTTGTATTGATAATGATTGACCTTGTCAAGGAGATACATGTATAGGATCTGATGATTGGGTACAAGTTATTGGGAGGTGATGCCTTCATTTGACTCTAGAATTTTTCAGATATATACCTGTACGTACAGACTGGTAATTATTTTGTTAATGCAGACAGTTCTATTTGACTGTACTAGCAATAATGGAACAGCAACAAGAATATGAAACGTACAGATATTTCATGTGTCATGACAGGGACAGATTGACAAGGCCAGAGCAAGGGTAAGTGTTGTAAATGCCAAGTTGCACATCCATCTTTATGTAACTGTACTTGTACACACATTTTAAAAATTATTGATCTTGGCCAAAATACTACAAAACAGAAAAGAAAGTAAGAAACAATGATGCAAAATAGAGGAATGGAATGAAACTTGTTGCCCTTTCTCTGCATGGCATAAAGAATTTCTCTATTTGAATAAAAGGTGTGAAAATAATGGGTGCCACAATTTCTTATTGGATTTTGTTGACTGAGTTTACTTTGCAGCATGAACAAAGTGTATTTTGTTATCAATAGTCAGGTTCACACGGAGGGAGCTAAACTTGTAGTTTCAAAACTTTAAGTTTACTTGTAGTTAACGCCGCAACCAAGGGGGTAGCGGGGGTCCTCCCTCTTAGTTATGGACGGTGTGGACAGAATAAACTTTAAGTTTAGCAAACTCCTTGTTAACTATGACCTCTCTGACCATGTTAAACTATAACCGCTCTGACTTGTAATCTCAGAACAACGAGCATCATTGTTTCGGGCCCGTGTGAACCCTTGTCGTTGTTTTGTTAACTTAAAGTACACATTCAAAGAAAATCACAAATATGATAAATAATGTATCACTAGAAACTGGCAAGTTAACAGATAGCAATCGTATCAGTTTAAAGTCAACTACATATCAGGTAATTAAACAATAATACAAATAAAACTACCTCCCAGCATCTGCGATATACAAGCGCTTCGCCAAAAAAATAACAATGTTTCAATGACGTCAATAAAGGGAACAATCCTGTCCAAGCAGACGACGTCCCATAAAGAATGAACATAAGTGCAGTGCAGTTATTTCTCAAATTATAAAGAATTTAGTGTATTCAAACGTGCCCATATTTCACACCATTCTAAAATGGGAATGAAACAGATTCTGATTACTGAAATCTTTTGTAATAGGATGAGGGTTAATGAACAATCAAAGAAACCACACTTTCAAATTGAAAAGCCCGCTGAATGATTGCAAGGACGGTATTCATCCCTCATTCAACGCCGAACGTCCAGCGGTGTATGCAGCTAGCTGTGAATGCAATGGCGTCTATTTTGTTTACAAGCAACTGATTCCTTTATTCTTGTAACGCTTCATTTTCCATCCAAATAAACCCATGCACGGGGTTTAGAGTGAGGCAATATATGTATTAAACATAATAGACTAATGCTAGTGAAGTGAAATAACTGAAGAGAAGATGACAAAACAGGCACTGAAAATATGTGAGATGTTATGGGACATCGTCTGCTTGTGCAATTAACGTCCTGTCTTTGACGTCACACATTTCAGCGGCTTTCGGAGAGCTGTTCAGGTGCTATGTCGGGGCTGTATTTTAGCAATTTGTAATTGATAATAATCATTACTTCGAATGTTTGCAAGCGTCGAATTTTGACAAACTTGTCCGGTCTAAGCTTCACCTACGCAATAATGAAACTTAAGTCAGTTTTAAAAATCAATGAATATCTACTTTAAAGTATTGAAACCACAAGTCCTGTATGAATGTAGCTCAATCAATGTTCTGTTTTCTTCAAATCAAAACACTGCCACCAACTGTCAATCACAACCAAGAGGCTAAGGCAGAGAGAGAGAGAGAGAGAAAGAGAGCAGAGAGGCATTTTCAGACCTAAATGAGCTTCTTCCTGTCAACAGGAAAGAGTCGACATTGCCTAAACGTTCCCAGCCCTAGTCCTACGTGTACCCGTACATGTAATTATCACGCATACCCAGTGGCAGAGGTTGGGGAACATGCTGTCCCGTAGCTTCCCAGGCCTGTGCCTAGGCCGCAGAAGCGTTGTCTTTGGGTGAATCAACGCTATCGCTTCCTGTTGGGAATTTGAGAGAGCGAGCGTTCATTTCCTGGACTCTTCTGGCACGTTGGCAGTAACTTATTGTGCGTGTAAGCACTGCAGATACTTAGGGATGTTGTTGTGGTACTTGTGCTGCATGTAGGCCTACTTCAGTGTGTGAGTCTGTGAGACGTGTGTACTTGCGCAGTGGATCAATGTTTTAGTCTGTAACTTCGCCTGGAGCTACTTTTGGACATGTTAGCATTTACCGTAAAGACAGGGCCCCCTCTGGATTAGTTGGATTCTGTTTTTAGTAGCAGTGGTCGTTACATCTGGAATAATATTTGACTTACTACACCTGTGTCTTGGGAAATTATATTTTTTGACTAATAGGAGTATTCCTAGTGCACTTCTGTTTTTAGTAGAGTGGCTGTTCAGAATGAACTGTTTGACACATTAGAGATCTAAAGGTATTGTTTTAGTTTCCATTTTACATGAACAAGAAAACTTGAGTGATATGCATACAGTAATCTGTTTAAAAAAATTATCCATATACATGTATATTATTTAGTGCTTCCAGTAGTAATTGATTTATTAATTAATCATTTAATTTTTTTTCTTATAGATGCAAATGGAGAGCACTGATAAGGCCCCCCAAAAAAAATTATTTGGTTGTCCTTGACCGACCGACCCTCTGAAATGGGGCCGACCCAATTTTTTTTTTTTTTTTTTTTCACAACCCAACAACGGCAAAACTTACGTGGAAAAGCGAAATTAATTTCAACAACAGTTTGTATTACATAAATTGTTTAATATACAAGACTTAAACAGTGTAAGAGAAATAACAACTCTTTTTATGTTTCTGGGTGATAATTAATAAATGTAAATACCATATAAAAACGTTAAGTATTGAAACTTGCTTTGCCTCCTTTATTTTCTCAGTGTTAAAAAAAAAAAAAAAAAAGATCCGACCGACCGACCCTCTTTTTAAAAAAATGTCACTCGAGGACAACCAAACAATTTTTTTTTTTGGCCTAAGGAGCATTTTAGCTTTGTATAATGAAAGCATTTTTAGACTGACAAGCATACATGTATCATTCCTTTATTTTCTTATGTTGACTTGCTACACTTGATTTACATGTAGACTTCATTGTAGATTTCAGAGGCCGCAGAATATGCGTCGTGCATACATTTCTAACGATGTGAGTGGGCATAAAAGTTAAGATACTAGCCATCCAGATCACGGAAGTGTAATAACCTGTTGAACACTTGTAGATTGTAGAATTATCATAGGTATTTAGTCAATCAGTGACTGTTACATGTAGTCATACAATCAAGGAGTTATTACAGAACTCCTTGATACAACTACATGTAGTTGTAGACCTCCAGGGTCCATTAAATTTTCCATTTTCAGTAAACATGGATGTTCATTGATAACATCTGTTCCAGTACCTTCTCCATGTACCTGTCCTCTCCACCTGAGTACAACTCATACTGGTTGCCACATCTGGAGCCCGTTGCACAAAACTTGCGTTTGATCGCAACTCCTAAAAATCAAACACAAGTCCTAAATACGCACTTCTGATTGGCTGAAAATAAAGTTGCGTTTGATTTTCCTGAGTTACGTTTAAACGCATCTCTTTGTGCAACGGCACCCTGGTATAAAACTATGTAAATGAAAGCACTGTAGTTCACATGTCAAGGCTTATTTATTAGTAATGTTTAATGTTTGTACTTTGTAGAGTTTACTTTGCCAACACATTTGTACAAGTTTCTATTACATGTAGTTCTCTGTTAGGACAAGATGCGCTGTCCTTGATAAGGAAAGAACTACATGTACAGTACCTGTGCTATTGTGTCTGTAAAGTATCAATCAACTACATTGTATGTACTTCAGTGAGGATTACTGTGGCACACAATAGTGGTTTACACTAGAATTTAGCTCCTTTTGTTCAGCAACAACCAAGAAGAATTTGTTTGATCACTTCAGATTCAAGATTGTAGCTATCACACTTGGAAGAGTTGACATAAGGTCAAATAACATTGTTTTTTTTTTTTTTTACTGAATTTAATTGATTTTTCTAGCATGTCTGATATGCTGGTTAAACTGGTATAGAATTTCCAACAGGTACATGAATGCATAATTTTGAATAAATTTCTCGATACGACAACAACAGCCCAAACAATATCTAGAAATACTACCCTCCCAAAAAAGTAAAAAAATTAAAATAAAAACCAATTAGTGCATTTCAATCAATGTTTATGGCTATTAATAATTTGTGTTAACCTTTAGCTGTCTGTGCTTTTACAAACATCACAAACATGAATTCAATAGACAAGTTTTAAATCTAGATTTGAATTCCTTTTTTTTTTTCATTGTTCTTTTTTCACATGAAAAGTATTCTATGATATCTACATGTAACTTCGCAACTGATGTATGTAATCCTATGTAGAACTTCAAGAATGTCAAGCTTTCTTTGTCCAGAATTATTGGAATATATAAAGTAGTGACAGTTCAAACCACCAACTGCACTGAAAGGGTTAAGATTATAATGTTTCAAAATATCTGGTCATTACCAAACATTGGAAAAAGGTGGAATTCCCCATGGCTAGTGAAAGCAGTGGATTATTCTGATTCAATTTTTAAAAAAAGAGAGAGGATATATTTGTTTTTGTGTAGGAAGTTGAAAGGATGAATAGTGTTTTGATAGATATGAACCCTTGGTCTTCCTATGTCTCAAAGCCTCGAGAAGGAGGAAAGAACTGGGTTCCAATTCTCACTGGCAATAGTCAGGTTCTCACGGAGGGACCTAAACTTTAAGTTTCGCTTGTAGTTCAAAACTTGAAGTTATCTTGTAGTTTCAAAACTTGAAGTTATCTTGTAGTTTCAAAACTTCAAGTTCACTTGTACATGTAGTTCCAGAACCACAAGCGAGCTTGTAGTAACGCTGAAACATCCTCCCTCGTAGTTATGGATCATGTGGACAGAATAAACTTTAAGTTTACTTTAGTAAACTCGTTATTAACGATGACTTCTCTGTTCATGTTAAACTATGGTCGCTTGACTTGTAATATCAGAACGATGAGCGTCATTGTTTCGGGTGCGTGTGAACCCTTGTCATTGTTAGTGAGTCGTTTCATTAACTTAAAGTTTTGAATCCACAAGTCCTGTATGAACATAGTTAATGTTGTGATCAGGAGTCCTCTGGAGTTTGCATCAAACTACTCTTGAGTATAGATTAAGGCCCTTTTCACATGCACTGTAGAAAGTAAGATTTTTATTTTTTGTTTAATTTATTTATTTATTTTTTTGCATTTAAAGCTCTTCATCACTGAAAATGACATCCTGTCAAATATTTATCATAAAGCTTTACATAACTCTTTGATCATGTCATAAATGTCCTAAGAAAAATGTTAGCCTACATCCTATGTACATGTATGCACTCAAGTGCAGTACTATAAACTTTACAATGGGCAAGGATTTGATTTTGAAATCGGGAGATTTGAATGAATTTTTAGATACATGTAGTACAGAACAGGAAATGCACTGCGGACCTTTGCCAAGCCACACTTGACCACAGAGGAAATTCATTCAGACCGATGGAGTAAAGAGATAGTAGGTCAGTGCTCAGCGGTAGTGTTGATCGAGTGAGAAGACTCACTGATATTCTATGTTGGCTTTGCTTGAAAGATGGACCTTTTCACATTTATAGAGAAAACAGATACAGTGTACATACAATGTATGTTGACAGTGTAGGAAAAGGAGCATTCACACAGGAAACAAGTATTGTTTTTTCCAAAGAAAGTTTATAAAGCACCACTTTTTTTTTTGGGGGGGGGTGTGCCATTGCATACAATTCTCATACTTTGAAGTACGCTATCCAAACAATTTATTTTTTAAATTTCCATTTGCAAAGCAATTAATTGGACTAAAACTACTCCTACATTGTATATGGCTATTGAAAGCACCCTCTTTAAAATATTGCAAGCGATTTCTTGGCAACCATGATACAGGTTCTAGTGATGACCATTCGACCAAACACACTGTGTTAGGTCACACAAGACACATACATGTACAATGTACATGTAGATACAAAGTATGTTTAGAAGTTGCTGACAGGTCTTTTGACTGTGGTCCAAACGACTTGACAGGCAATTAGGCTAAGCCTGGTTTAGTTTACACAAAGCGAAATGATATCCAGTAGCCGAGGGGTCATGATCAGTTAACCTCCTGATAGATAAATGTTACTGGTTACCACTCACACCAGTGACACCAGTGACACCAGTGACGTGGAAGTTGTTGGACTTCATGTGATGATACTACACTACAGCCCTGTCTATGCACAGACAGACGGAAGTTGTGGATGTTTCAGTGCCATTCGGGGTTTTATTGTTTTTGGTGTAACAGCTGTGATATTGTTTGGATTGCATAGTGGTACCCATCTATTGGTAGTAAGTGAGTACATGTCAGATACTTGTTCGAGAGTATTGTTGCCACATTTTTACTTAGGTATATTTGTTTATTTACTCATTTACTTTAGTTTACTACCAATATACAATCTTTGAAAGTAGGCCTTCATGTTGAAAAAGCATTTCAGATGTTGGAAAGACAGAATTATTTTCCAGTTACACATGCAACTAACAAATTGAATTCATATCTTATGAATTTATATCCTATGAAATACAATATTCATTTGCATGTACAGTGTACATGTAAGTAATTGTTTTCAACATTTTGTTATTGGGCGTATTCTTTTATTGCATTAACAGGTCTGTCTGAATTTACTGTTACAATGCCCCTGCCCATACATACATACATACATGTACAGCAGTGGTTTAGCCAGCCGGGCGTCTGGGCGTCTTTTGGACGCCCATTTCTTCTGGAAGACGCCCAGCAAAATTTGCAAGACGCCTTGATCAAAATCATTTGATGGACGCCCTTTTAATAGTTAAAGATCAATTTGCAAGACGCCTTTTTAAAAATCATTTGATGGACGCCCTTTCAGTTTTTGTAAAGATGTTTTGTATTCACGATAATTTATATCCTCGGCTTCTCAGCAGAAGTCGAAGTCGTAAACGCTCCCGCAAACAAGTACCGTACGTGCGTACGGGTCTAGGCTGTAGCTACTTAGTCTTTGCGCGACACCTTTTGTGAAAATTTTCTTTCCGAAACGCATTATCACTGTTACAATGAGAGGTCTAAAAATTATCATCATCCGTGTAATGAGACTATCGCTAGATCTACGACCGGATACACCACACAGAGAAATTGTTCCTTACCACATTAAGTCCATAGTCACCTCAAAAAATCAATCTGTAAAGCCAAAGCCTGCCTCAAAAATACGGAATTAGTGCCATTTTTTAAAGTCACGCGGCGCTTAAGTCGGGTTGTGAGGAACAGAGTCACCGAAAACGCTCTAAAACTCAAGAAATCGGTGGATTTATGACGGGTTTTTTTTACTTATCGCGCGCGAGATTGATGCTCATCAAGTGAAATGGTATCCGCGAAAAACAAATTGGAAAAGAAAAATCGCCCGGAACTGTGCGCATTCAGTGTATTTATGTACGTACGTACATATACGCAGTGACGGATTTAGGGGGGGGGGATCCCGGCCCGTGCCCCCCCTTTTGAGGGAAAACAATGCATTGTCCCCCCCCTATTTGCGATTGTGCCCCCCCCCCCTTTTCGACCAGGAAACCTTTTTTTTTTTTTTTTGCTTGTCAGAGAATTATGGAGGGGAACTGGACCCCATAACACCCCCCCCCCCCCACAGAGCGACTTTTGGAGGGCTGGCAAAAAAAAATTTTTGGTCGACATTGGTACAGTGTTAACTTGGTGGTAAAGTAATACTTACATTAATACATGTATAATGAAAACTTACATTCATGTAGGGAAAACAATTCATCAGAATGTGTACATGTAACTTCAACATGTTTTTACCTTAAACACTGAGGGGATAATTCCAGCAAGCTAGGAGTAAACAAGCAAGGAAACAGTGTCTTTTTAGATAGAAATAATTTCCAGCAGAAAGGGGGCGCTGCCCCCTTTTACCCCCGCTGGGGGCGCTGCCCCCTGGACCCCCTGAACGGCTCGCTGCGCTCGCCCAATTTTTGGGACACCCTGCTTTTTAATTTGGACACCTAATTTTAAAATCCTGGCTAAAGCCCTGATGTACAGGGGGTGTAAATGTAGAATGTCTGTAGAAGCAGTGAGCTCATTTCTCACTCTTTTCTGAGAAAGGGGGTGTACAGTACTTCAATTTGCCAAAACAGATGTCACGATATATGGAGGAGAAGATAATTCATCCAAGTTCTGGTGGCAAAGTACTTGTCTTTAAAGTGAAAATCCACCTAGGTATTAAGTTGATTTGAATAAAAGAAGAAAAATAAGAGAAACAGATTAATGAAAGTTTGAGCAAAGTCGGATAAGAAATAAGAAAGTTATGAATTTTTGAAGTTGTAATCTATCAAACACAAATTGGCAACTCTGTGATGTATCTTGCAAGCTCCTCTCCTATTTGCTCAGTACAGAAATCTCAAATTTTCATTTTCTTAGTTTTTGATGAATGATGAAGGAATAGATTTTTTTGTGTAAAACATATATGAGCAATGATTATATCTACATTTTTTTGTAAGGTGCAAACACTGCATGTATGATTGAATATTTTCTTTAGAGAAAATGGAAATTAATGATTTTTGGGGTACACGGCAAATGGGAAAGGAGCTCGCAAGATACGTCTCGGAGTTGCCAATTTGTGTTTGATTGATTACAACTTCAAATATTCATAACTTTCTTATTTCTTATTGTTTTTTTGCTTAAACCTTCACTGATCTATTTCTTTAATTTTTCTGCTTATAAAACCGACTTGTAATCAGGGTGGACTTCCCCTTAAAGTTATTTGAACATTTTGACATGATCCTGAAAGAAGTAGAATTATTTACCTATTTTTAAGAACTTAAAAAAAATCCTCAAATTATTCCCCCAAAATGACAAACTTTTATTACTGAAGAAGTGGGAAAATAACTATTTGATTTGTAATAGTTCTGTATGTACCACAGGCACTGTATGAATATACTCATTACAGGAGTAATGACAGAGGAATTCCACAAGATTGTATCTATTCCAATAATCTTACTTTCCTAAACTATTTTTTTGAAATTGTGATTTCAAAAGAACTTATACATTGTTTGATAATGGAGTCTTTCTGGAACACTCAGCTCATGTCTCTTCAAGAGCAGTGATTTAGTAGATCCATACTGAAGTGCTTGTAGGAAGCTTGTATGTAGATTTATGCTAGTTGCTGTAGTGCCGTCATCTTTATCCCTTTCATGACAGGAATTATTTAAGATCTAAATTAATCACATTTTGTTCTTCAAATTGGCAACAATATTTTTCTTTTAGTACTACATGGTTCTAATAAGGTGTAATATCTTTGAAAACAATATACACGGTTAGCAATTTTGTCGAAAATTTGAAAAAATTGCCAATTTTGATAAAAAGCAATGATTGTGAACCTCTCAATGTGTTGCTAATTTAAGGATTTTAAGGCTTATTCTCGTTTTTAAAATTCGTGGCATCAAACGCAATATGGTCATGCAACGAAAATGGACGTAGTGTGTGCAGAAAATTTTGCTCTTTCTACTCATGCATCAGGTATATTTTTTAGAGCTCCAAAGCCACAAATGTGGTAATTTGTCTTGAAAGGGTTATACATATAACTGCCCTTGAGCAATCCCGTTTTGGCATGAAATATTAACATTTTGAACACTTCTTTTCAAAAGTCAATCAGTACCTTTGAATATGACAGTTTGAGCTGGATACTTCATAAAGCAATCATTTCAAATCACTTCCAGTGGGCAGTGATTGAGCAGATCCGTATTGGAGTAGTGTTTGTAGGAAGCTTGGTCCATGAGATACCAGGAAGTAGAGGTTTGTGCTGGTTGCTCAAGTTCTATCATCTTGATGATACTTGAGCGATCCCTTCTTCCTGTTGCATGAAATGTTTCAATTTTCGAACATAAAGGGCAATCCCACTTTGGTTATTAGGTGATTTGTGTGAAAGCAGAAAAATAAGAAAAACAGGATGGTGAAAGTTCAAAAGGAATTGGACAAGGAATAAGAAAGTTATGGATGTTTGAAAAATGAGATCACTAAATCCATGCGAATCTCAAATTGGCAATTTGGTGAGTCAATTGTGACAAAGTGGTGATCAATTCTTCTGTTTGCCTTATACTTAAATATCATTAATTTGCAGTTTTATTTCTTTTCCCGTGGGGCAGTTCTAAAAATATATTGTACCTGTAGATAGCATATTGTTTGGGTCCTCATAAAAGAAAAAGATCCTGCTGAGTAATACATTTTGAAAAAAAAAAAAATGACATTATAGACATTTTGTGTGTTGGAGCAAATGGGGGAGTTGTCCACCAGTACACCTGTACATCTTAGTGACATCACTGATTAGGCCAATTTGAAATGCCCATATACATGTATGCACAGTGATTACAATTTTTATAAATTCATAACTTTCGTATTGCCTGTCCGATTTCGTTCAAACTTTCACCAATCTGCTTCTCTGATTTTTCCTCCTTCTTTCAGAACAACTTGGCATTAAAGTTGGGATTTCCCTTTAGATATGAAAGTTTGATACTTCACAAGGCAATCTGCTTAAGTCGCTTCCAATAAAGCAGTGAGTGATTGAGTAGATCAGTGTTGGAGTGTGTGTAGGAAGTAGAGATTTGTGCTGGTTGCTCTAGTTCCGTCATCTTTGTGCCACTTGAGCAATCCCTTCTTCCTGTTGCATGAAATGTTTTCCATTATGTACATATTAGGTTGTTTGTATGTTTGACTTCCAACTTATTAACCCTTTCAGGACAGGAATTATTCAAGGGCTAACTTGATCACATTTTGTTCTTCAAATTGGCAACAATAATATATTTCTTTTAGTGCTACATGGTTCTAATAAGGTGTAATGTCTTTGAGAACAATATACATGGTTAGTGATTTTGTTGAAAAGTTGAAAAAATTGCCAATTTTGATGAAAAACAATGATTTTAAACTATCAATGTGTTGCCAGTTTAAGGATTTCAAAGCTTATAATTCTCGTATTTAAAATTCCTGGCATCAAACGAAATATGGTCGATTGGTCATGCAAAAAAAAATGGACATACATGTAATGTGTGCAGAAATTTTTGCTCTTTCTACTCATGCATCTGGTATGTTATTTTTTAGAGCCCTGAATCAAAAGTTATTGAGCCAAACCACAAAATGTGGTCAGTTGTCTTGAAAGGGTTAAAAGGATGAAGATTTGACTCTTTTGTTTGCCTCTCTGTCCATAGACATGTACATGTAATTGTCTCTCTAGACCCAGGACTTGTATGTTGTTACATACTTCATGTACCTAGCGGGTTATGCTCCATCTCCATGTAATACACTTTGCTAATAATGGATACCCATCCATGTTGCAAAGATCATCAATTATCATCATCATCATCAATGTAGTACCTTTATTAGGTATTTTGAAAATGTATACATGTAATGATGGCTTCTAGAATTTTAACACCAAAGCTATGGCAGAGCTCAAAGAAAAAGAAAAAAAGATTCTGTCATATGGTTGAAATCTGCTGTCGACCTTTTCATAATATCTGCAGCCTTGTCAATTGTCATAATTTTATCATTTTATAATCCCCCTGTTCAGAATGTCTAAATTTATTGTATCGCTATATACATTAAACTGTATAGCTCTACGATAAGTATTTATTTTTTTAGTTGTCCCTATCCCTATATGATCATTCTTTATACTACTGTATGTTACAATACAAATCTTGTGTACTTTTCTGTAGTCTGGAGAGGCTATACATGTTAATCATACAAGTCATTGTCAATGTTACAAGGAAGAGAGTTTTTTTCCCAGGCTTCAGAGAGTGAAACATAAGCCTTTAGAGAAATTGATGAAACCACATTTGTTTTTCATTAGGGAAAAGTGAAAGTGGTTTTAATGTCTTTCACATGTATTACATGTACATGTTCAAGAATATCCCTCTCTCTTTGAGAAAGCAGTTGGACTTTGATCTGTCTCAAGTTCATGGTTAGTGGTAGCCGGATTTTGTTGCCTCACTAAAGACTTCTTTTTTTGTATTTGGATAAAGTGATTCTGCATTTCATTTATAATCAGTTAAAACTGTTTCCAATAATGCATAATTTGGGTACATTTTCATCAATTCATACAGGTAACTGTATCCTTTCAGCCCTTATTTTTGTCTTAATCGTGAATGGTATAGGTAATTTCTGTTTTAAAGATCCCCCAGAATATTATGGATACATAAATGTATCTTCCAGCACATGTACATGTACTACAGTTGTAGGCGTTAAAAATACAGTGGACACTTTTGATTATTAATAGCTCAAAAGTGAAACCTCATATCAGACTGACATATGAGGTTTTTACATTGCAAAGCTGAAGGATGTAAAATTTATTGGGAGCAAGTTTTATTACATTTCTCTGAATACTTTTCTTAAAATATGATTTTCAATAGATTTTTCTTTTTTTGAAAAATGAAGGCCACAAAATCTGTATCAGTAATTAATTCTGAACACAGCAATTGCCATTGTGTGTTGCAGCTGTCATTTCTGCCAGCCTTTTGCTGTCCAGTGTCATTAATAATCAATGACTCTGGGTTAAAAAGGTGTTCTGGAATTTCAGCTGCAATGCATAATGGTAATCGTTGTATTCTGAATTAATTACTGATACACACTGATTTTGTGGCCTAAATTTTTCAAAATGTAGAAAATTTAATTATATATTCAGAGCGATATTTTAAGAAAAGTATTCAGAGAAATGTCATGAAACTTGCTCCAAATAAATCTTACGTCCTTCAACTTTACAATGTAAAGACCTCAGTTTGATATAATGTATAATTTTTGAGTTTTAACAATCGAAAGTGTTCACTGTTTTTTGTTTTTTTTAACACCTACAATGTAGTAGAACAAATTATTGAAAGGGAATGTACATGTATGTAAATGTATCTTGGATATTCCAGGGAAATGTAGTTACATTTCCCTGCATTTCCCTGGATATTGTTAGGAAACAAGTGGTGCACACATGTAGCAATTGGCTTATCTCCTTATGCAGGGAAATGTAATTAAGACCTGGTATATGCACTGTATAAGTGCTATTTATGTTTAATTCATAGTGTTAAAATTAGCCAGAAACATCTTTAAGCAAGATATATTTATTTTCATGTGATGTGATCTTGTATTGTGTGAGCAAGAAGCAATGATTTATTTTTAATAACATTTTTAATTACATCAAGTTGGCACTGACTTTGCAAAATATGAAGTAAAATCATACTGCACTCTGGTAGTCTACTGGAGAGAGATAGAGAGATGGAAAGTTGGAGATGGACATGATGGCCGACAGCGAAACTTGACCTTTTTTTTGCAAACAGGCATAAATTTTCTGTGTATGCAATGACTATGGGTCCCATTAGTACCGGCCAGTGTGGAAAGTGGGACAGCCGTGTTCTGCATGCTCTAATGAGCATTCAGCTGCTGCAATGTGATTTATCCCTCATCACAGCTGCATTGTGCACAAAGTCATCCTCTTGTGTGTGAGTGAGGAGGAGGAGGAGGAGGAGGGATGCTGTATTGGTGGAGTACAATGGAATCGCAGGAGGGGGAGAGAGATGTGTGCATGGTTTAGCTGGACAATATTGATCGAGTTGAATGACTTGATTTCCAATCTGGTGTTTCACTCTTGTGAGTGGAATTGATCTGTCTGGCTAGGGGTAAAGTATGATATTTTCATTTTGAGAACGTGCAACTTTCACCAGGGTCCATTCTTTCTCTGATGTGTGCATGATATTGTTCATGATGTGTACACATACAGTTCAGATGCTGTTTGTTTTGGTGGCATTAATCCTTTGTTCTCCTGTGGTGCCTGGTATAGCCCGAAGGGGTGGTGTCGAGATGGTACTTACATGTACAGGCCTGTACATTTGTGTGTACATGTATGTGTGTGGTTGAGGACAGTGTCTTGTTTAGAATGAGATGTGCATCTGTGATGAGAGGGATGGGTGTGTTAATAAACACTGTACAGGTCTAAATTGTTATTAATAGTAGTACTTAGTAAAATTGATTACAGTGGAACCTCATTATAATAAAGAGCACTGTTATAACAAACTCTCGTTACAACAAGGTAATTTTACTTCTCCAACTTCTTTGTATTCTATTGTTTTTTTTAGCCCTGATATAACAAGGTTTTGATAGAAGGAGGTAATTTTCTTGGTCCCAAGGAGTTTGTTATAATGAGGTTTCACTGTACATGAATTGCTAATTTTATGTAAAAGTTGTCATCTATGATTATCATATTTTCATAGCATCCATATTTGTATCTTGATTATATAGTTATACATTTAAGTTCTACAGCTAATAAGAATGCTATTTCAATTATTGATTTAGTTGGTCATGTAAGATATGTTACATGCCCTTTTCATCATTGTTTGTGTTTTTGTTTTGTGGGTTTTTTGTACATTGTTGTTAATGTGTTCTCTTGATTTGGTTTTATATCTTCACAGCATCAATTTTTCCCAGCTTCCCAATGTGACTGCAGGGGCTGATATCACTGCAGCTAACTTCAGTGATCACTTTCCTGACACTTCTGCTCCAGGTAAGATTGCTTTTAATATCCTTCATTGGTTGTTGCTGATATCTTCTGTAGATATGTAACTATTTTTTTTCAAATATCCAGAATGATAGAGAAAGAACTAGAAGGATTGGGAAGGTGAAAGAAAAAAAAGGATGAGAAAGAAAAGGATAAGAACAGGAAGATGGAGGAAAAGAGGGAGTAGTATGAGGAGAGAAGAAAAAGAAGGTTGGAAAAAAAGATGGAGGATGAGAAGAAGGGGAATGAAAAGTTGGTGGTGGAGTGGAAATAGATTAGATTATGTAGAAATTAATGAGAAAGATACAATGAGAAAAATGGGGAATAGGAAAAAAAAAAGTGCATTTTTCCAGTGTATATTTTGATTATTGATCTTAACCTCTTTAATGTTCCATTCATGAAAAGCACGTTATCACGTATATCTACTTCCTTTGTGGCCACATTACGTGTACATCCACATTTGAAGGTAATCCTTGATCCATAGTACCGGCCTACATTGTGACGTTTTAGACCACATTATAGTTACAGAAATATTAAAATCCGTAATGCCGGCCTACAGTACAGTGTGACGTATTAGACCACATCGGTACAGAAATAATAAAACGATTAAATACAGACATGAAGTCAGTTGTTGTGTAATCCCTATGGTAACTGTCATAGAATAATGAGTGCTTCTTGGTACCAAAATAGATAATGCATACATTATATTAGTATTTGTTTAATTGCCATGGTAACCATGAATAAAATGTATATATATATATTTTCAAATATATAGTGATCCAGAAGGTAGGAGGAAGTGGCAGGATGTCGCCGGTACGAGCGCACACCATGAAGGAGTATGAGCAGGTAAAAATAATAAACACAGCTGGTAAAGTAATCTTCCTGTTATTGCATACATGCAGGAAAATGATATACACGGCAGGCATAATGATTGCGCAATGTGTGAATGTGTAAGGATATGTACACCTAGACACATTTTTTGAAAAAAGAAATGAATTTGAAAAATTTCTCATCAAAGTTACGAGTTGCATTGCTCCTTGAGCAGAATATTTGTGTACTGATGATTTTAATAATATAATATATTGTTGTAAATAACTTTTTATACAGTATTCTAAATCCACAATGTTTTGCAAAACACATTTCCATTTACAGAAAAGCTGTATACAATTCAGTCTTGAACTTTGCTGAGAACTAAAGATAACAATGGAATGGTTGATGGTTACATTGAGTATTGATGAAGTGAAAATTTATCTGCAAAAAGGAGCTCTTGTGATAATTTTACGATAATCCCTGAAAATGGAATAAAGGACTGGGCCACACTGGATGCTGATATCTCTTTAGTCTTAGATGCATTGATTTGTCTTCGTGAAAGGATCACAGATTCTTGAGTGTGGACATACCTATCTAGTCAGGCTAATGAGAGATCGCAACACGTAAAAAACACATGTAGTGTGTTCTGCTCTTATACATTGACATTTATAACTTGCTTTTTGAAGAAGCACAGGAAATATTTTAATTGTATGATACCTAGTTCCTCAATTTTCACCATTATACAATGTATGTCCTTATGTTTTATATTGACTTCAACATAAAACACATGTAGAAAAACAGTTGTGTTCTTATCCAAGCATATTGCAAGGGCTGTGAGCATATATCAGTTTTCTTAACCTTTGAGTATTTAAACGCATATTCACTTTTTTACTCGTCACGCTCACCCCAAACCATGAGATAGGGAAATATATTGCAGTCATCCATGTATTTTACACAAACCATAGGATATTGTTTTCAAATTGAATGGTCATCCGAGGACTTCTGCGCAAACCTTGAGATACACTAATTTTTTTCTGGTCGCCTGAAAACCCTTCATACAAATGATAATGACTTTTATTTTGATTCAGTGTTTTTCTTTATATCCTTCATATTGTCTTGCCTTCTTGTTTCTCCTCCGCAGCAAATCTCTGATCTGAAGAAGGAGAATTTCAGTCTCAAGCTGCGCATCTACTTCATGGAGGAAAGAATGCAGCAGAAGTTTGAAGGCAATGATGACATTACAACAGTGAGTGCTGATTTTGGAAAATTCACAAGATCTTATATAATTTGTTTGACTTTAATTACAGAGGAAAAACCAAAATAGGTGTTAAAGGAAATCAAAACCCAAGGAGAGAATCAATGTTATTAGAAAGTGAAAATTCAGAAAAGCACTTTACACAAAGTTTCATTAAAATTGGTTAAAAAATGAAAGAGTTATGGGGAAAATCTGAAAATCTGTGTACAAAACAAATGGAGAGTTGTTCACAAAATCAGCCATTTTGAAGCAATTTTGCCAATTTGAGGATCCCCATAGAAAGTAAAACGAGACTTTTCAAACTCTCTCATTTTTTAACCAATTTTAATGAAACTTTTTGTAAAGTGCTTCTCTGAATTCTCACTTTCCAATAACATTGATTCTCTCTTTGGGTTTTGGTTTCCTTTAAGGATGACCTCCCCCAAATGTAATGTTTGAAATGTATTTAATGTAATATTTGTGAGATGGACCTTGTGGCAGATTAGCCTTGTGCTAAAACAAGTTCTCCAATAAAGTCTACAATGTACTACTACTGCTACTAAATGCTTAAAAAGGATTCTCTCCAAATGAAAGTTGAGCACCATATAAAACACATTTCTGAAATTATTTGTGCTGATCTTGGATAACTAATTATATTGTGTACATGTATGTTTTGATTTACTCTTCAGTGGAAAAAAATAGACTAGAACCGAAGTTATTTGCCCTCCCCCCAAAAAAACTCTAAAAAAAACCCTGAAAACAATATCTGTCAAAGGGTTGTATAGTCTATTCACTTTGTCCCAGGAGTAGCCTTAAAATTTGTTTATTTTTTAAACTGGATGTAATTGTATATCATTATCAAAGAGTAAATCTGTGAATACCCATTTGATTTTGATATAAGAATTGATGCAAATTGTAGAAGCAGATGTTGATATATATGGACTGAACTTGATTTATAAATTTTACAGAAGCCGATGAGCAAAAAACACTTTACCACACTTGGTGCCAGCATGTATAGTGGTTTTATGTTTAACGTTTTTCTACCTCAATTTGATACCCATATGGTTGATACTGAAACTTGTTTTTCTATATTAAAGTAACGTGTTTGGTTGCAGGATTTCATACTTCAAGCATACGTCACTGGATTTTCAAAAAATCCTGTAAGATAAGTTTTTACTTCAAGCAAGATAAAATATAAAAATGTTGTTACTTTGCCCACTTGGGCTGTAAATTGTTCATTTTGTTCTCTTATTCATTAGAGCAAAACTTCTTTTCAAATTTAAGGGATCTAGTATTTCGGTAATTTAAATGGTGTTTCACATGTCCATATATTTAACTTACATGTTCGTGAAAGTAGACATTCAAACCCCCATTTGATTGCTGCCCTCCTTAATAGCGTTTCCATGGTAATTCGCTTCAGAAATCAGTAGATCAAGAAAACCGACCCTGTGGTATCATATACAGGAGATAAAGATATCCTGTCTGTGAGATACTGTATCTCTGCTAAATCTGAGACTGTCATTCAAGGAATACCATAAGGAAGTATTCTAGGGCATTAAAGGGGGTACCCAATGCTGAAACAATGTTAGTTCATTTAAAAGATCATGATTTTATTAGCAGAAAATCATCTGCCTTAAGTTTTTTTTTAAATTCGTGTTGCCAGAAAATCCCCAAAATATGGTAAGATTTCAGGATATTTTGGCCCCTCAGCTGTGTCCCAATTTCAGCTAGGTAACCACAATGACGTCAAAGTGGTTACCTTGTTGCGCAATTATAGCAAAATGCGCGCAAGGTGTAATGCATTTTGTACAGTCTAGCGCGCAACACATCTGCAATACGCGAACCTGGGTAACCACTTTGACCTCATTGTGGTTACCTAGCTGAAATTGAGACACAGCTGAGGGGCCAAAATATCCTGAAGTCTTACCATATTTCGGGGATTTTTCTGGCAACACAAATTTTAAAAAAACTTAAGGCAGATGATTTTCTGCTAATAAAATCATGATCTTTTAAATGAACTAACATTGTTTCAGCATTGGGTACCCCCTTTAAGGAAACTTCCTGAAGGGGTTGTTCACTCTATCACCAAGATATCATGTGATCTCTGTAAAATCAAAACCAGTGAACTTGATACTCGTGTAGACACTCTAAATGAGCTGAAGTATGAATAATTATGAACAAGAGGTCTTTTACAATGTTACTTGATAGACAGATACATGTATATGATATCAACATAGAGAAAAATCCGGACCCAAACCCCAGTAACAAACTGTAAACTACAAATGTACATGTATGAGTACAAGCAGTGGCGCAAATCCATTTGAAATTCAGGGGGGGGGGGGACATTCGCCTCCAAAATTCTCTGACAAGCAAAAAAAAAAAAAAAACGGTTATTCAAAATTTGGGGGGGGGGACATTCGCCTCCAAAATTCTCTGACAAGCAAAAAAAAAAAAAAAAAAAGGGGGACATTCACCTATCTTCAGAAAGGTGGGGGGGGGGGGGACATGTCCCCCTGTCCCCCCCCCCCTGGATTTGCGCCCATGAGTACAAGGGTTAATGTACAATGTTTTGCAATAGGAAAATATAAAGAATGTATCGAAAAGCATATGAAGAGGGTGAATTATTTTTTGTTACGGTTTCATAAAAACCTACATGTTAGTTCCATTTCCCTCTACAATATGGAGCAATCATTTACCTTTATAGAAACTGCCATTTATTTGTTATGGGAATTGGAGACATTAACATTTAAAGGGGATGTCAATTGGATGGCCTTGGTGTCTGTTTTTTTAAAAGAGCTCCATGCTAAACACAGACTTTAGTTCACTTGGATTCAATTACATTGGATTTAATACTAAAATGTAAAAACAAAATTATTTTAATTGCATGAAATGAACATGTATCATTGAATATTAAATTCTTTCAGTAGATTATGATGATTAAGATCTCAATATATCTGAAAAAAAAAAAGAACTTGTGTTGAATAGTCATTTCTGCAGTGAACAAGGGGACGCAGAAACTGACAAGTATAAAATGGCTTAACCTTCTGAGCTGTAATTCTGATTCACCTGATAACCTGAAAACTTAATGCACTTAGTGTCAAGAGCACTCTGTAAAGACGACCTAATTGGATATCTGAGTCATGTGACGACCAGAAGGGAACGGGGTTGCCCAGGAAATGTGGCAAGTCTCATGAAATGTGTGTACATGTACATATTAACTCACCATTTTTTTTTTTTTTAACTCTTGTTCTAATTGTTGATGAAATGCTATATGACAATCCTTCTGGATTACACTGATGGGAACAGTGGCATTTTCTTACATCACAAATCAGCAATTTTTTAAAAACAAGTAGATTAAATTTCACAAACTGTCACTACAAACATGCTCTGTCCTCGTTAACTAAGAATGAGGGATCCCTGTCTTGCGATTTGTTAGTTTTTATAGAAACACATCATTCAGAAATCAAAATGATGGGAGTTTAAAAATCTTTAGTATTTAGAGGAAATATTTGTCTAGTAGGGAAGTGATTTCAATGTCAAGGAATACGTGTATTCCATATGGTTTGACAATTTTCTATTGTCTTAAGATTTCAGACTGAGTTTTCCGCTTGAATAAATTGAAGGACTATTACCATGTCATTTCCCAGATGGCCACATTATAGGTCATTCACTGAGAAAAACATTAAGTTTGTATGAGGAAATGAAGTTGAAGTGGCTTTTATCTATCTCATTTCAGATGAAACTTACACTTTCGCTAGCACTTATCAAAACAAATTGGAACCTGGATCATGTTTTTGTCACAGAATTGAAGAACTTGTAGGATGAGACTTTCCCTTCATTAAGACACTAGCCACAGTCTGTTTGTCTTTCTATCTGACTGTCTTGCTTTCTGTGTTTTAACCCTTTTGTTTTATTCATGACAGGAATTATTTATGGGCTAAGTTGATCACATTTTGTTCTTCAAATTAGCAATAACAATATATTTCTTTCATGAAAAATGTAATGTCTTTGAAAACTACATACATGATTAGGAAAAGTTGAAAAAATTGACAATTTTTACAAAAGAACAATGATTTTTGAACCTCTCAATTTGTTGCCAATTTAAGGACTTCAAAGATTATTCTCCTTTTCATAATTCCTGGCATCAATATGGTCATGCAACAAAAATGGACATAGTGTATGCAGAAAGTTTTGCTCTTTCTACTCATGCATCTGGTATATATTTTTATAGCTCTGAATCATAATTTATTTCACCAAACCACAAAATGTGGTCAATTGTCTCGAAAGGATGTGTGCATTTGATGAATACTATATACATGTAAGCCATAAATTTCGCGGCCATAAATTTTCGCGAATAGGACTAACCAGACTATTTCGCGAGTGGTTGAATTCGCGGTCGGAAAATTCTCAAATCTACAAACAGCGGTGATGATGTACTTTTGCGAAGCGAAGTGGTGAATTTCTGACCAGGAGACAACAAATTCAACCGACTTCTAATTTTGGCAATATTTTGGCGTGTTGTTAAATTCGCGACCCACTCACGATTCGCAAAATTCGCGAAAATAAAACCCCCGCGAAATATATGGCGTATAATAGAAAGATCAGTTATGAACTTGATAAATTACTTCTTGGTTATACATGTGTAGTAGGGGCTCTTATAATGGATTTGATAATTTATTTCTGTTTATATCATTTCTCCCCTTTTAGGATCCCTTTTTATACATTTGTTCAGAGCTATTTGTTAACTGTCCGAAATTAAATTGCTCTCTGATCCTGTGCATTTTTATGCTTCTACCAATATCAGTGTTGCATGTATGTATATCACATTAAAATTAACACAATCTTCATACCTGATATTGCATGGACTACTAAGTCATGAATATGTTTGCAAATGACACTTCTAATATAATGCAGAATTTTATTTTATAAGACTTGTTTTGACAATTTAGGGTATCCCATGTTATTTTTGTGACCAACCTTTTACACTTCCTGTGCTTAAAGCCACCATATGATGTCATTTCCATGTGCCTTTTGTATGGATTTACCGCAATATTTAGAGGATTGTTTGAAAATGTTTTTCTCGATGGCAAATAACCCTGTGGTTTCTTGCCATATTGGCATGACATCTAGGGCCATGATAAGATAAGATTAAGAACAATATGAGGAAGGAAATGTTCTATTTCTTTCTCTCTTTCTCTCTCTCTCTCTCTCTCTCTCTCTGGACAGTTTCATTAAAGAAATGTCAGCTAACTGAGATTATTAAAAAATAAAATAAAAAAAAAAGACACTGAAGTTTTATTTGAAAACTTAAATTTGTGAAAAGAAATGTACAAATGATACATCATCACATGGCATTCTTATTACACTAAAATGGAAAACAAATGCATGTATTAACAAAAGCAAGCAATGTCCGAAATTGTATACATGTGCATACAACTGTAAATGATTTATTACAAGAATTAAAATTTCAAACATGTTGTAGATAACAAATACCCCTTCATAATAAATTCATGCTTATTTCAGAAAAAGTTTGATGGAGATTTACTGTATGTCATTTAAAGGTAATAGAGAGTTTTGGGGAAGCCCTCAAAAGCTTTTCGTGAGATCTCTTTGATTTTACTTAATAAATAGCAGGGTACTAACATGACTAAGATGCTGTGAAGTTTTTTCCTCCTCAAGTGAAATATTTATCGAATGAGAGGTGAAAAGTAATAAAAATCCCGCCCCAAAAAGAGGGGATGTAAATTCAAACAACGGCCACACACATTACTCACATGAAGATTGCTGTGTGTTATAGAATATGCTACACATAGTGTGAAGCGCTGGGTTTATTCTGTGGGGAACCTTCGGGTGGATATGGTCTTAGCGTGAGGCAGTGAAAAGCCGTTACCAAGCGTTTCTTACAGATATTTACACTAAAATTTGTTTAAAATCGTGAATGAAATGTTAACTAATCTTGTACATGTGTCTTATGATAAAAGGAGAATAGTATGTGACTATGTTAGATAAGTTTATTGCCAGTATGATTTTTGCGACCGAGACTGTCTATGAGCTTTAATGCAGCTTTCATTACATGTTTGTATTGAATTTCAATCCTTGCTTTAATTGCTATTCCTCCCACAGAACATAGAGCTAAAGGTAGAAGTGGAGAGCCTAAAGAAAGAACTGACGGAGAAGCAACAGCTGCTGGTCAAAGCCTCGTAAGTCAAGAAAATGTGTAAAATGTGAAAGGCTGTATACAGTAAAACATGCTAATGATGAGAATTGTGGTGCATTCACATCTGGCTCTAAATATCTTGTGTACCAACAGCTTGAAACAAACTACCTACATGTACAAACTGCAATATGCGTATTTGAATGTCATACTTGAAAGGTACATGTACATGTTAATGTGGTATAAACACTAATCTTGTTCGGGCAGTATTTTCCCTGGTGGAATGATTTTCTATTGAATATTTAGGATTGCATCTATACAAGTATTACTTGTATAGATGCAATCCGTACCTTACCCAGTCTTCTTAGCACTAATTAATGTCACTGACTCACAGGAGAAGGAAAGACATCTTGAGTCCCAGTGTATTAAAACAAGGCAAATTCGATCCATGAACAAGATCATTAAGTGTTTATGTAGAGGCATTTCCTTAATCAAGATGCCTGATTTTAGCTAATGATTTAAAACATGTGACCTTTTATTCATCAAATTATGTTATCTATACATGTATAGCATTGGACATATTTAATTCAATCCATTTAGTTTTCCATAGGCATTTTCTAGCGACAAAAACATATTGTAATGGTTGCAAGTACATCAAATCCTATTTGTCGACCTTCATATAATTTCAAAATCGGCAATTGATGTTAGCTCTTAAAATCTTTTCAAGATATAAGAAATTGTAGCTGATGTCTATGTTATGTAAATGCTGTACTGTTGTTTATATCAGTTTCAAGTAGCAAATTATTTGTGAACACAAATCTATATGTGTTCACTAATAAAGTTCTTGACCTAAAATCTTTATGCATATTTTGATCAAGAATTCAAACAAAGCAAAGTCTGAAAAACTGCGCTGGAGATTAGAATACACATGAAAATCTCAGTTTTAGAACATCCCATTAGGGTATGTTAAAAAGGAGTCAGGCTAACTCGGCACTAGGGCGAACTCGGCACTGCGCGGTGACTACATGTATGTTTCAAGAGTTTAAATCCCCGCTACGCACCGTACCGTTTTTCAGCCTTAAATTTCTTGTTTTATATAATTGTACTCCTTGAAATTGGTCATCACTTCTTTGATGATCATTTTACACATTGATATCAAATAATTTTCTATTTAAGTGTTTTAAAATGTGTAATTAATGCGAAATTCAACACAAGTATTTGCGATCAAGTCAACTCTCTGGGCTCACTCAGCCGCGATTTTCTGGCGAGGCCAAGTTCGCCCTAGTGCCGAGTTAGCCCGGATCCGCTAAAATACATGTACATTTTAGCATGTAATATAAAATACAAGAATAATTTCATGAAGATGCACTTTAGCTACCTGCAACTTATTAAAGTTCTTACTAGGTTATAGAAGGTGATACAATGTAATCCGATATACAGGCACTGATGATTAAACACTAATGACTAAATTAGATTTCTACCTTAAAGGGGGTACCCAATGCTGAAACAATGTTAGTTCATTTAAAAGATCATGATTTTATTAGAAGAAAATCATCTGCCTTAAATTTTTTTTTTAATTCGTGTTGCCAGAAAATCCCCGAAATATGGTAAGATTTCAGGATATTTTGGCCCCTCAGCTGTGTCCCAATTTCAGCTAGGTAACCACAATGACGTCAAAGTGGTTACCTTGTCGCGCAATTATAGCAAAATGCGCGCAAGGTGTAATGCATTTTGTACAGTCTAGCGCGCAACACATCTGCAATACGCGAACCTGGGTAACCACTTTGACGTCATTGTGGTTACCTAGCTGAAATTGGGACACAGCTGAGGGGCCAAAATATCCTGAAGTCTTACCATATTTCGGGGATTTTTCTGGCAACATGAATTATAAAAAAACTTAAGGCAGATGATTTTCTGCTAATAAAGTCATGATCTTTTAAATGAACTAACATTGTTTCAGCATTGGGTACCCCCTTTAATGGTGCCTTGTGACTGTGTTTATATTGGGAGTTGATATATGAGAAGCTCAGGCAACCACAGCCTCCCAGGTGTGGCCTTCCAGATTGAATTTTACATGAATTGTTGGGCTTTTCCCCTTTATATTAAATGCGATGATCCCGCGTTTGCTCTGGAAAGTGACATTTTCTCCAGACTTATTATTTTTCATTAGTGTTATTTTCTCTGGGATTGATGTTGTCCAAAAATATAACTTTAGGGTTTGGGTATATGATAAAGAGGAGGTTTAGTTCTGGGAAAGGTGAAAAATAATTTTGTGAGCTTTCTCATTCTTTTTATGTCAGTTTGGAAGAATATCATAGTAGAAATGTCCCCTGAAAAGGACTGCTCTTCAAATGCCCTCATACTCGAAATATGATGAGGAATAGCTGAAAAGTTCGGGCCGAACATTCATGCGACTTGTGCGTGCTGTCCCATATACCCATTTCTGTGTGCAGTACAAATGTACATGTGCTTTTCAGCAAGATTGGGTCTATTTCTTATCATTTTAATGATTCCAAAACCTCACAAGAAAAAATTCTTATGAAGACATGATCAAGCTTTCCCAATTGCTTTGATACAGTTTCTTCAAACTGTAATCACATGACCAGAACTCAACTTTTATCTTTAAGTGTTAGATCTGGGGTTGTACATGTAGTTAGGAACTTGATTAGTTTAGAAATTGATTGCGGATCAATTGTCTCTACATGTATATCCTAAATCTTGCAGTTTTAGCCTGCTGTATTAAAGATTTAAGAAAGTGAATAGTCACCACGTGCTACATTTGAAAGGCAAGACGACAAGTACAGAATTTGTAGTGAACATTGAAGGAGGAACTGCATATACATGTACAGTATGATGGGAAGAGCCATAACAAGCTCCCTTCCTTTGTAGCGAAGCTGAAAGAGGAAATGTTGAAATAGAAAGAAATGGCTTCTTGCCAGAAACTTTCTGTCGACATTCTTTCATGTATGTATGTACATGTATCTGTGTGAAGTGCATACTTGTACAGCTTGTGATTTGAGCTTGTATCTTGTTTGACACAATACACATGTACAAGTAGTAGTCTGTTCATTTAAACATTTGCTTCATATAGTTTTGGGGTGGGATGGCATTCAAGCAATAAATCAAAAGTTGATAGATTTCTCCAACAAGTTTAAAATTGAATTTCATTCTTGAGTAATCACTTCAAAAATTGAATTTCATTCTTGAGTAATCACTTCAAACCTGAACAGTCTTGTGTATTCGAAGGCAATATTTTGAGGTTTTCTGTCATTAGTTTCAGTGGTTTCAACATTAGATATGCATAAAGAAAGCAAAAGCATGCACAGGGGATCTGAATATCAAGACATGCACATATCATGTATACCGGTAGTGTACATAGCAAACTGCCCGCATGCTTTAATCTAGGAAAGTCCTGTGTTCCAAGAAGAAGATGTTACTAGGTTATTCAAAACCATCCACTCAGGATATTGGCCTTTCTAAGTTTCGGATCCTATTTCAGGTTTGAAGTGTGGGAAGAAAATCATTATACAGTGAACTCACTTGATTAATTCCTTTGTACCTTGGAGTGATGCCTCAATCCATTGATGTAAACCCTCCCTTTTATTTCAATTAAAGGGATAAAAAGATCGATCATGTCATGAATTCATTTCTCCTTAATTTAGAGTTCAGTACATTGTATTCAACTATTTTTGGTAAAAATATTGTAATTTTGATTGATATTTTGTCTCTGGCGCACTGTCTCTTGCTCCCACCCTCTTTCGCTTTGTCCTTGATCTACAATGTATTCCCTTTTCTCTCTTCTATTTACTTTTCTTTCTTTCTCCTATTTTTAACTCACTCCTTTTATATCTATAACTCTACTTACTTTCCATCCAATCTCTCTTTCTTTGTTTCTCTCCTTGTCTGTCTCTCTCTCCCTCTCTCTCCCTCCCCTTCTCTCTCCATTTCTTCTTTCACCCTCTCTGATCGTTTCCTTGTCTTTCTTTGTCTTTCCTTCTCTTTCCTTCTCTTTCCTTCTATTTTTTCTCTTTCTACATATATCTGTTTCTGCTATAGTAATGCTGTGGAGAGTTTAGCCCATGAGAAGGATGTGATTGCAGAGAAGATGAAGGAAGAGAAGGAAGATGCTCTCAGTCAGCTCAAGGAGCAGCTGGACGGGAAATGTCGCAGGATACAACAGGTGGGTTATTTTACATGTTTTTATAATCAAGAGCATTCCTTACCTTATTTGTCTTGTTCTTACCAGAAGAAATCAATTAGTTACACATTTAAATTTCACTATTTTTTTAGTATTTCAGTGTTATGAAAACCACTTACAGTGTGCGTTGTTGCGGAATAAAAAGTGTGGATCCTCAAGTTAGAAGCATAATGTAGAATCCTTTGATTTCTAGTTTTGTAAATTATGATTTTGTGAAGTTTTGAAAATATTTACACGATCGTAAAACGAGGCATACTGTAGTTTTGTGGATTAAGGAACAATGGATTTAGGCCTATAGACTAAAGTTTTGGCATTTAATTGAGTTGAAGTTTGCATGGATGGAAACTAGCTGCTTTGTTACCAAACTTTTACATTGCTGCATGTGATAGTGATATTCTGAAAAAGGTATACCTAAGCATTATCAAAGTCTTGAAATTATAGGTATATGTAGAACTTGTTGATGAAATCATGATTCTCTTTCATAATTTTAAACTTGTGAATAAGATTAAGCCTACACTACACGACAGACATAGAGCTACAATGTACATTAGTATTTATTAATACTAATCATTATTACTATACATCAAATGTAGGAACTGGATGAACTGCAGAGTACAAAGGAGGACCTACAGCACCAGCTCAACAATGCCTCTTCTACACCGGACAATCCACCAGGTGCTCTCCATGACAAGAAGATGGCACCTCAGAAGCAACACATGGACAATAAGGAAGTGCTGGTTGAGAAAGACAGGTAGGTCAAAAGAACTTCTGAGCATTAGGACGCCGATGTATAAGATGTGACAAGATGTGGCCTGGCGTAAATGTTGTATCAAGAACAAATGTCAAGATTAACTCTCGAATTCTGTACCTGATAGCTGAGAAAACGAATATATGCTTGTAGGCAAGCACACAGAAACCTATAGCTTTTCATCCTATTAGAGAGACTAGGTAATTGAGGGTTGATACTTCATACCTTGTCCAAGGATACCAGTTTGACTTGCTTTTGAACCTAGGACCTTCCAGTGCAGATACTACTGCTTGAACTACTGCACCATCCTAACTCTAATCTCCCCTGTCTAATCAGGCAAGTTGTAAATAATGAATAAGTAAGAACTGCTGCATCAAAATTGGTACTCGGCTTCAAGTTTGCGACCATAGCATGTCTGTACCTGATGTTACAGGCAAGTGTAGGGCGTGTGAAGATTCCTAGAAGTCCTACAGTTCCCTTGCAGTGCTCGGGTCTGTTGACATACGTGAAGCCTGTCTAGGTTTGACCTCTGTTTATAGGGAATAGAAGAAAGTGAAGGAAATTGGGATAGGGGGGAAATTCAATCAGGACAAACTTTCAGTATCTCACAGAATCCCTGCAGTACATGTACATGTAGGTTTAGACTGATGTTTGTTAGCTGGACAGGTTTGGTCTAAAATGGCATGAATATTCCGAAAGCTTCTCTTAGGCAGTTCAATCTTTGCATGAATCCTTCCCCCCAAATAAAGGGGCCATCTTGCACATTTGATTTATGACAAGAGTAGAAATAACTACTGAATTTCAAATCACATCCAGTCATATTTTAGAGTTCAAAATATATTTAAATAATGTAGATGTGTGATCAGTTCTTGCAATGCGAATTTATCACGATGATACCTACAGGGTAAATTAAATGTGTAAATTTGTTTACCTACTTATTCCCCCCCCCAAAAAAAATTTTTTTGAATTCAGGTCAGGTAATATGTTTGAAAATGAAAATCCTAGTGTGTAAGACATCTGTCTTGATTTCTCTAACATTGCAAAAAGAAATGGTGGCTTATAGCTGCAGAAGCTTTGCTTGTTATCCCTAATATGTTGAAAGTGCTAAAAATAAAATCGACCTCCTGTGCCCTCGAGTTGATATGAAGTGAATGGTGTGTTTACTGGATAGTAAGAGTGCTTTCACTGCTTTGTTTATACTTCATGTACAAAACATGCCTAGTCATGGCAGATCATGCTGAAATGAATCTGATCTTTTTAGCCTCTTGACCAACTGTTGCGGTCTGTCCCAAATTTTCTTGTTAAAAAGGGCTGGATGAGATACACATACAGTGTAGGCCTGGATAAGAATGAGGTCAGAAAAAAAAACGTCAAGTGACTGAATCCAAACAAACCTGTCAGTTGTGTTATTTTTTTTTAAAGTAAATGAAGTCTTCAGGATGCCATTAGGATGTTTTTCAAATCTTTAGTTCAAGTTGAACTAGACCTTGTCTGATTTGCAACTGGTCTGAACCAGTCCTTTGTGCAATAGTTTTACTCATGTTTCTTTTGCTCACTCTATTTTATCTATTCACTATGCAACTGAGACTTAAACCCCAATTCAGTCATGTCATTAAGGGGCCTCCTGTATTAACATTTTTCCTTGATGTGTTGGATCCTCATTAAAGTTTCATTCCCAGGGCATGGCCTTTTCTCCAATGGGTTTTTAGCCTGGAATTCAGGCTGCTCTCCTTCTTTGACCAATACAGTCATTTCTTGTTTCCGAGGTTGTTCCTTCCCCTTCTTTATCCCCTAGAATCGAGGACATTAAATTATGAACTGTTGCCTAGTTTATGATTGCAAAGACTTGTCTGTTTGTACAGGTGTCCTCCATGTACATGTACTGTATGTCCTAAAGGAACATGTACATGTACTTTCATTTGTGACTTCAGGGCCCTGTTTCATGGCACTTGTTATCAGTAACCACTGCCCCATTTCTAGGACAAATTTGCTCTCAGCTAATCAGAGTTAAGGTTTTCAGTAGCTTATAACTTGTTATTGATAACAAGTTTTATGAAACGGGGGCCCAGAGGCATATCAACCTTTCAGTGATGTTCCTTTAAGCAGTTTCAACTGCCCATATTGTATATTGTTCAGATTTTATTGGACAAAGAAAAACTTTTCTTTGTGGAATTCATGACAGGTTCATGTATTTTGCAGAACATAGATAAGAGTCAAAATAAAAAGTGCAAAAAAGGGCCCACTTTACTTGAAGACTTGTTTCACAAAATGTTAATATTGATACAGGTTTGTCAATGCTTCGGAATTTATACCTGCATTTATATCCCTAGTCACTAGGAAACCTGAAATGGCCCTCTTGAAATGGGGAATGTCATGTAGCAAATGATTAAAAGAGGCCTAACAAACAGGTGGTCTCTAATAATACAGGTTGTCCGTATGGCAGGTTTTGATAGTACAGATAGTTCAAGGACTGATAGTAACACAGGCTTGATTCATGTATGTTGTATTGTAACCTGTTTACTATGACTTGATTTCCATGGACATACATTTTCCATTGATCTCAGTTCAAGGTATCTCTGGCACAGTCATTAAAAGGTTGACTTCTCTTAAACTAAACTAAATGACAGCTTACATGTACATCACGTACATGTAGGGTATTTCCCTACATTGTACATGTAGGCCCTACATAGTAGTTTATTATGTCGGCTCTCTTTACTTCTACAGGAATTAACTTTCCTACATGCATTAGACCTATGAGGTATCTGTTTCACTGTGTGCTAATTTTTTTTTAAGCAAGGTCTTTTTTCCATAAATATGATGGCTGATTTCCAGGGGTCCGTAGCCTACTGCTTCAAGTCCTAATCAAAACTATAAATTTAAAATTCTCTTGAAGTTGTTTTGGAGTGATGACAGGGGAATTACCCCGCTTTGTTATCTTGAATAGGCCTGATTTCTCCTTTACCTAACCTGGACTGGTACTTTTCTTTAGATTCATCTTATTTCCTTGAAGTTGAAGTATCAGTTTCATATTATGCTCATTTTCCAGGCATGATATTTTGTTATTATCCTTTCCTTTCTCTCCATATCATGATTGCATCCAGGGATCTTACGGCTCAAAGTCCTAGTTAGAAATTCATATTATCTTCAAGTAAATGATACCTTGTGCAGGGCGGGCTAGCTTGGGAATTACCCTGTTTATGTCATCTTTAATAGGCCTGAGCTCACCTTACCTCTATTTTTAGGATTCCAAAGATTTATGCAGTTTCCTTGGAAGTATCAGTTTCTCATTATCCCTTTCGAGACAATTGACCACATTTTGTGGTTTGGCCCAATAACTTTTGATTTAGAGCCTTAAAAAATATACCAGATGCATGAGTAGAAAGAGCAAAAAATTCTGCACATAATGTGTCCATTTTTGTTGCATAATCATATTGCGTTTGATGCCAGGAATTTTAAAAAGGAAAATAAGATTGAACATCCTTAAATTGGCAACACATTGAGAGGTTCAAAATCATTGTTTTTTGTCCAAATTGGCAACTTTTTCAACTTTTCAACAAAGTTCCTAACCATGTATATTATTTTCAAGACATTACATCTTATTAGAACCACGTAGCACTAAAAGAAAAATATTATTGTTGCCAATTTGCAGAACAAAATGTGATCAATTGAGCTCTTAAATAATTCCTGTCCTGAAAGGGTTATGGTAATTTCTAAGGTAATTTCTAAGGCATGGCCCTATTTTTTTATGACTTTCTTCCTCCCTCCATCATAGCCTCTGTCATGTGCCTTTGCTAGATTTCATTATGGTTGTAAATCACTCATCATCATTAAGTTTTCCATCTTCATAGATTTACAAAAACTACAAATATTCTCTAGAGAGGGTGGTATCCCACTTACATGTACCTATTAGCTACGTTTATTTGGGACTTGTAGTTTCGAAACTTTAAGTTAGTGAAACTTTAAAGGAAACCAAAACCCAAGGAGAGAATCAATGTTATTGGAAAGTGAAAATTCAGAGAAGCACTTTACAAAAAGTTTCATTAAAATTTTTTGTAAAGTGCTTCTCTGAATTTTCACTTTCCAATAACATTGATTCTCTCCTTGGGTTTTGGTTTCCTTTAAGTTAACAAAACAACGACTCACTAATCACGACGAGGGTTCACATGGGCCTGAAACAATGATGCTCGTTGTTCTGAAACTACAAGCTGAGCGATCGTCGTTGTTAAGTCCGGAAGTAGATACTACCGATTATGTGTACAGTACACATACAGATCCTGTGTTCATAATTTGCGCGAAGGGTAAGAAACAGAAGTTTAATATGAACAGAGAGGTCATCATTAATACAAGCTTGCGAAACTTAAAGTTTATTCTGTCCACAGGGTGCGAAACTGTGAAGGAGGACCCCCTGCTGCTCGCGGTTTCGGCATCAACCACAAGCTCGCTTGTTGTTCTAGAACTTAAAGTTTTGAAACTACGAGTCTGTTCATACAGTCAGAAACTACAAGATAACTACAAGTTAACTTAAAGTTTTGAAACTACAAGCGAAACTTAAAGTTTACCTCCCTTTGTGTGAACCTGACTATTGATGTGCAATTCTTTGCAAAGAGCAGAGGCAGAGGGAGGGGTGTACTGAGAAGTTGTAATGAATGTAACCTTGGTGGGTTAGAGGCTCAGTCATCACCAGGAATAGGAAAAGAAGTGTTTTAATTCCTCTTTCATGGGCCTCTTGCCAATTAACTAATCCTGGATGACAAGTAAACAACATCGGGTGTAGTTCCAGGGTAGTGTTGGGATTTGTTATGATTTTTTTTTTTTTTTTTGGGGGGGGGTACTTTTTCAAAATGAGACAAATTCTTCTGTTGATGAATTCTACAATAAAAAACTAGTTCAACATCATCTATGATTTCACTTTTCATGGTCTGTCTTAAGTTGCAAAATATGTTTTTCCACTTTTATTTTCTGATCATGTGTAAAGAATTTAATTTGTTTGTTGGCAAATTCAAAATCTAAAAATTTTGCATTCTCATTTTCTCTCTCTTTTCACCTCTCTCTTTCCTCTTTCTCTTTTTTCTTCTTTCTCTGTCTATGTCTCCTTTTCTCCCTTCTGTCTTTGCACTCTATCCATCTCCCTCTTTCTTACTCTCTCTCTCTCCTTCATCTTTACTTTAATGTTTAAATGTATTCAGAAATGTTTGTTTCTCTTTCTCTCTTTGTATCACTCTTACTCTGTGTACTTACTGTAAAACCAGAAACTTTCGCGTGCATTTAATGTTCGCAAATTTTGTGAGTGGTTCAGATCTATGGCGAAAGTTTCATGCCGCAAAATCATTGAATCATCATTGACATTTCACTAAATTTTTGCAAATCGCAAAAGTTTCTTGGATGTCGTTTACAATAAGCTAGCCTTTTGACAACGCCCTCGTGACTTGGCTATTTTTCTCGGCAAGTAAGCTAGTAGTGGCTGCATAACAAGACTAGCCGCCCAGCCCGGTGAATGCGCAATCCTTTTGGAACCTGGCCTGTATTTCTTATGCTATCCCTTGTTCCTTGCGAGGATCTGCTACCTTATAGGTAGGAGCCAATCAGCGAACGTATCTTCGCATGACGTCAGCATAAATTTGGTATGCAAATTCGCCTTCATCTCGGCACCCCGTGCAAGCTACATCAATCATGGAAAGCAAGCCCCGTAGATACCGTTGTGATTGGTCGATAATCCTCGGTAGGCGTGTTAGCATACGAATGTCAACTCGTGAATAATTCATATCGGACGATGGAAACCCAAAAGGCCAAAAGGCCTCGCGACTAAAGTCGCTCGATCGCGCGTTCACCCGGGCCGTGTTGATTCTTTTCGTCGCCGGCTAGTCTCATCTCAGGCACAGCATGACGAGGAAAATAGCCAAGTCACGAGGCCTTGTCAAAAGGCTAACAATAAGCCAGTTCGTAATTAAACTTTGCGCATGTGCAGATAAAGGTCATTTGAACAGAGTATGTTGACCTTTATACGCTTTCATAGTATCCGCATGATTATGAGCATACGATTTTATTTGTTTAACAAGTGGCGCATCCACCAAAACGATGTACCTTCGCGTACAAATTGGGGTCATGTCAGAGTCGTTTGTACCATGTACTAATTATGAACTGCCTTATTCACTACCTGAAAATTTCAGGTGGAAAAGGTTTTTGATTTTACAGTAGTTACATGTACCTTCTCGAGCTGTGTATTAAAGAGGTCTTAGATATTTTATAGGGGCGCCAACATTTGCTCCTGCGACATTTGCTCCACAGTCCATATCTCGAAAGGTCAAAGGTTAAGGTCAAGGTCATGATTCGTTTTTTTATTCAGGACAATGTGAAGATTAGAATTAGGGTTAGGTTTAGGATTAGCATGGCAAAGTTAGACCGGAGCAATTGTCGCAGTAGCAAATGTCATACATCCATTTTATAGCGTACAACTTTTAGAAAACAGTGACCTTAGAGGGATGTACAGAAGTACAACAAAGTTACGTTATCTCTCACTATTGGATTCATAGTCATTGTGTTCAGTAGCAGTTCTGATCAAATCTTGTCTGGGCCTGTTGCCAACCTGTTGATCTGTACATGGGGTGATACAGAAGCACTAACTGAGCAAGTCTACCTTACAAATCCATAGGAGCTCATATTGCTGTGGAATGCCCTATGGAGTAATGCTGCTGATGTTTTCTCCCTTATCCAATGTGGAATCATACTGCATTAGGAGTTCTAAGTCAGCTTTGATGGATTAATTAGGTATGGTTCTGAATCATGCTTTTGCAGAGCTCTACATGTACAGTATGTGTATTTCTAGTCTGCTCTTGGTCTATGTCAGATCATGTTACAGCCTAAATAGTACATCATATTGTATTGTGTGACAGCTAAAAAATTTGCTCACAATTTTCACATTTTTGTACTCTGTTGCTCTACACATGCATGGAGGCAATTTCATGGATATTGTTCCCCCCCCCCAAAAAAAATAAAATGAAATAATAACAAAAAGACCCTGTAATTTCTGTTTGTTGAACAACTGCTAAAATATAAGGGTCTTCTTGAATTTGTGTCATTTGCCCTTGGCCCCCTGTTGTTGAGCTCAGCTTAAATCGAATCTGAATAAAGAATGTAGTGAGCATAGTGCATGGGCAAGGGTTCTTGTAACATTACATTTGAAGAGTGTCTGTCACGCAATCGATTCAATTAGCAAATAATGACCTTCATCCTACAGGTTGCCATGCCAACAGGGCATTTACGTTTTTAGTGAAGGACTAATCAGGGCCTAAAATTAAATTTTTGTGATCCTAAAGATCAGTGCTGAGTGATCATACGCACACCTGTTCCATAGAGATCTGGGAGTAGTATTAGATTTGAGGGTCCTGGCATTTTGTAGTGTTGATCAGTGATCACAGTTGTTTACTATGCTTGAGATTGACATTGTGTTGGCAATGTGACAAGTCGTTTCATGCTTTTTTTTTTTTTTTTCTTGTGTATCTAAAATGACTTTCGAAGTTTTGATTAAGGCAGGCAGCAACTGTAGCTCTAACTGGGAGTTCAGTTTGTTTTGATGCATACCATTAAAAAAAAATGTCAATGGTTCATTTAGGTTTGTTTTGGTTCCACGTATACAAAAACAGAAGAGGTATTTTTAGTAATTTTAGTAATACCGTAGTACATGTATGTTAGGAACTACCCAGACCTATTGTCCTTGAGGGTATAAAAACAATGTGATACATCATCATCATCATCGCGTGCACAGGGTTACGTGAAGTAGTAAGAGTGGCAGCACTCACTGAGCAAAACAATCTAGGCAGACTGTTATGACTCATAGAGAGGGTTGTCGAGTCGTGCAAAACTGAAGTTGAAGTGTGCGGAAAAACAGGAAACAAGAAAGATAAAAAGTGGCATGCAAAGGCCAAATGCTATACTTTAAATATAGTAACACTTTTGTAGCTAGAAAGGAAAAATGATTTGTGTGTGTCTCTTGGGGGTGGGGGGAGGGGAGGGGGCTGGGTTGTGGTATGATATAAGGAGACCAGTTATTTCTGAATGCTTGGATACTATTTTAGGTTTTGTTGAATAACTGGAAAATCATGTGACATTATACAGTGGCCTGGGAAGTAAAAAGGTGAAAGGAAAGGAGAGTTGACTGTTACTGAGACTTGGAAGTGGGAGTGCATGAACTTGTTAAAGCAATATAGAAAGTGCCAAGAAATTTTTACAAATCAATTTTTCCAATTCAGTCAGTACTTGTTTATTTCCAGTTCATTGAAAACATGATACAAACAAAAACAAACAAATTAAAACAAGTTAAATTGGTATTATGTCCTTTAGCCTTTAAATTTCCAGCCTTATTATCATAAATTGTCTGTGATATCAGTTGACATACATGTACAATATTTTATTTTCATCGAAGTGTGTCTTGTCCCGAATAAAGTGATATGAAGACAGTCTTCTGTTGAGGCAAGATGGGTTTCCCCCAAATTTTGGAATTGGAGAGATATGTTGTACTCTGAATCAAGCTCAGCTGTCAGCATTTTAGCCACTTTGATTATGTATAAAATAAAACATATTGCCTGTATTCATTATTATCACATCCTTCAAACCGCTTGCTTTTTGTACGTACATTGTAATACTGTGAGGGTGTAAAAGAGATATGATTTTTTGCCTTGGCTTGCAGGGTGTGCCTTAGCTCTATTAGCTTGTTAAATGAGCCAAGGACTAGGGCCTCTCAAGGGGGTGCAAGACAGAGCTCAGTCAAGTACAAGACTATATTTGACAAGGGATTAATGTTGAGTTGCACTGTACACAGATATACGTACATGGGACTACACACACATGTGGCATTAATGTTTGGTCCAAACTTTTCACCTATTTCTTGTCATATTTCGAAAATGAGGGCATTTGAAGAGAAATCCTTCATGAACATTTCCTGTATGACATTCTTCCAACCTGACATAAGAAGAATAAGAAAGCTTACAAATTAGATATCAACCTTCCCTTTAAATGATCTAAGGACAAGGGTCTCTCAAGGGGATGCAAGACAGAGCTCAGTCAAGTGCAAGACTATATTTGACAAGGGATTAAAGTTGAGTTCTGGTCAGGCGATTACATTGTAAAAGAAACTGGAAGGAAAAAATTGGGAAAGATTTTTAAGTATGTTGTACATAAGAATTTATATACCGTTAGGTTTTGGAATTGTCAAAATGTGTAGAAATTGACCCAATATTGCTGAAAGTCACATGAACTGTACACAGATATTTGTACATGGAACTTAACTACACACATATGTGGCATGAATGTTTGGTCCAACCTTTTCAGCTATATCTTGTTATATTTTGAAAATGAGGGCATATGAAGAGCATTCCTTCCAACCATTCTAACCATTAACCCATAGAAGCCCAGGTAAAGTGTTTTGAGGTTAATTTTTATACATTCTAGATGTACACCAATTATTATTTTAGGTGATTGGTACACTTTAAAGTGATCCAAGGACTCTGAGTGTCTATAGAGTGGGTGAATGACTGAGCTCAGTCAAGTGCAGGACTGACTATATTTGACTAGGGATTAAGAGTGGTTTATGATTACAGAGATACAGAATGTGACATCTTGTCTGCTGGAGTGTTAGGCGATGTTTCTATTGCCGTAGGGGACTTACAGTTGGAACAGCCCTTCACGTGTAGCAAGCAAGCTACCCAGAAGCAACTTGTATGCTATTAGAAAAGGTTGTGAGGCTGCCCTGCCTATTATACCTCTAAAGCATTGGAGAATGCTGAAATTGTCTATGCCTTTTCTTTACTTTCTGTTATTACTTATCTCTCTCTCTCTCTCTCTCTCTCTCCTGCTTTTTAAGAAAACATTTTTCTTAAAGCTTGTTTTTAACATCTTGTCCATGCTTTTTTCCTTTTACTTCTTCCTAGCCCCACTTCTATCATTTTCTCCCCTAACTTTTCTGTTAAGTCTACTACAAGTAACTACATCCCTTCCTGTTCAGCTCATCTGTCTCCTTCGCAGTGTCCCTCCATTTTTTCTAACACCTTTACTCGTCTACTGTTAAAACCAGAAACTTTTGCCCGCATGAAGCTTTTGCAGATAATTTTTAAAGTGATCCAGGGAGGTGTTTCATAAAGCTGTTCGTAAAGTTACGAACAACTTTACGCACGACTGTTACCTGTTCTTGGGTGCTAATCAGATTCTCAATCATTTTGATTCCCATCAGCTAAAGTTGAACTCCGAACTGTGTGAATTAAAATTCTTGCTGTTAAACAAGCATCCGAATGCAAAGTTTATTATTTGTCAAAATTGATTAGGGTTATTGGAAATTCAGTCCCGCATGTTAAAACACCAGGGAAAATCTGGGATATCTCATTTAGCTCAAGAACATATCGCCAGTCGTGCGTAAAGTCGTTCGTAACTTACGCACAGCTTTATGAAACACCCCCCAGATTTGCAAAGGTCTCATTCCAGGAAATATTTGAGTTCGCAAAAGCTTCTGATATAACTGTTTTACAAATGCAGGTACAGAATTTTTTTACTCTAGTCATACATGTACTTTCATTATCTCTGAAAGTGATGGTCAGTGGTCTCTGACTAACTATTAGTCAGTGGCTACTGTAATTGATGAGAATAACCTTCCATTTAAAGTTGTGCCCTTGTGTATTGCAAGGTAATATGATGGATGCATTGGGCATGCTAAAACAATAATATAAATATTGAAATTTCAGGCATATCATGTCTCCTCAGGCCTCCCTTTACTGTAAATCTAATGATAAAAACTGAAATATTGCTCTATCACACTATTGAAAAGAAAAAAGAAAATAACATGATGTAATTATATACTCTTGTGTTTTGTAGGGTGATAGAGCAACTGAACTCAGCGTTAAGAGCCAAGGATCAAATCATAGGAAGGCTGAATGATGAGAAGGTCCTTACAGCACGGAAGACAGTACAACCTCTACAAGAAGAGGTTAACAAACTCAAGGAGAAGCTTCAGGAGAAAGAGGACCAACTTGATGTGAGTACACTAGGAATTTTCCTTCTTGGCACTGGCAGGAAACCTGCAAAATGAAATAGTGTTTTTTGAAGAAGGTGATTCTTCTGCAAATCAGTAATATTCTTAGGACCTGTTTAAACTTTGCACAGTTTAAGTGAAATGTTTAAAAATTGCATGTTGAAAAGTCATCACAAAAGGGTGATTGACAGCAAGAGCAAGACATTCATGTACACTTAAGTTGTTATTGGTATTGGAATTCCTTTGACATTGATTTTTTAGTTATACTGATATCCTTGATTAAGGGTTATTCGTACTGTGATACAAATAGAATTCTCTTTCTCTTCCAAATGGACATTGAATTTTCCTTTCTATATCTTGATAATTTTTCCTAAAACTTTCCAGGATGTATTCTTATGTTTTATGACTAGTTGATAAATAATTTGATTCTTTCATTTCCATGTGAAAGTGTTAAGGTAGTATCCTTAATGACACTTATGCGTGGTTATTTAGTTTGAATTTTTAGAATGAAGATTAACATCACTTTTTCTATTGTTTGACTATTGATTAATTCACACGTGCCATAAATATGATTTATTACATGTTATTACTGGTTTCATTTCTGCTTTTGTGTTTGTCATGTGCAGTTGAGTATATTTATATAGAAATTTACATTTATTATTATTATTATTATTACAAATATACTTTCATTTTCTTTTGGTCTTATTACAGGATATTGAGAAGGATGCAGGAAGGGATAAAGACAGAGACAAGGAGAGGATACGCAAGCAATATGAGGTGAGACTTTCAACAGTGCCTCGTCTTTTTTATTTTATTGAGCATTTAATGATACTATTGGTATCGTCAGTTTTATCAGTACGATTAATAGCATGTGTATAAAGAAGAGCAAAGATCGTGGCAGTTGTTACTGATGAGTATCATGAAGAGGTCCCCATGAGTCGGTAAAATGAAAAGTCCAATTATTTTGTGTTTGATCCCTTTATTACTTGTATATCAGGAAGGAAATATAGTGATAAAGTACATCACATGTCATCACAATAGGTATAATCTTTCCTATTTTTATACATTGTATGTTTCCTATAGTCCCTACAAAACTACGCCCTAACCCTTTCGAGACAGTTGACCACATTTTGTGGTTTGGCTCAATAACTTTTGATTCAGAGCTCTAAAAATTATACCAGATGCATGAGTAGAAAGAGCAAAAATTTCTGCACATACTGTGTCCATTTTTGTTGCATGACCATATTACGTTTGATGCCACGAATTTTATAAACAAGAATAAGCTTTAAAATCCTTCAATTGGCAACACATTGAGCGGTTTAAAAATCATTGTTTTTTTTTAAAATCAAAATTGGCAATTTTTACAACTTTTCGACAAAATTTGTACCCAAGTATATTCTTTACGAAGATATTACGCCTTATTAGAACCATGTAGCACTAAAAGAAGTATATTATTGTTCCCAATTTGAAGAACAAAATGTGATCAATTTACCCCTTGAATAATTCCGGTCCTGAATCCCCTCCCCCTCCCCATGGATACATGAAAAGTATTTTCATTTTATTTCTCTTTTTTACTGTCTTTCTAGGAAGTATATCTGGAGCAGGAGAAGAGAGTTCATGAGTTAGAAGAAGCAACAGAACAACTTCAGGATGAAATTAGAAACAAAACAAAGAACATCAAGGTACATGTACATGTACCTCTTGGCTCTCCAGTTTGTGCTTTTACCCATGATTACTATGTTCATTCATTCTGCAAACTCATAAATACTAATGTAGATGCCAGACATCAGAGTTGATATCAAATGCATATGGGGTATAGATGGTAATTGGGATAGAATTGTCTGTCACTGAGAGTAATATTAAGTTGCCAGACAATTATAATCAAAATTGATCACCTCCCATTCTTACATGTATTTAATAGAAAATATTATTTCAGAATATATTAGTAATATCCAATTCTGGAGTGATTATTTTGAATCAATCTTTTTATTGGTGTATATGTAAACTTTACTTTTGTAAATTTATTCTCAGCTATGAATTTTACATCATATTGTTTCTTCCTTTTTTTTATTTTCCTCCTTTTTAGGACATAGAGAATGCACTCAAGGTGTCACAAAAAGTGATCAAGGTATGCAACATTTTTTTCTCTATATTTAAAATTAGATTTTGAATGATGTACTGTGAATTTATAGTGCAAAAGATTCTATCATAGTGCTGCAAATAAAAGTACATGCAGTGGCTTTTATTAGGAAAGATAGCAAAATTTTGTGAAAAAAATTATTTTGGGAGTCACAATCGCAATTATTTTCAAGAATACCAATTTTCTTTTTCCTTTTGATAAATTTCAATGAAAAGGAAGTGTATGTTGTAAACAGCACCTATGTATTAAATCAGGTTTAATTTTGTAAGATATAAATTTAATTTATTTTTTGTTTTATTCTTTGCAGGAGTTAGATGGTAAAGTAAAAGACAAAGATGGAGAGATTGCATCCCTTGAGAATGGAGATAAGAAGAGAGACAAGGCTATCCAAGGATTGACTGAGATGGTTAGAGCTAAAGATAAAGAGGTTAGTCACTCATTTGCATTTCAGTAATGGCCAGTAATAATCCAAGCAAATCAAGTTTGTTTAATTCAGTTGAATGAGATACAATGAAGTATTGCCGATGTTGACACTTGTTAAGGAGGCGCGATGGCTCAGTGGTAGGGGAGTGGTCTCGTAACTGGAGGACCCGGGTTCGAAACCAAGTGGATGCGCCAGTGCCCTTTGGTAAGGCATTAATCCTCATTTCCAAGTCCCTCGGAGAGAATTTAAAGCCGTAGGTCCTCTGGTTGCTTACTTACCAGCATACACATGCTTTCTAAGCAGTCAGGTAAAATAAACCAAAGCTTTCAAATATATGATTGTTCATTACTATATTTTTCCAATCTGAAAGCAATGTCTGTGAGTTATAGTGAGAAGTAGTGGAAAGATGAAATCAATATTCACTAATGCCTTTGAATCCTCCATGTATATGTCGCCTGGTGAAAATCAGAAGGGCATTAACTCTGTAAAGTTATACATTTTTAGTGCCCTTTTGTCTCTCAACAGGCCTATATGAACCTGTTCTATCCAGATGTTTTAAACGTTTTTGAGGGTTGCAGGGCTGTCAAATTTGGGGAACTACTTGGAGGGAGATTCGTGATTTTTTTTTCTCTCGCCTGCCCTCCAATTTTTTTGGTCTCTTTTGAAGTCCAAAAATCTCTGACAAGCAAAAAAAAAAAGGTCCTCAGCATTTTGCGGTCTCTTTTGAAGTCCAAAAATCTCTGACAAGCAAAAAAAAAAAAAAAAGAAGCATTTTGACAAGCTATCATTTTACACGTTTGGAGGGAGGTTTTTTCATAAAGGGGGAGATTTACATGCTTGGCGGGAGAGCGGGAGGAAGGGCGTCGTGGCGGGAGTCTCCCGCTTTGACGCTGGAAGGACGGCGGGAGAATTAGTGTCGTGGCGTGAGACTCCATCCAAATGCGGGAGGGTTGACAGCCCTGGGGTTGTATGTGGCAGGGATGTATCGGCACTGCAGATGGTTGGTTGTAATAGAGAATTCAACTGATGTTTTACTGGTTTGATACAGATTCAACAACTATGTGACCAAATAGAAGACATGGAGGAGGCCCTCACCAAGGCTAACGAGAGAGTCAACAAGGCAGAAAGGAAGAAATATGAGGTGAGCAGAGATTATTACTTTTTTTTCCATCCTCCCCTTTTGTTCCCCTCATTCATGTGCATCTCCCTATAGATGCTCCTCTTTCTGAATCTTCCGTAATATCTCCTCTCCATATTTCACTCTCAAGTAATCTACAGTTCTGATAATCACAGAAAATGAATTCTTGCAAGATCAAGGAAAACTTTCACTATTAAATGTTCAAGACTACAAATACATACATCTACCTGATGATAGTGATAGAAAATGAATATCCATTGCATGATAAACATTTCAGGAATGTGTTTATGCCATTTTCCCTCAAAATATAATTCCCTTACCAAAACACAAGATAGGTTTCAAAACCAACTTACCGGATTAATTTATATTTGAAGACATGCCATCTACTCTTGGTCACTGCGTCCTTGTTGTCATGGTTGTTGCTGAAAGTACCTCATTGCCTTCCAGAAAAATTCCCATTTCACCGTTCCTATTCTTTTGTTGAAAAGTTGGAGATCAATTTCAGAAAAGCTGTGGCAAAATCCATATCCTTCCAACTTTGCTCATCTTTTACTTCCTCATCCAATCAAGGTAGCCATGTTCAATTTTGAAAGAATTTTAAAACATTTACAGTGTAAATGGTGGATAAATGTTGAATGAAAAGACAGACCATACGTCATCCACATCTTCAGACAGTGCACAACCTTTGTAACACACCAGATGAAGCCAAAAATCATACCTGTATCTTGTAGAATTTTTTCTCAAGTACTGTGCTATCCAGACTGTGCTATTCAACTTTACTCTATCCCATTTTAATAATTATAGTGGATTAAAATGGCATGCAGCTGGTTATCTGCTTGATTTTGAGATGGATGTTAATTAACACCATCCTTCCCTTCCCTTCCACTCTCTTTATGCCATCCCAAACAAGCAAGAACTTGTCCTCTTCGTTGACTCAGTCATGCCCTGTATAGCTGACCAGTCCAAACATGACCTGGGGAGCGTTTCATGAAAGGAAGTTGTCAGATATTTTATCCGACAACTGTTATAAGCTACTGAAATCCTTGCATCTGATTGGCTGAGAGCAAATTTGTCGGATAAAATATCTGACAAGTCCTTTCATGAAACGCCCTCCTATTGTGCAATACACCCTCACTCATACATGTACATGTACATCACTACTGAACAGATAGCCATTGCAGTGCATGCTTTTGATCTGTGAAGGATGTATTCCACAACTTTTCATGTTGATTTTGTGGATTTGTTGTCATTGCTGTTTCCTATTTCTCTCTGATGTTTCCCAATGACATTGACTTTTCAAGGTAATAGGAAGTCATAATATTTGTAGGATTATCATCGTAGTATTTATCTGGCATTGTCATATGCTTTTGTTATTTTGTAGCAAAGGCTTTTATTTACATTTTGCCTTCCATTCTTATATTCATGCATTTATTTCATCTTCGTCTTATTATGTCTGTTGATAATCCTTTTATTTTTAAATACTTCCTTGTAACAATTATTTTTGTTCATTTATATCACACCAGTAATATTCATTTTGTGATTGAATACTCATGATATTTTGAACAAGTCTTTTGATCTGGTTATTCTTTAAAGTCAGTTTTTTTTTACTGGTGATTTGACCTAAAAGTTCTGAATCAAATTTGATTAAATTTGATTTAAAAAGATAAAATTGAATTGAATTAACTGAAATGTTGATTTGAGTAGAACTGAGTTGAAATCAAATGTTGTTGGGTTGAATTTGAACTTGATTGATGGAACAAGACTTGCATATATATATATATATATATATATATATATATATTTGTACATTAGGGCATGGAGCAGCAGCAATCCTCTCTGTCAGAATTAGAGGAGAAAGTAGCTGATATGAGATCACAGATGCATACCAAAGATCTAGAAAATGAGGTAAGAATATCAGAAGAAATGTAATTTCAATTTTTTTTAAATGCAGTTTCTTAAAGAAAAAAAAAATAGTTTACATTTTATTTTACACTTTCTCGCATAAATGCACATATGTAGTTGTGATTTTGTCTTCAAACTTTTTGAAAGAGCCTTTAGAATTCATGTAAGATCTTCATATGTATACATGTAGGCCCATATTTTATACTCATCATTATACATGTACATATAAATGTCAGGTTCTTTTACAGGAATATGCAGTTATGTACTTGTCATACCACAATTTTGGGATTTTACATTCCCCCCTTATTTATTTGTTTAATTGTGGAAGGAATGAGGATAACTTTAGTGACTTTATGATAGACACTAATCACTCTATCATGGTATGTGCATGTGTTTGACTACAGCGATTACAACTTTCAATGGCAAGGAAGCAGCATGAGTTAGATAGGCCTAGAGATAAGGTGTTTGTGTAATATAACTGTGTTATATTCTTCATATTTGAAGAATATATATTTCTTGGTGTAAGGAGTATATGGTATTATGGTTTTGTATTATTATGGTATTATTATTTTGTATGTGTTTGACTGCAGCGATTGCAGCGTTCAATGGCTAGGAAACAGCATGAGTTAGACAGGCTGAGAGATGAAGTGAGAGAAGCAGAGGACCAAACAGACGGCATGGCAAAGCAGAAAGATGATACAATCAAGGTACATCAAAAACTCTTTCCTACTTCCAGGTTACAGATTAGTAATACATCGAGTATTCCTCAAGCAATTGCATTGCGACAGGAACTGTCTACATGTATAAGTAATTCAGAATGGGTGATTTTGTAGTGAATAGGAATAATTGCGTATTGTAAGCTTTGAGAATTAACATTTTATAAAGAGTACTGAATCTTGCTGAAAATCACAAACCATAAGAAACACTGAACAAAGAAATGGGTATATATGGGATAAATAAACATGTGGCATCAAAATTTAGTTTAAAGTTTTATGCTATTTTTAGTTATAATTGGAATACCTGTATGAGAGCATTGAAAGAGCCATCAGATTTATGCGACATTGCTAGTTTGATATTCTTCCGCATTGAGATAAAAAGAATGAGAAAGCTCACAAATTTTATTTCACCTTTAACCCTTTCGAGATAATTGACCATATTTTGTGGTTTGGCTCAATAGCTTTTGATTTAGAGCTCTAAAAATATATACCAGATGCATGAGCAGAAAGGGCAAAAATTTCTGCACACGCTATGTTCATTTGCTTGACCATATTGTCTTTGATGCCAGGAATTGTAAAAACTAGAATAACCTTCAAAATCCTTAAATTGGCAACACACTTGGAGGTTCAAAATCATTGTTTTTTATCAAAATTGGCAATTTTTAAAACTTTTCAATAAGATTACAAACCATGTTGTTTTTAAAGATATTAAACCTTATTAGAACCATGGAGCAACAAAAGAAAACTATTATTGTTGCCAATTCGGAGAACAAAATGTGATCAATCTAACTGTTAAATAATTCCTGTCCTGAAAGGGTTAACAGTACTCAACCTGCTCTTTGATAGTATTGATTTCACCATCTTTGTGCTATTCTTTATTATTGATAGGTTAACTTTTGCTTTCTTGTCATTTGCAGCTTTTAAAGGACCAACTTCAAGATGCCAAAGCTAAATCCAAAGAAAATGCAGATACCATCGAACAACATTACCAGGTAAACAAAACTAAATATATATATAGTCAGAATGTGAAGATTGATACGTCATAGTAAGCCTATGGTGTTAGGATATGGTTTTGAATAAATTAAAACTTTAGAAGAGCTGTAAATATGTTCATTTTCACCCTTGAAAAAATACATGTAGATGGGACTAGAGGTAATTTGCCCAGAAAACTGTTAAGAACTCTCATGCATGTACATGTATAAACACAATGGGTGATTTCAAGTTCGGTGTTGAAAGCTGGTGTTGGTGTTGGGGCAAAACTAGCACCAGCCACAACACCAAACCTGAAATCAAGCTGGTGCTGGGATTGACTTCATTAAGTGTTAAGCTATAAATAATGTGATTGGTATTATTTTCATAAACCCAAATTCGGTGTAGGAGCTAGAATCAGCAGCCCAATTCACGCTCTCAACACCAACACCAACACCAACACCGAACTTGAAATCACCCAATGTCATATTTTGTTAGATTTAATCTGGACACTTGTATTGTTGAGGAACAATATTTTTGTAAGATGAAGGCAACTTCTTCCTTATTGATAGAGCAATCAAGCCCGTGCATAAGTTATTGGCAATTATTCATCAGTTTGTTTAGTATTGTGTGTCAAAGTTTGGACCCCTTTCCAATTAAAGGCTGTATCAATGGATTTCTTTTCCCTCCATTGTCAAATTACATGTAGAATCTCCTTGATGATGGGCAACACCAGCTGGATCTGAAGGAGAAAGCCATTCAGAGGCTTACTAAAGGACTTCAAGAAAAGGACAGACTTGTTAAGGTAAGAAGTACAAATTGTATACATTTTACTTCTAAACTTAAAAATGAGATGCCTGTAGATTTGTCGGTATGATACGCTCCCTGTATGTGATGAGTTGTTTTTTTTACGTTGGGAAATTTTTTTGTCTTGATGTGAAACAGATCTGTGAGCGAGGGAACCCAGTTGTATTTATGAAAGAAAGAATGTATAGTTGTTTGCAGTATGAATGATTGAGAAAACAAGGTAAAGATTTGCTGAAGGATTAAGAGAGTGGGAGAGTTTGTGAAAAATGAAAGAGTGTGTGATTGAACATAACAAACTGTTATTATTTGTATTGTTTGTTTGATGGTGTGTATGAGAAGCACATTTCCATGATAGAGTATAGTTTAAAAATTTGATGAATAGAATGAAAGTGTGGAGTATTGTTCATTTTTTTAATACAATTCATGAAATGCATTTTATCAGTGAAATGTTCAGAAAATAATATGGATATATTTATATGGTACTTACATGTATGTAGGTTATGTAAATAATAGTATAACATGATCAAAATTTGTGCTCGCATATCAGATTACTTGAAAGAAAAGTATATTTCCTACTATTATCTGATTATTGTTAATCTGATTTACTGCCATTATAATGCCATTTCTGAGGTCATTTTACTGATGAAATTTGATTTGTTCCACCTGAGTGAATAAACACACTGCATGCACTATATCACTCATTCATGCTTGATCAGTTATGCATCAAATAACAAACCATGTGTTTTTAGACTACATGTACCACCCACCTATTATTGGTTTGTCACAAGTAATTTAGTAAGAGCAGATTTTGCACAAAATATATGATCGTTATTACACCTTGGGAAGCAGTTTTTGTATCCAGAATTTTTTTGTTTTTTTTGAGCAGTAACCCGTGTTTGATTTCCAATGGAGAAACAAATTTTGTATTTTCAGAATTATCATTTTGGGAGCAGTAGAGTGAACTTAAATCCCTTCAAAGTTTATATTGGAAGTTTTGAGTGGATTGGGGATAATTTTAGGAGGATCCTGTTGCTCTCTCTGAAAGTTCTGTGGTGATCCTGAGACTACAAAGGATTTGCTTGTGGCTTGCTGATTTTGAGAAGTTAGCTATCACTGTGAATATGATTGAGTTGATGACCATGGAGCTGTATGATTAATCTGCATGCTGATGTCGTAATTTGTCATTTATTATTTTTCTTGACCACTCATTACTAATCTGAATAGGAATACATGGAGATTGCAAAGAATGCCAGCCTGCCTGATGTAAGTTTAAGTTTGATGTGAATGACATGGTCGAATCATCTTTTTTCCATCTTGCATGGTCATTTTATATTTCAGGGTTACGGTATTAACTCATTTGGTCATTCCTTTGAATATTTTGTGTTCATGTCACTTCATGTAATGTCATGTACATGTAACATTCATGTTTTTGCATTTCCAGATGTATGTCTTTTTATGTTTTATTTATTTTTATTGTTTATTGTATTTTTATGTTTTAGTAAAAGCATGGTCATTTATTGATTTGTTTAATTTGGAAGGTTTAATTTCTGTGTAACATTCAGGCTTTGCATTGTGCTATTTTTCAATTTATTTTGATTTTTCAGAAACATCTTTTATCCCAATTAACATTATATGCATGTGGGTTTTGTACACTTGGCTGATTTTGACTGTGGTGATATTGTTCAAAAGTAACTGAATTACCTTGAAGTGAGGTTTTACAAATAACAATTTATCAGGATTAACCATTGTTTATGAATATTACAGTACCCATTTACAGGGCTCTGTTACTCATTCTGCAATTTCTGTGGTATTTCCTCTTAATACTCTCTGTTTGTGCCAGGTTTTTCTCATCCTCTTCCATTTTTCCTCTGATATTGGTTTAATGAGAATGTGGATTCTTCCTTAATCTGTATTTTTTTTCATTGAAAGAGCTTTAAATATATTGCCAATTTGTTCAAAACAATGCTAATATGATTTGTTTTCAATGTACATGTACATGAATGAAGACACATGCAATATGATACTTTTTCTCTGAATATGTCAAAAACTGTTTTTGATCAATCAAATGTACATGTTTATGTGCAAAATATACTTTAATTCATATAAAATTTAATTGGAGTAGACTGACACTGAAATATATTATTACAACAGGCATATTTTAAAAATACCTTATTTGTTGTAGCTTAGTGCATTACCATGTAGTGAATGCAATTCCCTCCATTTTGATTGAAATAAATAGAACTCAGTGGACCCTGATATTAGTGATTAGAATCTGTGTATAAAAAGAGCAGGTTTATATTTGTGAGATTTTGCGGTATAAGGCTCACCTCACATAAAGTTCACCAATGACAAAGCAAAAACAAGCCCACGCCTTTGCTACCATGATTTTAGTAGTTCAGAAAGTTGTGTGATCATGGGTTTTGAAATACACAGGTACATGTACATGTACTGTAGAAAATTTTGTAAGAATATAGATTTTCGATAAATAAATTAAATCCACATCTATTGCACTGCATGTATGAGGCAACTGAACTACAAACCATGCGAAACCAGAATGTGCTATATTCTTCCATTTCAAAGCATACCTGGTGATGGTTTAATATTGTAACTGTTTGTTCTTTTTCTGGTATTTTTACACTTCAGACAGTCATGTTTAGTACTACGTTTTCATCTCTGTGTTCACTTATCGTGGGAACATACTTGTATAATGAAACATGTATCATACTGACTTTGTAGTGTATTTGGTTGTATCTTATTCTTTGTTGGTACTCTATTGGCTGGTAAGCATGTGAAATGATAGGTATAGTTTTTGTTCCTATTTTGTATTTTGTAGCAGTATGTGCAAATGTCCTTTATTAAATGTGTAGTAAACCAAGACTTAGGTTTGAAGTCTAGGGTCATGGGTGTAGGACTGTAGGACTGCTCTAGTTACATTTTCCTACATGCACAAGTAGTGTTAGCACGAGGGAGGCAATTGGCCAGTTTCTTTTGGTTGGTCTGGAGGTGGTCGTCTCACACAACATAATTTCTGCTGCCCACTTTGAGTTGCTCTACTGTCATTGTGGACTTGTTGCTCTGGCTTTATTTGCACATATCCTTTAATGCCAAAGCTGTTTTGAAACAACCAGAACAACAACAGTAGCGTAACACATCATGGTGGCATGCTGTATGTTTGTATGTTGTGTGAGAACACTTTTAGGTCAGAATTCTGACTAATTTACTACAATTGCATGTATAGAATTATTTTTAGGTAGTTCCCCTGACTGAAGTTAGTTTTGATCGTGAGACTATTTTTGACCTTATAAATACCTCAGACAGGAACCTAAACATTGACTCAGCTTGTTTATTCAGCACCTAGTAGATAGAGTAAATCACTGTCTGGTAGTGGATGTAGTAAAGGTAGTATTTTGAGGCATTTGTAGACATCAAAAGATTTTAATTCGTAGGGGTTTATTGTGTGATCACTGTACATAGTGCTTTACATGTTGTAAGGCATCTAGAATAAGTTAATGATAATCTATATCCTTCCATGAATATGAAAATATTGTTTTTCAGATTCTTTAGAAGGTTATCTTATATATACTTCTGATTTAATTTTGTTTACTTGATATGCCTGCTGCAGAATTGTTTTTCGCCTTTTAAACTTCAAATGGAACATAGTGATCTATTTCATACAAAGTTCATTGATTCTGCCTCAAATTTTTGACAAGTCCTCTCAAAGCCACTGATGTGTCTGGAAGAAAATAGAGTTATTATTGGTTTTGAGACTGAGGATCAGATATTTTCTATCTGTACATGTACATTACATCCGGAATGTTCTACATTGTCTCTCTTGCCCAATTGTTTCGCAAAATCTAAAATTTCATGTTTTTAACGTTGATACAAGAATATCTTACTGAAGTAATAATTTTTTTCATTCCTCTCTTTTCATTCAGGCTCAGCAGGCTTCAACAGAAAGCATCTTACAAGATCTCAGAGACAAGTTAGCAGACAGGGATAAAGCTTTACAGGTTAGGAAAGAAACAAATATGGTCTATTGTACATTACATGTATATAGGCCCACTGGCATACTGGTGGGGGGGGGGGGGGAGTGGGGGTGGGGGCTATAGCCCCCAAAAGTTCCATGTCTTTTAGAAAACAAAAAAAACAAGGGAGGGCAGAGGAAAGAACACATTTGAAATTACCAATGTAACAAAATTACTTATTCATTAAAAAAGGTCAATTTTTAAAAATTGCTTGCTTCACTCACAAGTATTCAGAAATTGTCCCCATATTCCTATGCTCAGCCCCTTAAAATATTTGGCTCATTACGCCACTGTATCAGCCTACTCTGAATGATAAAATGATAATAATGCTTCATACTTTGTGTCTAGATTGGATATTATGATAGTGATGAAAGTATGTAATAATATTGAAATAATAATTATAAAGATCCTGATAATGGATCCTGATAAAATTCATGGTGTTTGATTCCATTCAGTTCAAAATAGAATACATGTAAAACATGTGTTGCAAAAACACAGCGACATACATGTAGTATCAAAACCCTCAAATAAGTAAAAGTTTAATACTTTTTGAAGCCTTCAAATAAGACCCAACAACATGATAATGATATTGATAATATATTGTGATGTTGATTATAATAATAATGAAAATATGTAATATGTTTCATGCATTATTGCTTTGTTCAGGAGGCAAATGAAGATAAGATAAAGGCTTTAGATGCTAAAGAGGCAGAACTGAGAGCATTGAAACAAAGCCTTAGAGATCAGCAGAGAGATCTAGAGAGGGCTAACGGTGATATGATGGAAGATGCTAACAGATTAGGGGTGAGTATGAGCTGGTAAAAAGGCATAGAGACAGAGAGAATGGGGTAGATGGAAAGAGAGGGAGGGAGAGAGAGGGAGGGAGAAGAAAGGAGAGAGAGAGAGGGAGGAAGGAGAGGGGGAGAGAGAGAGAGAGAGAATGAGAGAGCGAAAAGAGAGAGAGAGAGAGAGAGAGAGAGAGGGAGAGAGAGAGAGAGAGGGAGAGAGAGGGGGAGAGGGGAAGAGGGCATGAGAAAGAGGGAGGGAGGAATGAAGGAAGAGAGAGAGGGGAGAGAGAGCGGGGGGGGGAAGAGGGCATGAGAGAGAGGGAGGGAGGAATGAAGGAAGAGGGAGAGGGGAGAAGAGGGCATGAGAAAGAGGGAGGGAGGAAGGAAGGGAGAGAGAGAGGGGAGAGAGAGCGGGGGGGAAGAGGGCATGAGAGAGAGGGAGGGAGGAAGGAAGGGAGAGAGAGAGGGGAGAGAGAGCGGGGGGGAAGAGGGCATGAGAAAGAGGGAGGGAGGAAGGAAGGGAGAGAGAGAGGGGAGAGAGAGCGGGGGAGAAGAGGGCATGAGAGAGAGGGAGGGAGGAATGAAGGAAGAGAGAGAGGGGAGAGAGAGCGGGGGAGAAGAGGGCATGAGAGAGAGGGAGGGAGGAATGAAGGAAGAGGGAGAGGGGAGAAGAGGGCATGAGAAAGAGGGAGGGAGGAATGAAGGAAGAGAGAGAGGGGAGAGAGAGCGGGGGAGAAGAGGGCATGAGAGAGAGGGAGGGAGGAATGAAGGAAGAGAGAGAGGGGAGAGAGAGCGGGGGAGAAGAGGGCATGAGAGAGAGGGAGGGAGGAATGAAGGAAGAGAGAGAGGGGAGAGAGAGGGGGAGAAGAGGGCATGAGAGAGGGAGGGAGGAATGAAGGAAGAGAGAAGAGGGAGAGAGAGCGGGGGAGAAGAGGGCATGAGAGAGGGAGGGAGGAATGAAGGAAGAGGGAGAGGGGAGAAGAGGGCATGAGAAAGAGGGAGGGAGGAATGAAGGAAGAGAGAGAGGGGAGAGAGAGCGGGGGAGAAGAGGGCATGAGAGAGAGGGAGGGAGGAAGGAAGGAAGAGAGAGAGGGGAGAGAGAGCGGGGGAGAAGAGGGCATGAGAGAGAGGGAGGGAGGAATGAAGGAAGAGAGAGAGGGGAGAGAGAGGGGGAGAAGAGGGCATGAGAGAGGGAGGGAGGAATGAAGGAAGAGAGAGAGGGGAGAGAGAGCGGGGGAGAAGAGGGCATGAGAGAGGGAGGGAGGAATGAAGGAAGAGGGAGAGGGGAGAAGAGGGCATGAGAAAGAGGGAGGGAGGAATGAAGGAAGAGAGAGAGGGGAGAGAGAGCGGGGGAGAAGAGGGCATGAGAGAGAGGGAGGGAGGAATGAAGGAAGAGAGAGAGGGGAGAGAGAGCGGGGGAGAAGAGGGCATGAGAGAGAGGGAGGGAGGAATGAAGGAAGAGAGAGAGGGGAGAGAGAGGGGGAGAAGAGGGCATGAGAGAGGGAGGGAGGAATGAAGGAAGAGAGAAGAGGGGAGAGAGAGCGGGGGAGAAGAGGGCATGAGAGAGGGAGGGAGGAATGAAGGAAGAGAGAGAGGGGAGAGAGACGGGGGAGAAGAGGGCATGAGAGAGGGAGGGAGGAATGAAGGAAGAGAGAGAGGGGAGAGAGAAGGGGAAGAGGGCATGAGAGAGAGAGGGAGGAAGGAAGGAAGAGAAAGGGGGGGGGAGAGAGAGAGAGAGAGAGAGAGAGAAACAGGAAGGTGTCAGAAAACCAAACAAAACAACAAAAAAAATAGGAGGGAAAGAGAGAGGGAATAGTAAGAATGAGGAAGAAACAACAGCACAGGTTCATCAGTTCCTTATCATTTCATATAAACATCCATTTTTCAGGAGCTGGAAGCCAAAATGAAGGATTTGGACAACAAGAACAAACAACTCTCTGACAGTGTCAAGGCACTTAATAAAGCAAACCATGTAAGTTTTTTTATTGATATTGATAATCTGCACAAAATGTAATTTAACTAGTATATCAAAAATACTGTACTTGTGTGGAACTCATTCATAAATGTTGAATTTGATAACCCCCAATTGCCCCCCCCCCCCAAAAAAAAAAAATCCAAGAAGTGCTCTTGAAGCATTAATATTGTTAAGTGAGATGCCTTCTTGTGATTGATTGTTGAAATCAAAGAGGGTATAAATTTGATTTTTGTTTACTGGGGCATGTAGCTTGAAATTTTAAACAAATTTTTGTACCTCACAAATAAGAAAAAAACAAACAGAACAGGTGATTTTAGATAGATCAGGGCCCTCTTGCATAAAAAGTTGCGATTAAACGCAACTCAAAAAATTAAACGCAACTTGATTTTCAACCAATCAGGATCGTGTATTTTGGACTTGCGTTTAATTTTTTGAGTTGCGTTTAATCGCAACTTTTTATGCAAGAGGACCCAGGTCCCAGGAAGATAAGTCAAATTCAACTCAAGTCAAATTAAATCAAATCAAATTTATTTTTATATTATCATCCAGATATGATTTTGATTATAACAAATTTTCTATTGAACCTTGTTTCTCCCCCAACCTCTTACAGGATGCAGAGGATAACCACCACCGTTCCCTTGGTGAGAAGGATGCAATCATCAGCCGTCTCCAGGCAGCCATCGCTGGCAAGGAGAGGGAGCTGGAAGGGGAACGAGAGGCTCAACAGAAGAACAGGGAACGCAACGGAGCAGCTCAGAATGCAGCTGTCCAGCAGCTGACAGAACGACTCAAGGACAAAGATAAACAACTCGAGGTGAGCAGTTGTACGATCCATGCTCCGGCAACAATTGTTCCGTACAATAACCGAATTCTAAACTTCAATAATATATCTAATCCTAACCCTGACCTTAATCCTTAACCTAGCGTAAGCCCAATTGCAATTCTAAACCTAACCTTATATCTTTGACAAAATAAAGCCTGGGGGTTGTTTCATAAAGCTGTTTGTAAAGTTACCCATGACTTTACGAATGACTTAAATATGACAAGCCAAATGGGATGCTCAATCATTTTTAACTGCATCAACTAAAGTTGAACTGTGCAGATGTAGATTAACATTCTTATTATAACAAACATATTTTTTGCCATATTTATTGAGGTTATTGGAAATACAGTCACACTTTGTTAAAACATCAGGAAAAACTTTGGGCATTCTACCTGGCACTTCATATTCAAGTCGTTCGTAAAGTCATGCATAACTTTACAAAGAGCTTTGTGAAACACCCCCCAGGGGCAACTGTCGCAGAAGCATATTATGTTGGAGCATGGAGGTGAACGTTTGAGGAATCTTCCGTATATTGGTAGAGTAAGCCAAAGTTAACACAGAAGGGCATGTGAGGGGGAGGTCAGTGTTGAAGTGGTTCTCATAGCCACTGTTGAATGGGAAGGAACATTTTATCATCCTTTGAGTAAACATGCAAAATCATAAATGTAATTCGTTGATGATGCAGCTGCAAATTTGCATTGGCAACAGCATTTTAAAACTCTGTATACAGGACTTTGAGAAGAAATGCGCCAAATCTAAAGGAAAGTAATTCTTTCACATACATTACTTGTATATGTTGACTGCAAACATACATTTTACTTCTACCTTTGTTCAAAACAAAGTATAACATAGATTTTCTGGTATGTATGTACTGTGTCCTATGTATAATGTCTCCTCTGTGACTTGTTTTGTTTAGGAGATTGTATCTGAGCGTGCACAAGTAGCAGCAGCCAATGAGAAAGCAACCCAAGATCTCCTGCAGACTATTAGAGACAAGGACAGTCAAATCAAGGTCAGCTTCAATGGCATGCATTCATCTAGTCATTATTAGCCGAGCAGAAGGGCTTGAACTCAAATATTTTGCTAAATTTTTAATCACTTCTTACCTTTGATTGCTGAAGGAATAAGCTATCACTGTTCACAATTTGGATCATATATGGACTGAAATGTTTTATGTTCATGTAATCAAAGAGCACTTTCAATAAACTAGTATGTGAGTTATAAAGAGGAATGATAGTATGGTTGATCTTGATACCATTTTTATATCACATTTAAATAATAATAATAATAATAACTACATTTATAGGGCGCTTTATACGGACATTTCTAAGCGCACAGGTGGTCTGTCTAACTCAGTATACATGGTACATCCAATAGCTTAAAAGCAACAAAATGAAATAAAATACATGTATTACTAATACAATACAGTTAAATGAAACTAACTACTTGTGTGCACCTCCGGTATACTATGACTGATTAAAAAGGTGGGTTTTAAGAAGGGTTTTTTTTTTAAAGAGAAGGGAGTATAATAGAGAGAGAGGGGGGGGGGGGATGTGGAGGAAGCGAAAGAGAAAGAAAGAATTGTTAGATGACCAGGAACAGACGGATTCCTACTAATTTTTCAGCAAACTGTTATTCATTCTTTGTAGGACCTGAATGACAGGTACAACAGAGCTCTTGTGGATAAGAGCAATGCACTGAGAGACCTGCAAAGACAGGTCAACGAAAAGGAGTATGAACTACAGGTTGGTAGCCAATGGCAAAGATATGACAAGCACTTATCTCCATCATCAGAATACCAATATGGGTTTTTGCTCCATCTTTACAGTACATTAGCTTTCCCGCTTTATCAGTATTATCTAGGCTTATGGCAGTTTGCAAGGGGTTGTACAAGTTCACCAACTTTGCTGTGACAAATTCTCACGATTAAAGTAATATACCCAGACGTTGTGTGTCCGGACAGGTCATTTTTAATCATTAAATCAAACAACTTTTCATGCAAATTTTCACAGATCTTTCACAGGATAGGTTGAAAATCATGTCAATTGCAAATATTCACTGAATTTAGTGTTACTTGATGCATATTTTTCGTAAAATCTGACGACAAATTTTGACAGACTAATCTTTGTTAAGTGTCCAGACACACAACCCCCCCCCCCCCCCCATCCTACCATTCTGTTACACAGTAAGCTATTTTGAGAGAGTTTGATCCTGATATTACATGCTTAGTTAATGATATTACATCAAATAGTTTAGTTTGCACATCTTTAGCTTACTGAATTAAAGTTTATTCACTCTATCCTTATTATAGGAAGCTTGAGACAAAAAGGGCAATTCATTTGTCAAAATATAAAATACAGTGAAACCTGACCACCTGTATCGAAAGACCGCATGTCTATAAAGACCATAAATTTTGTTTCCCTTGAAAAGTGTTTCTCATTGAAACATACGTTGTATATTAAAGGAACCTGTACGTAAAGACCACCTGCTCGTAAAAACCACTTTCCTCGTCTCCCTTGAGTGGTCTTTATAGACAGATTTCACTGTATGATTGATTTAAATAAGGGGAGATTATATACTTATAAAAATCTTTAAAATTTGTTTCTTTTTCTTTGATACAGAATGCAGAAGATACACTAGCGAGAGCTGATCATGAGCAGGGTACTCTACTGGGAAAGATGAGGAATGCCTTAGCAGAGAAGGACAAGACGATAGAGGTAAGATTTTTTTTTTTTCTTTTGGGGGGTTAGATGAACTATGAACTGTGATATCAGCTATGGTATCCATACTTGAAATTGGGTAGTATGCCATTGATTTGAGAGGGAACAAAAACAATTTTTTGTTGTAAAGTAAGTACATCTTTTTGCAAGAGTGGTATGATAATGCTGACAAAGGACAATGGAAAATTGAATATCTCAATTTGAAACACTTGACTACGAAGTTGAATTTGTGAGACATTCTAGAGCAAGCGCCATGAGCGCCCAGCATAGGCGGATACCAGCGCTATACAAGAAGCCATCATCATCATCATGATTCTTATCTCTTAGAATGATTGTCACGAAACTCGGTACCTCATATGAACAAAAATGAGGGATTTTCTCCTGTCTGTGTGAATTCTATTTTTATCATTTTGCCTTTCATTACACTGTACATTCTTGGGTCAGGTTGTTGACTTTGCATGTATTTCACTACTGATGTTGGAAATGAATGCAATAATTGTGTGCTGCCTCTGCTGCCTTTGCTATCAACAGAAACTGCTAGAGAGTGGGAGGGAGAAAGACCGGTTGTTCCTGGAGATGCAGCAGTCCGCCGCGAGGGCGTCACCCAGTCCATCACACCATGCTGAGATGAGCAGACTCAAGGATGATAATGATAGACTCAACAGAGAGATAGACAAACTAAAAGGTATGAACTTTATGATCAACAGTATGATTCTAATAATTTATAGCACCTGTACTATTTTATATCTGGGGCCTTTGAAGGGTATGCCATGATAGACCATAATGCCATAGAATGTTTTTCCAAATACTTTTCCAAATAATATCATGGTATAGAAATTAATACTGTCTATCAAGTGTATTCTACAATCGGAAATGCATTTAGACTTTAAAATAATCATCATAATCTCTAAGATTGGTGGATAGTTCTATGAATTCTTAGCTACATTTATCTTGAAGCTATCATTGAAGCTATCAATTTGAATTTTCTGTACATTTGAAAGCTGTTTGTGGTAGTTTGTGAGGAATCTTAATATGTTGTCATTGTATTTAATTTTTGCTAGATCTGATAGCAAGACTGAGGTCTCAGAAACCAGATGAGGATTATGTGACGTCACTCAAGAACGATCTGGAGAACAAGAATAAACTATTAGCTAAGGCAAAGTGAGTAAAACAAATACATTTCACAGAATGGTATAGTGCATGTAATCTAAATCTAAATCTGCATCTTTAGATTGAGGTTCCAATTTGCCACCAGTGTCACAATCATCCTATCCCCATCAACACAACATTAAAGGGAGCCACTATTCGATATCCATGTACGTTCAGTTTCATTTGCTTGCCCCTATTGCAAGGCCGTGCATAACAACAATATTGGAGCAGCGAACAAAATTGCCGTCGAGGGTGGGGTAGTTTGTCAGTTGGGTTGTTCAGTTCGTCTTTCTTCGGTCGAATGCGTATCACTGTTATTGCGTGCTCGTTTACCGAAGATGCACGGAGATTCCTGAATATTACCCGAGCCGGGCCAAGCTCCAAAACACCACAATTGGCGACTTTTCGGTCCCTTTAAAATCATTATTACTGTTACTAAAGGTACTTCATCCCCTTTGCAGACTTACACAAAATTCCACGAAACTTTGCACAGGTTTAGTAGACATCCCACAGAAACTTCCTCTTTAATTTCAAGGTCACAATTTCTATAACTCCTTTCTAAGAAATTAAAATCTTGCTTTTGTCGCAGAGGGAGCTATTCAGAAATCAACGCAAGTACATGTACTAGTAACGGTCAAAAAATTATTTGTAAAAATTATGCAATTTTTTTTTTATTCGAAAAAAATAAAATGTTACCAAATCGTTATTACTTACATGTACTTAAAAGCAAATTATAATCCTTTTCACATCTGCACAAGTTTTCCAATTATAATTCTTTTGTAATTCATCGTATACTCACAACTTCAAAATTTAGGGCTGCACTACATTTTATGTTTCCCTTGGAAACTGTTTCTCATTGAAACATGTATTAAAGGAACCTGTGCATAAAGACTTCCAGCTTATTGTCTCCCTTGAGCAGTCTTTATGTACAGGTTTAATGCATATTTATTTTCATTCTTTTGTTCGAGCATTCCTTTTTATGATTATTGTTCCTTTTTCCTGCCTTTTCAGGGAATCCTTGGAGTCTCTTCAAGATGAACATGAGGCAGATAGACAGGCCAAGCAGAATGCTGTAAGTTTTTATGATCTGTCTTGATTATTTATGATACATGCAGGTCACTCTAAATAGATGTAAATGGAAAACTGAATAAAGAAGCTGTGATGTGAAGGAAATGTGTAATACTCGTCTCTGTTCTAATAAATGATAGATATCCTCCTTGCAATGTTCCATGAGTTTAAAGATTCGGCATATGAACTGCATCATCTCTCTTCTTTCTTTTCAGGCCAAACTTCGCAGGAAGATCATGGACTTGGAGGATGAACTCCAAGCTAAGCAGGATCATATCGATAAGCTTAGTAATGCAGGAAGGATCAAGGATGGTTTGATCAAGGTAAAATCATCCTATTTGAGAAAAGTTTTAGCAGTGATTGTGCTTGATGATGCAGGAAGTAACTTCTGTGCTGATTTGTTTAATTTTAATTTTCTCCATTATGCATTTAATCCTATTTGAATAACTCATATAGTTAATAGAGAGTGATTTTATGTATTTCAGCAACATACAAATTATTATTTATTTTTTGTGGGTGGCCCTCTCTAAGCTTGCAGCTTGCCATGCAATAAAGCAGATAAATCGACTCCACAAAGTAAATTTGTTCATTTTTTGTAGTATATAGGTTATTGTAATGATGTTGTTGTCATTGTTTATGATGGTATATTTTGAATCTCATGGTGCAAGTTTTCTGATTTGCTTTTACTACTTTAAATGGTCAATTTGTGTTTGAAAATTATTAACGCTCCCTTTTTATGTACCTGTTGCAGGAACTGAAGATAGAGAGCAGCAGATTGTCAAATAGTGACCAATCTCCCAGAGGAAGTGATTCTTCTGAACAGGTATGATATATTTCTTTTTACTTGTCATAACCTTGTGGTTTTCTTGGTTAATTGATCATTTTTTCCTGACTGCTAAGAAAGAAAGTCAGTAGACCTCCAGCTCATTATTTACCACTTGTGTAGAAATGACTTCATTTAGTCATACATGTAAAGCAGCATTAAAAAAATTCATATGTTATAGTGCTTTGGGATACAGCAGTAAGAAATGAGAATAGGGGTCTTGAATCTCCTGTAGACACTGTACTCTACCTTAAAGATGAAGAGAAAGGAGTTTAGTATCATGTGTAGTAACTGACATATGATGTTCCATTTATGTTTGATACTTCTTTATAGCTTCAGCAGCTCATGCAAGAGCAAATCCGAGAGCTTAGTCGCCTGACCAATGCCCTCCACTCCAACCTTCCTCTCAATGTCAACATCACTCACCAGAGCGAGACTGGGAGTAACAGAGGAGGGTCTCCTGTTGATAGAGACAGGGGCAGCCTCAAGGATGTACTGGGGGCTGAGCTTGCTGCCATGCAGACTCTGAGGAGACAGATCGAAGAGGGCATGGGTAGAAGAGACGGCAATCACCTTCACGTGGTGATTGACAGGCAGGGAGCTGTGCAGTCGTCAACGACTAGTGGTGTAGGTAGCGGAGTCGGCAGTGATAGCAATGGTGAGTACTAGAGTGATATGGCACAAGGGCTGTTGTTATTTAAAGAGTAAGAGTAAACTGTAGCCATCTGACCAACATAGGTTAGACAGAAAAGAGAGTTTTACCTCATACTAACTGATTACCTATTTCCTTTGTTTCAATTTTTAGTTGATGGTGTAGAAAGACATTTATTTATGAAATATGTCCTCTACATTTTTTTTTCACTTCAGATGTTTCGCCAACTATCACCACAGCCAGCGAAGCACAGCACAGGAGCTTTGGAGTTGGTCATGACCCAGAAGGCATGCAACCACCTCTCTTCTCTAAAGACACAGGCCTTTACGTTCCAGTTCCCCAGCCTAGTCTCAGTCTGGAAGAGCTTTCATATCCCACCACTGCCACCAAAGAGGAGCTCCAAAGAGAGGTGATAGACCTCCGTTCCCAGCTCAAGGACTCCAAACAGAGGCAACAGAACCTTGAGAAGCGCCTGGAGCGGGAGGAGCTGGAGAGCTTGAGGAGCATTCCTGGACACGACCTGACCGATCCCGCCGCTGCCACCAGAGAGGAACTCCAGCGGGAGGTGGCAGATCTACGCTCCAAGCTCAAGGATGCCCGGAGAAGGTACCAGTCCCTGGAGAAGAGGATAGAGAGGGAAGAATTGGAGAGCCTCAGGAGTGTTCCTGGACAGGAGACAGATGGTGATCCTCAGGTGATCTCTGGTCTCCAGAAAGATCTGGCAGGGCTAAGGAAGAAGCTAAGGGAGAGCGAGAGGCAAAACATCACACTCAAACAACAGCTCGATGCTGCATTACTCAATCAAGCAAGCAGTGACAGCTCAGGTAATGATGTACAGAAAATACCTTGAGTCTACTCCCTTTGTGTAGTTAATGACTACTGCAAGAAAATACATCAGAAAAATAAGATTTAAATAATATGCCAGATAAACACAAAAAAAAAAAAAGTAACTCCTCCTGTAATAAAAATGACGTTACTTTTTAACGAAAAGGTTTTGAGCAAAATAACTTGGCAGGAGTGTTCCTACACTTATTGACTAACTTTTCTGTGAAAATGAGATTGATCATTTGAGTCATGCATGAGTGAGCAAACATTAAAGGCAAAATTGACACTTTTCAAAAGTCACAGGGTCATTTTGGGGATTCTGTCAAACGAGATTTTAGCAAATTCGGTTTCTGGTGCATATTTATGTGTTGTTGTTGTTTATTATCCATCGGCTTGACCCCCTCCACCTATCCCGACACTTCTCATTATTATGGTAGGGTGAGCACTGTTTAAAAAAAAATTCTGCCCTTGTGAATTTGAAATTGCAAAATCCATTCAGCTTATTGAAAAAAAATAACTCCAGATATTTTTACCAAAATGTATCATCACATGTTGTGTGAACATAGGGGTTGTCATCGTGTCATGGTTGAGTGAGCACACTTTAAAAATCGTGCAAGAAATGCTAAAATGTACTGTTAATACAGCATAAAAAATGACCCTTGTGACTTTTGAAAAGTGACATTTTTGCCTTTAGTGTTTGTCCACTCATGCATGACTCAATGGATCAATCTCATTTTTACAGGGAAGTTAGTCAATAAGGGTAAGAATACTCCTTCCAAGTTATTTTGCTCACAACCCTTTCGTTAAGAAGTTACGCCAATGCGATTAAGGGGGGAGTTACTTTTTTTGTCATGTTTATTATAATTATGGCATTCTAATTCAAATGATATCTGCCCATTTTATAGTTGAACAAGACTAAAAATGCTAAGTGACTTTATCTTTGATAAAGAAGTCAATTTTCATTTAGTTAGGTGTGAAATCTAGAATCTGTAATAATGAATTGTTATTTTACCATTGTCTTTTCAGGAGACCATGTGGTGCCAATATTGAAGCAACAGCTTGATCAAGCGAAAGCTCTGCTAGAAGAGAAGAATCACAAGCTACAGGCAGCTGAACAGCAGAATGCTGCCCTTCGTCATCATCTTGGCATTGGTCCAGAATCTCCTCCAGAGTCTGGAAGAGACCTTGTGGATAACCTAAAGCTGGAAAATGAACACCTAGCCTCTCAGCTTCAAGAAGCAGTGGAACGTGCCCAGGGGAGACAACAAGGTAGCCAGAATAAGTATGGACAGACATCAATGGGTGCTTCAGCAGAAGGTGTGCAGGTCGCACTTCTGCAGAAGAAACTTGACAAAGCACAGAATTTGATTGAGCTTCTGAAGAGGCACATTCGTTTAAATAACTCTGGAGCCGGACAGGAGAGAGAGTTCAACCCTGAGTTAATTGTAGACATGGCAAAGGAAATTGAACGGTTGCGAAAGGAGCTGGACTCCGCACCGGACCAAGAACAAGGGACTCTTGATGAAGCAGACAATTCCAGTAGGACAATGCCAGTAAGAAGTGCTTCAAGTTCTAACGAGGTTGTCATGCCTCCATCGTTACACAAGCAGCTTGAGAAGGCCCAGATGGAGATGAATGCAACAAAGAGAAGGTTCAAAGCTTTGACTCTCAAACTTCATGCCACAGAGGGCACTGTCCATCAGCAAGCCGAACGCATCAAGCGTTACAGACGACAACTTCACAACATGGGACTACCAGTCCCAGGTACCCCTAAGCGTGTCAGCAGCGACTCAAACCTGCTGAATGCATCTACTTATGCTCAGACTGACCGTCGCTTGTCGGCCGTTTCCCTGTCGCAGATCCCTAGTTCTGATGATGACAGGGACAGTACATCTTCGGCAAGTCTGACACCGTCAGAAAGAAGTGTGGGTGCTGCTGATGTAACGTTTGCTGGGTTTGGTTTGACTAACGACACCGATGAACTCAAAGAGCAGGTAGTAGTCCTCAAGAGGCAATTGAAGAGGTGCCGCCATGTTATTCGCAAGCTTCAGATCCGTATTCAAAACGGTGGATTAAGCCGCCCCACCAGTCCATCCCGAGATCCAGCTGACCAAAACGCTTGGTTTGAACTTGTCGCCAACAGGGCAGCCTTTGAACGTCTCCAGCAGGATCTGGAGAACGTCACAAGCCAACTGGAGAAGGTCATGGATGCCAATGCCTCCCTCCAGGCGCGAAACCAGGAGCTCTTGTCAGAACTGGTGGAGCTCCAAACCCAGGAGCAGAACTCCTTCAGCAAAGAGGTGATCAGGTCACAAGAGCTGGAGATCGGAAGGCTCCATGAGCAGCTGGCAGAATTGCGCAGCCTGATGGGTGTCCTCACCAGCATGTTGACAGAAGCCCTGGGAATCCTGAAGGGACTGGAGAAGGATAATAAAACAGCCATGGAAGGAGCTTACTCTGAGAGGGTGACTGTCATTGAGGAGAGGTTGAAGGATGGCACTGAGGTAGTGGACACCATCAAACGACTTATTGGAGGTAGGGGAAATTTAGTCATTTATCTCTCAATTCAGAGGCACTTCTGATCTGTCTGCATAAATGTTTTGTAATGAGATAAATGTTTGGAGAAATAATTTTTATGCTATTGTTTTTAGGTTATCTAGCTACGGAAGAATGCACATACATGTGCTCTTTTTTTCTTTCAGTTTTCTATGTTTGAAGATAAAGAGCAAACATTTTTTATATATGCTTTGATGATGTGATACTTTATGTTGCTTTATGTTGCTTTAGTCTATTTATCTTTTATTCTCAGATACAAGTGAGTTTCATTTAAATTCTTAGCAGCTTATAGATAATTTATCATATAAATTACTTGTACATGTAGCATCACCATTCATTGTATACTCTCTATAATTTTGTTGTCTTCTTGTCTTACTTCAACTTTGATTGAATTGGGTTTCATTACAGATGAATCACAGTTTGGAAAGAGGCAAAGTGAAGAAGACGTCAGGGAGTTATTTTCAGACAGGTAACTAACCAGACTCTCGAACACGATTAGGCAATTGAGGATTTTCTCAGTTTTGATGGGGCCCCCAAAACTGCAAGTTGTTTGATTTTAGTTGATAAATAACAAGATCTGTAATCTATTACAAAAGTAGGAAAATTGATTTAGATTGCAATTAATTCTGATACATGTCCATGAAATACCTTGAGTTTGACAAAAACAAGGAAAGTCCTTGATTGAGCAGAGCTTCATTCTTTTTTTCTATCATTCCTCACTTACATGAGTATGCCCCTTTCCATTTAGCAGTTGTGGATATGATGAATACAGTGAAAAACTCTTACATAATTCATCGTCTTCTTATTTATGGTAGGTTGCGAGTTAAGGATGAACAGATGCAGCAGTTGAGGGATGAAATCAGAGGGCAGCAAAAACTTAACCGAGAACTCCAAGAGATCTTACACAATAACCAACTCAAGGCAGACAGCTTGAAAGAGGAGCTGAAAAGGTACATCTAGCTTCTTACTGTCCTTATTTGACGTTGTTGTGACAGAAATGAATGTGTTTACATTTTGAACAATGAAAAAATATCAGACAATTGCTTTAGTCTGGCTTAATGATAATGATTATTAATAATATTCTGGGTTTTTTTGTTTCGAGTGGATTGCACTATGATATGAAATTTCTAAGTGCTTTCAGGATGCTTTGATTATTAATTTCTCAGCTTTCAGCCCTGACAGTAGTGATCACTGCACAGTGTATTACAAGGAATGAATCCTGTCAGGTACCCATAAACTACTCCTTAGTGGAGAGTGGCATATGTAGATTAATATCCTGCCAAAGGTGATCTCAAAGCTTCCCTTCCCATCAAAATTACAGTCTCCAATATTGTCTCAAGGCTATTATTCTAACCATTCCACGCTATTTATGTGCTACTACATCAGAAATACCCCCGTTTTTTCATAGAAATAAAGAGTAAAAATATTTTACTGGTTGAGACTAATTTAGTGATATTTGTAGTAGCAGATGCATGTACATGTAGGTACAGAGAGGTATGTAAGACATGTCTTTTTGTCACTGCCTTTGTCTTGCGTAGATTGAAATCTGAACAGGGCCGGGACACCAAGATGCAGGAGGATCTGGAGAGCCAGAGGAGACAGAATCAAGACATGCAGGACATCCTACGAAGGCAGGAGCAGAGAGCAGAGGCTGCAAGGAAGGACCTAGAAAGGTACTACATTTGCTTCTTTGTATGGTAGTCCCTGCCAGTTTAACTCTACAAGAGCAATCCAGTGAATACATGTACAGTACCTGTATTCAGTAGGGCCTACCCAGTCAGTCAGAGGCCACTCTTTTAAGGCAGGATCCATAAAGCTAGTTAAAGGGGGTACCCAATGCTGAAACAATGTTAGTTCATTTAAAAGATCATGATTTTATTAGCAGAAAATCATCTGCCTTAAGTTTTTTAAAAATTCGTGTTGCCAGAAAAATCCCCGAAATATGGTAAAACTTCAGGATATTTTGGCCCCTCAGCTGTGTCCCAATTTCAGCTAGGTAACCACAATGACGTCAAAGTGGTTACCCAGGTTCGCGTATTGCAGATGTGTTGCGCGCTAGACTGTACAAAATGCATTACACCTTGCGCGCATTTTGCTATAATTGCGCGACAAGGTAACCACTTTGACGTCATTGTGGTTACCTAGCTGAAATTGGGACACAGCTGAGGGGCCAAAATATCCTGAAATCTTACCATATTTCGGGGATTTTCTGGCAACACGAATTAAAAGAAAAATTTAAGGCAGATGATTTTCTTCTAATAAAATCATGATCTTTTAAATGAACTAACATTGTTTCAGCATTGGGTACCCCCTTTAAGAGTGTCTGCTTCATTATAGCTTCCCTCCAATATGTTGCAACAGACTCTCCAACTTGTCCGTGTTTTTTCCTCATTGTAAGGAAATGAAGGGAAACTATAATATAACTGCCACTGCTGAATTTTGGGGCAGATCTGTAAACAGAAATCAAAGTTGAATTTTGAAAGATTTTTGTTGGTGCATAACAAGATACCAGTATTTCTAAAAAGGTCCTAAGCTCTCGTTTTTCTGTCAGAAGTGGAGTTTTCAGTATGTGCATTAAGGGGTAGGATAGAAACAATTCTAAACATCTTGCTATGTTATAAATCCCCCACCTTTGTTTTTATATCTCCTGTCAAACAGTTAAAAATTCGATTCCAAGTTCATTGTTAGTGTAATTTTAGATGTCTAAATACAAAACTTGAAAAGAATCACACTGTTTTTGCTTTATGTTATTGTTAAACTTGTCATTTTTGTACCCAGCCTTCCACTTTAAAGATAAAGTTGAGTTCTGGTCATGAGATTGAATTGTGAAAGAAATTGTCTCAAAGCGATTGGGAAAGGTTGATTATATAGCAATTAATAACTGGTGTATGCTATAAGATTTTGGAATCACCAAAGTGATACAAAATTGACTCAATCCTGCCGAGAGTCACATGCACTGCACACAGAAATGTGTATATGGGACTACACATAAATGATTGGCCCGAACATTTCAGCTGTTTATTGTCATACTTTGAATGTGAGGGCATTTTGATGAGCAATCCTTTTCAGGAGACATTTCTACTATGATAATCTTCCAAACTAACATAAAAAGAATGAGAAAGCTCACAAATTATTTTTTACCTTTCCCAGAACTCAACCTTGTCTTGAAATCATTGGTCATATTTTCTTCCACAGGGAGTATGAGAAAGAGATTATCATCCTGCATGACCGCCTGGAAGAATCTAGGAAGATGAATGACAAGCACAGAGAGAAGAAGAAGAAGACTTCTCCATCTGGCTCAGAACACTCGGATGGTAAGCATTTCTTTATCATCACTTTGACCAAAATCATACTTGGCCGTGGAGTGTAGATATGGTGTCAGTCTTAAACATTTTAATGATGATGAAAGCAGCATCTGTTGTGACATTGTTGCTGTGAAATGTTTGATTCTTTTGCGATCATGCATTTACATACATGTACATGTGGGCATTAAATGGAAATTCAAAGAGGAATTCTGTTTTTGTTGTACAGATTCTAACTCCAAGGCAAAGCATTTAATGTAAGCTCTTGATAACTATTTTGTGTAGAGGACAAGAGGTACCATACACTTACTTCAGCAGGTATAGCAATGGCCTTAAATCTTGAAAAATGTGATTCCGTGTGCAACTACCTGCGTTTATAAGTGGGCTTTAATCAATTACTGAGTACTCCATATCTAGACTAATTATCATAGGTCCCCTACAAACAATAAATTATTTTTGGCATATCGTTCAAAGTATTCATCAATCTATCATTATTTTGTTGTTTGCGTGCAGGTCAAGGAAGTATCTACTTACACGAGACAAATATCAAGCTGACGACTGAGAATAGCACCCTCCAGAGACGCCTTGTGGAACAGGAGGACAGAACCCGCAGGATGAAAGCAGAACTAGATAGAGCCAACAAAGAAATCAAAAGGTAATCATTGTATCCCCTGAATTATTGACATAAAGAATAAGGAACTCCAGAAGTAGACAGGTGCAGTTGGATAAAGATATATATTATCATCTCACTATGACATCAAAATTCTAGGAATATTTACTAGTACAGTAATCAATCCAAATTTGCAAAAAAGTGAACCCTTCAGATCTTTGAAAATACCATAATGTAAAATCTTAGTTAACATCTACAAAGTTTGTATACAACCTGTTATGCAGTTCATGCAAAATTGTGCTTTTTAAGCTAGAGAATTAAAATGCTCCAACAATTTCTTGGAAGCCATGCAAATACGAAAATGTGAAAGTGCGTAAATCTTGGTTGACATATATATCTGTGGGTTCATTATGTGAAGGTAAACACAATGTTCAGCGGAATTTAATTACACTGGTGCAAGATAGCGATAGTTTGCTCACTCCCATTATCTTTCCTTTGCAGATTGCTTTCTGAGAAACATCGTTTGGGTGAAGAGAAGCAGAGGCTACATGACCAGATGACAGATAACGAGCAGCTAGCCAACTCGCTGCGCTTTGAGCTCAGCGTCTATGAACAACTCCATCAAAAAGGTGAATAGTTTGAAACATACCATTAATGATTGAAGTATTGTTGTCTAAAATTCATTCCTATATCTTAACCCTTTCATGACGGGAATTATTCAAGGGCTAAATTGATCACATTTTGTTCTTCAAATTGGCAACTATAATATTTTTCTTTTAGTGCTACATGTTCTAACGAAATGTAATGTCTTTGAAAACAATATACATTGTTAGAAACTTAGACGAAAAGTTGAAAAAATTGCCAATTTTATTAAAAAACACTAGCATTTCTACTCATGCATCTGGTATATTTTTTAGAGCTCTGAATCAAAAGTTATTGAGCCAAACTACAAAATGTGGTCAATTGTCTTGAAGGGAGGTGCAGCGGCTCAGTGGGTTACGGCAGTGGTCCTGGAAATGGAAAATCTCAAATTCAATACCACATACAGTATCCATTTCTTTACAAAGACCACCTGATAATAGTGGTCACCTTCACTGTCTCCCTCTGGGAAGAAATAGGTGTTTTCAAACCTGTCTATAGTGACCACGTTTTACGTTTCCCTTGGATGGTCTTATTTGATTATTTGACATGTTTGACAGTATTACTGTTCGCAGTTCCATAAGATTTCAAATCTAATGAAACTTTATTGGAAATGCTTATGAATGAAATGTATCACTAAGTTTTAGGGCTGGGACTAAAAACCGGGTACCCGAGTCCCGCCCGAGAGCCTCGGGACCCGGGTCAAAATATTAGATAACCGATACCCGAAAATGAGTATTTAATTATCACCTATGTATGTACACGACAAGGCGGTAGATGAACGTCGAACAGCCATTTACTATTTACATGTACATGTAAAAAAAATCCATGTAGCGCTCTAGCGCACCATTGCAGTGATGCGCTTTTGATTCGTTCAACTCACTGTGAAACATAACCTTACACATTCGTATACACAGAGAGCAAAGCTCACTGCCGCTATTCGGAGACAGCTCATTGGTTCATTGAACCCATGACATAATTTGCATTTAGTGCCCTTCCCCCTTCTTTGCAGTGAACGATAAGTCTATGAGCGATTAACGGGCGTAAAGTTTACAAAGTCATGCATATTCAACAGTCGCTCCACACTCGCACGTGACATCTCACAACTCGTACACTATTAAACAGGTATTTTTAACATCGACGATCACGATCTGACACTGTCACAATATCCTGAAACTTTAGCGAAGAAGTTACCAATTACTGAAATCAGATTAAGAGTACATGAACGATATATCCAAAATAATATCCTTCATTGTTCATGCGAAAGTGAAAAGCAAGGCTGTGAGAAGCAAAGGATGTCTACAGTGCGCGCGATTAACATTTTCATTCATAAAATTGGGCTTGTGACGTCATTTCATTAGCGGTCCGTTAATAACAAGTCATGACAAGTCATATGCCAGCCAGCCAATGAAGGTATGCGCCTTTTTTTTTTTTTTCTTTTTTCCTTTCATATACCGCGGCGGCATTGGGCGGAAAGGCGCTTTGTATAAACAGATCGAATTTCAAAAGGGAACCGCATGTGTGTGTTAAAGGATGAAGTTGCAGTCGGACAGAGAAGAAAATGTTGGCTTGATGATTTTTTTTGATGAATGATGAGTTTGATGAATGATGATATTTGATGTCTGATGAAGATAATTGTTTTGATGATGTTATTATCTTGATAATGATGATATGATGATGATGTCTTTGATGATTATGATGATCGATGATGATATCAATGGTGCTACTGGCGAAGAGAGAGGACCCGGCATGTATTGATGATTTTATGTGTACTAGTAGTGGTACGTGTGTGTGAATTTCAATAATTGGCGGGTTGATCACACGTTGAGAATGAAACTGTCGGTGAGACGATGACCCCGTGCGTGAGGACTCGCAATGTGTATAATTAGAGTATGAGGAGTGTAGATACTACAGAAAGCTCGCCATTTTCGCCAGGCAAATCAATACTCCGTGTGAACAGTGAAGTTTGTGTACAAAGTGAGTAAGTGACTCGATCTCTACGATCACGATGTCAAAATTCCCAAGAGCTGCCCGTACAAAATTATGAAGAATCATCATGATCATCGTCTCAAACGAGTTTTTCTTCATAAGATTTCTTTGTATTCCCCTTCCTTTTTTATAAGTACATGTACATTCATGTATTTTGGATAAACATGTGCGAGGGACTGTTGACTGCGCGTGACTACCTAAGGCGCTGGCGCGCTGGCATGATTAGACGGTAGACAATTTCTACAGATTAGATTTAGGCGGCTTATGCCTATCCTGTCTTGCGCCCACGCGATTTCCTCCGCCTGTTTTGTTGTTGTTGTTGTTGTTTTTGTTGTTGTTTTTGTTTTTGTTTTTTCCTCGAATGGTTTATTTCAGTTGCCAAACACAAAGGAGTTTTCCCACAGTGTTTGTAGCTTCTTAGGGGTAAATATTGGCTTGTAATTCGTGTTATATCATTTTCGGGTAACCGGGAACCCGCCCGAAAAATAGTCGGGTTCCCGAATTGAAAAAATACCCGAAACTCCCACCCCTACTAAGTTTACTCTTTTCTGTGTTGTCTTTTTCGCAATGTAGTTTGGAATTTTACTTTTTCACTTTTCAAGACTGGTTGATTTAATTTTTGGTAATTAAATTTCAATGAGTTCTCTATTTCCAATCATCAATTCATTCACAGAAAGCAGCACAAGATCCCCTAGCTTTCACCGCAGGGGCGGAGACCACTCCCCATCACGCCCCTCCCACTCCTCCCCATCCCGTCTCCATGTCATCGACCGAACAACTGGAGTGGACCTCTCAGAGCTCCTTCAGGAGCTACGTCATCTGCGGATCCAGCTAGAGCGCAGCATTGACACCAACAACGCCCTGAGGATCCGGCTGGAGGAGGCTCTCAGGGAGAAGAGCCTGTCTCCTAACTCAGGAAAGGCATCATCGTCACCAAGGGCAACCATCATCTCAGAGGAGGTGAGGATACACAGCAGCAGTAGTAGCAGTACGAGGAGAAGATCAAGTGAAGATAGGACCAAGAGTAGCAGTGCCAGGAAACTGTTTACAGGTAATTTCATGTGCCTCTGGAGTATTGTGTTTGTCTGCTGATTTGTTGGGTTCCATGACATTTGCTCCTGCAACAATTGCTCCGGTCTAACTTTGCCATGTTAATCCTAAATCTAAACCTAACCCTAACCCTAACCCTGACCCTAATCCTAATCTTCACATTGTCCTTAATAAAAAACCAAATCATGACCTTGATCTTAACCTTTGACCTTTCAAGATACAGACGGAGGAGCAAATGTCGCAGGAGCAAATGTCGTGTCACCGATTTGTTGGTATATATATATACCTGATAAAGACGGTGTGAGTACCGTCGAAAATTCGTGAGGAAATAAAGAAGTTGGATAAAAGCGTGACATTTCTAATAGTTTTTTTTTTTTTATATATATATATATGTTTCCTTGTGTTTTTTAAAGTTTTTTATTGAGTGTGTATCTGTTCTCTCCTCTATAACTACAGTATTGTTTGTGAATGATCATCAAGAAAAATGTAGACAAATAATAATTTTTTTAAGGCTTTATGTAATTCACAAAAACTGTTATATTGCTGTGACAGAGTTTTACCTGTGAAATCCCTTGACAATTTTCTGTCTGTTTGTGTGATCTTAGATGGAAAGAAACAGAAACATTCAGAAGGAAATGGACATTTAGATGAAGACTTCACAATCGATGGTAAGTGTTTTTCATAAAAAAATAACAGATATTCTCATCGTACATTTTAATTCAACAAGAACTTTTTCAGAGATTTCATATATATGAAATGTACAGTCATAAATTTTAATGCCAGATTCCTTTGAAAGAACATTTTAGAATTGAAAGTATCTTTTTTGTTACTGCATAAGAACACATAGTGAAATTCAGATGTTTATGGTCTATTCCATGCGTCAGATTTCTTTACCCTTCCCAGACTGTAGAACACGGAATGCTACGAATTCCGGTGCTGTATATAAAACAGAGAATTTGAGTCCCTATTTGTTGCAGGAGTTTTGGTAGTTATAGACTTAGCACAACAGCCTTGCCATTAGCAACACATAGTTTAATGCAATTTTTTTTCATCAAGTACAGTACATGTAACATTTGTTTCAACGGTTCTATTGTAAATAAATGTTCATGATATTCTGTTTTGGAATGTAAAAGTAAGATAATCATATCACAGTTTAACAATTTGGTAGGATAAAGTTGAAATTTATATAATCCTATAGAAAATATTCCCCCCTGATAGAATCATAATTTATATTTGTTTTGCTGCCCTTCAGGCATTGGACATCTTTTTAGCAACGGGGACAGCAGAGTGAAGAAATCCTCCTCCATGGCATCAGATCTATCCGAGGGTGGATCCAAGAAAGAGAGTTATGCAGTCTCCATGGCAACGACCTATGAAGCTCTCAGGTCGGGGGTCAAGGAGGCAGCTGTTGTTGGGGGAACCATCGAGGTGCTGCTGCGGGAGAAGTTGTCCAGGCTTGCACAGGTAAGTCTCATATGAATAGTGAGATTGTTCTACTTTTCCTTTGCTAGAATTAGTTTTTCCATCTTGTGTGAGAAAAGCACTGAATGTTTGTTGTATATAACACTCAAAACACTATCAGTGATAGACTTTCATCTTCTTTCATCTCTTTTATTTTCTCCAGGTGGTAGAGGAGAGTAGCCCCCATTCCAGAGGAGACCTTGCTGAGGTAGAGAGTGAAGACCATGCCCTGCTCTCAACCCTCTCCCATGACGTGAAGCATCTGATGAAGCTTCTGGATACTAGCCGACGTCACCTGGTCAACTTTTGGATGACAGACCGTCTGGTGCAGCAACACTCACAGAGTGATGAAGTTAAGGTAAGAATCATCTGGGGTTGGTTTGGTTTGTTTTGATAGGGTTTATTGAAAGTTGTCCTTTCATTTGCTTGTTGCCTCATAATGGTAAGGATGTGTATGATATTGATATGTAATGATGGACAATAATGGTAATAATGAGTATCCTGGAGGTGGTTATGATAATGAGAGTAATAATGATAGTCATAGGGGTGATAATGATAATAGTGTTTGATGATAATGATGATAGTCATGATGATGATGATGATGTTAATGATGCCCATGATCACTATGATAATGCTGATAATGGCCACAATGATTATTGTCGTAGTGATGATGATGATAATGGTGACAATGATCATATTTATTAAGATGATGATTAGGTTAGTAATAATGATTTGAACAATATTTTGTCTTGTCTTCTCTTTATACATCTGCCTTTTCATCCATTCTATTCGTGCATTAATTTTTTCCTGTTCAATGCTTCTTCTTTTTTCTTTCCATTGCTCTCTCCCTCAAAGTATTCATTGCCTTTTTTATATGTTTTTGGAAGCTTGTGTTACAATTTTGATTGCTTCTTTGTTTTGCAGGAGCTGAGAAAACGGCTTGGAGCCCAAGAGAGACTGATGAAGGAAGCCCGGGACAGACTAGCAGCCACAAACCGAGAGAAGGAAAGCATGGAAGATGCTATTATTAGGCAGTGTAAGTATAAGACTGGCATTTAGTAACATTGGCACACAAATCTTCTCTGTCTGTACATTGTCTGTTTTGGAATACTATAAAAGGGTTGGTGGAAAAATATGATTCATTTGAATTGGTTTTTAAACAAGATTTTTTTTGAGTTTTCATCTTGACCTGATGTGAATATCCATAGACAAATGATGTTTTCTGCAGTTGTCTCTTTTGATTGCTGGTCTCACTAATTTGGGTATTAAAGCTCATAGACAGTCTCGGTAGCAAAAATCATACTGGCAAGAAACTTATCTAACATAGTCACATACTATTCTCCTTTTATCATAAGACACATGTACAAGATTATTTAACATTCCATTCATGATTTCGAACAAATTTTAGTGGAAATATCTGTAAGAAACGCATGGTAACGGTTTTTCACTGCCTCACGCTAAGACCATATCCACCCGAAGGTTCCCCACACAATAAACCCAGCGCTTCGCACTATGTGTAGCGTATTCTATAACACACAGCAATCCTCATGTGAGTAATGTGTGTGGCCGTTGTTTGAGTTTACATCCCCTCTTTTTTGGGCCAGGGATTTTTATTACTTTTTACCTCTTGTTCAATAAATATTTCACTTGAGGAAGAAAAAACTTCACAGCATCTTAGTTATGTTAGTACCCTGCTATTTATCACTTAAAATCAAAGAAATCTCACAAAAAGTTTTTGAGGGCTTCCCAAAACTATCTATTACCTTTAAGAAACATTGCTTGCATGGTTGGGGAGGGGTAGAGGATGAATGGAATCACCCAGAAACAAGCACTCTCTGGAGCAGAAGAAGTTTGTAGGATTGACTTTTGCAGCAGTATGGTGTAGGACTGCAAACTTAGTGATGGCAGCAAAGTCCAAGAAAGCACAAAATGAACGGAGATGTTCACCACATTGCTTTCCTGAAAATTTTGTTTTTTGTTAGGATTGTTTAGGTAGCTTAGCGAAACGTCATGGCGCGTAAAAACACGGGAAAGACGCATTCTGAGGAAATCATTCAAAATCAAAATTTTATTTTATTCAGGCAGAACTAAAATATCAGGATGCAGAATTAGTATTTACCTCTTTGAACACTTTTTGATAAGCAAAATAATATGAAAAACATTCAGATACATGTATGGCTGATTCTAATTTCAGAAGCACAGACACAACTAGCAGATTTCCTCTTTACGTCTTTCCTGTGTCTTTATGCGCCATTGTGTTTCGTTATAAAGCTACCTTACTCAAACTTTTAGGTTTTCGTATTGCACCTACATGTAGTTTACTTACACATTTAATACTTCTTTTCATTTTTCTACCGCAGTGTGCAAGACTCACCATGTCATCCAGAAAGCCAAAGGCAACCTACAGACGGTAGAGGCATAAGGACATAACATTCATCTATAGCACCATTAGAGGATAAGGTCATAGCAACCACGTCAAGCAAGAGTAGAGAAATAAGGATGTAGCAAACACATAAATGAGAGCAGCAGCGTAAGGATGCACATAAAACTAAGGACAAAGGAACATTTGTGACACATGTACATTATTTGACGAGCTGTCTTTCTCTTTTTATATACCAATACACAAATTCAGAAAATGCAAGGAGTATATTTTAAGCTTTTCTATTTATTTTTGTACACTTGCACTCTCAAAAGGGAAATGAAATACAAGATGATGAACTCTGATATGAAATCTACAAGTTAAAGCATTCCATTCAATGTAAAATGTAAGGTGATTTTTATGCATGGTCAAATGTCTCTACTTTCGATGTAGAACGTGAACTCCTTCTGTGTCAGGGAATACTTGTTATCTTTGAATGAATGAGTTTATTACCAAATCACAATGATACATACATCTTGGTAAAAATCACAATAACGTCTTGGTAAAGCCTTCCTCTAAAAAGAAAAATATCCACAATGTATCGTATCAATGCTTGCACTTTTTAGTTAAAGGTATTTAGACCTGGCATTCAAGGGGGGCGCTTTCAAAATGCATGTGCTGGCGGACAGTGCAAGTTGCCGAACTGACACCAACATTATTTGATGCTTACGCGGATGCCATGTCCCGAATGCCCGAATAATGCCGATTCTCATGTAAGTGTGCCAAAATAATGTGTTACCAGTGTGGTACGGTACATACACACAGCAAGCGCACACACTGTACTGCACCGTGGGTGGATCTATCACTTTGATTGACAGCCGCATGCGACTTTACGTCGTCAATCTTCGTAATGAAGATGGCGGCGAGTATCACACCATCCAGCAGCACCCTCCTGAGTGCCGGGTCTAAATCCCTTTAACATGTTTTTAAGCAGAAGTATTTTGTATGCAGGACAAAACAGATGATTATGAAAAAAAGATGCCTACACAAATTTGTAGAGAGCTCAGGATGGAAAGTGTCCTTCCACATGTGGAAACTCAGCAATAGATAAATACATGTAGATTTATAGGAACTAAAGTAACAGAGAAGTTTTAAGAATATTGCTTCTGCTCCAAACATGATCTGAAAATATATATATATATCTCTTTCCTTTTCATAAAAATGATGCGAATGAAATTTAAGCTCTTCAACAAATTGCTGTACGCAGAATGCAATAATTAGGATAGGGTCTTAGAAAGGATTGTATTTTCAAAGATACAGTGTTGAATCAGTGAATTCTACTCATACTTTATACAAATTTTTTTTTTAAGGCCAAGTATTCAAGGATTAGAAATATAAATGAAAAACTTGAAACATCTGCGGTAATGAGAAAATGTATTTTTTCACAAGGGTAGCATTGGTACATACTAGTGCAACTATCGTTTGATATGGAAGTGTCTTGTACTAAAATGTAAAGGGGACAGTCTGAAACCAAGAATCTTCTCCGTAAATAATCAGTGAATAATTTATTACAGGGAATCTGTAAAGGATATTTTGTGATTCTGGTTGGGATAAAAATTTGTTTTCAAAATTTGACAGAAGCATCTTTTTCCCTATAGCCCAGTTGCAACATGTGATTTTAGCTAGCAACAGAGTTGACACTAAGAAGTGAAAGGATGATAAAGACCAATCTGTCTATAAACAGAAAAAGACGTGTAAATATCGTATTTGGTTCGTGAGGAACAATACCCAATTACAGGACAGGATAGATGGTAAAAGTAACAGTATTAGACATGAAATGTAGCATTTGTTTTGATTCTTGTAAATGTTAAAGGGAAATTGTTGCAATATTTCATGTACAGCGTTGATTTGCAAAAAAAAATATGTAAATATGAATTCAGGATCTTAATGTTTTGTACCCATAAAGGAATTCTTTTTTCACAATGAAGTGAAAATATAGATGTTTAATATGCCACACTAATGCCTTTAGTTTCCTTGGTGCATGCCAACTGCTTTGAAATTTGGTGCATTTTTATGACTTTTTCAATTTTCAACAAAATGCTGTGATGCTATTGAACAAAAGCTGATTTTGAATGCACATGAACAAACATTGGGGTGCCTAAATTTCTGCACAAGTGGACACTTTCTTTTTTTACCATCTGATGAATCTTTCAACCATATTCCATTCCAAAATGAGTAATCAACTTTTTAAGTATGATAGCGTCAGTTTTTTTTTTTTAGGTTTTAGACTTTTTAAAAGAAATTGTCGATTTGCCACAGACAATACAGAAGACTCTAAATCTGTAGAAATTTTAAGTTGAGCATTAAGTTTGTGTGTTAGGGTCCTATCTAGATGAAAATAAAATTCAAAAGTAGTGCCAAATTAATTGATTGAAATAGGTTTTAGACCATTTTGAATATGTCATTGTACAGTTGTTTTATTAGCCGAGTACATAATTGCGTTTTAGTGGATGTGTAATACCTGTATAATTAAATCTGTGTATAGTGAGATTGTATTGTGCATAGGCAAGTCTAAGATGATCGCAAAAGTGCAGTAAAAATGCTGTGAAAGCCACAACCACTGGGTTAATACTGTTTCATTGAAAGCTGTCTCTCATAAAGGTACATGTCATTGTGAAAGACTGAGAAGGCAATGGAGAGGAAAATTTATAGCTGATCTAAGCCCCGTTCCATAAAACCTGTTATCAGTAACGACTGCCACATTTCCATGACAAATTTGCTCTCAGCCAATCAGATGCAAGGATTTCAGTAGCTTATAACAGTTATTACAACTGGTTATTGATAACAAGTTTTATGAAACAGGACCCTAATCAATAACAAAGGATAGATGAACAAAAAATCTAAAGGATGTTTATCATTTTAGATATGAAGAGGAGTCGGTGATTTTGGAATACATGTACGTGTATAAGAATATTGAAATCAATTGATTAATTTAATTTCGCATCCTCGATAACATGATGGTTACTTTGACCAATAACAGAAGTTAAAGATGAAATGTAACAACAGGGAAAATGAAAGAAATAGACGAGGTCTTAGAGGGAAGGAAGAATGAGTAAGGAAAGGCCATGTAAATGTGTACTGGTATATCATATGAAAGAAGTGTATGGAGATTGTGGGATAGAGAAAGGGAAGGAAAGAGGTTGAGATAAGGAGAAGGAGAAAGAGTATGATAGAGGAGGAGAGATAAAGAAAAAGAGAGATACAGTGGAAACTCAGTATAAAGAGGTCTGATATAACAATATTCCTGGTATAACAAGGTAATATTCTGGTCCCAGCTCTTTATATTCTATTGTTTTTTTTAACCTGATATAAAAATATTCCTGATATAACAAGGTAATTTTGATGGTCCCAAGGAACTTGTTATACTGAGTTTCCACTGTACATGTAGCAGGAGAGAGAAGGCAAAATGTTCAGGCATTGCAAAGTAATCATGAATTTTTTCAAGGGAGGCCATTATAACCCCCCCCCCCCCTTTTTATCAGAGTTAAACCTCAACATCAATAAATCAGTTCATAATTACAACATGTGCATATGCAGATAAATTTCATTTTCACCGATTAAAAATGACCTTTATACGCTGTCAAAGAGTGCGTACCATGATCGGCACAGCAATGTGATTTTTGTTGTTCAACAAAAAGCATATCCACCAAGACAGATGCGCAAGCACATTCAAATCGGGAATTTGTACCATTTACTAATCATGAACTGGCTTATCATTATCCAGTGTGTGTTTAGACATTCAATAGGTATCAGTCAATCCATCCATCTAGTTATCACTCCATTTGTCAATCTATCCATCACTTTATCAGTGTATCCCTCCATCAATCAATCCATCTACTTATCTCTCCATCAATCTGTACGTGGTGGTCCTAAAATAATTTGAAGTTCAAAAGAGGCGTAAAGAGCAACTTTTCAGCTTTCATTCGACACCTCGTTTGCATATTGTCACACATCACTGAGTTTGGCCCTCTTGAAGGTGACAGGTACAAAACCTACTTTTTCCAAGTTTTTGGTTTGAATGAATTCCTTACAGATATCCATTTTTACACTTGTCACACAATGATAAAGCTCATCTCATTTCAAGAATAATTCTTATGGAGTATCCACTCTCCAAATTTTTGTGACTGAATGAGTTGCTGAAATGAATGGCATTCCTGATATCATGCCTGCATGCATGGGTACATTGTTATGTAACAGGGTCAGTGTAGTGCTGCAAAGTCAGGCATGCCACATTCAGTAACACATAGTCAAGTGGGATAAGTGTGGTTTAAACTTGAGTGGTAATAGCAAATTTCAGTAATAATGGTCCAACTTCATGTTGAGCAAAGGATATTTGTTTTGACATTTCACTGTACTGCAAGTATACAACAGACAAGGGAAGCATCTCATTTGAAGTTCCCAGACAGATATCCCCCTTCCACAAAATCTATCTGGGTGTATGTGCACATATACCAACTGCATGGAACAAACCTTAACGGAAATAAGGGCAATTCTGGTAGGAGAAAGGGTGGGAGAAGTCAAGAGAACATTGATGCTGTCAGGAGACAACTTGAGCCCCACCTGAGGACCAAAACTGCACGCCATAATGGTTTAGGGATAGGGCCAACGACTTTCCACGAGGACATGCAACATCATCGTCTGGCTTTGTGTTGGAAGGGCAGGTGGACACGTCGGATGTGTTGTGTTGGCGCTTGAAATGGTAAGGACAAACATCACTCGTTTGTTAAATTTTGAACAGCTAATAAACCCAAATGAATACTGGTCAAGATTGATTCCCTCAACTTTTGATTTTCCAAAAACCTGGGGGGAAAAAAAGTGGGTTTTGCACCTATCACCTTCAAGAGAACCTAACTCAGTGATGCACGACATTGATGATGTAAACAAGGTATCATATGAAAGCTGAAGAGTTACTCTTTACCTCTGATTAACATTTAAGATATGATATGGTATAGTTTGAAATAGTTGACCTTTGAACTTCACCTACCTTTTTTCAGGAACATCCTGTACATCAATTTACCTATCATTCTATTAATCCATCCCACATTCACTTATCTATACACTATACATGTACCTCAATTTGCCAAAATTATCAGTACATGTACATAGGTAGTCTATTCCATCCATCCATCAGTTATAATGTCAGCAATCTATCCATCTGTCAATTCATTCTTCTGTCTAGCCATCAGTCCATTTATCTATCATTCTGTCCACCAGTCTATCAAATCATCTCTTCTACGCATCACTCCATCAACCCATAACTCTCTCCATCCATCCATGTTTATTTAGGTATAGCAATCTATATCTCCATTTATCTATAAACGATGCATTAGTACATATATGTTCATCTATCCATCTATCCAACCTCTATGGCCTAAATTCACAAAGGAGGTTTAAACCACGGGTAAGGTTTAAACCTCCGTAAGCATACTAAAATAAGCGTAAATAAGCGCACATTGCCCATGTGCGCGCTCAAAGAAAATATATGATTGGATCGGATTCCGTGGCAAGTACGCTTAAAAAACCCAGGAGGGGGTTTAAACCATGGTTTAAACCAAACCTCCTTTGTGAATTCGGGCCTATGAGTTACATCACATATCACTGAGACTACAACTTTTTTCTTCAATAATGAGCTGCAGGCATGATATCTGGCCTGCAGCTCATTTATTATTCAATTAAATATTCAAATACATGTACATGTATCTATTTCAAATAACAATGATATCCTTGTTTACAAACCAGAAAGAAATTCTGTATTTTGTTGCAAGAACTAAAACGATACATGCAATTCTGATACCTAACCCAACAATCAATATCAATGCAATCTAAACATTGTAAACAATATCTGTCTTGTTATTATATTTAACACAAAATTGATGACAAGCAACACTTACATTATGTCATTTGGATGTTTCAAGAGTCATTAATATTAACTTTACTGTTAATCCTTACAAATGATTTTTTAAAACTTTCATAGTGATCTTTGTTCTTTGACAAGTTGGGTACACTGGTGCATGCTAACCTGTTTGGTCCAAGATTTTTCCTGGTTATATTAATTAAATAAATCTCAAACAGCTATTAATCCCCATTTTCTAAAATTAATGTAAACCAATTTTACTAATCTCATCAGCACTGGACTAAGTTTCTGAGTTCTGACAATGAACTGGTTTATGATATGGTTTCATCATATTTAGTCTTACTTGATTGGTAGGAATCATTTCTTTTCCAACAAAAAATTAGTGGAATTTCCAAAAGAACAACACGATAACAGTTTCAAAATAAAGAAAAAAACAAAGAAAGCATAGCATTTTTAGGAATGGTACATGTTTCGGAGTCATGCAAACTCCATGTAAACATGTTTTAGATATTCTTGTAATCAGAGAGTATATATAAAGTTGATTCTGTTGTAAAATTTCAGGCTGACGATGGAGTTTGCATGACTCTCAAACATGTACCATTCCTTAAAATACTATGTTTTCTTTGTTGTTGTTTTTATTTTGAAATAAGTGGAATGTTGATCATATTGTCAGACATGAAATGTTAAGTTGGATAGTCTGTCAAAGGAAGTTGTCAAGACATTTTTCTACTCCATATGTCAGAGTAAAGCACTTTAAGTGATTTGTAGGACTGGACTAAGTGTACTAACCACCCAAACTATTTTGCTGTGTATGTTAGAGGTTCAATGTACATGTATATTCAAAATATGAGCTTAAAATGTTGATTCTATAGAGACTCTTAAAGAGATAATGCAACTTGAAACACTCTCTCAATATACATTACAGCGAATTGTGAGGAGACTACCTAGGCGACGCACCAGTACGCGCTCGCATAGAATATGGGCCCATGCGGAACCCAACTCCGAGTTTGGTTCTGCGTGGGGTTTTATGTGATCCTTTATTTTCCTCATACTCCTTAACCGTTAACCCATAGAAGCCCAGGCAAAGTGTTTTGAGGTTAATTTTTTTACATTCTAGATGTACACCAATTATTATTTTAGGTGACTGGTACACTTTAAAACAATGATTTAGGAGGGTTCAACCAGATAAAGATTCAGGAATTTATTTCCGTGGCTGGACTTTTAAAACAAATCCCTGCTGCATTCATGATGATCCTCCAAACATCTTATTCATACCCCTAGAGAGTTTATTATAAACTTGCTTCTCTCTTTTAACCAGAAGCCTTTTCTGTTCTAGAAAGAGCTTATTCTTTGGCTCTCCGTTCAAAGCAGTCTGTATATCAATCCTGGCCTTCTCAAACTCGTCCAATGCAATATATGCTTGACAACGTCGGTAGAGTGCCTTTACGTTCAGCGGATCAATTTCTAGGGCACAAATACAGTGTGTGATAACATCATGGTATCGCTTATGTTTAAGTTGGCATGCAGCCAGATTGAGTGAACAACCCTTCTTCAATAACCGATATTGCTGCTGCTCTGATTCATCTAGGTCTTTAACATCTTTCGGGTGGCACACCATAATTAAGTATCGACCAGCGCGGATGTAGAATCGCTCTGCAAGCTGAAGTTTACCCTCCTTGAAGCAGTTTGTTCCACAATCTTTCAGCTGTGATACCCTGGTTAAGATGTCTGCGACGGTCATCTTGTGGATGTCTTTGTTCCTTGTAAAGCTATGCAACATAACACGAAAGGAAGCCACCACATTTGATACCACACCATCATGTTCCTCGTTTTTGACTTCATCCAAATCTCTATCATGATTTCTACCTACTGTTTCGACATGGTTTCTGTCAAAGACTCGAAGCTCGCATTCTTCCCCTTGATGCATAGTCTCCAGGCATGCATCTATTGCTTCGGAAAACCTCCCGCAGCCATCACCAAGCACAATATCCACCTGCTTGCCCATGGGATATCCTACATCATTATGCTCATCCAATTCGTAAGGATTCACTACAGAGATGGTGACCTGGCAAGAGGCTCCATCATTAGGAGTCGTAAACCCAGAACCCCTTTTAGTGATGCACTTGGAAAAAGAAGCATCTGGAGCAGTCCATAAATCAACATCATCTCTCATATCTACATCCCTTGGCTCACTCTCCTGCACTGTACCAATGTCTTGTTGATCTGCTCCTGAAATGGTCTCATCTTTGTTGAGGTTGTCTACTTCAGGGCTGATCACTGTCGGAGAGTTGGATGAAAATGGATGTTCCATAGTCTTGATATTTTGTTATCAGCACTGCTACATTGGGTCTGTTGATCAGAAGGTGTACATGTACTTATATATGTGCTTGACTGACCTGTGTAGAACAAGAGAATAAGAATGGGGTCACTACTAGGGTGGTAAATCAATAATTTATTGATCATCCAGCTGTAATACCTGGGGCCCGTTGCACAAAACTTGCATTTGATCGCAACTCTTAAAAATCAAACGCAAGTCCTTAATGTGCACTTCTGATTGGCTGAAAATGTAGTTGCGTTTGATTTTCCTGAGTTGCGTTCGAACGCAAGTTTTGTGCAACGGGCCCCTGGTCTGTGGAATGAAGCATGCCTCGAAGTTGTGAATGTTCATTGTAATTTAATTTGTTCCAAACGAACAGTTAGTTCAGGAAAATTTGTTGTTCATTGTTGTATACAAATTACAAAAAAATTTTTTTTAGACCAATCAACATTCATGACATTGTTAGGCTAACATTAACAGTCACAATTTGTGTTGACTTTTTAATTTTAAAGTTTAGACTTTAGACCCCTAGACTCTATTTATTTTACAACAGAATAAAAAAAAAAAAAAAGGATTCAGGGGGGAAAATGTATGTTTTACACAGATAAAGGGCACCTTGCCACTGACAATGAGTAAAAAGATAGACATACTTTAAGTTACTTAACGTTAGTCATGTTATGGTGGTTGATCCAGTGTCCGAACCCTTTTCAGAAAATCAACGATAGCAAATTAAATATCATATGAGTATCTGTCAAACTTACATAATGAATCTTCAAAGTCCTACAGAAAAAGAAGTTGATGGAATTTTAAAAAGACAACCTAGATTTAATACGATATTCTCTTCCGAGTGAACCCCTTCCCAACGACGCGGCGTTTTGGTCCCTTGAAAAAGGTACTGTATTTCCGAACGTGTGAAACCTATGGGAAAAAGACACAACCTTTGTTTCAATAGTGTGGTTTTCATACGCGTAATCCCACGCGTATGAAAACCCATTTTAAGCGCTTGACTTTACACATACGGTAATACAATCTGTTCGGAATTATAATCCTCGACTATAGTTGTGGGTTATCTGCTTAATACTACACACAGGAAAAACAGCATGTGGGACAACACGTTAAAAGACAACATTTTCAAAGTGCACGAAATCCCGAAATATTACTCGTTATTTGCTTCGAAGAGCCATTATAATCGTATATACATATAAATGATAATGGATACATACGGAAAACAACAAAAATACGTCAATTCGAATCACGAAACAAGGACTTACGTACCAAAAACAAAAAAATCGGAACCACGATTTAGGCTTGCTTCCAGACGCGGGTGAAGAAATGATTGTTAGTCTATATCTAGTCCACAGTCTAGTCTAGTCTCCCAGACTCGTACTTTGTTGTTCTGTTTACTTTTCCCCCTTTTAATTTTTTCTTTTCATATCAAGTTAATTTTAAACTAAATTGGCAAAACCAGGATTTTTTTCGTGAGGTGGGGACATTTCTCTAAATATCAGACGAGTAAGACAAAAACAAAAAGACAAATCTAATTTCAGAGGGGTGGCATGCTTGAGCATTCTAGAAATTATCTGAAAAGCCAATTGAAGACTTCCTGAAATGTGTGTTGTTCAGCTTTTTTTCAGGTTTCCCTTTTAAAAACTTTTTTTTTTCCTGTCTGGCCAACATTCCACCTAATTAAAAGAAAACTGTTGCCCTATTTATACGAAAGTGCTGATTTTGTTGGCTAAACCCTTTCTTTTTAAAAATTAATTCCAGCAGTAAACAAAAAAACCCCCAAAACAGTAGGTCTATTTTCTCCTTTAAAATGGTATAGTCGTTCTTGTGCTTGAAATATTATACTTCTTTCATCTATGCCCTCTTCTGTCCCAACTAAAACGGTTAACTTTTTTTATTGACCAATAAACTCAGGCATGTAAATAACATAAACAAAAATTAAGCACAAGACAATTTTCTTCCAAAAGTTTATTTCAAAGTAAAAGAAAATAAATTATGAAATCCAAAAATGTCACATAACAAAATAGTGTGCAACAAACTGTCTGTAGCCCTATTATACAAAACATTTGCTTTGGCTACACACTCCATATAAATTCAGCACAACAGAGAAAATGGCAAATTATAGCATATTGCATGTACATGTACTGGCAAAATAAATGTATATTTCTGACTGACAATGAAAGCACTTATCAGTAAATGATTGCAGTAAATGAAAGTCACAAGAAGTATGTTCTTATAGTCTGATGATAATCTGCAAGCTTCAAGTTTGGAAAGAATTTGGCAATTTTGAGTTTCAGGATCTAAAGAGATCTACTCGACGTGGTGTCTGCTTGCGTAATCATGATTCCAGTATGCTTACAAAGGGATACAAGTAACATATGATGAAAACAGTTAGTATCGTAGTTATGTAACTTTTTCCGCTCAACTTTTGTATGTATTGTTATGTTCCCAATCATGAAGGGTCACATTACGCACTTGTATGTTTTTTTTCAATTCCATTTCTTGCCCACCTGTCATGCTCGATCAAACTTCAAAAGAATGTTGGTGACTTAGAGCTGGATCACTAGGAATTTATTTACACATTTGCTTTTTCATCTCTCAGGTAAAATAAACAATTAATCAATACAGGAAAATAATATACAAGACTTTGTGTGTTAACCCTTTCAAGACAAGTGACCACATTTTGTGGTTTGCCTTAATAACTTTTGATTCAGAGCTCTAAAATATATACCATATGCATGAGTAGCACACACACTTGCATGAACATATTGTGTTTGATGCCAGGAATTGTACAAAAGAGAATAAGCTTTAAAATCCTTTAAATTGGCAACACATTAAGAGGTTCAAATAATTGGTTTTTATCAAAAATGGCAAATTTTTCAACTTTTCAACAAATTTTGTGACCATGTTTATTGTTTTCAAAGACATTACACCTTATAAGAACCATGTGGAACTAAAATAAAAATATTGTTGCCAATTTGAAGAACAAAAGTGATCAATTTAGCCATTAAATAATTCCTGTTCTGAAAGGGTTAAGAGCCAAAAGGGCTTTAACTATGTAATGAAGGATGGGAGTTAATGCCCTTTTAATTGGTTTAAAGTAGAAAGTATATACTAAATAAATAACATGATTTGTATGACAAGAATAACAAAACAATACATCACTTAAACTAGAAACTTTCATTCATGTTTTAGATGTAGCAAGCACAACAAAAGTATAAAAATTCATAAAATAATTTCTTTGAATTAACATTTTTTTGCTTTGGCAAAGGTAAAAATCAATACTGACAAAATTATATTAAAATATATCAAAATCAATCCAGAAAATACCATTGTCATCAAAGCTGTTACTGTCGAAATAAACTTTAGATATTCAGGTATTATAGAAAATGATTTTTTTTTTTTTCAAACAGTAACATTCATAAAATAATCAAACATAAATCTTCCTTTGGTCCAATAAATTTACTTCTTGTTCTTATTTCAAAACATTTATTTCATTTCATAAATACATGTATTCATTTTTCAAAACATAAGATACAAACTTTGGGGCAAATATAAATTCATTTCAAACAAATATCTGCTTAGAGAACCTTTCATGGTTTGTTTCTTATCATGGAAAACTATACATTCCAACCAAATCATTTTTTTGGGGGGGGGGGGGAGGGGGAAGGGGGGAATGAGTGTAAATTGTCAAAATACTTTTGATCAGGTATCTATACTGATAGGCTAGTATGCTGATGTAGATGTATAAAAGTCCATCTATATTGAGTAGATTTAATAGGCTGCAAATTTAATCTTGCCGTTCCTGAGGGACATGGGAGCAATCTCTGGTGAGGTCTGATGCAGTTCTTTCTTCAGCTGACGAGCAAGCCGTGCCACAGTGACAGGCTGGGGGGAGGTAGAGGCCTTCTTACCCCTGGGGGGCTGACGTCTGGGCGCTGCCTTGACAGGGGATAACTCAGTGATACCATCTAAACGATCTTGAAGTTCCTACATGTACAAATCACAACACAAACATATCATAACAAGCCTAGTCATAATAAAAAAAAATGACATTTTTGCTCATCAAACAGAATAAGACAACTGAGTGTAGGTAGGAGCAAGTGGCCCAAGAATTAAATAATGATACTTATAATGATAATAATAATGGATACTTAAGTGCTAAAAGAAAAAGTACCATAGCGCTTACAAAAGTGGGAAAGAAAACTAAGTACATAAAATCAAATGAACTACATCACATTAGATTACGCTGGGAATATAAGTACATTCATAGGATATAATAAAGAACAGCCTTAACACTGCAAATTTCTTGGGTGTCATTATATGACCTTTGTCTCAGCAGTAGCGAAAAATAGGAATGAAAAGCAAGTCAAGAAGAAAGAGCAAGGATAAGAGAGGAAACAGAATAAAAAGATGAGGGGGGGGGGGGGGAGGGTATGAATAATGGCAGTTATACTGACCATGAGTATTGTGATTTTCTTGGTTGCTTTCATGACCTTTGACTTCCCACTGCTGACAGGTGATGGGATGATGACATCATCAAAGTCTAGCTGTCGCTTTACTTTCCTCATCGTCACATTGGCTTTCTTCAATGGCTTGACTCTGAAATGAACAATTTATTCATTTATTTGTCAAGGCATTTATTTGTTTATATATGTACAAGACTCACTCTATAATTCAATAGCAGAACAGTGTTTGTTAAAAGTTTAGCATGAATCAGTTTTGACCCTCAAATTGGCACTAGTTGAAGTCTCTATTTCATTCTAAATTCTTGAGAGAGAAAAAAAAACTGCACAGAAAATATACTCTCTGGTATCTTAATGCAATTTCTACAAAAATTTGAGAATGTAAATATATAAGAATAAATCTTGATTCTTCCTACCGCCCAAAATATTTTGAATATTGAATAAATGAATATATGCCTAGAGTATTAAAATAAGAACTTGTCAGAGGCTCACTATGATGATAATAATAATAATAGAGCATTTATAATAATGGCAACTCCACATTCATATAACTGATGTGCTCAAGGCACATCATTCCTTGGACTTACTTAGGGATAACTTCAGATGCAGGAGGGATCTTGGCCAGTTGGAAAGTGACATTTGGTCCTCTGGTTGCCCTGGTTACGCGAGGTGATTTTAATCTGGGAGGAGGTTTAACTGGTGAGAGAGGAGCTGATCTTCTGGTAGCAGCTACCTGGCGGGTCTGCCTGGTCTGTAGTTTGGAAGAAGGTCATGTCAGAGAAAGAGAAGAGGGAGAGAGAAAGAGCAAGATAAAGAGAGAGGAAAGAGAGAGAGGAAAGAGAGGAAGAGAAGACAAGAGAAGAGACAGGAGCAAAGACAGACAGGAGAAAAAGATTTGGGGACAGAAAGAGCAGGAGAAATGAAAGAGATGAAGACAGAGAAGACAGAGGGGAAAGAGAGATGGGAGAAAAAGATGAGGGAAAAAAAGAGAAAGAGAGAGAAAATAGAGATAATGAAGGATAATAAGGAGGAACAAATACAGACAAAAAATAGGGAGAGGAAGGAGAGGGAAAGAGAGAGAGAGTAAGAGAGCAATAACAAAAGAAGAAAATATGTGAAGATAGATCAACAGAATATAGGAAATATTGAAGGGGGGGAGAATTAAGATGCAAGAGATGGGAGAAAAAGATGAAGGAGAAAAGAAAGAGAAAGAGGAAGAATATAGAGATAATGAAGGATAATAAAGAGGAACAAATAAAGACAAAAATAGGGAAGAGGAGGTAGAGTAAAAGAGAGAGAGAGAGAGAGAGAGAAAGAGAGAGAGAGAGAGAGAAAGAGAGAGAGAGAGAGCAATAACAGAAGAAGGAAATATGTGAGGATAGATCAACAGAATAATGGGAAATATTGAAGAAAGGGGGAAAAAAAGAATTAAGATGCAAGATACTAGTGGAAGGGAGAGGAGAAAGAGATTCACATGCTGAAAGAGGACAAGGACAGAGACATATGACCAAGCATCAGATAGATACATGTACATGTCTGTGAGCATAAGCAAGACAAGGCACACAGTAGAATACGACCAGAGAGAAGGAGTCGATAAGATGGGCTGCAAGCAAAGCCAGGAAGGAAGCAAGCAAAAAGAAGGAGTGCAAAACCATAGAAAAGATATGTAGATTGCATCAACAAAGATAGAATGATTAATCTCGGGTTAACTTTTGATTGAGCATGGCTATAGTATATCTATGGATAGAGTTATATGAAAACCTGACACCCCCCTCCCCCTTCCCTCCCCCCCACCCCCCGTCCCCCAGTGGGCATGAGTACCTGATAATGAATTATGATGAATAATGTTCATGATTGTGATGATGACGACAGTTCCAAATAGTCCTTCACCAATATTCAACAGGAGAGCAATGGGAAAACATCTTGTAAAATAATGACATTCTATTAAAGATTCTTATACCTTTCTTTGTGGAGACACATTGTCCCTGGCTGCAGGCTGTTTACGGGCACTAGTCTTCTTGAGGCCCGCTGACCGGGTCCTACGGGGACTAAGGGCATCCGTGGTGAAAGGAGATCCAGTGGACGGAGTGAAGTCTGGTTTAGGCCAAGTGGATGGGCGCTTGACCGCTGGTTGATATTTCCTAGATAAGAAATGGAAAACACAGTGTGATTTTGCAAATACTTTATGATAATCTGTTGAAAATATTAGTTTATAAGAGAAAAATATAATTGCTGCCAATTTGAAGATGAAGAGCTGATACCATTGAGCTCTCTGAATATTTCTGCAGGATAAGTAATTTCTATATATGAACTGAAAACACCGTGTCATTTTACTCATAATCGGTGCATAGTGAGATGAAACCTTGTATCTCAAAGATGTTAAATTTTCAGGAGAGCAAAAAAGGTTACACAGAAAACATTGTAAGCGCACTGACGACCTTCCTTTTACATATCGCTTGGGCATTATTTTTTTTCAGATATGCACTACATGGGTTATCATAATATCAAATTAGTCCTTAGCTTCAAAATCATGAGAAAAAAAAATTGCCAGAAAATGAGTTAAGAGGTTTTTTCAACCCACCGACGATCTGTGATAATCTGTTCACAGAATATTTCAGTGACGGAAAAAGAAAGTTGTTGCCAATTTAAAGAAGAAAAACTGATACATCCAGCACTTTCAATATTACTACAGGTTGAGAAACTGACTATCTGCTGTAAAACAGTACCTTTGAGCTTTACATGTACCATACTGGTATTGGGACATTTTGATGGACAAGAATTAGCCCTTTTTTGATGAATGGCACGCTGACTACATTGACATCTACTGTAGATTACACATGTGGATATGTTAGCATTAAGGAGGATTTTACTATATCCAAAAGTTTGTAAGGTCTTACATTAGAATTGAATCCCTTACATGTAAAAGCCTATATCAAAGCTATCTATACAGTTTATCTATCCAATTCAATGAGATTACTTGGGTGACTTAGCGAAACATAATGGCACATAAAGATGCGAGAAAAACGGAAAGAGCAAAACTGCTAGTTTTGTGTGTGCATCTAAAATTACAATCTGACATATCTGAATGAAAGTTTTGATGATATCTTGCTTAAAAGTGTTAATGGAGTTAAATATCCATTCTAAATCTTAATACATTAGTTCTGTCTTTATGGAATAAGAATTATGATTTTGAATAATTTTGTCATTAGCGCCTTTCCTGCGTTTTTATGTGCCATCACGTTTTGCTAAGCTACCGTATCAGAAACAGTTTTTAACAATCACGGGCTGATTTGCATTTGCATACTGTAATTTAATGCAAGTTTCACATTAAAAAGCATACAATTTATAATCAGTATAGAAGCAGTATGATTATTCTTTAGCCATCAATACTAACAAGTTCTACATGTAGATCAACTACCTGTCACTGCTGAATAGATAATACCGTATGGATTAATATCATCAGATGAGACCAAGAAGGGCATTTGTTACTATCCACAAAGTTACTACATATGTACAGCTCTAAACAAATCTTGTACAGAGATGTACATTTGTACAGAGATGTACATTTGTACAGATCTACATCAAAGTGGCATTAAACTGGCAAAGCTTCAACAGCCCATCTTACAGTAATTGCCAAAAATAAGATTATAATTTGAAAATTAGTTGCATTTTATTTTGGATTTTGACAAACAGCTTCTTTGGATAATAGACAAATTTTATATTTCAAACTATTATTTTTGACTTTGCATTGTGGAAAAATGTGTGTCGGTACATTCTAAGCATTTACAAACTAGAATGGGGCATGACGAGAAAATGAGAGGCAAAGACACTTATCAAATCCTGTTGAAAGATGCACTATTCAGGAGCTCAAGTTTACTGTCACTTTAAGCTTCTCAAAGAATTCATTAGTACTGTATATCCTTACCTTGACTTATCTTCCAATTTGATGAAGTTTTCTCTGAGCTGACGTGACGGAGCAACTTGCTCTGCCTTCCCTAATGGCCTGCGTGAAGATGCTGCTGCTTTTTGACTAGCAATCCACTGTTTCAAGTCTGTATGAAGAATATATGGTATTATAAATGAGTACATCATTAGACATGTGTAAGAAAGATTTATGTTGAACAAAAACAAAAAAATTAAAAAATATGTATTTGTGTTACTGTCTTAAAATTATTATAATTCAATAAAATTGTAAAAAATACAATTTCGTGATTACTGAATACTTTGAGGGGTAGTTTTGCTTTTGGGGGCAAGGTCTTGAGCAGAAAATGACAATGAAAGAGAGGCTTATGTACATTTAAATCAGTATGTTATTAATACAAGAAATTTAATAAAGTTGAACATAATTGTCTACCTTCCACAGTCAGTACTTGAATTCCCCACTTTGCTCCCACTCCAACTGCATATGATCGAACTTCTGGCTGTGAAAAACATAATAAATCAAAATCAAAATAATATACAATATTTCAATACTTTCATACATTGATATTTTTTCATCCTAGAGAGCCCTGATCTGTTCACACTGAAAAAAATCATATCACATTTTCAAAATCTATGTTTTACTGTAATCTGATAATCTAAAATTAATAAATTTTTATCATTTTTCTCATATGATACACAAATTTTCTTCATTGTACAATATAATCTCCCATGTATAGGATCAATTGATGTAGGCCTATATACATGGAATTTCATATTTCAAATTCTTTTTGTTTACATTGTAAAAAAAATTTAAAAAAACCAGCAAGAAGCAGTCAAACAATGAGATTAAATTCATATAGATCTATTTTAACAGCATGAAAAAGACTACTTTGTGTAATTCTTTACAAACTACCAGTATCTTTATTAAGGTACCTGTTTTGCGTGGTTACTTCTTGTGACCATAGCCCTTCCACGTGAAATCTAGAAAGATTAAAATGCATTAATTAGTATGATAATCATAAAAATGTACATGAATCTATCTCCTCTTGGTTCACACTGCCTTAAAATGACAAAACAGTCATTGGTTAAATTACATTTTGTTACATAATTCAATTCAAATGATAATGCAAAGTGGGTAAATTTTTTACAAATCAGACAATAACAATCACAATGAAATCATTATCATATCACACAAAAAGATTTGTAAATTGAAACTTGAGCATCCTATTCATAGATTGCACTAGATTAGGATATAAATTTAAAGACATGCCATAAGTCCATAGCCCATAATTCATATATGAAAGTGAATTCACAGTCAATGATAGATTTAATATATAAAGAGTCTACTGTAAGCATTTTTCCTTAAGAGGAAGGAATAACAATGCATTGATCCTCTACATACATTTAGATCTAACTTAGTTTCATCTGTGGTAATGTACAATTATAAACAGATCTAACGTTAGATCTATCTTGAATCTCAATTTTTTTTGTAGGGTCTATGAAACATTTAGATCTAAATTTTGATCTACTGTATTAGACTAGTCTACTTAAAATAAGTGTGGTTACTTATAAAGTTCGATCCACTAATGAAACTTTCTGTGAAAACTTTAAAGAAAATAATGATTGATTCAAAATACAAGCAAACTGATTTAGAGTAGAATCTAAATCAATCATAGACTATGATTGTCTCAAGTTCTGAACCATGCAAGTTACCTCTGTTCCTTTGGTCTTTCTCACGGGGGCACTTGTTGCTCGCGTTTTCCTATTGAAAAATAAAATAGTCAAGTGGTAAAGTTAGTCATCTCTATCTCTACGAAATCTCCAATAACCTCGCATAAGTGTGAGTGCATGAGTGGTAGTCACTCAATCTTGAACTAGATTTGGACCTCATACAAGGACAGGTTTATTGCAGTTATTATAAATAACCTCACATAGAAGTGTGGGTTTATTGTACAGCTACCTAACATTACAACTCGTCTTGGTTTTGCAAAGCCCAAAGCCAAGGTCAGACAAAATGACAAAACAGGCTGAATTCATTACATTATAACCTTGTTCATTGGATAAGTGGCTGAATTATGAGTTTCACTTACATTGTAACTTACGGTACATGTAGTTTAACTAAGTTATAGTCAAGGATTCTATTTCCGAACAGATTACATTACCGAACGTGTACAGTTAAATGCCTAACATGGGTTTTCATACGCGTGGGATTACGCGTATGAAAACCACACTATTGAAACAAAGGTTGTGTCTTTTTCCCATAGGTTTTACACGTTTGGAAATACAGTACCTTTTTCAAGGGACCAAAACGCCGCGTCGTTGGGAAGGGGTTCACTCGGAAGGGAATATCGTATTAAATCTACATTGTCTTTTTAAAATTCCATCAACTTCTTTTTCTGTAGGACTTTGAGCATTCATTATGTAAGTTTGACAGATATTCGTTTGATATTTTATTTGCTATCGTTGATTTTCTGAAAAGTGTTCGGACACTGGATCCACCACCATACTTGTGATGAGATTCTTGGCACATTTACTCTTAATACCAAAAATAGCATAAGACTTACAATTACAGGAATACATGCATACAAAAACGTTTCTTTTTCACGTTTAGGTCAAATCTTAATTTAGGGTCTCAGACGTTTATTATGAATATAACCCCGCATAACAAATGTGCGAGTGGGTCTCGGCTACAGACAGGTGGTCCGATCCTGCCGGTGGTCCGATCCTGCCGGTGGGCCAACCTGTCTCGCCGCCCGGGTGGCGCCACTTGACATCACACGTGAAATTGAAACGAAAGGACTGAATCAATGACTAACTGCTTGGTTTGACAGCGAACAGCCTATTAATCATACTAATAAAATCCCAATCAAAAAGAACAATTACAAGCAAAATACGATACCTTAGAACATAACTTCCGTCTTAGAGTAGATCATTCAAAAAATAAAGCCCAAACTGTCAACTTCAATCATCGACTTAGTTTTAGTAGAGCGCCATGCAAAAGATACAATATCGTTACGCCATGCGTATCGCGATCGCGATCCCACTGATGTTTTGTTTTAATCTATTTGTCTTTGGTTTTAATCTATTTGTCTTTGGTTTTAATACATTTTTGTTGTTTGTTTTTTATTTGTTTGTTTGATTTCCTTTAGGGGGGAGGGGTGGGGGAGGTGCTCGTCAGGTATAGACATATTTCATTATTTTCATTTTTAAAAATGTCCTGGAAAGGTGCTGAAAATGTGCTGAAAATAACTGTATTTTCTGCCTAGGTACTTTTTTATAGCATTGATATAGATTAATAGATCCCGCCCCCGGCCCAGCATGGATGTATGCTGGGGATGGGGCGGGACGGGGCCGGATGCATGTAATTAATAAAACATATAAAACATGCGCTGCATAGAAAATTGGCTACACAGGGAATCCCTTTCATGGGAAGGATTGGGGGGGGGGGGGGGGGGGGGGTGGGGGCAAGTGCTAGCTTGAACGGCGTTCCTGTCATCCAAATCTTAACCGTATTTCGGAGTCTTATTCTTTGGGTCTACTGCTCCAGAAAGTGTAGGCCTCGGCTCATTAGTTGGGGCGGATCCAAGATTGTCTGAGCGGGGGAGGGGAGGGGGCATGGGAGGGGGCCAATATTGCTCGACTTGACTTAAGTCAAGTTTTTTTTTTTTTTTTTCGCCAGCCCTCAAAAAAGTCGCTCAGTGGGGGGGGGGGGGGGGGGGGGTTATCAGATGTTTTCCTCCATAATTCTCTGACAAGAAAAAAAAATCTCAAAAAAAAAAAATCGAGGAAAAAGTTGTCAGGAGGGGCACTCTGCCCCCCTGCCCCCCCCCCCCCTCAGCTACGCTAGTGATTCCATCCACATAGAAATGCCATTAACATATGCACTAAATAGTTGGTAACTAGGGATTCTGGAGAGAAACATGCATTGAAATACATTAGTAAGTCTATTGGTCTTCAGTATAGAATTGACCTTCATTCATTTTTCTGAATTTGTGTTATGAGGATTTAGTTGTCATGCGGTTGCCCTTAGCAACCACGGTCTGTCGCAAATACAGCTCGTTAGTGATCCAGCATCATAGAGATACATACTATATTCTATGTCCAGCATGCAGTATGTAAAGTTGATATCAACTTCTTTTTTTTTTTTTTTTTTTTTTTTTTTTGATTGATGCAAGATTTATTTCATTTCATTTTTTTCCAAATACAAAACAATATGGTTTACAAAGTACAAAATCATGAAATGAAAAAGGAACCTATTGGAAAGCATAGCTTGTTTGTGTAGGTTCTCAAGAATAAATATAACATTAACATAATTATCTTTTATATATACTGGCATATCTCTCATAACAACATTATTAATTAAATAGTCATAAATCCTGTATCAATAATGAACTGTTTCGAACAAATGAATTCTTGACCGGTCATAATAAGCACTGTGATGATCGTCATAACGAAAATTGCATAATTATTTTGTCAAGATTTATTTAGCTTGCAGACTCGATTAGTGCGACCGGACCCGTCGGACCTATAAATGATGTCTTGGGATCTGATGGGTGCATGGGACAAACTTAATGCTTCATTTAAGTCCAGAATGCTAAAATTAAGTATGGGAATAAAAACTGGAACGATTGTGATGATGATGATGGCGGTAACGGCTTTGATGATGACAACATATGACTGATGCAATGAGGGAGAGCAAGTGGTATGAAGATGAAAATGACTGCATGAGAGGCATTTGGAGCATTTTGTGACGGATGCTGTTTTTTGCAGGGTTTTATACCCTTGATTCTTAAATAGCGGCACAAGGGCCATAAATATCCTGTAAAAAAGTATTTTACTCACCCTTTTAAGCTTTAAATGCATACATTACATGGCAAAAGTCCATCATGAATGATCAAAAGACTTTGCTCGCTATCCTTCATAATGGGGTAAAAAAAAAACAATGTGAATTATTACATGAAGGATAAAAATCATTCATGATAATTACATTGAGCATGAAGGAGGGAGATTTTGAAAATTTTGTGGTAAGATATATTTCTCACCCCCCCCCCCCCCCCACACACCCGGACCCGGTTCCGCCACTGGTTTTATACTTAAGTGTGTTGAATAGAACCTTCACTAGGGCTTAGTTACCTGGGTGTAGACCCACTTTTATTTGTAATGATGTAATCGATCTCTTTGCTCAGGAACTTTTCTACTTTCCCACCCAAGCTCTGCAGGTCATTCTCGATGGTTCGGGTCTGACCTCGGATGTCCAAAAAGAACGTCTTTCCCGAGAACTCCCCGTCTCTACTCGATCGCCCTTCGGAGCAAAATTATAATGATGAAACACGCATGTTAAATAAAACAGTTGTTTGTCCGGACAGATAATTTTACAAACTGAAAATCAAATCATTCACATGTTTAATTTCATTTGATTTCTATATTTGTTTGTATTTTAAACATCGTGGAATGTCTACAATATATCTCTTAGTACTGTAATGGATATCTCACTTGGAATCACATCAGTGATGATCAATAAATAATCAGGAATGATTTTGTTGTATCAAAACAAGATCGAAAAAAAACTATACTCACCTCTTGGAGCCATTTTGTACATTAAGTAGTAAGCTAAAGAAAGAGGTATAAAGTAGACCTAATTATCTGAAATCTGATCATCTTATTTTATTGTTCATACATTATAGGTATTCTGAGATTATTCCGTTCGTTTATGATTGTCATGATTATTCCGCTTGTTTATGACAAAAATTAATGTCATCGCTTTAGTATGCTTTGCGCATCGCATTGTGACATCATTGATACAAAGCGTTGCGCATGCGTGGTGTGCTCTGCCCATCAAAAACCGATATTGGCACTTTTTTGCAGCATTTGGCAGATTTACGTATAGTAGCCCGTACAAGCTTTTTTTAGGAGGCGGTGTTCGCCTGCATGGTGTTCGCACCTTAAGAAGAGAGATATATGTGCTCGAAGCGCACATCACGAGCGCGAAGTCCCATGCGGCCGGGGTCCAGGACCCGCTTAAGGGCCCTGGAAGCTCAGGGGTTTTAGACAGATGCTCTCTGGTGCAATCTCTGCCTTATTTCAGAGCATTTTACCCCAAATTTCTGACCAATACATCACAAATAATTTTACTTCTAAAACTTCAAAATCATGGGGAGACCAGATCACATGTGATTGTAGTTCATCACTTTATTGGGTATAAAAGTCGAACAAAGGAAAAGAATATACTAGTTACGATTACTATATTACTTAGTGTCTACCGTAACTAACAGCCAAGGGCGTCGCTAGAAAATTTTGAATGGGGGGGGGGGTGGGGTTATGATACCCAAATTTTCCGACAAATTTTTAAGGTGTGACACCCAAATTTTCCGACAAAAATGCTGCACCCTAATCCCCTCCCCCCCCCCCCCCGCCACACAAATAATAATAAAAGAAAATCGCAGATGTAGAGATCTTGATCATACGGGTCCATTTTTCGTAAGGAGGGGGCTGACGCCTTTTGCCCGAATATCCACTTTTCCCTTTCAAAATTTTTAAGAGCGAGCGAAGCGAGTGAGCAATTTTTATAAAACTTATTATAGTGAAAATGTACAGAAGTTACATACAGAACTTACATAGTTATCTGGGAACCTCGCAGCCCAAATATGTGGATATTCTGGCATCTCGCTGCCCGAATATGAAGTGGTGATTGCCCCGAATATCAGAACTTTGAAAATCCTCGGGGGGGGGGGGGGGGGGGGGGGGGGCTGCATCCCATTGCCGAAAGGGACGCCTTTTGCCCGAATATCAACTTTTCAATTTCGAAATGTTTGCGAGCGAAGCGAGCGAACAAAATTTTTTTTACAAACTTTTCGTAGTGAAAATGTTCAGAAGTTACATACACAAGTTACATAATATTATTATCTGAGAACCTTGCTTCCCAAATATTGGATAATCCAGCACCTTTGCCCGAATATGAATATCGGAACTTTGAACATTCTCCGGGGGGGGGGGGGGGGGGCTGCAGCTCATTGCCGAAGGGGGACGCCTTTTGCCCGGATATTAAAATTCCATGGTGTTCTTGCGAGCGAGAGAAGCGAGCAAGCAAAAAATTGGCCAGTTTTTCCTTCTTTTTCTTCCCTTCCTTTTTCTTTTCTTTCTGTTTTTTGTTTTTTGGTTTTTGGTTTCCTTTCCTTTCCCTTTTCTTTTCTTTTCTTTTTTTTTTTTTTTTTTGCTTCTACTTTCTCTTTTCTCCTTTTCCTTTTCTCTTTCCTCTTCCCTCTATTTTTTCGTTTAATGTTTGCAAATTTTCTTAGCTCTATTCAACCACTAAAATGACCCTTTTTCCTTTTTCTTTTTCCTAAGGGGGGGGGGGGGGGGGTTCGCGCGCACCCCGCGAACCCCTGGTTTCTACAGTACTGGGTTTAAACCGGCCCATGCCCGCCTCCCTTTAGAAACCCAACTGGGCTACCTAAAGTATACACCATTTTAAAAAAAAGCCTCTTCACAGTGTAGGCCTAGTGTTTCGGCATTGTGCCCCCCTTTTGAAAAACAACATGTGGGATCCGTCCATGCCTTTCGCCCTTTATTTTGGTTATTCAAATTTCTAATGCAGGAGATAAGTGGTTGCTATATATATTCAGGGTGGAGAGTAGGGAAAGAAGACGGTATGCCAATATATTTTCTCTAAAACAAAATTGTGTATGGCATAAAAGAACAATACAACTTTGTGCGGAGTTCTTCTCCCTTGTGAAATTGCTCCATTTGCACTTTGGGGTCATTTTCGCACGCGCTGCACTATCAATATTATTACGACCTATTTCTTATCCGTGTATTGTATAGACTATTTGCGAAATAGGCCTATCGGAAAAGAACAAGCAGTGTGGCCTTTTATATATTACGTAAGGCGATCATTAGATATTTATGGCAATTAACAGATGACTGAAACATCCCGACCAAGATAGACTCCTCAACATTTATTAAGAGCATACCAACACAAAAGCCTCATTATTTTGTTTGACGCACATTAAACCAGTCATTGTTTTCTAATGAGTAGTAGTGCAGGCCTACTCATCAATTTTCCGCCTAGTTGTATGATGAATGAAATACAGTGTATATGGTAACATGGTTTTATAGGCTGCCAAGAAAAAAAGAGTGTCTCCATCACAAAGAGCATTTGAACATAATCTTTCAAAACTTTTTAGGTAGAATTTTTATAATTTTCAGAAGAATATTTGGCATGTTAATTCAACGAATGTGTCTATTTTTCTGACTTATTATTTAAATCTTTTACTGACATCATTTATGATTGATAATTGAGCCTTCCATGTGCAGGAAATTATATATATATATATATATATATATATATATTATATTATATATATATATTTAGAATGGGGTGGGGAAACATGCTCATATAGATCTTGAGTCATTGTATTCCAAAGACTAGCACTCAATCAAATCATTATTGCAGTGAAATTTGAGATCCGCCCTAATACTAGATTGCCAATTAAATTGCACGAGGGACATTCATTTGAAACATCAAGCTAAGTCACTATTAGAAGATACGAATTATTATTATCTTTCCTTGACATCAAAATGTTAAAGGTACTGTTTGATCATGTATTTTCGATTGGTTTAAAATTCCCGGAACATTATCTCAAATATAGTACAGTCTACGAATCTTAACATGAAAATTGTTGTAAACCTAAAAATTGTTGTAAACGACCACTAAAAATCAATGATAGTAGAAATAATAGTTATGTTTTCTGGGGCCTGTAACATAAACAGATACAATCAATCTTACGATCAACTGCAACTCTTCAGTACATGGTTTGCCATAGACTTACGATTGATATCAATCGTAAGATTGATTTATCTCTTTATGTTACAGGCCCCTGGAACCTCATCTGTTCTCGTGTTAGTAAAACGACACAAACGCCATTAAAGAATTTAATACAGTAGTTGCCTGATTTTACCACTGATTACATAGGCATAAGGGCACATTTTGTGCGGGGGGGGGGGGGGGATCTGACGCCTCTTTCCCGAAAACTAACTTTATAATTTCTAAATTTTTCGAGAGAGTAAAGCGAGCTAGCCACAAAAAAGAAACTCATGGTTTAAAAAGGGTTATTTCGTAATCCAAATACATGTTACAGACAAAATGTGTAAAAAATCTTATACAGTTACCTAGCTAAAGATATCCATGAATTTCGCTACCCGAATATGAGAATATTCGGGCATCTACCTGCAGCCTGTATATGTTTCCCGAAGCTCGGAACTTTAAAAATTCCTCGGGGGGGGGGGGGGGGGGGCTGACGCCTCTTGCTCGAAAACCAATTTTCCAGTTTCTAAATTTTTCGAGAGAGCAAAGCGAGCGAGCAACATAAAAAGAAACTTATATGGTTAAAAAAGGTTATTTCGTCATCCAAATACAATGTACACTATAGATAAATTGTACAAATTCCATATTCAAGTAACTAGCTAAAGATACCCATGAATTTAGAAGCCTGTATGATTATGTTGCCCGAATATCGGAGCTTTTAAAATTCCTCAGGGAGTGGGGGGGGGGGGGGGGGAGCTGCAGCCCTAGTCCTCACCCCATATCATATCGTATGTCCATACTCTTCCAACAAGGCACATGTAAAAGTTGCAGCTACAGCAGCGTATCATGGTCTGTGTCTTACTCGACTATAGGCATACATTGTGGGTGGGGGGGGGGGGGGGGGATAATGTTCTAATTATATTGGCAACCGTAATCTTTGCTTTGCTTTAATTTTTGTTATTGGTTGTCTGAAGGTTCTTACGCTTATTGCAAATCACGGAGTGCGGAGAGGAGCGCTCAGGGATTGGGGTAGGAAAGAGGGGGGGGGGGCTGGAAGGGGTGAGGTATTGTGTTGGGATGTGCGGGTATGTCTGGCTGTCTCTTTTTTCCCCCTTCTCTCTCTGATATTTAATTTTTACTTTTTTTTTCTTTTCTTCTCCTTTTTATCCTTATACATTTTTCTTTCAGTGAAAAAAAAAACATAAAAGGAATAGTTATATTTACGGTATATTTTCAGTTGTAATTCTTTGTGCGTCCATGAATGTATACATTTTTGCAGATAACGCAAAGGTATATTATTTTTCAATTGTATATCTGTATGATTTCAAGTAAGCTGAGATATTAAGTGAATTACTAGTACTTACATGTGTAAATTCTTTGTTCCTCCATGAATGTATACATTTTTCCATATATATATATGTTTAGTTGTATTTAATTGTATAAGTTTCTGTTTATACTTTATTCATGATTGTAATGTTTCTATTTTTGTATATCTGTTGATTTCATTGAAAAGGAATGAATAAAAGAATACTTAAAACAAAAATGTAATCATAAATTCATGACGATCTTCTAAAAGGTTACATTCTTTTTTATATTTAATGTTTATGAAAATTACTACAAAATTAATTTTATCCTTGTGACGACATGGAAAGAGATTACCTGTTAGACCAATATAGTAACAGAATAAAAAAAGGGGATAGAGGGGAAAAAAGTCACTACTAATTGCCATGATTTTGACGTCATACATACGCCATTTCTTGACTCCTCCTCCATTCCCTCGACTATCGTCCCTATTGGCTTAATATCGGTCGACGACACAGCTGCACATCTTCATGAATATTCATGAGTTATGTCAACCATCTTTCTACCACCATTCACTCAATGAACAACCTCGTTTTGATTGCATTTAATTCTTTCACGTGAGGCAGTGGGCAGATAGCTAGGAAATGTTTAATAAAGCTACGCTAGGGACAAAATTACCACTCCAAAAGTAAAAGATCATTAGAGTAGCATTTCCAAGGCTTCGACGATGTATAGTTTACCCTGGCGTAGATAGAGCAAAATTATCAGCATCGATGATGACGATTTTCATTCTAGGCTTCCGTGTCTAAGGCCTGAATTTGGGCAGCATATATAATTTAAGGTGTTGTCAAAGCCAGACAGATCTGAAAAGTAACGTTTTCCTAATATTGTTTTATCAGAGTGAACAACAATTAAAATCTCCGACACTGAAAGTCAAACATTACGATTCCAACGAGTGTTACTTTCGAAGGAAAATGAACAAAAAATGCATCGTCACTGCAACGCATCTTCTTCTGTTTTTGCAAACTCTCTCCTCCGCCAGCGCGCTCCCCATCCTCACCGACGCCCCAAATCATGACGACGTGCACGACTACCACTACGAGACCAGCTTCGTCTCACCCGACGACACCATCGACGAACTTGCCCATCTCAAATGGTCCGTCGATTACACGACCTCGTTGCTTCGTTACATGCTGAGCGTTCCGTTGTTCGATGACAACGGGGCAGACGACGAGGGGACGAGAGATGAAAATGTTCCCGCGCTTTCTCGGGCAGGTCGTGAATGGCTGGCGGTGGGCATGTCACCGTATGGTGCGTCGACGGATGCTGATATGGTCACATTTATCAGGAGCTCCAACGGCGAAGTCACCATTTTGGTAAGTCAGCTGATAATCTACCATTTACACAGAAATCAGGGGCCTGTAACATAAAGAGATACAATCAATCTTACGATCAATTGTAACTCTTCAGTACGTGGTTTGCAATAGACTTACGATTGATATCAATCGTAAGGTTGAATTATCTCTTTATGTTACAGGCCCCAGGAATCATATGCTAGTTATTGTTGATGTGGTGATTGGTATTACCCCCATTCACACTGTAAACCGACTGCTGGTCGACGAAATCGTTTTCAGTGGGGGGGGGGGGGGGGGGGGGGGGGGGGTAATGTAATATTTTTGTTCGCTCTTGAGTTGGTTTTGTTGGTGAGACTGGGGTCAATGTTACTGACTTTATGCCTACGGTAGGATTTAAAAAAAAAACTATTCCCTTTCATTGTGCTTGTTTCCTTGTTATACCTTGCATTGGTCAATTAAGTGTATTTTGAAGGGATTGTTTTAATGGGGTGTTCAGCTCAGAAGCAGGAGATTTGTCGACATTTACTCGGGCAAAGGTTAAACCTTGCTAAATGAAACTGTGAGGGCTAGCTAATTTTCATGGTACATTTTAGGGCTCTTAACCCAACAGAAGAATACTCGGTGTCAACATGAAGAATAAATTTAATCGATTGTTGTATTTAAAAATGAGTACTAAATATAACTTCTACTAACATTATGACGACACAAACACTACTACTCCCTACAAGCGCCATCACCATCACCATCACCATCACCACCACCACCATCACCATCATCACCACCACCACCACCACCATCATCATCACCACCACCACCACCAACACCAACACCACCACCATCATCATCATCGCCATCACCATCATAACCACCACCACCACCACCACCATCACCACCACCACCATCATCATCATCATCGCCGTCACCATCATCACCACCACCACCACCATCATCATCGCCATCACCATCACCACAACCACCACCACAACCAACACCCCCACCGTGAACATTACCCATCACCATCATCAAGATATTATAATCATTATCCTAAAAATTATCCACCAACGTTTAGAGCCTTTTATATCAATAAAGGCATAAACAATACTACCTAATTGTGTTCTTTGGACCCGCGTGCTATAAAAGACACCACATCTCTTCATAACCTTAAGGGTTGACAATAGTGATTAACATTGGGTAATTTATTATTCTGTGATAGTCAATTCACGCCGTATACCTTAATAACAATTGCAAACTGTTTTGGGCTGATCTTGTTAGACCGTAGGCGGTATAGTGATTGCATGAGAGAGCTCTAGAATGAATCAAAAATCGATAAACGAACAAAGCCCTGAGACATTGTCTCGAGACGTAGATGTCTTCTTCTTCTTCTTCTTCTTCTTCTTCTTCTTCTTCTTCTTCTTCTTCTTCTTCTTCTTCTTTTTGGTTTGTGTGGGGGGGGGGGGTGTGGGGGTTGGGGGGATGAAATTGTGGATGTTGCCAGATTTAATAAAGTATAGGGAATTTGGCATTGCTCTAAAACCTCGGTTCTTGAGGTCGGCTTTGACCAAGTTGAAACCAATGATTACAACCCACACAATCAGTGAGAGGGAGGGAGTGAGAGTGAGAGAGAGAGAGAGAGAGAGAGAGAGAGAGAGAGAGAGACAAAGAGACACAAAGAGAAAGACACAAAGAGAAACAGACAGAGGGAGAGAGAGAGAGAGAGAGACAAGGAGAAAGACAGAAAGAGAAAAGAAACAGACAGAGAGAAAGAGAGACAAAGAGAAAGACAGAAAGAGAAAAAAGAAACAGACATGAGAGACAAAGAGAAAGAGAGACAGAAAGAAAGAAAGAATGAGAGAGAGAGAGAAATGAAAAGAAAAAAAAGAGAGAGAAATAAAGGGAGGTACAGACAGAGCGAAAGACAGACAGACACAGACAAAAAGAAGAGAGGGTGGGTGGAGAAAGTGGGAACATGGCTACAAACTGGTTATTACATTTTTTTTTCACCTCTCACAATTATATTTGCTCTATTTCCATGATTTTTCCAGCCATAGAGAAACGTCACGAAAGCTGTCATGATTATGCTGTATTTGACGTCAAGGGTATATCATGATTGGTTTAGTCCTTCAAAACCGTTATACATGATTATATTTGTAGCTCTTTTGTTCAGAACACGTCTTAATTAAAACTATCAAGTCTTTGAAATTATTTAGAGATGGGTTAAATGATGTATGAGAAGGTAAAAAGAAAAGAAAAATCATTTCAAGCGAGTTGGCGCCGGTTTGAAAGTCACTATTTATTTTTTTTAAATGATTCGTTTAGATATCTGCTGATCAAGATTGTATCGAATTGTCGGAACTTTGTGGAATATGGGAATCAGAATGAGATATTTCAATAAATTTGAGAATGTGTAATCTTTGAGACTGCGGGCCAAGCCAAGAATTTATCGCAAATTTGTCCAAGTTGCAAAAATTTAATGAATGATTAATATCATTTTGATCTTATATAATCTCTTACTTTAATAGAGCTGTAAATTCGTAAAGATGAGAATGAAATGTTCAGTATTTATTTCTAAAAATTATAAATTATTATGATGATGACCGTCCTTATTAATTTTTCCTTATATTTTTGTTCCAGTATAACAACATACAGACGAACTTAACAAAATTCACGTTACACTTATGCAGGGGCGGAACCAGCTTTTTGTAATAAAAAAGGGGACAAAGTATTCCGATTTTGTTGACAATTAAAAAAAAAGGTCATCACCTTCAAAAGGGGAGCAAAAGAGGGTAAAGTATTCCGATTTTGTTATGACAATCAGAAAAAAAGATTTTCCTGCTAAAGGGGAACACATCCTTGGAGTTGTATACTGAAGGTATTCCACTCGGTTTCAAAGGGGAGGGGGGGGGGGGCATAAATTCAAATCTGCCAGTCCAGGTATGCCCATTCCAGCAATATTATTCTATCAAAACGTTTACAAATCTATCTTCAGCTATACCACCAAAATCGTCAGGCAACGCATGCACCGTGATCGTCTGTAAGATTTTTGGCCTACTTTTAAAAAAAAATATCCTAATATGAGGTAGTAGAACCGACAACACCGCACGATTAAATTATAATTCACTCGTTGTTCGCACTGCCCTATATTTGCATTTGCCTTTCAGTTAGAAATTGACCAAATCGTGTCATGTTTCTTGGGGATTCAAAGAATCTCTGTTGTTGTAGCGACGCCAAGATTTGATGCTTATATCAATCGGAAGGCAATGTGATATATCTGCAGTTTTGTTAAACAAATAACAATGCTTTGCAAAAAGAAGAAGAAAAAAAAAAAAAAAAAAAAAAGAGCCTTATAATAATATGTGTAATATTCCCTCTTTCGAGTCATAATGAAAGTTGGAAAGCCATGAATGATATTGCAATTGTATATTTAGATGGGGGCGAATGACAGTTGAACATTTGCGTGGGGAATGCTTTTGTTAATACTTTACTGAGTATCAGTAATCTATATCACAACCAAGGCTTTTTCGGTTACATGTCGTTTTTCCGAAGGTTCATAATTCCGAAGGTTCGTTTTTCCGAAGGTTCGTGTTTCCGAAAATAAAAAAGGGTTCATATTTCCGAAGGTTCGTAATTCCGAAGAGTTATGTAGGGCTCTATTACATTTTCGAAATTACGAACCTTCGGAATTATGAACCCTTTTTCATTAGTGCCGCCGCGGCACTAATGTCCTTTGGCAAGGCATTAATCTACATTTGCCACTCTCCACCCAGGTGTTAAGTGGGTACCCGGTAGGATGCGAATGTCATTGTGACTAGAATAGTATATGTGCGCCTGTAAAATGGCCGCCAGACTGGAATGCTCCCTAGTGGAGTGGAGAATGTGCACTATAAATCAGAATCGTAACTGGATCCAATGACCGGGGTAATAATACACTGTAAAGCGTTTTGATCAGTTACTAACTGGAAAGGCGCCATATAAATGCAGGTATTATTATTTTCGGAATTGCGAACCCTATTTCATTTTCGGAATTACGAACCTTCGGAGAAATGCATCAAATGTTCGGAACTATGAACCCTATTTCATTTTCGGAATTATGAACCCCCTGCTGTTGGAAATTTGTAATTTCGGAATTACGAACCTTCGGAAAAACGAGTACTCCCCGCTTTTTCACCCCCATTCGCTATAAAAAGTGATCAATTGATATATCGTATTTAAAATTTACTAGTATGTCGTATCGCCCAATTTCAAATTCTGTTGGTAAAGGACTTTTTTTTAATCCACTACAATATACATGTGCAGGGATGTGTATTTTTTAGTTCGTGTTTGTTTGAGATGAAAATAAAACTTAACTCTATATACTGTAAAACTAAAATAATGATGATGTAGGGTGAAGACAACATGCATGTCTTCTTTTTAAAATCCTAACTTCCTCTTCAATCAAAATGTATGAGCTACATGCAGTGATGAATAGGGGGGGGGGGGGGGGAAGGGTACGCTCCCATAGGCCATTACCCGTACACCCCTATATCTTTTTGGCTAATTCCCCATATTTTGCATGCAGAGAGTTTTCCAAGAAAATTTCAGTCGTAAGCTGCCCCCGGTATACCGTAATCTGACTAGATTCGCTCGCTGAAAAAGACAAAAACAAAACAAAACCAAAAACGTCTCGCACACTTCTCAAAGTTGCCATGTACACATAATGATACAGCCGCGCACGTACCACAATGTTTTAAATGCTTGGAGCTAGACGCCATTTGCTCGTGTAAGCCCGGAGCAGAGTTGAGATTCAAAACTCAATTTTCCTCCAGGGCTCCTAAAAACTTCATTAAACGCCCGGACAAAAAGCAGTGCATTCTTTTGACCCCCGCTTTCCCCGAGTGATTTTGTATCGAACCGCTCTTTTCAGACCTAATTTCATAATATTCAGACATCAATATTTCCATGCGCTTATTAAAGTATCCGGCTTTTTTTCTTTTAATCTCATGTCTGCTTAAGTGGTTGTAAATGTAGAGTACATTTTTAGCCACAGTTTAATAATTATGATTAAAAGTACTCGAACCAGTAATGGGTTTGCGGACAGAAAAGTCTTGATTTCTTATCTATAATGACATTTTCAGATAAAGGAAGTTGTGTTGTAGAAACAGAAGAGGATTTATGAGGTTTTGAATTCAAAACAGGTTCAGTCTGGAATAATGAATGGATGTCGTGAAGTAATGAAATACAAAACAAAGTGCGCGGGGCATGCAAACTAAACGGAATCTTAAAGGAGCGAGGTTGGTTGGTGGGAATAGGAGGACATGATTTTGATGATTTCTAAATGACGAAAAAAGAAGAAGATGACATTCATGAATACTTTTTTTCACACAGACACACACGCACACACACGCACCCTCACACACATTGACTTGTGGGGGAACTGTATTGTTTTCTCCTTTTGTACTTTGTACCCCACAAGCACTTCTCCTATTGTATTTTGTACCCCACAAGCATGACGGAATAAAGGCCATCATTGTGCTCTTTTGTTCTCTGTACCCCACAAGTGTATTTTTTTTCCCCATGATCTTTATTTTGATTTCACTCAATAATACATGGATTTTTTTCTTTTACAAAATTATTTTCATTGAATTACATAACAGAAATACAATAAAAATCACAACTAAAATATTTCAGTGACTTACATGATCATATGAACAATAGAAGATAAGGCTTGACACACTGAAATACATTACCAGAAATACAATTAATCATCACTAAAACTGTTTCAATGAATTAAACATGTTAAACATCAGAGAGAAAGAAAAAAAACCTTAAACAATTTTTTATAAGAAAAAAAAAATTGAGTGAAATCTTTCTTCTTTACCAAAAACCTACCCCTTTGACCTCCTCTAACCCCCACCCTCCTTAAAAAAACAAAAACAAAAACAAAAACAGCCGCAACACACACACAGACACACGACGCTACACACATATTCACAAATCCTCTCTTTCAACCCCCTCTCCCCCCCCCCTCTCTCTCTCTCTCTCTCCTTACCCCTGGATATCGCCCCCAGTCCTGCCATTTCGGTGCAATCTCTCCCATTTTAACAAATGCTTATCTAACTTATTCCTTTTAATAGCTATTGCTTTTTCCTCATTTTGATATTCTAACAAAATTTGAAAACATCTTTCTTGAGTAGGAACTCTCCCCTCTGACCTTGTCTTGAAAATAATATATTTCATTAAGAAAATCACAGTATTGCAAAATTTAATTTCAGGGTCGGATCCAGTAATTCCCACGTGTATTTCTTTCCACTCTGCCTTCCGAAGATTTGCTAAACCTAGTTTTTTCAATAACTATTTGCCATAAGGCCTTTACATCACGACAAACCCAAAATAGGTGTTCATATGATTCCGGTTTATGCTTGCAGAATGAACAGTAGTTGTTATCAACAAACCCAAATTTGAAAAGATGTTCATTGGTGTATATTGCACCATGGAGTAATTTATACTGAAATTCCCTGACTTTCGGTAAAATTGTTGTAGTTCTAACTTCTAAGTCTTATGAATATTTGTGAAATTTCTTTTTCTGAAAAATCAAAATGGTTGTGATCATCTTTTATTCGTAAAGTATACAGGTGCTGGAGATTTGTTACAAAGTTTTCGTAAACCTTTCTAGATGGTACATCTTTCAGTAAAATAACTTTTCCAAAAATCTTCAAAGAAATATTATAATTGTCTACGTCATTTGAGCATAAATCCTGGAAGTTCCCTTTATATTTTTCGCTTTTCAAAACGACATCACTTATCTTCCAAATTTCCATAATATTTTCCATAATATTTTCAGCACTCAAGCCCAGTCTATGAAAATAATTTATTGTTTTCACCTGTTCTCTCTCAAGAATGTGATCGACTATGTAAATATTCTTTTTAAACAAATCTTCATCAAAAATCATTTTACCTCTCCAAAGGTAGTTTTTATTATTAAAAATAATTGGATTGACTTTTCCTGCAAAATTCCTGTTTTCCTCAATATCTTGCCAAGCCTTTAAAATCTCTAAATAAAACTGCGGGGCTTTCAGATTCAATAACTTAATATCATAATTACAAAGCGAGATAAACCTTCCACCCACTTTTCTAAAGATGACATTGTAATCAAAATAAAGTTTCCACCCCATATTTGTTTCCCCATAAAGTAATCGTTTTAACCACATTACCCTTTGGGTTTTCACAAATAAATCAAAATCTATCATCCTTAAGCCACCATCCCTGTAGTCTTGATAACAAATATCTCTTTTAATTCTATCTTTTCCATTCCATATGAAATCAAAGCAAATTTTCTTAATTTCTATTCCTGCCCACCTTGGAACAACTAATGACGACGAAACGTAGTTTAATTTTGACAAGGCATATGTTTTGAGCAAATGTACTTTCCCCATCACTGTTAAATCTCTCTGTTTCCACCACCCCAAAAGTCTTTTAATTCTACTCAAAATTTCGTTATAATTCAAATCTTCCATTCTCATTGCATCCAGGCAAAAATATACGCCTAAAATCTTCATTTCCGTTACAATATTACCGAAAGGTAATGTTCCCGACTCTCTTCTATTTTTACCTATTCTCATTACATTGGTTTTTTCAATGTTAACCTTTAAACCACTAAATTTATAGAAAGCTAGGAATATATCTTGTATTCTTTTAATCGATGATTCATTCCTTACAAACAATGTATCTATGTAAGGGCACACACACACACACACACACACCCACACACACACACGCACACATATGTACTCTTCCTCTCTTTTTCTCCCAATCTCTCTTACATTCCAAACAGTACATTTTTATTCATTTATTTATTTATTTATTTATTATTCTTTTAATATGGTAGCCCTGTCTGTAATGCCAACACTGTTATCCTTGGGGGCCCATTTTACACCATCATAAAAGAATAAAACAATGTGCGGTATGGATAACTGAATCGAACTTCTTCCGTTGATAGGACACTTACACAGATGAGTATGGAGTGCTAACCGTTGACGACAAACAAGATTACAAGTTATGGAACGCTTGGATAAGGCACGCGACAATGGAGGACGACAACGATAATGATGATGACGACGACCGCCGTGTGAAGAGAAGAGAACTCGTAATCGAATATGGACGACAGATTGACACGTGCGATGATAAGGACTACTTAGTTGAGGTGAGTTTTAATTCGATTGTAGGGCCTATAGCCTATATTTTTTATTGGTGAAGAACGATACGTTATACCAATTTTGTCTCTCTTAAGCTTTCTTGCCCTCTTCTAACAGATTGAATTTTCTCAACTATCTAATTTTTATCTATATCTCTGTTCAAAGCTCTTCTTCTCTCTCTCTCTCTCTCTCTCTCTCTCTCTTAGTCCCTCTCTCCCCCTCGCTTTTATTTACACTTTTCCTTGTATATCTGTTATTCTTAATCTTCTTTTTCTCTGAATTAATAGAAGGCGTATACTATTTAAAAAGTAATAACGTTCCAACATGCCCTGCCCTGAATTGCTCCCCTATAGCATTACGTCATTCAGAAGACAAATGAGAAAAAGAGATGGTGGTAGTTATTTTTATACGAAATCAGTGAAAAGCACTCCACTACAGTGCGTCCCCCAAAAAGTTAACAGTCAGAAAAAGTCTCCCCAAATAAATATTTCAAAATATTTGAAGCAAAATTTCATACCTGTGGATAGCTTAAGATCTCTTCTATCAAATGATACCAAAATATGTGGCAATATTTTACGCTCGAGTGACCACTTTTTTTGAAAAGGTGCAAAATCCAGACTTGACAAGAATTGGTATTTCTTCTGGCTGGTATCAGCAATGTTTATTGTCATGAAAAGGATTATAAATATTAATATTTGGTCAATAATAGACAGTTTATCAAAGAAGAGGTTCTGTTCTCCGTATGTCCTTACGTGTCTCATCAATATTTTCATGTTTCAGTGAGCAGTTAACTGCTTTACTGAGTGTTTTGAAATATTAGTTTTGGCAAGGTTATAATTCAAGCTGGTTTTCTCAGTCAACCATAAAGTTTTGATGGGATATGTCAAGACATAAAGAAAACAAAGCCTATTCTTTCATAAATTGCCTTCTAATGATTAGAATATGAAAGTTTCTAAGCCTTTTCAAAACTCTAAACTTTGCTGATACCAGATAGAACCAATACAAAGTTTTGTCATGCAACCATAGATTTTGCACCATTTTACAATAATGGCTTTTGCTCACTCAAGCGTAACATGTCGTTACATGTTTTGGTATCATCTGATAGGAGAGACCCTAAGCTATCCGTAGGTATGAAAATTTCATGAACATATTTTGAAATGTTCATTTGGGGAGACTTTTTCCAAATGTCAACTTTTTACGGTTCTCAAATTTGTTAACACTAGTCAGCACAAAATACCAATTCTTGTCAAGTCTGGATTTTGCACCCTTTCGCAAAAGTCGCTTTTGTTCACTCGAGCTCAAAATATTGCCACATATTTTGGTGTCATTTGATAGAAGAGACCCTCATCTATCCACGGGTATGAAAATTTCTTACAAATATTTTGAAATATTTATTTTGGGAGACTTTTTCCCACTGTTAATTTTTTTTGGGACGCACTGTATATGATTGATTATATTGATCTCAATTTTCAAAACTATATTATGAATATCGGGACAATCTTATAAGATTTTTCTGCTTTCACGGAAGACAGCTTACTTCAAGATTGGTTTTCAATTTCGACCTGACTATATTGGGAAATTGTATATAACTGGACGAGACCATAGCTATTCCTGAGAGACGTGTGCCACAACTATCTCTCTCAATAAAATTACTATGGATAAGATTTATCGGGGGAGCTATATATCATCAGACTTTCCCAATGGTGAGATTAAAACCAAATCAATGCCATTATCAGCTATGACTTATTTCATCGGACAGATCCCTCTGAATCCAGAAATCCGATAGCGATTATCGATCGAAAAGGACATAAAAATCGCGAAAGATTAACACCTGTGGCAAGCGATACGGTTCGCACTCAAACCGAAGCCAGTCCCGATATCTGCCGTATTGATCCGGTAAAACGACTCGTTATGATTAATGAGGCCTTCAGCTGGACATTTCTTTAAATAGAAAAATCTCAAACTTTTGATGAGAAAAGAAAAGGGGCACATCTGATTGATCTGAACATGTAATTAGGAAGGTGAATTTCTTGTGGATGAAGAAAAAATGTGAGGTTTGTGCCGCCTCCCCCCCCCCCCCCCCCGTTTCACACCTATGTTAGTAATTTGTCCTTGTACAACTTTAAAACATGAATTTCATTATTTAATAGTTGATGAAATTAAAAAAGGTGCTTGGAGGAGAGACATATTTAGTGGTAGCCCCCTCCATCGTCTGGCGAACGAAAAAAAAAAAGATGAAAAAATGAACTAAGAGAGAGATAGAGAGAGAGAGAAAAAAAAAAGAGGAGGAAGAATAAGATTATTGCATCTCTATTTAGTTTACTTTGACAAAAAGCCCAAACCTTAACTATTCATTTATTTCATATCAGGAAATTAGATTAGAACTGAATTCACAATGCCCTTAATTCGTTCCACGTTCGGCTTGTAATACACGACGTGTAACTCTAGATAAATCGATTGTGAATGCGGTTCGATGGAGTTTGTACAAGAAAGCCGCAAGGGCCATTGGCCGAATGCATGCGTGGAGTAGAAAGGATAGATAGTTGTCGTGTGAAGAGGGTCAACAGATGTGTTTAAAATGTTACTGCGATGCGGCTCTCGTTACACGTGACACGGATTTGTTTACTGCAATAGATATTCACGTAACAACGTCCCTGGTAAGAGGATGAATGAAGGACTGCATTGGCGTATCCAGGAATCTCTGATGGGGATGGGGGCGCACATGTCTGAAAATTGCTGCAAAAAATATGTGCCCCTCTGCTCCCTGAATACGCCACTGTAATGTGACATGACTGTATAAAAAAGAGAAAGCATAACAAGTGATGCAATGATGTGGCATGCAGAGTATAATATAGTAGAAAGGTTAGGCTTCGGTTGAGCCCGCGCAAGAGTCATCTCCAACACCCCACACTTTTTTGACGAAATTGACACGGATGCGATAATACTAAGTCGTTTGGCATTTAGCTCAGTTAGAGAGACTCATCATTAGTCCTCGGTTTTCGAGAAAAGTTTTAATCAATAATATTATCAAGTACAAGTACATTGAAAGTAGGTGAAAGTAGAAATAAGTATCATGAATTAATACTGAAGTATGTAATCTCAGTCCTAAAATATTTTCTTTTCTTTAGTAACCAAGGTCCAGTAATGGAGGTCGATTGTCCCTGCATAATATTCTTCTAATTCATTTCCATCCCACACCCTGTACTAACCCTTGTTAAAGGGACCGAAAAGTCGCCAATCGTGGTGCTTTGGAGCTTGGCCCGGCTCGGGTAATATTCAGGAATCTCCGTACATCTTCGGTAAACGAGCACGCAATTGCAGTGATACGCATTCGACCGATGAAAGACGAACTGAACAGCCCAACTGACCAACTACCCCACCCTCGACGGCAATTTTGTTCGCTGCTCCAAGATTGTTGTTATGTACGACCTTGCAATAGGGGCAAGCGAAAGAAATTGAACGTACATGGATATCGAGCGGTGGCTCCCTTTAATTTCTTTTCTCTTCATTTCTTCTACCACCCTCACCGGCACCCTATATACTGTTCTCTTTGTCTCAGGCTCTTACATGTCAATGGTACAGTTCTTTCCTTGAGCTATAATTATTTTCTAATAATGGATTTTTTTTTTTCATGGTTGGCGAAAATTCTCGCCAGAAACTTCCTACGAAACTCGGCCATGAATCAGATATTGATTAACCTTGGGTGACATGTAGGTCATTTCGTGAAACCTTAGCCAGTGACTCAGGGAAAAGGCTGCTAGTCTCTCCTCCTTGGCGTATCCAGAATAGAATAGGAACCCAGCGTAGCGACCCCCCCCTCCACTGTTTGAAGGCCCTCAAAATAAATTCTATACTACATGCAGTGTGGCTAGGTCACCTCCTGACTTTTCGCCTTCCTTCTAGAGGGAATTCAACAACTCCATTTATCATGTTTATCAGTTTTTATATATGCCTCTGTATTTTTCCCGATGTGACTGTCATTTGTCATAATTTCACCTCCTGATTTTGAAGTGATCAATTTGTTACGTCACCGGATTATGTGCATTGATCAGCCATATCAGCAGGAGCTTAAGTTTTAGTTCAATTCCTATATATAGTCATTATCACTATAACGACGTGTGTGCTGACACTGATATTGTACATTAATCCTCTTTTCTTGGTGGAAAAAGATGGAGATAAACATGGTAGTATACAATTATTCATGATTTTATTCCTCCTTGAATATTTTCCTGTTATTAATCATTCGGCATTATTGGTGCTTGGCGGGGGCGGGGGAGGGCAAATTTAATCACGATAACCTTCTGGGCTCCGTTGCATAAAACTTACCATTAACGGTAACTTTGCCATCAATGGCAACTCCCATGGAAACCTTGATTTTGATTGGCTGTTGAGTGATGTTACCATGGTAGTTACCATTGATAGCAGAGTTACCATCAATGGTAAGTTTTATGCAACGGGGCCCTGGTCTCTCTTCCGGGTATAACTGATTCAGGATGTGCATGATTGCGTACCACTTCACCGAGGTTTCCCCTATTCTACGAAGAGTGCAGTGCAGGAGCATGGATGGGGAAAGGGGAACGTCCCGCCCGGAAATTTTTCTAGGGGGATCGCCCCCCCCCCCCCCCAAGAAATTTTGAAAACTGTTAAAGGGAAAAAAAGTACAGCAAATAATGAGAAAAGGATGCAAGAACCTGTTTATAGGCTCTTAAGTGCTCTAAAATGAAAACTTTCACTATTCAAAACAGAAAATTTTACCATAGTGCTTAAAACTGTACAATATTGCAGAAGATCTCTATAACCGTAGGCATTAATCAGGCCGAGATTCCCCTGTGTTTTACCATTAAACAATGAAAACTCTCTATAGGACCCACTGCAAGATCGGCAATTCAGGGGGGACGCCTCTCCCTTGAATTATTCGAGGCGTTTGTACTCCCCCGAAAATTCCGAGTTTTTGTGTAAATAAATGGTTGTTTAACGCTTGGATTTGCCTGTGTGATCGCAAGAGTTCTAAAAAGCTGTTCCAAACCGCAAAAATTCTCCGATGCGACCTCGCAAAATAATAAACAGATGGAGGAATCCGCCAAAATGCAGAGTTCTTATACTGCAAATCCTCTCTTTTTCTTGAGGGGGGGGGGGGGGGGGGCGGGAACCGTCACCATCACCGCCCCCGGCCGTGACAAGAAATCGTCGACCCTGGTGCAGTGGGTTCTTAACATGCATACAGACGGGACCTCCATTTAACGTCCTATTCGAGGAGGAATGGAGGCCTTTGTTGATGAAATTTCCAGTGACATGCCCTGCATTCAAACATGCATAATATTAGGACAGACAGTGGATGCTTCCCCTGGTGTGGGGATTGCACGCACACTAAGCACTACCCTGATGATGAATAAACAGTTTACAAAGTTATCAAACAAAGTCTTAAGAAAGACAAATGCCTGGAAAGAGCGTCCAACGAACTTTTCCGACCACAAGCTTCGAGCTGTGGTCGATTTACCTTAGATCCGATTTCGCGCACTCGTGTACCAAGATATATTTGAACGTACAATCCGCTTTTCAAGTGGATCTCTGTTGAATTATTGAGCTGAGAGAACGCGCGGATGACAGGATATTTGAAGACGGTAATCCGGTAATGTCAATCAATCAATCAGTCAATCAAAGTCACGAGTTTCAATTGTAACCGTTCCTTTTCTGTCTTTGTTCCGGTTTCTCATATGCCCTTTCGTCAGGCGTTCATGGGATTTCATTACATACCCATTGTAAGTTTATCCATTTATTTGGTTCGCTTCGTCCAACTCTGATAGATTCTTAGGGCCTACTGTAATCTCAAAGATTGATCGCTCAGTATTTTGTAAATACTGCTCGACTTTCTCCTCATTCTTAAACTAGATCTCTATCTCATTCTCCATTCTTACGTGTCCTTGTTTTTATCTTCCTCTTCACTGAAATGTTTTAATTCAACTTGAACTGTAGGCCTATAGCACGGACTATTTCTTTTAATTTGAACCCGAGGTATAGCATACTCACCAAGTTTACCAAGTTTCTTTTCCTCTATAACTACACAATGACTATAATGAATATAATTATCTGAATTCTATTATATAGAAGCGAAAGAAACTGGATTTTGAATGCATGAGATTGGTTCATCATGATAACTATCATGGTTACCATCTGATCATATACCCTGGGAGGTCTCCCTGATATAGTTGTGTTCTCGCTTACAGCAACACTATCTGCTCACCTCACATCTTACCCATGAGAAATGCCCTTCAATATGCAAATCTCACGAAACCTACACCCCTTCGGCGATCACGAAATTTTTAACGGGGGTGGAGGGGGGGGGGGTGGCTGATGAGTAACCACTCCCCGAGTTTCATTTGTTACCACTAATGCATGCATAAAATGAGAGTAGGCAAAAACAAAAACAAAGAAAAAGCCTCCTGCCCCGTTTTGATCCGTCCCTATAGTGGCGTAGCTACAGGTGGGGGGGGGGGTGCACGGGACCAAGTGCCCACAATTGAATCGCGAAAAAGAGCGAAGTAGAGAGAAAGAAAGGGAGAAGGGAAAGGGAGTGTAAAAAGAATATTGGAAGATTCTCTCCCGATATCCATCTAGGTGACCTTGTTGGAATTGGAATTGTTTCTTCGCGCAAGACCGATAACCCACCCACTCATTGGCTGGACCCATTCTATTCCACTGCAACACTTGATACTCCCCCTCCCCACGACATAAAGTGGGGGAGGGGTGGGGCGGGCGGGGGAGCGAGAGACGAAATAAAAACATTCCCTCGAGTGTGAGTAACACACACACAAAAAAAAAAACCCGCTCAAATTCAGTGATGACTCACATTTAAAGCCAGACACTCGTTACCTGTAGAGCATGTTAATATAATTATATAATTCAGTGTCCTCTACAAGTACGCCGACATATTTTACTTTGCGTCATTTGTTCCTGGCCCTGTTTCTTCATAGACACGATAGATGATAGGTTTAGGCTTTGGTTGCAATCAGGTTTTTAGGTGAGGTTTAGGGCTGGAATTAGAAGTAGATTTTGTTTTGCTCTTGGCTTTGCAATATAACAAAACATATACATGTATACATGTAAATGATATAAACAATATAATCAACAAAAAATAATTTTGATTATATACAGAACATAGAGGTAAAACAAATTTACAACAAAATAATATTGTTCATTTCTGTTATCAAAATGATGTAAAGTTGTTATATTTAACAAAGATGTAATGCTCAAGAGAACGGTAATAGCTTAACATGCATTCAAAGGAATCGATTGATAATACGCTATTTTAAATGTATATATTTTTATTTGTATTTCAAAGGGCCCCAATGAAAACCAGCAAATATTTGCTGATTTGGGCTACCCTTTTTTTAAATATGCGATTTAAATAAATAAATAAATAAATTTTTCGCATTTGCTGGAAAATATATAGTATTTGGCATATAAAATATTGAAATTAAATTGAACTCCTTCACTTTCATAAATCGAAACGAAAAGTTGATTTTACTCAGGGTAACTTTTTCATCTAACATGAAATGTTGGACATCCACAATAAACCTTCTGATGAATGGGCAATCCCCCCCCCCCCCCACAAATGTTCTATTCTATACTTTCCTCGGAACCATACCAAAATCAACATAAATCTGATTTCGAGGTATTTAATGTTTTGAGATAATTGCCTGCCGAACAATTTTTGCCAGAGTACAATGTCAGTGACGGTAGGAAAGTATAAACTGACGCAAAACGTCCCCCGGATGCCAGGGAACAAAACAAAACAGTTTATGAATTATGTTTATAAATCCCCCAGATGCCAGAGAACAAAAAAGTTCATAAAATATAAACTTTAGTCTCATACACTACATAGACAATATCCATTTCATTTTCTTTCAATTCCTTTCTTGTTCATTTCGTGATCGCTCGCTCTACGGCTCTGTAACCGTCCCATCTTTGATTCTCTATCATTCTCATCTCCCCCCCCCCCCCCCACTGGCGTACTTGTGGGGGGGGGCTTGGGGGCTGCAACCCCAAAAGTTCCACGCCAAAGAAAAAAAATACCTGTTGGATATATGACAAAAATTACATTTTCATTTTAAAAATGTCGATTTTTTTTTGCTCGCTTGCTTCGCTCGCTCGCAAGTATTCAGTAATCGGGCCCGTATGCCTATGCTCAGCCCCCTTAAATTTTTTGGCTCATTACGCTACTGCCTCCCCCTCTCTCTATCTACTTCTTTCCAAGCCGTTTGTAACTTCTGTCCTTCCTCGTTCTCATCTTCCTTTGAGTTCTTATTATTCTCTCTATTCTCTCTATTTATCAATCCCACTCTCGACTAGTCCCTTTCTCTCCTTCCTCTTTTTCTATCCGTTCTCCCCACCCCTCATTCTCAATCTACTTATATATTTTACCCTCTCTATCCATCCACCTTCTTTCACTCCTGTCTCTCTTAACTAAATTATATGTCCATTGCCCTTTCTCTAACCCCCTTTCCCCCTTCATCTCCATTTCCCTTCTCTCTCTCTCTCTCTCTCTCTCTCTCTCTCTCTCTCCCTCTCCACCTCTCTCCTCCCCTCTCTCTTTCTCTCTCTCCCTCTCTCTCCCTCTCCTCCTCTTTTCCTCTCTCTCTCTTCCCCCTCTCTCTTTCTCGTTCTCTCACTCTCTTTTTCACCTCTTTGTAACCCTTACACTCCTCCGTCTCTTTATTTCTTTTGCTATATTGTCTCTTTCGTATCTTCTGTAGTGTCTGTCAGACTCTCGGGTCAGACCCCGTCGTTTCCCCCCCTTTATCGCTCCTCGCCGATACGTGAAAATGGAATTAACCGATCAATACCTCCAGTATTTCAGCTCAAACTGGACATTGATTTTGGAGGGGGTAAATTGAAACATGAATGTGCCGCCAAGTCCAATGACTCTAGGGCTATGGCCTCAGTATCCCAAAACCAAAGGTCATGGAGGGTAACCGAGAACGTCACTGCGGACCCCTTTTCTTTATTTGTCTTTTTTTCCTATCCGCCATTCATATGTTACAGACAATTTTCTTTCGTCCAAAATCAAATGAAACCTTCCAACATTTCAAAATATAGATCTAAAAAAATCTTGCAGTATGCCACTCAAGGAAAATCAATTTAGCTGACTCTGGTGCTTTACTGCTATTATTTAAATGTAAAATGGCACAGTTTTGTTTCTTGTTAAATCTAACTTTAAAACATATCACAATCTCCACAGGTGTGACTTATTGTATTTAAAAGAGAATTCAAATTTGATTTATGTCGATCCAGTAAGGCCAAACATTCAGGTGAATTCGGATTAATCTAGCTTGTCAACTTGCCTGTTTATCGTACAAACTTCTCATTTCCTCCAAGCATATGTCACTGTTATACGAATCTACAGATCAAAGCAAGCTTGCCTAGTACCTTCTTGATCAAAGGATCCCATTTTTTAAAGGCAAAAAGCAAGAAAATCGGTGGTTTTGACAATTAAACCAAGAACACCTGCCGCGAAATATCACGTGACCATACTAACTGATGCCACCGATGTGCACCTATATAGCAATCGATGTCCAGTGTATATCACACCGACGTCGACCCTCTTCCTTGTTGAAATAAGAATTCGTCGAGCGACGTCACACCAGAGGCGATCGTCGTCATTCTACAACCAGTCGATCTCCTCGTCTGATGTCTGTTGTTGTAGCGCTTCAAGGTGTAATTTAACTCTGTCAAGCGCTTTGATCAATTACTTGAAATTAGAAAAGCGCTTTTATGTAAAATTGTTACTATCATTGTATGAAATGGTATCAATGTGAAGGTAAAAATAAGATATATAAGACAAGATAATATACAAGATGTAAATATTTTGTTTAAGAAGAGTGATAATCGATATCAAACCAATGTTAATGATTAGCCGCCCTGGATGCGGAAGGTCTGCGTGTTTTGTTTGTTTGTTGTTGTTGTTGTTGTTTTGTTTTGTTTGTTTGTTTTTTGGGGAGGGGTGGGACCCATAAACCATGAAAAAAGAAACCAGGGAAGCAACAATACACACACACACACACACACGCACGCACACGCACACACACACACACACACACTCCCTGTATCTGTCCGTCCAACTCTTAATTGTTACTTTCTTTCTCGTCACGTTCTTCTCTTTCTTTCTGTAACCCTTCTCACTATCTTTCTTCATTCTCCATTCCACTATACTTTCTGTCTGTCTGTCTGTCTCTCTCTCTCTCTCTCTCTCTCTCTTCCACCCAGCCTTTAACCCTAGAATGATGCTCTACACATAAATTCCTCCTTACTTGTTTTCAGAGGGGTACCACGCACCTCCTCTTCCTCCGCGGGCCTGGTTCTTGGCCCCAGAACGACACCGTGGAGTCCTCGGTCGCACCCCTTCACCACTCCCTCCGTCGGGTAACACTCCTCAAGCCAGAGCGACCTATTCCAAGCTTCCCTTCAGATACCAAGATTATTGAGGTCACCGTTGATGATGTAAGTCAGAATGTTTCAACTCAAGCTAAAATCCTTACTCATAAATCAAGGGCGTTTTTGTGTGACTTAAATGATTTGGTAAAGCAACAATCAATGAATCAATATTGACGTACTTATGTCTATGATTTCTGATAAGCACGTCAAGTTTTAAGCATTTACGTAAAATTATGGATGGCTGCGATTCACCGTTTTGTGTATGGAAGATATAGGCCTAATCTAATGACATTTCACTGAATGATGAGAAAATAAAAGTCAATTTGCCACTTTTTGTGTCCAATGAGTTCTTGCATAGTTGATTAATTTTGAATGGACACGGAGACTTGTCAACATTTTTTCATTTTATAACAACGTCCATTCATTTACTTAAAAAGAATCATCAACACATTGTTTTCCTTGAGATTTTATGTTTTTGTTTATAATAAACTTCTAGCAATTTATTTTCAAAATATAATTGAGATGGTATTAGACGCTTACAAGGATTTGTCGAAGGAAAACACATGCATACTCCTAAGATTTGCAACCAGCTTAGTAAGACTTAATTTCGTTTCTAAAGCTTTATCTTATTCCAAGAATAATTAATATAATGTTTTCTTTTATTCAGATTACTGTCCCTGATGATGACACCACTTATTGGTGTAAAGTTTCAAAGTTTCCCGATGCAGAAGAAAAACATCACATCGTGAAGGTAACTTTATATTATTATTTTCGACGTCTGATGAAGAATATTCGAAAGTTGAATAAACAATAAAGAATAAGTTCAAAAAGCAAAGCGTTATTTACCTTGAAATGATGACAAAAGTTATGGCATACCTCAGTGGCGGATCCGGCCCGTGCCCCCCCCCCCCCCCGTTTTGAAAGAAAAGTATGCATTTGCGGCCCCCTTTTTCGATTGTGGCCTTTAGAAGGACAACCCCCCCTTTTTTGTTTGCTTTTCAGAGAATTATGGAGGGAAACTAGACCCCCATACCCCCCCCCCCCCCCAAACTGAGCGAATTTGGGAGGTCTGGCGAAATTTTTTTTGTCGACCACCCCCCACTGAGCGACTTTTCGAGAGCTGGCGAGACCAAAAAAATACGGGTCTCCCTTTTCCAAAAGTTGATAAACCTGCATTTGTGTGCCCCCTCATAATACAAAATCCTGGATCCGCCCCTGTACCTGATATTAATTATTATGAATGATTATTTACCTTTAGATAATTTGAATATGATCTGGATGAAATGAAATATCGATATGTCATGATTTGTGGAAGGACGATTTTTGTTTTTTGAATAAAAGAAAATGTTTTCATATAACTTTCGTTTCATTAGTATGAGGTCGAAGTAACGGAGGGCAACGAAGATCTCGTTCACCATATCGAAGTCTACCATTGCGATGTCGATCCCGATGTGGAGGTATCTCTCTACCAAGGTCCCTGTGATGATCGTCCGGCTGGGTCGTCCAGTATGGCGTGTAGTCAGGTCATCGGAGCGTGGGCCATGGGAGCCGAGGTTGGTATAAACGGTCTGATTTGTTATTATTATTGTTCTTACGCAAAACAACGATTGGAGCATACTGCGCGTAAAATCTCTGGGCGTTATGCATTAGTTTTATCATTTTTTTTTTGTGTGTGTGTGTTTAGAAGTAGGTTTAGGGTTAGGAAATAAACAATAGCCCCAAATTTGTTTTAAAAAACTCGTCCACATGGTGGTGATGCATGGAACGATGAAAATGATAATGATGATGATGGTTTAGAAGTAGGTTTAGGGTTAGGAAATAAACAATAGCCCCAAATTTGTTTTTAAAAACTCGTCCACATGGTGGTGATGCATGGAACGATGAAAATGATAATGATGATGATGGTAATGATGATATTGATGATGATGATGATGATGATAAAGATGATGGTGATGATGATGATGATGATGATGATGATGATGACGTTTAGTAGTGACATGGTTTAGTTAAGTCATTGGGGCTTGGGCTATTGGGGCTGAGGTTGGTATTAAGGTCCTTGTAGGTTTTTTTGTTGTTGTTGTTGGGAGGGGGACTAAAAGTATTGTTTTCGTGATGTCATATTGAAAAATTTCTACTTGGATTCAATCAAATGATCTGCTTAGTTTCAATCAAATGATCACTCCTTTCAGGCATTCGTGTATCCTGACGAGGCAGGCGTTGCTATAGGAGGGCCATCAACATCAAGCTACATCATGATAGAGATTCATTATAACAACCCGGCAAGAAAAGCAGGTATATCATATATCATATACAGGTATACATATACGCCTTCACCTCTATAGTTCCTTTTCCAATACAGTGTCAACTTTACAGAGTGACGATTTTTAAATATTCTGATTCTAATGCCTGTGTTTGATTGTGAATTGCCTCACTTTGAAACCATCCACCACATAAATATTTTTTCGAAATTAAATATCACTGTCAGCTGGTTGAGAGGAATAGCGCCAACAAGTGACGACACGTTTTAGTGCTTGTAAATTGAATACGAATAGGATTCATTCAGCATGTTCAGTATCCTAAATGGCTCAACTCAATGATTAAAACAAGACGCATATATAGGAGAAAAAAATGTTTAGCAAACTGGTAGTCAGCATACAGGTATGATTGCTTGAATAAAGTTATATCCCAAAAGGAGTGTCGATCCATTCTCAGAATTGAAAGGGGCACATATACTGATTGGAAACTTCCATAATTAATAATATTGAAGGGACATCCCCACCCCCCGTCCCTTTCCCGGTTTCCCCCACCAGTTACCCGCCCAAAAGTTAAGGTTTAGGTCTTGACATTCTCAGCCAAGTGCGCAGGTTCTCATCCTGACCGAGACAATAATTTACCGTTGACTTTTTCCCTTTATAACGGCAATGGCCTAAGAGGGACAACGTTTGATTAACAAAGGAAATGATACAATTTACGCTTTTGTATAATTTTATTTCACACATCATAAAATCATGTAATGCCTATATTTTCAAAATCTCAGGCCTACAATAAATGACATTTATACTATTGCTTTTCTTCTATACTATCGTGATATTCCAGGTATCGTAGATAGCTCTGGTCTTCGTTTCTACTACACACCAACCCTGAGACCATTTGATGCTGGTATCATAGAGCTAGGCCTCATCTACACCCCTAAGCTCTCTATTCCACCGGGGATGGATGAATTCATTCTGACCGGACACTGCCTGTCAAGATGTACGGAAAAGGTAAACTAGAGCGGTTTGTTTGGACAGAATTAAATTGTCTGAAAAAAATGAGCGGTAATGATGGGGGATAAATTTCATTGATTTTCTTATAATCATATAACTTATGTTACTCGTAATTTTAGTTTCTCATACACCAATTTCTAGCAAAAAATTGTTCTGGTTCAGTTTGTCAATAATTTCAAAATTTTCAATTATGACTTATTTTTCAAGGTTATCTCTTATAAAATTGCCTTTTTGGGGCCTAGAATTACAGCCAGTGGCACAATGAGAGGGCACATTTTTCTTTTATATTTAATGTGTACTTAAGTTAAGGTATTCCAGACAGAGTTTTCCCTGGATGGAGGGGGGGGGGGGGGGTACGTGCCCCCATCTCCGATCTGCCGGTGAGTAGCTTTATGTTAATATTTTGTTATACTGAATTTCGTGGTAGGGGTTTCCGCGACGGGGTATCCAAGCGTTTGCGTCTCAGCTTCACACCCATTTGACGGGTACGGCGGTCTGGACTAAACATGTCCGAGACGGGGAAGAACAGCCAGAACTTAACAGAGATGATCACTTCAGCTCGGACTTCCAGGTAAGATGCTCAGATAATGGAAAAATGATGGTCAGGCGATTGTGATGATTGTTATTGTATGTATGGTGGAGATGATGTATAATTATTATGATTCGCCTGAATCAGAATTACTATTTGTAAAATGTGGTGTCCGCCAAGGATCAATCCTGGGTCCGTTGTTATTTCTGATGTAAATGATATTTCGAATTCACCGAATACAGTACTCGTTGATGACACCAATGTGTTTTGCTCAAAATAAGTTTTCTAGACGCTTTTAAAAAAATATTAATACTTAATTGCCAAATTTCTCTCTATATATATTATGTATATTCAAATATTCAGAACACAAAAATAGACAACGACAATAGAGCAATAAAGTATTACTTTTATGAATTTTTAAACAACGCTTCCTCTTAAATTTATAACTCACTCCATATCATTCTCAACGTAGGAAATCCGAATATTACCAAAACCAGTTCACATCTTGCCAGTAAGTATTTCTTTTGTTTGTGTGTTTTCTTTTAAGTATGTTGAAATCAAGCTCATATATTACCATTATTTTATCAAAGTATTGCCAATGTTTGTATATCAGTCTTCTTGTTAAAAGGTAAAACCTATTGTTTTATGTATCAGCATTGTTATGTGATGTAACGAGATACATTATACTTTTCATTTAGATTACCGACATAGCAATGTATTGAAATCTTGCAAAATTTTATTTTCTGTGATGGCAATACTTGTCATGGATTTGTTCAATGCAGATATGTAATAAAACTTAGTATTGAAATACAGTGATATGAAATATATTCAAGAAATGTATTATTATTTATTAGGCACCTAGCAAGATCCGTCCATTAATTGAATTGAAACAATTTTTATGAATAAATAAATTTCTGTAGATACTGACCAGAAAATATTTATCAAACTTTATGTATATGTATTTCTATTAACTGGAAATTATGTCTTTTTAAAAATTGAGTTTATCCTTCTCTCTATGTTTGCCTATAGGGAGATACGCTAATAACCTCATGCCGATATGACACCAGTGGAAAAGATAATATAACAATGGTAAGCAATATAAATACAGTTATAGTTTATATGAATAAGTGCTTCGTTTCAATTATTAATGATTGTAAAATGAAGAAAAAAAAGGAAATTAAAATACATATTCACACTACAATACCATTGTCATTTCAGATATTTTCACTTTTCAGCCTAAAAGGGTGGTACCAATTAACATTTTCACATAGTTGTGAAATTATTTGAGTAATGAATGAATTTAGTGTATTGTGTAAGAAAAAAACTTCCCTGAAATTTTTAAGAAAATAGTCAAACTTTAGTAAGTAAGAAACAAAAATGACGAGAATTCCAGATATTATCATAACTAGAAGAATAATTCTTAAAGGAATTTAACACCATTTTCACATTTTATTATAACTTTGCTTCCAGCCACCTTTTGGACTGATTTTTAACACGTATTTTTTAAAGATAAGTACTACCTTTAATAATCATTTTTCGATGTCCGAGCTTGTGTATAAAAACCCAATCTGAGACGTTATTTTATTATTATTTTTGTATTTCCATTATAAAAAATTTCTAGGGTGGTTACGGTATCATGGATGAGATGTGTGTAAACTATGTTCACTATTACCCACGAACTGCTCTTGAGGTCTGTAAAAGCACCATCTCAAAAAGGGTTCTCAGAAACTTCTTCTACTGGGCTAACGGGTGAGTAATTAAAATATGAGTTAGACCAAATTTAAAGGGAAGCTTAATTGAGTTCTGGGAAAGGTAAGAAATAATTTGTGAGCTTTCTCATTCTTATTATGTTAGTTTGGTAGAATATCATAGTAGATATGTCCGCTGAGAAGGATTGCTCTTCAAATGCCCTCACATTCAAGATATGACAAGAAACAACTGAAATGTTCGGGCTGAACATTTGTGTGTAGTCCCATAAATATATTTCTGTGTGCAGTGCATGTGAATCTCAGCAGGATTGAGTCAATTTCTTATCATTTTGGTGATTCCAAAACCTTGCAGCTTACACCAATTCTTATGTGCTATATAATCAACCTTTCCCAATTGCTTTGAGACAGTTTCTTTCATAATTCAATATCATGACCAGAACTCAACTTTATCTTTAAAACTGTTTCTCACATTTATCAAATATAATATTGTTATCAAAAGAAACATGCACAGGTATGACAGAGGAACATGAAGTTGAAGACAGCAATTTATTTTTAAGGGCAAGTCCATCATGATGACACGTAGTTTGTTTGTAATGGGAGAAACATGTTATAAGTCCTGTATGAGGAGAGAATTGGAATGACGTAGACCTTAAGGGATTATATTTTCTTTTTACTAATTTCCACGGATCAAGATTTCGATGGCGCTCCCACATTTTCAAAATCCTGGACTGCTTAGCATGTCACCTTACTGAAACAAATTATTATGTAAATAAACCGAAAAAATTAATAAGATAAATAAATAAATAAATGAATAAATGAACGAATGCCTCTGTCAGAAATCTTTAAGTATTAGATAGAATAATGATAAATTTTCTCTTCCTCCTTTTTTCTTTCTCTCTCTCTCTCTCTCTTTATCTCTCTCTCTCTCTCTCTCCTCTCCCCTCTCCCCCCCCCTCTCTCTCTATTTCCCTCCCCCTCTCTCTCTATTTCCCTTCCCCTCTCTCGCCCCCCCTCTCTCTCTCTCTCTCTCTCTCTCTCTCTCTCTCTCTCTCTCCCTCAGCCATGAAGAAGACCTTCCCGATGACCTATCCGATGAGGAAATCATAGATGGATTTCAAGGTCTGGACTGGACGGGAGAAACGAAGAAGGTTTGGCAAGAGATTGTCGGCCGTACTAACGTCGATATGGACTGCCTACGACCTGCTGGGGTTCCCTTTACGGTGAGCTCAATCACATTTTTTTTCCTTCTTGTTGGAATTAGAATGTAAAAATATTTATTTACAAATATCAAACATTTACCACAATATTACAGATTATTTTGTCAGAATTATATGATACTTTTCTGAGAATATGATTTGGGGAATATTGCCAATGCTCCATGTGGGAGTAAACTTTTAGCAGTAGGAATATTTATTTATCAGAATAACTATAACAATACTCTCCCTAAAAACGCATTTTCCCGGGGAAGGGAGACTGGCCCCTCCGTCCCCAGGTTCTGCCTATATGAGTTAAATACATTTTAAATAAGTATGAACTTACTATGCTTACTGCATCGTTTCCATTTATACCCTTTCCTTCTTTAAATCACAGGGGAAATGGGATGACATGGAAAGAGAACCAATTCGGACCCATCTACCAGAAAGTCCGCACAGATGTACCGAATCTGACGATTAATGATTCCACAGACCCTTCGTTTGAAATTTACAGTCATTGCAAAAGTTTAAGACCACTTTGAATTCGTTGATATTTCAGTCACTGGTCTTGCGTTACATTGTCTCTTTCAATTAACTTTCAGTTATTAATAATATGAATTATACAGTGGTCCATAATCATCAGAGTAGTGCTATGATCCCATTCAAATGGATTTTGTTGTGCAAAGGCAGGTCTTCTAAGATAATTTGTCTGTAACACTAACGCAGCATGGCCAAACCCCCCCCCCCCAAAAAAAAAAATCAAAGGGCCCTCAAGGTGATCCTCCATCGAGAGCGCTGTTCTGAAAGTCTGAATGTCTAATTATCAAGAGGATTGGTTATAGCAAGACTGCTGTGCACAATGCCATTTCAAAATGTCAAGGAGATGGCTCGTTTTCTGACATTCTAAAGGCGTGTTATCCAATAAAATGTATACCCCTCCTCCTTCCGTGATGTAATTCAAATAATACTGATAGATCCATCAAGTTTTCGTCGAAAGATCAAGTCTGTGAATTTGAGTGTACAATGTAAAAAATAACCAAAACTACAGGTTTCCTGGCCCTTGAAATTACAAGCTCTTGCCGTTATTTCAATTTCGCAGTCTTTTTCCTGTAAAACAACAGCAAGTTTGTTGGTTTACCGGAAATCAGCATGTGTTTACAAGCACCCGACATAAAACAGTGTTAAAAAAAACATTTTCTCATATTTTAACGAGTTACCCTGTTGAATTACAAATCGTTTCCATGGTTCCGTTTTAATTTACATAGATTTTCCTGTTAGAAATTAAAGTTTCTACTATTTAACCCCCAAAACAACAACAAACAAACCCCCAAAACGAAAAACAAAACAAAACAAAAAAAAAAAAAAAAAAAAAAAGAAACGGAAATCTGTTATTTTACTTGTACTGTGGAAAAAAAGGCATTCCCGGCATCTGACTGCCTGGAAATTTCCCGTGAAAATACATCAACAATTTTTACAGTGTAGGCTCCATCTCTTGTCATTTGAGCAATAAATAAGTTCCTATGATTAATTGGTTTAAGTTGGGTGTTTCCTCAGGTTAATGCATTTTATATGGATGGTCTTAAACTTTTGCGAATGACTGTAATTGGCAATCTTCGCCAAACTGTTTTCATGAGAACGACAAAGGAAAATATTGTATTTGAATGAATGCATTCGGCTGATATGCGTTCGGTGCCCATATGCGACGTTTACTATATTTTCTTGGCTTATATAGCATTTAATAAATCATTTTTCGTGCTAATTTTATGGTAAGAATATGTACCATTCCTCGCTTGCTTCGCTTGCACTCTCGCAAAGAGCTATACCATTTGCATGCTCTTGTTTCTTCAATATTGTGAAAATTAATATATCGACATCAAAGTCATGATAAATTACCAGTTATAGAGAAATGGGATAGGGAAGCATCCAGAGCAAATTAGTGCCATAATCCTTTCTGAAATACCAGGGATCACTGTTGGCTTGGATGTTTTGCCCCCCACCCCGGAGCCAGTTCTCGACACGCTACTGCAAGTGCTAATATCGTGCTAATATCGTTTAGGTGGTTAGCTTTGGCCAGGGGCGGTGCCAGGGTATTTAAATAGGGGGGGGGGGGCAAAATGACGCGTATAGCAACGTCACACGTCGAGGGTCTTGAAATAACAAATATAACAGTTATGTCATAATTGCATGGCCTAGCCTTCTCTTCTCCATTTCCCCTTCTCTTTCTCCTTCCCCCCCCCTTCTTCCTCTTTTTTTTTTTTTTTTTTGCTCGCTTGAAAAATGATAGGGGGCGGCCGCCCCCATGCCCCCCCCCCTGTAGCGCGGCCCTTGGCTTTGGCTTAAGCGAAAACATTGGTCATACTTATTTCTTTACAATCAAGGGATAATAAGCAAACAGATACAAAGGATCAATCTGTCTTGAACAATGATCAGGTAAAACAATTGCTCAAAATGTAGCACGATTAAATTAGGGGGATATGCGTGAAATATGAAATCAATAGCTTTCACGTTCTGCAGCTTTTTGTCTCGCATATAAATTTTATTACAGTAACTCTGGTGAGTGCAATCAGACAATACAGCCTCTATACAGTGCGTCCCAGAAAAAAGTTTACAGTTGGAAAAAGTCTACCCAAATAAATATTTCAAACTGTTCTAAGGAAATGTTCATACCTGTGGGTAGCTTAGGGTCTCTTCTATCAAATGACACCAAAAATTCAACCAATATTCTATGCTTGATTTAGCAAAAGCCAATTTTGTGAAAGGGTGCAAGATCCAGACTTGACAAGAATTGATATTGGCTCTGGCTGGTATCAGCCAAGCTGAGTCATGAAAAGGCTTAGAAATGTCCATATTCTGGTCAATAAAAGGTAATTCATGAGAAAACAGGCCTTGTTCTATGTATTTCTTTACACATCCCGGCAACATTCTATGCCTGAGTGAGCAATTAACTACTGAGTGTTTCAAAATGTTACTTTTGGTGAGTCTTTTAATTTCACCTGCGCTCAACCAGGTGGTGATGGGATATACCAGGACATACAGTGAACAAAGTCTGTTCTTTCATAAATTGTCTTTCAATATTCAGAATATAAAATTTCTAAGCCTTTTCATGACTCTCAACTTTGCTGATACCTGCCAGAACATAAACATTTGTCAAGTATGGATTTTGTACCCATTCACAAAAGGGGGTTTTGCTCACTCAAGCGTAAAATATTGTGAGATATTTTGATGTCATATAATGATAGAAGAGACCCTAAGCTTTCCACAGATATTTTTCAAGTATGAATTTTGCGCCCTTTAAAAAAAAAAAGCTTTTGCTCACTCAAGCGTAAAATATTGTGAGATATTTTGGTGTCATAATGATAGAAGAGACCCTAAGCTTTTCACAGGTATGAACTTTTCCAGAAAATATTTTGAAATATTTAAATGGGGAGACTTTTTTTCAACTGTCAATCTTAAACGGTTCTTATAACTTCGTTCATACAAGCCGGGACTAATGCTAATTCTTGTCAAGTGTGAATTTTGCACCCTTTCACAAAAGTGGTTTTTGATCACTCAAGCTTAATAACAAGTCAGATTTCTTTGGTGTTATTGCATATAAGAGATATCCTAAGCTATCAACAGGAATGAAAATTTTTGGAAAATATTCTGAAATATTGATTTAGGGAGACTTTTGCCAACTGTTAACTTTTTTGACGCACTGTATATAGTCTTTGTTGAAAACATGGCATAATGTAGGTCTAAGTGGAACCTCGTTATAAAGAATACAGTAATAACAAACTCTCGTTATAATGGAGTAACTAATTTGCAGGTCCTACATTTCTTTGTTCTGTTGTTTCGTAGTCCTGGTATAACAAGCTTTAAACAAAACAAGGTGATTTCCTTGGTCCCAATGAGTTTATTAAACGAATTTCTACTGTATTACCATACCTTTTATATGTAAAGTGGTACCCTTCTCTTTTGATGATTTATAAGTTCATCTTAGATTTTTTAATATCTAAGCCCCGTGAGATTATCATTTATATATCTATAAATACTAAGCTCTCATTTTTTTATTTCCAACTGTAAAGTAACAGAGTTTAAACCATTTCTGTGCAATGAACGCCATCGCATCGGAAGTTTGCTTTAAATCTTTTCATTTCTTCTCAGTCTGCAACAAACAATCACGAGATTTCAATCTATTCTATTCTCTTTTGCGCTGCGCTTAGGCAAATACTTATTTTTGAAATAAAATGAGTAAGATTCAAGAAAGCATAAAATGCTGTCCTGCTACCTTCTTTTCTTTTTCTTTGTTCTTTGTTTGCATTTGTGTAATGCATTATACAGTATGTGTAATCCAAGGAAAACATGGATTTATGATGTACATTATGAAAGAGAGTGAAAGACAGAGAGAGAGATGGAGAAAGAGAATAGTGAGAGAGAATGGAGAATCGAGTGAGGTGGGAGAGAGAGAGAGAGAGAGAGAGAGAGAGAGGGAGAGGGGAACAGAGTGTGTGTGTGCGTGAGAGAGAGAGAGAGGGGCGGAGGAGAGAGAGAGAGAGAGAGAGAGAGACGAGGGAAGAGAAAGTGCATGAGATAGAGTGAAGAAGTGAGGGATAAGAAGAAAGAAGTATTTAGATAGGGATGTGTTTTTCAAAGTTTCAAAGTTTCAAAGTTTATTTCCACATGTCTTTTACAATTTTTATTTTAACCAGTATGCTTATCAAAATTAAGAGCAAGAAACTATCAATCATATACATAGACATATATATATATATATATATATATATATATATATATATATATATATATATATATATATGTATGTATAAGAGATGATAATTCAATAGACTCAAGGGTATCATTTATATTGATAAAGCAATTGATATGATGTAAACATTGTAAAGGAAAACATGAGTGGAGGGGGTCTATCAAGGAAGAATGTCTTGTATCATTTTAAAGACCCCTGTTTGAAAAAAAAGTGTGTGTGTGTGTGTGTGTGTGAGAGAGAGAGAGAGAGAGAGAGAGAGAGAGAGAGAGAGATGTGGATAATGAGAGCAGGATTGAATATTAAAATGATTTAAGATTAAACTTTGGGCCTAAATGTACAAAACTATTGCTTCAAATCATAAACTAACAGAATTTTACAAAGCTAACCAAAAAGAGACGCTTGGAAACCCTTGAACTTTACATCAAATTTCTTTTATAATTTTATGTTTGAGAAATATATACACAATATAATGACAAAAACTATAATGCCCATACAAACAATATTGTTTCCCCTTTAGGTAGAGTAGGCTGAAAGAAATCTGGGAATTGAAATTCGGAATACCAATTTTCTAGGGATTTGCAAAAAATTTCAATCAGACAAATTTCTTAGAAAAAAAACCCTGGTAGAAAACGACCCTGAACAAAGTTGACAAAGTATGTGCAGTGCCCTCTCATGTTTTCCGCATGTTTGTGCGTTGTGTGCATGATATATTCTCAATGAACTCAAATCCCGCAATCGAGTAAGCTGGCGCTAGCGCTGTGTGAGCTGAGCTAACGCGTACGCAGGCGAATATTTAATCGAATGCGCTCGAGCACGCAATCTTTTCAATTTCTTCTTGATCCCGCATCAACTAAACTCCAATACTGGCTGGTCGGAGAGTAAGTGGCCCCGACGGATTATTAATCCTTCAAATCTCAAAAGATCATAGCAACTTTGTGGACAGGCGTGCTTCTTCCCCAGTCCAAGTGCATATGAGTGGCAAAGCGAGGAACGAAGAAGCTGAATTGATGGCGGAGTCAAGCTTCGGTAACCAGAAGCAACGCATCTCCGGCATCCCTGCCGATGGGCGGGCGGAGATCATTGGGGGTAAGTCCGTCAAACTTATTTCATGATGTATCTACATTTTGCGAAGTTTGGAGTCTTAAATTTAAATGTACAAGGCTGTATGTGAAGATTAGAAGAAAAGATGGAGTAAAGAGAGAGGATAGTGATCATGGTGACTGGCTTTGGGGTGTGTGTGGGTGTGGTTGTGTGTGTGTGTGTGTGTGGGGGGGGGGGGTGTGGCTAGGCTAGATCAGGGTAAGGGGATTCCCCATTTCCCTTACGGAGGTATAATAATTAGCAAAATGAACTTTAAAGTTAATAGGCCTGCTGGAAACCTCTATTTTATTTTTGTAGTACTTCTTATTCGATCATATGTCACTGTTATTTCTTTTCATTGTCAGTGGGCTCTTTTAATTGTTCAGTTAGGAGAAAATGTTTAGACAGGTAGAAAAAGGAGGATTCGAGTGGGGGTTGAAGAAGTACACTTATGATATGAGTTTCCTTAGGTGTGTGTTTATTTCAAAGTTGCAAAGTGCATCTAACTTCACTAGTCATGTGCTCCATAATATTTTCTGTTGTCATTATCATCAACATCAACAACACTAGGGAGGAAATGGCCTTCCTGGCCCATTGCTCATTAAAGGGGAATGAAAGGCAACAAAAATTAGCCTAAAACCATGAAGATAATTGTCAGCCTATTACAAATATCTAGAAATTACTCCTATTTGATAATTTAAATAGGAGAACAAAGTCTCAAAAAGTTGCACTTTCTTTGCTGGACGTTATCCCTTGGGGGCTCGCGGCCATTTTCTTTACAAACTATTATGTCAGAGCAGTGCTTTTTGTTAGATATCCACTGACCTGTATACTAGCTACAACACTGGATTTGCTCATAATTAACCATTTTTGTAGTCACTTACATTCAAATGAAGATACTTTTATCCTGTCATGTAACCTATTTGTGTCAATATCTGTGGTTCAGCTTTTTCACAGGTGGGGCAGTTTCTTTTGTTAAGCAGGATTTGGCGTGCACAAGTTGTTGCTTGGTCAGACAAAGGTTTGTTAATTCTTCAAAGAAGTGATAAAGACTTACATGCAACATCTCCTAGATATCACCTGTGCGAGATGCTGAGGGTACTAAGATGGCTGCCAATTTGCATTGGTGGATTTAGTTGTACAATAGCCATTCATTATGCAACATCATATCCATTGTGTACAGGTAAATGGACATGTACGACTATGACATCACAGTTTTTCAAAATGGCAGCCCCCATGGGATAATATCTAGCAAGGAAATCTAGCAAGGAATCTGCAAACTTTAGAGAGATTGTTCTCCTTACTGAGTAACCAAATAGTATTTTCAAGATATTTTGAACAGGCTGGTAATTTTCCATATGATTATCAGCTAATGTTTGTTGAGTTTCATTCTCCTTTAAATCATCCATGCTCCTGTGGAAAAAAAATGGTGATCTTGTTGATCTTGCATACCTTTTCCTGTCTTTTTGAAAAAATTTGTACCAATATGTCACTATATCCATCAGAGAGTATACAGTCCTTTTTCTTCTTCAAAAGATTTGTAGAAAGTTGTATGATAATCTATTTTCCCTTCTTGAAGGATCTGTTGTATTTTATTTTCCATTCTGACATTTTTTGTGTTATATACATGGGTAAAATAAAAGCACTGATGATACTACACACTCTTTATTCCAAGAAGTGTGGATCTATTCGTTTTTTATCTGAGAGAAAGAAGAGACTAAGACTGAATTATATTGTGGTTGGATAGGACTTCTGTATGTGAAAACAATAACTTTTACAGCCTTAGTTTGAAGGCAAAGTGTCAAACAAGATTGGTAATGTGGATATTACACAATGTATATTTGTTCTTGTATTTTGGAAGGAGGAAAGTTTAAAATGTATGCAGCTTTGAAGATGAAAAGCACTTCATGATTAAAATCTACCAGTTGCATTTCTGATATTCTCCATTTGATGTAAGATCAAGATTCAAATCAGTGTTTTCATGGCAACCACATGTGGAACCTCCTCCTCACAGATCTCTATGGCAATACACTGATCTAGACGTATGCTTTTCGACATTATACTTGAATGAAAATTGAGATTCACTTTAGTATTTCTGTAGCAACTTAGGTGTAACATCCTTTTTAATTACTGACATCTATGACTAGACTTCTGATTTCCAACATTATTTATTTGAATCGAAAAAGGATTCAAGTCCATGTTGTCAAAGTAACCACATGTGTGACCTCCTCCTGTCTTCTCACTGACCTCTATGTACTGCACTGCAAAAACGAGGGTGTTAATTCAACACCATCTCGGTATATTGGGCTACTCCAGATAAGTGTTAAAACAACACCAGTTTCGAATCAAACTTGTGGTGTTTTAACACTAACTGATGTTGTTTAAACACTTATCTGGTGTAGCCCAATATCAAACTGGTGTTGTTTTAACACTTATCTGGTGTAGTCCAATATCAAACTGGTGTTGTTTTTACACTTATCTGATGTAGCCCAATATTGATACCAAGATGGTGTTGAATTAACACCCTGGTTTTTGCAGTGTATATATCTTCCAATCTAGACATCTGAATTTTGACATTATATTTGAAACAAGATTAAAATCATCATTACCTCAGAAATCCCACATGTGAATTCCTGTTCCCTCACTGACCTCCATGAATAGACATCTTGAAAATTACTCACTTAGTTTCTGCACTTGATAAATTATTATTATTATTATTATTATCTAATTTCTAACATTATTCACTTGAATCAAGATCAAGAAAAGATTCAAGTACATGTTGTCATAGTAACCGCAAGAAATGTAATATGATGTACATACTCAGGTGGTCTGCATATCTGCTTTCTAAAATTATTGACTTGAGTTAACTCATTGAACTACAGGAACCGGATGGCTCATGTACGAAGCCTACGGGTGTTAAAGAATTCATTAGTCAACGGGTTAAGATCGAGATTCTAAATAAGAGTTGTCAATAGCTACGTTCATACAGGACTTGAGATTTCGAAACGTTAGGTTAGCGAAACTATAAGTTAACGAAACAACGACTCACTTACCACCATGAGGGTTCACATGGGCCTGGAGCAACGATGTTCGTTGTTCTGAAACTACAAGCCGAGCGATCGTCATTGTTAACTCCGGAAGTAGATACTGATTGGGTGTACAGTACACAGAGAGTTCCTGTGTTCATAATTCGTGCGAAGGGTATGACTCAGAAGTTTAACATGAACAGAGAGGTCATCGTTGACTACGAGCTTGCGAAACTTAAAGTTCATTTCATTCACATGGTCCAAAAACTGCGCTGGAGGACCCCCCGCTGCTCATGGTTTCGGTGTTAACCACGAGCTTGCTTGTGGTTCTAGAACTATAAGTGAACTTAAAGTTTTGAAACCACGAGTCTGTTCATACGGTCTGAAACTACAAGATAACTACAAGTTAACTGAAAGTTTTGAAACTTCACGCGAAACTTGAAGTTTAGCTCCCTTCGTGTGAACCTGTCTACTGACATTTGTGTAATACGATATTCTCCTCCGATGTAGACATCTGTACTAAACCTATCCTATGAACTATAGAGAGAATATGCTTCGTCTGTCATGCAAATCAGTGACCATCTGTTTCATGGATAAGTTCTGTGAGTGATATCCAGGAAGGAGCCTCTCCATATGTGTTTGTCTGTATAGCAGATACATCAGGCATGTACATTTTGACTGAAGGTACATTGTATACTGCTCTGTGTAGCAATTATAATAATAATAATAATAATACAAACTGATATTTGAAAATTGTAAACGTACACCTACAGAGGCTCCGAAATTGGGGTTGTGGGGGGGGGGGGGGGGCTGCAGCACCCCCTTTTTGAAGTAAAAATGTTTCAAAATGTTATGTAGTAGAATATGATATGCTCTTTAGCATGCTCAACCTTACTCTGCCAAGAGCATCTAATCATGATTGACATCAGGATATTGTAAATGTTCATACTATTGTTTATTTTCATTGCATTATATTTGCCCAGCGGACTGAGATATGTACCCCAGAGTGCCTCTGCTATAATAAATATTTGAAATGGAGCATATGTCCATGGATGGATTTAAATGGAAGCTTGATCCATCAAGTCAAAGTAAACTCTTACCCTCTGTAGTCTGTAGGCGCAGACTCTATTTTGACACCTAAACATAATGACATAATGCCTTGAGCCTAGCCTAACCTTGTCAGTCTCCAGCTGTGTCAGGAGCAGCTACATTAAAGGTTCTATGGCTTGTGCAAGTCTCCATAGTCTTACAGTTCAGACCCTCATTTAGACATTGCGTCTGAAAAGGGTTTGTGCCTGCAAACTAGACCTTTTGTGGGCAACTCCATGACCATAGCAAAAACCCCAAATCCAGATATTTTCAATCAATTCATCCAAAACCTTTTATGGACAATCCCATGATCATACATAGGATACTCCTGAATCCAGACAGTTTTCAATATGTATTCATTTCAAATCTTTTGTGGACAGTCTCAACGTCTTACACTTTTCAGTAAATTCATCTCACTCTTTTTGTGGACAATTTCAAGATCATACTTATAAGGAATTCCTAAATCCGGACAGTTTTCAATATATTCATCTCAGACCTTTTGCAGACAATCCCATAGCTATAGGAAACCTCAAACCCTAGACAGTTTTCAAATAACAGATCACTCACTGTAGTAGAATGTGGTACTCTCAGTGAGATGCATTATATAAAGGGGAAGTCCATACTTACATCAAGTTGGTTTTGTGATATGAAGTAAAAAATGAGAGGAAAAAGATCAGTGACAGTTTAAATCAAGGAAAATTCTGTAAAGATTAAAGTTCTGAAGCTTTAAACTTCTGATTGATCAAACACATATTATATTATACTAACAAATTAATTTTCATAAATTTTAAGATTTTCTGCCTGTGCCATAGAGATGTTTTGTACACATTTACTCATCCATCCTATGAAATACAGTGTGTCCCAGAAAAAACTTAACAGTTGAAAAAAGTCTACCCAAATACATGTTTCAAAATATTTTAAGGAAATTTTTATACCTGTGGATAGATTAGGGTCTCTTCTATCAAATGACACCAAAATATCAACCAATAGTCTACGTTTGAGTAAGCAAAAGCCCATTTTGTGAAAGGGTGCAAAATCCAGACTTGAGAAGAATTGATATTGGCTCTGACCGGTATCAGCCACAGAGAGTCATGAAAAGGTTTGGAAATTTCCATATTCTGGTCAATAAAAAGTGATTTATGAAATAACAGGCTTTGTTCTCTCTACTCATCCCATCAACATCTTATGCTGGAGTGAGCAATTAACTACTTTGTTGAGTAGTTAAATAAGCGATAAAATTATGAAATAACAGGCTTTGTTTTCTCTGTACACATCCCATCAACATCTTATGCTTGAATGAGCAATTAACTACTTTGTTGAGTAGTTAAATAAGCGATAAATTTATGAAATAACAGGCTTTCTTCTCTGTACGCATCCCATCAACATCTTATGCTTGAGTGAGAAATTAACTACTTTGTTGAGTGTTTCAAAATGTCACCTCTACTCCAGACCTACATGGATTAGGCTTAAATATATTGCCCAAACTGTCATCACATATTGTATGTTTGGAGCCAGAAGGGCGTTAACTCACATACCTAAACAACGAGTTAACGCCCTTTGGCTCCGAACAGATGATTTATGTCAAATTGCAACTTTTGATTTCATAAATATCGTCAACAATTTCACCTGTTGCGTTACGGATGTGTTTTTTTGTGCCACTGTGTTTTGCTAAGCTGCCTCAACCTATACACACATAAGCAATTACTTAGCATTAACAAAATGTACTGATGTTTCCTGTACATGCATTAATTATGAATACACCCATCTACAAAAGCAGTGAATTGACAATAGAAGTTGGTCCTTATAAGCAATGTAAACATAAGCCCTTAAATTTACCAAAATGTAGCCATATTTGCTTTACATGCATTAATTGTGAATACATACATACATACAATGGCATTATTAAAATTGATAAAAGGAAGTTGGTCCTTAACCAGTACAAATAGTGATGGATGAGCAGCATTGATTACTTAGAAGGACCTTTCTGAGGAATTCTGATTGATTTTTGTGTGCAGTGAAAACAAATCTAGACCTGCTTCGGTAAGTAGGATGATGATTGGTGTGTTTGGTGAATCCCCCATTCAGACTAGCAGAATCTATCATATAAGTATTTGAGGAAACTCTGTATTCCATGTGTAGCTATATGATAAGTAATAAAAAAAAATTTCTTGCCTCAATGTCATATAATGAAACTTATTTTTACAGCAACAGAGAGGTTTGAGCATAGATTTGAAAATTGTATACATGTAACTGAACAGGACTTATTGTAAGTGCACACTGATATGACCAGTCAGCTGTATATTTTTTACACTTTCCAATTCCCTTGACACAAGCTGACAATGAACATATTTGGTGTAAAATGACCTACCCCAAAGAGTTCTACAGAACTAGTCTTTTTATATGACTTTCCTTTATATCTTATCCTGTGTGTATTCCCCTTTCACTGCATTATGATTCTTTGAACATTTCTGTAATCTGTATACATATGTTGTGTAAATTTGCTTTAGTGTGAATGCTCGAGTATGATCAGATCGAGCATGTATGAAGGACATGGAGCAGTGGCATTAAGTTTCTCTTAAGTTTTGATTTTTATCTATTTGTACAATAAGAAAATCACAGTAGCTCTCTTTGTGATTGTATAAATTTTCAGCTTTGGTTTTTATGCATTTGTAATAATCATGAAAGATTATATCAGGTCAGTTTATTAGTGAATGGGAACTAGAAAGACTACGATACTACTTCATCTCTGCTCTTGGCTCTTGTCATGGTAACTCCTCTTTTTTTACATATTGTGCAGTTCTTGATCGGGGAGATAATTGCTTCTTTTGTTTTCCATCAGTGTTTGATGTGATATTATGTAATACACGAAAATTGTTTTCTGAATATTTTTTCTTTACTTTGTCTGTCTCTGCACGACCTCTACCGCAATGCACCAAGTTTCACTTGACTATCAAGTAGACACTTATCTCTAGCTATTCTGTATGTATGAGAGCATGAATGTAATGGTGCTAGAGATAGATATCATCAGTTTGGAGCAAGAAAGGCATTGGCTCATATATATTAACACAGAGTTAATTCTCTTGTGGCTCCAAATGAGAGACAATAAATGAAAATTGCTTTCTGCCCTTGTCTTCAAATTTGCCTGTCTCTGCAGGATCTAGACCAGAGTGCACCAACTTTCAATTGAATATCAAGTGACACTTAAACCATGCTGTTCTGTGTGAAGCCTATATAATAAGAGTGTGAATGTAATGATGCAAGAGATAGATATATGTAGACAGAGAGGTGATAGTGGAAGAGAGAGAGAGAGAGAAAGAGGAAGGGTGAGAGAAAGAGGAAGGGAGTAAGAAAGAAGGGGGTGGAGGGATGGGGGAGGGGAGGAGGAAATGGGAGAAAGAGAGAGAGAGAGAAAGTGGGAGGGAGTAAAAAAGAAGGAGGGTGGAGGGATGGAGAAAAGGGAAGAAATGGGAGAGAGAGAGGGAGAGGGAGAGGTGGAGAGAAAGTGGGAGGGAGAAAGTGGGAGGGAGTAAAAAAGAAGGGGGGGGGGTGGAGGGATGGAGAAAAGGGAAGAAATGGGAGAGAGAGAGAGAGAGAGAGAGGTGGAGAGAAAGTGGGAGGGAGTAAGAAAGAAGGGGATGGATGAGTGGGGATAGAGGAGGGGAGGAGGAAAGGGAAGAAATAGGAGAGAGAGATAGAGAGAGGGGAGAGACAGCGTAAGGGAGTAAGGCAGAAGGGGGGGATGGAGGGATAGGGGTAGGAGGGGAGGAGAAATAAGAAGGAAAGGGAACAGAAGGGAACAAATGGAAAGAAGGAAGGAAAAGGAGGGGAAGAGAGATGAGAGAGAGGGGGAAAGAGAAAGTGGAAGGGAGTAAGAAAGGGGGTGGAGGGGTAGGGGTAGGGCAGAGAGAAGGAAAAGGAAGAAATGGAACAGAAGGGAAAATGGAAAGAAGGAAGGAAAAGGAGGGGAAGAGCAATGGAGAGAGAGAGAGAGAGAGAGAGATAGAGAGAGGGGGAGCAAGGAAATAAATCTCTATATGTAAAGTAGTAGATTAGTGCTACAAAATCAAAGAATAGCTTTGAATAAAGACATACTGAAGCTTTGCATCTTGCATTCAACAAAGTATCAGAGTAAAACACAAGAATGAGCAGAAAGTCGAAATTTAACAATATAAACGTTCCTCTTTTATTTCTACAGGTGTATATCATTTGATTCTGCCTTTATGTTTATTCTTGAATTTTACTTAAGTGCAAAACTCAAAGTTTCAATATGTCTTATCAAAAGCTGTTTATAAAGCTATTGATGAAAAACTTCAAAGAAATAGACTTCAGGTTGAGTCAACATATAAGATACTAGACCACGGCCTGGCTGGAGTTCCGATTGCACTTTCTATACAGTATGGAGGAGCACCACTCGTGTTCTGTGTAATCAATAGATTATAAGTGCTACTCCAGTCGGTTTAACAGCATTATAAGGCGTCTTCTCATTATAGCTCAAACTTGCAGTATGTGGCTCGCCCCAGGCAAGGAAGACGTTAGTTTATCCAGCTCCAGCTAGCATAGTCTGGACAATTTAAAGGGACCATTTAAAGAAGGAAATTATATGATGCTCTCGCTAGCATGGTGTGAGACCAGTCTGAAAGGAAAATTGAAAAAGGACGTTATTTGTGCACCTCAAGCCAGCTTAGTCTGGAAAATTTAAAGGGACAAGTTATGGAAGGATATAAAATGAAGCTCCAGCAAGCATAGTCCGAGACCCAGTTAAAGGGAAAATTGAAAAGTGCAGCTCTACTCTAGCCAGCTTAGTCTGGAGAATTTAAAGGGACAACTTAAAGAAGGATATTAAATGAAGCTCCAGCTAGCATAGTCTGAGACCAATTTAAAGGGACGGTTAAAATGGGACATTATTTAAGCAGCGCTAGCTAGTATGGTCTGGACAATTTAAAGGGACAATTTAAAGGGACATTTTATCACTGGTCTTTCGAACCGACGTATCTCCTATACTTATGCCTATGTTCATACGTCAGTTCGCGAAACCAGCAACAATAAAGATGGACTATAGTTTTTGAAGTTCCAACTGATATAGTTTGAGCAGTGGCGCAAATTCATTTTGAAATTTGAAGGGGGGACATTCGCCTCCAAAATTCTCTAACAAGCAAAAAAGGTTATTCAAAAAGGTGGGGGGGGGGGGAGGACATTTCCCTCCAAAATTCTCTGACAAGCAAAAAAAAAAAAAGTTATTCAAAAAGGTGGGGGGACATTTGCCTCCAAAATTCTCTAACAAGCAAAAAAAACACCAAAGGTTATTCAAAAAGGTGGGGGGGGGGGGGGGGGACATGTCCCCCTGTCCCCCCTGGATTTGGGCCCATGAGTTTGAGACAGATCGAAAGGTGCTAGTCAAAGGAGGATAGATAGATACCAGTATGAGACAGTGAGACCCATTTACAGTTCAAAGAAGGGTATGGCATTTTTTTTTTGTAATTCTACATCTGCTGTGCCTATCATGTAGGGATAGCAGATGCAGAATAAGATGTATTCACATTTGCTACATCTGCTATATACAGAAGTATCATTTGTGGTGGAAGTATCAAATGTCACGATTCCTTACACAGTGAACATATGTATATTTTGTTATGACAGGCTTAACATAAGATTATACCTTGAGGCTCAGAACCTCCTCTGTGCAGAAAACCATGATAACGCGTTGATGGAAATGCCATGCTTTTGGTTCCGTTGCCTAGCAGCCGGATGATGAGGTAGGAGGGAAAAAAACGAAGAAGAGTAGCCATAAATGGCAAAGTTAGTACTATCCTCGTTTTCTCGTGCCTGGTGGATGGTTCACAAAGCAGTGGTGAATGTAAGCAAGGATGCTTGCCAATTTAACATTTAACACCAGACAGTTCTGACGACATGCGCTACAAGTACTTTAAATAGATGTGTAAAGTGCTACACGAATTTTGTGCTAAAAGAGGAACATCTATTATTTCTACATCTACTACTTCCACATCTACTACTTTTACATTTACTGCTTCTACATCTACTACTTCTACATCTACTACTTTTACATCTACTGCTTCTACATCTACTGCTTCTACATCTACTGTTTCTACATCTACTACTTCTACATCTACTACTTCTACATCTACTGCTTCTACATCTACTACTTCTACATCTGCTACTTCTACATCTACTACTTCTACGTCTATTACTTCCACATCTACTGCTTCTACATCTACTGCTTCTACATCTACTACTTTTACATTTACTACTTCTACATCTACTACTTTTACATCTACTGCTTCTACATCTACTGCTTCTACATCTACTACTTCTACATCTACTGCTTCTACATCTACTGCTTCTACATCTACTACTTTTACATTTACTGCTTCTACATCTACTACTTCTACATCATCTACTACTTTTACATCTACTGCTTCTACATCTACTGCTTCTACATCTACTGTTTCTACATCTACTACTTCTACATCTACTACTTCTACATCTACTGCTTCTACATCTACTACTTTTACATCTACTACTTCTACATCTACTGCTTCTACATCTATTACTTCTACAGCTACTACTTCTATATCTACTACTTCTAAATCTACTACATCTACATCTGCTACATCTACATCTACTACATCTACATTTACTACTTCTAAATCTACTATACATCTACATCTATTTCTGCCCATGTGAACTCATATTGTTATACTTGTTCTATATGTACTTCTACTTATTTTAAATGTAATTCTCTATGTTAACATTAGCTACAGCATTACAGCTAGTACAACAGGATTACACCTAGCATGTTTCTTGATGAAGACTTTTTAAATATACATGTAGCTGCTTCAGCTAATTTCAGGTAATTCAGAATTCAAACAGGTACCTCATGCAGCATGCAAAGTAAACAAGTATTGATTCTATTACTGAAAAGAGCATTTACATGTGTTTTGCTGTTGTGTATTATACTGGTTTTAGCATTCATGGAATAGTATCACTCCATTCGAAAAACTCTGTTATCTAGCTGTGGGGGGATTTTTATTGCCAGGTACTTAGAAGAACCGGGCTAAGCTGTTGTTATTAGGGCAGAGATAATATTGCAGCTATCAAAAGCCTCTCTGCCCTGTCCTGGTTCTTGGGAGATCATCGTTGAGAGTCAGAAGAGCATTGACTTTGTGTTGAAGGCTAAGAAATTATGTCCTTCTGGAGATATTTCTACTTTATTTTGTGCCTGAGGTAGCACTTTGCATAGTAGGTAAGGATTAAAGGGAAAGTCCACCCTAGGATAATGTTGATTTGAATAAAAGAAGAAAAATGAGAGAAACAGATTAGTTAAAGTTTGAGCAGAATCCGAGAGGAAAGAAGAAAGTTATGAATTTTAAAAGTTGTAGTCAATCAAACACAAATTGGCAACTACGTGACGTATCTTGCGAGCTCCTCTCCCATTTGCTCAGTACAGATAATATCATAAATTTTTATTTCTTGGTGTTTTATGAAGAAATTGATTTGTTTCACACAAGTTTTGTGTAAAAACATATGAGCGATGATTATATCTAAGGTGCATGTATGATTGAATATTTTCTGTAGAGAGAATGGAAATTAATTATTTTTTCGGTACAGGGCAAATGGGAGAGGAGCTCGCAAGATACGTCATAGAGTTGCCAATCTGTATTTGATTGATTACAAATTCAAAAGTTCATAACTTTCTTATTTCTTATCGGATTTTGCTCAAACTTTCACTATTCTGTTTCTCTCATTTTTCTTCTTTTATTCAAATCAACTTGTATTCAGGGTGGACTTTCCCTTTAAGTCCATACAGGATATATATATTGCCTGTTGAGAGCTAGAAGGGCATTGACTCTGTGTTAAAGGCTAAGAAATTATGTCCTTCTTGCTATTATCAGATGAGATATTTCTACTTTGTTTTGTGCCTGAGGCAGCACTTTGCATAGTAGTTAAGGATTAAGTCCATACAGGTTGGAAATATTGTCTGCTTAGAGCTAGAAGGGCATTGACTTTATGTTAAAGACTGAGAGATTATTCCTTTCTGGCTCTCAGGAGATGAGATATTTCTACTTTATTTTGTGCCTGAGGTTCCCTCTAGCACAGTAGCTAACGATTACATCCGTACAAGTTGGATATATTGTTACGCATAAATCAGTTATTAATGCCTTTGAGGGTGCAAGGTTCAGTTTTTGTGATAATGCGGTTGCAGTAGTAATCTGCTATGGATATAAAATCCATTTCCTCGAACCACATTAAATTGAGATGAGCTCCTATCAATGAGATGAAAAATTGTTTTTTCTTATACTCAATGGAACGTTTTTATCTTTCTTGTCCTCATAAGAGAATAGAGAGAGAGAGAGAGAGAGAGAAAGAGTTTGCACATGTTTGTGTGTGAGAGAGAAGGAGAGAGAGAGAGAGAGAAGAGTGATAGAGGGGGTAGGAAAGAGAGAGATAGAAATTAGGATAGAGAGAGAGAGAGAGAGAGAGAGGGGGAGTGATAGAAAGGGAGATAGAGAGGGGATAGAGAAAGAGAGATAGAGAAAGGGTGATAGAGTGAGGGGGAGGGGGATAGAGAGAGGGAGGAGAGAAAGAGAGAGAGAGAGATTGAGTAAGATAAATATAAGGGAATATTGCAAATGAAGATGCAAGTATGGAAAGAGAGAGAGAGAGAGGGGGAGAGTGAAAGAGGAGAAATAGAATGACACACTTTGGAGAAGCAAAGAGAAGAACAGCAATGGTAGAGACTACTGGTGGAGCAAGCCAGCAGATGGCTTATATGAGATTAATGATATGTGTTGACTTAATGGCATCTCATGATGTTCTTCTAATCCAGCCTAAATCTACCAGGAAGATGGCCGTAATTAAATAGCCCTGTTGACACGTACATGCATACAAGCAAGTGGGCACACACACTCCAGCCGAGGAGTTGCAGCTAGTAAGATACTTGTCTGGTACGGTGCCTTTGCAACATGAGTGCTCACGCTCGCCAGACGAGGGCACACCATGTGGAGGTATTAGTGTTGGGAAAATTGGCAACACGCACATGAACATTTCTTAGTGTTAAACTTTCAAATGTAGAATATCAACCTATAGCTGATAGTAGCAAAAGCAGTATTGTGTATAGTCAGTACCTTTGAGATGGGGGGGGGGGGCATAACAAGCAAACTTTATTTAAGTAGAAAATAATTTCACTGATGATGTTATTTTCAGACCATCTGGTTTGGATAGGTTGTGTGTAGTTGAAAACCAACCCCTTTCTATTTTTCCTGATTTTTTTTTTTTCGGGGGGGGGGGGGGGTGATGTAATTAATGCCCTTTTTCTCCTCTTAGCTATGCCCATGAGCAGAAATATATAGATATTCATATAAAAGGTTCTATTCTTGATCTTTTTTGTTCATTTAGATATAACTATAATAGTTTTGATATTTGTGTACAAAAAGTATAAGAAAAAATCGTTACTGTTCATTACCAGTCAAATAGTTTTTGTGCTGTTAGTTTTTGCAGGTTGATCAACATGCGTATAGGATTAGACAGTGAGTTACTTTAGCTCACAACAAAATTAATATGCATTCAAGCAGACAGCATGGATGTGCTAATCATCAAGACAATTTGCAGAAATATTTGCTACTTTGTAATTAAAGTAGGAATCAAGAACTGATATTCTGAGCTATAGCACAATTCATTGCTATCAGTTCGAACAACGCATACTGCTTATGGATATGATCCTTATATACATCGAGTATCCTGGGGATGCATTAGGATAAAAGTGTTGCAACAGACATCTTACACCGATAATACAGTATCTCCCAGTAGCCCAATATTCTAGGTCAAATCGTTAAACTGATTCTTATCAGAAACTGAAGGATATGTCATGGAGATATGGGCTAGTGAGTGTGCATTGAAAGGCTGTAACCTGCTTCTTGACTGGTTTTTGTTTCTAATGGGGCCTGCCTAAATGTAAGATAGGAATTATCGACGACACGACATTTTGCTTCTGCGACATTTGCTCCTCCGTCTATATCTCGAAAGGTCAAAGGTTAAGGTCAAGGTCATGATTTTTTTTTTTTGTTAAGGACAATGTGAAGATTATGATTAGGGTTAGGGTTAGGGTTGGGTTTAAGTTTAGGATTAACATGGCAAAGTTAAACCGGAGCAATTGTCGCAGGAGCAAATGTCATGGAACCGAATTATCATATCAAATACATAAAAATCAGTGGATGATCTTTTTCTTTTTGTTTGAAAATCTAAGTTTATTTCATTGCAAAGTTCAGGATTCACTTACAATTTTCACATGTTATCAACAGTATGGTAACAAAATATACATGTACATTTTACATTATATAAAATATCAAACAAATTTACATTGAGTATTGTTAACAGTGGTAATAACTAATCGCTAATTTCAAGTAAGCAAAGTTATTCAACAAACAAGACAAAGCCGGTTGTGATGTACATTAACATAATCATAAGAGTGTGTGATTTAAGCTAAGTGAGGAAACTTAGGTGGAAGGGTCTGTTAAAAAGCACATCTTGTATTTTTGTAGACCCTCGTCTGAAAATAACCTACAATTAATATAGAATGAGATTAGTGTACAAGTTCACTTTTTAAATCATTAAAATCAAATTTGTTTTATGTGAATATGCTCATATGCCTAACAGATACCTTTCTTAAAATTTATTTCTGTGAATGATCGATTTTTCCACTTCTGTTTGATTCATTTGATTTACAAGCCTCTGTTGACTGTAATACGAGCCGCTAACAATCTCCCCGCAAATAGATCACCATTACGTTGTGTTTACCCCAATCGGAGTACTCTCCTGAAAGATGTATCTGTTTTGCCTGCAGCCACTCACTTTCCTCGTAGCCATTTTTTTCTGTGCCTCTATACTTCCTTGCACCGCTAATGCAAAATAGTAATAATACAGCATTTGTAATGGGATTTGTTACTGAATTGTGAGTTGTATGTTCGTAATAGCTTACACGCTGAAAGGTTGTAGTGATTTAGAATACGATGTTGGCCTATTATCCGTCAACAACCAGAGGAATAAATATCTATATTGGAAGGGTATAGAGTCCTTATGTGTGATTTTGCTTGGAATCTCTGTGACTGAATTCAAAGACAGTGTTTTTATATCTCTCGTGTTACTAAATTGCTTTCTTTGCTTCTCATTTGTACTTTTTATGGCAAAACAACATTTATGATGGTATTTTGTTACTGAATTGAGAATTGTTAGTTATAGCCAATATGCAGAAAGGTTTTTATGATTCAGAAGAGTATGTTAACCTATTATCAGTCAAAATCCAGGGTCATAATGTCTAATTTTGGAAGTGTATGGAGTCCTTGAATATGTGATTTTTGCTTTATATGTACATGACTGGATTTATAGACAATGTTTTTACAGTTTTTTTGTGACTAAATTGTTTTTTTTTAGTAATAGTATACAGTTAAGCTGTGATTTTATGGCATAATCAAATTATGTTGTAATCCAACACACATGCACACACACACTCAAAATCTGCAACACATGGCTGATGCAGAAAAGTATTTGTAGATATTGACAGGTTATACAACTGTTTTCCTTTCATGTGTACATCTTGCAAATGAAGACATTATTACTCTTTTGTGTTTCCAATGATCTCGAACTTACGATTGATGGAATTGGAAGAGAGAACATAAGGACGGAAGGAGAAGAGAGAGAGAGAGAGAGAGAGAGAGAGAGAGAAAGAGAGACTCTTAACCCATCAAGGATAAAGTTTATATTTGGTTGTTTTACACATTACCTTTTGATTTATGATTGTAAACAGAACAACAATTATGTGTGCTCATTTTTTTAAAATCAGGCTTTAAATGTGAAGTGTAAAATCAACCTATAGAATGATTGAGGATTTACAATAGATTCATCAACTTTCAACACAATGTTTTTTTTTTTTTCAAAATCAGAAATCTCCACCACCTTTAATAATCTCATCCTCCATCCAAACGGGGAACCTCAATTTTTTTTTTATCTTCGAGACATCTGAACTCCATCTTCATCAAGTCAAATTTTTTTTCATTTCCTTCCTCCTACCCCTTTCACGCATGGTAATCAGTCATGAGCACCTCAGATCCACTTCTATGGGAATTTATTCTCCCCCTCTGTTCAGACTACCAAAATTTATTGTACATGTATAGCTACATGTATACGGAACCGTACTTCTACATAATAAGTAATTATTTTTTTTCCTGTTTGAATGTCAGATAAAGAAACATTGTAAAGCAAAATGGATGTTTGGGCATCGTTTGGAACAAAAACTCTATAAAGAATCAGCATCCACCTGTATTGCACTGTATGAAAACCGCTTCACTGGGCAGGGCTTATCGTGTGTATGCACTGATATGACCAATCAGCTGTAATTCTGCATGCTCCAGTGCTGCCCATGACGTAATAATAATGCTAAACATGTGTCAGCTGACCATCCCAAAACAAGTTTCTTGATACAGTGTTTCTTTATACGATACCTTTTTAAAGTGTGTGCGCCTTTTTAGCTTCATGACGATTCTTTATGGCCTGTCGCCTTTTTTCCTTGCTGCCTTCACCCTCAAGTAGGAATGTGTAACAGCCTATCATTATTAGCAACATGCTCTCATCATCATCTTCAAATGAACATGGGAGCATTGTCAATGTCGTACAGGGGATTGTGTTATCTCATGTAGATAACGCTCTTGATTACTTTCTTAAAAAGTCATCTACCATGTTAAAATAAGTTTGGAGACCCTGCCTAAACTCACAAAGGGTACACTTTTTAACGTTTCTTTAAGAAGAAAAGCATCATCTGCTAATAAGCATCGAAGTATTGTCCACAGTCTTAACACTTCAGAATTTGGGGTTAAGAAATCATTCGCTGTCTTAAAAAAAGTATGGGGACATTTCCTGAACTAAGCAAGAATTTAAAAAGTGTGCACACTTCTTTAATTCTAGCTAAAGAAGTAGAACATCTTAAAAGAAGTATGGAAGCATTGTATGTGTCGTACCGGGTTCAGTTCAATTCTAGCTTAAGAAGTTGTCCACCATCTTAAAATGATGAAGGATATACGTTGTTTAATCTTATAAAGGGGTACACATTTTAAATATTTATACCCCCGCCAAACGAAGTTTGAAGGGGGTATATAGGAATCAGGGTGTTGTCGGGCGGTCAGGTGGTCGGTCCGTTGCAAATCTTGCGCATCGAACTACTTCCTCATTTTTCGAGCAATGCTCATAAAATTTGCCACATACATTTGTCTTGGGATGGAGATGTGCAAGACATATTTTTTGAATGGTAATGACATATGGCAATAAAGCAGGAAAATATGGCACATCAAACCACTTCCTCATTTTTGAGCAATGCTCAGGAAATTTGGCACACACATTCGGGCGGGGGTTTTAATCACCTTCAGTGATATTCTAGTTTTTTTCGTAGTAAAACATCTTGAAATAAGCATGGAGAGCATTTTCTACAGTTTTACAGGGGTTTGGGAAGTCTTACTCGGATGACACTTTTAAATTCTTGGTTAAGAAGTTGTGGACCATCTTAAAAAGTGTATGGAGACAATATTCTGAGTTGATATGCCATGGTAACGGCATATTATGGCAATAAATCAGGTTGAAATCTTGCGCATCGAACTACTTCCTCATTTTTCAAGCAATGCTCTTGAAATTTGGCACACACATTGGTCTTGTGGTAAAGATGTGCAAGACATATTGTTTCAATGGTAACGACATATGGCAATAAAGCAGGAAAATATGGCACATCAAACCACTTCCTCATTTTTGAGCAATGCTCAGGAAATTTGGCACACATTCGGGCGGGGGTTTTAATCACCTTCAGTGATATTCTAGTTTTTTTCGTAGTAAAACATCTTGAAATAAGCATGGAGAGCATTTTCTACAGTTTTACAGGGGTTTGGGAAGTCTTACTCGGATGACACTTTTAAATTCTTGGTTAAGAAGTTGTGGACCATCTTAAAAAGTGTATGGAGACAATATTCTGAGTTGATAAAGGTGTTTGCTTTTTAATTCCTGCTTACAAAGTAAAACATTTTGATGAAATAGGCGTGAGAGCATTGTCTACTGTCATGCAGCAGTTTTGGTAGTCTCACAAAGAAAATATATTTAAAATATGGGTAAGAATTCATCCACCATCTTAAAATATTTATTGAGACCTAATGCATGAAGGGTGCATTTTTTAAATTCTTGCTTACAATTAAAGTAAAACATCATCTTGAAATAAGCTTGAGAGTATTTTGTGCATCTTATAGGGGTTTAGAAAGTCTCACGTAGATAACACTTTTGAATTCTGGACAGAATGTAGAATTTGCGCTTCTTTCTTTTTATTGATACTTAAACAAAATAAGAATGCATTTGTCGAATGCACATTTCATTCCCAGAAGTCAATGAACATCATCTTTGAAATGATAGATTAGATAGTTGAGATTACTTGAAGGGTTTAGGAGGATGGTGCTCTTGAATGTTTTGCCACAGGGTTGTAATTGGAGAATTAGATTGATCATATAGAGATATTTGCATGTGTTTTCATTTTTATGTTGGTTTGATGTGAAAAGGTCTACCCTTTCATGCATTCATTTAAAATAAAGGGCAAAGATTCATGCATATCCTAAGGAAAAGCTGTCTCTGGTGTATATTCTGAAAATACGGAAGGAACTCCTGTTATTAAGAAGTTTTATTTTACTTGAAATACAAGGCAGGTGCGTTCAGTTAATAGTAACTACTTTACAAACATGCCCTGTTGTTCAGGTTGTTTAGACTTATTAATATTTCTGTTTGACAGGCTGACCTATTCCAGTTCAAACTCAATTGAAGAAAGGCAGCAAATGGTTGCTTTAAAGGTGATCATTCAAAAATTAATATTTTGCTCTCCATGTGTAGGGTTCTGTGGCTGCATGTGCTGGCATATAAGCTAAAGATATTATTTCTGTATTAAACAGATCCAGTATACCAAGTTTAAAATACCACTCCAATTAAAGGGAAAAGGAACTTGCGAGCAGACATGTCATCACACTCTCATAAAATTCTTTGCGCATGGAATTCAACTCCAAATTGACTTCCGTGGGGGCCGTAATATAAGATTGAGTTTCCCCTTTATGCACTTTAATCGTTAACTATTTGAATGTCTCATGTAATTTGGGGGAGGATTCTAACGATGTCTTCTAGTGATATACAAATTATTTTGTTTAGTGATTGGTCCCCGGGAGTTAGGTTTTGGTCAATTTAAGGCAGTCCTTGAGGGACAGCATTCTGTATTATTGCTGGGTGTTTAATTCAATTTTATTCAAATTTGTCAAGGAGCTGTTTTTTTTCCTACTGCGTAGAGAAGAAATGTAGATGTGTTATTGATTTGAGGAAAGAGACAGAGTTTGGATGATATGCAACTAAGGATGGAGGGAGAGAGAGAGAGAGAAAGATGGCGAGATCGGGATTGATTGAGTTAGAGAGAGAGAGAATGATATAGAGAGAGACGAGGAGGGAGAGAGAGAGAGAAAAAGTAGGGAGGGGGAGCTGGGAGAGGAAGGAGAGATAGAGGGAGAGACAGAAAAAGAAAGAAGGGAGTAAGGAATAGTGAGAAAGTGAAACAAGAAAGAATTACAGGTGAGGGAGAGAGAGAGAGAGAGAGAGAGAGAGAGAGAGAGAGATAGCTATAGAGGAAAGAGAGAAAGAGAGACTATGATGAAGAGAGATAAATAGAGAAGAAGAAGAAGCAGTAGCAGAAGGTGAAGAAGAAGATGGAGTAGGGGGATAAAGAAAAGGAAGAAAAAGAGATGAAGAAAGATGAGGAGAAGGAGTAGGAAGAAGAAGGAGGTGGAGGAGGAGGAAGAAGACGGAAAGAAGAGAAAAGAGAAGGAGATAAAGGAATAAGACAAGGAGAAGAAAGAGTAGGAGAAGAAAAAGAAGAGAAAAGAGAGATTGAGAGAGGGAGAGAGAGAGAGAGATGGAGGGAAAGAGAAGCTATTCATGTACATGTATACCTTCATTTATATCAGATGTCAGTTTAAGAACATGACCATGATGTTCATGCATCATTAATATAAATAATTCTTAGACTTGTACAGTAGATTCTCCTGAACTAAAATACAAGCCTCCCTTTTGAGTTGAGATATATATGTATGTATGTATGTATGTATGTGTGTATGCAGGCATGCATTCAATAACTGTTCAGTGATATTTGTGTTAAAAGCACTTAGAGAAAGTATCAAGTGTTGAATAAATGCATATTTTGTTTCATGAGGTCAGGGTGCAGACTCCTTGAAATGTACATGCACTGATTATACTTTGACCCTTATTGTGCTACCAAGTTTTCACGCATACAATGTAGCTTTTCATGAGACAAGTTTTCAATCACATTGTCTATTTTCATTTCCTTTTGTTAATAAATTTTTTGTTCGGATACATTGTAAGTAAAGTTTATGGAAATGATTTTGATGTGATGGGATACTTTATATAATACCCAAAATAAAAACACTAGATATTTAGGATCTCCTAATCTTTTCTGTGCAGAGATGAAATATAGTTGTGTAGCACAATTTTAGCCTGAGAGAGGAATGCTGTTTGCTGTGTGAGGGTTTGGAGCTCTTTTCATCTAGTTCTTTTCATCAAGTTCTCATTTTGTTCGTGGCAATAAAATGTTTACAGGAACCATCCCTAGTCAGTTTTTCTGTGTTGCCAATCAGTCACCAAATGAGGTATGTGCTGCTCTGTTTGCACATAAAAACCTTGCACAAGACAGCCCCAGTGATGCTTCTAATGCCCCGTAGGAAATGCAGAAAAATTGACACCATGACAGTCGTAATTGCAGCCAGTCAATCCAAAATATTTTGCATGGTTGGATAGGATTCTTTACCAGTAATTAAAAATAATCAGCTTCAAACATTACTTCTGTAAACAGATATTGGAAATGTGAATACTGAAATGAAATTTTAAATAAGCAAGATCATTATTGTGAGTAGATTTGGCAATGCACACGCACATGCACGAAGTTAACTTGAATTTACATTGCTCTGAACCAGTATTCAAAATATCTGTTTCAAACTTTACTTCTGTAAAGAGATATTGGAAGTTTGAATACTGAAATGATATTCTAAATAAAGGTAAGATCATATTGTGAGTAGATTCAATGCACTTGTATATATTAATAATAATAATAATAATATTGGATATTTATATAGCGCTCATATCCACCATTAATGGTGCTCAAGGCGCTCCAATATTACCCCGGCTCCAGCTAGGCTACCGATTTCGGCGCTCACAGCAATCAAGGAATTCATTCCTGCTGGTACCCATTTAACACCTGGATGGAGAGTGGCAAATGTAGATTAATGTCTTGCCAAAGGACAGTAGTGCCGCGCCGGGGTTCGAACCCACGACCTTTCCATCTCCAGTCAAGTGTTTAAAACACTCAAGAGTTTAAACCACTCGACTACGACACCTCTACATATATATGCCTGTATACATGCACAAAGTTAACTTGCTTTTAACTTCCATAAGAGCCTTGATAAGAAATTAATTTTTCCATTAAGGTCCTTAATAATTACGGGGATGTTAATTAGCACCAGTCTCCAAAACATATTTTGTTCTGTACATCTGGTGTTTTATACCAGTATTCAAAAATATTAGCTTCAACTTCTGTAAAGAGATATTCAATGTTTGAATATCAAAATTAAAAGGCTTAATTGACATGTAAGTAAACTGGTCAACATACTTGTTACTTACCAGATATGCAATTAACTTGTAGTTCTAACTTCTTTAGGGGTCTTGATGTGAATTTAGAATCTCTAATTATTCTCCTTAATCCATACCCATTTGAATGTGTCATAGTTTTTATGTGGTTCAATGTTGACTTCCAATTTAATATTTTTTTTGGTTATTGGTCCCCTTTAACACGCCATGCATCCATGGCATCACATCCCCTTCAGCTAAGAAATGAACAAACGAGCCTTTCCCTCCTCCTCCTATATGAAAATACCAAACTTATCATCATCCTGACAATCCAATCGTCTCCTCGTTATTGCATTTAGATTGATAAATTTTCCACTCCCTGTAGCGGATCCCTCTTTCGTTCTGTCAAGTACTCGAGCGGGGACACCATCTTATCATGACGCAACGTTCACTCCTTCAGAAAGGATTGTTGAAATGTCGTAGCCCTAGAGGTGCTCCCATGAATAATACAATAACAGTAGATTAAAACGTAGCAACTAGTCGGCCGAGGGGGTTGGTTTATGTTACAATCTCTCTGGCATTGTAGTCGATATATGCAGCATCACACCTTTGGGGATGCACACGGCGTAGATTTCTTAAATGCACCAGAAGTGGTAGTTATATCTTCCTATGTGCGATACAATAAGAATAGATTAAAATTGTAGGACTGGTCAGCCTAGGGGATTGAAACTTGTTACATTTCTATGTGGAGTTGTACTCGATATATGCCACCTTATGTATTTGGTATCGATATCTTTAATGCACCAGCAGCAGTGGTTCAATTTCATTTCCTCAATATACATGTATGTATACAATACATTGAAACAAGATTAAAATGTAGCAAAGAATCAGACAAAGGGGTTGGTTCATGTTATATTAGAAGTGGATAGTTTGTACTTCAAATACAATATACAAAAACAATAGATTAGAGTGTAAAAGAACGAGGGGGTTATATTACAATCTATGTGGGCATTGTCCATGATCTATGCAGCAGGACATATTTTGATGTTGTATCAATATCTTAAATGCACCAGCTGTGGTTTGTTACTATTTTCAGGTATGCACAACACAATAATTTAATATTGTATTTAACACAATAGATTAAAGGAGAATGAAACCCTGGGGAAATATCCATTATAATAAAAAGAGAGGATAGAGAGAAGCAATTAAAAAAAGAGTTCCATCAGAATCGGTTATGAAATGAAAAAGTTTGAAAAGTCTCAATTTACTTTCTATGGCGATCCCGAAATTGGCAATGTCTCTTCAAAGTGACAAGTTTAGTAGTACAATTCTCCATATATTTTGTACACAAAATTTCATATTTTCCCCATTATCTCTCAAGGTGCAGCTTGTCTCCTTCTTAGCTCAAGATATATCATGGGAAAATGTATTTGACACAGCATATATTGAGTTCATAAAAAGACAAGCAGCATCTTTAGAGACAATGGAGAAAATATGAAATTTTGTGTACAAAACATATGGATAGTTGTACTACTAAACCTGTCACTTTGAAGCAACATTGCCAATTTGAGGATTGCCATTGAAAGTAAATTGAGACTTTTCAAACTTTCATGACTTTCTCATTTCGTAACTGATTTTGATGGAACTTTTTAAAAATTGCTTCTCTCTATCCTCTCTTTTCATTAAAATTAATTTTCCCCCAGGTTTTCATGTTACAACCCCCCCCCCCCCCCCCCCCGATGCTGTATTTGATATGTACAGAAACCACGTTTGGCATAGATATCGTGAATGCATCAGCAGTGTCTGGTTTTTATTTCAATTGTAAACTAGATTGAATATTGATTGAAAATGGAATGTCTCTACAATATCACTTGTTAGTTTTTGAAACATTTTCTTTCCTCCACTTATAGGCTTTTTTCACTTGATTTTTAAAAATCCCGTACTATCCTCATAACCCCGGACTATCCTTAACCCTGGACTATTTTTTTTTGTTGCTGTTCTCATTTGGAGTTTTAGTTCCATATTATCTCCCTAGCCAGAGCGCTTAGCCCCACCTCTTGACATTTAGCCCCTCCTGACTCTGCCTTTTTCCATGGCTAAAAGAATCCTGTACTATTGTGGAGTTAGCCCACTTTGGTAAAAGGCAATATGAACAGAAAGTTGGCTAAGTTTAGTCCCGTACTATCAGTCGGGCTAAATCCTCATTTAGCCCAACTGATGGTACAGGACTAAGCAAAATTTTGCAAGTGTTAAAAGCCGATAACTTTATCATATCTTAAGATCTTTGCTGAAATGTCAGCAAAGTAGGTTAAGTGGGTAAAATTTGTATGCCATTTCAACTATGGGTGGTGCTGGAGGCTTTGTATCTTCTGTTCATTCCTTTGCCCAATTGTCTGTCCATCTTACCAAATCTTGTCATGATCTCAAGTAAACCTCATGGAAAGCAATGAACATTTAAACGATCTCCAAAATCTGTCTTTGATTAAAGGGTACCAATCACCAAAATATATTTCACTCTGTATGTTAGAGGTTCCATATCATTCTACTATATTCCAAATATGGGCTTCAAATATCACTTCTATAGAGAGATATTACAAGTTTAATTACACTCTCTATAAGCATAGAAGCGACTCTGGAGTAGACTACTCAACGCACCCGTATGAGCTCGCCAAGATAAGGGCTCGCTCGGAACCCAACTTGGAGGTTCGGTTCCGCACGAGCACCTTCATGTTATCCTTTATTTCCTTCATACTCCTAAACTGTTGACCTATAGAATTTCAGATAAAGTTCTTTGAGGTTAATTTTATACTTCCTAGCAATATACAAAATCTTTTTTCAGGTGATTGGTACACTTTAAATCTTACCAAAGTAACCTGTGCTAACAAGCCCAGCTTTTAACCACTTATACTTTGCATAGCATAATATTTTATATGTTCTTATATATGTTTGATTTTTTTTCCCTCTAAAATCTTACTTTCTATATTCTGGCCTGTAGCTGCACCTACGATGCATCAGTGAAGATAACATCTTTCGGATTATATATGTTAGTCTTCTCTTCATTTCTCTTGTCATGATAACATAAGCTAATTAGATATTGAAGAGTCTTTTTACTTCTCAGTGTAATGTTCCTGAAAGGTTATGTGCATTGTGATTATCATCTATTGAGAGCCAGAAGGGAACTAAATTAACTCTATGTGAAATGATATTAGTTAACCCTTTCTGGACAGGAATTATTTAAGGGCTAAATTGATCACATTTTGTCCTTCAAATTGGCAACAATAATATTTTTTTTTAGTGCTACATGGTTCTAATAAGGGGTAAGGTCTTTGAAAACAATATACATGGTTAAGAAATTTGTCGAAAGTTTTGAAAATTACCAATTTTGATAAAAATCAATGACTTTGAACCTCTCAATGTGTTGCCAATTTAAGGATTTTAAAGCTTATTCTCCTTTTAAAAATTCCTGGCATCAAACGCAATATGGTATTGCAACAAAAATGGACATAGTGTGTGCAGAAATTTTTGCTCTTTCTACCCATGTGTCTGGTATATTTTTGCGAGCTCTGAATCAAAAGATATTGAGCCAAATCACAAAACGTTGTCAATTGTCTTGAAAGGGTTAACGCCTTTCTGGCACTTGGTAGTAGATAATATGCTCTGAAGTATACACTGTTCTAAAATTTATAAACTGCTGAGGGCTAGAAGGGAGCTAACTCTGTGTGAAATGGTATGAGTTAAACGCTGTTCTTGCACCATCTGTGCTTTCAAATAAATACTAATCTAAAATTTATGAACAGAACTCTGCGTGCATGTTAATGCAACCTGATCCCTGAAAAAAGAGATGACTGCTGGTTGCTTTGAATGAAGTTTTCATCAAAAGCCAGCTGTAACTCCATCAAGCTAATCATTTCATCAATATTTGATTACTCTATCTTTCGACTGCATAATGAGAAATTTCATCTTCCTAATTTGAAGAGAACTTACACAAACAAGTGCTGGTACATTTCCAAGGCAGCAAGTCCATGTAATGCAGCATGGTGTTTGGAATCGAATGCAAATTTAGGACGCTTGTCAGTTCAGATGAGTCTACAGGTGAATAATTTCTTGATGAAGATATTCGTAGAGAGCTCCGCTTACTCGGTTGGAAAACACCTTCCCCTCACATTGCGAAGCAGACTGGAAAATGATGAAATAGGATTACGTTGGGGTTATATTCTCATAAGCTTGGCTCTGTTCCTTATAGGGTTAGGAAGGGAATGGATAGACGGAGGCATCACAGAGGGAAAATGTGAGGATTTAGACCTCTGTCCCTGTCCAGTTTTCAATATGCTTGCATAATTATGTCTGAGGGTTAGAAGGGTGTTAAATCATTTAACACAGATTTAATGCATTTCTGGCTCTCAATGGATGATATTGTCTGTTTGGAGCCAGAAGGGCATTAACTCCTATACTTTAGCACAGAGGTAATGCCCTTCTGGATCTCAACAGATAATAGAAGATAACTGATTACTTCATTTTCCATCTTCAAAGTAATATTGATGAACTTTTCTAGCATATGATTCACCCATAAAAGCCTGTTTTATGATTAGAATTTTCTTTTAGCACAATTAGCACATTATGAACCACACTATTAGAAAATTAGATGTAGAAATTTAATACAACACTCTGCAAGCTCTTGCTTTGCGGGGTCCTTCATTTTTGACAATTATCTTAAATAGGAAAAAGTTGTTGACAAGCAAATTTCATTCACTTACAGAGCAATTTTTTGTGAAGACAAAGATTACAGGCATCACTGAATGAGTGGCAGAATAATTGTTGAGGTAACCTTCGGGTATTTTTAGGGTGTTACACTTAAGTTTATGTGACAAACTGATGTTATTTCTGTCACTCAAATCAATACCGAACGAAAAGCTGAAATGATGCATGAGGGTGAGCATTCATCCATACTGTAGCTGACACATTGTACGTGAAGCTATTCATCTCTCGTTTAACACTCGTCTGTGTCCTATGGAATCAGCCTGGCATGCACTCCTGCCGTGCGTGATAGCACCTGCGCTAGAAATCAAATCTTTATCAAGAATAAAGAATCAATGTACTGACCATGATCGTATAATGAGGCACTTATGTGGTCAGTGTTATATATCATCTGTTTGGAACGGAAGGGTGTTGACTCTGTGTAGAATGGTATGAGTTAACATCCTTCTTGCTCCAAACAGACGATATACACACTTGTGCAGCATTGTTGCATCTGCTGAGAGCCATAAGGGCATTAACTCGTGTAGTTTTCCTAAGTGTTAATGCCCTTCTAGCTCTACAGACAATTAATTATTCTGCTGGAACATCTTGCAGCATGCCCCAGGGGAGAATCCACGATTTAGGCATGGGAGGGAAGGAGGCACACATTTATTCCACTGCCTTGAAATTTAAATAAAGTTGTTTCCCATCTACTCTAGATAGCACCTAATTATAGGAGTCTTTTTTTATTTTGTGTAATGAAAAGAATGAGGGAGAGTGGACTTGTACCCTAACATTTCAGAAAGAGAAAGGCACAAACGAAGAGCAAAATACATGGATGAAGACAGATCAGAGAGAAAGAGATAAGGAGAGAGAGCAAGAGTGATGAAGAAAACAAGAAAAGAAAGAGAGGAAAGGGAGAGAAGGGAAGAAAAGGGAGAAGATAGAGAGAGAAGAGAGAGAGAGAGGAGAGGTGAAAAGAGAAAAGGGAGAGAGAATGAGAGAGATGAGAGTGATGAGAGATGAAAAAGAGAGAAAGGGGGGAGAAAGAGATAGAGAAAGAGAGAGAGAGAGAGAGGGGGGGGGGGAGGGGGAAGGGAGAAAGAAAAAGAAAGAATAGTAATGGTAACTCTTACATTAGAAGACACAAAAGGGCAATGACAGGAAAGGAATAGACGGTGAGATATATCAGAGAGATGAATAGGAAGTGAAACAAATGTACAGAAAACTAGACATCCAGGGAAACAAATTTACAGCTAAACAAAGAGGAAATGATCTCTGTCCTCTAGACAATTCAGGGGAACTCCCCTTTTAACCCATCCTGAGACAAACAAGGGTGTCATCACTTACTAAAATAGCTTTTCATTTGAAGGTTGGTGTGGTGTCTTTACTCTGTGTATTGAAAGCATTTCCTTGCCTATATAACGCGAGAGACGGCATGGGCGGGAATTGTTGTGATAGATGAGATTGAACATAAACACTGATCGTGTGAGGAGAATCTACTGGAAACCTTGCCACTCTACTGTCTCATTGTCATGTCCATGGCTGCGTTCAGGAAAAAAGGGATGTCTTTTCAAGAGCTTTTTACTAAGTGAAAGAAAAAGACATTCGTGTAGTTGCAAAAGGAAAGGTGTATTCTTTTTATCAGCAGTTATCATCAGAGATTTAAAAAAAAAACCAGATGAACCTACTGGAAGTTGAGAATGAGTAGCCTGATTTGTGCTGGTTTCTATAATTACTGGTATGAATATAAAGTTTTTTTGAACAATAATGACTACTGGGCCCTTTCATAAAACTTGTTATCAATAACAACTGCCTCATTTCTATGACAAATTCGCTCTCCAATTAGATTCAAGGATTTCAGTAGCTTAAAACAATTATTGCAACTTGATAACAAGTTTTGTGAAACAGGGCCCTCTAGCTAGTATGTGTCCAGATAAAGAATTCTTGACGAGGGGGTACACCATGCATTATAATAATCGCGTAAAAGCAAGGGAGAGAAAGAAAAGGAAAAGGAGAGTTGAAAGTTACCATGATTTTTCAGACCCCACAATTACATCTAGGTATCCCAGAACTCTGAAATCAAAGCAGAAAAAAAGAAGAAAAGAAAATGGAAAAGAAGAAGAAGAAGATAAAAAGAGGTTATCATTTTACCAGTGAGGGGGGCAGATGCGGTGCATGTGCCCAAGTCTTCTGGATCTGCCAATGGTGTTTAACAGTTATGTCTTGTTTGGAATTCTCTCTCATATCTCATAATAACCACAGTGACCACGAATGGTTATATATTCTGATGTGAGAATCGTTGAATATAAAGTGTCTGCGGAGTCAAACTTCTGCATCATTTACAGTCGCTTTGCCAGAACATTTTCTAACAAACTTGGTTTCATTTTCCCTTTTCATTGTTCATCTTGATACAAACATTTTTTTTCATAATAAAAAAACTATTACAGGCAGTACAGTGTTGAGGTGTTGTGGTTTAGTGGATAAGCCTCTGGACTGTGAACCTCAAGGTACGGGGTTAAATTCACTGCCGCACCACTAACGTCCTTAACTGGTACCCGTTTGCCTACCAGGTACCCATTGCCACTCTCAGCCCAGGTGTGGTAAATGAATGCACTGAGGACTATGGTTTCCAGACCTAATGCTGGGGTAATAATATTCAAAGTCCTTTGGAAGCACATAGAGATGTTTCATCATAATGTGATATGCGCTATGCAAGAAATGAATATTATTAGTATTGATTTGCTCAGTTGGCAGTATCTCATGGATTTAATTGTTTCCCGGATTACAATTAACAGATGAGTTTCTATTCATTGTGATAAATCTCTAAAATGTTCACAGAATTGTCTGAAATGATACAGAGTCTAATTTAAAATGTTGCAGTGCATGTCCTTGCACCTGCTCTGTGGTTTAATATCGATAATGTCTGTGACGCTGTTAAATCTCCGGACAATACTCGTACTAAGTACTTCGTGGTCTATATCCGGGATATAAACATGGGCATACACAGCTATTCATGTGTGTGGGGACAGGAAATGTGTGGGGGGGGGGGGGGGGGCAGAAATAGTGAATATGCTAAAATATATATATATATATATGAATAATATATTTATATTGTCTTCTCAGAGGTTGAAGGGCATTAGCTCATATAATTTATCAATGGGTTAACACCATTCTTGCTTTCAACAGATTTCTTAAAGGCCAAGTCCACACAAATATCAAGTTGATTTGAATAAATAGAGTATAATTAAACAAACATAACTGAAAATTTCTCTGAAATTGGATGTAAAATAAGAAAGTTATGGCATTTTGCAGTTTTGCATTATTTCTTGAAACAGTGATATGCATAACATGGGCAGTATGCAAATGAGTGAGCCGATGATGTCACACACTCACTTTTCCTTATGTATTTCATTATATGAAATTTCAAATATTTCAGTTTTTGTGGATGTGATTATAAAGAATCTCTCCCATGTATCAAAATAAGTTACAATAATGATGATTTTACATATTCCATAAAGGAGTCAAACCATGTTTTACATTATTGAAGCAAAACATTGAAATATATGATATTTCATATAATAAAATACATAAGGAAAAGTGAGTGTGTGACATCATCTGTTCACTCATTTGCATACCGCCCATACTTCAAAATGCCGTAACTTTCTTATTTTACATCCAATTTCATTAAAATTTTCACTGTTATGCTTGTTTAATTTTACTGTATTTATTCAAATCAACTTGATATTAGTGTGGACTTGGCCTTAAAGATATCCATTTGTCAATACAATAGTTAAAATGCTGACAATCTTTAGAAAAAATTTGTTTGCAGATTGTGCAATAGGTCTCTAAAGCGCATTGCATAGTGTATGATCGACTGCATTCCGATTTGGGGAATAAATCGCAATATCATAAAATATGGGCATTTTAACAAATAAAATCTACCTAATTCAGGTTCTGAACAATAATATGAATACTAAACATATGGCTTTTGAGTGCTTTCAGCCTTATACCCAGAATATGGGCCAAATCAGTTTCAAATTATAGTGTATGAAAGTCACTGCTCTGACATCACTACGATTCAGAGCCGATTTGGCCTTTCCTCCGACTAGAAAGCTCGCCATAGGCCGTATTTTTGATTTTATTATCAATATGACTATATTCAGAACCTCAATCAAAAATATTTTTTGTGTTTAACAACTGTTTATTTCAAATGCTATTACATTTTCTTCCGAAATTGGATCGCAGACCGATCATATAGTGTGCAGTGGATCTTTAATAGAGGTACAGCAGAAATTCTTAAGAGCATTAGTGCTGAAGAAATCTGAGGGAAGGGGCAGTTAATCCCCTTGCCTAGGGCAGGGGGGGGGGTGGCACTAGGGTTTTGAAAAAGGCAGGATACCATTCCAAATATATCTGATAAGCAACAAAAAAAAAAGGAAACGAAAAAGAAAATGTTGTCATGTTTTTGCAGGTGGGTAGAAGATTTCAAAAGGGGGGCATTTGGTGGTTGTGTAACTTAGGGTATGCCAAATGAATTTTAAAGAAGGGGGTGGCACGGGCCAGTTGTATTCCCCTAAATCTGCCACTGTCCTCCCTACTTGTTATAATGGATATAAAATTGCAATCAAATAGACATTAACTAGGGGACTGTTTGTTAAGTGAACATGTCAATGTTCTGGGGTGGATTAAAATGGATTTGTGAGATAATGAACAAAGTAGTGCTATCACATCCAATCAACTTCAATAGAATGCCTACATGTACCCATTGCTAAAATTGATTTCACTGATGTATGTGGGACGTTAATAGCAAACTAGGCATGGGGTTTCAGTGCAGTAACAATTCTATCATTTTCTTCCTCAAGTAAATTCATTAATGAAACAATAAATGATGAATGATCATTGAAATTATCAGTGGAGATATATTATAATGAATTGATTGGGAGATGACTGATCATTACCATGATTGATATGGTTATGAGTCAGATTGACTTAACTCTTACTGTGCCAAGGGGTTTAGCTCTCTTCAAAATGTTACCAAAATGTGATCAGTGCTTACTTTTCAAATGTCTGCACTTCATTAACCATCTATCATTTCACAAAACATTGAGTACAAAACTTGTAAGAAATTTATTACTATTTCTTATGATACCAAACATTATAACTTTACCCAATTTTATGCCTTAGAATTATTGAAAATTACATTTGAGTTTCTTTTTTGTCCATTATTTTTTGGTTTCTCATTTGTTTACTACTGTTTAATGTTGAAATAAGGTAATATCTTTTCAAAAATCAGCAATTTTCTCTGAAATTTTCTATGGTAGCATATAATTATAATCATATATTTCAAATGCTTGATTTATGCTCAAAATGTTGATATACATTGATCACCATATACCTTTCCAGTGGTCGAGCAATTGGTGAATGAAAATGACAAGTCTATCTGTCACATATACGTGCCATCGGCACTGAAAGAGTTAAATGATTGATAGAAGGAGGAAAGGGGGAGGAAAGGGGGAAGGGGAGAGAAGGGGAATGGAGAAGAGAAGTATATTAAAAAGTAGTTGAGTCTTTTGATAGTTTGTCTTAGAATCTAAGAAAAACACAGTCATTAAAGTTTAAAGAAAATGTTCAATATGTTGTAAAGGAAATATGAAAGATTTTTTTTTTTTAATAAGAAGCACATTGGGAGCTTGGTAGAACTCTAACATATAACTAAAGGAGAGATTTCAAATGAATGCTATGTAGTTTCCTGCTTCCCATTACCTTTTTGATCATTTTCTAACGAGTGTTTTCAAAAGTTGAATAATCCTTTTTATGGAGAAACTTTCACCACTGTATATTCATTTTAAACAACATGTATCATTACCAATTTTTCTGAGTATTTTTTTTTCATTAAATGATTACTTTCTTTCATTTCCCAATAAATTGAAAGCTAAATCTATATTGACAGCAGATAAGTTTACCAACATGACGTGCGTCACATCACATCATCACATTATGAGTAATTGATTTGAGAGGTTGCTATTTATGGCTCTGTAAAGAAAGAGGAAACTGGGAATGGAGAGTGATTGACTTCTGCATGGAATTAAAGCTTCTAAAGAGCTGTTGGTGGAAATACAATGCAATGCGTGTAAACTACTGCAAAGAAATCTCACATTTACATAAAGGGCAAAACATCATGGTTAAAAACAACAACATCAACCCTTGTGAACATAGAGGTATTTTAGACCATGGGGGGGGGGGGGGGGCTGCATACTCCCCTACCCCATTTTTGAAGGAGGGGTGGGGAGGGATGGCCTGTACAAATATCCCCCAACTGTTAAAATCAATCATTTGTTGAATTTCTTTTCAAAATTGATATGACTCTTATAATAGTGACAGTTTCTCTTTGAAATGTTTATTAAAATACTAAAAATAGGTTTAGAGTAATAGAATGTCCTAAAATGAGTCTGATTTTTTTCTTCAAATCTCATATCCATCTCCATTGTGTTTTCTGTGAACATCTTGGTGCCTGATTGCAATCTCCTCCCCCCCCCCTTCTCTGAACGGATTGACACCACTGTTTTGTACTGATTTATGTATGAAGAACTAAGGGAAGAAGTTTTATGCATGCCAGAATTGGTGGGAAATGTAATACGTTTACCTCTACAAATTTAAACGAGGTACGTTTCAATTCCTTCATTATAATTGTAACATCAATCAAACTTGAGTTGGAAACGTAAACAAAACTATTGCCACCTTTATGCATTTCTCTCGCTGCGCATAAATATGAATTACATCTATGGCAAGAGAAGGCAGTAATTGGAATTTTAATGGGTCTCAAGACGCAGATTTTCATGGTGTGCATAAGATTCTCTGTGGGGACGTATAGGTTTGTAGCTGCAGGGGCTGGGAGAGCACTATATGACCCATTAGAGTGGGTTGATGTAGGGTACGGTGCTGCAGTGTGACTCAAGTTATCTAAACAAACGCCAGTATAGATGCGTTCACACTTCAATTATCTTCAGGGAAAATAATTTCCAGAAGACGCTAAGTGAACAAAACTTTCCGAAGAATTTTCGCAAGAAATATTTGCGCTCATATTTTATCTTTGAGAAAATTGTTTATAGAATATAGAATATACAAGGTTGAATAAAACTTGAAGAAAATGATTACAATAATTTTAAAAAAAAATATCTAGCTTTGTGAGAATTTAACAGTTGATGATGGTACATATCACTTGCACGAACAGTTTAGCTTAAATGGTATCCCACTTGGCCCTTAAAGTTTGTTTTCACTGGGCACACGAATGATTCGCGAAAGATGTGAATGTCAAAAAATGGCAAAGTCCAACTTTCAGAGAAGCTTTTCTCTGAATGTGTCACGACAATGGAGCCTTAAACCATTCTTGCACAGTTTGTACGTAGTTATATGCGAACATGTTGTGTGAAGCATTGCCAAACTGTGGCCAGTCCACATAACGAAGAACTAGGATTTTAGAACATGCATGTACTTTAATTAGCCAGAGGGATATTAATTCATAATTATATACATCAATATAGAGTGAACATGATCTATCTGGCTCTCAGACTGGAAGCCACTATGCAGGCCTTGTATGTGCTTTTAACTGAGATTGGTGCACAAAAATAGTCCTGTATTCTAGATATCAATTTCAGAAGGTTTCGTATTGTGGATGCTCTACTTTTCTGAGGCCAACCTCCTAGAAAAATCTCAGAAAATATAGGATCTTCAGTGTGAACTGGTCTCTCGTCTTCGATCACCTCCAGATTAAAGGTAAACCCTGAAGTGTTAGCATCATCACAGTGTGTACATGATGCAGGCCTGAAGAAGTTACAGGCAATCATGCAAAGACTAAGTTTGTTCCATTCACATTATCATCTTCCTAATTATGACAGAGGTACATATTAATATTTTTATTTGAAATTAATTGTGAATGTACATTTCATTTTTGTATTTATTCAGTTATGAGAAGGCAGTGAAATGTATTTTAATCTGAATCTGAATTTGATATTGATAACTAAGTACTATTTATTGCTTTGGAAAATAAAAGAAATAATCACATTTTTGGACAAAAATACAGATGTTTATACTTTTGTTTGTTTGTTTGTTTGTTTGTTTGTTTTCAGTGAATGGCTATGTGTGGTGGAGAGATGAGATAGAAGAAGCGATAAACCGAGAGATTATGCGTGAAAATATGGTATATTATTAAATAATACAATTTTATATGACAGTTGTATGTACAAAAATCTGAAAATAATGTCCATATCTATTTTTCCATTTATTGGAATTCAGTGAACATAGTCTATGTATTTTGAAACAGTAGACTATTTTTTAGCAGAAGATAGGATGCCAGTATAACTTGTATGGAACTTTTGTAGTAGTGAAAGGGTCTTTTTCATTTGCAGTGAATTTTTAAAATGAGCTGAATGAATGGTACTTGATTGAATTGAAATGGAATTAAGATTTGTTTTTATAAGTATTAAATATAGTTGAGACTATTATCCAAGCCCTGCTAATTGCATGACTTTACTGCCTGAATTTGAAAGAGTTAAGAAAAAGGGCTTGATATCATAGTGGGGCGGCATCATTTGCTCCTGCGACATTTGCTCCACAGTCCATATCTTGAAAGGTCAAAGGTTAAGGTCAAGGTCATGATTTGTTTTTTTGTTCAGGACAATGTGAAAATTAGGATAAGGGTTAGGGTTATGTTTAGGGTTAGGGTTATGTTTAGGGTTAGGTTTAGGATTAGCATGGCAAAGTTAGATCAGAGCAATTGTCGTAGGAGCAAATGTCATACATCCATCATAGTATTAAAAGTTGTCTGTCAGTGAATTCATCAAGATATTTCAAATTGTGTGCAACATATGAGATGATCTTTCAACATATTTTTTGTATTCACAGTAACACTATACTTTGGATAAAGTCAATAATATCTATTTGCCTCCAGATTTCAGGTTAAAAATGTCACTGCAGTCACGTGAAATAAAGAGTACTTTAGGCTTATTCCATAACTGTATTGGTGATTCTACAAAAAATGGAGGTGTGGTGGTACGGTGGATAAGTCCCCGGTCTGTGAACCACAAGGCACCAGGTTCAAATCCCTGCTGCAGTACTAACGTCGTTTGGCAAGACATGAATCTACATTTGCCTCTCAGGTGAGGTAAATGGGTACATGGTAGGATTATTCCTAGAAATGCACCTCGCATAGGTAATGGTTGCCGGAGCTAAAGCCAGAGGGTAATAACATCCATAGCTATAATTTGGAAGCGCATCTCGGAACATTATGGTAATAACGTGATATGCTCTATGCAAGAATGGAATATTGTTATTGCCATGGCCCCTCTTTAAGATTTGTCTTTGGGCTATATTCCTGATGACCTTATGTAGCACTTGAGTGTGGAAAGAGAAAGATAATTTCCTAACTGTCAGTATTTGGCCTTATATGACAGATCATTGACATGTTTATGGGATTGGGAGAAGTAACAAAAAAAATTGGAATTACTGGCATGTGTGATAAATCAGCTCAAATTGGCAGGGCCTAAAATAGAAACAAGTTTTCTAACCTAATGGGTACAGTGTCAGTTCTGCTACCTGCGGGGGTGAAAATTGTAATTTTATTCTCGAGGTGTCGTATCTGGTGGTCTAGACACTTGACTGGAGATGCAAATGTTAAGAGTTCAAGCACAAGTATGGTTTGGCACTAAAAAGGTATTGATCTACATTTGCCCCTCTCTGTTGTAATTTAGTACAAGGTAGGATGTCTTGAAACCATTGAAATGCATTTTGCACTGATGATGGTTGCCAGAGCTAAAGCCATGGAAATATAGCTAGATTCTGAATTATTTTGTAAGCACAAAGCGATGTCATACAATAATGATAAACATGATGAAAAAAACAAACAAACAGAATTAACATTAGAACATGTCAGTGAAACCTCTGAGTTTGAGGAATGTTTTACTACCCAATGACAAAATTTTGTTCAATTCTTCTGGTCGCTCTACATTTAAAGAGTAAAGCAAGATGCACATAAGGCGGTATTTCACCATTGCCAGTTAGGCCAACTGATTGTTCAATTCCGTAGAAATCATGCCACAGTAAGCAGTGAACAATAGGCCAGGGGTGGTATTCTGAAAATTGTAACTTTTGTTGTAACTTTTGTTTTATCTTCCAGAGATAATACAGTGCTAATACTGTTGTAACTTGTAAGTTGGTATTCTGAAAATTGTTTTAGTCGGATATTATCTCTCTAAGGACTGCCTTTATATTATCTTTGACACGCCCATTTTTTGACACTTTACCAATCAAAATGGATTTTAGATACGTAGGTCAACTATTAGGAGCATTCCTTAGGTCAAACATAAGGATGTGCTTTGCGCATACGTATATCAATTTCCGGTGTAGTTATTAAATTACATGTTTTGTAATGCATCATGCGCTATTGGACAGCAATTAATTAATAAGATGGTTCACTCTTTTCTGCTCAAACCAAGTCACTTATTGATGTAAAATAATCAAATCCTACCTGTAATTTCTTCAAATTGTCTCCTTTATGAGATCTTGAATCACACACAGTCTCCATCTTGCTATTCGAGCAAGTACTGTCTCATTCTCAGCTAGAAAAATTGCCGAGTTCATGAGATACAACAGCTAGAAGCTGTTGTAAGTTTTGTTGGTAAGTTTTGTTGGTTATTACCATGGAAGATAAGATAAAAAAAAAAGATAAAATAATTTTCAGAATACCAATTATCTCAAGATATTATCTTCAGCGTGCATATGTAAATTAGGATCATGTGCAGATTAAACAAAGATACAACAAAAGTTACAACAAAAGTTACAATTTTCAGAATACCACTTTTGTTATAATGGTGAAGATCATTAGAGATAAAACAGTTTTCAGAATACTGTCCCCAGAGTTGTCACACAAACGTCCCAAATACACTCATACATTTTTGTGAATTAATTGTTCTGCAAGTTTTCCATCAAAAGTCCATTTTTCGGACAAATCCGAAATCTTGCGCTAGGCGATAGCATCCCGCTTTAAGTGGTTGCTTCTATAGCTATATAGATTGCACCTGGATCTGTTCTGTACATTTATATGCCTGAATGTCTTTGAGTGGCACAACTGAAGCAACACCTCTTGTGCACCAGGCCTCAAGGGCATAGGAATGAGATACTTATTTAGAAATTCAAAGGCAGTTTCTTTTACAGATTATCTCTTTATTATGTTTAAATGTCTTATTACATATGTCTCATGATTATGTCTTTGTAGGCACAATTTGAAACAATTTTATTTTCCCTGGGGGATCCACAAATTACAAGCACTGCTTTTCAGTGGATCCCCCACATTTCCTCAGAAATTATGAATTTCTTTTAATAATTCATTATAATAATTTATTTATATGTTCAGTGTACTTGTACACTTATTAAGAAAACAAATGAATTTGTACATATATTTTTCACATTTTCTGTAATAATATCTGTAAAGTCATTGGCTTTTCTTTCTGTTGGAAATGAAATAAAAAAATATGAAAAGAATGACTATATTAAATTATCAATTTAACGTTTTGTATATAGGCTATATCCCCATTCTCTGGTTGAAACAGTGTTCTGCCTTTGGGCAGTGCAACCACTATAATGAATTGATCAAACGGTAATTTCTGTTTAGCATTTGTCTATGAAGATACACAGTTTAAAAGCTTCTGCCTTGGGATATGGACAATTGCACATTAGTTTAATGAATCTACACCTATTTTACATTCAGAAAGGGAAAAGAAGGGAAAAGGGTGAGAGATTTGAAAATGTTAATCGCATGCAGGCATTAGACTATATGATAATGTTGAATAATGGAATTGTGATAGTTAGAGACACACATTTCATTGCCTGGAGATTTGTGTACAATGGGATAGGAGGCTATAGGCATGATGTTATTTGCTTTGTTGATGTGTTCTTTTTCTTCTTCTTTTCCATTCATTTCGTATTCTCATCTCCCTTCTTCTCATTTCCTTTCCTAAATGTAGTCCTTATTTTCTTTATTGTTTTTATTATTTTCTCTTCTTCATTCTTATTCATTTCCCCTTCACCTCATTACATATTGTTGATTTATTTTTTATCATTCTTATTTTCTTCCCATTTTCTTCCTTCTTTTCCCCCAATTTTCCTTCTTTCTCTCCTCAATTTTCCTTCTTTCTTATCCTCTTCTTCAATTCATTTCTTTCGCTCTTGAGGTTTTTCATTCATTTAATGTAATATTTAAAATTGTAACAAAATATATAACATTATTGATTAAATGTCAAAAACATGAAGTAATATGAAATCATGATGGTGAAATAGTATGGTAGTATCATTTATGATTCAAAAGAAAAAAGCAACATGATTGCAAAGGCCTTCAAGAAATCCACTCTAGAACGATTCCAATCATAGCACATCACCTATTGAAAAGTGTTATCCTTATATTATAATCACTGCTTATGATGTATACTCTTAGGAAAATTCTCTAGGTAAATACAAAGTAATATTGAATAGCTGTATACATGTATAGTAGATTTCTTGAAGTCTTAATTTGCTTCCATTTTGATTAGTACTTGTTATATTTTTGTTATACATGTATCATGTTATAGGTTGTGATGGTCTTGCCCACTGAGACCAAGAAGGGCGTTAATCCCTATCATTTTATGCAATCAAAGCCCTTACGGTTGTTAGCAGATGGTTTAATGTAGTTTGACAGTATGATGCATCTGGAATGTGCATTGATGGAAGTGCATATATATGATTCATGAATAAATGAGTGTATGATATCTTTTGTTATGTTTTGTTATAGGTTGTGATGGTATTGTCTGATGAGAGGCTAATGGGTCTTCATTCATATAATCTTAAGTTAAACATAGAGCTAAAACCCTCAAAGCTGTCAACAGATGGTGAATCTATTTTGACAGTATGATGCATCTAGAATGCGCATTGATGGAAGTGCATATATATGATTCATGAATAAATGAGTGTATGATATCTTTTGTTACGTTTTGTTATAGGTTGTAATGGTATCGTCTGATGAGAGCCTAAAGTGTCTTCATTCCGGGTCCGCTCGCTAGTCATAAGGACCGCTATTCATAGAAAACTGCTATTCATTTAACACGCGCTATGAATAGCGGTCCTTGTGAATAGTTATGAATAGTGGTCCTTATGAATGGAGGTAGCGAGGTAATTTGTCTATGGTTTGCTCGCTATTAAGAAGGACCGCTATTCATAGAAAACCGCTATTCATTTAGTCATGCGTTATGGATAGCGGTCCTTATGTCTAGCGAGGTTACCCCCTTCATTCATGTAATCTTAAGTTAAACATAGAGCTAAAACCCTCAAAGCTGTCAACAGATGGTGAATCTATTTTGACAGTATGATGATCTAGAATGCGCATTGATGGAAGTGGTCATATATGATTCATGAATTGATGCGTGTGCATGTGTGATGGATCCCCCGAGTATGAGTTGGTAGGTTGAATGAACCGCACTCAGCTGAGCCAACATTAATATCATTACAGGGCTTGACCTGTTTTCAGTACACTGAAGTGCATGTTCAACAGGAATTAGAAGCCTTGTATATCAAATAATGCTGAATGGACATGAATATGTTTGTATGATAAATCTCATAAATTTCTTTCTTTGTTCTTGTGTCACCTTGCTTTAGCTGAGGTATCTCAGAGAAAATATGTATTTGAGCAAGAAAGCCGTTATTACTCTGTAATACAATTTTGAACTAATGCCCTTCTGGCTCCCAGTAGACGATTATGTAGACAATATTTTTCAGCATTTTATGATCATATATCTCCCAGATATTAGCTCTTTTTTTCATAGATCAGAGCCACAGAGTAAATTTGAAACTTTTTTTTTCATTCTCATCTATTTCTGTGTTTTATGTTACATGAAGCTACATTATCAAATATTAAATTCCCATATCACTATGCCAATTATATGCCTATAAGCTCTATATTTTAAAGGACATTCTTGATCTGCAATTCTGTGGTACATATAAACAGCTCGGCTATTATGAAATGTTAAAAAAACATTTGTTACAATTTATTTCCTTTTTAACGTGAAGAATAATAAATTTACAAGTTCATTTGATCTTTTGATTTCAAAATTTAATTGCAATGTGTATGTTACCCACATATTTTTATTGCATCGTAAATTCATATCTAATTGAGTAGCCATGTATCTGTGAATATTTATACTGTTGTGAGATCCTTCTGTTAGTAGCAATGACGTTTGGTGTGTGTTAGATCGCTGTATTGAAATCGTTTTATGTCTGTTTACTGTGAGTGGTGACCTGTTCATTATTTCAATCTCTGTGATTAAGATTTATGCTCTCTGTATGATACATTGTAGCCCCATTCATATGAGAAAGTGTCTTTAACTTGCAGAAGGATTTATTCCAAGTTAGATGTTCCTGAAGAAATTTATTATATTATATTGTCACTCTATATAATTTTTTACTGTTTACCTATTCAGAAAGAAAAGAGTGTACCAGGTCATACTTTTTTGTAAATATAAATGAATATATACATGTATAGGCTTGTAGGCAATTCCACGGTTATTCATGTTACAGTGGAAGAGGTATTGGATTCTGTCTTCAGCTCTTATTCTCTTATTACAGGTAGCAGCTAAATCAGTTTTAGTTAACACAATGCTTACATATTGGATTACCTGTATAAAGAATCAAAACCTTGGAAGAGTAACAGTAATTACTGCTAGCCTAACTAATATGTCGGTTACTTCATGTTACATGATTTGGACATGCATACATTGCAAAGACGGCTTAAATGACAAGTGAGTTAATATAAGGCTTTCCGGAAAAATGATTTTACCCTTTTCAAAGGTTATGTTACGGTTATTCACGTTACATTTTGTCCATGAGATAGCAGCAGTTTCAGTTTCATTCTATCTTGCAGGATTTACGTTCTTCTTTGTGTTTTTTCATTGAAAAATGATCAGGGGACCTTTTATATTTAATTTTTATATAAATCCTGCAAAAGCTTTGGATATTTACTTCTAGATAAGCAATCAAAAAATGTATAATTTATAGGAAACATATCACCAAAAAGTGTAAGAATAGATGATTATTTACCATTTTATAACCTTTAATAATGTTTTCTCAAAGTAAACCAGTAAAAGTATAGGTTTACCAATGTTTGTGCAAGCTTCTGCAATTATGTAGATTCATAGCTAAATGAAATATCAAATTTAAACTTTAGGATCCATGTCCACCAACCTGTGGAGTTGCCCAAATTATATTAATCATCAATTGAATCGCAACTGTTTTGGGTGCAAGATTATCTGTCATTGTATAATTAGTAGAAATAAAGATTACGAGAACAGTTTCCATTCAGTTGATAATGTTTAGATCTTTTCTTGAAGCCCCATAGCTGTAATTATACATACATGTATCATTATACAAAAGGGAGATTATAGACAATTTTTTTCCATAAGCCATGAAAGTGTTTAAACAATTGTGCACAATGATCTATTTTGAATTGTTCCAAAAGGCATTTGAAGGATTCACTTAAAAAACTAACCATCTGCATTTAAAAAGAGAAATGTGTAATGTTTTCTTTTGTGTCCTGCATGGGGATATGTCCCCCCCTCCCCTACAGGGGGGGGGGGGGTACCAAAAGTATCCTCAAATTCCATTTTTAAAGAAACATTTCCAGGTGTTTGTTCATATTAATTCCCATACACTTTAATGGAAATTTTAGAAAAGCACAAACATTGTTATTGTAGTGGGATCGTTGAACCAGGGCTTACAGCTTTTCCAAATCAAAAGTACATTCACTGATCCACTGCCCGGGTAGTTGACTGCGTGTCCTTGTGCAAAGTAGGTCATGACCCGTACATTAATTATGGAGAACAATCGATACTTAATTCACTCCTGCCCATCAAGAGAAGCTATCCGGAGAGTCGTAGCAATATCCAGTCACTTTAGATTCATTGCAATACTGTAATTGACTTGTATATAACATCTCCAGGTCAGTAACTTTCATTGTATTTGCTTGTATGTATTTGATTATGAATGTAGTAGATTTCAACGAGAAGCTGCCCATTGAGACATTTTAGTATTCTGATGTGTACAACCCTCAGTGGGACACCCATGGAGGGTTGTACATGACATGAATGCAAAACATCTAATGTACCATGGGCGCAAATCCAAGGGGGGACAGGGGGATATGTCCCCCCACCTTTTTGAAGATAGGTAAATGTCCCCCCACCTTCTTGAATAACTTTTTTTTTTTTTTTTTTTTTTTTTGCTTGTCAGAGAATTTTCGAGTAAAACTAGACCCCAAAAATGTGATAACCTTTTTTTTTTTTTCTTTTTTGGGGGGGTTGTCAGAAAAAAATTTCAGACATTTCGGACAGGTACAAAAGTTAAATCATGTGGTGACCCCCTGAATTTCAAAATGGAATTGCGCCACTGTAATGTACTGCTTTCATATTCATTGTTTGGTCCACAGCAACTAATCCACAGCAAGTCTGCAGCAAATGCCGCATAGTTAGTGCTTTTTACTCGATCTACACCCCAGATAATGCACCCTTTCATAAATGAATATGTCCAAGAACATCATACAGCTTCCATAAGCAATTTGCAAACAAGGTCTTTCTGTAAGGCTTTTGTACTTTTCCCAATGCCATCCTAATGTTATTTAATAAACAAACAGAGCATCAATAAGGAAATGTATTTTTCAGTGCAGATACTATTCATAGTATAGAAATCCTACACTCAAACCTTCTCAGGGTTTAAAGTAGGTTAAGAAGTCCACTGTGATGCTTTTAAGTCTCACAAACCTTAGTTCAACCGTATACATGCTGCAAAATATCACTGAAAGAAATAACAGGGGAGCATTGAGCACTTTAGCTCCAAAGGAGCTTTGGATAAGCTCCAAAGGAGCTTTGGTAAAAATCAATAAAATATTAAAAATCGATGCAAGGAAATCTGATTTTTCCAAGGCATTAGCAAATCCATAAAGACATTTGTATGTATTCATTGTATGGGAACTTCAGGGGAGCGTTTCATGAAAGGAAGTTGTCGGATATTTTATCCGACAAGTGTTATAAGCTACTGAAATCCTTGCATCTGATTGGCTGAGAGCAAATTTGTCGGATAAAATATCTGACAAGTCCTTTCATGAAACGCCCCCCAGTTCTCTAGCACATCACTTTTTTTTGTAGTTTCCTTTTTCTTTGTTATCATCATGTTTACAATTCTTTTTATGTATTCTAATATAGTTTATCTATGATGATGAAATGAATAAATTGAAATTGAATTAGATTGAAGGATTTCCTATATTAAATAAGTATTGTTCAGACTGAACTATATAGAAATATGTTGCACCATGTGATTGTAAGCATTCATACCGTATGCCATTGATATTACACATTGCTTGACGATCTCTTTGAAGGAGTCCTATTTCAGAAGTTATTCATTGAGCTTGCTTCTCGTCAGAATCATCCTTCACCGGTAGGGAACATCGCTCATTCCATTTGCATCGAATGCATTTAAAGGGTACCAATCAACAAAAAAATTATTTTACTCTGTATGTTAGGGGTTCCATGTCATTCTACTATATTCCAAATATGGGCTTCAAATATCACTTCTATAAAGAGATATTACAAGTTTAATTATACTGTCTATAAGCATAAAAGTGACTCGTGAGTAGACTACTCAACGCACCGGTACGCGCTCGCCAAGATAAGGGCTCGCGCGGAACCCAACTCGGAGGTTCGGTTCCGCGCGAGCACCTTCATGCTATCCTTTATTTCCTTCATACTCCTAAACTGTTGACCTATAGAATTTCATGTAAAGTTCTTTGAGGTTAATTTATACTTCCTAGCGGTATACAAATTCTTTTTTCAGGTGGGTGGTACACTCTAACATTCTATTTGCACATGTACGCTACACGCGTATTCATTGTCCATCTGGTTTTCTTCACAGTCAGCCTCCTGTACCTGCAGGGAACATTGCTCATGGGTAGAAAATGTTTTTTGCATTTGGATTTTACAATAATGTACTGAAGACTGACTTGTACATGTATAATCAATGTATACACACATCACGATATAAGGGGCCGTTCACAATTATCAACATTTTCACGAGCGTACAAACCGTACGCTGGGGGGGAGGGGGTCAACACCCGGCGTACGCTTTCCAATTTATAAAAATGTCGATCCATATTCTCGCGCCCATCCCGTCTGATCACGGCCTTTCGTCTCGCTGGAAACTTTCCCCGCTGACCGTTAGTTCGCGCACTCCATATGTAGAAAACATGTGTGCGTACGTACGTGGAAACAATGTCAAAGATGGCGAACAATAGGGACAATAGACCTACTGACCCGGAAAATCTAACAAAATTCCTCCTTATTAATGTGGGAAAAAATTCAACATTTTTCTTCGTACACTTTTGGGGGGGAGGGGGGGGGGGGGTCTTGAAAAGTGTATGGTTTGTACACTTGTGAAAGTGTTGATAATTGTGAATGACCCCTAACACAGGGTATTGTGAATTTCTCAGAAGCAGTGAGGGAATTCATGGTCTTCCCAAATATTTCTGTACTTTTCAATTTATGCCTTTCTATGTATGTTTATTTCCAACACTCCTGCTGTTTTATTAAAAATTAGAATAAGAAGAAGAAATATTTTTACTCTTTAATGTTGAAAATGATGATTTAGAAACAAAAGAATTAAAATCAAATCAAAATTAAATTAAATTTTTTTAAAAAGCTTAGGTTCTCTGTACACTGTACACAACATAAACTCTCTTTGTATTTAATATTAAAAATCTTTGAGGATGATAAGTACAGGTTTTGTGAATCAATGATTTCTCTTTTGATTAGGAACACTGAATTTGCAAAGTGTATTCTCATTCTGATATTTCTACTTGTTAAAATGGAAAGATTTGGTACTCTTCATTGATAATAACCTGAAAACCTTTATGGAACTGAAGTTTCCACTTTGGCAAGTTGAAAAGTGTAAAATCTGTCTGGATCCTCAAATAATATTTATGAGATTCTAATAAATTTTATTCATAATTGACAATTGAAATCCATCAAATTTGAGTGTGTCAGCAAGAATGTCCACCAATTATCACATTAAAAAATCGTACAGAGCACTAGGAGTCTACATTTCTTAATGTTCTGATTGATATTTGCACTTTTGATAAGCGATATGTGAGCATCTGTTTACGCAAAGCCGAAGTAACAGTACAGTGACTTGACTTCATAGACCCCATCATCACATAACAAGCAGTCTAAATAAAGGGCTCGATAACAGCTCTCCAGAGATATTGAAGTTGTAAAATCAAAAAAATGAACAGTGCCCTCTTGTGGTAATATGATATGTAGCTTTTTTCTCCTAGACAAAATCCTTTGTATCCAGAATAAAGTTCTTTTTTTTCTTCAAATTGTCATGAGAAAATGCTCCAAATATCCCTTTGAAGATTGAAGAAGAGGAATTTTGAATAGTGCCCTCTTGTGGTAATATTATATATAGTTGAACAGTCTTTCTTGTGGTTGTATCCAATGTACATTTAGTTCTTTTTCAGCTTGTCCTGAGCAAGGAGGAATCATGAATAGTGCCCTCTTGTGATATTGATTTTTTAGTTAGCCAGATGTCACTTGCGTTTGTCATGTGACGTAAGCTTACTGGAGTAAAAACATGGCATTTAACCAGAGTGATGCTTTATATTCTGATAAACATCTAAATAAATTTGGTAGAGGGTTTTTTTTTGGTATAAATTTGAAATCACTTATGGATATTTCATTAGTGAATGAATTCAAACTTCTTCACATTGCCCATGCATTTTATGGCAACAAAACAAAAGAGGTGATTTAAGATAATTTCAGAATCTCAATCATAATGCCATCCTGTGGATAAAACCTAGCATTGTTTTCATTTCCCTGTACATGGATGTCTGGTAGACAAAAATGATTCACATAACAGGTCTCTCCTAACTAGACACACTGGTTCCTGTCAAGCCATAACAGTTGATAAATTCACAAAGTGACGGTAATGAGGAAAAATGCATATTTTTTCAATTTTGAGTTTTTTGCATTTTTGGTCTTCATTCACTAACATCTTGAACTTCACAAAGTTTCAGATCATAATAATGTATGATTAATGTTAATGTATTATCCGCATGAAAACAAAGAAGAGCGCGTCCTTGAATAGACTTTGTGTTTTCACGAAATGACGGTTAACCCTTTCGAGACAATTGACCACATTTTGTGGTTTGGCTCAATAACTTTTGATTCAGAGCTCTAAAAAATATACCACAAGCATGAGTAGAAAGAGCAAAAAATTCTGCACACACTATATCCATTTTTGTTACATGACCATATTGCGTTTGATCCCAGGAACTTTAAAAAGGAGAATAAGTTTTAAAATCCTTAAATTTGCAACACATTGAGAGGTTCAAAATCATTGTTTTTTATCAAAATTGGCAACTTTTTCAACTTACCAACAATCTTTTATAACCATGTATATTGTTTTCAAAGACATTACACCTTATTAGAATCTTGTAGCATTAAAAGAAAAATAATATTGTTGCCAATTTGAAGAACAAAATGTGATCAATTTAGCTTTTAAATAATTCCTGTCCTGAAAGGGTTAAAAACACTGTGATCAAGTCCCATATGTTTTACACACGTGCGGCTGGGATCCATCACTTCGTGAAAATCCGTCACTTCACGTCCTTGAATTTTGCGTTTTCACAAAATGACAGTTATGTTTACAGCTCATTTTCCCCCCAAATTTAAACAAATAGGCAAATGATTAAACATAGAACTAAACATTGAAGTATGATCTATCACAGGATATAAAATTTATTCACCCTTCATACATTAAAGAGGTTGAGATTATGCTTTAAAACTTTGAAAGCGATTTATTCAAAACTAACTTTATTTTAGTTGCACGCTCATCTGTCACTTCGTGAAAACAGTAGCAAATTGGTGAAAAAATGAAAATATTGATAAATATGCTTTGTAAAATCTTTTTATCTCTTTCTTTTATGAATGTTCTTCACCATCTACTTCAGAATTATAGATATCTTGGATTTTATTTTCATTTTTTAGTAATTAATTAATTTATTTATCAAACAGGGTATCTCATTCACCATATGTTGGTCTCCCATAATCATAATCAAATTAAACATGATAAAAATAGTAAATGAGAAATAGAAATAAACACCCCAAAACATATAAATATATATATAAATCAAGAAGGTTCTGCGTCGGTGTGTTGAAATAGATAGCAAACAATTATGTTGAAATAAAAACACCGCAAGACATAAAATTTACGTTTTTATTTCAACATAAATATATGTATCATATATATATTTATTTATTTATTTCTACATTTAAAATCCCAATAATACTATAGACAGTCCAGTTCAAATTGTCCTTACAATATGAACATATTTTAGGAATACTGCAAGTGTTATTACAGCAAATAATAGAATGAGGAACAACAAGTAATGAAAAGCAGAGTCAGCAATAAATTTGACTGCTCCAATCAGTGTCTATGGCTAAAAATCGATGAATTCATATATAGAGAGAATTAGATATCTGCTGTTTTTTTTTGTCTGCATTTCCCCTCTTTTAAGTAATAAATATGATGTCAACAAAATAATGCTATACTAATTCCTTCTTTCAGTAATCACTTTTCAGTATTTCGTGTGCAGAGAGCCAGAAGTGCATTAAATCGTCGTCGTGTTTACGAACTGACAAATTTATAGATTTAGGTGTTCTTAGTGGAATTTGCTTTCGTTGCGTAATTTCATGTATCTATATATACATCAAAAGAAAGCTTATGACTTAAATTTTGAAATGGTGTATATTATTATGTATATTAATATGGAATAAGGAAGCATTGGCAATTCAAAAACGATTTGACGGTTTGTAAAACCGTTTTCTCCAAAGGGCGTATTTGTGCACTTGCACGGATTCTTCAGTTCGTAAAAACAACGACAAAATGTAGACACTATCAGTTAAAGAGAAGCTTGATTTAAGGGAAAGGTGAAAAATAATTTGTGAGCTTTCTCATTCCCTTTATGTCAGTTTGGAAGAACATCACATTAGAAATGTGTCCACTGAAAAGGACTGCTCTTCAAATGCCCTCATATTCTAAAGATGATGAGAAATACGTGTAGCTGAAATGTTGGAGCCAAACATTCCATCGTGTGCCCGGAAAAAGGGCGCGAATGCCTGCGCGCACGGAAAACACAGTTTCGAGAAAAAACGTGATTAAAGATTATGCTTCATTTTGCAGCTGCATTCTGAAGTAATTAATAATCCAAACATCTTCTAAATTTCACCAAATGACAAAATAACACTTCAAGAATCATCATTGTACATTTTATTACCAATGGTGCTAAACTTTCAAAGATATGAACACATTTTCCATTCACGACCTTCTGCTGGGAAGAAATTATGCGAAATCAGTGTTTTTCTTCCTGGCAAAAGGGCGCGAACAATGTTCACGTCACATACACGGCTATGCGCAGGAGGCTTCACGCCCTTCTTCCGGGCAAAATTGGCCTACGTCGCGCAGATTTTCTTCCCGGCAAAAGGGCGAGAACAATGTTCCGTTGTTCGCGCCCTTTTGCCGGGAAGAAAATCTGCGCGACTGATTTCGCGTAATTTGTTCCCAGCAGAAGGTCGTGAACGGAAAATGTATTCATATCTTTAAAAGTTTAGCACCATCGGTAACAATATTTACACTGATGATTCTTGAAGTGTTATTTTATCATTTGGTGAAATTTAGAAGATGTTTGGATTATTAATGTGGCTGCAAAATGAAGCAAAATCGTCAATCGCGTTTTTCTCGAAACTGTGTTTTCTGCACGCACACGCGTTCGCGCCCTTCTTCCGGGAAGAATTTTTGGTATTTGGCTGCCCGCGCCATTTTCATTTTTTTTGTATTACGTAACAATTAAGGCATTATATGAGTTGAGAAGCATATCAATCGAAAGGCCTTTTAATTCTCTATCATATGTTACCAAAAACTGAAAGTCGAAAATTTTGTCAATTTTTGCGTTTGATATTGATAAGAAGTTTTATGAAACAGGGTCCAGAACTGGACTTTATCTCTAAAAACTCTTTTAGCTGTTTCAGGAGACAGTACATTCACATCTCCATTAGATATCTTTCTTTGTTTTGCAGTGTAAATAAACTGTTCTCATAATAAAGTAATGCCATTTTATAGGGCTTTTTATAAATTTGATTTAATTGATTCATGAAATGGAATGATTTGATTTTTTTAAAGGCTATTCGGATCTCACTGATAATGAATAATAACAAGATTATGATTCTCACCAAAGGTACACCTTACAGCTGCCTTACTTTTAACATACAAAAAGCTTGCAGGGTGTCCCTTTAATTGAAAATCTTATTATTGTTGTCGTAGGTCTGACCCAAACTTTAGCCCCACTCTCCTCACCTCAGCCCCAAAAAAGTTCTGTGAAAGCATTTTATAAAAACTTTATCATTTTTTAGTGTCAATGATGAAGATGATCAAAATGCAAGTGTGTTGTTTAATAAATATAGATATATTGTGTACATTGCTGTTGAAAGCCAGAGCGGCATTAAGTTTCTGTAAAAGTATTTGAGTTAGCACTCTTCTGCCGATCAGTAGACGACATGCAAGTGTCTCCGTTTATTTAGTCAGTGTTTTTACTATACCACGTGCCAGCTGCATGGGATTCTTGCCTATACATTTAGCTTACATCCATTCGGCATGTATCTGAATGCACGTAATGTTATTACTTTCTACTTGAACTGTCCCTACAGCATAAAATTGTCATTGAAGCTGACAATGTCATGGTTTTTTTCTGGGTAGACTTCTAGGCGGGGGTGAAAGGTCAATCAGAATACATGCTCTGAATAAGAGACTAAGTAATGTACATGCTGTTTGCTTGTGGAATGGGGGGAAATTAGAACACAGCAGTTAGGCATAACTTCTTAGCAAGACAGGCAGTTCATTGTTTTCAAAAAGCATAACTCGCATAGCAGGGCAGAATGGACCTCGCATAGGAACTCGGATTCAAGCGCATTCCTGCTTCACGCTGAATGCAACCGGTTTTATGCGTACCCCTGTAGGGCTCTAAGGGGTCGATCGTATTCTATGAGATGTACATGTATGCATGTGCCAATGTGCACATACATGTGTGGGGTGAACAACAGTTGTCTTCTGTAGAGTTGCATGGGACTCTCTTTCTATTCGAACTGAGGGAAGAAGGCCAGGCCCTAGCCTTGGGGGAGCCCTCTTAGATTACCCAGCATGCCAGAGTACGAGATGACAGCCGTCAAACGAGACGCCTCGGATGAGCGCGACTTCATCATTGTTGGAGGTAGTGTCACATGATATCCACCCATTTTGGTTGTTTTGGCAAGGTTTTCTGCGAAGAACGAATGATCCCTGTGTCGTACCATTTGTCATCCGACTACCCATAATGCCTCAGCATGTAATGACGACCCTCTATAAACAAGAGGGGTGTAACCCTGCATGTCTGTCTCAGATCACTTTCAGTTAGCATGTTCTATTCTTGATTTCTTCAAAACCTTTATTTAAAAAAATGTACGTTTCATTGTATGTATATACATGTATATATATGGGGGGAGAAACCTGATAAAATAAGTAGAAATCAAATGTCGCAAAGTTAATCTTAATACTTGATAATGTTCACATAACAATATGTGAAATGTGTTGAGGTAGACCATAAAGTTGCTTCAAGTGAAAATCACAATAATGTCTTGTCATTTCACTGAACATATGGTAAAGGTTTTTTAAAAATCTTCTGTTGAGAGCAAGAAGGGCGATAACTCAAGGTAGAGTGTTGTTAATTAATGCCATTCAGACTCTAAACTCAGCAGGTCAATGTTATGTATATGTCATTGTGAGGAGATTTTTCAGTAAATGATTATTAGAGATGTGTTTTGAGTCGGTTAAAGAAAATATTTCAAATATAAGTTGTATCTAGCAAACATTTTTCAATAAAAGTAGAATTATCGGTTCATGATAACATGTCTTCTGGAAATTTGCAGTGTTCTGTACATCGTCTGGATGTCTCTTTTCATGGAGGTATTTTTCAGCATTATATTTACACGAAATCAGAGAATGTACTGAACAATCCATACTGGCATTTTTTGTGAAAGTGTGCTAGAAGCAATTGATACAGGGATAAACATTTTAATGCTGAGCAGTCTGCAAACATATATAGTCACAGGTTTTCGTATTTGTTTCCAATAGCAAGGGACTTTGTTTCCAGTGCACCAGAAAAATGTGAACATTTTTCTTGTGTTTTTGTCTGTTTTTCGATCATTTTTCTTTTGCCTTTTTATCATCTTTATCTGTACATATTATATCATGAGAAGGAAGGATAGATTTTGAATCACTTTACTATAAACTTTTTTCAGAATTAAAATTAATTATGTGCTTAAAAGTTATTGCATCATTAAGTCTTTTAATATTTTGAGTTATATAAAATGTAATAGCTTTATGCTTTAACTCTAAGTATATTTTGTCATATATTGCATTATTTAGTATTTGTCTTGCCTTTGCTGTGTGTCTCATATGTTTCATATATATTACTCTACATGCAACACTAAAGTGAATCCTTTTGTTCTCAGTCTATTATTGACATTTGCCTTAATGCACGTTCGCCTTCGCCTTAACGTCAAATTTCTATTGTTACGGAATAAACCTCATTGGTAATAACATATATATATATATATATATATATATATATATATATATAAAAACATCATATGAATAACATATACAACAGCTTTGGCAACTCTCGTGCAAACATTTCAAAAGGGTGGACAGCTCTGGGAAACTTTGATTTAAGCTACGCAACCATTCTCTCATTTTTATTTCTCATGATTTTATATATACATGTATATATATATATATATATATATGTATATATATATATATATATATATATATATATATATATATATGCCAATTTCAGTATCTTTAATGAACCATTCAATTCAATTCAATACAATACAAGATAAAAAGTAAATCTCAGTTTAACATTTTCATGTAGGAGCTTTAAAGTTACACAATAATCATTCTTTTCTAAAGATGTCATCCAGAATAAAGTGTTTAACAATACATCGAAACTAATAATGTATGAAAAATGCAAAGGTACATGTCACTAGGATGTTACCTTTTTAAAAATTCTGTAATTTAAAACGTTTCACAGTCTGTGAATGATTAAGGAGGTGAAATGTGTGAACTATCCTGTAGGAGAGGGTAAATCGTAACCTGGTGATAAGTTAAAGTAGTAAAATCAATAATGATGCAAAAAAGGAGAGCGTGAAAGTAGCTATTTTAATGCAAGAGCTCATATAATTTAGGTGACTTTCATTAATTCAATTTTGTGTTCGTGTTCAAACCAGGAATCAATGTTTGCCAGCACTCATCATTATGAACACCCCACTGAGTTTCACTCAAACTCTCCTACCGTTTACCATAGTACATGCCTAATGACGCATATCTGTATGTGTGATATCACTCCCCGTAGAGAGCCCCTTGGCCTGTCGTTGGTGGAATTGATTTTTAACCCATCTGGTTTTATACCCTTATTACCTCAATACCGTACATGTGTTCTTATAGAGCAAAGATGTTTCCAGGCTGACAATTGATGTTTAATTATGGATGATGATCGACATAGTTATCATGAAATGCAACATTACTTCGATTTGTTTTTTTACGTTTTGCAAATTTCTTTATAAAGTTATTATGCTCTTGTTTGAAATATATTTTGAAATGGGAATGGAACGTCTTAAATTTGAATTGGGGTTAGCAAATTAAATCTCTGACATTGCTAATAGATCACTGTCTAGGTTGTGTCAGTAAAAATGGACAAATTTTAACTTTATGGCTTATATACAGGTACATTATGTTTGCACATAAAAAATTGTTGTTTTTTCAGCATAAAAGAAAGACATATAATTCAGCCAAATGTTAGATTAAAAAAAACATTTTCATAAAATATCTCAATGAATTGAGCAGCAATCATAAAGAATATTTAGCAAATTCTGGCTTTCCGTTATTAGGTTTTACTGAAGAAAGACTTCTTTTTATGGCTCTGCCCACCTAATGCCATGCCGAAGGCATTATTTTTTTGGGTTGTCTTTCTCAGTCTCACGATAACTCAAGAAGTATTTGAGGTATGAACTTCAAACTTGGCGCTAATATGTATCATCATAGAAAGACGATCTGATTAGATTTGGGGTACGTAGGTCAAAGGTCATAGAGGTCAACTCTGAAATTGCAGGTTTTAGACTTGTTAACACGATGTCTCAAGAACCATATGATCCATTACTTTCAAACTGGTACTAGTATGTATCACCATAGGAAGACGATCTGATTAGATTTTGGCAAATGAAGGTCAAAGTTCAGAGGTCATGGAGGTATTTTAAAATGAAATTGCAGGTTTTGGCCTTGTTAACACTTGAACAATTTGAGCCATTAACTTAAAACTTGGAGTATGCATCACCTTAGTGAGACATACTCATTAGATTTTTGTGCATGTAGGTCAAAGGTGACAGGTCATAAAGGTCATTATAAGTGAAATTAATTTTTTTTTTAGCTAACTTATTACCATATCTCAACAATTTTGTCTTCTTAACTAGGAGGAGATAAAGTGATCAGCCTTTGGTCAGGTAATAAAGTGTAAGGTCATATGTCAAAGAAGTCAGTTAACATGTAATTGTAGGCTTTTTAGTTCTGGTTATCACAATATTTCAAGAACAGTTTGAGACCTGAACTTAACTGAATTTAGGCGGAGGCATGGTTTAGATCACACAATCGTGTGAATCCATGCATCTGTTCGGTTTCAGGAGTAAAGCTCGTATTTGTTAATTATCAACTATTTTTGAATTTGTGGACTATAATTTATTTTTATACCATTTTTTTGTATGCATTACAGATCAAAGCAAAAAAAAGTTGCCTGGCATTTGGTCTACTTTCAAAGCTGAGTATAGTTTGCTCCTATTCTTTTTAAAAGAGCACTGATAAATGGTTTAGATTGCTTCTGAACTGATGTACCAGAATTGATTATGAATTCTCAAATCTTGATTTATGATTAAAAATTCATTTTTATATTTGCAATAATGGTGTAAGATAACCTTGCATTGCCTGTGAGCTATTACACCAGCATTGTCAGAATTGGACAGAGAATTATGTTATGTGAGACTTGAGTGCAAATGGGTGAGGTGTAGAAAATTGGCAGTTGGTCAACATTGGCTTGTGTACCAAGGCCATAGCGATCGCTGGTGATGATGGTGCTTTGATTAACTGCGATAGAGGCCTCTTTAATCCCTTCTTTATGCATTTGGCTGTGATGGAAACGGAATTTGATTCCACCAATGCCTTCAGATGTGTATAGCGCTCTTTTGAAGCACGTTATATCCTGGATAATCGTGATTCGGGCATTGTCAGAGGGCTGTCACAGGCTGGTAAAAGTTCATATCTGGCTGATGTCAAGCTGACCATAACAGTGATCTCTGTATGCTTTGAGTAAAACACAGTTGGAAGCATTTCTTGTTTATCTGGTGTCAGGCTGGTGATAATTCTGACCTTTTTCGTGCTTTGAATGAGAAAAACATTGTCTGAATTAGATGTGAAACGTGTGAAATTTAAAGAGGAAAGTTTCAATTCTTCTGCATAACTAAGTTTTGGACGAGATGTGGATCAACTTTGACTTCTCTGTGATTTGAATAAGATATAGCATTGGTTTGATATCAAGCATCCATAAATTTAATTTAAAAGATATCTGTGGAGAATTTGGCTTGGAATGAGCTAGGTACCAAGAAGAGAAAATGACATCTGTGGAACCGGAGCAGGAACCGGTAGTGTACAAGGAGCCGGCCTTTGCCAATATCATAGGGGGTAAGAATTATGCTCCAGTATTTTTGTTCATTTTTTTTTGCTGTTACCATACATGGAGGAATGAGAACAGACGGAGACGTGAGATTTGGTATTTGATTTTCAGATAGATAGAAATTGTAATGTACACTGGAAACTCGGTATAAAGAGAGCTCTGATCTAATGAGATTCCTGATATAACAAGATAATTTTGCTGGTCCCAGGTCTTTATGTTATTTTTTTACCCTGATATAAGGAGATTCCTGATATAACAAGGTAATTTTGCTGGTCCCAGGTCTTTACATTATTTTATTTTTTCCCCTGATATAAGTAGACTCCAGATATAAGAAGGTAATTTTTATGGTTCTTGTTATAGTGAGTTTCCACTGTTAATAATTCTGAATGGTTTGCCATGCAGTAGATCATTTTTTAGAACAGGATTAACATAAACAATATAACAAAAATCAAATGGAAATCATATTGAATGAAACCATGTGTTCCTTCAGGGGCGGATCTAGCTTTTTATAAAGGGGGGGGGGGGGGTTGGGGGCGGTATGCGAGGGAGCGTAGCGAGCGAGGGGGGGAGGGTGTGGGAGGGGGGGTGTCCCCCCTCCCACAGTAGGGAGAATTTTTGAAAATCTGTGTGTGAAAATGGCGTTTTCTTGCATCTAAAACACCACTATTTTTGGTATAGAGGTCATTGCCAAATTAACCCCCTCATGAAAATTTGTAAAATTTAGTTGCATTTTCCTGCAATGTAAGGCCAGTTGACAACACAGATACAAAGAATTGGGGACCTTGGAATAAGCACTGTCAGCCTAATACTTTTATTATGAACAGCTTGTCAGTGATACTCACTGGCAAATCTCAGTCGAATATGATGGACTGGCAGAAGAGACGTCGTGGATGTTTCTGCACAAATCGCTTGTCACTTCGGCGGTGGCCCGTGTCCTCAAAAAAGCTGATTGGGGGGGGGGCAAGGGACTCCGTGACATTTGTTCGCCCAACCCCCCCTCCCTTCCCCCCCCCCCCAAAAAAAAGAAATAATAATAATAATAATAATAATAAAAAATAAAATAAATACATAAATAGAATAAAATAAAATTACAAGTTTAAAAAAAAAGATAAAGATAAAAAAAAAAAATGGTCCCCGGATTTTTTTTTTTTGGGGGGGTTGCAACCCCCAACCCCCCAATCTAGATCCGCTTCTGTCCTTTAGCTTGACACGTGGTCAAGACAGCTGCGGTTTAAACCATGGTTCAGACCATGGTTTGAATTTAAACCTCCTCGGTGAATTTTTGGCCATTTCGACCTAATTTTGATTTTAAAAAATTTTGTGACAACTTTCTGCTCTGTTCATCTGTATGGACTGAAAAATCATCTTGATTTGTTGCACATATACAGTGTGATCAGAAATGATCTCATATTGTATGGATATTGTAAGATTAGATTGACCCCCGATTAGAAGTTGAGTCATTGAGTGTCTGATGTATGTGAGAGATAATTGGATATTTATATGGATAGCAAATCATTGCCATTTATTGTCCTTTAAAAATATGATCAGAAATGATCTCGTGTTGTATGGAAATTGCAAGATTAAATTTTAACCCATGCCCCATACCACAGAGTTTGCAATCATTTGCAAATTTGAAACAACAATTCTAATTGGTTTTTTGAACAATATGTGCTTGCAATGATGGTTTTGATTGGCCAAATTGCCATTTTCCAATATATTGCAAACTTTTGTAGAAGGTCAAGACATATGTTAAAGGAAACCAAAACCCAAGGAGAGAATCAATGTTATTGGAAAGTGAGAATTCAGAGAAGCACTTTACAAAAAGTTTCATTAAAATTGGTTGAAAAATTAGAGAGTTATGGAAGTTTGAAAAGTCTTGTTTTACTTTCTATGGGGATCCTCAAATTGGCAAAATTGCTTCAAAATGGCTGATTTTGTGAACAACTCTCCATTTTTTTTGTACACAGATTTTCAGATTTTCCCCATTATCTTTCAGGGTGCCGTTAATCTCCTTCTGAGCTCAACATATATAATGGGAAAATGTATTTTACACCACATATGTTGAGTTCAGGAGGAGACAAGGAGCACCCTGAGAGATAATGGGGAAAATCTGAAAATCTGTGTACAAAACAAATGGAGAGTTGTTCACAAAATCAGCCATTTTGAAGCAATTTTGCCAATTTGAGGATCCCCATAGAAAGTAAAACGAGACTTTTCAAACTTCCATAACTCTCTCATTTTTTAACCAATTTCAATGAAACTTTTTGTAAAGTGCTTCTCTGAATTTTCACTTTCCAATAACATTGATTCTCTCCTTGGGTTTTGGTTTCCTTTAACAGTGTTCCATAGTGCCTGATGCCTTGTGATAGATAGAAGGCTAATTGGACAATCTATGGAGAGCAAAATCATTAAAATTTGCTGTCCAAACTGTGTGATAAGAAATGATCTTATCCCCTGATGAGAGCCAGAAGGGCATTAACTCATACACTTTAATATACAGCCAATGCCCTTCAAGCTCTCGGCAGGCATTATGTCATATGTACTGCAAAAGGTGATTAGATGGAAACTTCAGATGAAAGTCAATAAAGGCGCATGTAAACCGAGTCGTGTAGTGTCCAATGCCTGTGATAAATAGTAGGTTAATTGGAAAATGTCTAGCCGAAGGCTTCTAATGATGGATTTGATATAGAGGGGGAGGAGGAGGTGCCTTTCAATCAAGGTTAGGTAGCTTGGCGAAGTGTGGTGGCAAGTGCAAGTGAAGAAGTGCCTCGAATGCTGAAGGCCTAATTAACATGATTGCAAAGACCTTAAGAAATCAACTCAAGGGCAATTTCAAAATTTCATTGTATTACCTATAGAAATCACGTTCGCATATGCCTTTGTCACGTTCAAACATTACAAAAGTTGATGCACAAGGCTATTGAAATTGCATTATGTAGATTTTTTTTATAAAGTCTTTGCGATCTTGTTGATTTTTGAAAATCAAATTCTTTATTATGAGATGCAGAAGAATGATACTGAGATCTAGAGCTTGTGTATAAACCTACATTAATCAGGCTGAACATTAATAAAAATTGTCATTAAAGGGCAATCCAACCTTGGTAATAATAAGATGATTTGTGTGAAAGCAGAAAAATAAGAAAAACAGGATGGTGAAAGTTTGAAAGAAATCGGATAAGAAATAAGAAGATTATGGATGTTTGAAAAATGAGATCACTACATCTATGCAAATCTCAAATTGGCAATTTGGTGATTCGATTGTGACATTTTTGTGGACAACTCTCCCATTTGTCGTACACAAAAATATCATTAATTTGCGGTTTTCTTCGAGGCGCTTTTACCCTCGGGGCAGTACTCAAAATATATTGGAGATAACATATTTTTATAGGTCCTCATGAAAGAAAAAGATCCTACAGAGTAATACATTTTGAAATAAGTGACATTTTAGTCATTTTGTGTGTTGGAGCGAATGGGGGAGTTGTCCACAGCTACATCACAGTGACATTACCTATTCGGCCAATTTGAAATTCCCATATGTATAGTGATTACAACTTTCAAAAATTCATAACTTTCTTATTGCTTGTCCGATTTCGTTCAAACTTTCACCAATCTGCTTCTCTGATTTTTCCTCTTTCTTTCAAAGCAACTTGCTATTAAGGTTGGATTTCCCTTTAACATATAAGTTGCAGTGGCGGATCTACATAGGAGGAAAATCAGCCCATGCCCCCTTTTGAAAATCTGGCATACCTTAAGTACGCAACCAAAAATATTTGCCCCCTTTATTGAGTACTTTTAAGGCACTGTGCCCCCTCTTTTACAAATTTCTGGATCCTCCCCGATTAGTTAGATTACAGTTTATGGGGAAAACAAGGAAGATAAAAAGTTGGATTACATTTATAGATGCATCAACATCATCATCAAGAATGCCTGTTGTTTTCCAGACATGTCTTTTAAATTTTTTTTTCTTTTCTTTACATTTCACTAATTCCTTATCTTAAGGGAGCCTTGTATTTCAGCGTTATAAAGAATCTGCTTTTATTAAGTAATCAAGTGATTATATCTTATTGAAACACTTTTATGTTACGCAATATCTTGTTTGTCGAGCCTGCTACTAATGGATACCAATTATTTTTTTATGCTATTTGATTGGTTCCTCAGATCCTTGCAGCTGAGTGATCAGTATCAAATGAAATTTCGAAGAAACCACTTGTGTAAAACTAAAATCCAAAGTGCATATTGTTTGTTTTTAATTTCATCACAAGTTTGAAGAACTGCATTAGTGAAGGAATATATACAATTACTCTTGCAAGATTCATGTTGTCTTGATGATTCTAACTTACTGTGGGAAAGTCGGCAAATTCTTTGGACAGCAAAATATAGACAATATTGTGTGTTTTGTGTTGTTGAAATCTTTGGCTAGGTATTAATGATTGTTTTCTAAGTATGATTTCAACTTACCACATTCAACAAGTATACTCATAAAATTCTACACATAAAAATGAAAGAAATTGTAATTAGACACTTTTAAACTGTATTGATTTTTTTCTCTTTTCATAGGAATAACAGAAGAAAACAAGGGTTATAAAAACAAATGTTAATATATGTCAAACTTAATTATCGGATTGATTGCTGTGACTTGAAAAGAATGTATATTATCTAATAAACCCACTCCCAATAGAAAACTACTTCCTTGCTTTATGGCATGTCTGTAATTTATTGTTCCTATAATTCAAGTTGATGGTGATGTATTTGATATTGACCTATATCTTTATGACTCTTCTTCCTTTCATTTAAGCTCCAAGCATAACTCTTGAAGTATACCCTATTCTATTTTCATTGTATGATATATTTCTTGTAGAGAATCTGTGTAGTATGCCTCGAGGCCGGTCTTGAGGCCGAATATTGTGTCCTCGGCCTCGGCCTCGGAAGCTAATGTCTCGGATGTCTTGGCTCGAGGCCATATCGAGGCAGCGACAAACACGGTCATTTTCAGTGTTGAAAATGACATTTAATCAGCTAATATGAGAGTGAACACTCAGCCCGTAAGTATTGGAAATGCGCGCTCAATATTCACTGATATTGCAATTCCTCCATCGCAACGCAAAGCACAGCACTGCATGCTACTCCCAGAAATCCATTATGATATAAAGAAAGTTTTCATATTTTTGGAGCTAGTAGATACTGTGTAATAGGAGAGTTATGATCTTGATTACTTAATTTTCCTGTTGATATGAAAATATTGAGAGTTTTTTACTTGGAAATGCAACATTTCATGTTACCCTTCCATCTAAAGTTGACTTTAGCATTTATATTCTTGCCTCATACAGTCTGTTAGTCAATAGCCAATACATTGGTTTTTTAGGTGGGCTGTACTACAAGTACAGACCACCTTCTGTTTTTGTACGAAATTTTCTTTATTTATTATTTATTATTTATTATTTATTTTTATTTCTACCCACTTTTTTTGTGTCCGTTATATCTCCAAAACGACTTATTCAAATGTATTCAAATTTGGTACGATGGTATATATGGTTATTGTCTCAGCACAGAAATTTTTTCAACATAGTCAATGCATCGTGACGTCATCTAGGCGCCATTTTGTAAAATTCTGACATATGCTATATCTCTGCAATACAAAGTCATAACATGGCAATATTTGGCATGATGCAAGTTAATTAAAAATGAAATTAATTGAACATAGGGTGCGTGCGCGTACGCGCGCGTCGGTGAAGGTGCGCGCGCGCAAAGTCTGAAAATGCTCAAAATGGTCTATAATTAATTTTGGGCATATTTCAGGCCATTTTAAACATTTCAAATTTTCCGCGCGTGCGCGCATACGCGCGCGTCAATGGCCTTAAGTTCCGTATAGGCACAATATCTCCAAAACGGCTTATTCAAATGTATTCAAATTTGGTACGATGGTATATATGGTTATTGTCTAAGCAAAGAAATTTTTTCAACATAGTCCATGCATCATGACGTCATCTAGGCGCCATTTTTTAAAATTCTGACATACGCTATATCTCTGCAATACAAAGTCATAACAGCAATATTTGGCATGATGCAAGTTAATTAGAAGTGAAATTAATTGAGCATAGGGTGCATGCGCGTACGCGCGCGTCAGTAAAGATGCGCGCGCAAAAAAACTGAAAATGTTCTAAATGGTCTATAATCAATTTTGGGCATGTTTAAGGCCATTTGAAACATTTCAAAATTTCCGTGCGTGCAAACATGCGCGCGCGTCAGTGGCTTAAAGTTCCGTATACAACATGAAAATGACTTATCTTGGACTGTTTTAGCATTTTAATTGATCCTACATGATTTCGAGAATATTTTCTTAAACGCATGCCTACACGTACGTACGCGCATACGCGCACAAACGGTAAAAATGCCTTAGCTTGACTGGAATAGACTGCATGTGTACCAGGGCATTGTTGAACATTTACAATTGGTGCGTGCATTATAACTCCTAGTACGCGCACACGTGCATTACCCGCATGCGCGCAAACATGTAGAAATGCTTTAATGGATTCTAACGTTGATTGTGCATCACTTTGACATTTAAATACACTGCTTTAAAGCAGTTGTGTAGGAACATGCCTACTTCACACTTCAATATTATTACTCTATCGCATTTCAACTCTTCCACAGCCCACCTGTATAGTTGTACTTGTTCAACTCTAGTTTTTATTGTAGTTATCAGGATGTTGGAGGAGAAATAAAGGTGCATTGACAAGTCTGTAAATGTCTTGACTCTTGATCGTATTAATGCTAATTTGCTTGCCTTAATAATTCTTAATTCCATTTTTCAACACATATATTTCTAAAAAATTCAGGGGGAGAATACAGAAAAAAGCATGCCCAAATATTAACTGAACAATTAAAAGGTCTTAAAAAAGACACAAAAAGGTCATAGTAAATTCAACACGTTTAAAAAAAAAAATGTACGTGTTTAGTGGTCTTTGATAGTCATGTCTCGGTCTTGGTCTCGGTCTAGGCTGAGCCGGCCTCGGATACAACACTGTAGAGAATACTATACAAAGCAAGACATCATAAAAAATAAGTTTGTTGAGCTGCTTATTTGATATCTCAGATACCTTTCAATTCCTTTGTTTTAGTTATCCCCGCCACAGTGGAATTTTTTAAAAGCAGATAAAACTTTTACTACAGATACTTATCAGAGATAAAAAATTTCACATTTTTTCCAGTGTGTAGTTACTTAAATTCTTCATCTTTTCAGTGAAATGATTTCTAGACACTAAATGCTTCTTTTCCTCATGGTAACCTAGTTTGGTTGATTCCAATGTACAGCTCTGGTTTGTCTGTTGAAACTCTCAATGGGTTAGGAGGAGTCAATAGATAGATGTTATATTTTTACCATTGGTTGATCTTTGTGCGTGTGTGTTGTGGGGGGGGGGGGGGAGATGGTATAGGAGACATGTCGCCCTATGAAGACTCAAGGCTCATTCACATATGCCCCAGAAAACCGCAGCAATTTACCAACATCAGTTTTTTTTTCTCCTTCATGTATGAATGGCAAATGAGGTTAAAAAGTAGTTGCGCGCAACAAACATCCTATACATCTCTCTTTTCTGTGTGTTATAGAATACACAAATGTGAAGTGCAGTAGGCTTTAAAGCTCATGTACAGTAATGGTAGCAAAAAGGAAATTGGAAAGAAACATGTTAAAGTAGAATTTCATTGATTTTCAATATTGATTTAATTTTTATTTTTGCATAGGTGAAGCTTAGATTGAACAAGGTTATCAAAATTCAACGCTTGGAAACATTTGAAGTAATGATTATTATCAATTATAAAATGATATAACACAGCCCCGCTATAGCACCTATAGAGCTCTTTGAACGCTGCTGAGATATGTGACGTCATACCGGGGAGCAATCCTTCCTAAGCAGACGATGCCCCATAACATCTTATACATTTTCAGTGCCTGTTTTGTCATCTCATCTTCACTTATTTCTCTTACTTCACTAGCGTCAGTATTAATGCTTATTTGTTGCCTCTCTCTAAATTTCCTGCATGGTATTATTTGGATGAAAAATGCAGCGTTAAAAAATTAAAGGAATCAATCGCTTGTAAACCAAAAAAGATGCCATTGTATTTTCAGCTGCATGCACCGCGGCATGTCGGCGTTTCAAGAGGGAACGAATACCATCCATGCTATAATTCAGCGGGCTTTACAATTCGAAAGTGTGATTTCTTTGATTGATCATTGACCCTTATCATGACTTTTTACAAACAAAATATTTTAGTTACTAGAAACGGTTTCATTTCCCTTTTAGAATGATGTGAAATACGGTCATGGTGAAACAAACCAAACTCTTTATAATTTAAAAATAATTGCATTGCAGTTACGTTCACTTGATATAGGACGTCGTCTGCTTAGGCAGGATTGGCACCTGATGTGATGTCACGAAAACATCGGTATATTTCTGGCGAATCGCTCGGATATCCCAGATGCTGAGAAGTGTTTTTATTTGTGTTATTTTTTAATCATCAAACACGCAGTTAACGTAAAACTTATACGATTACCATCTGCAAGCTTTCTAGTTTCTAGAGATACATTATTGAGCATATTTGTGATTTGCTTTGAATATCTACTTTAAATATAGTCTCATGTTGTTCTCCTTGTATCAAAAGATGTCTGTAAGAGATCATTTGGTATTCCATCTATGATTTCTGGTGAATTTCAGTGTAAATATCTGTAAGGAATGCTTGATCACTGCCATTATACTAGGACCCTCCCACCCTCCCACCCTGACGGCTCCCCGCACAGCAATCTTGGGGCTTCGCATAGAGACAGCGTGTGTGCACTGTGTGTAGCTACTCATCATTAGTTTTACACGTGTGTGTACAGTGTATAGCACATGCTGCCTTTGTTGGGATTTTACGTGCCTGTCCCGGCACATAAATTAGTTTTTGCCTCTTATTTGTTTAATATCAAACTTTAGGAGGCGAAATCTTCACAGTGTCTTAGTATTGCTAGTATCTTGCTATTTATCAACAAAAACTGAAGAAATCTGACGAACAGTTTTTGAGGGCTTACCAAAACTTTACATGACCTTTAAGCCCTGCGGTGGTTTGCAGTGGCATATGTGAACAACCCTTTACAACTTTTGCTTGTGAATATTGATTACAGATGATGCAGGAATGTATGCACCCCTCTGCCTCATGTTTCATTAATGGCATTCAAGAAATGGATGATTTGAATTATGTATTCTTATACACATGTTCACATCCAAAATATTGATGAACAAGGGTACATTAGGCTATACCTAATGCTTCTTTAATATTATTCTAGGAAGGGATGATTGCAATTATCCTACCTGCTTGGTTCCTATCCAAAATATTGATGACCGCACAGGAATGGATGCACTGCTGTGCTCAGCATTTCTGGACTCACATGCAGAAAATAGATGATTGGAATTAAAGTTATACCTGCATGCTTCATGCAATTCAAAGTGTTGATTAATCCCTATTCTCTTATTTTCATCTAATTCTAAAATATTGATAAAAGATGATGTAAGAATTACATGCATGGCTGTGACTGATATTCTTCAATCGCAATCAAGGAATAGATGATTAGAATGAATGTTATACATTCATGCTTTGTCACATCCAAATTTATGAATGGCTTTACTCTTATTCCCATCTAAAATATTGATATAAAATGACATTGGAATGTGTGTGCACTGCTGTTCCTAGTATTTCATCTGCTGACAAACAAGGAATGGATGATTTGAATTAAAGCTATGCCTGCACGCTACATCCCATCCAACATACTGATTAAAAGATGATACAGTTATATATGTGCTGCTGTGCATGTGATTCAGCATGACCAGTTAAGGTGGTCTGTATTCCAGTGATACCTTTATCCATCCCATTACTAAGGTAATCTGAACTTGTCTGAAAAACAAGGCTAGAAGAATATCAACATTTTCAAGTTCCCCAAAAGATAATTAGTATGTGCAGTAATGCATGACTGTAGGCCTGTGCTGGAGGCACTGTACCCCATTCATGGTATGCCTGGAAAATATAAGTCAACCTCTCATCTCTTTATTGCTTAATATTCGTTGCTTGTTTTTCCCTGAAGACACTGCCATGTGCATGTACATTACAGTCAATTTGTGTTCAACTTGTTTTGATTTTCTAGTATCTGATAAGATAGTAGAAAATATGCATCATGATCTTCATCTTATTAATAATAGAGAGGTTACAGCTTCATTTTATCGTCTACAGATACCTATCTGCAGATCCTTCTGCGTCCATGTTCTTATAAGAAGAGGATATCTGATTTTTACTTCATTATGCATCATCTCTTTCTTCTTATTGATTTTGTACAATAGCCTATGTTACGTCTGTGTGTGAGCTGGCTACATGTCATGCCTGGATTCATGATGTGCGTGTGCATCACTTTTTGTTCAGGATCATGTAGCATTTACTCTAAAAATAGTTCCTTTCCTTTTAACTCTCTCTTGATTTACCTCATGGTTCTCTTCCTATCTCTCTCACTCTGTCCTCTCTCTCTCTCTCTCTCATCCTTCTACCCAACTTTCATCTCTCTTTCTGTTTCCTTCCCCTCTTTCCCTATTTTCTGTATGACTTTGTTTCTGTCTCTACCCCCCCCCCCTCCTCTATCCCTATTATCACTCTTCCTTTATCTTGTTCTCTTCCTGCCTCTTTTTCTCTCCTCTCTCCCTGCCTCTTTTTCTCTCCTTCTCTCTCTCCCATGTTTCTGTCTTCTACCCTATTTCACAATCTTTCTCCCCCCTCTCACAAACTCTCTCTCCTCTCCTCGCTCCCCTCCCTCTACCTCTGTCCCTCTGCCTCTACCTCTATTTCCCCCTCTCTCCCTCTGTTTATGTACCCTCTTTTACCCTCCTACTTATCTTATTCTTTCTAAATCTCTCTTTCCTCTCGTTTCGTCTTCTCTCCCCTCCCTCTACCTCTGCCCCCTGCCTCTTCCTCTATTTCCCCCTCTCTCCCTCTGTTTATGTACCCTCTTTTACCCTCCTACTTATCTTATTCTTTCTAAATCTCTCTTTCCTCTCGTTTCGTCTTCTCTCCCCTCCCTCTACCTCTGCCCCCTGCCTCTTCCTCTATTTCCCCCTCTCTCCCTCTGTTTATGTACCCTCTTTTACCCTCCTACTTATCTTATTCTTTCTAAATCTCTCTTTCCTCTCGTTTCGTCTTCTCTCCCCTCCCTCTACCTCTGCCCCCTGCCTCTTCCTCTATTTCCCCCTCTCTCCCTCTGTTTATGTACCCTCTTTTACCCTCCTACTTATCTTATTCTTTCTAAATCTCTCTCTCCTCTCGTTTCGTCTTCTCTCCTCTCGTTTCGTCTTCTCTCCTCTCGCTTCGTCTTCTCTCCCCCTCTCGCTTCGTCTTCTCTCCCCCTCTCTCTACCTCTGCCCCCCTGCCTCTTCCTCTATTTCCCCCCTCTCTCCCTCTGTTTCTGTCTACCCTCTCACCCTCCCTCTCCTCTTATTCTTTCTAAATATCTCTTTCTCTCTCTCTCTCGTTTTGCATTTTCTCTCTCCTTCCCTCTACCTATATCCCCTGCCTCTCCCTCTATTTCCCTCCTCTCTCCCTCCTCTCTCCCTGTGTCGATCTACCCTCTTTCACCCTCCTCCTTCTTATTCTTTCTAAATCTCTCTCTCTCCTCTACTTCTCTCCTTCTCCCCTCTACCTCTGTCGCCCATCTCTATGTTTCTCTGCAAATTGTCTCCCTTCATCTCTGCATCCACCTCTCTTTTTCTCTCATCTTCTTTCTTTCCCACTTTCATTGTTATATTTCTCCATTCTCCAATCTTCTCTTTTCTCTATCAACCTCATGGACATAATCATATTCATTTCTGCCAGGCCATGAACTCCCAGCTGTACAGAATGCCACCAGAGATTCCAATACCCACACACACACTCACACACACACACACACACACCCACCCACACGCATGCTCACTAAATGCACCCACACAACCCGCACGCATCCCCGTCCTCTGGCTTGAAGTACAGACGGCTCCCAATCACATATGGCACGTACATCACATCATCGCCGTCCCAGGCTCAGTTTGATTTCTTTGTGGCGAGGGTAACGATTCTTATTAGAGGAGTGGATTGGCAACATCTCTTCCCGTCATGGACGCCAATAAAGAAGAGGGTCAAAACACCGTGTGGAAAGAACCGGCTTTTACGTCTATCATCGGAGGTAAAGAAATAAAGATGCATTTAGAGTGGTCGATGTGATTCCAATTATCTTTTCAAGGATTTCTAAATAGTGATGTTTCTTCAGGGTTACGAGGCCATTATGTTTCAGCCGGAGCTCATTTAGCAGTTGGATGACCATATTGGAAATCTTGTCTCGTCACATGTCGCTCAAGGGTCATTGTTTATTGATGATGTTGAGAGAGAAAGAGCAATAATGTTATCTAGCTCAATCAAAGGGAATCTTATTAATGTTGCAGTCAGGCATGGATCGTGCACAATATGATGAAGCAGCTTCAATTACATTTTTTATAAATGAAAATAAGTAATTTAGCATGAGATGATTATCAGTGGAAGTGTTCCTCCAGAGATCAGGCATTTGCTCTGGCAAGAATTAGGTTTTGTTTTAAGATTATGGTTGTAGTTTAACTATTGCAATATTACTCCTTCCATTTTAGGAATCATAACTAGTTGAATGTTACTGAAATCCGTGTAATTAACTTGATTTGGATAGCAATTTTCATGTGAGAAATTGTTAAGACTTACCATGGTATTGATGTTGTTTTCATTATTGTTTCGCAAGAAAAAGAAACGTTAATTAACGTAAGCAAATAGGATTAAGCTGTGAAAATAAGTATAGTTTCCAGCTATATGAAGATCATTGATGGTGTCAACAAATTTATTATCATCATTACCATTATTTCTATTATTTCAACCAATTAAAAAAAAATAGGTACTGAAAATCTGCCATACTTGTTAATATATCTAACCGATGTAGTGCATCCTGATTGTGTGAGATCTCAAGTAGATATGAAATTTTTTTATTTTCCCAGAAATGAACTATTATCAAATAATGCAGTAGGGTTTTAAAATCATATGGGGAAAATCATATCACTGGAAATGTTTTTTAAAAATTACAATAAATGTTCAGGGTTTACAATGAGGAGTTTCCTTTAGTCATTGATCACAAAACATTTTCTTCCAGAAACTGAAGAGTCTTGCCGTTGAGGACCCGCTGGCAACTGAAATTTCTTGCAGGATGAATATTACCATCATTTTTCATTTTTTGCACAATCCAATATGAAATAGCCATCAAAAGATGAATATACATGAAGCAACTGAGCAGTATGTAGGTTACCTGACTGACAACCATAATACAAAAAGTTACACAGACATTTTATGTCAATATGGTGGTACATGTAGATTTGTGTTTTAAATCATACATTAAACACCGTCAAAAGCAATCAGCACCAAATATATGGTCTTAGTCCAAATTCTGTAAGGACTGCTGTGTGAAAAGGATGTAGGTAGTCCAATTCCATAAAAATTTCTCATACATCCTTTAATCCATTATAGTGAGGTATAAAAATGATATAGCAAGCAAAAGATTATCCATTGTTCCAGTGGCGGAGATGTGTTACGCAATTCTATTCATCAGGGAGGGGGGGGGGGGGGGGGGGCCTATTGTTATATTGCCCCTGATGAAAAGAATTTCCTGTATATTTTTCCGCCCTTGCATTATTCTATTGTATCCTGTGTCTTTCTATCTGTCACGAAATGAAAATATTAGAAGCTCAGACTATTCGCTTTCATCCCACATCTTTCCATCTAAGGCTGCAAGGTATACAAGCAGCAGATTATTCTATTGTATTCCGGGTCCTATCCGTCACAGTGGGATGTAAGGAGAATTGCGCAAGCTGGTGACTATTCTTTTGTATCCCGCAACCTTCTATGTGTCATGAGAGTAAGAGGAATATTGTGAGCCGAAGACTATTGTCTTGTATTCTATATCCATCTATCTGTCACAGTGAGATGTAAGGAGAATTCTCAAATTTAAGACTTATTTCTTGCATCCCACGTTCTTATATCTGGCACGGCAAGATATGAAAAGGATATAGCAAGCAAAATGTTATTCTCTTGTGTGATTTCTGTTCTTCTGTCTGCCACAGTGAGATGTAAAGAAAATAGGCAAGCTATAATGTCTATTATCCTGTATCCCGCATCTTTTTATCAGCCAGCAGATGTAAAACAAAATCTAGCAAGCCAAAGATTTTTCTGTTATATCCCACATTCTTCTACCTGTCCAGAGATTTAAAAAGAGTGTAGTGATTCCAAGATGATTCTCTTTCAAACTCCATTCTTTCATCTGTCGCAAAGAGATGTAAAAAGAATATCGCAAGCTTTTAAGACTGTTCTCTTGTTTCCCCATATCTGGTCAATTGCAGGGCCAGGGAGATGTAAAAAGTATGTAGCAAGCAGGAGACGATTCTTTTGTATTCCATATTCTTCTCATTGTATCTATGGCAGCCAGTGGCATAGTGTGTGTCCAGCCATTGAGGGGGCACAAGTGTCTTATATAGGGGATGGATAAAATGCAAGAGAACAAGGACATTGACTGAGGGAAACATGTGGAAAGCATTTTTATCCTCTTCTTGTGAAGTTGCCTACCCCTTCCTTTATCTTTATCTCTCTCTCTTTCTCTGTTTTCCTTTTTATTTCTTTCTTAAAAATTTGAGTGGGGCATGTACCCCCTGTGCACCTTACAGCTATGCCACTGGTGATAGCTCGATGTAAAAAGAATGTGGCAAACCTAAGACTGTCCTTTTGTGTCCCTTGTCCTTCTATCTGTCACAGCAAGATGTTTACCAAGCTGTAGTTGTGACGAAATGCGTCGAGATGAAGTGGGATATCCTCTGACTTGCTCGTTGTGTGAGCGCAACGCATATGTCACCATCAGAAATCAATATCCAATATGCTACTCAATTTATGGCGGTGTCCTCAATGCCGCTAGCAGGTGATATATATTAGATGGGAAATGATGCAAGTGTAGTCTTCTCGGAGAGAACAAGGGCGGTGCGTTAGGAAGAATTCTTCTGTGTGATAGTTCTTTGACATTTAGGCGGTGATGTAAACATGTGGAATGTATGTCTGGTGTTTGTGTGCAGACCGTAGATCATATTTCATTGTCAGATTGCATGGCAAAGAATTGTGAGATATGAGACAAGACAATTTTTTAGGTCATTCTCAAACAGTGATTAGTTAACCCTTTCATGACAGGAATTATTTAAGGGGTAAATTGATCACATTTTGTTCTTCAAATTGGCAACAATAATATTTTTCTTTTAGTGCTACATGGTTCTAACAAAATGTAATGTTTTTGAAAACGATATACATCATTAGAAACTTAGTCGAAAGTTGGAAAAAATTGCCAATTTTGATAAAAAACAGTGATTTTGAACCTCTCAATGTGTTGCCAATTTAAGGATTTGAAGCTTATTCTCCTTTTTAAAAATCATGGCATCAAACGCAATATGTTCATGCAACAAAAATGGAAACAATGTGTGTAGAAATTTTTGCTCTTTCTACTCATGCATCTGGTATAATTTTTAGAGCTCTGAATCAAAAGTTATTGAGCCAAGCTACAAAATGTGGTCAATTGTCTTGAAAGGGTTAATGACAATAATTCTTCCCGAGAGATACGCTGAAGTGACTTGGTAAATTAAATGTTTGTACCTCTCCTTAGGTACATGTAATAAATGCACACAAAGAGAGATAATACTGTATGCTTCCTCAGAAGCTAATTAATATAAGTGCTTTACCATTGTCATTGCATATTATAAATGATTACATTATCTTGCTGTGCATATTGTATTGTATACTGGCAACTGTACATGCTGTAGACCCAAGTATTGGTTATAATGTTGTATTGATTTCTCCTGGATATTTATATTGGTTGCTGGGAAAACAAGGGAGGGGGGGGGGGGCTTTGACATAGACCAGCTTGATCCTTTGGTAGTAGATGCACCACTAATTTGTACAGATATCTTGTGATGTATTTATTGTATGAATAACATTATTTTCTGCCTCCTGTTTTTCTATCTTGATATTTAATATATATTTATTTCTAAAGCTTCCCTTTCTCTCTCTCTCTCTCTCCCTCCCTCTCACTCACTCACTCTCACTCTCTTTGTTCTTCTTGCTTTGTACTGATGTGGCAGCAGAGATGGTGGGGACATTTGGAAGTTGCTTCTTCCCAAAATGCTCCAAATTGTGGAAAATGAGGGAGAAGAACCTGGAGAAAATTGGGATGGCCCCCTCTCCATATTCAAATTCTGGCTATGGGTTGTTTCTTTGTAATCTCTCTCTCCTCTCTCTCCCTCTCTTTTTCTCTATCTCTTCTCTCTCTCCCTCTCTTTTTCTCTATCTCTATCTCTCTCTCTCTCTCTTTTACTACCCCACGTTTCCCTTACCCCCTATGTTTTTCTCCCATCCTGTAGTCAGCCTCAGTCTTCCCAGCCTTTTATCTCTCTCTTTATTCTAAGCTCAGGGATTCATGTGCTATACAATTGATTAATTTTTCATGTGAATCCATATTTCAGAAGAATCTGCATGTATATTTCATGAGAATGCATATTCCCTGGGCCAGTATTATCTAGAGAGAGATACATATGGAATAATTTAATATTTACAGCTACATGTAGCTGTTTGCTAAAAAAAACATTTATTTTTCAAAGAACCACCGAGTAATGTAATCAATGCATTGGTTTTTACCTAATCTCTGCTATCAGGGATATTGTCCTTAAATATATTCCTGTCATCATTTTGTTCAGACATTTTCCTTTGCTGAGTCTTTTTTAAGATGAATTTTGGTTTTTGTCTAATATCATGTACTTGTCATTGAAGGTATTAACTTTTTCTTTAGAAAGATGCTGTATTTGTTATTATTCTTTTTATGTTTCATCTGTGCTTTATAATATTAATTATGTATCCTAAAGGGAACTTCACTTTACGAAGCAATCCCAGGCTAGGCATTTTTGAAAAGTTCTCCTTTTTCATTTTATATAAATTGTAAAGTGAAACATTCTTTACACATTGCCAGTGATCTTAGTTACTTTATACATGTATTATTTCATAATTTTGCTCAGTGATTGTATCTTTATTTGCATTGATTTCATTTTTATGCAAATGAAATGAATAAAGAAATTTATGAAAGAATGAATGAATGAATGAGTGCATGCATGCATGAATGAATGAATAGAGGGCTGATTTTATTTTCACTACCAGAACTACACATTTTCTTTAAAGTGCACCAATCACCTGAAAAAAATAATTTGTGTACAGCTAGAAAGTATAAAATCAACCTCAAAGAACTTTGTCTGGTATTATATAGGTCAAAAGTTAATGAGTATGAAGGAAATAAAGGATAACATGAAAATGCTTGCGTGGAACCGAACTCAGAGTTTGGTTCCGCGCTAGCCTTTTCCTGGACGAGTGCGTCGAGTAGTCTACTCACGAGTCGCTTTTACGCTTATAGAGGGTGTGATTAAAATTGCAATATCTCTTTATAGAATTGATATTTGAAGCTCGTATTTTGAATATAGTATAACAACATGCAACCTCTAACTTGCAGAGCAAAATTATTTTTGGTGATTGGTACCCTTTAATCTCTTGGTACCCTTTAATCTCTTGGTACAAGATACTTTAATATCAATTTCCCTTTTCACTCCCAAAACTAAATATTTATCTCTCATCTTTGTGTGTATTTCAGCTGGTGAGCCAGACGGAGGGATAGGATGTTGTGGAATGATCTTGACTTTCCTCTCATGGATTGTACTCATCTGTACTGTGCCCTTCTCACTCTTCGTCTGCATTAAGGTGAGTTGCAAAAGGACATTTAAAGGTAATCTTTAGTACACGCAGACAATTGACTTTCTAGAGCAGCTAGGTGTCTCTATTTTTGGTTGTGTAAAAGATAGACTCCTCCTTTTCTGGAACAAAAAAATGAAAACTGTGAAGAAAGTTTGTTAAAAATATTAAACATATGTACACTGTAAAGCACCAGTATACAATAGTACAGTGTTATGTATTATAGCCACGATAGCCTCCCTTTATTTCTCTTATAACTAATTTTCTGTTAATATCAAATTTCTGTTCAATTCTGTTTAAGCAGAATAGTTGTTAAAGATAATGAGTGTAAGTTGTTTGAATTGCTTGAGAATTGACTTCTTTAGTATTACCAGAGCTTAATCTGAAAGCAGATGTATTTTGGGATAAAGCTTACACATTTCCAATCAATTTGGACTCCTGCAACCATTTGGCTCAGTATTCATAGCTGAATTGAACTCTTTATTATTCTCTAAGGAATGAAACCCAAGACTGCCACAATGTTTGGAGTATATATGGTAGATATACATTGCAAGTGTGAAGAAAAGTAAGACTCTGGCAGTCTTTGTTCCATAGTTCGACCAAAACAGGAAAAGATTTAAAGCAGTGAATTGTTAGAAGAACTGTAATATTTCCCTGGTTATAGAGTATAAGATTACAATGGAGAAAGTAAAGCCCACTGCACACTATACCATCGGTCTGCGATCCGATTTAAAAAAAAAAAATTAATAGCATTTGATATAAACATTTAAACACATGAAATTTTGGGGCTGAGATTCTGAATAGTAAAACAAATATTAAAATCGAAATACACTGTATTAAGAGCTTTCTAGTCGGAGAAAAGGCCTAATCAGCTCCGAGTCGTAGTGACATCAGAGCTACGATTGTCTACGATTTGAAACTGATTTGACCCTAATTATTCGCTGTATAAGTCTGACAGCACACCAAAACCTTATGTTTGGTATTGATTGATATTATTGTTCAGAACCTGAATCCGGTACATTTTTGTTGGTTAAAATGCCCATATTTAATGTTTTTGCGATTTATTTCCAAAATCGGATTGCATTCAATTGTATAGCGTGCGGTGGGCCTAATATACATGTATGAAACTAGTATGAATTCAAAAGCTGAGGAAAATGAGTGGAGGCAAAGACACTTTACAACCCACCAACAGATGGTTTGTACATCAGAGCTGGTCGTATAATATGAGTTGGTGTATGACCCCAGATGTATGTTCCAACCTCTCTAGATTTAGAATGTTTCAATCTCTCTAAATTGAGCTTTTGTCTCTGCATTCTGGAGATTTTGTTGCCCTGTGAACCTACATGCAAGTACGTATTCCAAGGAGATTCTTTCCAATTTCCTTTTTGTTACCAAAACTGTCCATGAGCTTTAAGCAAGCAATTGTGTAAGATAGAAAAACTTGTTTTTCACCTGAAATTTATCTCAGCAAGTGATTCTTAATTTTGATAAGTTCTATTTAGATCTGTTTTATTTGATGAGAAGCATAATACTAAAGGTACTATTTGACAATGGTCTTGATATTTGCAAATTACTAAAACCGGAAATGTCCGCAAATCGTAAACGACAGCCATTTTCACAGCAAGAAACTTTCGCGATTGGCAAAAATATAGTGTTCTATCAGTTATGATTCAAAGATTTCCCGCGGCATGAAACTTTTGCGAATCTGAACCACTTGCAAAATTTTGCAAACATTAAATGGGCCTGAAAATTTCTGGTTTAACAGTGGGCAAAAATGGGCAAAATTATCCTCTGACATTTTAATTGATCACAATGCTGCTTGAGAATTTATACTCCCAAATCTTTTGATAAAGATGTATGCACATTTCAAGTACAGGGCAAGAGTTATCGAAAGGTTTAGGAGTGCTTTGAGAGACAAGGTGCTCATGAAAAGCCAGAGTAGTAAAAAAAAATGTACATGTCATTTATGATTTACATGGTAATGTTTAGACATATATTTGTGCTGCAGTGCAGTCTTAGGGAAAGAATTATTTTAAGAGTGCTTTAAGGGGGCAGACAATTAAGCAATAAAGAGATAGAGCAGTGAAAAGCAATGTACCTGTCGGTTATGATTTATATGATAAAGTTAACATGTGTGCTTGTAACGATATGTGCTAATATGAAAGTGGGGAAAGTGGGGAAAGAGTTATTTTACGAGTACTTTAAGGGGCAGAAAAATTTAACAGTAAAAAGACAGACCTGTAAAAAGCAGTTGTGATTTAATACATGGTAATGTTGAGACATGTGTTTATAACATCATGTGCTGAAGTTAAGTCACAGAGACAGAGTTATGTTAAGAGTGCTTTAAGGGGCAGACTATGAAACATAAAAGGACAGAGCTGTGAAAAGCAATGTACATGTCAATCATGATTTACGTGGTAATGTTGAGACATGACTTTGTAACTTGTGCTGCAGCTGTGAAATTACAGAGACAGTTATGTTACGAGTGTTGGGGTTGACAATTAAAACAGTAAAAAGACGGACCTGTGAAAAGCAATGTTTTATGATTTAAGTTGAGATACATGTATGTGCTTGTAACATGTGCTGGTAACATTATTTGCTACTATGAAATTATAGGGCCAGAGTTATGTTACGACTGCTTTAAGGGGTAGACAGTGTAACTTAAAAGACAGAGCTGTAAAAAGCAATGAACATGTCACTTATGATTTACATGGTAATGTTGAGACATGTTTTTATAACATCATGTGCTGAAGTGAAGTCACAGAGACAGAGTTATTTTAAGATTGTTTTAAGGGGCAGACAGTGAAACAAAAAAGATGGAGGTGTGAAAAGCAATGTACATGTCAATTATGATTTATAATGTTGAGGCATGTGTTAGTAACATTATGTGCTACTCTGAAATTATAGGGCCAGAGTTATTTTAAGAGTGCTCTAAGGGGCAGGCAGTGAAACATAGAAAGACAGAGCTGTAAAAAGCAACGTACATGTCAATTATGATAATGTTGAGACCTGACTTTTTTAACGTTATATGCAGCAGTGAAGTCAAATGAAAAAAGTAATGTTTAAGAGTGCTTTCGGGGACAGACAATGAAACGTAAAAAGAAAGAGCTGTGCCGGCAAAGCAATGTACATGTCAATTATGATTTATATTGAGACGTGCGTTTGGTACATGTATGTGCTGCAGTGTAGCCGTCGGTAAACACAAGCGTGCATGCTGCACAATGTGTGATCTACGATGATGGTATTGTGTTTATCATGCGTGAATTTCATATTAGATCAAGGCCCCCAGGAGAGAAAAGCCATTTTGCTTCTCGGAGACAGAAGGGCGTTAAATCATATCATTTAACACGTAATCAACATCCTTCTTGCTCTTAACAGACGATTGGATCAGTTGAATGAGTTTCCTAAGTCCCCTGTGGTTTAAGGCTGGGCAGTATCAACCAAATTGCAAGTTATTGCAAAGTTAGCACATAATTGTATTGATTTTGTCGCCTTCCATCTAAGCTAGCTAAACAAGTGAAAAGCAAACTCTAGAGCACATGCACTAACTATGCCTAAGGTTTGCAGAATATTCCTGCTTATAAATTGTCAAATTGAAAACAAAATACTGCTGCAGTTTTTAATTCATGTCTTTACAACAACAACAACACATGTACTACACTACTCTCTGGACTGATGATTTTTTTTAAATACAGAAATATGTAATGTGATTCATAGAACAAAAGGTTGTTTTAAATCATTGATTAAAAATTGATTTAGATTCAGTGATTTGAATTAGCATTTTTTTTTTTGCCACCCTGACTATCACTACCATTTCAGCTACCACTACCAATACCAATAACATTACCACTATGACTACCACTACCACACTATCTCTACCACTATTACTACAACTCCCACTACATCTACTATCACTGCAACTACCACTACCACTACCACTACCACTACCACTACCACTACCACTACCACTACTGCTACCACTACCACTACCACACTATCTCTGCCATTACTACCACTCCCACTTTGACATCTACTATCACTGCAACTACCACTACCACTACCATTACTACTACCACTACCACTACCATTACCACTACCACTACCACTACCATTACCATTACCCAACTTGCTATCATTACAAGTTCTATACTTCTTGTGCTTATTACAGTTTCCCCCGACGTGAACGTACATGTATCAGTCTTAAATTTGGTTAGATTGAAAATGATGTCACGCATCACTGTGTTGCAGTATATCATTAAGAAGGATGTTTAATTATCAAAATAAGCCATGTCACTTCATGTGTGAAATTGTAATTGATTCTGATGATAAAGTCTCCAGGGTAATTAAGTTGTTATTTGACAGAGAGGAAGAGGGAGTAGGGGACAGAGAGAAATAGAGAGAGGGTTAAAGATAAATGAAGAGATAGAGAGAAATAGAATGAGAGAAAGAGAGAAGGAGTGGAAGAAATAGAAAGAAACAAATAAAGAGATGGATAGGAAAAAAGAGAGATATTATATATGTATATCAATAGAGATAGAGAGAGTGAGAAAGAGAGGCTGTCAGACATAAACAAACAGGGGGAGAGAGAAAGAGAGAGAACAGAGAGGGAGAGAGTAAGAAGGTTAAATATAGATGAAGAGAAGAGATTTAAAAAAAAGAATAAAAGAAAGAGTGAGAGAACGATAGGAGGGTGGGAGATGCATTGTAAGAGGGAGATAGAGAGAGAGAGAGAGAGAGAGAGAGAGAAAGAGGGAGTAAGAAAAAGGAAAGAAAGAAGATAAATTAAGAGAAAGGGAAAGAAAGAGAAAAAGAGATAGATGAAGAGAGAGGATGGAAAGAGAAAAATAGAAATAGTAGAACAGAGAGAGAGAAAGAGAGGGAGAAGAATAGATGAAAAGAGAAAGAGATATATACATAAATAGATAGATGGTCAGAAAAAGAAAGAGAGAGAAAGATTGAGAAAGAAAAGGAAGAAGCGTGGAAGTGTAATTAGCTAAGGTAGATATGAACGTAGCCTTGTCATTTCCCCCCATCAGGGCCTTGCTATAATTGGACCGTGACATTTTGGGGCTTGAGCACGGTACCACATCTCCTGCTTTCTGTTTGGTAGATTTCTCACCATTCTCAAGGTAGGAAAATGATCACCAATCTTACCTTGGTTGGGTAATTGAAATTATGCAGACTCTTTGATTTGACATGATCTTGCTGTGGAAGTAAATGTCACTGAAAATCTTTCCTCTGTCCACATAAGCTCCGGATAATTCCTGAATACTATACTACTTGGTTGTCTGTCACTGCACTGATGCTCTTTCATAAATCAGGATAGTTTTTTTTTTGGCTTGGTATCTTCATTTGAAGAAGCTATGCATGTTGATCCATGCAGCTATCTCTCAAAGGGAGCCAATAAACCACAAACAATCCATATATCATTCAAATTACTATCAAGCTATATATAAGACTTTCAAATGATTGTGGATTATGGAGCATTTAAGGTAGCTTAGGAAAACGTTGTGGCGCGTAAGCACGCAGGAAATATGCATATATATGACAAAATTATTTGAAATCAAAATTTTATTCTATAGAGGCAGAACCCAAATATTAGGATGTAGAATTAGTATATGAATCTTTGAACACTTTTAAGCAAAATGATATGAAAACTTATTCAGATATGTCTGATTCTAATTTTAGAAGCACATACAAAACTTGCAATTTTCCTCTGTCTGACTTTCCTGCGTCTTTATGCATCATTGCGTTGCGCTAAAATATCTAAGGGGAAACATTATTCATATATCAATACCTGCATGGAAGATAATTTTGGGGTTGGCTTCTGTCACCTTGCAGGTGTATATGAGTGAATCGAATGGTCTACTCACGAGTTACTTCTTCCTTAATGCAGAATGTAATTTCACTATTTCAAACTTGCAGAAAATCCTTTACAAAAGTGATACTTGAAGCTGATATTTTTTTAAAAATAAAGTATTCTGGAATGGAACCCTGAAGTAAATTGCTTTTGTTGAATGCTCCTCTTTTTACCATTTGTGTTTGATTAAAATAAAGGACAAAGTTGTACAAGTATTAAGCTCCACACCACAAAAAAAAAATGTCACTAATTTTTTCTTCCTCACTGATTTGGTTATTCGCTAGAGTAGACAAGATTTTCTCTGCAACTGGCAATTTAATTAGTAGATGGTGTGAAGAGGTCTGTCTTAGCCTGACCCTACTAAAAGGGGCTCCCCGGTGTGATTTTGTCAAGAACGGCAGGTGCTAGGGAGGCCTAGATGAACGGTGGGGGTACATCCCTAGAAAGTATTAGAGGAAGCCAAGGAGTAGAAGATGGAGAAGGGAGGGAGAGGGGGGTAGGAGATGGGGAGAGAGAGGTGTAAAGAGAGGTGTAAAGAGAGGAGGGGAGGAGGATGTTGGAAGGGAGAGAGGTGGAGGGGAGGAGAGAGAGGTGGAAGAAGGAGGGAGGTGGAAGAAGGAGGGAGGTGGAGGAAAGAAAGAGAGGGGGGTTGGGAGGAGGAAGAGGAGAAGGGAGAGAGAGAGAGAGAGAGAGAGAGAGAGAAGGGTGTATATAGGAAATGGGGAGGGAGGGGGGAGGAGGAGGAGGAGGAGGACGTTGGAAGGGAGAGAGGTGGAGGGGAGAGAGAGTAGGAGGAAAGAGGGAGGTGGAGGAAAGAAAGAGAGAGGGGGGGGGGTTGGGATGAGGAAGAGGAGAAGGGAGAGAGAGAGAGAGAGAGAGGGTATATAGGAGATGGGGAGGGAGAGGAGGAGAGAGAGGAGGGGGAGGAGGAGGAGGACGTTGGAATGGAGAGAGGGGTGGAGGGGAGAGAGAGGTGGAGGAAAGAGGGAGGTGGAGGAAAGAAAGAGAGGGGGGTTGGGAGGAGAAGGGAGAGAGAGAGAGAGAGAGAGAGGGGTAGGAGAAGGGGAGGGAGAGGAGAGGGAGGAGGGGTGGAGGATGTTGGAAGGGAGAGAGAGGTGAAGGGGATAGAGAGGTAGAGGAAAAAGAGAGGGGGGAGGGGGTGGGAGGAGGAAGAGGAGGAGGAGGAGGAGATTTGGGAGAAGGAAATATATCATGTTGCAGTAGGTTAGAGTGACTTATCCATGATTTTTTTAGGGGTTTGGAAGGGAGAGAGAGGTGAAGGGGAGAGAGGGGTCGAGGAAAGAGAGAGAGGGAGATGGAGGAAAGAGAGAGAGGGGGAGGAGGAGATTTGGGAGAAGGAAATATATCATGTTGGGGTAGGTTAGAGTGACTTATCCATTATTTTTAAAGGGGTTTTCAAAGATTGATTTATTACATCTGACAAGCAAAAAGCAAGATTTTCACATTTGTCAGTGTAGGGGGGGGGGGGCACATATGCATGCATATTATGTATGGACAGATTTTGGCCAACTGGGTTAAGAAATATTGAAATTGTTCTACAGAGAAAGAGAGAGATAGAGAGAGAGAGAGGGAGAGAGAGAAAGGGAGGGGGATTAGAGGAGAAATAGTCAGGGAAAATTGACATAAAGCAAAGATGATGTCAAAATTCAGCTACTATGTTCAAAATTGTGCGCGTCATCTCTTTCCAATGAAAAATAAAACCACCCAGCACTCAGAAATGAAAACTATGGCTTATGTCCTGAAAAGTATATCAAATACGAGGATTATTTTAATCTTGTTATATAGATCTTCAATAAACCCCGATTCCTCTTTTTTTCCCTAGAGCCAATCTTTACTTGGGCTTGGCATGTATTTAAGGTGAAGGGTAGGGAAAGGTACGAGCCTGGAAAATGTAATAATTAGATTCCCCTCGCTCGCTGCGAGCACCTATTCCAAGGTACACATGCCGCTATTTTGAAAAGGGAGACTTGTAGGTCCGACCCAGGGGTGGGCAGTTTACTTTCAATTATGCATTCCAGGCAGGATCAATGTATTGTGTGACTGGTTTGGAGCAGGATGTTGTCAGAGTACACCATTGGAGTGAGGTGTGAATTCCCTTAAGGTGCTTGAATATGAGCTGACTAAGGGCGATCCCTCTCAAATTGAAGTCGAATAACACTGTGTTTGATGAAAATTTAATGAAAAGTGATGATACTGCATCAGTAACTGCATACATCAAATTATTTCTGTGTATTTTGGTGCTTGAATATCAAATTGAAATCAGAAAGCATATTTCTTGCTGAAAATGATAGGTAAATGATAAAATTGTGGCAGTTTCAAGTATCTACATGCATCAAATTTTTGTCTAGGTATTTTGGTTATTGAGCATGAGCTGACTGAGAGCAATCCCTTTCAAATTGAAGTCGAATAACACATTTTTTTTGCTGAAAATGATAGGAAAATGAAATGATATTTTGTGCAGCAGATTCAGAGAATTGCATTCAAAAGAGGCATACCGCATTCTTTTGAGTATACTCTTATGAATGCATGATAACAAGCTTCGGTATGCCTCTGTTTCAATGCCATTCTCCGATACGAAAATGATGAGATTGTGGCAGTTTCAAGTACCTGCAATGCATAAAATTTTCTCTGTGTATTTTTGGTGCTTGAATATGATTTGACTGGGAGCAATACCTCTTACTGATATCAGATAAAGTATTTTTTTGCTGAAAATTATATGAAAATGATAAGACCGTAGCAGTTTCAAGTGCCATGATAATGTTTCTATATGTTATTGGCAGGCAGGCTGGCAGAGTATTACCATAGCCTAAACCCACCAAATGAAGTTTGGTTTTAGAAGTTTGATTTTAGTGTAACACACATTTTCTATACACCCTTACCCGACATACATGTACATGTATCTTGGGCACTGTTATATACGGTTTGTCTATCTCAGATGAAATATACTTTAATTTCCTAGAATTAGATTTCAAGAACGCTAAATGATTTCCTGAACGTGTATCAAAACACTGATTCTGGCCTGAAAAAAGACAGGAGCTATGAATCCATTGTAAGTTACATCATTCAACTAGAGGATGCAATACTTCTGAGGCACTGAAAAAATACTTGAACAATACATTTTGTCAGCTGAGCTTGAGCCTGTCAACTCTACATAGAGTTAATACACGTCTAGCACTGAACAGACAGTTAGTGGGTGTGCTGGTTGTTTTAGCAGCTGTTTTGATTTGCAAAGTTGACGCTATATACTTTTGCATTAGCAAGTTCCCATGTAAGTTGATCTAGAATAAGTTTGAACGTTAAGCGCATGCTGGGATGTAGGTACATTGTGCACATAGACTTTCCCTCTCAGATGTGGGGGAAAAAATGTATTAGAAACTTTGAAGCAAAATTATAATTTATACTTTGCTCACTTTTTGTATTGCTACTTTTCTCTTACATTAATTTTGCAAATACAAATTGAAAGAACAGCTTGAAATTGGAAATCAATGCCATATATATTTAGGAAGATTTCACTCCCTATTTTTATTTTCCTTAGAATATCTAGCTTGCATAAAAAATATGAGTTAAAAAAAAAATCAAAAGCGAGTCTTGAGTATGTGATTCTGATTAGTTAAAAAACAAAGTTGTGTTGCAGAGGCCTCAAGGTTAAATTTTCCACAATCTTTTGAAATTATATTTTTATCATGTTTAATTATTGAAAAGTAAAGAAAAAACAATGACAACACAACGAATGAATGCCCTATATTTCTCTTTAATTCCACAGGTCGTTCAGGAGTATGAGAGAGCGGTTATTTTTAGATTGGGTCGGCTTCTTGCTGGAGGTGCCAAAGGCCCTGGTAAGTCTCTTACCTTTCCTTACACCAATTTAGGTGTGTGGTGCTGTGCTATGTGTTCAATATGAAAATCAACTTCAGTGGTAGACGAGGGCAGATGGATGTTTGTTATTCCTGCTTGCATTTGTGGAGGAATACATATCGTATTTCAGAATGCCCAGGTATATGATATAGTGCATTTTACAGGATTTTTTCCTTTTGTATTATGAATGAGAACTCAGGCCATAAGAGCATGCAAGGAAAGAAATTAGTATTTTCTACGGTAGTGTTTTCAGCACAACATTAAAGCTTAAAGGTAAAGCACAGCATTGTTTATAAGGTCATGGATTTGGTGTAAAAGTTTAGAATTATCACACAGTTCAAGAATATTTATCATCATTCATGGAATGCTATTCAAAAAGAAAAAAAAGACCAAAGGAAATAACATGAAGCAAAATAGTGGAAGTGAATAGATAATGCTGCATAATTGTTTGTTTTATTACAATTTTCAAGTATGTTGTATTTATTTAATAGGCACCATTTAATCTGATTTGTAAACAAATTGTATTGATGTCAGTAAGAAGAAACAAGAATGAAATACTAACTAACTAACTAATTAAAATAAATAAATGAATAAATAAATGGATAAAATGTATTCTGTTGTGTCCTTGACAGGTATTTTCTTGATCCTGAATTGTATTAAGAGCTACAAAAGGGATATAATATTCAGCGGAAAAGTGGAATTAAGAAATTGCCTATCCCAATTAAAGTGTATTCTGTTGTGTTCCTTAATAAGATATTTCCTATTCCACTGTGTTCCTACCAGGTATTTTCTTGATCCTGCCTTGCATTGAGAGTTACACAAAGGTCGATCTCAGAACTGTTTCATTTGATGTACCCCCTCAAGAGGTAAGTCACACCACTAGCATATTTTTTTTTTTTTTTTTTTTTTTGGGGGGGGGGGCACACAACTGGCCCATGACCAACTTTTAAAAACCCAAGTGGCATACAACTCCAGGAATGTAACCCCCTTTTAAATTTGTTGTTGTTGCTTGGAAGCATATCTGGATTAAAAAGGCATCTAAAAAATTCTGATTTCTTTCTATTTGCTTGTAATAGAATTTTGGTGTAAAAAGTAAACAAATAATGTGCCCCCTCTTTTAAAAAACCTGGATCCACCCTAAGTCACCTATGATAATTTACTTTAAAGGGAAGCTTGAGTTTTGAGAAAGGTAAAAAATAATTTGCGAGCTTTCTCATTCTTTTGATGTCAGTTTGGAAGATTATCATATTAGATATGTCCCCTGAAAAGGATTGCTCTTCAAATGCTCTCACATTCAAAATATGACAAAAAAACATCTGAAATGTTAGGGCCGAACATTTGTGTGTAGTCTCATATACACATTTTTGTGTTCAGTGTATGTGACTCTCAGTAGGATTGAGTCAATTTGTTATCATTTTGGTGATTCCAAAACCTTACAGCATGCACCAATTCTTAGGTACTTTATAATCATCCTTTCCCAATTGCTTCGACACAGTTTCTTTCACAATTCAATCTTATGACCAGAACTCAACTTTATCTTTAAAGGGGAAGTGCATCCTGACCTCATGTTCATTGATTCAAATAGATGCAGAAAAATCAAAGGAATATGCTGTATGGAAATTTGAGAGAATTCCAATGAAAAATATTAGTTCTTAATTAAAAAAAAGAAGAAGATTTGAATATCCCTACACAAATTGGCAACTTTCTAATATCCATTGACAGCTACTGTCCATTTGTTTTGTAAAGTAATAATTTGTTAATAAAGGAGTATACTTTTTTTTTGGGGGGGGGAACATATAGAGGGATAAAGAAAGAAAACATTCAGGAGCAAAATAGGACATACGATTTCAATATAAATGTTTCAATATACTCTGATTTATCCTCATTATAGCTGTCCTGATGCTACAATCTTTTCAAAGAGGAGGACCTATAAAAACATATAGAGGGATAAAGAAAAACATTCAGGAGCAAAATAAGACATATGATTTCAATATAAATGTTGTACTCTGATTTATCCTCATTTTTTTTTCTTTTTAAGCATTTTAAGCAGATATTTCTGCATTTATTAAATCAAATACAAACATTGCATGCAATAATGATACAAATCAGAATTGATACAAATAATGTGTGACAACTGAATTACAAAAGAATATATATACTTAGATAATATTGGAATTATGGAGGTAAGTCAATAAATCGAGATAAATGCAGGGGCCAGCTATCATAAGCAAGAATGCTTTAGTGGATAGCAGCCAGGGGATGGGGGCTACATGATACCTTAATATATGAGTCGATATATATATATATATATGGGGTGTCACGTATAAGGAATTAGATATATATCCAGAAATTATATAAATCTGAGTTGGTAAGAAAAAAAAAGGTGTAAAAAAGAAGAGAAATTGCAAGTGCGTGCATGTGAGTGAGTGCGGGTGAAAAGTGTGCGAATCGTATATCTTCTTAAACTAGTCATCTTTACAAATACTTGGATAAAAGCTATTTTTTCATTAATGCTTTGAAAGAATGAAGTGATGTAGAATGTTTAATATTGTCAGGTAAATCGTTCCAAACATCTGGGCCACAGTGTCTTATCGATTTATAGGCTAGAATTATTTTTGGGTTGGTTAAATGGAGGTCAGAAGAGTGTCGAGTAGGATAAGAATGAATATTTCTATTGTACGTAAAAATATTATGAAAAGGCAATGGTATAGTATTTGTCGAAAATTTGTCCCGATGTCTGTCCCTATGCTACAATCTTTTCAAAGAGGGGGACCTTCAAAAAAAATATTGAGGGATAAAGAAAGAAAACATTCAGGAGCAAAAATAGGACATACGATTTCAATATAAATGTTGTACTCTGATTTATCCTCGTTATAGCTGTCCTGATGCTACAATCTTTTCAATAAATAATGAATTTGATACATGGGCCTGAACAAGATCTTCCACTTACAGTAGATGTTTGAAATCCTCTCGAGACCGAAGAACCAAACCATCTAGAGTCTTCCCATGACTCTTTAATTTACGATTCCCTTGTCCTGTATGTTGTCAGTCAGCGTACCCTGTCATCGTAGAGAGTTCGTCAGATTTGTTAGCTATCAAGAGAGAGCAACAACGACGACATAGCTCGGCGGGTCCCCGTTGCATCCATGCTCGTTATTAGCATAATGAAAACCCCTGCTCTGGCTCTTGAGGAGAGCTAGTTGCCAAGAATAAACCTCTTTGCGCTAAGGAAAGCTTCCTATGTCTTAATGCCCTTCTGGCTCTCAAAAGAGATTGTCTATTGAGAACCAGAAGAACTCTCATTATTAGCATAATGAGAACTACTGCTCTGGCTCTTCGGGAGTTGGTTGGTTGCCAGGAATAAACCTTATAGTTTGTGCTTTTTGAAAGTTTATCTATTAAGGTATCTGGTCTTATTTGTCTGCAGAGAGCAATTGCTAACTTCCTTTTGACTCTCATTGTAATACATGGTATGGCCTAGTGAAAGCCAGAAGGGCTTTAAAGGAAACCAAAACCCAAGGAGAGAATCAGTGTTATTGGAAAGTGAAAATTCAGAGAAGCACTTTACAAAAAGTTTCATTAAAATTGGTTAAAAAATGAGAGAGTTATGGAAGTTTGAAAAGTCTTGTTTTACTTTCTATGGGGATCCTCAAATTGGCAAAATTGCTTCAAAATGGCTGATTTTGTGAACAACTCTCCATTTGTTTTGTACACAGATTTTCAGATTTTCCCCATTATCTCTCAGGGTGTCTCCTTGTCTCCTCCTGAACTCGACATATGTGGTGTAAAATACATTTCCCCATTATATATGTTGGGTTTTGGTTTCCTTTAACCCTAAAGTGATACACGTCAGTGCCCTTCTGGCTCTCAACAAATAGCATTTTTTGAGAGTGAGAAGGACTGTAATCCTCAGCAGATGATATGTGTTTTTGTCATTCAAGATCATGGAATTGATTGGCACATTATAATTTATCAGTCACAACTCACGAAATGAATGAACTGTAAACTGTTAACAGGAACTTTGATGCTTGTTTACTATGTTTACTGTCTCTAATTATTTGTGTATATTCGTGGACCATGTATTAAGCCTATGGGAGTGAGAGAATTCAGTAGTCAATTGGTTAATGATGCAGGTATTTTTTTACTATCCTGAAAATGATGACTCTTTCAGGATTATGGGACTGTGTATCAGTTATGACAGGTGTTTCAGAGGAAGCTCTTATGCTACCATGCAATACATCATTTTGGCAAAAGACAAGCGGAAGTAGAACCATAGATGGTTGTCTATTATTCTGCTTGTTACTTGCAGAGAAAAAAAAATAGACATCAACAACTGTGGAAATTCTTTAAAAATCATGCTTCTCTGTCAAAATTTCTGTATTCTGTGCCCTTCTAGCTCAAAATAAAATGGAATGCAGCTGTTAGATTTCCCTCAAATATCAGGAAATTGAAACAAAACCTTAAGTAAGTAAAGAGCAAAAAGGAGAACTAGAAACTGGTTTCAAAAATTGTCTCTCACATAAATTTAATAAAATTAAATAGGTTGTCATTTTTGATAGAAGACTGATATGATAGCTGCTCTACAGATATACTTTGAGCAATAAGCTCTTTAAACACCAACTTGCAATATCATGACTCGTTGACACCTCGTATTACTGGAATAGAAAATCAGCAATTCAGTTATAGTCATGGAAAGTGAGATTTTCATTATTTTTTATTTAGTTTCAAGACATATACTTCCATGTTTTTTTGAATTAATATTTTAGGAGATATTAATATTTTATGGGCAATGTGAAAGATGAGTGAGGTCCAGATTTCATATGCCTTCACATTCAAAAGAGAAGTGGGATATTTACTTTCATGCCTTGACAGAAAACATTTACCGTTCATTAAGGAATTGTATATTTACCAGGGGAAAAGGGAATATACATGTGTAGTACCCATTAATGTGTAAAAAGTGAAGTTAACAATGATTATAATAATTTAGCATCTATATTTTGGAATACGGAGTATAGGAATCTTTGATGTTTTGGCTCTCAGTATCATATACTAATGCTCATCTCATCTCATAGCATATAACATACAAGAAAGGAATTGTATATTACCTGGTAAATAGGAATAAATATTTTCTATAAATGTGTAAAAAAATGAAGAATAGTAATGATTATTATGATTTTCGCATCTATATTTTGCAATACACACTATAGGTGTCTGTGAGGTAGACTAGCATTACACCCAACTAATGCTCATCCGATCGCATACTACATGTATGGGAAAGACTGTATAAAGGCGGACAATTGGGGTAGATGGGAATGATAGGTCTGGATTTGAGACTGATACAAACAGGATTAGATATATATATATCTGGGCAAGATAGGGTTTCGGGTCGGAGCCGCTCAAGAGTATCCATGGTTGGGCGGCAACGTCCGTTTCATTACCTAGATACGATCTCCTTGTTTTGTACAGTTAATAGGTGATGGGCCTCGTGCAGTTCTTGTATATATGTCACTGATCTGCTTCATCATTGTTCTGATTTTTTCAAAGGTATTTGTCTGTGGATATTTAGAGAGAGTATATGAAATTTAGTGACATATGTGTCTCATACGGCATTTTATTTTTGGTTTCATGGGAAATCACTTAAATTGACACAATTTTTTTCCGATGTAAATGATGACCCTACTCCAATATTTCATCAGTTACATATGCAGTCAGTACGCATAGTTTGGTAATTTTTGTCTTTATTTCCCATATGGCCATACATGTAATTGGCATTCAATATATACATACAAATCTAAACAAGTTGGAGTGAATTCATAGTTAATTTGATCTGAATGATTGCATGAGGGAGCATGCTTGATAGAAAATACCTTTTTCACACCCAAGATACCAGAAATAGTGATCAATAATTCATTCAGTCTTTATTTAATTCTCCAATTTAAAAAACATACAAACAACAAAATATATACGAAGCATTTAAAATAAAAAATACAAGGTATGATACATGAATTAATACAAAATAAGAAGAACAAAAAGGACCATCATTAAAAGCCTACTGAGGCTTGACAAGTTGATGGTCACAAAGGCATAGAGTATATAACAAAGTATAAAATTTAGATATTATGGTGGGAGAGACAAAGTAAGGAAAATCATACTGTTGTGGATAGTAACTCAAATTTTAAAATTACTGATAAAAAGATAATAAGTATAATTTGAGCTTCCTCTTGAAATAATTAAGAAATAGGATATGTCTTAATGAGGTGGGCAAGGAACTCCAAACAACACATCTAAATTAGTGCTGTATAATTGTGGTCATTTCTAAACGTGGTGAAATCATTTTTATAGAATATTTGTTGTGAAAAAAATTTCATTTCTACTGAAATCATTAGCTGCAATGTGCCTGTGTAAATTGTTTTATACACAGTTGTAACTAATAAAAAATTACTTGACAAATAAAGAATATGCAGTTTATGACTGTATAAAATTTTGATGTACAAGTAAGAAGGGTTATGCTATTCTAGTGTGGCATGTAATTTCTGCTCCAAAATGACTAAAATTATTAACTTAAATCAGAAAGTTCAATAGACTGCTGGTTGGGTATGGAGAATTAACCATATGGATACAGCAAAAGTATGAATTATAAACAAATGCAATATCTTTGATTGTGGCTGTACACGATGAAGCCTAATTATAAACATTGCATTTTAGAATCTGTGTTATCTAAAATCATCCACGTTACTTTTCAGTAGTGTGATGTGGGTCCAGCCGTCGAGGAGGCACTGATGTCATGAGGGGTGGGGGGGGGGGGGCACTTATCTTTCTCAGCTGGATGAACTGCAAGAGATCAGATTCATCAAGTGGAGGGGGGGGGGGTGGTGTTTGAGGAGTTTAATAATATTCTTTTCATGTTGCCTTTTTGTTCCCTTTCTCGTTCTCTTCTTTCTTTTTCCCCCCACTGATTTGGGAGCACATCCCCACATACCCTTCCTGCATTTACACCAGTGTGACTTTAATTTGGACCAAATCTCTTAAAATTACAGATTCCTTTGTTTTTTATAGAAATCTGCATTTACCTTTAGGCCTTCCAGTTAAGCTTAACAGAGGTTTCAAATCGTTCATTTATGCGAGCAATACTTTGGACCAAATCTTCTATAATTACGGATTCCTCTACTTATTGGAAATCTCATTTGCCTTTAGGCCACCCACTTATGCTCTGTATAATCTAAAAAAAGAAGATTGAGTGATCACTGACGTGACTCCCTGGGGAAGTGGAATAAAGTGAAAATAGTGAAAATTCACTCCTTTCTTTTAGAGAGCATTCTGAAATAACTTGATATTCACTCCGAATTAAATCTCCAAAAGAAGTGATCACTGACTTGACTCCCGGGGGAGTGAAAAACAGAGTGAAAATTCACTTTTTTGTTTTTTTGAGAGTACATATTTCAAATCTTTCCTATGAAACCAAAATTAAAAGAATGATCATCATCAAATTTCCCCTCTTACTAGTACTTACCCTTCTCTTTAATTTGCATCTCAGCTTGCTTAGGACTCAAATGACAGTAATCTAATGCAGAGAGAATGGGCTATATATCTGAGCTAATACTAAAGCCGTCCACTCGGCAGTGTAAGTGTCATGCATGGTCAAATATGCAGGAAAGAGGGTCCGGATCTCAACTTATTGACTTGGGTTTGAGTCTATTTAGAGGAAGATAAAGAGATTGGGAGACACAGAGAGAGAGGATGAAAGAAAGGGAGTGGAAGGAAGAGAGAGAGAGAGGGGGGGGGGGGGAGAAAGAAAGGGAGAGTGGAAGAGAGAGAAAGAGAGAGGTGGAGTAAGAGGGGAAGAGTCATGGAGAAATGGAGAGAGAGAGAGAGAGGGGAAGAAAGTCTTGGAGAAAGAGAGGGAGAGAGAGAGTATGGATGAGAGAGAGAGAAAGGAAATAAAAAGAGAAAGAGAGAGAGGGGGAGAGAGGAAAAGAGAGGATTCAAGGAAGGAAATGAGAGGAAGTAGCAGCAAAAAGTGAGAGATAAATAGATACAGTAAAGAAAAATCAACAGGAGAGAGAGAAAGAGAGAAAGAGATGCATACACACACGCCCAGTCGCCCACACCCTTACTTTACAAAATGTCATAGAGTGATGAGCATAAATTACAGAGATAGAGAGTGATCACATAATGTAAATACAATGCAGGTTCATGTATGTCGAGCTGCATGGTAAATGTATCGAGACATCATCATACATATGTTCATTGACAGTGTTTATCATAATACATGTATATGTGGGCAAGTCTAAGGTATATGGTCATTTGGTGCCCCATATATTACTAGGGTCCTGTTTCATAAAATTTGTTATCAGTAACAACTGCCACATTTCTATGACAAATTTTCTCTCAGCCAATCAGATGCAAGGATTTCAGTAGCTTATAACAGTTATTGCAACTTGTTATTGATAAGAGTTTTAGGAAACAGGGCCCAGGTATTGTTATGAACATAGATTGGCTTCAAAAGTATTGAGTAGTTAAGTATCAATTGGGGGGGGGGGGGTACTCATTTTTCTGTAGGTTCATAATTCCGAAACCCAAATTCCCGATAGCAGGGGGTTCATAATTGCAAAAATGTAATTCCGAATAATGAAAAAGGGTTGAAACTCTGAAGGTTCGTAATTCCGAAAATGCAATAGAGCCTTACATAACTTATCAGAATCACGAACATTCGGAAATACAAACCTTTGGAAAAATGAACCTTTGGAATTATGAACCTTCGGAAAAAATGACATGTAACCATATCATGAACATATAATGACACCAAAAGTATCATGTTACACGTACTTGATAATTGATCTGATCCAAGCTGTAGAAGGGCTTGCAAATTAGTACAGTCATCAAATATATTAACAGTTTAGATGTGTTTGACGTACAGGATGTTCTTTCACATGTACTAAACATGGTCCAAAGTTTTTTTAAGTTCCATGTATATGCTATGAAATCTTATATCATTCAAGTAAATTTTTTGTCTACAGTTTAAGTATACATGTACATGTATATGTATGTGAAAAAAGGGATATTGTTTTTATTTAAAAACAATGGTAACGAGAAAGAAACATCCTGGAAATGTATGAGAGTTTAAAAGAATACGGGTAGATAATTGAGAGAGAGAGAGGAAGAAAGAATTTGACAAATATATTTCTGTGAAGTTCTGTTATATTATTCCTCATAAAGATATATTTTCATGTAAAAATGGCATTAATTGACTTAAATGTGCATGTGTATCAATGGTGGGGTGATAAAACCCCATAAAGAATTCTGTAAAAGGAAGGTTGTCAGTGCACCTCCTGTGTTAATCGTGAAAGCTTTTATGCTGTCCTGAAAATCTAACATTTTTGCGTTACAAAGTTTTATCGCCCCACCGACGATGTGACATTTATGACATTTTAGGAGAGTAGAAATGACGAATCCCTTTCACTCTTTTCTATACTTCACCTTTGCATCATGACAAGCAGACTTGGTAGTGTCTTTGATAAGTAACTTTAGCAAGCACAAGCAAGCTTTGAAGTCTGTCTTATATCTCCTTTGTACCGGTCCCATGTAATCTGATGCTGATGTTAACCTATACTGTGCTCATACACAGTATGTCAAATAAAGTTTGTATACGCAGCAGCATAGCAGGTACATGTCCATTGTATGTAAAGTGTGTGCAGCATACAATTTGAATGTCAACTCTATCACTACCATGGCCGAGGCATATCATGTGAACGGTAGTGGCATTTGTCGACTTGTTATATAGGAAGATGATCATCCAATGTTTATCAATAGGAATTAATCTGCGATATCTCTCAGAAAATGAAATTTCTCTGAAATTTTAGCATTTTCCCTGCAAGTACATTTTACAAAAGGCACTCGACAAACAAACATTTCTAAAAGATACCCATTAGATGACATTTGGCGATGACATTTTTGCCTGAAATGGATTTTATTCAAGCAGCATTAGATAAATCAGTGCAACCACTTGCACTCTTTTCTAAAATATTTTGAAGAAGACCTGTTACCTTGGAATATTTTCATAGGGTTGAGCAATATGTGTTCATACAAGAGGTTGTGGTAGATTCAGGATTCTTTTGTTGGGGGGGGGGGGGGAGGATGGTACAACCCCCCAGAAAATCTGTAGCAAACAAACAAAGAAAGGTTATCACCCTATCTTTGGTGATATTAAATAGAAGTTCTCTGACAAAGAAACAAAAAAACAAAGGGTTGTCACATTTTAGGTGCTTTTAATAAAAAAATTCCCTCATAAGCAAACAAAAAAGTTCTAACTCATTTTCTGGTGCCTAATTTTTTGAGCTAATATTGCTGCAGGACGGCACTTAGGGGGCACATTTCTGTGTGTATTTAACATATACCTAATGATTCTAGGACAACTACCCCCTAGACAACTACCCCCCGGACAACTACCCCCCGGAAAACCACCCCCTGGACGACTACCCCCCTAGGACATCTACCCCCCAGGACATCTACCCCCCAGGACAACTACCCCCCAGGACAATAACCCCCAGGACAACTACCCCCCAGGACAATTACCCCCCAGGACAACTACCCCCCAGGACAATTACCCCCAGGACAATTTTTCCGGGGGTAGCTGTCCAGGGGGTAGTTGTTCGGGGGGTAGTTGTCCGGGGGGTAATTGTCCTGGGGGGTAGTTGTCCTGGGGGGTAATTGTCCTGGGGGGTAGTTGTCCTGGGGGGTAGTTGTCCTAGAGGGTAGTTGTCCTGGGGGGTAGTTGTCCTAGGGGGGTAATCGTCCAGGGGGTGGTTTTCCGGGGGGTGGTTGTCCGGGGGGTAATTGTCCAGGGGGTAGTTGTCCGGATACGTACCTAATGTAATTATTTTTTTTTATCGGGGCACATGTTCCCCCTTGATACACCACTGATGGGAGACTATTCTTTCTGGTACATTATGATTCAATCAAGGCTGTACTTTCATCCTCCCATCTACATAGATTCTCACCAAAGACAGTGTGACGGTGTCTGTGGATGCGGTCGTCTACTACCGGGTTCAGAACGCTACCATCAGCATCGCCAACGTGGAGGACGCCAACGCCTCAACCCGACTCCTTGCCCAGACCACCCTGCGTAACGTGCTCGGAACCAAGAACCTATCAGAGATCCTTTCCGATAGAGAGGGTATCAGCCATTTCATGCAGGTTTGTCCAGTTTGCTACATTTGCTCAAAGTTGTGGGTGGCGATTAGATTGTGATTGGGTTGTAGATTATGTTTATGGTTAGGTGTATATGTTAAGCCAAGAATTAAAGTTAGGAATTTGATTAGTGTTATGAACTAACTGTGGTGAATTGTAGACAGAGCATATGTGATGTACAATCATCCACTCACTTCTTTGTCACAGTCTGCGGTCCCATGTCCAAATGGTCGGATGTGACCAACACTAACCCTTATGGGACACAGGACGAGTGGGAGAGTCGATGAGATATGGAACCACTTGAGACTTAAATTACAACGGCCCTTGGGCACAATGAAATCCTCAACTCAAACTGTCATAGATAGTAGAATGACTGGAATATAGCACCTATTGGACTTCTGACTACAGAGATGTCCATGCACATTTATGCTTCTCCATGAAAAGATCCCCTAGCTGGCTTATGAATATTGCATGTTTGTGCATACAAAAAGTATAAGTCATGCTCACAAAAACTATGGCATGTACTTTGACACCTGAGAGGTATGATTAAAGATTATCTGCAGATGTTCTGAATGATACTCTGAAAAAAGATTTTTCATGAGAACATCTCAAGACTCCAGGAGGATATTTTCAAGAACATCTAAAATGTTTTACTAAAATGTTACACTTCCTTACAGAAATATGTGGGCATAAACTGTATGTCACCCCCACTTTAATTTCAGTAGCAAGTACATTATGTTTGACGAATTAATAATGGTATTGAAACTCTTCTTTTCTGTAGATGCAATATTTGTAAAAACTATATTCCAATCCTTGGTCATGGCTGTACTAAACTTTATTTCAGTGTTCTAGAGCTGATACTGTAAAAAACAAATATGTTTAACCTCCACTGTGCTTCTACCATTACAATAATTGTCATAAATTAACTTTTAAGAGCATTATTCATTTTTTCAATTATTTTATTTCATTGTTAGATTCAGCTTTAATTATCTTCCATGGGAACAGTAGTCATAATATATGTTTTAGTAGTTTTTTCAGGAGAACATAAAATGGTTATTTTTAGTCTAAATGGTTTGAAATGATTGTGTAATGTCTAGATCTATGTATAAACATATGTTTTTATTATCATTTCAGTCAAGTTTGGATGAGGCTACAGATCCTTGGGGTATCAAAGTTGAACGTGTTGAAATGTAAGTATTGATGCCGCCGTTTTGTTTCTTGATTAAGGATAGTGTCAACCATGTACAACCCCTGAAAGGGCAATGAATAAAAAACAATATTGACTGTTACAGAGTACAAGATTAGCCTGAAAGTTACCTCTGAGCAAAAAAAAAAAAAAAAAAAAAAAATCCTTGAAAAAATGAACTCTGTATCAAATATTAGGCATTAAACTTAAGTTTTTCAGAAACCCCTAACAGCCTGATGCATTTCATTGCTAAAAGTTTTGCTAAGAACTACCAAATTGAGCCATGTCATGTACTAAAATTTCACCACACATTTTTTTTATTTATGTGATAGAAAATACTACTATGAAATCACAGGCTGATTTGTGTCCCAATGAAAAAGGCTATGAGAGCCTGATCGGTTAGTCACGGACGGACATTTGACAAATTTTGAAAGTTTGAAGGCCTGTAAAAAATAAGTTATGAGATGTGTTGAGCTGTTTTATGTTTCATTGTGTAGGGTACCACTGAAGGTGCTAAATGATGATAAAATTTGGTTGCCATGGTTACCTACTTAAAATAGAATCCATTAAATATTCAATGTCACGGACGGACAAGATAGAAATGGGTTTCTTGACTTATCGGTAATTTTTTGTCTTTTCTATCTAAACAAATTGTCACTGACAAATTTTTTTGACTGAAAATGTTAGTCAAGTAAACTGACTTCCCTGTCACATAAATAGAATTTTAAAGCAAGCTGTAACTTTTGCTAGAGGTCCGAAAACTTTTTGTCACGGACGGACATTTGGGCGTCACGGACGGACATTTTGAGCGTCATGATGGACGGACATTAACTTAAAAACTGCATGTGTTCCTATCTAAAATCGCGCATACGTACTTCTTGCTTTCTACTTTTGTTTGAAATTGATTTTATTCCACTATTAAGCAAAACTTAGCTTGAAAAAATTAATTTCAAGTGGAATCTATGTCAAAAGTGGATGCCTGTATTGCAGTGTATACACAATGTACAAGTGCATATACTCATGTAGTGTACAACTGTACATGTACAATATATGCTACAGACCAAAATGAACATGTTGAGAAGAATGTGATGTAAGCTTTCAAAATATAACCCTTTACAATACAGTCATGTAGGTGGACTGAAATCAAACATCAATATTTAGTATTTTAATTTACTGTACAGCTCAAAGTCATATATTTTGTTTCAAACATAGAGGTAATATAGATATAGGATTATGTGTGATTGATCATTATCATAATTAGGAAGTAAAATTTCTCATTTGGTTTACAACATCACATACCAGTACTCTTTATAACATCTCATATTTTTCAATAGTTCTGTTTAAGAGGGTGAAAACCAAATCATGAAATGCAGATCATTGTCTAAATCTTTCTCATACAATAGTTTACTTTTTCAGTAATGTCTCTATCACTTTAAGAACAATGTTGGCTTTCTGGACAAAGGCCCTAATGTCAACAGTTGAGTGCATAAAGCCCATAGAGCCTAATTATGTCCTGTTAGTTGAGGGATTGCCTAACACGGCTACTTGTAAGTCTTATATTATAACTTTCTGACCCCCTTCCCCATAAAAAACTGTTTCAGGGTTGATGCAATCAATTCAATTATGAGCATTTAAAGATATATAGTGTCTAAAAAGGTTTCTTCTTATGTTATGTGATTACATAATTTTTAAAAAAGTGTCGGCTGTGTATGATCCTGCACTAAAAAGAATCTCTATCTGTCTCAAACGTTACAACTAATTCAAAGCATTCTTACAAAATAGAGTCCAAACATGGCTCTTGCAGTCTGATACCACATCTGACATCCAATGTTTATAATTTTCAAGCACAACTTGTAATTTAATTTGATTATTGATCAAGCTTCGGTATTAATGTTGAATCTAAAACTTTTACACGTTGCTGATGACCAAAAATATCAGCTACAATAATAGCAGTAATGATATTAATAAATAAATAAGAAAATAAGAATTCATCTTCTGTAAACAACTGTAATGGATGTCTTTTGCAGACTGACAATGCAGGTTGGCTCCCATTAGAGCCATAGCATAGTCAGTAGGTTTTTATGACATTTATTAGCTTGAAAAAGAAAAAAATTGGGGCAGGGTGGGGGGTAATTTTTGCATTCATATGGGGGATCACAATACCATATACAGTCCAACCTGCTTTAGCGACCACTTGTATAGAAAGACTACCTGTCTATAAAGACCACAATTTTTGTTTCCCTTTAAAACCGTTTCTCATTAAATCATGTATTAAAGGAACCTGTACGTAAAGACCACCTGCTCGTAAATACAGCTTTTCTTGTCTGTCTTAAGCGGTCTTTATAGACAGGTTTCACTGTACGTGATATTTTGGATGAAATATGTTCCATGAACCAATAAACAAAACAATTCATTAAATTTGAAATCTCACAGCATTTACCATTTCAGTATATTGCATTGTCCGTCCGTGACAAAATTAATGTCCGTCCGTGACAATTTTCAAATTCGTTTTTAGTATATGTATATTTAATTGATCAAGGTTTCATTCATACAGGGTATAGGTCTCTAGCTAGTGAGATAGCTCAGCATGGTTTTTGTTTTCATTTTGCCCCACCAATGGAAAAAAAAACTTTTACAAATTTTTTCTGTCACGGACGGACAAATTTGCATCGAGATGTGAATTACCATGCGGCACAACCATTTCTGTACAAATATTTTCAAATATTTTTTGGTTTTCAATGGACTGGTGTTTGATCTATAATTATTTGCTAACAAAACTTAAGAAAGTTTAGAGAGTGTTAAACTAGGACCAAATCAATCTTTCTAGAAAATGTCCGTCCGTGACATCAGTGTTCATCACCCCTGTTGAAAAATGGGCCAATCCAATGACTTTCCGGACCTTGTCAATGAAACAAACGTGAATTTTAGCAACTTTAGATATTAATGAAAAACCTGAAAGTGATTTCATCATAAAAATCTGAAAATTAAATTTTCACCCCAATGCTCACTCTTAACCGATTAGGCTAATTACTCCATCTTTAACAAAATAGCAAGGTTCTATGTAGCAGATAGACCTATGTCACTATATGCTTATTAAAACAAAATGTACTCCTTTTTGGGGGCAAATAATCTACATTTCTTATTCCTTTTCTTCTCTTAACTGGAAACAAACAAGAATCTCATATAAATGACTTTGTGGTATGTGTTTATTCATCTTTGCTGTAAACAGTCATCTTTCATCACTAAACTGAATTGTGAAAAAAATACTTCTACTAAATGAACAAACAGCTAATTATAATAAGTATTCAGGTAGCTTAGCGAAACATCTTGGCGCATAAAAACGTGGAAAAGACGCGTATGACAACATCATTATACCCCCACCAAACGAAGTTTGAAGGTGGTATATAGGAATCAGCGTGTGGTCGGCGGGCGGTCGGTCGGGTGGTCGGTCTGTTGCAAATTTTATGCATCGAACTTCTTCCTCATTTTTCGAGCAATGCTCATGAAATTTGGTACACACGTTTGTCTTCTGATGGAGATGTGCAAGACATATTTTTTTGAATGTGTCGGAACCTGCGTCACCATGGTAACAGCATATTATGGCAATAAATCAGGTTGAAATCTTGTGCATCGAACTACTTCCTCATTTTCGAGCAATGCTCTTGAAATTTGGCACACACATTGGTCTTGTGGTAAAGATGTGCAAGACATATTGTTTCAGTATGTGGCAAACTTTGTTACCATGGTAACGACATATGGCAATAAAACAGGAAAATATTGCGCATTAAACCACTTCCTCATTTTTCGAGCAATGCTCAGGAAATTTGGCACACACATTGGGGCGGGGGTATTAATCACCTTCAGTGATATTCTAGTTCAAAATGAAACATTTATTTCATAGAGGCAAAACAAAAATATTAGTATGTAGAATTAGCATTCACCTCTTTGAACACTTTCAAGCAAAATAATATGAAAAGTTTTATTCAGATATATGTCTGATTCTAATTTAGAAGCACAGACAAAACTAGCAATTTTCCTCTTCACATCTTTCCTATGTTTTTATGCACCATTGCGTTTGGCTAAGCTACCTTATAGAGTGCCATTTTCATTACAGAAAATGCTCAAGGCACTATCCATTGCTTCCACTATGCAAACAGATATTAATACTAAAGATGCATTACATTATGCAAAAGTAGAGGATAGTAGTTTATAATATCAGCTTTAAAACAAATTTTAAATACATCAACTAACTGAACAAATTGCTAATTAACCCAAAGTACTTGCACTCCTTGGACAATATACTTTCAATGCATTATATGATACAAAAGTACATGTAGTAGTTCTCGCAATAAGCCTTCAGAAATATTCAAAAGGCTGCCAATGTTTGAACAAATGCTGTTTGGTGCATTGACATTTACGCTCTGTAAATGATAAATGACTGGAAAAGAGAACATTGAAAATTAGTGATGAAACAATAGAGTGGTATACCAATCAGGACTTTAACCTGTAGAAAAAATTGTATGCCGTGGGCATTACCTTGCGTTAAGCTGCAGATGAGGAGGCTATTATGTACGGAAAAGTTGTTCTGGATAGCCATTACTGCACTGGCGTTAATGATTAAATGGACTTGCAAATATGTTAAAAGCATGAATTATAGATAGAGGTGGAAGTTTCCATGGAGACAGGTGTAAATGAAACGATCATTATTTACCCAGGCTGAAATTATGTGCGTATAGGATCATGGTTTATTCTTTAGAATAATAGAATGGAGAAAGGGACAGAGAGTAGATGACAAGATTGTCAATATATCTTAACCCTTTCATAACAGGAATTATGTAAGGGCTAAATTGATCACAATTTGTTCTTCAAATGGGCAACAATGAATTTTTTTTTTTAGTGCTACAAGGTTCTAATAAACTGTAATATCTTTGAAACAACATAGATGTACATGGTTAGGAACTTTGATGAAAAGTTGAAAAAATTGGCAATTCTGATTAAAAACAGTGATTTTGAACCTCTCAAGGTGTTGCCAATTTAAGGATTTTAAAGCTTATTCTCATTTTAAAAATTCCTTGCATCAAACGCTGTATGGTCATGCAACAAAAATGGACACAATGTGTGTGGAAATTTTTGCTCTTTCTACTAATGCATCTGGTATATTTTTTAGGGCTTTGAATCAAAAGTTATTGAGCCAAACCACAAAATGTGGTCAGTTGACTCGAAAGGGTTAAGTAAATTTAACAGACGCTTGTAATATAGTTATTTATACTACGGTATGTGGTGAAAACTTCACAAAAGTGAGTGCTTCCTTGAAGCTTTGCTGCCTTCATTAGGGGCAGCTAGGATGAGCCAGGGTAATAATCCAAAGCTCCTTGGAAGTATATAGACATTGATAGATATGTGATACTATATAAGAACTGAGAATTATTATTATTATTCCAAAATATGTCAATAATTGGGAGTAACTTTGTGAGCAGATGCACTAGAAATATAATCCTTGAGTTTTCAATAGTTCAGATATTAAACAATCAAACAATCAAACAATCATTATTTACCCAGATTGATTCTTCCACGAAAAAAAAATTAAATTTTGTGAAAGTTTCATTTAAATATTTGTCTTATTTTTCAAAAGGTGTACCTACTTTGTAAGGTACTGTAGCTGTGTAGATAAGTATTTCAGAGGTTACTTTAAGTATCTTTATATTAGCAACTATTTCAATCATTTTTTTGTTCTTCTGATTAATGAAAATTTAATCGGAAATTAATAATTTCCTGTAACCACATTATGTTTTGTTTCTGCATTATATATTTTTTCTAAGTTTACTTTGGTGTAGTATCATTATGTCATCTTTATCTTTAAGAATTTATAACCATCATTATCACCTAAATTTTATCATCCTTGTAACACCTGGCCTCATCACTGATATAGCATAATTTATTTTGGTTTTCACAAAGCATAGACAGTGATACTGTTGTGAGTCAATGTACTTTATGGCAGGTCAGATTTCCCATAGGATGCATAGACTTGATGGCTAAATTTTAGAATGGGGGTTATACTCTGTTGAGACCATCTGCCATATGCATTGGAAAATGACCATAATACATAAAACTTTGACAAACAGGACATCAATAGCAATTTTTCTGAGCTGATCCACCAGCTGACTCTCTCTATGGCATCAGTGTTCATGAAATAATTTTTGGTGTCTATTGCTCTTGGACTGTCCTTATTCATTTTCCTCCTTTTAGAGGGGTATGGGGAAATGTTTGCTTGCTTTTTTAGGCAATATAGCTGTTATGGTCATCATTTCAGAAATGGGAGATTTTCTTAATTTCAGGACAATTCCACTTGTAATGGTTCAGCTCAATAACTTTTGATGCAGAGTCTTAACAAAAATAGCAAACATTTTGCACAACCTGTGCTTATTTCTGTTGCATTACAATTCATCATTAGAAGCTGGAAATTTAGAAAACAGTTAAAATCTTTGAATTGGCAGCATATTTAAGATGTTGAATTACAGTTTAGCTATATACATTTGCAATTTTTGAAACATTATATCAGTTTGTCTATACATTCTCTTTTAAGATTAAAATAATTTTTATCAAAAAATGTACCAATTAAAAAAAAAAAAGAGTATTGCCATAGCGATAAGAAAAACTAATAAATGTGTCCTTTCAAAAATCCTATCCTGAATGTTTAAAATGAAACCTGAATGTCTTATTTCCTTACAATTTAGATATTTGTCTCTTTCCAGCAACAAAACAACTGATTGTTTCAGCTAGAGGCTTGAATATCACTCTTCATCTTATTCTCTCCATTGCAGCAGGGATACTTTGTCTCACTTATAATCAATATGTCCTGAACATTCCTTTTTATTATAGCAAAGATGTTCGGCTGCCTGTTCAGCTACAGAGGGCTATGGCTGCAGAGGCTGAGGCAGCCAGAGAAGCAAGGGCCAAGGTATGATTCTATTAAGACACACACCACTTTATACCGAAACATTTGCCCCAAGGTCTATTTCTAAAGCCCCCCGCGCAATCGTCTTTGATCCTATTTTGGAAATAAATCGCAATAGCATTAACTATTAGCATTTTAACAAATAAAATCTACCCGATTCAGGTTCTTAACAATATTACGGCTAAAGATTGAGTTTCGGTGTGCTGTCAGCCTTACCCAGAATGTGGTTTAAGTTTGTACAGAAATTTGACAGGACTTGCGGTTTAAGTCAGTTTTATTTAAACTGTGGTTTAACTTAATTAGACTGGGGTTTAAATTAAACCGGAGTTCAGAATATGGGCCTATGAATATATTTCTTGTAATATTTCAGAAGTTTGTAAGAGAGAACATAAGATTCTGGAGGGGTGGCAGTTGAGTTGTATTAGCACTTAACTGGGATGGCTTGGGTTTGTGTGTGTAATTGGGTTTTTACAGACGTGTATCAATCAGATATGATTATTTACGTCTGGGACCGACCTTTAACGTCACCATCCGAAAGACGTGACTCAGTCTCGAACCTGGGTCCCCTGAATCAGTTAATAACTTCCACTGTTAGCTGGATTACAGGCGCACGCCCACAACGCTTGGGTTTAAGCCTGGGCATAGTACTTAAGGACATAATATATCCTGACGCAAGGCATTTTATCTGCATTGCTTCTCTCAACCCAGGTGATACATGGGTACCTTGGTTATTAAGCATTTGCTTACCTAGAAAATGGCATTAGACTGGAATACTCCCAAGTGGAATAGAGAGTGTGCATTAATTGTAAGCGCATATTGTCTGTTTGGAGCCAGAAGGGCGTTAACTCATATTCTTTAACACAGAATTAACCCCCTTCTGGCTCTCAACAGAGGATATTATGTAAGGCACTTTGATCAGAACTTGAGAATGTGAAAGGTGCTGTATTATCTTGTTATTGTTATTATTATCATGATCACTACCCATTTACTCTTAGGTAATAGCGGCTGAGGGAGAGCAGAATGCCTCACGAGCCCTGAAGGAAGCTGCCGACACCATCTCAGAATCACCTACTGCTCTTCAGCTTAGATACCTTCAGACCCTCAATACCATCTCAGCTGAGAAGAACTCCACCATCATCTTCCCTCTGCCAATTGATCTTCTCAAGTAAGTCAGTCGACATCGTCTAACTTTGCAAGTGTGATCTCCTTTTCCCATTGGTGACGTAAGAGTGTATCTTGATGGCTATATACCCCCTAATTTAATCACCTCAGACAATTACAAAGCCTTCCCTCAGACGATGATACCCATCCCCAGATTTTAATTACTTTTTACCAATCAAGACATTTACCAATCAAGGTAATAATTGCTTTCCTAAATGATTAAATATAAAGTTGAGTTCTGGTCATACAATTGCATTAATTGTGAAAGAAACAGTCTCAAAGCAATTGAGAAAGGTTGATCATGTCTACATAAGAATTAGTGTATACTGTGAGGTTCTGGAATCACCGAAATGATAAGAAATTGACCCAATCTCACTGAAAAGCTCAAGCAATGCACACAAAAATGGGTATATGAGACTGCATGTACACACCTGTGGCCTGAATGTTCGGCCCGACCACTTCAGATATTTCTGGTCATATTTCTGATATGAGGGCATTTGAAGAACAATCCTTTGCAGGGGACATATCTGCTATGATGTTCTTCCAAACTGACATGAAAAGAATTAAAATGCTCACAAATTATTTTTCACCTTTCCCAGAACTCAACCTTCCCTTTAACTGTCCTGGGATGATTCTTGTTTAGATGATATGAGGAGTAGCGAAAGCAATTTGATTAGCCTTTTGGGACTTTCCTTATCAGGGACTGCTGGCATGATCAGCTGTCAGCTATTATCTGTTAATATCTTTAAAAGTGGCCATATTTTTCAGTGGAACAGCATATACTTATTTAGGAAACTGGTAATTATCATACTGATGCAGGCAAGTGTTGGGATTACAGCATTGAATTGCATCTGGACTAACTTCCTCTTGAAATTTTCAACATAGATAGCAAGCCATTTATCACTGATATAATTTGATTCTTGGATTAATTATTACCATCATCCTAGATGGTTTCGTCAACAATGGGGGTTTTTTTCATCTGGGAAGGGGGATGGGGGGGGGGGAAGTAGTGATATAAGTTGGCCTGATTAGACCACGTCATCATTCATGTTCACACAAAATCGTCATATCTGTATCACCCCTTAAATTATTTGTCTCACATACTCTGTACACATGTAGTTGCACAATTAAAGCCTTCAGGGCTGCATGCTGAATTTCCTTTCTGTTTTCCAATCTCGACACTTTCCAAATAGTAACCCTTCTTTGGTTCCTTCAAGTTGGTTTTTTTTCTCACTTGTTTTTATGGATATTGAACTTAAATGTAGTATTAACGTTTGAAATTACATGTTCAAACAGCTGCCGGAAAAGTGACAGAAGGGTCGAAAAGATGAACACTGTAGAAAAACCCTGAAAATGAAAATTTCACAATATCCAGATGACTTTTTGTGCCTAAAATTTATTACATATCATGAATTTTTTGTGTTTGAGGTTTTTTGTTTTCAGAAGTATTCATGTTTTTTAATATTCTCTGTAGTTCCTTATTGGAGAGTTTTAAGCAAATTTCTCCCATGAGATGGTCACCCCTTATGAGTATCTTCGACGAGTTAACAATACCTATGACAATAAATGGGACATTTGCAAGATATTTCAGTGGAATGGAAAATTCTGATGTATATTTTTCTTCTTGACTTTTTTCTCCTTCCTTTTCACAACTAATACATCTTATTCTTTGAATTCTTGCAATCACATGACTAGGGTGCATTCACATGACTATAGTGTACATTCACATGACTATAGTGCAATCACATGATTATAGCTTGCAGATACAGCTATTATGGGGAGGCATGCTGTCTGTCCATCATTCACGATCTCTTTTTTAAATTTCTTTCTTCTTTTTTGCACCACTTCTTGCATCAGGAGCCTTCAGAAACAGAAATAGGGGGCGCTTGTATCTCTCGGCCAAAATTTCATTTCCGTCATAGGTATGCATTGCTTGGCACAGATCACCTTTCACAGCCTGTTCTCTGTGTCTTTTAGTCTCATTTTTACTGTAATATTTGTTTTCTGCATTGTTTGTTTTTAATTCCAGAAGAAAACATGCACTTTTCATCTTTTCCTTTTTACCTCGCAATAGAAATTGTTGTTTATGCTTAGAACTTTTCAGAACAAGAATTAAAAGTGTTACTTGATCATTATAGGAGTATTTGCTGTAGTTTGATCCTTGACATATGCTTAAAAATTAATCTTATAGTCTTTTTAGAGAAGGATTTGTTTTAGATATATCTTTTTCTTTTTTGTACAGAATATATGCCTTTCAGTTATACATGATATGAATATCACCAGTTTATTTTATTTCAGGTGTAAAAGCTAGGCTACAGCTCTGATAATTTTGCAAATGATCCTGTTACAATTTTGACAATTTTGACAATTTGAGCAAATAATATGTATAACTCATTGATTATTTTTTTGATATATATTATTTTCTAATATAACCCAAATTTGCATGGAGTATACTTTTTGTTGGCAAAAACTTGCAAAATAGCTTTAAAATTCTTTTGTATTGCCCAATTGAGTAAGGGATGATTAAGAATGGTATACCCTACCTGCATGTTTGTCATTTCAGTTTCCTTTTGTTTTCCTTTTCTTTTGTTTTGTCATCCTTGTCAAATCTTTTTTCATATTGAATTTAAAGTAAACCTCTTTTTGGAAGTTGCAACTGTTTATACATAAGATGCACTGGACCATATACCATTTACATGTATCATCTGTGTGGAGCCAGAAGGGCATTCACTCTGTGTTCAAATATATCAGTTAATGCCCTTCTGGCTCCAAACAGACTATATAATCCTATTCATTTATACATTTATTGTATATTGTCAACCTGTCTATTAAGTCTACTCCTTAAAAGATTCTGAAAAAAAAAAGTAGCCACTGACAGCTAGAAAGCCTTCTTAGACAAGTTCTTCATCACATATCATCGGTGGGGTGATAAAACCTCGTAACTCAAAAATGTTAAATTTTCAGGAGAGCCAAAAAACTTTCACAATTAACACAGTAAGTGCATTGGCAACCTTCCTTTTGAAATCACTTGTGGCATATTTTTTTTTCAGATATGCTCTACATGGGTTTTATGAGACGATCAAATTAGTCCTTAGCTACAAAATTATGAAGAAAACAATTTTTCACCAGAAAATGAGTTAAGAGGTTTTATCACCCCACCGACAATATATTCCTTCTTTGAAGGAGACAATTTATACATACATTTAAGTGACCACTAAAGAGAGATGGTCTTTATAAAGAGGTTAAAACAAGGAAAGGATTTTCTCATTTTTATTTTGAAGTTGTCTGTATACTCTTCCAGAATAATGAATGTACAGTGTGAGTCAATAAAAAGGAAACCTTAACCCATATTCAAGCCCCAACATCTTCAAAACTAAGTAAAATCGCGGAAATGTATTACAATCGCTGAAATGTGTTACAGATGATAGTTGATAATGTCTTCGATAATTTGATGAGCTGTTTAGCAAAATCCGATCTTGAATGACTGAGCACTTGCCAGTTTAAAAAAAAACATGTCAAAATCTTCTTTGCCCAAGTTTGGGCTGAATGATATTCTTGAGTTACTTTCATTATTTGTGAGTGCATTCAACTGGAATGGAGACCATTCAACCAACCTTGGGTTGATTGTCCATTTCACTCAAAACTTGGGCAGAGAGAAATTTGACATGATCAACTCAGGAGAAATATTACTGTTCAGCTGTCCATTTTGGGATTTTATTGATCAGGGTGTCAAATTAAAGGAAATGAGGTAGGCTTCAATGTGAGCATCTTAGATTGAATCTGCATGTACTGATTGCAACAATATTAAGGGTTGAATCTGGATTTCCTTTTTATTGACTCACACTGTATATCTAATGTTCATAACATTCCATTCCTATTATCTTCTCTCTTTTTCCTTTTCATTTACAGTGCCCTGAAGAAGTAACAAAGCAGAGGAGACAGTAGATTTCAGCAGTAGATTTCAGAGCTTGGCATTTTTCTATGTTAGGAGAACCCCCTCCTTAACCCTTTCAGGACACTTGACCACAAATTGTGGTTTGGCTGAATAACTTCTGATTCAGAGCCCTAAAAAATATACCAGATGCATGAGTAGAAAGAGAAAAAAATTTCTGCACACACTATGTCCATTTTTGTTGCATGACCATATTACGTTTAATGCCAGGAATTTTAAAAAGGAGAATAAGCTTCAAAATCCTTAAATTGGCAACATATTGAGAGGTTCAAAATCACTGTTCTTATCAAAATTGGCAATTTTTTTTCAACTTTCGACTAAGTTTCTAATGATGTATATTGTTTTCCAAGACATTACATTTTGTTAGAACCATGTAGCACTAAAAGAGAAATATTAGTGTTGCCAATTTGAAGAACAAAATGTGATCAATTTATCCCTTGAATAATTCCTGTCCTGAAAGGGTTAAAAAGGCATCTGTATTTTAATCCCATTCTTTGTTTTTACAAACAAGTGGATTGTTCCTGGAGATAATAGAACTGAATATTTAAAAAAAAAGCAAAAACACTGAATGGGTATTTGAGTTTATTTGTTTTTAAATCAGCTTTTTGTGCAAAGTAGATGCATAATATTAGTGCAATAGGGATATTTTTCGTGTAACAAAGAACCTCTGACAGCTGATATTTATTGGACAATCTTATGTTTTTGCCAAAGTTGTCAAAATTTGAAAGTTTGATGGATTAAAATTATCAGGATGATGTATTGAATACTGAGGGGAAAATCAACAGACATGCAAGTATAGTTCTTTAATTAAGGACAAATGAAATAATTTTGCATAGACTTACTGTTAAAGATGCTCTTTTAAAAAGAGACTCTGAGTTCACATACATGAAAATGTACACATTTGATGTTTGAAATGTACAATGGAATGACTCTGTTTAAATTTTTTAAAAGACCAAAATTATGTGAAAGGTTTTTATTCAAGTTTACCCTTCAAGATACAGTTTTTAACAATGTAATATACTTAAGGTGTATTTGTATTATTTGTGGTGTTGTTATTCTCTGCATGGTAGCAAAGATGAATATACCATTTTTAAACCGTTATTGTGATTTTGGTATTATTGTGTCAGGATATTAAGGAAAAAAATACCCACTGTAATCATAATTATCTTTATTATATGTTTTTGTTATCCCCTTTGAAATACATTTAAGTTATACCCCATGAGGCATTTGCATTGAAATATTTGAAGATTGATGAAATATAGAATAATTGTATGGTAACTGTACTAATCAGTATGGATATACAACTTTAATGAGGCCCATGCTTGTGTCTCTGTCTGACCATTTTTAAGGGGATGTTCAGCTTTTTTAGACTACAAGCAAACTGATTTAAAGCTAGCTGTGTATAGCCCAATTATTACAAAGAACATACTCTATCTCACAAAATATGTAAATGATTCCCTGTTATGTTGCATTTGACTTATTCCCTTTTTGTTGTTCTTTTTTAATATATATAAATAAAGAAATTTCTGACTGATTGCCACTCTGTGATTAAGTTGGTTTCAATTGTTTGTTGTATTCGGTCCTACTCTGCCAAAAAAAAGTATTGGGCATCTGTTTCAAAAAGACAGGTGTTTATTGTGGTTTTGTAAATAACAGCAACTTGTACAAATGCACAGAAATCAAATCTATTTATCAATCAGCAGTATACATATTGTGACACAATAACTAAGCAAAATATATCAATAACTGAAAGGCCTAGGAATGAAATATCATGAGTGAACTATTATTGTAAGCTTATAAGCCTTTGTAATGATAGACAAGGAAATATCCCATTAAACAGCAGTATAGGCCCTATAGATTTTTGTCTTTCATGAAAGTCTAGTGTCACTGAATCATAAATTGTATATTAGTATGCATTATCCCTGTCAAGCTGATATTCCCAATATTATACGTGACAATGGAAATATAATATATAATCCATTGTAAAAAAATGTATTAATTTCTTGGTTATCCCATTTAGAGTAAGCATATCATTAATTCTTTATTATAAAGAACCATACATGTTGGCCTGTATCTTTTTATGAAGAAAATATATGGGTAGAGCATAAATATGTACACCTAGGTGTCTGTGTAATATATTTTCTTAATATATATTTGCATGTTTTTTTATCACTTTTTGTTGATGTTGTTATTTAAATCTTTCTGCTTTGTACCCCTTGTATTAAAGGCTGATTGTAAACTCGCCTTTGTGTTCATATGTACTGAAATCTATTTAATTTGATTATGTCTTGCATATGATAATTATGTAGAAAGGAAGAATGTTACACTCATGAATTCAAAAGTACAATAAGAAGGTATCACACACACATGAAGTGACAAATTTTATATTTTGTTTTTAATCGAACTTCACCTTATTTGATATTTGCTCAAATTTGGATTATTATGTGAGTTTAACCCAAGAACTTATAGACCTTTTATAGACTGTATATTTACTTGACTATAGGTAGCTTTTCTTACCTCTGTGTAATTTGATCTATATCTTGCAAAAATAGTTGCTGGAATCACATATTTTCATTTCACCTTGCTGTGTCAATTTTTCCTATACTTGTATTTTCCACTCATATATAGACCAGATTACGGGAATTTTATATGTTAACCTTTTGCCTGCTGGAACTGGGTGATCCCTGTACTAAACCTATGGGGATTATGAAACTTCAGTAGCCAGTGGGTTAAGTCGACAATCCAATATGCAATTCCAAAAGGTTTTATCACCTAATTGTAACATCTAAAAGCTATTTTCGAGGATGACCTTATTTTCTTTTCAATGTTGGATAAGTTTTCTTTTTTGATGAAAAAATCAATTCTTGAAATGTGATGGAGCGTTAATACTTGATCATGAATTTATAGCTCCGGCCAATGCAATAGACCTTAAATTATAGTGCAGTGGAACTGAAAGTGTGTCTAAACACAAAATGGTAACCTTAAAGTGACATCAAACAATTATAAAAAAAAAAATTTTTGGATTACTCATTGTATAAATTAACAAACACATGCTATATTAACTTGCCAGATATTCTGATAAGGAAACCTCTGTTTTGCAGTTACACCCTTTTTGCACAGATATTAATTTCCTTTATAATGGATATACATGTAGTCATTCACCAATGACAATTATTTCATACCATGTGTACCTGTTAATAAATATTGATACTCTTTCATGTTATATCACTGTGTTTGAATCATTCTTTTGTTTTCGTATTTATCAGTCAAGGAATCATAATATGATGTCAGAAGAGTGCATATTTGAATTGTAAAAATTGTCCTTATCCATTAATTGTTAAAGGGTAATATAATGATAGGCGTACAGGCACATTTTCGGGGGGGGGGGGCACTTTTTTCCCGAATACTAACTTTCCAGTTTCCAAATTTTTACAATTTTCTTAAAAGTGAAAACGTACAGAAATTACATATTTGGGCACAAGCTATCCAAATAATGATGATATTCGGGCACCTGTGCTGCCCGAATATGAGGTGGTGGTTGCCCGAATATTGGTAGTTTCAAAATACTCAGAGGGCTGCAGCCCCCCAGCTCCCTCCGCCTCGTACGACTATGATAATAATAATTATAATAATTGTAATAAAAAAAAATATAATGATAATGATAATGATAAGAACGACAACTACAACAACAACAATAATGACAAAAACAACATCATAATCTGCTTCAAGTTTAGCCAAGCTACCATGATAAAGTGCTCAAGCATTCTAGGGATCTCTTCCGACCGGGTACCCATTTACTTAACCTGGGTTAAGAGCGGCAAATGCAGATTACCAAAGGGCTGATAGTGCTGCAGTGTGATCCACAGTCCACTAGACTAATACACCTCTAGACTTGGGTTAGACTCATGGAAAAATTAGGAATATATCAAACAATGAACCATATTTTCTGTGACATTTCGTAATAGCATGTCGGCCCCAAAATGACATCAAATTACGTTTGTGTGTGAAAGAAATGGAAATAAATGCTTTTCATAAAAGTAGAAGATGATCTTTATTTCTCTTGTAACTTTTAAGCATTTTTATTTTAAAAAATTATATATATGCTGTATCAAATTCTGAAAAAAAAAAAATGATAAAATTAATACATACTCAAATGATCATATAACCCTTTTTAGGCATATACAATATCCTACCTGGGGTTGGGTGAAGTTGGTTGAAAATGATTTTTATAGGGGGTTAACATGAAAATCGAGGGAACGAAAAGCGCTATATTCGTGTGTACGCATAATGGGAATGTGGTAGAGCAGTGACGTTCCTACTGGGAGGGTATGGGACACGTGCCCCACCCCCTGCATTGAGTTGAAGAATGAAGGAAATGGAGAGAAGGAGAGAGAAAGAGAGAGAGAGAGAAAGAGAGAGAGAGAAAGAGGAAGAGAGAGAGGGGGAAGCTAGGGAGAGAATTAAGGGAGAGAGAGAGAGAGAGAGAAGGGGGGGGGGAATGAGAAGAATATCTCTCGCATCTAGGCCTACTCTCCCCAATGCGGTCAGCCCTCTCCTTCGAATGTCATCCAGGCTTAGTGGCGGATCCAGGATTTCTTGAGGGAGGGGGCTCAATCTTTACAAAATTTTCTGACAAGCAAAAAAAAAAAAAAAAAAAAGGTCCTCAGCACTTTTGGGCCCCTTTTTCACTCAAAAAATCTCTGACGAGCAAAAATAAAAAGAGGCTAGTATCCCCCCCCCCCCCCCCCGCAATGGCTGGAACTAATTAAGTAAGGTAACTTAAGGTAACTTGAATGGAATAACAATTAGAGCTAAAAATGACTGGAAAAATTTGGAATAAATGTATCATGTAGAAGATACAGATTTACAGGTTGAACAATGCCACGAATGATGGATGGTTTTTTACAGGCATTACAGCCTTTATACATTATATTCAGGGGCGGATCCAGGATTTTGTAAAAGAGAGGGGAATACAGAGCCGGAAAAGTACACAATTAAGGAGGCAATTTTCTATTGTGTACTTAAGGTATGCCAGTTGCATGGGTTTCAAAGGGGGGGGGGGGGGGGGGCGGCCGATTCGGCCTATCCCTTCGATGAATAATAATAATAATAATAATAATTCCAAATCCACTCTGTGGAATGCTCAAGGCGCCCCTGATATTTCTCTATCAAATATACTTACTATACATTTCATTACATATACCACAGGAAATGACACATACCGGTACTGACATTTATTGAGCTCTTGCCCTCATTAAATATAATCGATCTCAAGGTTGGTGTATGAGCGAAATACTCTTTCTCGAGGGCAACAATGGTTGTCATCATCAAAATAAGCAGTTTTGTTTAGCAATTATATGAAATAGCACTCCCTTCGTATCGTAAAAATATTCAGAAAACACTGACAGAATTATGAGTTCTATAAGAAAAGGGGGCAACCATCATTGCCCGACAATGGGCACCTTACGGTTATTAGACACACAAAGCCAAGAAATTTATCATCAATTTTTAAATTGTACCCCAAGCTTTCCATCGGAAACGAGTGATTTTTTTTGGGGAAAATCCTTTAAAAAAAAGAAAGAAAAACAAAACGTACAAAACGACATACTATATAGAATGATTAAAAAAAAAAACCCAATAAAAACAACGATGTAGCAAGTGAGCGTATAGGGAATTGTAGACAGTTGAAACGTTTCTGCTGTATACATTTATGTAGGTTATTTGGATAAAGGCTAACTGCATGCTTTGTTTGTCTGTATTTGTCTGTCTTTTTCTAGCTGTTTGCCTGTCTGTCTGTCTCTGTCTGTTTGTCTGTTTGTCTGTCTGTCTAGCTGTCTGTCTCTGTCTCTCTGTCTCTGTCTCTCTCTATATATGATAGATTATCTTTCTCTCTAGCTATAATCTGGCACTTACTTAATTACTTAATCAAATTAAACTTTACTTGCTCACAACATTCCCTGTCGACACTCGGGCCCCAATTTGTATTGTATTTGAAGAAAAAGAAAAAGAAACGGAAAACTGTAGACTACTTAGAAATTTTGTCATCCTTCCCCCTCCCTCCGCAGTGGATGGCAACTCACCATCAAAATGTGTACGGATGACTGTTCTGAAATCAAATTAAAGGAAAAGGGTACTTTTTTGGGCTGTCCGCGTTTATGATTCTGATCATTTTATAAAAATACACAAAATTCAAGATGTCAACATTCTGGGATGCTTTTGGGAACAGGCGTTATATTCCTTGCTGAAACCTGATGGGCCCAACTTTTGTTTGGGAGGCGTTGACTTCAAATAGGGGATTATTTTAAAATCCTGGAATAGTCTCATGTTACGCTTTCTTATAATGGAGCAAACATCCTGGGGATAAATATAATGATTAAAAAAAAGTTAAAGAGCAAAAGCTGCCAGCGCGCGGTCTCTGCACAAGATATGCACTCTAATGGTTATCACTTTAGTTTACCGCATTGGTTTTATTGACCAGAGACTATGCGTAAACGCATACTGGATTTATCACTTTATATGCCTAGCCTAGCCTAGCCATGTACTGTGTGTGTAATGAAAATGGAAAGTATGACGCCGGTCCACTGAAATTTTACAATTTGCCGCGCCTTTTAATCAGTGAATTCTACTTTAAACTTGCAAGGTAGGACATGATTAGAATATATTATGATACCGAGATTGTTAAAAATGAAATTTATAGTTCAAGTATGATAGTTTCCTTCCGTAATTTAGAGAGAAATTAACGGTAGTTGGTGCACAATCATGACAATTTGTTTTTGTGTCGTGACTGACATGAGTTCAATGAATGGTGGAGAGGAACTGAAATTTCTGAACTTTTGTTTGACTCTTAGTCATGACTGATGTTGATATGAATGTAATGGCCAGTGGCATCTTTCAAGGCTATATCGGCTATATCGTGGTTGAGGACACCATTCGTTCGTTTGCATGCACACGCTTGAGTGCCACTATCTATGTGAGGGGAAAGAGCACACCAAAAATAATGCGTGTGACGCAATGAAGTGCTTCTGGCCGAGTGAATAGATTATAGTGAATAGTTTCCTCAACCACGATAATGCCGCTATATCACACTCACACTTATGCGAGGTTAATATATTAACCTCGCACTCTGTACCTTCATACCGTGAGCAATTGCCTCCCATAGCAAGTGTGTGATATCTTGCACATATGTGTGCGGCAGAGGAGCAAGATCACCGACCAAAAACAGTCTGAAAATTTCACTTCATCAAGATGATAAAGATCCTATCAAAGGATCTGGCATGAAATTAGATGTTCTATCATTCTAAAATGTAGAAGGAAGTATTTTCTCAAAATTTTGCAGATTATATCGGTGTTTTTACCTCTTCAACTCTGAGGTCGTGACAGGACAAAATTGACACAGCTCCATATAGTGATGGTCCCGTGAGTGGCTATATCATGGTGTATGGAACCACTGATTCATTTGGGTATTATCAGTGACAGTAGAGGCGCATGTCCGATTTGGGAGACTCTCTCCCACTTGGGAGACCTGGAGACAGTCTCTGATATTGGAGACCTTTGCTAACAAGAGAACCAACACCAACAACAAGGCACTTTTTCTCGGCCCAATTTTTGTCTCTCAGAAATCAGAAGCCCATTTGTTTTGTGTGTGGATCATAACAAAAAATGTTATGAAAACATAAAGTAGACAGTCAAAAGAGGTACTTTCATGAGGAATCTGCTTAATTATCACATTTTCATCTTGAGCCAAGGTGATCCCTTTGCTGCAAATGTAAACAAAGAAAATTGGTCTCCTAAATGGGAGACTGTCTCCCAAATAGGCTATCAAAAATGTTGACATAAGTCTCTGATAATAGAGATGGTCTCCCAAATAGGAAACGGGGTCGTTCCATCAAACCGTCATAACGACAAGATCAGCGACATCTCGACGCTGTCGCTCAACTTGTCCGCTAACTGTTTCACAAAGCCGTATTTGCAAAGATCAGAGATAACTTCCCTGACAAGTGACTTGTCAGTACTCCAAACCTGTCATATCTTTTTAGAACGCCATCCTAAGCCAGCTTTTAGTTAGTCTATGGGCTGCGAAAAAAAATGAAAAATGTAAGTTAAGAGAAAATTATTTCCTGATCTCCAAGCACATTTCTTTATCATTCTTTTTATCAAATAGTTTTACTTATGTTTTTATTATAGTATTTTACAGATGGACAATATGTTCTTATGACCTCTTGACCCTCCAACAAGTAAATGAAATTAATATTTAGAATACCCACATCGGTCTACCATAGAAAAGGCGTTTAAAACGGAACAGTCTGTATATACAGACCAATTTAAACGACAATTTATCATGTATGTATTTTCCCTATATTTTTCCCTTTTCACGCAATCCGTTGATATAAATGATATTAAATGTATTTTTTTATAACTGAATATTAAGAATTGGGTCATACAATATCTGAATTCAATCATTTTCTCTAAAGTTTACACTATTTGGGTCTTCTTTCCATAATTAGTCAATTGCGGTATCCTCTTATTTACAAATCTAGATTCGTACATCGCATAAGCATCTTCGAGTTTTCTCAATTTTATAAATTCTACGATGCCATAAGTAACACATCTTTTCATGAAAACAGGATGTTTGTATCATCAATGAATTCTAAGATGCCATAAGTAACACATCTTTTCATGAAAACGGGATGTTTGTATCATCAGTATTAATTTTCGCTGCCATTTTTGACATTTTGGAACAGTTTGGGGAAAACTGAGCCTCTAAGTCTGTTTGGGTAATTGACGATAAATCCAATGGACTGTGATATAGACTATGTTTTTTAACCGATGAGTATCGATATCATTGAGTTGTCGTTTATCATGGCTTCGTGAAACAGTTTGTCTTATGTGACATTTCCGTAGATCGGCGACAAAGTTATGACTGTCATGGAGTTCATTTGATGAAATGACCCCCAGTCTCCAATATCAGCTGTGCGCCTCTACTGATTATCGTGAGATAGGAAACCCTGCCATGCCTGCTAGACAGCAGTGGTTCATCATCACTTTAACATCAGTATCTGTCATGTCTTTGTCAGTATGATGGCGGGACCTACATTTAAAGCTACGCACTTTGTTTCCAGCAGCTAAAATGTCATTTTATTCAGGGGTTATTTGAATTTCTTTAAATATCTTGGGTCTTCATATTCTGAAGTTAGATTGCTGAGAAAATTACGATGGAGTATGGACGAATGTCAATATCATTCATTTCCATAAACTCTGCATGCAAGTGTGTGCATGCAAAGGAATGAGGAATGGGTGGTCTTCTAAATCGCAATATAGTCTTCGTAGTTTCGTTTGCGTGCACACTATGGAGGGGGAAAGCAGAAGACGATATTCAAGATTCCAAATTCAAGATTCATTTATTTTACTCATTTAAAAACTAACTACATACATGTAAAAGTGTATAATTGCACGTAATGGTCATACATATAAAATATGAATACATAAGAAGTACATTAAGAATAAACAATCTCGTTGCTCAGTCACATCAAAAGTTTGGAGCATTGAATGTGTTGCATTGCGCATATTTGCAGGGTGCGTAGCTTTAGGACCTGCGTAGCTTTAGGACCCCTTGCCATACATGTACATGTATCTGTTGCTGTGTTTGATTGCCTGTAGGTTCTTCAGTAACTTTAGAGTCTTGTCTTTGTATTACAGATCATCAAATATTTCATGTAGGAGAGCCCTTTGATCAAGAACAAGATGAGCAGCTCAGAAGAAGTATCATGGATTTCATGGTTCTGTGGACTCAGAGGCAATGAGTTCTTTTGTGAGGTTAGTCAGAATGCAAGAATTCTATTACCCAGACGTTGTGTGAATGTATATCTGGACAGGGCCCTCTTGCATAAAAAGTTGCGATTAAACGCAACTCAAATAATTAAATGCAAGTCCCAAATACGCGATCCTGATTGGCTGAAAATCAAGTTGCGTTTAATTTTTTGAGTTGCGATTAAACACAACTATGGTGTCATATCATACTGCTATAAAAGTATCAACAATGGGTTTTAGAAAGGGCTTCACCTTTTTTATTTTATAGAGAATGAAAGTAAATGAAAGTAAATGTACACGTATCAGCTTTTTAAACACCTTTTGTGTTTTTACTCTATGGGGCATATATGCAGACATACATGTAGTTAGTCTATGTACATGTACATATTTGTTTAATAATTTCACTTCTTTTTTTTTCTGTTCCTTTCTTGTATCCAGGTGGATGAAGATTACATCCAAGACAAATTCAATTTGACGGGTCTTAATGAACAGGTTCCACACTACAGACAAGCTCTGGACATGATCTTAGATTTAGAACCAGGTGAGAAGACCGGTATCAAGATGACTACACTTGGAAAACTACCCCCATGAAAGAGTTACCCTAAAATAACCTACCTATAGATAGTGGGTTAATAAAGAGGATGGTTTTATTGATGGTTCTGGGTTCTGGGTGAGATTGTCTGGGGGGGGGGGGGGGGGGTATTTTCTTAAGGGACTTACTGATATTTTACAGCAAAGAATAAGGTAAGTCAGAAACCAAGTATGTTTCTCGAAGAGAGTGGGTGGGGGGGGGGGGTATTTCTTTGGCTACATGTGCTTTTAACAATAGTTGTTCAACACGAAGTATTCAGCATGAAGAGAAATTTTGTTTTCTCTTCATATTCATTCTTTTCATGATAAAAGGGAGCATTGAAAAAATACCATTGTCATTGAAAAGCTGATAGATTTAGACCTTAAAAAACAAACACTGTTGTATTGAATGGGTTAGGGTACTGGTAGCCAACCTCAACAGCGGTGTATTTAACTTGATTCTTGATTGTTTTATTCAGATGATGAGATGGAAGAGAATCCGAACCAGAATGATTTGATTGAGCAAGCAGCTGAGATGTTATATGGTTTAATACATGCGAGGTTCATCATGACAAACAGAGGAATTGCACTCATGGTAAGTCAAGGAGAATAACATTTGAACATGATGATAATAGTCCCTGGTTCAAGTCCCTGTTTGATGGAGATGTAGTTGATGGCCCAAGACATTTATAAAATAACCCATGTAACTACTAAGAACAACAAGCATTGGGCTCTGGAATTATTGGCTTTGACGGGCATTATGTCGAAGAGGTTTTATATTTATTGATATGATGTGCTCATTACAACTGCTCATGTGAAGGATTTATCTTTAATCATTGTTGCATCAGTTGTTGCATCGATGTACTTGTATATTTTCCAAAGTTGTACAAACTCAATTTTTTTTATTCATTGCAGTAATGTTTCCAAAGGAAATTTATTTTGTATCCGACAGTGGCATGGGAAATAAAAAAAGTTTCCAATCTTTATTGTGGATTTTAACAATTTCTTCTGTGAGATAAAGTTGAATCGACATTGTTTTCTGAAAAGAATTTTTTTTTCATTTCAATACAGGGCATACATATTCAAGGGAAATCATGTAGGCCTGTAAATAGAGCTCACAGAGAATTCAGAACATTTAGTTTGCAACAAGAGCATCCTGGGCTTGTGAAAAATATATGAAAATGAAAGAAAAATCCATTCCAAGTTCTACAACTGTTATATGCCTATTTTGTTTCCTTATTTTTACAGCTCGAGAAATATCAACAAGGTGATTTTGGTCACTGTCCAAGAGTATATTGTGAAAATCAACTTGTTCTACCGATAGGTAAGAAGTGGACATTGCATTTTTTAAAAGGGAATCTATAACATCCTGCGATATGTCTTTTTGAAATAATTGGTATAATTTAGGGTCATTTGATTGGGAATCCAGTGAGGATTGATCAGTGGTTCATGTTTTCATCACTGCCATCGTCATTGCCAATGTCAGTACTATGATGATCATCATATTGATCCATGTTATCAGTAACATGACCATCGTTTTTATCATCATCATCAACATCACCATCGTTAAGATAATCAGCTCGGTAACTTTTATCATCATCATAAACATTATTTTCATCATCATCATTGTCATCACTCTCATAATTATTAGCAGCATCATCATCATATTTACCTGTACTTTCCACTTTTCATCACCTCCTGTTTCATTTTCTGCATTTTCTTAGAACACATTATTCTGATACCACCTCATTGATTTAAGTTACAGCAAAGTTACTACATGGTAGGAATGTTTCTCTTCTCAACCTTGTCAACATTTGACTGTACCCTACAGGTTTATCTGATGTCCCTGGTGAAGCTATGGTGAAGCTCTATTGCCCCAAATGTCAAGATGTGTACACCCCCAAGTCATCCCGACACCACCATACCGACGGCGCCTATTTTGGTACTGGTTTTCCACACATGTTCTTCATGGTGCACCCCGAGTACCGCCCCAAGCGCCCTCCCAACCAGTTTGTACCAAGGTTAGTATTCATGGTTTTTGTTTCCTACACATGTTCTTCATGGGGCACCCGAGTACCGCCCCAGCGCCTTCCCGACCAGTTTGTACCAAGGTTAGTATTCATCGCTTTTGTTTGGATTAGGTATGTGTGAGGTCTGTTCTTAACGATAATTCTCCCCCAAAAGAACTAAACGAAAAAAAAAAAAAAAAGGAGAAGCATGATAGGAAAAACAAACAGTGATTCAGGAATGGAAAAAGGAACAGACATGCAGGCTATTTTATAAGGATCACTCTATACAGTGAAAAAAAAAAGTCAAAAGAACCTACTTGATATTGGAATATTTCTGTGAAAAGTAGTGCATCTACTGTATTTCATGACTCCCCATTCTCTGTAGAGCAGGCCTCTGTTAGACCTTTACTCTGTACAAACAAGTCAGTTACACAAGTGGTGCATATTTATTACCATGTTCAAATTTTCTTGACAATGATAACTGAAATTTTTATATGGAAATGAAATGAAGATTTCAAAGACATTAGATTCCAATTAGGCTGTACTGCGTACAAATATTTTTTGCTCTAAATCATTGTTTTGTTTACATCATAACAAATTTTCATGACTTTGTCACCAAAAAGATTTAGATGAAAAAAGTATAAAACATAAGTGCAATTGTACCATAAGAAGGATGTTCATGTACCACCGGAACTATAATCCAAAGAAAATCAGTCCATCTTTTATAAACTTTGTGTTGTGCATGCTTGATACAAATACAAAATAATAATTTCAAATATATTTGTTAAATATGTAGTGAATGGCAGTGTTCATACCGAGATCTACCCATGCTTTAATCGCATGGATAGTGCCTTGTCTGTACATATATCAAGCACATGTACATGTATGAATGCACTTTGTAAGTTATCCATTTTTGACAAGATGCACATACACTCCTGTTCATATTCCAGTGTATGTTTATATACATGTATTTGTCTATTGAAGTAAAAGTATATTTTGAGTTATATATTTGCATTGTTCCTGTAGTATTCAATTTCCTGGTTTTCTATTTTAAGGAATTAGCATGAAAAATGAGGAGAAGGATCATTGTCTCAAATACTAATTTTTAAAGATAAAATATTTGTTATCTTGTTCTCTGAAATAGAATTTGTTTATTATGATTCAGACTTCTGCTAATATTTAATCCTCATTTCATCTTCAGTGAGAATGGTATACAACTCAACATATTATTCTTATTAACTTGGGCACATCTTTTATGCATATATGTGACCCTCCACCACAAAACGACCAATAAGTCGGAAACTTGGGGTTTTAAAATTTCAACACAGTTTGAAAGCTTAGATTCTAAGCTTTAAAATGATACATAACTTGTCTTGTATGGACCAAGCAAACCCTTGTGAATTACAATGAGAATGTCAACGTGTCAGACAGGCTAATGACGAAAACAATAGAGAAAACAGGCTCTAAAGAAGAGTGACGTTTAAGAGCGCCTAATCTGTGTCTTATTGTTTGTCGCACAAAAGGTTGAGTCAAAACTCCCCAGCATACACTGTAAAGTACTAATTGGATTGAGTTGAAACTTTCCATACCTTCAGAATATATATATTTCTTTGTTTCTAAAGATTTTGAATATCAGACAGTGCATAGTTTTTAAGCTATACCAGAAAAGCGATGTGAAGTACAATCCCAGCAAGTTGACACACAAAGTTTGAATGTCCAGGAAAACATGGTCATTTTGAGTGAGAGTAGAAACATATTTCAATGGGATTTTACCCTGAAATTTTGTCAGATGGTAGATTAATAAAGAAACTTTAAGGAAATACAGAAAACCTAAAATCAAAATTTTCACCCCAAACCACCTTTTTCAGCTGTTTACTCTAAAACTCCCATTGCGACTTATTGGTCGTTTTTTGGTGGAGGGTCACATATTCCTTTTCAGACTGTTATTATGATTGATTATTTGTGGGAGGTAGACAACCATCACATTTCATGAAATAATGAAAGAAAGAAAATCTTTTGGATAAAGTCAAGAAACATTTGATGATTTACATATGAGTCTACCTCCCTGTCTAACTGAAGAGTTTTATCCTTTCAAATAGGTCTTGGCTGGATATTTATTTGTTCCCTCAAAACCCCCAAGCTCACATCATAACAGTTGCATTTTGCCTCCAACAACATCATAGATCCATGTTTGTGATGCCTCACGCATATTGATTGAATTTTATTCAAGATCATTTTCTAGTAATCCTTCTTTTTTAAAGAACCTAACTTTTTGAATCTTCGACCATGACTTTCAGTGAAAAAGATACTGGAATATACTGCAAAACTAGAAACTTTCGCGACATTAAATGTTAGCAATTTTTTTCTATAAAGGCCATTTTTTCATGGCAAGAAACTTTTTTGAATGGCAACATGACCGTATTCTAAAATACTCTCAAGGCATGGGAGTTTCTCAAATCAGAACCACTTTCGTATTATATGAAAGTTTCTTGCACATTTTTTTTCTTCATTTTTTTTTCCATCCTTGCATTCCGTCATTTTGCATTCCTGCTGCAGCTCACAAGAAAACCCACCTTCCTATCCTACAGGTGTTCGAGCATCAGACCATATTAACTTTGTATTTGTGCCTTTTCATCTGCATGAGGATTTTATGTTGTATCATTAATTAATTGTGTGTTTTTAGTCAATCCTAATACTCGTGTGTGTCTCTTTCTCCCTATAATTGTCTACTATAAAAAAAAAAAGCAGAATATGTCGTACTAATGTTGTTGTTGTTTCTTTGTTATTCCTTCCATCTTTCCAAGTTGAAGGTATTGGCGGTGTGCCAAGTGGCTGAGATTATAACTAATTGTCTTTTGCTAACAACGTGTCGTTCATCTAATCAGCATGTACATGTACCTAACAGCTTAACTCTCTCTTGCTCATTTGTTTATCATTTATCATCTCTTTTTATCTAATCTAACAATTTAGTTGCAGGGCATCACATAAAGCCAACATTTTTTTTTTCTCTTCTTTTCATCCTTCCTTGATACCTTCCAACCATTCTCTGTCCTGCCTTTTCCTATGTCTCTTCTTCTTTGTGTTTTTTGTGCATCTTCTCTCCTCAGACTCTACGGCTTCAAGATCCACCCGCTCGCATATGAATTTCAGTATCAGGCGGCGTCACGTACCCGCTACAACGCCCGTCCATCCAGCAACCCCAAGAAATAACCATTTCCTAAATGCCTCTATGCCGTTCTCCCACCATCCAAAAAGCTCAGCGGTTGACGAGGGACTTCGGTGCCCAGAAATTTTAAATCTCAACTTGTGAGTGATTTGTTGTATGTGTAGATGGGGGGTTAGAAGGGATAATGATGGTTATCAATTTTTTTTCTTGTGTTTTTGTCTACTTTTCCTCTGCGCTCCATTTCCATGTGGCATTTATACAGGTTATATGGATTCAAGATTCACCCTCAAGCATACGAGATACAGCTCCAAGCTGCTGCTGCACGCAGCCGTTCCACAACCAGTCGTCAACGTTCCGCTAAACCACAATACAAATAAAATCACTCCTCCTGCATGCCCCGAGTTTCATCCTTCCTCTACCTGAGCAATTCTGTTCAGGTTCATTGCTGAGATCTAAGGACTATAGCCATTGATTGAAATGAGCTTTGCATCAAGACTAGTTTCAACTTGAGGTATACTATAACAGCAATGTCATTTTGAAGTATTGCACAGTCTGCACATATAGGGAAGTAGCTCGATAATATTAATCAATTTTTCATTTCATATACCCTTACTGCCATACCTAGTGCAGACAAAAAAAATACTTGGCTTTTACCCAAGTGGCATGGGTCTTGAGTTTGCGAGTACATGTTCTGACGTGATAGGGCTAGACCCATTACAAATTTGGTATGTTTTCTTTGATTTACATACATGTATTTATTGATTCTGCTCACCAGCTCTTTGCAAGGAATGTTATTCAATTTTGATTTAGAAACAAAAGGTAGAGGAGCTGAATGTGATTATACGAATTCAAACTTTTTGTGTAAGCGTGACTATATTTTATTTACAGTTTGTCAGTTTAAAGGCATAGTCATGAGTTCTAAAATGATAAAATCTTGAAAATGGAAATAGCAGCCCTCATGAAGAGGGTGACTTTCGTTAATATTTCCATTGTCTCAGAGGACTAATACATTGTACATTATTACAAAACCAAAAGTTAAGACATCGGTAGTTTAATGTACTTTTTGACTAGATGGTGAATTTTACTAGCAGGTAAAAATAATTGCAAGTCATCGCTACTACCTTTAAAATTAAAGACCGTGTAGCTGTCTAGTCTTTGATAAAGAGTTGTGGTTTTTATGAAGCAAATAAACAAATATTATTGCACTTTTTATCAATTACGGTGTATATTTTAGCTAGATAGCTTTTGATTTCCTTCAGACGTGTTAGGAAATATTTGAATGTCAAAGTTGACAAGAAAAATTTAAAGTAAGATCAGAATTAACGCCTGTATTTTGAAGTCAATTTACAGAATACTGGTAAAATATATACAGTACAGTTCTGGCTGCTTTGTAATTAATACATATATGTATATTGTTATGTTGGAAAGGTGTTATATTTTATATCTGTGAAGGAATTTTGTCATAATAGAAGGCTGCTTAAAACTTAGAAGTTAGGAAATAATCAGGAAGTGTTATTGTTTTGATTGAGATTGTTAAAGAACAGGACATTGACATATATGAGGCACAGTTATGAAATGTTTAAGATCAACACTCAGAACTTTTTTTGGTTATTTTTACCTCACATTTGTACCTTGTGCTTGAAATCTTTTTCACGTTTCTATTTCAAGAAAGGAAAAACTCCAACTTAATACACGTATGAATATTGATGCTTATTTTACCAGTGCATTAACTGCACAAAAATAGAACTATACTTATGTTTTTGTACTTCGGTCTGGCTTGAATATTCTTTATACTTTCTTGATTTAATGCATAATAGTTTTTTACTGAATTCATCAAATAATTTTGATGTTGAAATGGGATGATGTTTAAAAGCAAAAGACAGCATGTGACAATGCTGAAAATTTGAAGAAATACATGTAGGTGTTAGGGACTAGTCTTTTTTGATAAAATCACTTTTAAATTTTGTTAACTGTCCATTCTTGCATGGAACACATTGTGGATTGTTATCTATTCAAACACCTAAGAAAACTTTCAAAACGATTTTGGTATCATCCAATCACTTTTTGTCAGAACAAACTTAGTGATTTTATTCTTATCTATACTACAGTCTTCATGAAAGGCGTGTTTAAGTTGAATGTTTAATAATGGTCACCTCTTTACAAAGGTCACCTGCCTTTAATGGTCATTTCCTCCTTTGTTGCACAGGAGACCACATGTACATGTTTTGAAATCCTGTCTGCAGAGGCCTCCTGTCTGTAGTAGTGAGTTTTAACCCTTTCAGGACAGGAATTATTTAGGGGCTAAATGATCACAATTTGTTCTTCAAATTGGCAATAATAATATTTTTCTTTTAGTGCTACATGGTTCTAATAAGGTGTGATGTTTTTTAAAACAATATTCATGGTTAAAAATTTTGTTGAAAAGTTGAAAAATTGCCAATTTTGATGAAAATCAATGATTTTGAACCTCTCAGTGTGTTGCCAATTTAAGGATTTTAAAGCTTATTCTTCTTTTAAAAATTCCTGGCATCAAACGCAATATGGTCATGAAACAAAAATACATTAGTGTGTGCAGAAGTTATTGCTCTTTCTACTCATGCATCTGGTATATTTTCTAGAGCTCTGAATCAAAAGTTATTGAGCCAAACCACAAAATGTGGTCAATTGTCTTGAAAGGGTTAATGTATTTTAAAATTTCCATTGGAAGCCGTTTCTGGACAGCTTGGACTGTTCATTATTTACTTTTCAATGTATTCACGTGGGCATGCGAAATGAGCTGCTTTTCAACAACGGCAGAAAACCTTTCCAACGATTTGTTTCTGCGATTTATCTTATTCCTTTCTCTTTGTTATGCTTCTATCTCTCTGCCTGTCTGTCTGTCTCTCTATGCATATATGTATCTGTCAGAATATACATATATAATATTTGGCAGTATTCCTCTTTTTCTGTTGCGTTATTTACTGTATCTGAATTTTCTTCATGTGACTCTCTCTCTCTCTCTCTCTCTTTCTCCTTTATCACACTTTCTTTCTCTCTCCTTCCCCTTTGTCTACCCCCTTTCTCTCTCCCCCCTTTCTCTCTCCCCTCTCTCTCTCCCCCTCTCTCTCTCCCCCCTCTCTCTCCCCCCTCTCTCTCTCCCCCCTCTCTGTTATGGATACAATTATTCATATTAGCATTCGGGGGGGGGGGGGGGGGGTTATGTGTCTATGGATGTTCCGTTTCTGGTAATAAAAAGAGTGTATTTACATGTACATGAATTAAAATAAGATCTTCTTTCTTCATCTTGTCAGTACAGTAAATTTTAATATAGAATTTAAGTTTCTTATTGGGCAGTGTCAATGCAGTTACTATGCTTAAATTATTAATGACATGGGACTTATTAGCAACATTGTCAGACTCGAGGGCTGTCGGTCTAGTGAACCTTCTAAAAGTTGTCGGCAAACCCACAAGACCGACATTGTTGCTCTAGTGGGCTGTCGGTCTCATAGGGCTGCCGTTATCATGGCTGTAGCCATCTACATATATTAGCAAACCATACTGTTTGGTAAAAATTTGGATATCATAGGCATCCAGTGTGATTATTCATTTTATTAAAGAATGTCTGTCGATCCAAGTCCATTTTTAGAGCATTTATTTTTCTTGTGGTATTACTTACTGTATCTATGTTACCAAAGTTACTGACAAAGCATTATTTTCTTTTTTACAGTGTATCTAGAATTTGTAATCCACTTCAGAACTTACCTAGTAGAGCGAATGGTTATACATGGACAATTTAATTATACGGTATGTGTAATGAGTCGAAATTATAAATTTTCTTCTATAGAGCAGCAACCAAAGCTGGATTATGTTATTGCCCAAGTTACTCTTGTAAATTTTAATGTTTTAGATGATTAAATTTAATAATTTTGTTTGCTAGAGATGTTGTCTATTACGTTTCAATGCTATTGAATATCATGATGAATATTGTTTACAATGGTCAGCTAAGGATTCACTATAGGCTCGTTCACATATGATGCAGTGAAATACAGAGGGTTTGAAAAAAATGATGGCATAAGTGTCATGCACTTCATATTTCTGTATCTTACAACACTCCAATATGTAATGTGTAGTACCTTTATTGCTACTACCCCCCCCCCCTTCCCCCTCTTAATTTACATGCAGAAAAAAACCCTGCTGTAGTGTCCGGCATTGTGTGGGAGTGAGCCTGAATGGAGTGGTACAAATTCCATGAAATAGATACATGATAATATTACAGGTGAACTAAAGCTAACCTGTAGACTTGTTATGTCATTAATGAATGTGTCAGCAATAGTTTCCTCAAACTTGAACAGACCATAATGATTGATTTCCAAAGTATTTTCATTTCTTTGTTTATAATATACTTTTTAATGTAAAAATACAACAGAGGTGGAGACAAATGTACTCACAGGTATTTTCTTTTTATACATGTAATTTGATTCATGTATTGTATTTTTTTTCCTTACATGTATTTATAATTCACGTATTGAAGGATTTTTGCTTCTACACATGTATTATACATGTAGTGCATGTATGATTGAAACATACAGCACTCTTAAGCATTTCTGTCAGGTGCATTTTCAGCAAGCTATAAAGCATCATTAATAATTCAGCTGATTTGAGACGTGCTTTGCTTGGAGGACCTCAAATTGTCCTGGTAGGATTCCTGTACATGTAGTTCTGGGCTGGTATTCATTGCTGTATCCAAGTAAAAATTATTAGATTTGGGCTTAGGTAAATTACGTAGCTAACATTGGTATTCTGATGCATCTTATGGCCAAGTATTTTACCCATAGTTTTATGAAAAGTAGCTAGCAGACAAAAGCCAATTAAATGTACGTGTATATAGAAAGCCTGGCTATGGGATAATTAAACTCAGGCTGAGAAAAAGAAGAAAGACTCAAGGTATGTCACTTCTGTCAGGTTTTTAAAACACAGAACTGAGATGTTGTCTGAATAACAACTTACCTCGTAAAATGTTGACTTATCCAAGATTTGAATTGAATACAGTGGAACCTCGTTATAAAGAACACTTTCATACAAAAAACTTGTTATAACAAATTTTCCTTGTCCCACTCCTGTGTATTTTCTTGTTTTTTTAGTCCTGATACGAGGTTTCATTATAACAAGGTAATTTCCTTGGTCCCAAGGAGTTTGTTATAACAAGGTTCCACTATACCAGCCTAGCACTCTGCTTCATAGCACAACATATTATGTTAGTACAGTACACGTATTATAAATTATGTATGAGCATCTTATCGGTGTGCTGATTAAATTGACATGTTTGTGAAACTAGAGTGTGGTGTAATTTGTTGTCATTTCTGTAAATTCTTTTGCTGCTTTATTGCAGGTTGTTGATGAACTATAAGGTAATGTTCTACTTTTTCATGAAGTAGAGTTCTGGTCAAGTGATTATATTGCAAAAGGGTAATTATCTAGTATCATATAAATTGGTGCGTACCAATTTTTAGAATCGTCAAAAAGATGAGAAACTTAAAAATCACAGACAATGCATGCAGAAATGTGTACATGTATATGGGACTACACACACATATATGGCATGGAAGTTTGGTCCAAACATCTCAGAGACAATTCTTCTATGACATTTTCCAAACTAAAAAAAAGAATGAGAAAACTCACATATTATTTTTCACCATTACAAGAACTCAACTTTTCCTTTTAAACTTAACACTGGATCTAAGTTGTGTTAACCAAGTGAAAAACTTTTACATTGTACCTCAATCCAACTTCTTTTGTTAAATTTGACTTCAGAATGAGCTTAAACCCAGTGTTAGGTTTAAATTTGAGTCGAATATGGGCCAAAGAGTTCATTAAAAAAAAAAGTTTTACAAAAGGAACTTTATTTTTGAAAAGAAAATTTTATTCCCAGTGACATAACAATACATGTATTCATGGAATTACACATAACAAATACAAAGTAAATAATATTCCAGTGACACCATCTTTGAGAATACATCATACATTGGGGGGGGGGGGGGGCAAAATACTTATATGCATAATTGTATAGTAAGAATTCAATATGAATTCTCATTTTGCTTACACTAAATTACAACACGAAGATCTGAATGTATATAGAAATACCAAATATTTGGGCTCTTTCCACTAAATTCTATTTCTTCTGATTTTCTAGAAAGTTCATTTACATTTATAAGTATGCAACAGTTATGGCTAACAATTCAGAGAGGAAGTGCATGTCAATTTATCTTTTTAAAAAAGCCCCTGAAGAAGCAACTGTACACTATACCACTTTCTTTCACTGGAACTTGATAAAAACAAACTGTTTTGATACAGATAATGTTTAACATACATAGATCTGATTGACTGATACTGAAAATATGATTACCTTTAGTCACTGGAAAGATGTAAGTTCAATTCAATTCATTAGTGTTATAAAATACTGTGTGAATGTTTGTATTTTAGCTAAAGGCTAAGATTTTCATATTTGCACATACAAAAAGAGTCCATTGTTACTTGCATACTATAAAACTAGAAACTTTTGTGACTTGCAATAATTTTATGTTGTTTCAATTGTGATTTCAATATTTCGCGGCATGAAACTTTGCGAAAGTTTCATGCCCGCAAAAATTTGTGGTTACACAGTTTAGTACAATTTTTCATACAAATCATATATTCCTCCCTCCCCTCAAAAGAAAGGAAATTCATATTTCTTATTAAAGGTACACAACTATTACATACTGAAAATACTTTACAGAATTTACAGCCTCGCCTAGTCATAATTTTCCATTCTGCCCAAATGTTAATTAATTTTCAAAAGCTAGAATCTCAAATATCAATACATACACTCCCCAACCTGTAATACAATGTACATGTAGCAGCATACAATATACATGGACAAGAAAAGTGAATGGATATATCTCTTCAGCTAAAGATATTTTGGTTTTACAAGTATGTAGGCCTATGGCACCATCAAAAAAGTAAAGCATTTTCCCCCTAAAAATGCCACCAAATAAGATCTATAAAGTGCTTTGTTTGATTGTTAGACAACTCTTGTCGAAAACAGTCACAAACTTTGATAAAACGGCATCTTACCAGTACATGTAGCTCAACTGGGACCAAATTAACTATAAACTAATTTGGCACTTACAAGGTACTGGAAAGAAAATACATGGACCTGTCTATAAGGGCTATTCATGAAAAACAAGAAAAAATGTTTTACAATGGGTATTTCTTTCAAGAGGGATACAATATAAGTGATCACTACAGACAGTGACCACTACACAGAGTTTGTCTTTATGACAGGTTAGACTGTATTAACGCTGTTGACCTCTATTATCTGGTTCAACAACTACTGTATACGCCATATATTTCGCAGGGGTTTTATTTGCACAAATTTCACGAATCATGAGTGGGTCGCAAATTTAACAACACGCTAAAATATTGCCAACATATCCAGCTGAATTTGTTGTCTCCGACAGAAATTCAACGCTTAGCTTCGCAAAAGTACATCATCATTGCTGTTTGCAGAAATGAGAATTCGCTGATCGTGAATTCAACCATTCGTGAAATAGTGAGGCTAGTCCTATTCACGAAAATTTATGGCTGCGAAATTTATGAAGTATACAGTAATTGACAAGAAATTCTACAAGAATAGGTATTGGAGATAATATATACATACGGGTAGATTTTTGGAGGTGCAAAATGATTCACAATGAAAGGAACCATTCCCAATCTTTGAGATTACCAAATTATGACTTTCTCGTAAATAAAACGTATCAATATCCATACATAAGCATTTTATGAGCTGCTGCTCTATGAGCTGCTCCATTTCATTTTCTCACAAGAATGTTAGAGTGCTACAAATATATGGATTCATATTTGCCCAGATGGGCAGCTATATCTAAGTAGTACTACCTACAAGTAGAAGCTCAACTTCCCCCTTGCCTAAATATTCAAAGAAATAACTTGGAGATTGTGTTGACCGGTAAGCTTTTCCTAATGGGAAAGTGTGGCTGTACCTTAAGGTTACAAGGCTGCCACACCTCACAACTAAGCTAGGACTGAAATGGGAAGAAACTGCAAGAACAGTTGGTATAGAATATAAATAAATTGTAAATTGTATCCGACTTGAGTCATATGGATGTTAATAACAAAATTGCATCGCATTCTACGCCTTCAAATCAGCTACCAGTTGTTGGCAAGTTGTGCAACTACATGTAGTACAACATCACTATGATTTACAGCTGATTGGGCTTTTTCTCCAACAGGAAGGCTTAATACACCTTGCAATTTTGATATTGTTATTCATATGACCAAACAGGATCTATCTCGTTCAGGTAAAATTTAGATTTTGAATTTCATACCTAATAACTGTTTCAATTTCTTCGAAATGAAGAAATAGTCTGGTTATAAGTTGTGGCATGGTCTTTAATCTAGATGTACGTAGACACGTTTAAGATGCCCTAGGCAAAAGAACAAGCAGATTTGTCGCACTCTGATCTACCTCTCCTACCTACCGCTGCCGTCTGCTCAGGCTGTTCTGAGGATGATGTGAATGCCGGAGTCTGTAAAAACTGGTTCACTCATCTGGCCCACGTCCAGCTTGAAAGAAGCTTCTTCGAATGGCTTCTGCATCTGGTTGCGCCCAAAGAACCCTAAATCTCCCTTCTTATGTGCTGAGCTGCAATCACTTTCTGTGCTAGCTAGTTCTCCTAAGCTGATTTCTCCTGCAGCTATCCTTGCTCTGTGTCCTGAAACAAGGAGAAAAAAACAAACACATAAACTTATACGATTGGATAGGAACTATGTTAATTTTCTTTTGTGAATACATGTAGCCTCATGCATGTTTAAATGGTAAACCAGGGAGATGGGAGTTTTTTTAAAACTCGTATCTCCCTGGGTAAACCTTTTCAAGGTGTAAATTACAAGTAACTGAAAAAAAAACCCAAACCATTGGGCAAAATTTGAAAAGGTTGAAAATTAAATTTTATATGTCCAGTACAGCAGTACTACAATTATCAAGAAAGGCATAAAATGATATTGAAAAACTATATACTGTAAAACCAGAATTTTTCACGAGTGGTCGAGATCGCGAAAGTTTTATGCCGCAAAATAATCAAATCACAATTGAAACAACATAAAATTATTGCAATTCGCAAAAGTTTCTTGCTGCAAAATTGGCTGTCATTAACAATTTACGAAAGTTTCATGGCGCAAAAATTTCTGGTTTTACTGTAATCTCCTTTATCTCCTTGGATGTATTAAATCTGGAAATTCTCTATATTTATAGAATAATCAAATTGTATGGCACTCGGGGAAAAGGACTACAATGTCTGACAAATCTGTGTTAGACACAGGTTGTTGGACATGATGTGTTCAAGCCGCAAGTTCCCGATCATGCATCAGCCAAATAATGGCCCCCTCTTGCATTTATCCAAGTTTCTTGCTGCAAAATTGGCTGTCATTAACAATTCGCAAAAGTTTTATATCGCAAAATAATCAAATCACAATTGAAGCAACATAAAATTTTTGCAATTCGCAAAAATTTCTTACTGCAAAATTGGCTGTCATTAACAATTTGCGAAATTTTTATGTCGCAAAAGTTTCTGGTTTGACAGTAACACAATTTGCTCAAGGATGCCTGGCAAAAAATTGTAATAACTAAGAACATAATTACTCCAAACTGAACAAAATATCAGCAAAGAGATGCATGCATGAGAAAGCAAATAAAACTAAGAAAAGATGGAAGATGGGGGAAAAAAATATGAGGGTCAAGGGTGAGAAAGAATGCTTACTTTTGAGTATCTGAAGTGCTTCATCTTTTGTCCGAGTGATCCTGTCTTCCTTCCATGAAGCTGGTCTTCTGGAATCTCTGTGTTTCACAAGGAGATGGGAGCAACGTACTTTGCCTGCTGGAGGACCATCAGGTTTATCCCATTGGCTTTCCTTGGTAGAAACATTGTAGTAATACGGTTGACCTGCATGGAAATATCAGTACAATAGCAAAATACAACATGATCGTGTGAACAACAGTTGAAAAAGTGTGTGATAAGTATTAATTTTCACAGACATTTTCAAAATTTTCCAAGTTAGAAGGCCTGTATAAATAGGAGTGATTAGATGTGATGGATTGCTTTATGATTTATTGTGGAGGGTATCACTAAGTGTACTGAAAATTGATAAGATTTTGTTGTCATGGTTACATATCTAAATGAGAATCAATGAAATGCTCAATGGCTCAAAGTAGGAGATAGACATTTGTGTTGACTTCTCATTACTCTTTTGTTATTCATATTTTTAACATGATTTTGTCTAATACTATCACTTGCAAATGTTAATGAGATTAATTAGCTTCCCTATCAGACATTTGGAATTTCAAAACAAGCTTTAGACTTCACATGAGAAGCAAAAATTTTGCATCACAGGTAGAAATTTTGCAACAAGTGTCATTTTTGGACAACAGCCCTGGTTAAAATAGTTTGGTACAAGAACTCTAGCACCTGGAATCCTTTGAAGAATCAATTTTCTAGTAACTTTTGATGTATTTCATGGTAGTGATAGTGTTTTAGTTAATTTTATGATAAAATATATTTTGTGTCACAGATGGACAAAATGTTCACCCTTAACTGATCATGCTCAAAATAGCTCGCGAAGTAAGGGGTGAATGATTTGTGACTGAACTAAAAACCTGATTATTTGCAAATATTTATATCAGAATAAACAAAGGTAAAAATTACATATTTGTTGCTTTTGATATTTAGAATGCCAATTTTGTCAACTATTGATTGATAGTTATGAACTGAGTTTTGTGCCATTGTCTTGGCCTGTTGATCACACTTTGCTAAATGTGCTTAAACTTTCCACTACTAAAGCACATTGGACAAATTCTAAGTAGAGAGATGTCAGAAGTCAAAATTATTGAAGCCAATCTACAAGGGCACTTTTCTGAAAGCTAGACAAGTTAATTTCTATTTCAATTTTTAGTGTGAAGTAGATGCTACAATACATATCAGTGTGATCAAACTTTGTGCACACCCTACACATCTAAGTTATTGGATATTCCATTTCTAGAATTAAATCACTGACAGAAGCATAACCATGTAGGGCTGTGTCAATCGAAGTTGGTGGACCTCTAAGTTGAGGAGGTAAAACACCAATAAAATCAGCAAAATTTTGAGAAAATACTTCCTTTAATATTAATCCACTTTTGCCACTCTCCACCCAGGTGTAAATGGGGTACCCGATATGCTAGAGCGCTACATGTACATATTTGGTAATGATCAGGGTAATAATGGTGGAGCGCCATGAGCATCACAGCGTGACGGACCTGAGCGCTATACAAGAAGCCACCATTATTACTATTATTAGAGTCCATGTATTATTATTATTTAAGATGATAAAATGTCTGATTTCATGTCAAATTTTTCAATAGGATCTTTATCACCTTGATCAAGTGAAATTTTCAGGCTGTTTTTGGCCAGCGATCTTGCTCCTTTGGAGCTCATACATGAGCTCCAGATCACATATATCGATCGCTATGGGAAGTAATTCTCAATGGTACGGAGGTGCTGAGGTATCTATAATAACCCACTCACGGAACCATCATTATGTGGGGCTGTGTCAATTTCGGCAGCGGTCACGACCTCTAAGTTGAAGAGGTAAAAACACCAATATAATCAGCAAAAATTTTGAGAAAATACTTCCTTCTACATTTTAGGATGATAGAATATCTGATTTCATGCCAGATTCTTCAATAGAATCTTTATCATCTTGATCAAGTGAAATTTTCAGGCTGTTTTTGGCCGGCGATCTTGCTCCTTTCCAGCACACTTATGTGCTAGAGATCACAGATTTGCTATGGGAGGTAATTCCTCGTGGTACGAAGGTACAGAGTGCGAGCTTATCTCAAATAACCTTGCATAGCCATAAGTGTGAGTGATAATAACCTTAATTGCATAGATCTATGACTATGTGTGACTGGAAGTGTGGAACTAAATTATAATATAAAATAAGATTTTTTTAAAAGAAGAAAAAAGAAAGAAAAAAAAAATCTCGCAACACCATTGCAAAAACAGACCAAAATATAGATTACATTACAGACATGACTTTCCTAGGAACTGGATATGGAAGTGAATTACTGATGTCATGATCTTAACTTTGCATGCACTTCGAAAGCGGAAAAAATGTGACCTGCAAAGAAGGCTGCATAAAATTTCAAAATTCTGACTTCTGTTGAAACTGAAAATTTGAGATTGTACAGTATTTTGCATAGCATATGAAGCATTCGTTTTGGCATACTCGTGAAATAGCTTGTTATGCCTGGCTTAAGTTAGATAGATTCCGTTTGTTTTCAGTCTCAGCCTCATTCAATTTTTCATTCATTCATTCCCCGTTCACTCTCAAATCCAAACTGCAGTCCCACATTGTCATTTGCGTGTCCTGTTCGGATCAAAATAAACGGACCAGAGTTTATAAATCTGTTCACTTCACTCACATAATAGTAAAATAGTGACTCACCATTATGGCTTCTACTGTAACGAATTTCCCATCCTTCTGGCAAGTCATCGGCCATTTTTAAAAGTAGGAATTGGTAAATTGGCGACGAACAATGTTGCTACTTTTCAAGTTCTTATCAAAGATCATCGAGCGGTAAAGTGTACGGTAGTCTGAATTATAGACGACGTGCAAGAAGGTTCTTATTAATCTGGAAATTGTAGAGTTGAATGAAATAAAATACCACTTTAAAGCATATTGAATAATATTCATATGTAAGAAACTATCGATACCTTTGAACCCATATATTCAAAAATTGTTGGCTCTTCGCCAAGAATGATAAATTAGGACATATCTGAATTAGGGCCTGATGTTCAGACTACTTGATCGGTGTATCTCTATGGGTAGTTCTCATGCGCTGCTTATATCATGCATTGGCTAGGGGTGGGGGCAGCAAGCCCATGTACTTCATGAATCTTATACTGATGTTAACTCATTTGTACTGTAAATTGACTCAGACTGTTCTTGTTTACTTACTGCAAATTGACTCAGACTGTTCTTGTTTACTTCATTGACTTTAGTATTCTTTCTGATTATCTTGATGCCTTTTTTTTTTTATTATCTAGGCCTGAATTTTACAGGAAGCTCCGCCGGGCGGAGCTCCCTGGAGTTACATACCCTCAAAATCATATCTTAGGGATGCGTCTAACTCGCTGATCCCGATAGCGCTTTTCCGTGATTTAAATTCTCAATAGTACTATATCGTTTCTTTATTGAAATTTTATATGCAATATACAGTACAGTACTCAACAAGCTCAAACACTGAACAGTTTAAGTAGTCTTATAACGAATGCCCTAGACAGGGCCTTTTGTCTACTTTAAATCAACTTATTAATTCTATAATTAACTCTGCCCCCCCCCCTTCACAAAAAATTGTAAAAATTGAGCAATCACAATAAGTCAGTTTCCTCTCTCACACCCTCTCTCTAATTCTCGATCAGGTTTTTCCTCTTTCTATCCTGTATCTTGCTACCTCATTCCTCTCTCATTGCATCCTCATCCCCCTCTTTCCCCTTTCCCAGGCCCCTTTCTCCTCTCATATAGACCCGTTCTCTTGCTCACTCAATCATTTTCAACCTCCCTAAATTTCTCCCCCTCATTAATTCCTCTCTGCCCACACTTTCTCTGCCTTACAGCACAATTTCTCTCTTTCCAGATCACCCACCCCTTTTCTATTCCCAACTTTCTCAGTTACATGTCGTTTTTCCTCTGAAGTTCATAATTCCAAAGGTTCGTTTTCCTGAAAGTTTATATTACCGATGGTTCGTTACTCTGACGTTTAGTAATTCCGAAATTGAAAAAGGGTTCATATTTCCAAAGGTTGAAAAGTTATGTAGGGCACTATTTCATTTTCGGAATTACAAACCTTTGGAGTATTGCATCAAATGTTCGCAATTATGAACCCTATTTCATTTTCGGAATTATGAACCTCCTGCTATGGGAAATTTGTGTTTTTGAATTATGTACCTTATTGAATTACGTACCTTCGGAAAAACGAGTACTCCCCACTTCTCCACATTGTAAGCCATCTCTCTATCTTATTACCTTACTGGAATTCTCTTTTCCTCTCCCTTCCCTCCTTCCTTCCATCATCCTCCATCTCACTTCCTCTTTTTATTTCACCTTCTTCCACTATTCTCTCTTGTCTTTCTACTCTCTCTCTCTCTCCCATTTCTTCATAAATGTACCTTGCGACATTACCAGCTTTGCTTTACAAGTTTCATTCCCTGAACACAAATAAATCAGACAATGTAAGCTCATTGAGTGAAAAGGTAGAAATATAATACTGTCTTGCACATATTCTTGCAGAAATTGAGATAGATTGCAATAGAAATATCATATATATACTGTTTATCTTATTTCAGAGGTAAATAGAACATATCAAATGTACTCATTATACCAATAAGATACCACTTTGGAAGAAATTATAGGGAAAAAAGAAAATATCTGGTCAGCTGTATGTAGAAAGGTACACAATGTACAAAATATGCATACATGCAAATTGTTGCATGTGGTCATATTGCATAATCTTGTGGTCAAATTATGTAAGCTTCTTCATAACAAATCATTTAAAGGGGACCAGTCATTAACAACTATGTTTAGTGCATCATCATCATCATTATCAAATCACCACTAATATATTATGACACATTCAAAAAGGAAGGAATTAAAGAACACACTTGAAAAATAATTATTTGATATCATGGCCAGCATGGAAATTAACTTCTGTGTGCTTGCATGTGCACATGAGTGTGTCAACTAGCCTAATACAAATCAGGGTTTAGAGTGTAATGTCAGTACTAATGATTGCATTACTTCTTTACAACAGTAATATTTGCAGCTAATATTTTAATAAAATATACTGGTATGTAATCCCAAACTTGCATTTATTGTGATTGGTCCACTTTGACTCTTTCAGAGTAAACCCTCTAAAAGGGATAAAATACTTTTTGAGCTATGAATAAAAAGACAACAATTAAACCGATGCTTTGCTCTGTCAAAATACTAGTATTCCAGCTTTAAAGGTCATGTAAAGTTTTGGTAAGCCCTCAAAAACTGTTTGTCAGATTTCTTCAATTTTTATTGATAAATAGCAAGATACTAGCAATACTAAGACACTGTAAGAGGCAAAAACTAATTTATGTACCGGGACAGGCACGTAAAATCCCAACAAAGGCAGCATGTGCTATACACTGTACACACACGTGTAAAACCAATGATGAGTAGCTACACACAGTGCACACACGCTGTCTCTTTGCGAAGCCCCAAGATTGCTGTACGGGGAGCCGTCGGGGTGGAATGGTCCTAGCATAATGGCAGTGATCAAGCATTCCTTACAGATATTTACACTGAAATTCACCAGAAATCATAGATGGAATACCAAATGATCTCTTACAGACATCTTTTGATACAAGGAGAACAACATGAGACTATATTCAACATGTTTCTTTCCAATTTCCTTTTTGCTACCAATACTCTACATGAGCTTTAAGTGAGAACTAAAATTTCATTACTGTTTTCACCCACTAAAATGGATATATTGCATTAGATGCTTCGGAAGCAACTTTTGGAAAATACTGTTTGAACTACGAAATTGGTTGGAAGAGCTTGAAGTAAGCCTTGTATGTACATTGTACATGTACATGTATAATGTATTTCAACCAGTGATACAAAACTAATACTGTGCGAGTATTACCAAGATGGTGGCTGTTGGATATGCAGCCTCGTATAAACTGTTCAATAATTGTACACAAATAAAACAAAACATAATTGAGATTGATCACTTGACTTGAGAAAGTCCGCAGGAGGGGAAGAAAGCTTGCTTACAAAATTGAAGATTGGTAGAAGCTTAAACTACAATTAAGATTGAGATCATGTAACTTTTTCTGCATAGATTCCATATTGTGATATACCGTCTAAATTACTTGGAATAGTACCTGGGGGGTGTTTCATGTAGCTGTACGTAAAGTTATGCATGAATTTACGAATGACTTAAATATGACAAGCCAAATGGGATGCTCAATCATTTTTAACTGCATCAACTAGAGTTGAACTGTGAAGATGTAGATTAACATTCTTATTATGACAAATGTCTTTAATGCAAAGTATATTTTTTGCAATAATTTAACTGAGGTTATTGGAAATACAGTCACACTTTGTTAAAACATCAGGAAAAACTTTGGGCATATCTGGCACTTCATATTCAAGTCTTTCGTAAATTCATGCGTAACTTCACGAACAGCTTTATGAAACACCCCCCTAGGGGGTTTTGTCTTTGGGGGTGCATGAATATGGGTTATTCGTATGGATGAATCATCTATTCTCCATGTAGTCTGATCATCATTTTTTTAAAAAACATTTAATGTTGTCCACTCGTCAGTTTGTCTATTGCCAATTTGATTCATGAATTGCTTGGTCTAAGGCCGCAGTGGGCTTTGTCATAGATCTTGACTATTATGCTGAAGATAAAATGATCGTTAGACCAAATAATAACTACACTGTGAAAATTGGATAAGCTGATTGTTAGACCTCACATATAATAGAAATAACTGTGTGTCGACAAAATGATATCAGACTAGTTGGATAAATAGACAAACTGAGTACAGACAACATGGAATTATACAAGCTTGATACAATACATATTGGTATTAGACCAACTGGCAGTAGATCCTTCCTATCAACATGATTGTCTCTCCCCACCCCCTCCTCATCCAGAAAAACCCCCCCAAAACAGACCAATGCGGCTGCTTGTACCACTTGGCTTGGCAACATCAATTTACAGTACATTCAGCAAAGACCAGCAATGACCAGAGTTATTGCAGTGTATGATGAATACAATTTACAGTATATTCAGCAATGTAACATTAATTTCCATTTGCACAATTAACACAGGTTGTATTCCGTTTTTCAAAATGGCAGGTGTCATCTGTAGTCCCACACATTGGTATTCAGTTGAGCAACCTTCTGATCTTTCAGTTGGTTGAGTGAATCCATAAAATGTGACCCTGCAAGAATAGGGAAAGAAAAATCATGTCAGAATTAAAAGAAATCAATCAATCCTCTTCCAGGTAACTCTATCTCGGTTCGATGGTGATCAGACGTTTCGTCAAAGATATAGGGTTAGAGTTGCCAATGGATTTTAGGATAATATCAGTATTAAGTTTACAAGTAGGTATAGTGTTGGGCCCAGTATCAAAGTAAGAAATTGAACTACTGGTACATGTAGCTTAAGAAATTGACCATTAATAAACCACCACTGGAGTATGTGCAAAACAATCCAGGCAATACAATGCATACGTTTCAAATATTTTTAAGAAGTTTATTTTATGTTCTAATTTTTTAGTGCATAGTGACCAAGGATTTAACACATTAATTTCACTTACATGTAAGTAATTATTTTTTTTCCAGGTTACAATAGCCTTGACTCTTATCAGAAGGAAACCACTCCCTTGCCCCCCCCCAAAAAAAAAACCACAAAAAACAAACAAACAAACAAACAAAAACAAACAAACAACCAACCAAAACAAAACAAACAAAACAAATAAATGCAGGTAGATGCATATTAAATAATATTGAAAATTTAAAAGAAGTAATTTACAGTGTTGACTTGAAGGAGGCCCCCTCTCAGGGACTTGCGGAGATAGAGGTGAGAGGGGTTGACGTCTGACTGGTGACCTGCTCTTCCTTCTCTGATGGCTGTATGAGCGAGACCTGGCACGCTGAGAGGAGGTTACCTGCCAAGGCAAGATATGGTGAAATTTTGATCATTTTAATAAAGAAATATTGAAAGATATTTAAAGTCAGATTAGAAACAACATATTACCGTGGAAACTTGGTATAAAAAGCTCTGATATAACGAGATTCCTGATGTAACAAGGTAATTTTGCTGGTCCCAAGTCTTTATATTCTTTTGGCTTTTTTACCCTTATCAGTGAAGGTAATTATCATGGTCCCAAGGTCCTAGTTATAGTGAGTTTCCACTGTATATTATTTGACTTTTATGCAATTGATGCTATGACATTCACTACATGTTCCACTCTGCATAAGGATAAGAAGAAAAAAAAAAAAAAAATCCAAGTACCTCACTCTCTGATCCTGTCACTTCTTCAGATCTCCGTCTACTTCTCTCTTCATCATGACTAGAATTCCCCCGCTCTCTTCCTTCATGTTCCAAGAGAGTACCCCCTTCCTCATCCAAGGGTGTCTTCCGCTTGAGGATTCCCCTCAACTGACCGCTCCTTTTTCCTTGGTCATCAGCCCCTTCTAGATTTTGCTCACCATGAAGAGAAGCAGGTCTTCGAAAGTTGTCACCAGTTCGAAGTTCATTAATAGAAAGAGCGCCCTCATCCATGTGGTCAACCCCGCCTTGTCCTCTTTGAATAGTATCCACAGAAGCACTGTTCTCAGTCCGTGTTTCATACCGTCTAGTCCTCAATGTTACTCCACGTCTCTCATACTGAACTCGCACACTTTGTTTGTAACCTAAGTTTGGATCCGCACTGCCGTTGTCCATTTCTCTACTCTCGTCAGTTTCATTCTGGAGAGGAACCAGGTCGATGTTCCTGTCGTGTCTATCTACGATGCTTCTGCTCACACTCAGACTTTGAGTGTTGGATGAACTGCTACTGACTAGATCTTCAAGGTGATTCAGCTTATGACGCAACGACTGGATAGTGGATTCTGACTTCTGTTTGATCCCAGCCAGAACCTCCGACTGACGAGACATCTGCTGCTCAAGTCTCAGCTTCATGGAAGGAAGAAAATAATACAAGCATTTGTATTTTAGAAATATAATTGCTCTAAATTATTTAATTATAGGAGAATTAACAAAAGCCATTATGCATAGATTTATTCTATGAGTGTTCCATATTCCAGGGAAAGCACACTTTAACAATAAGTTTTTTTCAGCCAACTAAACAAGCAAATAATTGGAGTAATCCTTACGTACTCTCATGGTGCCATATTAATCAAAAGTCATCTAAGGTGAATCATCATTTTTGGGTGCAGTAAATGAAAATCACTTAGTTATGACCATGGGGCTATGGTCATGTATGCTGTATTATAAACACTGTAAATGACATACCTTGAGTAAATCTTGCTCCTGTTGCAACTGAAACTCCAAGTCAATGTGCTTCCGTTTACTGTTCTCTTGCTGAGTACTGACCTCTGCCATTTTAACCTGACAACATCAACAGAAAGAGAAGGTAGGGATTAAAGGTGTGTGAATGTGTGTGTGTGTGTGAGAGGGAGAGAGAGAGAGAGAGAGAGAGAAATTACAATCAAGAAGGTGACCTCCTTGACTAAAGATGGTATGAAACTTACTTCTTCTGGGCCTTCTTGCATAAAAAGTTGCAATTAAACACAACTTGATTTTCAACCAATTGGGATCGTGCATTTTGGACTTGCATTTAATTTTTTTAGTTGCATTTCATCGCAATTTTTTGTGCAAGAGAGCCCAGGACAAAGATTTTGTATAGGTTAGATTGATCCTTTAATTCCAATTGGCAACACTGCAACAGTACTTCTCTTTTTTTTCTACATTTTTATAACAAAAAAAATCATATATCTGAAAAGGATGTATGATTAACAGAAACAACAAAACTTCAAATGCCACTCTGTATGGAAACAGCAATTTTAAAATTACCAAACTTAACTTTCGTTTAAAAAAAATTTCCTCTTGCCAAACATCATATGTATCCACCCTAACTATCCATCATAACTATCCACCCTAGGTGGATTATGCCTCAGGACAACACCCCCTCCCCCCCCTGGATTCTGGGGGTAGTTGTTCAAGGGGGGGGGGGGTGAATGTCCTGTGGATCATTGTTGGGGGGGGGGGGTATCGTCCTTGTGGGTAATCATCATTGCATGGGGGTAATTTTCCTGGAGGTAATTGTGCTGGGGGTAGTTGTCCTGAGGGGTAGTTGTCCTTAGGGGAAGTTGATCTGGGGGTAGTTATCCTTGGGGGCAGTTGTCCTAGAATCCATCATATACAATGCAACAAATATGGGCATAGTGTGCACAGAAATGTTTTTCTCTTTCAGCTAATCAATCTGGTATTTAAGAGCTTTTAATTAAACAGCCCTCCTTTCATGAAAAGGTCTTTTCTATACCTGCTTGAATGATGTCAGTTTCTTGCTGATCTCTGCCTTCTGGTGATGGACCTCCTGAAGCTCATCCAAGACCTCCAAGCGTGACATCTCCAGGGTGCGTAACCCCTCGTTGACCTCCGTGTGGATCTCCTCCTTCAGATGCTGGAGCTGAGAGTCTAGCTTGTTCTCCTGGTCCACTAGATCCTCATGGGTATGGAGCTACAAAAGGGTCAAAAGTCAAAGATAAAAGGTTAACTGGGCAAATCTTACATAAAGGAGGCAACCTACAGCCAAATCAAAGTGGAAGTTTTCTTTGAAGTAAGTGCTGTAGAAGTTGTAAAGAAAGATCACCTATCTGCAGTGTCACGGCCACTTTTTCTCTGCAGTGGCTTTTATATCTAAAATCACTTCAGAAGCACATACAGACATTATGTCATATAATATTACATGTACATGTATACTATACAAGAACGGAGTATTATCATTAATAGACAAGTCTGACTACCAAATTATATGTCTTTCTGATCCTTTACAAAAATAAGAACAAAGCGAATCCTTTAATCAAGTCAAACCTGTACACAAAGATTACTCAAGGGATACAAAAAAGGTGGTTTTTCAGACAAGTGGCCTACAGTGCCTTCGCTTTTGGGAGAGTAATCCTTGAAGATTCAAGGTTCATGGTATATGTACAGGTTATTTTTGTACAGGTTTTCATCTGAAACATTCAAGCAGGAAACAAATTCTAAAATGTGGTCTTCAAAGACAAATGGTCTTTCTATACAGGTAGTCAGGAAAGCAGATATAACGTTTACCTGCTGCTTGGTGATGAGGTATTCTTGTCTCCACATCTCAACCTCTTTGCTCATCCTGCTAGCATGCTTAGTCTCCTCCTCCAGCCTCACCTTCAGAGTCTCAATCTCCTGTGTCAACTTCCTATGCTCCGCTCTGAAGTCCTGCGAAAAAAAAGAAAGAAAAGAAGTATCATTCTACATCTACAATGTACTTGTTAACTAAATCCAAATACCACATGTATATTGAATAACATGTACATGTATGTTTATAAGTGGAAGCCTCTGTTAGTACAGGACGGGCTTTTTCAGTCACCAGAGGATGCATCGGAAAGGAGACTCATAAAGTACTCACTTGAGCAGCTGGTCACGCTAAAAAACAAAGTACCAAGCACAATATGCATGCAGAAAAAGAAGATTATAAACTCTAGGAGGGGGAACACAATGCAACAAAAAATTGAGTGACTGAACTATTTTGACTGGAAAAGTATAGGGATAAAAACTGGAATAAGGTATAATTCTTGAATAATGGATGACTACTGTCTAGTCATTTCACATGATACATCCATACTTCATGCACACAATTAAGCTCGAGTAGCGGAAGAAGTACAACCAAATCCTTGTTCTGGGGAAGCAAGTGCAATGCACATCTGTCTTGACAAGTACGTGGAAAACTCAATGAAAGACAGCGAGAGAAAAGTAATCCTTAAAAATACACATGTTTGGCAACTACATGTATGTATTTACATGTAGCTGAAGGCATATCTAAGACTTGTACCTGTTGAAGAGGCTGGATTAAACCACCAAAACAACTAAACCTATATTCTATGGGCTCCATTTTGTTTGTCTAGATAGTTATAAGTTTCCAACCCACAATACAACATACTTCAAAACGTTATGGGCAACTCCAACAAGACAAGACTAAGGCAACCAGTATAACCCTAAGTACATCATCGTATTGATGTCACCTCGTCAGCACATCTCCAAGTCAACCAAGACGAGATTAATACCCTGAATGCTTTCCACATTGTAACAACATGTATCACTTCATGAAATGTCCTTGTAAGGACATTGTAGTGAAAGTTGATTGAATTTTTTTTTTTTTCCTCCTTTGATATTGATAATATGATATATTGGAGATTCATCACATATAATTTTTTTATATTTCCTTCATGTGATAAAGATTTTCCTAATTATATCACATAAATGCTTCTACACTTTTGACCAATTGATTGTATACATGTACAATATATATATATATATATATATATATATATACACTGATTATTTCCTACGTTAGGGGGAATCCTATCAATGCGGTTTATTTCGTCACAATAGAAATTCGACGTTACGGCGAAAGCGACCGTGCGTTAAGGCGAATGATAACAATAGGCTGAGATAAAAGGATTCCCCTAAACGCTGGAATAAGAGTTGTATATATGCAATGTGCAACACACGGTCAGACATCAAGAAATACCACACAGACAGGCGTAAGGAAATCCCTATTGCTGCCCATTTCAGCACAAATGGGCATACTGCAGATGACATTCAACTCACAGGAATAGAAGTAATTAGAAAACACCAAGAATCAGTCATCCTGAAACGCGAATCATACTGGATCCTCAAACTTAAGACGCTTACACCAAACGGCATCAATGTTGAGGAATAAGTCGCGAACTCGGCAATTACATACACTTGTTTCTCTCTTACGGACTTTTGTTTTTAGTTATTTTTTATTTATTTATTATCATTGTCACATATATAATAGGTTAAACATACATAATAGATTAAATAGATAGAAGAGAGTTAGTTTGTTTTCTTACCAAATTATAGTAGGTATTGGACAGTGTTTTTTACAAAAGATTATGGAACGGCGGTTTCATTTACCAGTACCTTATAGCTGTGATATCCCATAATTTGAAGCTAATTGTTTTATTTCGTTTAAGATGTATGATATTTTGTGTATGATATTCACCATACAATTCGTATAGTACATGTAGTATATAAGTAGAATGTTGTATGAACTCGGTGACTTGTTTACTCTCAAATATATGCATTTGGTGCATTTCATGTATTTAATGAATATTCATGATATTACCCATGGCAACACATGCGCATTGGCAAAGCGCAGTACGCTTTTTAACACCAGTGGGTATCCAAGCAACTCAAAACTATCAAAACTATTAACATTATTCAAGGAATTCAACAAGATCTTGGCATCACTTCTGTTTACGACAGGTATGTCGGCTTTATTATAATTCATTTGAAATTTCAGTATTTTTACATGATATTTCTACTGACAATTATATTAGTCCGTCAATTTTTGAATGATTGTGTCTTCTCTTTGTATTTTGTGAATTATTCTCTTCGTTAATTTTGTCATGCCTTTCTTAGTGATTGTATCTTCTCTTTATAACTGTTTCAGAATAAATTTCTGAAGAAGTCGAAAGACGAAAGCTTAAATTTCCTGAGTATCCTGCATCATCTTTGGTTTGAATTCATCCCACTATGTTCTATATCACCCAAACCAAAGCGAATGGTAAAAGTAGACTCAACATCATCACATTATATATATATATATATATATATATATATATGTGATCAGCATTGCTTATCACTCAAGGTTTCCAAGATCTTATACTGACATAGAGCCAACTTGTGTCCAACCCAAGACAGTGTTTACATTGAAACATTCACTGAGAAATTGTGACAGATTTGAGGTTAGAATCACCTAGGTTCCAAGGTATCCTGGAAACCTGGTTCTTCATCTTAGTGCATAAAGGAGGCAAAGAGTTTTCACGGAGCAAATGGGGAAAAAAGCAACAAAATAGATCAATTTCACAAGAATAGAGTATAAAAGAAGTTCCCATAGAGATCTTTGTCCATCATGTAATTCTTTGGCCTCAAATACAGTCATAGGCATCTTACAGCAAAATCCTTCTAAGACTGCCTGATGCCCTTGCAAAACAATGCCTGCAGGTTCAGTCAATGTGATACTGAATATTTATATTTGTGAAGGAACTATTGAGGAATAAAGTGGAACAAGTTTCACGTGCTTCCAGTTGTTACCCAGACCTTGAGAGTAATGTATCAATTTATTTTACTTACACCTGTGTAGTTGGAACCCTAATTCATCTGAATAAGCCACCCTACTCTTAGTAGCCACCCTACATTATCATTCACTATGGTTTGGCAAACAGTATGAGGTATATCAATGTGACCGACATTACTACCATTCTCTAAGAGCACGGTCTTTGCCCTTCAAGAGCAATCACTCCAAGTCTCCAAATGCCAAGTATTCACAGGGATGTACACCATCGCATTGATGAAACCTGTCTAGAACATTTGAAAGGAAACCAAGAAGAGGTTGATACCCTGATTGCTTTCTACATTACGACTATCACATCAAGCACTGTCATGACAGATAAGGGCATCCCAAACTGATATCCTAGAGATACTGGTGACCTTGGACAGAAATGCTCTAGGTTCAGATGAAGGCCAATGGACAATGGTTTAGGCAACAGCAGAAGGTACAACTATCATGTCAGGCAATGTCAATTCAAGTAAGGATTCCTAAAAGCCAATTTCTCAGTGCCCCTCGATAGCAATGCTTAAGAGGTTTGGTTGATAACCAACATTATCTTGGATTGGGTGCTCAACCCGAAGGAGAACGGACAAACTTCTCTTTCAATATTTGGGGGGAAGTTTTTGCGAACCTCTGATCTAATCCACAAGATAAACATTATCTTCAACTGTAGTTTGGGAAACTGCAGGAGATACATCAATGTAACCAACAGTACTGACATCCTCCAAGAGAGCAAACATGGGCCCCGTTTCATAAAACTTGTTATCAGTAACAACTGCCACATTTCTATGACAAATTTACTCTCAGCCAATCAGATGCAAGGATTTCAGTAGCTTACAACAACTATCATAACTTGTCACTGCTAACAAGTTTTGTGAAACGGGACCCCGGACCTTCAAGAGCACTATCCAGACACCATGGCTCAAATTCACAAAAGAGATTTAAACCCCTCCTGGGTTTTTAAGCGTACATGTGCACGGAATCCGATCCAATCACATAATTTTCTGTGAGTGTGCGCATGGGCAATGTGCGCTTATTGACGCTTATTTTAGTACACTTACGGAGGTTTAAACCTAACCCATGGTTTAAACCTCCTTTGTGAATTCGGGCCCATGAGTTCACTGGATGTGATATAAATCATTAAAGTTGTCACTACTAGGAGGACAGCTTGTACACACATAATACAAAAAAAACCCCAGACTACATAAAATCTTTCAAAACTTCTTACATCTACATCTCAAATATTTCGCCATTACCTTTCGAGCACTGGTCCATTTGGTTCTCATTCGTTCATTTTCTTGATCTGACTGATTCCTCTCCCTTTCTATTGCCTCCTTCTCCTGTATCACAGTCCAAAATAAAACATACAAAGAAATTTGTTGAGGAATATCAACGATTTGTTGACCTTGCCACTGAAAGAGAAATCATTTAAACCAGGGGACACCTGTTATTTTCTATCCACACATGATGTATTGGTACATAAATAATAAATTTATGGCCATAATGGTCATAAATAAATAAATACATGATTTTAGCCGACAAATGTGTCGCAAACAACAGGTGATAATTGCAAGATAACATTTTTATAAATCTTAAGAACTATGCACAATTGCAAAATATTATATTAATTGCAAATTTGTCACAAAATCATTCTTTTTCCAAATTTATCTTACCTTTAGAAGTGAGGCTATCCTCATTCTTGCTGCTTCAAGCTCACCCTCTAACTTTTCTCCTTTCTCGCGCTGATTGGATATTTCTATCTCTGACGAATAGAAAGATAAAAAAATCATAAAAGCATGTGCAATAATTAAAGATTGTGATCTCGTCCTGAGCATGAAATGCAGAGCGTATTTCTTCATGCAATTATAAACTTTGTTTACAACAATGAATCAAATGCATGCATAACTAATCTAACAATTTGATTTGCAACAGAAATTATACCTCCAACATCTTTTAATTGAAAGGCACAAGGAGAAACTACTTTCCAGTGTCCCTATCGAAGGATCCTTTTCTCTAAGCCTGTACCTAAATAGCTCTTGAATTTTATTCTTCAGTTCGTCATACTGAACCAAATCTTTTTTATTTTGATGTAATCTTGACTGGATGTTTGTTTACAAAGGTGACCAATAACCCAGATTAAACCTGTAACATTTTAAACTGAACATCAAAAGGATTATTCACTTTCTCAGTGTCCCTATAGAAGGATACTTCTCTATGCCTGTACCTACCCAGCTCTTGCATTTTATTTTTCAGTTCATCATTGTGAACAAGATCTTCTTGATTCTGGTGTAGTCTAGTCTGGATAGAGTCCTTCTGATGTGTTAGCATCTCAAGCTCTCTCTGTCGTGTCTCCAGCTGAGCTCTCACCATTTCTTGATCTCTGGCAGTCTGCCTAGAAACCTACACAACCATAAAGCAAAAGGAAATATATGTTGTAAAGATTGTATTTCACATTGCAATATTAAGGCTACTTCACACCTTACAACCTGACTAAGACAAGATTTGGGAAGAAATTACTGTATTACACAAGAAGATGAAGTAAATATAGATTCTCCCTGATATAGGTCCTGAATGGTCATATAAAGTACATGTAGTAATATAGAAAATTGTGAGGTGCTGTGAGCTTTCAAGTTGCAGCAAAGGCCCAAATCAGCTGTGAAATGCAGTGTTGTCAGACAAGTTGCACATTATGAAGAAAACTTTCTTAAATACAAATTTTATATGTATGGTCTAAAAGGCCATCTGTCTACTGTGGATATTTTTCCTGTTTCTTGTGAGTGGCCTTTATAGACAATTCAGTTTAAAATCCCTTTACCTTTGAAAGTCTGTCCTCCTCCCGTGCAACCCTCTCGGCCACCTTCTCCAGATCTCTCTGACGTTCATCAAGCTCTCTTCTCTTCTCCTCTACCTCCCTTTCCATCATACTCAGTGCTTCCTGTTTGGTTCTCTCCTGCTGGCCACACTGTTCTAGGGTAAGACGATGCTGGCCCAGGACCTCCGAGAGCTGGTCTAACTGGGAGGAGAGCTGGGCCTTCTGCTGCACTAGATCCTGGATCTCCTGGTATATGGCAATTGCATTGAAAGATGACAATGGAAGGGGAAAAAAAAGATTAAATAAGACAAACTGTTTTTTCTGAAGTGTCTCAATATTATTTGAGTGCCTCATATACATGTACATATACATATATTTTTCTGGAGCAAATTTTAACAACTTTTAACAACAAGTAAAAAATGCTATACCAAATACTTTGTGAAATGGAATATGGCTGCATCTACCGTTGCCTGTATGCATTAAATATTAGAGTGACAATGGGTGAATTCAAGTTCGGTGTTGAAAGCTGGTGTTGGTGTTGGGGCAAAACTAGCACCAGCCACAACACCGAACCTGAAATGAAGCTGGTGCTGGGATTGACTTCACTAGGTGTTGAGCTATCAATAATGCGATTGGTATTATTTTTATAAACCCAAAGTCAGTGTTGGGGCTAGAATCAGCAGCCCAGTTCATGCTCTAAACACCAACACCAACACCAACACCGAACTTGAAATCACTCAATCATGAGTCCCATTATGCAGTGCTATGGTGAACTTCAAACTAGTCAAATGAATTTTTGTAGAAATATCCCTTTCATGTTATACTTATACTTTGGTAAATGTTACAATGTTTTATTTAATGAGACCTTGTGACCTACATATATGACCCCCAAATCAAATCATTTCAGCTACATCATATGTATTGAAGATGAATGAAATAAAAATATTGCTGTACGGTGATGAGGTTCATTTTACTATTTCACTGAAAACATGTTTGAGATGTGTCATTCTAAATATTAAATAGTTCCTACAGCAGATAAAGCATTCAATTCATAAATAATCAACTACACTTTAATACAGGAGGAAAGATATTTGTAAGAATCCCAGTTCTTCCCTTGAAGATTCCTATGAACTGTTTGTTCTGCAACTTGCAGGTTTCTTTCTCTGTATACTTTTCATATGTATTCAAGTCTATTTCAAGACACCTTTTCAGAGACCCTCTATTCAATTCACAAAAGAGACTTGACACCACGAATAAAGTTACAACATACCTCTTGTAATCTTCCCTGTTGGCTGCCTGCCTCATGTAAGTCTGAGTTGGTATGCTTCAGACTTGACTTGGTCTCTGACAAGAAAAATTTAATAAACTTAAATACAAAACCAATATCTACACGAGTGGCAATATATAAAAGCCGGGCTAATAATATGATTGCACAGTCCTCAGGGAGAACAGCATTTAGCACTGTTGAAAGTGGTTGTATGACACAGGCTCTTGTGACAGTTACTCTCCTTCAGTTTTTGCTATACTCCTATACTAACCTAATAAGCCAGTTTGGAATTACAAGTACAAATGACCTTTATACGCTTTCATAGTGTACACACCATGATGCGCGCCAGGATGATATCAGTTGCTTAAAACTAGCGCGTCCACCAAAACAGATCGCGTGTGTATACAAATTGGGGTTATTTTGGGGTCATTTGTATCATGTACAGTACTAATTACAAACTGGCTTATCACAGACTTTAATCCTTGCCCAACACTATACATGATGCTAACTGTAAACCTAACCTAAAACACAACTGCAACCCTAAACCTACATGTATACTTTTGACAAAATAAAGCAAAGGGGGATCGTCGCCGTCGCAAATTTTTGATCATCGATGAGGCTACTCTGGGTAAACAAGACACATTATTTTAAAAATCAATTTCACATATTGGAAGGAATGTGTCATATCATGCCTGGGTATTGATATACATTTCTATCATTTTGAAAATGTAGAATGGAAATTTGAATGTATATTAACTGTTCTTTAAAAAAATAAGCATCCTAACCTTTGACATGCTGTTTCAAGTTCTGTAGCTCCCTCATCACTTCTGACTTTCTTCTCTTGGTGTCCTCTAGGTCTGTTTCCATGGCAACCAGGTCCTGTTGGATGCCTTCCAGCTTGTGTTGATTAAGATGCAAGGATTCTAGAGTGCTCCCATGAGTTCTGCAATGTCAATGCAAAATACATATTGTAGGAAATGTTTTGGGAAATTGTTAAATATACTATCAAATAAAAAGAACCCCTATGTCATATCAAGTGCAAATTTCAAACGTATCAAACATGTGAATACATAGTTTAGGTAGCTAACTAGTAGTATACAATTAAAAGGGACCGTTGAATTTTCTCAATTCAATTAATCAATAATTCATAAGGTAACCTTACTAAAAAATGCATCATCAGTATGACAATGGATGAATTTTAAAAGAATGCTTAAAACTTAATACAGTTACATGACATGAGGGGGTAGGGCTATTTTCATCATTTTCAAATGCAAGACAATTTCTCTGTGTAATACAGACAAAATATAAATGCAGGTAAAGTACTGTAAAGAGCAATCCAACCTTGGTAATAAGATGATTTGTATGAAAGCAGAAAAATAAGAAAGACAGGATGGTGAAAGTTTGAAAGAAATAAGAAACAACAAAGTAATGGATGTTTGAAAAATGAGATCACTACATCTGTGCAAATCTCAAATTGGCAATTTAGTGAGTAGATTGTGACATACAGTACTTGCGGACAACTCTCCCGTTTGTCGTACACAAAAATATCATTAATTTGCGGTTTTCTACGAAGCCCCATTACCCTTGAGGCAGTACTCAAAATATACTTAACAGAGACAGAAGTTGATTGAGACGATTTTGGAGCTACTTACGTCTTGAGATGATTGAGTTTAACTTCCAGTGAGTTGCATCCTTGTTTAAGAGCACCTTCCTCCCTCACCAGCCCTTCGATACTTTCCTCCAGCGACCGTCTCTCAGCAAGGATGCGTTCTCTCTCCTCCTTTGCTCGTCTTGCCTCCTCCCTACTCAGCTCTGCCTCCGTCCGACTTCTCTGGCCGTCTTCCTTTAGCTTCTCCAGAGAAGCTTTCTCCTGGATTGCATTTAGACAAAAAGGCAACATTGTCAAAATAAAAGTGAATATCGAATTTAAAGACCTCTCAAGGGAGATACAAAATATGGTCTTTATAAAGCACACAGCCATTACTGTATGTACAGGTTACACAATGACAGGTTTCAATGACAAATGCTGCTCAAGGCTAACAAAATAAAGTTGGAACTTGATAGGTGGTCACTGCTGCGGGTTGTTTTACTGTATTACTTTCACTACCGGACCAAGCAAGATGATATCGTCTATTGAGAGCAAGAAGGGCACTAACTCTGCATTAAAGTATATAAGTTAATGCCCTTCTGGCTCCAAATAGACAGCATTAACTTGTAATGTCAATGTGTAAGTTGTCCTATGCTATTTGTTTCTAAGGCAACAGGGCATTTAGTGTGTACTTAAAACCAGATTACAAATTTAAGTTATTTCAATTCACTATCATTGAATTTGTGTTGTAAAATTTTTCCTGGTCTGGATATACATTGTAGGTTTACACATATCCATGCATCTTCCTTGTAAATATTCCTATAATAAACTGCAAGCTATGATAAGGGTTCTGGAAAGGGTCGGGGTGAGGATTACAGCTAAGGCTAAGTTTTCTTGACTGACCTGCAGAGCTGCCAGCTGTGTCTTCTCCAGCTCCGCCATCTTAGCTTCATGCTGCATCCTCAGCGCCTCCAACTCTGTCTTCTCAATGTGCACCATCTCCAGTGTGTGCTTCATCTCTGCCTGCTGCTTCTCAATGGCGGACTGGGCATTGTGAAGAGCGCCCTCTGCCTCAGCAACCCTGGTGTGTAGGCGAGAGAGCTCCTCGCGTCGCTGATCCACTGCCTGGCTAGTCTCCTGCTGCTGCTGTCGCAATTGCTCCAGATTGTTTTTAGTGTCCTGTAAGAATACAGAACTTTCAGTTATGTGGGAGCACATTCTTAAACAAAAAAAAGATAAAGGAGGTCAAGATTGTCTAAATAAGAAAATAGGAAAGATACTGTGTGTTCATTGACCCCAAAAGGAACAACTCATCTATAAACCTATCAATGTTCCACTTGAATTACTTGGTATATATGTTCACACAAGACTAGTTCACACACATATTAAACAGAAGTGAAATGACTCTAAATATACAGTCCAGCCTACACATACATGTATTAAACTGTGATAAAATTCTCTGTATATAAAGGGCAGTAGTTCTTTACTTTGATCTTTTGTTGAGTTGCAGATATCTCACTCTCCCCTTCCTGAAGCGCCGACACAAGCTGTTGCCGATGCTTGTCGGTCTCAGAGGTCAAAGCTCGAAGGTCAGTCTGCTTGGCCCCTATCTCCCTGTTGACCTTCTCCAGTGCATGTTGCTGCTCATCCAACTGGAACATGAAATTCATGTTGGTTATTTCTTTAGTATCACAAACACATCAAAGACAACCAAATGCCTAATTTTTTAAAGGTTATGAATAAGTCTCCATTTCAATGTCTTCCTGTAAAAAAAGCCTCACAAAAAAATCTCACTTTTAATTGCTAAAAATGTATTATTACAAAATATCACTTTTGGCTGCTGCATAAAATGTAAATTGCATATACCTCTACTGGCACGAAATTCTATTGTTTCACCAAGGAAGATTTATGCCAACGTACGTTCCATTATGTTGTACATGTACATGTACATGTATGTTGTATACTGCATTTCAATACCCTAAAATTCAATGTATGACTGTGTTGTCTTCAAAAGATGACTTGAAAGTTGAAATTATGTGAGAACAATTTTTGTTGAATACTGTGCACTCTTGTACAAATCAGCTTCATACAGGTATGAGCAAGAAAACAATCATTTGGTTTATACGAGGATGCATATTGCACTATTTCTCATGCACAAGAAGGTGACATAAGAACAGATTACAACACCTACCTGATCTTGTAGTCTATCTAGTTCACTCTGTCTGTTAGAATATTCTCTTTCTCCATCTCTCAACGATGACTGGAGCTCGGACAATTTCTGCTCGGATATGATCACCTCAGACTTCAACCTCTCAAGCCTGTACCAATTAGAAATATACAATCACAGGTGGAGACTTAACAGCTGTCTTGATTTCTACATTAATTCCCATGATAATTTAATCCAATATATTTTTCAGTTATTACTTTATTTCATTGGTATTTCATTTGTTTTTCCTATTTGCCCTGATAACAGCACAATCCTGCCTTGTGTAGATTTACCTATACAACATGGTAATATATTGCTGGAGGATTATCTCCAGATAAGTTTCAAATCTTACTTCAAGTGCAGGTAAATGTATTTCATACTCTTTCCAGTTATTCAAGTACCCCTTATACACGGACACTGTCAAGTCACTAATGTATAACTATTTGAAAGGAACGATGCGAACTGGGAGACAAACAAACCGGGAAACTGAAATGCATACCACTGCATACATGTATATGCAAGTCTAGTACTACCGTTACTAAAAGAAATATCGGTAATCAATATGCATAATAAAAATGTCTTAATCCTGCCTGAACTATTCATTCATTCAACCAGGGTTTTCCACAATTGAAAATTTAAACACATAAAAAAAAAAAACTTTCGCTGGGCCGGCTGTATGAATGAGCAGGTCTAATGCACACATTAACATTTTGTGGGATCAGTGAAACGATGGAGAGTATACATACGTACATATACGCGAGCTCCGTATGTGCATATGGGCCATTATGTTCTCCCGGCCAGCATCGGGCTGGATCGGGGTACAGGGTTCATACTCTTTCTCATGAATCAAATTCCATGACTTTCCATGACCTTTCCATGACTTTCCATGACCTTTCCATGACTTTTATACATTTTTTTTTACACGGTAGACTGAAAATTTGATCTCAAATCAAAGCGAAGCAAAGGGCATGTTTCAAGTCTCCCAATAGAAAAGCAGCTTTTGTTATCTAGTTATTTCATCCGTTACAATTACATGTTATTTTTTAATCATATTCGATATGCACTGCTGGATAGAAAATTATGACAATCACACATGTACATTCATATCAATAACTGTCCATTTTTTATGGCAACTGTTATTTCTAAAGAATACCAACTGCCTGTTCCTGGTTTCATGGACCACCATGATTCCTGCACTAGCTCTTCCCTTGCACGTAACCACTCCCCCCCCCCCCCCCCCCACAAAACAGACAACATAACAACACACACACACCATCAACAATTTTGATTTCACCAACAAAACACAGTAGGCCTACTCACATCATCTGATGAATTTTTGTTTCGCTAGCATTAAGCTGGCTCTTGACGGCTGCTTTGCCCATATTACGGACACTGAATTTACACATGCAAACAGCACATCTAGCGGCCCCCAGATCTGAGCTTTCTTTCAAAATCCAGTTACGATAATCCGGGTGCTGTAACCAAGCATCCTTAAAATGACAATTTCCTGGCATTTTGAATTTCACTTCCACAAAATATACAATGGTGAAAATATCCACGAGTTCCAAGGTCTGTGAAAATACAACAAATCCGGTACAGGTACCAACACAAAACGCATGCTGTCGATCGATCGTCCATGAGCGTTGCTAAATTTGGAATTGCTGTCATGTCAGTACAAATACGATTTGTGAATTGTTTCATTTTGATTTAAATAATGAAAATAAAAAAAAGTTATTAATGATTTATATTTCCCCTGTTTATTGGAAAAGTGTGAAAATTATAGTAGTCTAACTAAGTGGTCGCAATATTTTTTAATGCAAAGTGATTTGTGCAATCGAGACATTACATTACAGGGATATGCACGCAGACGTGACTGGAGGAGCGTCGCGTTGGCACCATCACACACACAGCTTGCCACTGAGCTGAGCGAGCTCGCAAGCCACGTGCGCAAGCAATGGACCGCCATACATTGACCATACACACGTAGTTCGTACACACAGCACTTATTATCATTTTCATGAACATATCATACTGTACACATTCACAATCAGTCAGCAAATGTTACGAATGAAAGAAAATACGAGAAGAAAATGGTTGAAATATCTTCATTTATTAACTTGTGTAGTGAGAAAATACTGTAGTTGAATGTCCATAATTTTGATATTCCATGACTTCCCATGACTTTTCAACGAAAAGAACAATTTTCCATGACTTTCAAGGCCTTAAAAGCAATAAAGTAAAATTCCATGACTTTCCAGGTTTTCCATGACCCGTATGAACCCTGGAGGTAGCAAGCCAGTGGCGTTCCGCTGTGCATTTGGCGGACGTATTTTGAATCAAGATGATCGTGGAGCAAATAAAACTTGTGTTTCATCAGTTCTACCTTTCATAAAATGACTGAAACCTCATTGTACGTATTATTGTATGTTCAAAAGTTTTTAATAGTTGTTGATTGTGGGAATTTCTGTGCGAGTCTCTGTTAAGGATCTGTTTCAATATCTTAAATTTGTAACCTGTCGCTCACGATTTTCAACATGTCGCATGATTTTAAACATGTTGGGCCGAACACGAAACCTGTCGGTGTTACATGTTAAAAGCTGTCGTGGAAAACCCAGCATTCAACTATCATCCAGTCAACCGGGTTATACCTTTTACTACTCTGATCTCTCTTTGCATCCACTGCTCTCAGCTCCATCTCCCTGGTGTTGAGGAGGGTCTCCATCTCACCCGCATCCCTCTCACACGTCTTCCTCTTCTCCTCCAGCTCCTCTACCTCTTTCTCCAGGACCAGGAGCCTCTCTTGGGCCTGGACCAGAGCCACAGCGACCTCATGTGACCTCCGCTCTAGCTCCTGCTGCTCCTCGCGGGTCAAGGCGAGGTCATGAGTTGCCTTGTCATACTGTCTTAGTGTTTCACTGGCCTGAGACAATTCAAGAAAACCCAGGATAAATAGCTTCCCTTTAACCCTTAGGGCGAAAAAAAGAAGAGTATAGCAATAACACATGAGACATGCAATTTGCATTTCTATTCCATCTTTGAGGGATACAGGAATGCAAAAATGCAATGCAGGTGCTATTGTAAGGTACATGTATCTACTGAAAGAGGTACATGTATGTTCACCAGGATAAGAAATAAGGACAAGATCATCCCTGTATATGGACAACTACACTCCAGACAACTAGCATCCAGATACTCTGAAACAAGAAACAAGTCTGGACCAATCATACATGTACAGTAAATACCCTTGGGACAATGACAATTTGAGATGTATTCCATGGTCAATGATTTTTTAAAAGATAATGTGATAATAGCGAGAAGGTACACTCAGAAAAGTGATCCTCTGGAACGCATTTCCCCTCTGGTAAAAGTTGTGAAGAAATGAGACTACAAAAACTTCAATGAAACTTGACTTTTAACCACTCAAAACCATGTATTTAGTATATATGTTTTACTCTGGAGTTGTGCTAAATCACAAGAGTCTCATGCAAGAGACCCCTGATTGGATATTTTCCAAGGGGGCAGGTGTGGAGTGGTCCACGGGATCATTGTCCTGATTTGACCTTCTTTACTTCTTTGTCAGTGTAGATTCATAAAAAAACATCATAGTGGTACAAAACAACCCCAAAACAAGCAATGGAATAATAAAAAAAATAAAAAGGAAGAAAGACAGAAAGAAAAAAAAGAAAGAAGAAATAAACTGAACAAGCCAAATGTCACCTTATTCTGTGCTTCATGTAAATCTGTCTGACACTGCAGCAGTAACTTGTCAGCTTCTCTAAGCTCTGCTCTTCTCTTTGCTAGGGTGTCCTCCAGGCACTCGATCTCATCTTCAAGGAGCCCACTCTGCTCCAGCAGATGGTGATCGTCCACCACATCGTAGTCCTCCTCTCTTGGTTCAAATTGACGACGATGATCCAAGAAATCCCTAGAAGAATATATAATTGATAAGAGATCTTGATAAAAGGATGAAATCCTACATTCTAGTGGTCAAAAGTTCTGAGGAAGCCTGGTATAAATCTTCACACTGCCTGTCTTATTAAAGAACAACAAACTGCAAAAGAGAAAAAAAGGAAAGAGAAGGAGAGAAAGAATAAATCTGCAAACATGTGCGATTCCAAAGTGCTGCAACTTTTCCAAGAAACTCCCTTCTTTCCTGCATACCGTAACAGTGGCATTTTCATTTTGGTGCAAGTTTGAGATACTGTATTTACATAAATGGAGGCAATGATATATGCACATGGAAATAAGGAGAATACAAGATATATGTACATGTATGTATACCTTCTAGACCTTCTTTCATCCACGGCCCTGTCTAAGTCCCTCAGTTCTCTTAGCTTGGCCTCCTTCTGGTATCTCAGATCATCATCATCTTCTCTCAATCGCTTCAGGGTTCCTTGTTGCCTGGAGACTGCCAAGTCGAGTGCATCCAGCTCCTCACGCTTATCCTGTAGAGATTAGAGATAATACCACTAATATTTCAAATTTAAATAATTCTGAAAGTTTAAATCAGGAAATCGTCAACTATTCATACTTTCATATCAAAACTAAAAGCACATCTTTTCATTCACAAAAAAATGTCTCTAATTACCATTAGATCATGCCTCAACCTGGACAGTCTCCCTGATGTATTAGGTGAACTTTGTCTTTCAGTCCGCTAGATAACAAAGAAAAGAAACAAGACACCACAGAGTAAGAGTTGGCCACTGCATGAAATATTTCCCTGTAACCCTTTCTGCACAGGTGCCATACATATAGGCCGGAATTCACAAAGGTGGTAATAGATTTAGACCATGGTACATGTATATGCAGATTTTGTGGTATAAGTGCGCTTGATTTCGCGCATACACTTAGAAAGATCCAATAATGAACGAGTGTGATTGACAAAGGGTGCTAATTTCACACTAGTTGCCATGGTTTAGACCATGGTTTATGACAAAGGGCGCTAATTTTGTGCTAGTTGCCATGGTTTAGACCATGGTTTATGTAAATTAATTAAAATAAACTGTGTGTAAATTTATATAAACCATGGCAACTAGCGTCAAATTAGCGCCCTTTGCCAATCACGCGCGTTCATTATTGGATCTTTCTAAGTGTACGCGCGAAATCAAGTCTAAATGGTCTAAATCTATTACCACCTCTGTGAATTCCGGCCATTATGTGACAAACAGACTAGGTAATGTTAAACGGTACAGTACTCCAACAGGAAATTTGTATGAATCTTTGATTCATTTCAATGTTTACAGCATGAATCAAGGTGTCTAATAAATATCTAAGAAACATTACATATGTAGGGTAGCATGAATATATTGAAGACTTTGCATAGGATCTTTCCTCCACTTGACATACACATGTATAGTCATGGATTGTATTACCGAACGCGTACAGTTAAAGGGAAATCCAACCTTAATAGCAAGTTGCTTTGAAAGAAAGAGGAAAAATCAGAGAAGCAGATTGGTGAAAGTTTGAACGAAATCGGACAAGCAATAAGGAAGTTATGAATTTTTGAAAGTTGTAATCTCTATACATATGGGAATTTCAAATTGGCCGTATAGGTAATGTCACTGTGATGTAGCTGTGGACAACTCCCCCATTCGCTCCAACACACAAAATGACTAAAATGTCACATTTTTCAAAATGTATTACTCAGTAGGATCTTTTTCTTTCATGAGGACCTATAACAATATGCTATCTCCAATATATTTTGAGCACTGCCCCAAGGGTAAAAGCACCTCAAAGAAAACCGCAAATTAATGATATTTTTGTGTACGACAAATGGAAGAGTTGTCCACAAATATGTCACAATCGAATCACCAAATTGCCAATTTGAGATTCTCAGATGTAGTGATCTCATTTTTCAAACATCCATAACTTTCTTATTCCTTGTCCGATTTCTTTCAAACTTTCACCATCCTGTTTTTCTTATTTTTCTGCTTTCACACAAATCATCTCATTACCAAGGTTGCATTGCCCTTTAAGCGCCTAAAATGGTTTCATGCGTGGGACTACGCGTATGTTCTCCACACTATTGAAACAAAGAACACGGCAGAAGATCATAAAATGAGGCAAAAAAACATAAGTAATATCTTAGGAATTGCTCTCTGGTCATCCCCAGTCATCACCCTGTTGGCCCCAAATCGGGGTAGGTTGTGTGTCTTTTTCCCATAGGGGGCACACGTTCGGTAATACAACACCCTTTTCAAGGGACCAAAATGCCGCATCGTTGGGAAGGGGTTTGCTTGGAAGGAAATATCGTATTAGATCTACGTTGTCATTTTCAAATTCCACCAATTTCTTTTTCTGTAGGACTTTAAGCATTCATTGTATAAGTTTGACAGATATTCATTTGATATTTTATTTGCTATCGTTGATTTTCTGAAAAGTGTTCGGTAATAGGATCCACTACCATACATGTATGTAGCAAACAAATGAGAAAGATAATGAAAAAACGGCTAAAACTGGAGTTATTTTCATTTAATAACAGTTTCTTTGTACACCACACAAACTCAGAACTTTCACTTTTCAAAAGACATACACATACCTTAGATCGCTTCAATTTGTCAAGTTGCTTGCGAAGTCTATCAATTTCGTCTTCCTGTTGGTAGAATGACAGACAAAACCTTTTTTTTTAAATGAAATTCTTTCATTATAGCAACAGCATAAAAACATTTCACATCAAGCTTGATATTCCTGAAGGTTGCTAATCATAATAAGTACCTTTATTCATTCCAGTATCTACCATGAATATAATAAGTGAATACATGTAAAATTAAAAACAAAACTTTATTGTAGATCACTGGAAGTAATAGAAAAATTCCCCACCCCCCCCCAAAAAAAAAAAAAAAAATTAAAGAAAGAAAGAAAAATCTGAAATGGGAAAGTTCACAGGACAATATACTAATGCCGATCTCATATTGGCAACTAAGTTATTTACTCTCAAGTTGCAACTTACCAAGTCATGGTGCTCAGGAACATTGCAGAATAGTCCTTCAATTGGTCCCTCCACTTGTCTCAACTTGCCCCTCCTGCTGTCACTAATGGTAATATCTTCCTCTCTACCCTGATGTACCCTCTGAGCAGCAGGTGCATGCTGACTCTGTGGGTGGAACATCACTGACCCACCAGCGGTACCTCCTGTAGGTACCGTAGTGCTTTGAGGCGGTACCCCAGATAGTCCAGCTGGTACCACAGAAGGCTGTACAGGTACACTGCTTTGCATTGGTGGTTGCATGTGTGGTGCCTGTACATGGTGGCTCTGGTCCAGCGGTGCAAACGATACTGAAGGCTGGATACCAGTTCCCATGCTACTTTGCGCCATCACTGGTGCAGGTGGCACCATGGACTGTTGCGGAGTGAATGGCATGGACTGAGGTGCATAACTCATGTTCCCTGGTGGTGGAGGTTGCTGAGGATTACCCGGTGGCATATATGATATGTTTGCATGGTATCCTGAAGAAAACAAACACCGGGCATTCAATTGGTATCAGGAAAAGATACATGTCCATTTGAATATATTATCGTTTTAAACATAGAGGCCTGGTAAACACATTCTATATCTTTTCATGTTGAATTTTACAGGTGAATATATTTTCATTTTTCTCCATAATGTACAGGAACAACCATTTTAATGACAATTATCCTGACTGTTGATACAGTGTTTAGCCTTGCAGGTCACCCTAACAATCATCTCTTTTTTGCCCAGTTTACTCTATCACTCTTTGTTTTGCCCATTTCCCTAAACGGTCTGAAATACCTTTCTTAATGTATTTATCTCTAACATGATATGAAAAATCCATGTTAACATTCTTACATTCAGTATTCAATTCAAGTATTCAAGTGTTTTTTATTTCTCATGTGTCCCAAAAAAAACAAACAAAACAAAACAAAAAAACATTACAATATAACATAAAAGTAGTATACAACAACTGAAATGCATTGGTAATAAATATCAAGTACATGTACGAAACCAGATTCTTACATGACATTCTTACATGACATTACATCAAATGAATTGTCTATGGAAAATATATGAAAGTATCAGTTTTATGGACTAAAAAAACACTGTTGCAAATACCTCCTTTCCTCCCCCATTCATAATTGAAACCTAAGAGTCTATGTGGAGTACACAAGAAGTTTGAATGTACCTCTATCATTGAATGCAGGATCCGCTGTGGAGGTAAAGGGGGGCAATGATGCACCCCTGGTTGGTCCTCTGCTGTTCATATGGTGCTGCTGCCCATACAAAGCTTGCCTCAATCCAGCTATCTCTCCCAATAAATTCTGCAGATCAGTTGCTGTCTGGGGAGCTATGAATGAAATTCCATTAAAAAGTTCATAATTATTCCACTGCTTTTTTAAAAACCAAAATATCAGATGATGTATAACTTGAATTTTTGTCATAAGAATGAGAAAATAGAATGAGAAATATACAAAGCACAGTCCAAGCATACTGACATTTAATCATTAAATTAAATTTATGTGGATAAATCAACTAAGTAAGCACAATTTCTTTCTAGCTTTGACAGTAAAGTACAAACAGTTGGGAGGGTATGATCTATGCAACAAAGCTCATGAATTTTCAATTCATAAAGTATGCAGTCTATGATGTCTTAAAAAGACAAATAAAAAACCACAACAACAGAACATAAACACATGATAACCAATTTCTTGCTTTACAAAGAGGGATTCTACCAATTTCTGCTGTACAACTCGCTTTTGGACTGAGACAAGAATTTCTTTAAGCTGAACACTTCATACCTGATGGTTCTTGCCCTCGTGTTACTCCATCTAAAAGTTCCTGTAAACGCAGGATTTCATCTTTCTGTGCCTCCAGGACATCATGCAGAGCTGCTATCTCCTCCTGTTGATTAGCTTTGCAAAACAAAGATTCCACATTCTCAACGATCTCATCAAAGAATTTGCTAGGCACTAGCTTAGTACATCCAAGTTGTTCTCTTCAAACTACATGTAGCTGTAGGCTCCCCACACAGAAATTGGACACGAAGCAACAAACGTTATGAAACTTGACTAATAGACAACAGTACCGTATAAAGAATATGGACACAAAATTGCTTTCTATATTTCAAAGGATTTCTTGAATTATCAAGGACTGATATTTTACATATAAAAAATCATCTGTTTTGGTTGCATGGTAACAGACAGAGGGCATTTACATAAATTTTGTATCAAAGATAATACATTATAGGACAAGACTATAATATATTGTAAATATTCACAATGTAATTAGTGTATTTCTATTTGGTTTTTGTGAGATCAACTTGTAACCCATGTACAATTCAACTTCTGGTTGTAATGCATGAGATTTTTAAAATAAAGACCATTTTATCTATCTATCTATCTAATGTAATGTCACAAAAGCTCAGTTTGCAACAACATATTCAGGGCAGTATCATATTAGCCTTTTCCTTACCAACAGCCTGTGAAGCAGTCTCCCCATGACGTAATGTCTCCTCCAGCTCTCTCTCTCTGTTGGCAAGCACTTCTTCCAGGCCATCAATCTCCTCCTGAGCCTTGGCTAGTTCATTGATTGCCCTTTGGGCTAGCTGCCCTCCTTCAATCTCAGCCTGAAAATAAAACAAATGGTAATATTCACAACTTGTTATTTTACATCAAGGTTTAAAGTTAAATTCTGGTAATGGTATAGAATTTTAAGAGAAAATGGCTTTACATAATGATGAAGATTGATTTAAGGGACTACTAGCTCGATGTTCTTATCTTTGTCCACTTCTAAATTGCATGTTATTTCACATTTTCTTCAAAAGTTGTTGGACATTATTACATTTGCCTTTACATGTATCTTTAGGAACTGTTTTACGGGCAAATTGCATTTCAAGGAATACTTCCACCACATGACCACTTGCTACACCTGGCTTGAGTAGGTTGGTATCTATCCAAAGGACACTACTGCTGTGCTGGGGCTCGAATCTGTGACTTTTGCATCTCCAGTCAAGTTTTCAACCTCCTTCGCTATAACATCTCTTGAACTATCTGAAACATTCCAGATGGTTCACAATAGCATAAGTAGACAATGTAAACATGTGGCATAGACTAGGGTTTTAGAAGAGAGTAACCTGCTCAATCTATCAAGACAACTTCTCCCTTGGTCTACCACCCCAAAACAACTACTCCATAATTTACTTACTCCTAAGGAAGTTGTTAGAGGGGTACATGTAACTGAGACAATTTTAGAGGGGGGGGGGGGGGGGAGGGGTAGTGGTCAAGGAATACTTATCCACTGGTACCTGTACAGGGGGTAATAGTGCCAAGGAGTAGTGGTCCAGGGGCAGTTGTCTAGGAGGTGAAAGTCCATGGGGTAGTTGTCCTGGCATGGTTTATCAAACAAGGGCTTACCTGTGCCAAAGCTGAAGCCTGCCTCCTCTCGGCCTCTCTTGCTTCTCTCTCTTGAGCCTTCTTCTTGATACGTTCTCCCTCTCTTGCCTCCTTGTCCTTCTTACGAAGCTCTGCTTGAAGCTGAAGGATCTCATTCTCAGCATCTGCAAGCTGTTCACAATGTGATAATATCTTAATTGGTAAATGTGGAATATTATCTGTTTGGTATCACTTGTGCCTGGGAGGGGAAAAGCAAACTTAATCACATAACCTTCAGATCACTCATGGTATAACTGATTGGGATGTGTAGGTGTAGCACTACACCGGGGTTTCCCCCTACTCTCTTTTATAGAGGTTAGTGGGTTCTTAACATGTATAGGTTGTGAACTCTCCTACACAAAGGGCCTATATCTAACATCCTAACCAAAGGACTGAATGTTTTCCTTCACATCCTAGCCTGTATCTATGAGACAGGGGAGGGGCAATTTAACACACAACAAAGGCTTATAAAGTCATCTGCCTCGGCTGGATTCGAACCTGTTACCTTTGGTTTGACAGGCAGATGCTTTAAATAACTGAGACACTCGCTCCCTCTGAGCCAACTCGCTTCCTCATCGGGGTGGAAATCCATTACACAGCAATAGAGCAGAATACCTATGATATACTACATATTCCAAGGCATTGACATTTTAAGTACATGTACCTGCTGTGCAGCCATTCTGTCCTTGTTCTGGAGCTGGTTCCTCAAATTAGCCACATCACCCTGCAATCTCTGCATCTGATCCCTGACCCTGGGGTCCATTCCGGGGGGTGCACTCCTAGAGTCTACCTGGGTCATGACAGCAGGTGGCTGAGGTGGGGGTCTGGGTGGAGGCTGGAAACAAGAACAATTGCAGGAACTGCATAAATAACTATTGTAACAGCATTTCAAACTTCTCTCTCTCTCAGGTGTTCTGCCAAGGGGAAGTTCACACACCAGAGCCATCTGGCCAGTCTTTTCTCAATTCCTCTCTATCTTGAGCCTTCTTCATCATGTCATATGTTTTGTCACCTATCAACGCTGACACCATCCTAGTTCTTGGTCTACCTCTTCCCTGTTTACCATCCATCTTCCCTTTCAGTATGTCTCTCAGCATGTTATTCCCATCCAGCGAAACTTACTGACTGGATTATACATGATTATCATTGTTTTCTCTCATTTCAAGACTACAAATGTATAAAGCATTTCATCATTACCTGCTGGTTCTTGGCTTGTTGGAGCTGCTGTCTCAATCTTCCGACCTCATCCCTCATCCTCTCCATCTCCTCCTGGTCCTCCCAATCAGCATCATCAATCTGAAACACAAATTAGCACCAGTACAATAACACTCAATTGCAATCCGTTCTATGTCATCCCTTATCCTCTCTAACTCCCTCTCATCTTTCAATCAGCCTCTTTACCCTAAAACACAAATTAGCATAGATATCACTCCATTCATTATCCTACCACTTCATCCGTCACTTCTTTTCTTTCTCGTTCTCCCAATCAGCATCACAAATCACTGTACAAACAACATTAAATTCCAATAGCCATCGGAAATGAGTAATTCCCTTAAAGTCTTGAAAAGAGCACAGTAAAAAATACTACATTAAAAATACATTTGAACGGTTGCATTTTGTTCAACTTGTGAAATTTTCCCAATTTGTATTAATTGCTGTAAAAATGATCTACCTGTATTTAAAAAAACTCTCCCCAAATCACTATACAACTTTCTAACCTTGCTTTGGTGCTGGTTCCTAGCTGCCATGTCTCTCAATCGTGCTTGCATCTGTTCAAGCTGGTGTCTCAGAGACTTCGCTTCACCCTCCGCCTGTGGAAAGTTTACAAGTACAACAACATTTAACATTTTAAAAGTATGAAAGGCACAATCATCTCCCTCAAATGCATTAAAGTAGAACTCTATTGATTTTAAATATTTATTGGATTCTTATTATTGCGTAGGTGAAGCTTAGATTAAACGAAGTTATCCAAATTCAACACATGGAAACATTTGAAATAATGATAATTTACCAATTATAAAGTGGTAAAATACAGCCCAGCTATAACACCTGAAGAGGTCTTCAAACGCTGCTGGAAGATGTGACGTCACACCAGGGACCAATCCTGCCTAAGCAGACGATGTCCCATAACATCTTACACATCTTCAGTGTCTGTTGTGTCATCTCCTCTTCATTTATTTCTCTTACTCCACTAGCGTCAGTCTAAATGTTAATCTGTTGCCTCACTCTAAACTTTGTGTATGGTATGATTTTGATGAAAAATACAGCGTTAACAAAATAAAGGAATCACTCGCTTGTAAAATGAAATAAGACGCCATTGAGTTTTCAGCTGCATGCACCGCGGCATTTTCGGCGTTTAAAGAAGGAATGTATACCGTCCATGCTATTATTCGGCGGGCTTTTCAATTCGAAAGTGTGGTTTCTTTGATTGATCATTGATCCTTATCCTGTATATTTACAAACAAAAGATTTTAGTTATCAGAATTGGTTTCACTCCCCTTTTAGAATGGTGTGAAATACGGTCATGTTTAAATACACCAAACTATTTATAATTTGAAAAATAATTGCATTGCAATTACGTTCATTCGTTATAGGACGTAGTCTGCTTAGGCAGGATTGGTCTCCGGTGTGACGTCATCAAAACATCGCTATATTTCTGGCGAATCGCTCGGATATCCCAGATGCTGAGAAGTGCTATTATTTGTGTTATTTTTCAATCAATTTTCAAATAAATTGACGTAAAACTTATACGATTGCCATCTGTAAGCTTCCCAATTTCTAGTGATACATTATTTGCCATATTTGTGATTTTCTTTGAATAGGCCCTTTAAAGCTCACAGACAGTCTTGGTAGCAAAAAAATACTGGCAGTAAACTTATCTAACATAGTCACATACTATTCTCCTTTTATCATAAGACACATGTACGAGATTATTTAACATTCCATTCACGATTTCGAACAATTTTTAGTGTAAATATCTGTAAGAAGCGCTTGGTAACGGCTTTTCACTGGCTCACGCTAAGACCATATCCACCCGAAGGTTCCCCGCACAATAAACCCAGCGCTTCGCACTGTGTGTAGCGTATTCTATAACACACAACAATCCCCATGTGCGTAATGTGTGTGGCCATTGTTTGAATTTACATCCCCTCTTTTTTGGGCCAGGGATTTTTATTACTTTTCATCTCTCATTCGATAAATATTTCACTTGAGGAAAAAACTTCACAGCATCTTAGTTATGTTAGTACCCTGCTATTTATTAAGTAAAATCAAAGAAATCTCACGAAAAGTTTTTGAGAGCTTCCTAAAACTATCTGTTACCTTTAACTAATAACAATATTCTGTTTTCATATTGCAAATTTTACATTTGTCACTTTGAGCTTCTACAGACTACATTTCATTTTGAGTATTAAACAAGCTCAAAGTAATTTTGTATTGTTTATCATGCAGTACACACAGTGAAGGTAGGTTGGTTTGATCAGTAAAATATAAAAAAATTAGTGAAAACTTAATAGAATAACATTCACTGAAATGCACAACATTATGGCCCGAATTCACAAAGGAGGTTTAAACCATGGCAAGGTTTAAACCTCCGTAAGCGTACTAAAATAAGCGTAAATAAGCGCACATTGCCCATGCGCGCGCTCAAAGAAAATATATGATTGGATCGGATTCCGTGCGCACGTACGCTTATAAACCCCAGGAGGGGGTTTAAACCATGGTTTAAACTAAACCTCCTTTGTGAATTCGGGCCTATGAGACTCCGTGTCATGCACATGGTCCAGCTGACTAGCACGATTTTCTTGTGTCTTTAGTCTCATAACTCTTCTATCATACAATTTCTACAAAATAAATTGTTCTTCAGATTTCAATTATTCTTAGTCTGTGATAATCAATTTTTTGTCATTAAAGGTTATCTTTAAAAATCTTTAAAAATCTTTGGGAAAAAAAAAGGGAAAAAAAAAATCTTACCTTTTGTTGGTATCGTTTGGCCCTCTCAGCCTCTTGCTGTGCCTGCCTCATCCTCCCCACCACCTGCCCTTGTAGCCCTGCCAGGGATTCTCCTACAACATCTCCCTCTCCCTGGGGTCCTACCAGACTCTCATCCTCCATCCTACCCGTTGCCATGGCATCACCTGCATGGTTGATGCGCTGGGCCACATCTTCAGGGTGGAGGGAGGAGTTGAGGAGGTCGTCGTACTGGGCCTGCTGGTCACGGAGACGGTTCTTCAATGCTTGGTTGGCTTTCTGTTATTAACAAGATCAAATTAATTTGTATAAAGCCCATGTAAAATTTGGTCAAGCCCCCCAAAACAAAGGAGAGGGAAAAAAAAAAATATGATGCATGACCTCGTACTTAAATTCTAACATTTCTGCAATTTTGCATGGATCCCTGACCCTGAGATTACTGAGCGGGGATCTTAGCATAGGGCTTTATATAGCTGCGATCTGGCCTTCCTTTCAATATTTACACTAAAATTCATCTGTAAATTGACAGAACATCAAAATATCTCCCATACGTATCTTTTGATACAAGCAGAACAATAAGATACTAATTATAACAACTTTTATTCCAATTTCCAATTTACTTCAAACATATTGTTCATTATCTTTACCATCCATTAAAAATATACAAAATTTGAACATTCAATTTTTACATGAATCACAAATGTGCCACACGAATGTGACATACATATTTTCCCATTGCATATGACTAACAATACCTGTGCATCAGCAAGCTGCTTAGCTATTTTCTGAGCCTGTGTTTCTTTACCCCCTGCCTGTATGGCCTGGTCTGCTGCCCTCTCCAGCTCACTACGTCTGGCTTCTAACTCCTGCTCCAGTGCCTCCTTGTCAGCCTTCATAAAAAAATAATCACCATTAGTTTATTGGTGACAGATAAAACAATTGATACATGTATATGCCTCTCATGGCAAACTCATGCTAGAAGAAAAAAAACCTTCCAAGAAATGAAAATGGTATGAATGTCACATACAAGTTTGAAAAAAGTTATGAACTTAGCTCCAGTGTACTGACGAGCACCTTCCATATCAATCTTCATCATTACCAATATATGTAATGTAATATAGATATTTTAGAATAATTAGATGACAACTATCTACTCCATCTTTCCCTCAATATATCTTTCATCTACAAATAACGTCACCATTAGAATGATTTTCAACACCAATATCTCCATTCTTAGAACCATCGCAACTAACCTACAATCATCATCATCGTTACCATCACCATCAGTACCACTACCACTACCACCAACACCATGATCAACATCATTATCATCACCATGGCAGCTCCTCCTTACCTCAGCTTCTCTCTGCTGTCTCCGTAGTGCATTCTTTAATTTATTGGCTTCTTCTATGGCAGCCCTGAGTCTGGCATCTTTCTCTGGGTCTGATTTACTCATCTCTCTCTGGGATTCCTTCAGTGCTAGGTTCTCAGCCTCAATGTCTTGTTTGGCATCTTCTGCATCCCGCAGTTTCTGTGACGAGATGGAGTATGCGAATGATATGATTGTCCAATACTATCTATCTGTGAAACGGTCGGTTTTCTGTCTTTGCATGACATTGTACTAGACAAAATTATTTAGAGTTGTAAACGTGTTGTGGTCAAGTGGATACATCACCGGACTGTGGATCATATGATTTGTGGTTTGAGTCCTGCCACGGCACTAATGTCCTTTGGGAAGACATTAATCAACATTTGCCACTCTCCACCCGTGTTAAATGGGTACCGGTTGGATGCGAATGTCATTGTGACTGGAATAGTATATGTGCGCCTGTAAAATGGCTGCCAGACTGGAATGCTCCCTTGTGGAGTGGAGAATGTGCACTATAAGTGCAGAATCGTAACTGGATCCAATGACCGGGGCAATAATACACTGTAAAGCGCTTTGATCAGTTACTAACTGGAATGCAGGTATGATTATTATTATTACTATTATTATCATTATTATTATTTACATGTGTACACTCACTTCAAAACTGAATTCACCATAATTTCTCCAAACGTGGTGATTGTACAATAATATATGCTACCAAGACAACTGTATGGATGGCCAATTTGGATCACTAATCAAATTCCACCTTCAAGCCTAGCCTAAACACTATACTTAACCTTAAACTTGGCCCTTAACCCGACCTACAAACCAAACTCCAAACCACTCCCTATCCCTCTATCTTTGAGGAATGTTGGATCAGGGGGGCGTTTCATGAAAGGACTTGTCAGATATTTTATCCGACAAATTTGCTCTCAGCCAATCAGATGCAAGGATTTCAGTAGCTTATAACAGTTGTCGGATAAAATATCCGACAACTTCCTTTCATGAAACGCTCCCCAGGAATGTACATGTACACCTAGTATATCTTTTCATCAATACCCCTGTTGAAGAACCGGATCAAAGCGAGCCTTGATTATGATAACTGCCTCTCATAAACAACTTGCGTTCATGTTTGATGACGATTTTTAAAACACAGAACAATTCAGTCTTTCCAAAGTAAAGCACACTACTACAGGCACAAAGGTCATAACCAGAGCTATCCATACAGAGAGTCCCGACACTGGAGGTCGCTTCTGATTGGTCAGTCATTTCATGGAGCTTCAAAAAGTTCCCTCTCATAGAGAATGTACGTGAAAGGGAACTATTGGGAGCTCCATGATCCGCCATGTTTTAAACAAAGACTGCGTACGCGCATGCTTATTATGCGCGTGTCACAACTCTCTCTATCAACGTGCTCTGGTCATAACCACAACTGCTGAATTCAAACTGCCACTCTGAAAATGGTACATGTACACTGGCGACATTAAAGAGAAACGTAAGCAGTGCTCCTAAGGATACCCGCAGAGAAAATGTGTTGAAGATAGGGAGGGAGCAAAAATCATGAAATCTTCAAGTCAAATAAATTATCTGAATAAAAAATGAACTTCAAACAAACAGCAAAACAAAATGCCTACCATTTGTGACCACCACAATGCCAGCTTGTGGTCGTCAAGCGTAGAACAGACAATGATTTTATAAAGAAACCAAACAGTAAGAGGTAAACATATTAACTGGGCTTTTTCACAGTTATCACGAACATAATATAGCATTACAACAGTTTTTACAGTTGAATATAAATGTAATATGCAAATATGTACATCTGTACAAACTTGGAAAAATCAGTCATGAATTATCTATGGTGAGAAAATCTAAATCTTGTATGAATTCTTATTGCACACAGGATTTAACACATTTGCAAAAGAGTTAAACTAATAGTATTTTTCCAAGAGAGGATTTCAGGGGGATATTATGACCTTCCAAGAAAGTAGAAAAGGATGGAGTACCTTTTCCAGAGCATCTACTTTTTTCTGTCCCTCTTCTTTTCTCCTCCTCTCTGCTTCCTTCAGTTTCCCTAAGAGCTCCTCTCTCTCCTGCTGGAGCCGAGCGTTTTCCCTCTGCTGATCTACAACCTGACCTTTGACCTGGTTAAGATAGTCCGTCAGGCCTCCCACAATGCTCTGCAGCTCGTTCCGAAGCTCATCGTTCAAATCTGCTTGTCCTGGAGGGGGGGTGAGAAGTGGAGATTTTATAGGAATTACTTGCAGATTTCCTTTACTTCCAAGGAAAATAATTTCAGTGACGTTTCCAAAACCCTTTAGAACCTTTGTTTCGTCAATGTTATATAAATGTGGGAACTTGAAACCCCTCCTGGGCCACGTTTCATAAAACTTGATATCTACATGTATAACAAGTTAGAATAACAGTTATAAGCTACTGAAATACTTGCTTCTGATTGGCTGAGAATTTGTCATACATGTAGATATGTGGCAGTTGTTATTGAGAAATAAGTTTTATGAAACAGGGCCCAGGTTTGTGTCTGTGATGATGGTCTCACCACAGAAATCATTCATAACTTTACAATATTGATTTCCCATGACTCTCCTTGACTTTTGTTAATTTTCCTTTTCTTCATGACTCATCCAGTCCTGGAAAAATGTTTCAGAATTTTCACACCTTTTCCGTGACCATGGATACCATATAACTTCATATCACTTCAGTTTGTTGAATTTTTTAGGGGGTAGTACGTAGTTATTTGTGGAAAAGATTTTTACTTTTTAATGATACTATCTATCACTAAAATATGGATGTATAAATGTATGGATGTATGAATATATACTAACCATCCGCTAGTTGCTGTTCTAGACCCTTGACTCTATCCATCTCGGCTGTGAGTCTACCCAGAGTGTTATCAAGATCATGTCGGAGGTTAGCATAGTTCCTGGCTACCTGAGCGGCTTGAAGTTCCCTGTCAGCCAGCTGTGCTTGAAGTTCAGCCTAGGAAAATCAATTTTAGCAAAATGTTATTAACCCTTTTGGTGCTACCAAGAGTTTGCACAATTATTTAAAAAAATGAACTTTAAGGAATAAAATCCTTATTTCAGTGCTTTGTTCCCCTTCTAAATTGGTCATGAAATATCTTCCTTGGGAATGAACTTCAGGATAAAACATAGCCATTTTGAATGGCAACACATTGTCTAACACTCAAAAATTCTGGGGCTAGACTTGCCGCACATGGCACATTAAGGGATAAAATATATGTGCTTTGGTCAATTACATTGTAACTGGTAAGGCGCTATATAAGAACAGCTATTGTTATTATTATTATCATTATTAACAATATAGATTAAAGCAAGGTCTTTCTTGGATGCACAAGGAAATTAGAAATGGTGATTTTATCTGAAATATTTTTAAACAAATGAAATTTAGAAATTGCAATGAAGGTGATTTAAAATTAAATACTCTTTGAAAAAAAAAAAATTCATGGTGGGATCCGGAAGAGCATGTAGAAAACAATGTAAAACAAAAGCCAGTCAATTCTCCGTCAAACGCAAAACTATGAATATTTGTGTGAAAATATCAATGCAGAATCTAACTACACAACAATGTGTCTGAACATAATAATAAACATTATCATCACAAAAAACTATGTCTACAAGCTAAATTATAGAAGATGAATGTAATTAATGTTGGTAATTCTTGTCAGAATCTCCTCATACAGACTAGAATCTTACATATCTTGGATCGCCCTCCTCCACCAGAGCCAGTTGTCTCTTCAGATCTGCCATCTCCCTGTCCTTAGCTTCTATGATATCTAGTGTGGTAGCCATACCATCCTCCAGCTGAGTGATGCGGTCCTTGAGCCCTGTCACCGCATGAAGATGCTCAGCTAGCAACCCCTCCAGGCGATGTCGCTCCTCTTCCTCTAGAGGCTGGAAGGAATAATAACAATAATAATCTTAATTATGATGATGCTTTTTGCTCTTATACATTGCATATTACATTATGATATATCATCCTTATGTGGGTCCAAAGAGCTTTGGAAAGCCAGTATATGTATGCATGTTAAAGCTTTGATCTTTCATTGACTAAAACTACATGACACATCTACACCATCTAAAATGTTGACAAAAAAAAAAAAAAAAAATTCTTTATCCTTTTATTACACTACTACCATATTGAAAAATTGACAAGTGTTTGCATCCTTCTGCGAGGCCCACAAAAAATTATTACATAAAAAAGTACCACCATCTTATTGCTGAAAACACCAGCTCATAAATCAACTTACAGGTTTTTTCTCCATCCTCTGCTCTGCCTCTCGTAACCTCTCAGTTGCCAATCTGATTTGACCATCTGCATCAGCTAACTGCTTGTGTAATTTCTCCAGTCTCTCTTCAGCTGTAAGATGGAAAAGGAAAAGTTAGAGTGGTTGTAATGACTACCAATACAAATGCATGACAATAATAACAAATATGCATTTATACGGCCCTAAATATGAAATATGTGTAATGCACACTTTAAAGTGGCTTGCCCAACCTAGCAACAATTAATGTATGCAATCTGCATTCTGACTATTGAAATCCAATGACTTGTAACAGGTGCATGTAATAGTTCATTACTAGGAGTTTGACAAAGAAGTAAGCAATAAATTTGAATGCAAAACGAAAATGGCTTATTACTCTAAATCTTATCATAACAATATACCTCACCGACTAACCATGCATGTTTTGAGGAACACTCCAAATGTTGAGAACGAAAGTTGATATCGGAGCCAAAACAGAGTTTTTTAAAACTTCTTTTGATCACTGCATTCCATCAATTTAATACATAAACGGTTAATCAGTTTGCAACCCATATACATGTAGGCTGGTACGGTAGGATGCAACCCATATATGTAGGGTGGTACAGGAGGGGTCGCCATGGTTACCACCAAAGCCAGGAAGACGGAACAGGTGCATGGCAGAAAAGGTAGTCTTGTTCATAGGCTCAGGTATATTTCTGCTTATAAGACTACCAATTTTAAAAAATGGTTTCTTTCATAATCAAAAGCAGTGATACAAATAAATTTCTCATAATCTGAAAACAACAACAACGAAAGCCCCATCTTCCTTTTAATAAAGGCTTAATACTTGACTTTGATTTTAATCAACATTTCAGACATCACTGAATTTTACTGAAATATATGAATAACCAATAAGATTATCACAGCTCTACCTAGTATGATTCTTCCATAGTTTTGTATGAATAAATGGGGTTCATCTGTAATAGGTGATCTATTTATCTAGAAAGGGATACATTGTACAGGGTGTGTGAGAAGAAAAAAATGGTGTAAGTACTAATTACATAATTACAGTCTTATGAATCAATAAAGTGATCTTGTATTGTGCTTAAATCAATAGAGACTAACTAGGAGGGAAGCAGTAAACGGGCAGCTGCGGTGAAAAGTACAGGGTGTGTCAGCAAATATACAGTGATTTAATCAGGCCATTAAGAGCCGGTGATATTTTCACATACATAAAGGTTGCAGGATCAAGAAATCCATAACAAATCAATTCAAAGAGAGATGTCATCACATGTTGGCTTGCACTTAACACCCCAATTCAGGCAAGATGTAGTGAAACACCTCAAAAAACTCCTGCCTCAAAAACGTTACACGTATTATGGATTTCAAGATGCAGAATATAAATATATATACAGTGTATCTATATTTGGGGGAAAAGAAGTGAAAAAAAAAACAACACAGCTGTGAGCAACAAAAAAACCCTTTTCGTGTACATGTACTGTCAGACTTTTGATTATAAGATTCAGAAATGTGAGTCACACTCATATCATTAATATGTGCCACAGTGTTTTTAAAATTTTGGAAGAAGTTTACAGCCTTATATCTGAATAGACCTTCCAACATGACATATGCTCCAGGGTCCTGTTTCATCAAACTTGTTATCAATAAAAAGTTGCAATAACTGTTATAAGCTACTGAAATCCTTGCATCTGATTGGCTGAGACCAAATTTTCATAGAAATGTAGCAGTTTTTACTGATAACAAGTTTTATGAAATGGGGTCCAGGCTTTATTTCATCAAAGATACAGAGTTAGCATTAAGATTGTAATCGGGTTAAAGAAAAGGTTGAGTTCTGGGAAAGGGAAAAAATAATTTGTGAGCTTTCTCATTCTTATTATGTTAGTTTGGAAGATTATCAAAGAAGAAATGTCCCCTGAAAAGGACTGCTCTTCAAATGCCCTCATATTCGAAATATGACAAGAAACAGATGTAATGTTCGGGGCGAAAATTTGTGTGTAGTCCCATATACACATTTCTGTGTGGAGTGCATGTGCTTTTCAGCGAGATTGCGTCAATTTCTTATATCACTTTGATGATTCCAAAACCTCACAGTATACAGCAATTCTTATGTGGACATGATCAACCTTTCCAAACTGCTTTGGGACAGTTTCTTTCACAATGTAATCGCATGACCAGAACTCAACTTTATCTTTAAAGGTTAAGGGTTAGGGATAGTTTTAGGTATAGTGCACGAGATCATTGTGGAGCATGTGGTCGCACAATCTCCAACAAAACAGCACTGATTAAATTTCTTTAGCCCTTTCATGACAGGAATTATTTAAGGGCTAAATTGATCGCTTTTTGTTCTTCAAATTGGCAACAATAACATTTTTCTTTTGGTGTTACATTGTTCTAATAAAATGTAATGTCTTTGAATAAATGATACACACGGTTAGGAAAAAAAAAAAAATTGCCAATTTTGTTTTAAACAGTGATTTTGAACTTCTCAATGTGCTGCCAATTTAAAGCTTATTCTCCTTTAAAAAAATCCCTGGCATTAAATGTAATATGGTCATGCAACAAAAATGGGTACCATGAGTGCAGAAATATTTGCTCTTTCTACTCACGCATCTGGTATATTTTCAGGGCTCTAAATCAAAACCTATTGAGCCAAACTCTCACCTCTTTCAATCTGTTTCTCTTTATCGGCAAGCGTAATGTCAAGTGTCTCATTGAGTTGTCTCCTCATGGAGGGGTCCACCTCCCCACTCCCGGGGGTGTGGTGGTACCTCAGCCTCTGGCCCCTGGGGGTCAGGTACTGTTCAGAGGCAAACTCGTTGCGCCTAAAGCTGGCTCGTCCGATGTATGCACTCTCTTCTGTGCCACCATCAATCTGAGGCAGCAGGAAAGTACCAGAAATTTGTTTTAATGGCATTTCATTTTGTCTTGAGATAAGAGCAGCCATATTTGCTCTCAGAGACAGCTTTATAATGAAAAGGAATTTCCACTCTCCTTTGACATAATTTAACTTGGAAACCTTGAAGGCATTGTATGCATGCACATTATTCAAGCCCATATTTTTAAGTGAATCAGCAACAAGTAAAAATATCATAAATGTTGGGTGGTGGAAGGAGATGGTATCTTAATTCCACATCATATGGGGATTATGTTTCCTCTTCATTAGCATATCAAAATAAAATTTACATAAGATTTTATACTGAAATTAAGGTTTATTTTTCACGATAAAATGGAAAATTGGCATTTTTAATTGCCCTCTTACAAACTCAATTCTGCTTTGAAATGAGAAAAAAAGTGCCATAAATGAATGCAGTTTCTCATAACTTCTATGTGACATAATGATAAAATAATATTTCATTTCAAAATGAATTTGTTACAAAGAAGACCATTTTCATGCAATGAATTTTTAAACATTATTGATGTTGCATTAAACCTCACAGAGTCATTACCTGGTCTACAAAAGCCACATCAGGGAGGGGTTCAAACTTGGCATCTATCTTGTGAAAGGCTAACTCCTGCTCGAGGCGATACTGCTTCTCACAGGCCTTCGTCAATTCAGCCGTCTTCCGACGCAACTGAAGAAAAAATGTACACAAACCCTACAGTTACTAGCAATCCATTTTCCAACGAGATCAATAGCTCTGACACTGGGATATTGAATTTGCAAGAATTCATATAAAAAATCTGATTAGTATTCTGCCTCAATTACAAATTTATCTTTTTTCCTTTTGCCTCCGTCTCTCCTATTGGTTATCACTTCCTAATTTCATCCTCTACTTCAAATGAACAGCACTAATTTCTCACAACAATGACATATTTGCAGAAGCTTCATGTCCTTTCTCTTCTTTGTCATTGCTTTCTATAACACTGATTTTTGCTGCTTTCTCCAATTGACTGCGTGGTAAAAGTACATTGGAAAATGTTTTTATTTTATTTGTTTGGTTTTTATATGGCTCTCTTTGAAAGAAAGTGATATAGCGTCATCTAGTGGTCATGGCAAGTTGAGCTGCTTATCTTTGGAACAATGGAAGATGACATAGTCATGGGTTAGAGTTCTTGTGTTTAATCCAGAACATCATGGACTGGCAATGCTTAATTTTGTATATAAAGGAGGCAAAGAGGTTAGTGAAAATATTGATGTAAATATGCTTGTAAAATATCAAGTGATAAAGGTTAGGACTTGTCGTTTATTTCAGTTTGTGTACTGGGAAAGTGAATGATAAAGTAATATGCAACAAAGCATTGAACTTAGTGGAGTTCTGTTGTCATGAGGATAAGTAAGGCCAAATAAAAATAATTCCTAGTTTCTTGTCCTTTTTTCGGGCTGCCTCAATTGTTTTGTTATTTGATATTTTTGTTCTGAAATGAAATAAATAAGAACGTGAGGATATATCTAAACAATGAGATAACAAAAAACATTAATATGATGCAATTTTCTTTTGTTTTAAGCCTTTGAAATGCATCAACAAGTGAAATTAAATTTTTGAAAAGTGTGTTGAAATTGACCCAACAGCATTTTTGTGTATCGGGCAAATATCAAAAACTAAATACCATGAAACCCCCTCCTCGTCAATTTCAAAAAATACGGACGAGAAACTAGGAATCAATTTTACTTGGCCTAATGCGTAGAGTGTAGGACAGAGGTAGTTAATTTGTTGGTCAATAACTTAGAGAAAATGTGATAAATCAATTTGCCAAAACATTTTGTGATTTGATAAACAAATTAGTAAGAACTCCGTGTGTGTTTTAACTGTAGTACCACATATTGTTATTTGTGTATTTTTAGTGACATATACATGTAGATCTCAATGCATGCATATAAATGTATATGAATCAAGACTGCTATGCATGTATATCATTTGAAACTTGATGCCTTTATGATCAGTTTGTCTTATTACGTTTTTTATGTTATTCTTTCTTACACATGCAGTTTTCACAGAATACTAAGGAAAACTGAGGAATATTATGGAAATAGAACTTTGAAACTGCAATAAAGACTCAAGATTCCTGCAGAGACCGCTGTCTATTCTTTATTTCGATAGACGAAAGCATTGCAGTCACAGTCTGTCTCTTTATGATTTCATCCAATAATTCAAACAGATTCGAAAACTTGCAGTGAAGATCTGAATGTGTTTGTTCACTTTCTTCCTAATCTCTCTTCTTCTTTTTCTCTCCCTCCTTCCCTCATATGAAGAGTGTTCTTACTTATTTAAACCATCCACTGTAAAATATTTCTAATTTCATCTCACATCTTCAGTTCTTTTAAAGTGCTCACCAGTTCATCTTTTGCTTTAAGTTCATTTTCCAACTCGCTGATCTTCTCTTGGTGGAGCTGGGCCTTCTTCTTTAGCTCCTGGGCCTTTCCCTCAGTCTTCTTCTTCTCATCCAAGGTGGTGGTGTGGTCCGCTTCTAGGGCCTGGAACCGCTTCTCTCTGGCCTCTAGCTTGACCTCCAGGTTTTCAATCTCCTCTGAAAGAGGATGGCAATAAACAGAGAGATGAAGAAGAATATCATCATCTCCACATCATCATCATTATCACCTTCGTGACAAGAATTGCCTTTAAAACTTACAAGCATATCCATCAATTTCATTCCATCTGCATCATTATCTGAATATCATCACACTCATCATCAGCAACATAGCTACTAGTATCATTTCCATCAATTATACAAGTCATTATAATGCACACAAACACCAATATCACCTTCATTAAACATTGAAAGTTATTATTAATGATGATTATCACCATCAGTGATTCATATTAACCTCAATAAATTCATCATCATCATTTTAGCATTACCATAAATGACATCTTCATTATCATTATCACCTTCATCATAATTATCAAAATCAACAATGTTAAAATAATGATTATGGTCATCACCATCACGATGGGCACCATTATCATCATCCTCACGGTTGTCATCATCACCACCACCACCATCATTGTAGTCATCATCATCATCATCATCATCACCCTCACCAATCCATCACAACACCCCTACCATCACTACAAGCACCACCACCATTATCACAACCACCACCACCACCACCATCATCATCATCATCATCACCATCATTACAGCCTCACCTTGAGCAAACCTCTCTTCAGCCTCCAATCTCTCTGGGTCAGTGACCTGCTGGCCATCCAGCAGTCCTACAGTCCTGAGATGGAACACGGCATAGAGGCGGTAGTGAGCCAGGTCGCACAAGGGATTGTTGGACAGAGACAGACTCACCAGATCTTTCAGAGGTCGTAAACGAGCTACATCACTCAGCTGTCGGAAATACGAAAAAAGATGGTATAATATCTTTGTTGTTCCTCGTATAGGCCTCCTTGATTCTTTTTGAAAGTGTGCTCCAACACTGTACTGTACTATCAAACAAGTGCAATATTTCACCATTACCGGTACTTTAATACCAGAGTGAAAAAAATGCAAGGGTGACACAAAACTATCACAATTTTTTCAAACCTTTTTTTGAATCAGAATTAAATCTTGATGTTCATGACCTTTCAAGCACCATTTCTTTTGGGGTTATCTACAAATAATAATAACAATTGGATCTATAAAGTGTTTTTTCCTGCCAATACAAATGCGCTAAATAGATGGGGTGCTCATACATTAAAAAAAATTTTTCAACCTGATACTCATTTACTACACTTAGATGGAAAATGGCAAATGTATATTAAAGTGATTTGGTAACTTTGTAGAACCTTGATAAAATCTGAGCTGCCTGGCATTACATGCTATCAGTGTATGTAATATGTTGTAAAAATGAGGCCCAGGAAAAAAAAAGCACTTCAAAATCATCATGTGCTTCACAAAATTAAACATACATGTATGCAAGTGACTGGAAATGTCAGACTCATTTTCCCCCATAGACTCAGTGTTAGACTAAAGCGTATGGCCATACGCTTTCGTAAATGGGAGTATTCAGTCACAGATATCTTAATAATAGCATTATATATTTGAAAACCTTTCTATGCCTGGCTATTTATTTATCCTTCTGAACATCATTATACAAGACAGATATCAAAATTCAACAATTTATTAAATCAAGCCTCCACAAAGTTACCGAATCCCTTTAATGTCTTGCCAAGGATCTTAGTGCCATGGTAGGGATTCAAACCCCATACTATATGGGCCCCTTAAAGTCAATCTTTAGCAGCTTTAAAAAATGCATCACCTCTCCCACTTACAGAGAAGAGCATGTTTCCATCCATGTGAAACTCCCTCAGTGCCTTGAGCTTCTTGCCAAGCCAAGCTGGGATGGTTTCTATCAGATTGTGAGAGAGGTTTAGGATCTGGAGGTGAAGCAGTGTCTCCATGCCCTCGATGCGAGCAATGCAGTTGCAGCTTAGGTCCAGCTCCTTGAGACGGGCAAGGTGGCCCAGGCGCTCCATCTTCTGGATCTGGTTGAAGGACAGGTTGAGGACCTGGAGCCGCTTCAGTCCCTCCAGGTTCTCAATGTACTGAGCAAAGAAATAGAATAAAATTGGTGAACATTTGCATGAAGCTGCCGAAATTGCAAATTTATTCTGGCGCACGAGAAGAGCAAGCACTTATTACGATGACATGCTAAATGCAGAATACAAAATTGGCAATACATTTTAATTTGTTACTAGATAATGATGTGATGGATCACATATATGTATATCACTGATATTCAAATGCAGAATACAAAATTGGCAATACTGTACATTGTAATTTGTTACTAGATAATGTGATGGATCACATATACGTAAATCCAAAATTGGCAATACATTGTAATTTGTTACTAGATAATGTGATGGATCACATATATGTATATCACTGATATTCCAGGCCAGGTTTATTTGAAACTCCAGCACAACCTGCTGCAAGATTCTTCTGTTGATAAAGGAAAACTATGTCGACATAAGTCATAACTCAATCTTTTTTCTGGTACATATATGTTGAAAAAGGTCTGTTGACGATGGCCCTAATACAAGTATGTAGTAAGACTGTTGTCCAGGCCAACACTCAAAATCTCTTCTGGCTACATATATGTTGAAAAAGGTCTGTTGATGATGGCCCTAATACATGCATGTAGTAAGACTGTTGACTGGGCCAATAATCTAATTTAATGATGGGATGGAGAATTACAGCTAGATCACATAATTTTCACAGTTGTACGTCGATTCACCATGAATGTTTGTAAAGCATAGCCCGAGAAATAACGTCTTCATTGAATTTTAGAAATATTATGATTCCTCACCCTAATCTTCTTGCCATCATCTTTCCTGACAGTGAGGCGAAGTGATAGCACGTCAGTCAGGCTATCCTTCCCTGTAGTCTGCTTGATCAGACCTTCTGTGATATAACGAACCGGGGATTTCGACGGCGATGCTGCATTGGAATGTAGATTAAATGTAGTATCAGATATGAAGATGTGATTACATGTATGTAGCCCTTGGAATATTTCCTGTTCTCTAATGTATCAGATATGAGGATGTGATTACATGTATGTAGCCCTTGGAATATTTCCTGTTCTCTAATGTGTACTTTAATGGGGCTTCTTGGTCCAATTGGGGCTTCTTCAAGTGCCTTGCCAGAGTAGTACTGACAAAACAGGATTTTAGCAATCTTATCTTCAAGTTTTTATTCAGTGATTTATCAGTCAAGATATTCGTTTTGGGTACTGCTGACATAAAACTATCGATGCTACATTTATCAGCCACAACTGTGAAAGATAAGGCTTGAAGAGTTCTTTATGGGTTCATTTTTTATCTTTTAATATTTGGTAGGTCATCTGCTTTTTAAAATAACAGAACAGGTAATTTTTCTCATCATTGTCATGATAAGATAACCCTTTCCCCCTCTTTAAAAGGGATAAATGACCTCAAAGTGTTTGTTGTTTTGACCTTTGGATCAAGAACCATATGCTATATCCCAAACATATTTAAATATAATGGGTATCAAAAGGGGGAGGGGGATTTCCCTTATAAACTTGTTATGTCACATAAAATGCTCTATTTTATCCTCATGCTTGATGTTTGGTCATGAAATATACTTGAAAGTCCTATTGACCTTAAAAAACAAGAAGAATTCATAAAAAACAAAAAAACAAAACAAAAGACAAACCAAACCAAAACAAAAACACTTACTCTCTTCATCTCTGCTCTCTGCAGGAGATGCCTTCTTGGCTGTGGGAGCTCTCTGACTCTGAGGTGTTTTAGGGAGCTTCTTGGATTGGCCAATCCCAGGTCTCCTCTTGATGACACCCGTCTGTCCTCTCTTCATGGTGATGCTTCCTGAGTCTCTACTACCGGTATTTACAAATGTTGTCATGGATCGCAGGACAAATAGAGTTCATGTTGTAATTGTTCGTCTAGCCCTTGTTCTGCCATGCGATGTCAATCGTAAGAGTGAATAAAAATAAAATAAATACATTCACACTACATATACAAGTACATGTCGGGTTCACAGCATTTCATAAAAACAAAATTCCTTGATTTTCCATGATATTTCCCTGATTTTCCCTTGATGGAGTTTCAAAGTCCAGGGCCCTGTTTCATAAAACTTATCATCAATAACAAGTTACAGTAATTGTTATAAGTTATTGAAATCCTTGAATCTGATTGGCTGAGAGCAAAATGAACTTCACCAGAGATGTACTCAGGCCAGGTTCTTGGCAGAAACTTCTACTTGGTGCTCGGTGCAAAAATTTCATCCAGTAATTGGCAATATTTAATTTTAAACATTTTATTTACATTCTTTATGACATCTTCCCTCAGTAACTGCTGGAAATGAATTTCCATACCCTTATCCGTAAATCAATCTATTTGGTTTATTCTTGGAAACAAAAAGACAAAGACTAGCCACACGGGCTTGATGTTTTATAAAATATATCAAGCAAAACACGGGAAGCAGTCTCCCATTCGGAGAGATGAGTAAACATAAAAAATTTAGTGGGCAAAATTCATCCATTTCCACGGTGGTGAACCTTGCATTTGGAGTTTGCTAAACTCTTCCTCTTCTATTTCTAAGCCATCCATCCATTGTCTTCAGTGATCGTATCAAGAGAAACATTAAAAAATTACAATTCATGGCGACATTGATGTGGTTTTACTTACAAGACTTAAGAAATGAATAATTCATAGTATGTTAATGGGGGCTTCGGGCGCGTTCAAATCGTGTTCAAATGTCTCTGACAAAATGGCGGAGCTTTAGGGGCCTGGGGGTCGTTTCATCAAATCAACTCCATGACAGTCATAACTTTGTCGGCGTTCTACGGAAATGTCATGGACTAGACAAACTGTTTCACGAAGACATGATAAACGACAACTCAATGATATCGATACCCATCGGCTAAAAAACATAGTCTATATCACAGTCCATTGGATTTATTGTCAATTACCCAAACAGACTTAGAGGCTCCGTTTTCACCAAACTGTTCCAAAATGTCAAAAATGGGAGCGAAAATTAATACTGATGATACAAACATCCCGTTTTCATGAAAAGATGTGTTACTTATGGCATCTTAGAATTTATAAAATTGAGAAAACTCGAGGATGCTTTTGCGATGTACTAATCTAGATTTGTAAATAAGAGGATACCGTAATTGACTAATTATGGAAAGAAGACCCAAATTATGTAAACTTTAGAGAAAATGATTGAATTCAGATATTTTATTACCCAATTCTTCATATTCAGTTATAAAAAAATACATTTGATATTATTTATATCAAAGGATTGCGTGAAAAGGGAAAAATATAGGAAAAATACATACATGATAAATTGTCGTCGTTTAAATTGGTCTGTATATGAGCCTGATCGGTTAGTCACGGACGGACATTTGACAAATTTTGAAAGTTTGAAGGCCTGTAAAAAATAAGTTATGAGATGTGTTGAGCTGTTTTATGTTTCATTGTGAAGGGTATCACTGAAGGTGCTAAATGATGATAAAATTTGGTTTCCATGGTTACCTACTAAAAGTAGAATCCATTAAATATTCAATGTCACGGACGGACAAGATAGAAATGGGTTTCTTGACTTATCGGTAATCTTTTGTCTTTTCTATCTAAACAAACTGTCACTGACAAATTTTTTTGACTGCAAATGTTAATCAAGTAAATTGACTTCCCTGTCACATACGTAGAATTTGAAAGCAAGCTGTAACTTTTGCTAGAGGTCCGAAAACTTTTTGTCACGGACGGACATTTGGGTGTCACGGACGGACATTTTGAGCGTCACGGACGGACATTAACTTAAAAACTGCATGTGTTCCTATCTAAAATTGCGCATACGTACTTCTTGCTTTCTACTTTTTGTTTGAAATTGATTTTATTCCACAATTAAGCAAAACTTAGCTTGAAAAACTTAGTTTTTAAGTGGAATCTATGTCAAAAGTGGATGCCTGTATTGTAGTGTATACACAATGTACAAGTACAGGTGTTTACAGAAGATGAATATTTATTTTCTTACTTATTTATTTATTAATATTATTATTGCTAATATTGTAGCTGATATCTTTGGTCATCAGCAATGTGTAAAAGTTTTAGATTCAACATTAATACCGAAGCTTGATCATATTCAAATTAAATTACAAATTTGTGCTTGAAAATTATAAACATTGGAGGCAGATGTGGTATCAGATTGCAAGAACCATGTTTGGACTCTATTTGGTAAGAATGCTTTGAATTAGTTTAACGTTTGAGACAGATAGAGATTCTTTGTAGTTCAGGATCATACATAGCCAACAATTTAAAAAGAATTATGTAATCACATAACATAAGAAGAAACCTTTTTAGAAACTATATAATTTTAAATGCTCATAATTGAATTGGTTGCATCAACCCTGAAACAGTTTTTTATGGGGAAGGGGGTCAGAAAGTTATAATATATGACTTACACTAGTCGTTTTAGGCAATCCCTCAACTAACAGGACATAATTAGGCTCTGTGGGATTTATACACTCAACTGTTGCCATTAGGGCCTTTGTCAAGAAAGCCAACATTGTTCTTAAAGTGATAGAGACAATGATCTGCATTTCATGATTTGGTTTTCACCCTCTTAAACAGAACTACTGAAAAATATGAGATGTTATAAAGAGTACTGGTACGGTGATGTTGTAAACCAAATGAGAAATTTTACTTCCTATATATGATAATGATCAATCACACATAATCCTATTTCTATATTACCTCTATGTTTGAAACAAAATATATGACTTTGAGCTGTAAAGTAAATTAAAATACTAAATACTGATGTTTGTTTTCGGTCCACCTACATGACTGTAATGTATAGGGTTATATTTTGAAAGCTTACATCACATTCTTCTCGACATGTTCATTTTGGTCTGTAGCATATATTATACATGTACAGTTGTACACTACATGAATACATGTACATGCACTTGTACGTAAAGACAGCTTTTCTTGTCTGTCTTGAGCGGTCTTTATAGACAGGTTTCACTGTACATGATATTTTGGATGAAATATGTTCCATGAACCAATAAACAAAACAATTCATTGAATTTGAAATCTCACAGCATTTACCATATCAGTATATTGCATTGTCCGTCCGTGACAAAATTAGTGTCCGTCCGTGACACTTTTCAAATTTGTTTTTAGTATATGTTTATTTAATTGATCAAAGTTTTATTCATACATGGTATAGGTCTCTAGCTAGTGAGATAGCTCAGCATAGTTTTTGTTTTCACTTTTGCCCCACCGATGGAAAAAAAAACTTTTACAAATTTTTTCTGTCACGGACGGACAAATTTGCATCAAGATGTGGATGGCTGTGCGGCACAACCATTTCTGTACAAATATTTTCAAATATTTTTTGGTTTTCAATGGAATGGTGTTTGATCTTTAATTATTTTCTAACAAAACTTAAGAAAGTTTAGAGAGTGTTAAACTAGGACCAAATCAATCTTTCTAGAAAATGTCCGTCCGTGACATTAGTGTTCATCACCCCTGTTGCAAAATGGGCCAATCCAATGACTTTCCCGACCTTGTCAATTAAACAAACGTGAATTTTAGTAACTTTAGATATTAATGAAAAACCTGGAAGTGATTTCATCATAAAAATCTGAAAATTAAATTTTCACCCCAATGCTCACTCTTAACCGATCAGGCTCATATACAGACTGTTCCGTTTTAGACGCCTTTTCTATGGTAGACCGATGTGGGTATTTTAAATATTAATTTCATTTACTTGTTGGAGGGTCAAGAAGTCATAAGAACATATTGTCCGTCTGTAAAATATTATAATAAAAACATAAGTAAAACTATTTGATAAAAAGAATGATAAAGAAATGTGCTTGGAGATCAGGAAATAATTTTCTCTTAACTTACATTTTTCATTTTTTCGCAGCCCATAGACTAACGAAAAGCTGGCTTGTGATGGCGTTCTAAAAAGAAATGACAGGTTTGGAGTACCAACAAGTCACTTGTCAGGGAAGTTGTCGCTGATTTTCGCAAATACCATGAATACGGCTTTGTGAAACAGTAAACGGACAAGTTGAGCGACAGCGTCGAGATGTCGCTGATCTTGTCGTTATGACGGTTTGATGAAACGACCCCCTGGCTACGGCTAAGCTACGTTAGAGTGACTAATAACCCCCCCCCCCCCCCCCCCCAATACATGTAGATCTACCACCCACTAACTCCAGGGAGCTCGAACGCGTAGCGCTACGCGTAGCGCTACGCGTTCGAGCTCCCTGGAGTTAACCACACACCAATTTCAACGTAGAACTACGGTACTACGGGACCCTTTTGCAATAAATCTTGTTAAATTTTGGGAATGAAATGAAGCTTGACAAAATTTATCATGATCCAGGAACATAAAATAAAACTGACCCAACGCTTAAAATGCCAAACACAAACTCACCTTTGAGACAAATAGACAGTGTGTTCACAATGTTTCATCTGTTGTTCAAAATACAAATCCGGAAAAGCCGTTCAAAATGCCGCCATGTTTTGTTTAGAAGCGCTCTTGGATTAGTCTGCGATTATAAGCTTTATTTGGTAAATATAAAGACCTCAATGCGATATATACGTCGGTTATCAGTTTCATTTTTAGCATTGATTGCAATGACGATTGTAAAAAAAACCCTCACCATATTCTAAATATATTCTTTTATGAAAAGAAATTATTTAATAAGCAATTGATTGCAAGTTTAAAAGAATATTGATTGGTTTCCAGACTACAGTCTACAAGATAGACTAATTCTACTTGAGACACAAGAGACCACGCCTCCATTTCAATAGTGATGTATACATGTACTACAACTTACAAGTACATGCATGCATTCAACAACATTGCCACAACAGCTCGTTTTGTGAATCACACTTAATTTTTGTGAAAGATATTCATATTATAAGAGACAGTGTAGTACCGGAACATCATACCTATATCCTTCAGAGTTACTTTTTAGGAAATATTGGTGAGTATAGATACTCTCGAATTTTTGTAGATCTAATTGTATGCAGAGTTGTACCAAGTCCATAGTAGAATATAATACTAGTAATAGTCAAGTATTGTAACTCCGAACAGATTGTATTACCGAACGTGTAAAGTTAAGCGCCTAAAATGGGTTTTCATACGCGTGGGATTACGCGTATGAAAACCACACTATTGATACCAAGGTTGTGTCTTTTTCCCATAGGTTTCACACGTTCGGAATTACGGTACCTTTTTCAAGGGACCAAAACGCCGCGTCGTTGGGAAGGGGTTCACTCGGATGGGAATATCGTATGAAATCTACGTTGTCTTTTTAAAATTTCATCAACTTCTTTTTTTGTAGGACTTTGAGCATTCAATATGTATAGTTTGACAGATATTCGTTTCATATTTTATTTGCTATCGTTGATTTTCTGAAAAGTGTTCGGACACTGGATCAACCACCATAGTAGTACGGTATATGATGGGGGGCCCCTTGTCAGCGCACCTAACATTTCACTTGAAATTGACAAGCTTTTCCTTTGGTATTCCTCTAATGACTGACCTCATTTTAATCCTCATATCCTAGAGAGTAACTGGGCCGAATATCTGATTAAAATTGGAATAAGAACAATTTCATTTTCACAAGAATAGGCGACGCTGTCATTTTGACACTAAAAAAGGGAAGGTTCCCTTGTCTGCGCACTCATTCACTTATCACGCAGTTCGGGATATTTTGCATGAAAGGTGGCATTTTCAAGGCATGTGAGTAAAAATGCATAAAATAGACGTTATTTACGAGTTTTTCCTCATTTTTTCGCTGATACATACCACTAAAATTGATATGAAGATGATTGTGTTCATTGCGTCTTTTGTGATGTTAGAATCGCGCAGTTGCGCGTATGCGCAGACATGGGCACTGCGCAGACATGGGGCACCAAACCATACAAATATACCAAGCTGTGAGAAAGTATAGTGGAAATTATTTATCTGAAATTCTGAGACTGAGGAGGGACTGGCATGGTATGGTGGTGGATCCAGTGTCCGAACACTTCAGAAAATCAACGATAGCAAATAAAATATCAAACGAATATCTGTCAAACTTACATAATGAATGCTCAAAGTCCTACAGAAAAAGAAGTTGATGGAATTTTAAAAAGACAAAGTAGATTTAATAATACGATATTCCCTTCCGAGTGAACCCTTCCCAACGACGCAGCGTTTTGGTCCCTTGAAAAAGGTACTGTATTTCCGAACGTGTAAAACCTATGGGAAAAAAGACACAACCTTTGTCTCAGTAGTGTGGTTTTCATACACGTATATCCCACGCGTATGAAAACCCATTTTAGACGCTTAACTGTACACGTTCGGTAATACAGTCTGTTCGGAAATACAATCCTTGACTATACTAACTTTTGCCAGTCTCTCTGAAGATATATAATTTCCACTATATAGTAAATGCTTGGTATATTTGTTTTATATCTCTTCTTTACAAGTAATTCAAAAAAATAATTCAAAAAATGTAATTGATTTGAAAGTTCCTCAAAAGTGACGTTGAGTCACTCTGCAGAATTCACGAAAAACAACCAAACCAAACTTGAACACTTTCTTCGTATTTCAACTGTCAGTTGAAGCATTAAAATCGTCGATATCTGCCCCTTGTAAGAGGTTTAAGCGAACTTCCTTGGAGGCCGCCATGTTTGTTTACATATCCGATCCGAACCGATTAGCTACCAGCTGATCTGGATCGAGGGCTATATAGCGCGGGGCTAATAAGTACCTGTGACTTGTGCCGATACTGCAGGCGGAAAGGCTATAAGCAGTCCGTATAAGGACTCGCTTAAGCGGGTCATCTGCGCGTTTGAATTTGACACAAATTTTGCCAATGAACAGTGAGCATGCGCAGTAGTGCCTTGGAAGAAAATATTAAATAGAGCATGCGCAGTTCTGCCCAGGAAAAAATAGTTAAAGCTATTCGGAGCTCTGGCAGTGATTTGTTTTTCCTAGTGAAATTATATTTTATCACATGAGCACCAATTGACCAATCATGTATTTAGAATACTCATGAATATTCATAGAAGGGATATAATACAATTATATATCTACCAGTACCAACATGAATAATATCACCAACACTAAAGTACAGTGACAGTCTACATATTTGGAAATTTTCACTGTCTTTGCCAACTCAAATTAAGAAAACACACGATGAATTCTGAATTTGCCCTTACCTTTAATTGAGATTGATATGATTATGTAACTTTATAGATCTACATGCATGACAAGTATTATTAGAAAATTCATTATCACAATTACTGTCAGGACTGTCTAAGTCTAACTCTAAGACAGTCTGTTAGTCACACCGGCTGTACGCATAAGGGGCAATCATGTGCTATAATAATGAGGGATGAACCACTGTGCAAACTACGCTTTCAGGTCTTCTAGGGCTACCGTATTTGCTATGCGATTGCGCTATTTTATAGTGTGTGATTGTAAAAAAATAATTTTCCCATTTAATGTTAATAATTCAGGTTGACTACTTATCTTGTTTAATTCATCATATTCATGATATCATACAGGATCTTGCACCTTGATGGCCTTCTGCAGCTAGAGGCAATACAACGTCCACCATGTTGAGATACAGGCTGTTGACCTTTGACGTGAATAACACCTTGATCAAGGTGAGGAACTCTGTAGGGGACCAGTACAGGAAAGTTGCCAAGCAGTTTGGTGTCAACGTCAAGGTGCCTGACATAAATCGAGAATTCAGGATAGCTTACAAAAACCAACTCTGCAAGCATCCCAACTTTGGTGTCACCACCAATAAGACAACGGAGCAGTGGTGGAGAGAGGTTGTCCATCGTACCTTTCAAACAGCTGGATGTGATTGTGACAAAGACACCCTGGAGAACATATCCTCCAAACTCTTCAATGACTTCAAAACAATCCAAACATGGGAAACATTTCCAGAAGTCAAAGAGATGTTGATTTTCTTAAATCGGAATGGAATCGCTCTTGGGGTGCTATCAAATAACGATGAACGACTGATGAGCGTGTTGAAAGCGCTCGATATTGCTGAACATTTTGCATTTATTCTTCCATCTGCCATGGTAAAATGTGAAAAACCCAGTGCAGAATTTTTCAATATGGCTTTGGAAAGACTGAACTTTGAACCAGGGCTGTGTGCTCATGTAGGTGACAATGTGAAACTAGACTATCATGCTGCAAGAACTGTTGGAATGGATGCATACCTTGTTGATCGAGATGGTACCTTGTCAGAGAAACACCCAGAAATCAATCCGAAGAACATCCTGTCTGATATATCCGACCTTGAACCTCTCATATTTATGCAATAACATAAGCTTCATTTTATGGTTTGTTTTTACATGACTGCAAAGATGATCATCATTTTCATTGTAGGATGGGGGGTTGTGTGTCCGGACACTTAACAAAAATTAGCCTGCCAATTTTGCCGGCGGATTTTACGAAAAATATGCATCAGGTAACACTAAAATCAGTGAATATTTGCAATTCACATGATTTTCAACCTATCCTGTGAAAGATTTGTGACAATTTGCATGAAAAGTTGTTCAATTTACTGTTTAAAAATAGTCCGGATAACCAACCTGTCCGGACACACAAGTTGATAAAACCGGGCAACATAGCCTTGTATTTTCCCTGGTCTAACATCCAGGAACTTGGAGATCAATCATCATGCACAGCAGTATAACTGCGCACAAACAAATTATATAAGCGGATTAAGTGCGCATTACTAGTATTACGCGACGCATCATTTATTGCGCATTATTTTGGACTGGATATGTGATGTCACAATGGCTATCAGTAAGTATTATAACTAGGCTCGCTCTATTTGTATGATGTGGATAATAACAATATTGACTGGCTCCTACTTTTGGGAGATAAAACATACATGTATATTGCCCTCGTCGAATTGGGTAATATGAATCTAGTTCAGGGAATATATGCCGTACCCCCTGAAGGCCAGTCAATATTATATAAATATTACTGTAACACATTTTCTCATAGCCAAGTAAGTGGAATGGTTTAAGAAGCTTTGATTAGAATTTGTCATTGATTAAAGATTTTGTGGAACAGGACCTGGGAAGGTTAGTCCCATTCTTATACATGTATCAGAAAAGATTTATCATTATAATTACTGATCCTTTAAAAAGAATGATCATTTATTGTAGTGAGTCCCTTTAGTTCTTGGTTTAGCTTTACTGCTATTTAAACATGATACGGAAAGTAGAAATCAGAGAAAAAAAAGAGAAAAATTCATGAATAAGAAGACATAGAATTAGAATGAGAGTTGAATGTGAGAAGAATAGTTCAGTTATGTATACAAGTGAACAGTAGCAAAGAGAGAGAGAGAGAGAGAAAAAAAAATTAATAGTGATGCTATGTTCATTGATGCTATGTTCATTGAATATCTGTGTTGCAGCCATTAAGTTGTATTACACAAGATTTTAAAGATTAAAAAAAAAAGAATAAAAGAACACATAAGAATGCAACACCATTATTACATAATAAAGACAAAATATATACAATTACACATGTACCTGTATATAATTTTTTTTAGTTTTATGACTTTTATCTTCTTACATATTATATAATTGATATACACTTGTATCTTTATATCTAAAAATATTTATTACATTATTTGTATAAGTATACTACACGATTTTCAGCCTTGAATTGCATGACTCCTTATTTCCTTGTGACCTAAATCACTTGTGTTCTTTTGGACGTTGAAAATATATATTTGTAATGATCATTAACAAAAGATCAACGCGGGTTTTAAATTTCTAAAGGATTGCAGTTTCTAATGGAGTGTTAATTGAATTCTCTTGGAGAAAATAACGCTTGAATTTTATTGAATTCTTCTTTCAGTTAAGAGCTTTTATGTCTATCTAACAGAGTATTAAATATTTGTAGCAATAACAACAACAGCAACAGCAAAATAAAATAAAAACATTATTCGGTCCATTGTATCCTGCTGATAATAGTAATATCTTTCAAGGGAATTTGATAGGAAAGGGATGAAAAAAAAAAGACAAAACAAAGATAAAAATATCGAGGGGATAAAAAAATGAGAAAGCACTGTGCAAAGTACTAAATAGATAAAAATGGAGAAACTGATTTTTATCTATTTAATAGATAAAAATCAGTTTCTCCATTTTTATCTATCAACGACTCTGGAAGCTGCTCTTGACCATACTTAGAAACGTATTTAAGAAAATTGAATAATGTCATTGTTTTGAAGCTTTTTGTATGAAAGTGAATTATCTTCTATAACTGTCTCCAACTAATCTTAACTCTTTCAATGCCGATGTCGCATATAATTATGTGACAGATAGACTTGTCATTTTCATTCACCAATTGCTCGACCGCATGAAAGGTATATGGTGGTCAATGTATATCAAAGTTTTGGGCATAAATCAAGCATTCTAAATATATGATTATAATTATATGCTACTATAGAAATGTTCAGAGAAAATTGCAGATTTTTAAAAAGATATTATCTTACTTCAATATTAAACAATATTAAACAATGAGAAATCAAAAAAAAAATAATGGACGAAAAAGAAACCCAAATGTAATTTACAATAATTCTTATGCATTAAGTTGGGTAAAGTAATAATGTTTGGTAACATAAGAAATGGTAATAAATTTGCTCCAAGTTTTGTACCCAATATTTTGTGAAATAATGGATGGTTAATGAAGTGCAGACATTTGAAAAGTAAGCACTGATCACATTTTGGTAAAATTTTGAAGAGAGCTAAACCCTTTGGCACAGTAAGAGTTAAGGGACTTTTACTGTAGTTAGCATCCTTGGAAAAAAAGAGAAGAGTAAGAGTTAAAATTTTCACTGTAAAGAAATCAGATGGATAGAACTTTTTTTATGACGTTAAGTCGAAATTCTGAGTATTGAAAATGAGAGGAGGGAGAAGGAATTAACATAATTTTAAACCCTACAAAAATTTAAGTAAGAGTCGCTTCAATCAAGTTGGCTTGGAAAAATTCACTTAAGAGAAAGAGAGAGAGGAAAAAAAAGATAGAGAGAGAGAGAGAGAGCAGAGAATGCAGGTGTGTGTGTGTGTGTGTGTGTGAGAGAGAGACAGAGTGAGAGAAAGAGAGAGATAGAGAGAGAAAGAGAGAGAGAGAGAGAGAGAGTGGGGAGGCAGAGAGCATCCAAGGATAATGAAAATCACACAAAATATATTTTCTGCAATATGAACGGTCAGATATCTTATTTCTATTTTCATTCTTATTTTGTCCGAAATAGATGATAAAGGCGTTCTAATATTTCCATTTAGGCTGAAAGATATTAACTCAACTTTGATTTAGAAGACATTGTCATTTTTATGAACAGCACCAGTCTGGCACACATAAATTCAAATTCCATTCCTATAAAAGAAAGTAAACGATTCAATGACACATACTGCCATGTCCTAGGCCAAGGAGTGACGGATTGGAGTGAAAATGTGAAATGAAGTAAAAGAGATTACACATTTCTGTTTTATTGTCTATTACCCTGTCAATAATGAACAAATAATACCAGTAAAAGACCAACATTCCAGAAAATCAGACTAAACAAAGAGCGAAACATGAATAAGAGGCAAAGGAAGCGATGAACGATACCGAAAACTACAATCTTGAGACTGATATTGTTAACATCATAATATTATACTTATCAGAGGAAGGCACAAATTTCGTTTGCCCCTCAGCCGAAATGATCCCCAAAATAAAAATAAAAAAGTATGAAAATTACATGACCCCCTGCCAGCCCACTCGGTCGCCCCCCTTTCATCAACCCTTAGACGGGTGCCATTCCCCATGCATGCCTGGATCCTCCCTACGCCACTGACTATTAAAAAGCCTTGTATATAAGAGATAATTTCGGTAATCTCGGTGCAATATCTGAAAGTTCTTCAAAAAGTTTTTGATTTTGTTATCTGAGGAATATTCCTATTCAACAAATGCTAATATGTAAAGCATTCGTTGAATGGGGGGGGGGGGGGGGGAGGGCACATGCCTTTTATTAATGAAAAAGATATTTCATTACAAAAATCCTGAATTCTAACTGCGCAAGCTCCGATGTTAGAACCGTTACCTAATTTATTTCAAGCCTTTTTCAAGAAGCCTGTATTGACTTTTATCTAACTTCTTAACGAGGTAAAGATTATGAAATACTTACAGATATCATGAGCCATCGAATCAGAAAAGTAATTTCGACAGAAAAAAACAAACAAAACAAAAACAAAAACATACGAGCACACAGACTTTCTTTTCTTTTTTTCCCGAACTTGAACTTGAATTTGAACCCGAACTTGAAGAGCTGCTGACGAAGAAACAAAATTTATTTTGCGTCAAACGTCCTGCATAAGCCATATAGGTATAAGCATTTAGTAGGCGTGGTAGGCGGAGTCGTAGCGGGTTAACATAAAAGCATAACTAGCTGATAAATATCCGCGATAAGCCGCCTAGGTCAGCGCTTTATGGAATTTTCTCCGGGGCTAGCATGCATCGTTGCGTTTATAAAGTCTCATTATTGTTTAGGCCAATTAGTCGATGCATCTTCTTCTTCCAGAGCGTATCTCGACGAATCCTCATCAATTGAATCCACATCAACACCATCCCCCACCACTCTCCCCTTCTTCTGATCATCATCCTCCACCTCATCATCACCATCGTCCTGTCATCATCGTCATCACCAATATCATCATCATCATCATCGTCGTCGTCGTCGTCATCATCATTAACAAGAAAGGCCTCATACTAATATCGGTCGGCGTGCTCGTGATGAATGTTTTACAGCAGTACGGTGTTATCATCGCCTTCCGTATAGCCTCGCGATCGTCCTCTCCGGGAGCACAGTGGTGGCCATCATGGCAAGCGAGAAGTTGAGGAAGACACAAAACGTCTTCGCATGCAACATCGTCTTCGCTGACTTGAAATTGATTGACATTGACATTGATTGACACTGACTGAATTTATTAACAACACATCGCATAAATGACAGTATAATATGAACAATCATATAATGTACTAACGAGTAATATCTTACATGAATACATATAAAAAAGTAAAGAGTGATAAATAAACATGAATGAATAGAAATGATATGGAGTCATAGATCTACATGAAATCGAATGAACATAATATACACTTAACTAAATGTAATATACTGTAGATGTACTAATACTGAGGTGCAGTTAATTGGAACTAGAAGTTAGCACAAGTGCTAGTCGAGCCTAGTTCCATTCTTTTGGCAAGATGTTTTGTATATAAAAAAATATATACAAATAATATATTTTTAAAGTTTTAAATTTTTTACAGAGAGAAAAAAAAAAATGTCAAAAGCATTTTTTTTCTTCAAAACAATAATAACAACGATAATTTATTCAAAGAAAAACAAATCTTGAAAAAACTGTAATCACTATTATGTGCATGAAGTGTCACAGTGAAATAAAAATTGTTACAGGTATGGTATTGTATATAATCAGACAGATAAGTGTATTACAAGTAGTCAAAGAACACAAAGAGAAGAAAAATACAAGGAAATAAAAGTAGATACAAATTTTAAAAAAATGTTCAGGCTTCAAGCCTAAGCTATATAGATCAATCAAATGTAGGTGACAGAAGGTATAAACATAAATGTAAAGTTTTGAGTTTACATCATTTACATTGAAGGTAGCTTGAAAGTTGTCTACGAAAGGCTGACCTTGAAGTTTTTAATCTGATTTCATCAAAAATAGAAATCCAATTTCCTGTCTGTGCTCACTTTTCTGCAGTTATACCTCCAAGGAAAATTTGTAAGTTGCTCATCCTACCTTCTATTTAGGAGTAAATATTTTTAAAAAAATTTAAGAGGAATCATGATCACTGATTATATATACATGTATATATATATATATATATATATATATATATATATATATATATATATATATATATATACCCGAGGTAGATTTCATAAAAAATATATTTTTGACAAGAGAGGTTATCATTTTATAAATTACTTGAATGGAAGCGATCAATCTAAGCTTCATTGAATATGGTAAAAATAATTTCAAAACAATAATGCAAAGCGAGAAAAGGAAACAATTTTCCATCCAGCAAGTGGAACGCTTAAAAGATAACCATGATTTATAAATTATATCCAGAAAATGTAATAGGTGCAATTTTTTTATGAAGAATGCTCATAAATCATTGATTTTGGGGTCATAATTGATTTTTATGTATAACACTGGAAATTGCATCTACTTTGCAACCAGGGTCGGCGATTTCGTGTCACGGCCGGGGGGGGGGGGGGGGGGGGGGACGCGACTAGCGACCGGGAAGTGGTGGTGGTGGGGGGGAGGGTCTGTACGTGACTGTTCATTAAACCCCCCCCCCTAAAAAAAAAGGAAAAAAAAAGGAGATTTTCCATTTTGCAGTATAACAGCTTCGCATTTTTGCAGATACCTCAGTAAATTACGTCTATTATTAGCGACCGAGAGAGAAATTATGGCGGTTTGGAACATCTTTCTAGAAATTTAGAGCACTTTCGATCACACAGGCAAATCAAAGCGTTAAATCACCATGCAGTCAAAAAATCGAGTATTTCTATTTTTCGGGAGAGGGCAGTGGCGTAATGAGCCAAAAATTTTGAGGGGGCTGAGCATAGGCATACGGGGCCCAATTTCCGGATATTTGCGAGCGAGCGCGTAAAAAGTTGACCTTTTTAAAATGAAAATGTCATTTTGTCATACATCTGGTAGGTAATTTGATATTTTCCCTCTTTTTTTTGGGGGGGGGGGCGTGGAACTTGGGGGGGGGGGGAGGGTTGCAGCCCCCAAGCCCCCCAGCAGTACGCCAGTGGGGGAGGGGGACAAACCCCTCAAATCAAATGCACTATATCGCATTGAAAAATATTCTTTAAACGTTGAAAAAAATTAGTTACAAATTAAGGTTTCATTCATAAAGGGGCTAAATCAAAAACCGTTTCATTCCAAGAAAAGCTTTTAAAATCCACGATGGCTATTTAGGATTTGTTCAGTTAATCAGTCCCTAAAAAAATGTATTAAGATTTTTACGGATATGCTGCGGCTACCAGTCTAGATCATCAGTGCAAAACTTTGATACGATTAACCGAATTTAAAGAGTAAAAGCGAAATTTCAAAAAAGGTGGAAGCTCCAAAATTAAGTTTTCTCAAAATTTTCCTATTCAGTTGTGTTTGCATCTTTTTTGTTCCTTCTGTGGGAGCCCCGACCAAATATGAATAATTAGGCAAATAAATCATGTATCAATCCATCTTGTCCAATGTCTGACCGTGGGCACCGTATTTATTTGAAAGCATTGATCGTTTTGATTTTCCCTTTTATTTTGTTGTGTAGATCTCTGATCAGACTGGTGTTTTAATACGCGCATCCCCCGGGGGGGGGGGGGCACTCAGGTATATTGGGGTACACATGCGTTTCTATGGATTTAAAAAATGCCCCCTAAACAAGTTTCATACTTTGGTGAAAAGACACCCCTTAACAAGGATTTCGCGTCCCTTTTTTCGTAAAAATTACCCCTTAACGAGGATTTCGCGTGTTTTTTCATAAAAATTACCCCCCTAAACAGGTTTGATCGAAATATTACCCCCTAAACAAGTTTGGCCGCATTCCGTTCAGCATCCCCTTTTTGTTGAAAATTGGCGTTTTCAGACCCCTTAACACGTAACGCGCGTTACGCGTCCTGGATGAAAAAAAGACCCCTTTTACGCGTTTTTTTGGATGCGCATGTGTTCACCAATATACCTGAGTGGTCCCCCCGGGCGCGCATCCTACCTGACCGGAATATGCAGCACTGTTTCTGTAGCTATCCATCACTTTGTCGTCATTTGTTACGATCCGTTCAACACACGTAAACTCTTTACGGGACCACGCTGTATGGTCGTGTGTATGATATATCATCTTCTGGGCTGTCCTTCTCATCTCCCTCTTTACTGTTCAATTCTACGAAATCAACACCTACTACGTCATCTCTGCAGTCATACCCTTTGTAACATTCGCGGCGCACTGCCTCAGCGCCCTTTGCTATGCAGTTGTGTACTTGACGATTTCGGGTGCAGCGCGTAAGGCCGGTCTTTCAAGAGATATGTTAGTACAGCGCGTGAAACAAAATAAGAAGGTATTGACCACCTTCGCGCTCGTTGTTGGTACTAACATTTTCTGTTGGGCCCCATTTTGCAGTCGTTTAATCATTGGATACGCGCGGCCAGACTGGATTGTTCCCGTAAGTTACCCGTACCCTGATCCTACTTAATGGTTTATAATACTAGAAAATGTGGCTCTCTCCTTCCAGGGCCTCAATGGAATTCTAAATCCGGTCATTTATTTATAACCGGGTTTCGACAGATGTTAAGTGAGCTCTGTCACTGTAATAGGCGTTAACACTGATGGCAGTATTACAAGCAATGCTAAAACAAACGAGACTAAAGTAAACGAAGTGACGTCTGTTGGAACTCAAAAGCGCGAATTGGTGCAAAACCGCGAATTGCCGCCTAAGCATGTAGAAAATAAGTTCAGCGCGTAGTGTCATACTCTACGTATGTGCGACAGTGTTCCAGCGCGGCGGCGTGTGTTGGAGTACAACAAAGAGATTCTATAATCTTTTTGGAGTACGAAAGTCAAAGACATTCTATGTCATTATTATAGAATTTCTTTGACAAAAGCGCGAATTGGTGCAAAACCGCAAATTGCTAGACGCGGATCGTGTAACATTGTTTAACCCGCTCTGAACCCTACAAAACATCAAACATTTCTCATTAATTATCATGAAGCAGGGGCGTAAATCCACTTTGAAAAGTGGGGGGGGGGGGGGGGGGGTGATCCAGAATGTGTTGGTAGTTTGGTAGTCAGTCACTCACCGTCTCACGTAATAACTGCATGGACTGCACCAGCTGTGCGTGTTTGTTGTGCATATGTGCATGCTGTGCAATTATTGTACACATGTCACGCTGAACTTATTTTCTACATGCATAGGCGGCAATTCGCGGTTTTGCACCAATTCGCGCTTTTGAGTTCCAACAGACGTCTACAACCACGCAGGACAACAATACCATTCCTATATAAGTGAATGAAAGAAATCTAAGTACATTAATATAATTGTCAATGATTGACACGGATATTTAAAAAAACAAAACAAAACAAAACAAAATAAAACAAACACGCTTGTCATTCACTGTGAACTGCAAATAACTATGGAGCACTGATGTCACTATCCGCACATTTGCCTATATGCCTATATGGCATTAATCTAATGTGAATATTTTACATGGAAAGATTACTTTTTATAGATGATTAAATTCAAGAACATTTGGAAACTTGGTTGGTCGTGATATTAGGCTTATATTTGCATGAAAAAGATTACACTTTTGCGGAACCTCAAACTGTTCAGAGATAGTGCAAACACAAATACACAAGGGTGCGGGAAATTTCGATATTGGTAATGCTTAAATCATGTTAGAACCATTATTATGCTTCGATTCAAAGGGAACAATCCTTGGCTCATTATCATGTTTTTTATATATGTAAAAGTGCTGTGCAATATATTTTATTTGCTTGTAGCACCAATGCAGGGGCGGCGCTACAGGGGGGCAGGGGGGGGGCGGCCGCCCCCTATCATTTTTCAAGCGAGCAACCAAAAAAAAAAAAAAAAAAGAGGAAGAAGAGGGAAAAAAGGAGAAAGAGAAGGGGAAATGGAGAAAAGAAGGCTAGGCCATGCAATTATGACATAACTGTTATAGTCCTATTTGTTATTTCAAGACCCTCGACGTGTGACGTTGCTATACGCGTCATTTTGCCCCCCCCCCCTGTTTAAATACCCTGGCGCCGCCCCTGCACCAATGTATTTCGATCCATCTCAGATTTCCAAACCCGTTTAAGAAACATTAACACTGAATTACCTTAAGTATCAAATACTTGAAATATACCGTCCCTTAATGTACGAAAATGTTATACTTTCAGAACAGCATGACCGACAACAATCCAACACATATTGAAATAACTATGGATAATGAATTATTGGGGGGGGGGGGGAGAGCACAACTTTTTTTGGTTTTTTAGTAAATGAAAATCTGAGATGGAATAACCATGTGCAGTACATTTCTAATAACATATGAAATATTGATGTATACCCTGTAGATTGAAATATTATGTTCCTCTATATATATTTTTTATTATACGTTAATACTGCCAGATATTCCATTTTGCAATATCTTAGGGGCAAATTTTCAATTCAATTCATTTTTTCAAAAATTTGATTAGTTAATACCATTACAAGAGAAGACTACGTTTATGTACTAATTCTTGCAATCACTCCAATCCTTGGTTTTTCAAACTAAAAGCTTTCTAAAAGTCTACAAAATGCACTTTTAATGATTCGCTTAAAAAATGACCAACTACCCTCATGTCCCCTCTATTTCTTAATCTGAACAAAGATATCCACTCTTATCTCACCAAGCAGACTGAAAAATTCCATTTAAGGAATTCGAAAACGGTATTTGCTATGAAATTTATTATATATATATATATATATATATATATATGCAATGGACCATACATCTGGAACTCTCTCCTCATTGAAATTCGAAATCTAAAGTCATTGTATTGTTTAATAAAGTTGTTAAAACGTGGTTATTAAAAAAAAAATAACCATGCTTTTTAGGTACTGATCTTTTTGTAACTAACTCTATTCATTATGTAAATGTTTATTGAGCCATTATTGTTCATGACCTGCCATTATCTACTCAGTAAATCTTCATATACTATTAACAGGTGTTATTATGACTGTGTTGACAGAAACAGACGCTTTTCCCCTATCCTTTCACTTTCCAAATCGAGCTTACAGCCCTCCTGTACCTAATTGATGTTTATTAACATTAAATGTTGGAAGTTATATTTCTAAAGAATTCATGTTCATGAAAATGTATGTTCGAAAAGAAGAAACAAATTAAATCATATCAAATCAAATTTATAAAGAGTGTTCAAATTTATCGGGAATCATGGTAATTTATTTGTTGGGGAAAATTAATGAAAGTGAATTGTGATACAAAATGCATAGGTTGCATTTTTTCCTCGCATGATTTCACTTGCCATCCAGAGTTCCACTGCGATTCTTTCCTGCATAGAAAACTCGAGCTGAAATACAAAGCGTATGGTTTTACATAAGAATAATTGGATATAACACCCTTCTTAAATGATATTTATATTTAAAGGGCAGTATTATTATAACAGATATAAAATCGATTTATTAGACGGCGCTAACTGTATACAAAAAATAGATATATCAATTAACCCATCGAATCGCGCCAGGCAAATATGTTCATTAAAGATTGAATATCTCACCCTTCCTTCCAACTGTACAGAGATGCAAAGTGCAGAGGGAATGTAGTTGAGCTTAGAATCAAATTTGAATTAAAAAAACAACAACTTTAGAATAAGCAAAGCTGAACCTAATTTCTCTCTTCGAGGAAAGGAATTTAGAAAACTGACCTTGTTCTTCAACGACAATGACACAGCATTTTATACAGTACACCCATCCGAATAGTATTATACAACTGAATAATAACGTAGTTCCCATATTAAAGTCTGGCTCCAATTTTCGAAATTCTCGTGAGTTGGCGATGTTCATCCGTATTTTCTGGTTTCACGTATGATATCCGCTCCAAGGCTATATCACTGCTGAATGTATGTGTGTGTTATTTTGACAGTTTCTGACATTTTGCAATCTTTGGACTTTTGCAGTGGTCTGTCCAGCTTTTCCCATAGGGCTATTACACATTCTAAAGGAAAAAATAATTGATTATTTTACATATCAAATGGAACTTAAAAAAAGAAGCTCATAGTATACTCTTATTGTCAGATATCCGAAGGTGATTCGTGATCGTCGACTTTCTTCATTTTAACAAAAATAAAACCAACGTACTAAGGCGAATGGTTTTTTTCCCCTCAAGACTGCAAAAGTGAAAGGTCTCCGTTACCTTCACCGAATTCACTCATATAGCAAGTATCACCAAAATCATTAGCCTGAAATTATTTCGTTAACTTCAGAATCACAGCATTCGTAGTCAACATCGTTAAGAGCATACTTAGGCTTACTGATAAATTCTGAATATATCATACGTCGTCTTCTCGTTCAATATGTCTACCTTCGCCGTTTACTCTGGGATGCTCACCCTGAACGTATTGTCCGCAATCTTCAACGCCGTCACGGTCATTGCCATCATCGCAAGCAGCAAGTTGAGGAAGACACATAACATCTTTCTTTGCAACATCGCCTTCTCTGACTTTGTAGCCTCTTTCATCACCGTCTTTACCTTGGTGTATCGTGAAATCACTCGCACATTTGTAAGTGAAAATCCTGTTGTTTCTGAGGAGGATTAAAGAAAAATAGGTCGATACGCAAGATAGTTTAATTGCTCGTTGGGGCAAGGAATAGGGCTACTTGACATACAATTCATCACCAAAATCAATTACATTTTACTGGAAAATACTTCATGAGTCACTGAAGAAATTAATGTTGCACGTAGATAAATTTTTTTTTTAATTTTCTCAAGGGTTAGTTAATTACTGCAATTATCACCTTTTTACGTGAAAAGCAAGCAAAAAAAAAAATGTAAAAAGTAAAAAGAGTTTCTTTACCATAAATAAAATGTCCAGGTCAAGATTCAGAGTTTGTTTTTTCGCTCACACATTTTGATCTAAGATTGTACTATGTGATAAAATCTTAAAAGTGAAGTAAACAAGAAAGAAGTATGTATTAAGTAATGCAGTCCCCTTACAGATTATGACCTTTTTGACATACTTCTCGGGATGCAATAATTTATAAGCATTGATCCTTGCCTGATATTGACAGCCGACTTCAGCAACTGTTGTGACCTCATGTAAAAAGACCTACCTGACAGTGTGTCCTAACTTACAAAACATGATGTCCAAACCATGGGAGCATAGAGCACTGTGAAAAAGAATGGGGGGGGGGGGGGTGGAGGTTGGAAACTGCGAAATGCCCCTTAAAATGGACGTCATTTTAATCCGAATGCATTCAAGGTTGCGGCGGGGGGGGGGGGGGGGCTTTTACTTTTACTTTCATCTTTAAATAGCGAGATTGTTATCGCATGATAAGGAAAATTAGCATATCACATAGATTAGAAATAGTCGATATTCATCCTATCATATCCAGGTCGCTTGTATTCCTGCCGAAAATTAGGAGAAAATGTCAAAATGGTATTTCTGCGATTAAGATTTCTATTTAATCGTTTGACTTCGGGTGAGATACCAAGGGTAATTTTTATCCTTTAATCAGTATTTTTGTAACGTTTATTTTAAAAATGCTCGTAAATTGATGCGATATAATTATTTCTAATAATATTCTTTTATTTGACACACACACACACAAAAAGGATGTGACTTTTTTTTTCAGTGATAATATAAGACAAAACTGTTGAATTTTAAGAAAATAGGAGGAAATATCCGGGGGGGGGGGGAGGGCACTCAGTACACAATGTGCGATGGGTATGTGCCGCCCAGAGGACCCCCATTTTTACACTCAAATTTCCGTTCCAAAGCATACCACTTTTTTCTTGTTGAGAAAAAGATGAGAGAAAACCGTTCCAAAGCACCGCCCCGGCCAGTTTCCAGGAATATCATTTTTGGTGAAAAGTTGAAAACGAGTTTCATTCCAGGTGCTGAATTCCTCATTTTCCCATTGCTTCCAATCCGGTTCCAATCCGCCCCAGGGAATTCAGTTTTCATTCATGCTGAGCACATGCATGCGAATTAATCCCGCTTATACATTGTATGAATACACACACCATAGCATAGACTTGTCGTGACAAACATCGTATTTACCTAATGGGAGCTTGTGGGAACCAGTTCCGTAGCATCATAACTGTAATCCAGTTCCAAAGACACCCTTTTCCCACAATGTTAGTCCAAAGACCATCCTTTTCATGATACGCTAGTTCCGGAGCCCCCCCCCCCCCTTTTTTTGATCTTACCAGCGGCACATACCTAACACTTTTGGGGTCGAGTGCCCCCCAGGAAATAATGGTCTTTTTTGTGGTGGTGGTGGGGGGGGGGGGGGAGCCTTTCATACTGTGAGTTTGTAAAAATGTTAAAGGCCATATTTTACAAATGCCTCAGGACGAATACAAGGGGTGAACTGTGCACACACTGCGTAGCATTACTGGCATTTGGGCTACTTGCCTCAACAAACTTGAATAGCGCAGGTAATCACACCGGGCGTTGTGGCGTGCGCGTGTAATCCAGCTAACAGTGGAAGTTATGAACTGATTCAGCGGACCCAGGTTCGAGACTGAGTCACGTTTTTCGGTCCCAGACGTATATAATCATATCTGATTGATACACGTCCGTAAAAGCCCAATTACCTTTTTTTTTCTTTTCATAATTTTTTATTCCTTGATTCAGTTTTTCAAAATGAATATTACAAATTAAGTATTTATTACACAATATAATTCAACATGGCAATAAACACAATACAAATAATATATTTCCATAACATGCCATCCATAAATAAACAAAAATAGTACAATTTAACTGAACAAGGTATAGATTAAAACCTGATAGGTGCAAATTCAAAATTTATAGGGTAATTGTAATAATGAATATAGTTGTTTTTTTTAACTGTTTGTGATTATCGTGTATGTCCTCCTTCCGTCCAACATTCAAAATAATTCCATTTCTTTAGAATGATGTAGACTTAACTTATTTCGAACGATTGCCCTTTTACGTTCATTATCTTTACTTTCTAAAAGTGCATTATAGATTTCTTTCTTTGTTGGGGGCGTTCATTTTGATCTCCCATTGTATATCATATATTTTATGAGTATGATTAAGTGGTTAATGTACATATGATTTTCTGATTTTTCCATCTAACCCAACCAAAATCTCCTCCCATTTTAAAGTATCTAAGTGCATCAGTTTCATTTGTTCCCCTATTTCTTGCCACAATTTTTAAAATAAATTGACACTTCATAAATAAGTGATTGTATACCTCAATTTCCTTTCCACAGAAAGAACATAAGTTAGATGATATAAAGCCAAACTGATAGTTTATCATTACAATATAGGATACTATGTAATAATCTAAACTGAAATTCACGTAATTTACCCTCTAAAGTGCATAATCTACGGGTCAAAAAGGAAGTCGCAATTCCAGATGTAGTATTTAAATGTGCCATTTCCGCGTGTCTAAACGCAAAGGTTTCCTTTATATTATCTATAAAGATTTTATAACATAATTTAGAAGTTAGTCCTTCATATGATATTATTTTATCGCCTACTTTATACATTAACTCCGAGTAACCGATCGTGTCATTTATCTCTTCATCTTTTTTCCTTTTCTCTTTCAAATTCATCGGCAATATAAATGCTACTAATGTAGAATAAATCGTTGGAATCTAGACCTTTTTGTAGAAAATAACTAACTGGCCTTTAATAAATGGACTTCTCTATCTACAACATGCTTAATTTCATTATATTAGCCTCAAATAGTTTTCTGTTAAATATTGTTTTCCGGCCAAAACGGATAAAAGCATTATTAAAAATCATTTGATTTCCTAAGTTACTAGTAATAATTCTGTGCTCTCTTAAGTCATGCCAAATATTCAAATATTCTAAGTACAATGGAGGCGCCTGAATATGAATATTTTTCATATCATAATCACATAAAAATATATATCTTCCTCCAATTGACTGGAATATATAGTCAAAATATTTTTTTCCATTTCATATTACTGTCTTCATAGATTAGTCTCTTAATCCACATTATTCTTTGTGCCTTAATCATATCGCTAAAATTCATCATTTTCAAACCTCCTTGATTATAAGTCAAATAAAGGACATTTCATTAATCTTACCATGACCTCTTCATATGAAATCAAAACACATTTTTTTCAACTTCTGTATAAACCCAAGTTGGTACCAGTAATACAGAAGAGGCATATATATAAGGCAAATACTTTCAACAATTGTATTTTACCAGTAAGGGTCAAATCGCGCTGTTTACACCAGCCTAATAATCTTTCGATTTTTACTTAATATTTCTTTATAATTCATCTCCTCCTTTTGTATTTACGTCTAAAGAAAAAAACACACACCCACACGCCCACACACACCCACCCACACACACACCCACACACACCGTGGAAATGGCTGCGTCATCTACATCGGAAATTATATTGATAGACTTGTGCCCGTAGCACACGATGGGACACAGGGGCGGATCCTTGATCCGCCCCTTTTCTGTTCTCCAGAATTCTCTACCAAGCAAAAAAACAAAAAACAAAACAAACAAACAAACAAACAAACTTCAAAAGGGGGGCATGGGCCGGCATTGCCCCCCCCCCCTAAATCCGAAACCCGTGGATTAAATGCGTGCCACTAATTTTTACACTTTGGTCATAATCTTTGCTACTCTTTTATGAATTAGTTGAATATCTGAATATAACACGATCGCACAGACTTTCCAGAAATCAAATCAAGGGCAAGTTCAGTACCCTATGACATATCTCCAATAGAATTCATTTTCGAATTACATAATACGTCACTGTAATGTTTGCAAAAAAAAAAAAAAAAATCAATAGGTGATGAACGAGGCACTGAAATTTCCTTTCATAACGTTTGCAATTGTGTTCCAAGCCACTGAATTAGACGTGATTGCATAAATACTTGATAGTCATGTGATTAGGAATATATTTAGGGTTGAATTCAAATAATAATAATTTCTCATCTGCACTTTTCAATTTTTTTTTTTTAAGATTGCAGGTCAGGCGGGAGTTTTGATACGTGCATCCTACCTGACCGGAATATGCAGCACTGTTTCTGTGGCAGTCCATCGCTTTGTAGTCATCCGCTTTGATCCGTTCAGCACACGTAAACTCTTTACGGGACCTCGCTGCATTTTCGTCTGCATCATCTTCTGGGCTGCCCTTCTAACCTTCTTTTTTACTCTTGAATCCTACGACCCCAAGACATACAAAGTTGTCTCTGCCATAATGCCCATTGTAACATTTGCAGCGCACTGCCTCAGCGCCGTTTGCTATGCAATCGTGTACTTAACCATTGCGGGTGCAGCGCGTAAGGCAGGTCTATCTGGTGATACGTTATTACAGCGCGTGCGGAAAAACAAAAAGGTGTTGATTACCTTCGCTCTCGTTGTTGGTACTAACATTGTCTGCTGGGCCCCGTTTTGCATTCGTTTAATCATTGGTTACGCGAGACCTGATTGGTTTGTTCCCGTAACTTTTCCCATCCCTGACCTTACGGCATGGTTTAAAATACTAGAAAACGTGACACTTTGCTTCCAAGGCCTGAACGGAATTCTGAATCCGGTTATTTATTTTACTCGGTTAAGCGGGTTTCGTCAGCTTTTAAGAGAGATTTGTTCATGCAACAGACGCAACGTTGAGACTATTGGTCTTTCTTCTCTTCAAACCCAGGAGAGCAGTTCTGCAGCTCCTGAAAATGTGTCAGAAAAGAAAGGCATCTACCCTGTCCCCACTTAGATTTTGAAGGCAGAGGCAGAGGCAGTGGAACGTATTTCGAAATGGGCGGAGGACGGTGGGGGGGGGGGGGATCCGATCGACAAAAGGGGTACATTTTAGAGGGGGAAAAAACAGAAGTCGGATGTAAATGTATGGTAAAAAATGCCTACCTCTAGCTCTAGTTTAATGTGTTATGATGTAACATGATTGACAGTAATTGCTCCTGTCTCTACCATAGGCATATGAGAGCGGGGGGGGGGGGGGGGGGGGGGTGGGGGTGGCTGGGTCTGCAACTCCCTTCTCCCCCGTTAATCTTGAAATTACCATTATTCGACAACCTTTACCTCATATGCGAAGTGGTTTATTTGTGATTTAGATATCTTATTTGCTATATTTACATGACATAATTACATTTTCACTGTAAAAAAAAGAGCTTTGCTCTTTCGCAATGTGTATATGTACAAACTGGAAACTTAATATTCGGGCAAGAGGCGTTGATAGATAATTGTGCCTGTGTGTCTGTGGTCTGAGAAACTAATTTATAAGGCCTATAACTTGTGGTAGATTGTCTGTTCAAGAGCGAATAGAGTGAGTAAATCTTTAAAATGCATTTGAAAATTCTAACAGCCACTTGTGCATTATGTACATTATTTTGTAATTATCAGAATTTCGTCAATTCACAAGGCCTATTACCTTTCTTTATAATAAATCTGTTGTTTTTATGTTGTTAGGGTATTAAATCAAACAAAAGCGAATGTGTTGATTTTCTGCAGGAAAAATGTATGCAACGGGTGGATGCAGGATTCTCTAACAGAGGGTGGGGGGGGGGGGGTAGGTGTCTTTAACCTCTTAGAAAATAAAAGAGAAAAAACTTTTTTGCCACAGGGTGCAAAGGTTTTACCGAGGAGAAGGGAATTATGTGCATTCAGTAAAGGAAAAACTTGCCAGGGGTACTTGCCCCTGGACCACTATAAGGGCTGCTGAAGACTTTAACGATTTTAAGAACAAGATGAGGCTAAGAGAATGGACAAAGTAAGGTGAATTATCAGTCCGACTCATCTTATTCAATGGGTACAAATTACTAATTGTTTTGAGCACACAATTTAACACAAATGATGAAAATTTTTATCATTGCAGAACACTTTCATTTTGGACTAAGTTCAATAAAAGTCACATTACTGCAGCAACTTTCAGCTTTTTTATGGATTGCACAAAAGAGATTGAGACAGTGGTTGCGAGATAGAAGCGGAAGAGTAGGCACGACCCCCCAAATAACCCCACAGAACTCTAATAAATACACATATTTAGAATGCCTTAGAATACAGAGAGAGAGAGATAGATGAAAATAGAGAATATGGAGGGAAATTAATTAATAAAATCAGAATAAAGGCCTCAATGAATAGTTCAATATTAGAGTCAAACTAGGGCTTGTAAATTTCCTTCATCTATCACAGAGCTCTGGTCGGCAACCTTTAAAGATATACACTCAGTAAAAAGCTGTGAACCTTCTTTAAAAGGTAAAGAAAAATTACATTATTGAATTTCAGTGGCTGATTTCTAATATTTCATTTACCGAGAAGATGTGCGCTCATGCACTATATCATGACAACGTATTTCACTTACATAAATTTGAGTTACTTAAATTCAATTAAAATTAGATTTTGAGCCAGAAACTAGGTACTCGACCCACTTTCTCCATAATTCTATGATAGCTAAATACAAGCGCATTGCATCACTTTGCAAAATGTAATGAATAAGTAGATGACTCTAGAGTTTTCCCCTCATACGTCCTTTAAAGAGCATCGACACACTCTTCAAAGTAGTAATATGATCGTGGGTTTAACGTATGGGGTGTCAGCCTTTTCATTTCCCCCTTATTACTACAATCGAACATGATTTTGAACCGTGTTCATTGGCGCTTTGATGGATTCCCCAGTTTCTAAAATTGTTACTAGATGCTTTTAAAGCATACGACAATATTTCATCCACTTTTTTTTTAAAAGATCAATCATAAGAAATTCAATGCAATGCAAGTCACTTTAAAAAGAAGAAAAAGAAACCTAAAGTGCATCTAAAATTGGAACCATAACCTGCAGCCTTACTATACAAATATCAATTTGCACACATCATATTGTCAAATCTGTCAGAAAGCTCTGACATAAGTGAGGGACACGTCAGTAGCCGAACTTCAGCTGGCCATCCATAAAACTCCTGTTAAAACACATAAATATCTTGATTTTAAAAATGTTTAATGCCTCGTTTCCACTGAAACGTGACTTAGTCCTATCTTTCCTGCCAAACTACAGCTAATCAACCCTTAATAAACTTAACGCTATCATGACCTTTGAAAAATATATATATACATGTAGAAATATTTCAGAATAATGAAAATGTACTTTTCATCCCGAGGAGGAAGTCTGCTGATTTAATGCTTTTCAAAATAATAACTATCGTGTGTCGTATAATGAGAAATTTCTCGAGACCTTAAAACTTCAAGAGCTTTTAACCTTCACATAAAACAGGCACACATATTCATAAGATTGATAATTGATATAAGAAGTTAATCCCTTTTAAACTATTAAATTCTATGATCAAAAACAATTACAGTCCTTGGGGGAAAGATCAGAACATTTCTTCCTTGATTCGGAAAATGGATGCGCAGAAGTTTTAAAAAAATAGTAATCCTTTTCTTTACCTTATTTAAAAAAAAAAAAGGATTTGATGGGGAAGAATTTTAGCTGGACATCAGTGACGTATCTGGGGGGGGGGGGGGGGCAAAGGGGCACATGGCCAGGCTGGCACTTCAATTCAATTCAATTCAAGGTTTATTAGAACATATCTTTGCAGCCGGATGGCTGAATTTTGATAGTTTTACAAATTAAAAAAATTCTTACAAATAATTTGCAAAAAAAAAAAAAAAAAAGATGTCAAAAAATTATGTTTGGCTATAACAATTGAAAGTCTGTAATTCTTTTAACCTACTTTAACATTTTATACATTTCAGAAATGATACGACCTGTGGTTGGGGTTTTACAGAGTAAACAAAAATACAATGTATAATGACCAATCAATTTAAGATGCCGTCTTTCGACTAAAATCACATCACACAATTTCTACAAGGATGATTTAATGAAATTGAAATAGAGTTGCTTTTTAAAGCAATTTATGTTGAAAGCAAGTGTCTTTTTTTGAATCACAACGCATTACCCTTAAAATTCAAATTTTCGTTAGAGTGCAGGAAGGAAAGCAAAACAAGGTTGCTCAATAAAAAAAAAACGTCAAGAACATTCAAAAGCCTTCAAATATTTTGTTTTGAGTGCCTAATATACAAGTGATTTGACACATGCTAGAGTGGTGTACATTGAAAGGAATATCTATGACTTGGAATTAAAGTAATTAATAACGGATTATACTCATAATTCAAAATTAAATTTTAAAAAGTTACCAAATAGCGATTCATCAGAAGCACTCAAAAATCATAAGATATGTATAACACAAAGAAAATATTACAGGAACTACAAATTAAATTTCTTTTCTCATTAGCATTCGGTACAATAATTGGGACAATGACAATTTCAATCAGCGAATGTATTTTGATCTATGAAAGATCAACATTAGCGTTCAGTAATCGGACAATGTAGGGTATTGCACTTTTCCGGTAGCGTTCTGTTCTTCATCTGATTTCTATCAGTTTGTCACTGTTCCTGAGTTGACGACCTCGCTGCTGGGAGCCAATCACGAAAGTTTTTGAACAAATGAGCGGCAGACTTGTTGCACAATTGATCTCGGCGAGACTGTAAGCCCCTTTCACAATTGGTCTGCGACCAGTTTGCGACCGCCTGCAACAGATTTTTCGGGGTGTTGCACGACCGATCGCTTGGTGTCTTGCGACCACTCGCAGTCGTTGCAGGCGGTCGCACGAACCTGAGGCGGTCGTGACTGGTCGCATCTGAACTTTGAACATGCTCAAAATCCAGACACGACCAGATGCGATCGATTCACTCGCATTAGGTCGTACGACCAGTCGTGCGATTCTCGTATGAGTGTTGCACAACGTTGCACGATTAGATGCGAGAGTTCGCACGACTCAATAGTCGCAGTGGGTGGGCTGGAGGTCGTGCTACACTCGCACGTGCGCTAGCGACCTATAGCGACCAGTCTTGCGAATGGGTGCGATTGTGCTAAGACCATGAGACTGTTGCACGACCGATCGCAGCACATCTTACAACGTTGTACTACCGTTGCACGACTGTATGAGACTGTATGCGACTATTCCTCGGGGGTATATATAGGGGGACTATGGAGATGATCCTCTGCAACAGGGCCCTCCTCTAACAACTTTCTCTTCTTTGTAACTTTCTTCTTTGGCATCTTGACTATTAAGAAGGCCAACTTGAAACTGACTACCGGTCAATTGTCGAGGGGGTTTTTATACCCCACGCCACTCGCACGAATACTCTCACGACCACTTGCACCGGTCTCATTCAATCGCACGAGCGATCGCATGGTCTCACATCCACTCGCAAAAAACCATGCAATCGATCGTGCGACTATTGTGATTGGCGTCAAGCCACTCGCAATCACTCGTGCAACACTCGCATGTGAACGCAAGACTACTCGCACGAGCATATGCGAGCAAATGCGACTTACTCGTGCAACGGTCTCTTCTAGTCTTTTTGTTTTACGACCGCTGTTGCATTTGTGAATGCCTTTCTGCGACCTGATGAGATCGATGGCGATTGAAGCCTGTTGTAGCCTGTCGTGCGACCAAATGGTCGCAAACGGTCGCAGACCAATTGTGAAAGGGGCTATTCTTGATCGTACGATTCATACTGGCCACGAAGTATCATCCTCAGTGCTCTCTTCTGGATAGTTTCAATCGCTGCTATTTGTTGTTGGGTTCATGAAGAGTGCCAAACAACACAACAGTATTCCAATATCGGATGAATATATGACGTAAAAACGGTAATAAGGTCAGATATTGGCATTCCAAAACGTTTGAGCAACCGTATGAGGTACTTGGAGGGGGCGCAAAAAACGAAAAAGAGAGAAAGGTATGGGGGAGAAATACAAGAAAATTTATGGTCTTTGAGGGTGATTTGCACCCCGGTCAAGGACAAAATTGATAAGAAAAGGCGTTTTATAGGGTTTGAAAAGCTTAAAATTTCTAAAGCTCGGTCCCTTTGCTCCCTCACATAATTATGTTCAGGATCTAGCTATTTCGCGCCAATGGCGTTTTTAAAGTGTTAATCATTAATTGACTCTAGTTGCTTTGCCCCCCCCCCCCCCATAAGGCAGGAGCTTGTTAAATTTTGCGCCCCCGGATGGGATATAAGTGCATAAAAAGCACTTTCAAAGTATAGATCATTTGAAAGAAATCATAAATTTGCCTTGCAATTGCTTTGCTAAATTCCTCAAATATATTTCTTCAGGGTTTTCATTCATTTTACGCCCCCAAAATAGGAATGTTCAAAATTGAAAAAAAAAATTAGCTAGGTCGCTGTATTCCATTGGATTTTTTTCTTCTTAGGGTAACATACATAAGAAATTTTAATTTGAGGGGTAAAAAGGGGGGAAAAAATTTGCCACTCGGTCGCGTTGCTCCCTCGCTTATACAATAATTCAGTAAATTCAGACTAAAAACCCTGGTTTAGGTGCATCAAAACTCATTTTCACGTAGTGCCTTCATTTCTAAGGTAAAAACGCTCATTTATCTGAGTTCGGGCACGGGGGAGGGGGAGGGGGGGCAGATTTGATAGTTTGTCCCGGGCGCTAGAATAGAGATACGCCACTGCTGGACATTGTATAAGGAAATTCCAATTCACATCTTTTGACAGACATGAAAGGGAGAATAAATGTAACTCTGCCCTTTTCTCGCTTCAGAAACTATATACCTAGAAATTTAAAAACATTTAAAGCATATTTTGAACATCTTGTAATAAAAAAAATAATCCCTCATAAACATCTAATTTACAGTCAAAAGAATAAAGAGAAATGAGTACTTGAATTGCTATTCAAGTAGAAAATTTTACGACCTTGAATAATCGATATGTTCCAGAAGAATGAACTGAAAAGTTTAAGAATCTAATACTATAAAAAGCATACTGTCATTTACAGGACTTCATTTCACGTTCGTGCCTGAAGCATCGCCAGCAATTTTTTTGAAATGTTCCTATTTTGCAAAACTTAGTGATTTATCGTAATCTGTGATTGCCTTATTGTTTATCCTTTTCATACTTTGAATGATATTTTAATTTCGATTATCATTGTTTGACGTTTTTACAACACTTGAAGGTGAAGGTCAAATTCCGAACCACCATCATTGCTATCAGAAATAGTCCTTGTAAAGTCGTCATATTCGCTGCGATAGCTCAGTGGTAGACCAGTAGTTGTAAGCGGGAGATCCCGGGTTCGAAACCGAGTCGATGCGCTATAGTGCCCTTTAGTAAGGCATTAATCCTTATTAGCAATTTCTTCGGGGATGTCTTAAAGCCGTCGGTCCACTGGTTCCTTACTATCAAGCATGTACTTTCTTTCTTAGCAGTCAGTTAAAATAAATAATTATCGACATCATCATCATCATCATCATCACTATCACCATTAGCGGCCATGTCTGAAATCAACAATTACATCGTCCTCTTCGTTCTTCACGGGCTGAGTGTCGTCCTGAACGCAATCACGGTGGTCATCATCGTCGCTAGCAGGAGGCTAAGGAAGACCAAAAACATCTTCACCGGCAACATCGCTTTATCTGATTGCGTGTCCTCTTTCCTAGTCATCGTCGTCATGCTGCAGAGGTTCCTGTCAGGCAAAACTGTAAGTTGTTAGTCCTAGGCAGTGGCGTAGCCAGGATATTTTACAAGGAGGGAAATTTTTGTCAAATGCTGCTTGGAGGGAGACCCGTATTTTTTTTCTTCTCGCCAGCCCTCCAAAACTCGCTCAGCGGGGGGGGGGGGGGGGGGGGGGGGGGGGGGGGGGGGGGTATATATATATTTTTTACTTACCACTTACAAATAAATTTCACTCTCTTTTAATATGGAATATATGTGCCAGATTTCATTCTTAATGGTTTTTCTATGCTCATAATGATTTTTGTAAACTGATTGTAAATTTATTTGCTGTTATTGAGGAAATAAATGAAATGAAATAAAATAAAAAGGTTGATCTGACGGAAAGAAGAAAAACCAGAGAAACAGGTTGGAGGAGGTTTTAACGAAATCGAAAAAAACTAAAATATTGTAGAAATGTGAAATCACTATGAAAAGGAAGATTTTAGATTGGCATATAGGTAATGTCAGGATGATGTATAGTCGGAGAATCCCCACTTCGTTCCTAAACACAAAATGATTAAATATTTTTTTTAATGAGATAATCTGTATCTAGTACATCTCCGATGTAATAATTACATTAATAAGAGAGAAATGGACATTGTGGTATTTTAGTGACTACAAAACTAAGAGAGTTGTTCCCAAATATTGTACAGACGAATAACCAATGCTATGGAGCACTTCAAATTTACATTATTAAGATACTTGTCTTTCAAAAGAAAACATACAACCTTCTCATTGTTTGTTCGATTTTTATTAAACCAACCTGTTTCTGGGATTTTTCTGCTTTCAGTCTTTTTATACTGTTACAAAGGTTGGTTGGTTTGCCCCATAACAGAGTGATAGAAAAGAGTAAAGTAGCAACTAAAGCTATTACATTTTACTTTTGTATTGGCATAACAGCTTTTTCAATGACTAAAGATTTGTGTTTAGAAGTATTTTCAACATTAAAAAATTGACCCTTCAATTGTTTTGTAATGAAATTTAAAAAAAATGAACGTGGGGGTAGTGATTCCTCTTTCCATTTAACAGAAGTTTAAGTGTTCAAATCGAGGGCCTTCTAATAACTTTCTAATTTTTCACAGTTGAAGAAACCCTTTGTTTCTTCTGTTTTGTTACTCGATTATTTTGATATTGCCTCTTCCAGCCACAAATGAAAATGGATTTACACTAGGCTCCTAAAAACAACATTGATATACTATTCCAGCTATCTGAATGTGTTCGTTCAAACTAAACAAGTGCATTTTATTTGTTCTATTTATTTCTAGATAGTAGAGCTATTCTCGTTACTGCGAGCAACTCACATGACCGAAATATGCAGCACTTTATCTGTGGCCATTCATCGCTTCATCATCATTCGATTCGACCCATTCAATAAGCGCAACCTCGTCACGGGATCTCGCTGTATCGCCATTTGTGCTATCTTTTGGATTATCCCCATCGCCACTTTCATCACCATAGATTTCTTCAACAATAATGCACAGGTTGTCACTCTTATTTTACCCACTGTAACATTTACATCACATGGCCTCTGCGCTGTTTCCTACGCAGTCTTGTATTGGACAATAGTAAGCGCAACGCGTAAAGCCTGCCTATCAGATCGCATGTTAGTACAGCGTGTCAAGCAAAATAAGAAAGTGCTGACTACCTTCGCTCTCGTTGTTGGGACAAATGTCGTCCTTTGGATGCCGCACAGTACCAGTTTCTTCATTACCTATGCACGACCAGACTGGAGTCCTGCTAATTGGTTTAAAATCTTTGACAACATGGCTGGGTGCCTTGTAGCCTTGAACGGAATGCTAAATCCGGTCATCTACTGGACGCGGTTAACCGATTTTCGTCAGCTGCTAAATGAGCTCTGTTCATGTATAAGGCCTACTGGTAACGATGATGGTGGTATCTCGCGCAACAATGTCAATAATGACAGTAACGAGAGTTCTTTCCAAACGCAGGAAGGTACCGTTGCTGACTCTCAAGACGCAGATATGTCAGGCAAGGGAATCCATACTATTTCAAAATAAGCAGACAAAGCGACTCGGTGTGTTCCCCAAATACTTTCGAAATCAGACATAGAGCGTGATCAATGCAGGGATCAATCCAGAGATCGATGGCTCCTCAGCGGAGAAGTTGTAACGAAATTCTTTTGGGTTTGGTGTGGAAAACTCAACGGGAGCCTGCCAAAGAGGGCAATTAATGACGGAAAACTTTCAAAAACCGGAACTAACTATAATCTCGTCAATAGAGAGTTTTCGAATGTGTCAACGTGAACGCCGTCCTAGATCCTCCCAGCTACAATGGACTGCTTTGTGTTAACTGCATACAAAGTAGGTGAAGCAAGGTTCACGTTTTAGAGAAGACGGCAATATGTTGGACGCGTTCTCGATCTGACTAGTGGACGATGGAGAAGCCAGTGGACGGGTGAGCCGTTCTTGCACAAATGCGGTATGCAGTCAACACAGAGCAGTCCATTGTAACTGGGAGGATCTAGGACGGCCTTCACGTTGAAACATTCGAAAATCCTCTAGTTTCTAGTAGTATACAGACGGCATCGTGAATAATATGTTCGTATGCATGAGTTTGGGGGTAATGCATACGTAATGAGTCCGAACAAATGCTGCGTGGTACTTCGTTGTTCTATATAAAATTTCCATTTTAACCCCTGCATTCCTATAGAGTACCGAAGTGCTGAAGTCATAGTCGCTCGTCGTGCGGGATTCTGGTTCCAAACAACAGGGCCCGTGCATGAGGTTCACCGCGAAATCATTCAAGCAGCGGGCTGGAGCAGGGCAAGTTCAGTGTTTGGCACTGGTGTGGTCACCAAGCCTTTGTTTCCCTCAAAATTGTTTGGAACCAGCAACCTTGACAACTTGGCCAGTATGACGTCACACTTCGGTACTCTATTAGAAGTTTAGGTTAGATGTTTTTATTTCAAGTCCGATTGAATGTATGAAAGTGTGCATTTGCATGAAGTTTATCACCTCGGATGATTCATACATGTTTTGACCTAATAGACATGATAGAACTATTTGTCATGTGTACAAAAAAGAAAATGAAATTTCTTTGAATTGCATAAATCTGAACTACTTAAAAACATATTAAAACGTTTTTGGAGATGTAATCATTGTTTAGTGTTTGCATATGTATTATTGTGCATAACTGTAAGCCCATTGTCTGTAAAAAAAATCTCAATTCGAAGTTTGTTTTTCTTGGTTATCCTGCTCTCCACAGCATAACGCATTGATGTTGCGTTTTATACATTGAATTTATTGTTGCCATAGTACTTTAAGAGAAGCTTGACAGAGAAAGTATATAAAAGTATGAGCCATGTGACATGAAATCGAAATAAATATTTTGCATGATTCTCCAAAGTTTATTACAAACAGTATAATACACTGGTTTTGTATTAAAGGAAAATGAAACCCAGGGGAAAATCAATTTTAATGAAAAGAGAGGATAGAGAGAAGCAATTCAAAAAAAGTTCCATCAAAATCGGTTAAGAAATGAGAAAGTTATGAAAGTTTGAAAAGTCTCAATTTACTTTCTATGGCGAACCTCAAATTATATCAAGATTTATCATGGAGAAATTTATTTGACACAACATATGTTGAGTTCACAAAAAGACAAGCATCATCTTTAGAGATAATGGAGAAAATATGAAATTTTGTGTACAAAACATATGGAGAGTTGTACTTCTCTACCTGTCACTTCGAAGCAACATTGCCAATTTGAGGATCGCCATAGAAATTAAATTGAGACTTTTCAAACTTTCATAACTTTCTCATTTCTTAACCGATTTTGATGGAACTTTTTTTAATTGCTTCTCTCTATCCTCTCTTTTCATTAAAATTGATTTTTCCCCAGGGTTTCATTCTCCTTTAAATGGTAGCCTAGTGCGTTATTTTAATACAATCAGACGTGCTTACATACAAATATAAACGGTGATAAGTACATATAAGAATTGTGGGAGATTTAACTTCGTGCACAACGTGCGTATGTACCATAGACGGGGTATGTACTTTCCTTTGACGTTGAGTGGCCTGAGCTGATCAACAGGTCGATATTACGTTATACAAAAACATTTGAAAATACTGAGGGATGAATAGTGGAACACGTGCCGATAATATCTTGTGATGGTTGACGGTCATACCCATTAATCAATATACTCGAGACTACAATCATGAAAATAGCATCAGGAAGTCGACAAATCGATTTTGCAGATTTAATTTTTTGTGTAACTTATGCTTTCTTTAACATCTAATGTTGGAGGTAATGTCTAATTTTCAGTATGTAAGTAACCAGAATGCCCTCTAATGCTCGGAATATTGATAACATGTGTGGTTATAACATGTGTGGTTATTAAAAAGGTTTCAAATTTTGTATATTAAATTTGGTGACAGACGTGTGTTTGCAATTTCCTCTGACATTAGAAGGCCACAAAATTACAAACATATGTGTGTGTGTGTGTGTGTGTGTGTGTGTGTGTGTGTGTGTGCGTATATATATATATATATATATATATATATATATATATATATACATGATAACTGCCTAAGTTATCGAAAGGTTGATATATCAAAGTGATTATAGATATGTGGGTGGACAAGTGTGGGTTATACGTGTGGGCGGATATGTGCGTGTCTGTAAAGGTGCTGGATTTCATGCGGACGTGGTTGCTTTTTGTATTTATTGTTGTATATAAGAAATGACATATGACATTTGAAAACCAAACAAAGACTATTTGAAAGAGAGAAAAAAAAGAATCGTTGGAAGCATCCTGCTTCCGATACGAGTCCGTGCGTGCAATGTGGAATGTAAAAAATACGGAAGGCTAAATTTATCTGGTATAACTGTAATAGCCCAAAAAGTCTACATGTCAAAATTCAATCAAAGCGCATGCTTTCATCTATGGAAACTATTCATCGGTTTTCTTTAAAGGGTTTATGCTCAAGCGTGCAGTCAATCTTTTGTTGCCGTAATGTGCATGTTGACGTGTCTAGGGTAGTACGTATTTTGATAACAAATACAAAATCATTGGTCATCATTGTCATCTCCATCAGAATCGTTACAAGCATCGTGCGCATCATATTACTCCTGGCTGAAATCTACACTCTGAAGATTTTTCTCGGTCTGTGAAGCCTAGCTCTCAATCGGAACTCGATCATCGTGGTCGTCGGGGTCGTCGGGGTCCACTCGCTATTCATAAGGACCAATATTCATAGAAAACCGCTATTCATTTAACACGCGTTATGAATAGCGGTCCTTATGAATATTGATCCTTATGAATGGAGGTCCTTGTGAATAGCGAGGTAATTTGTTTATGGTTTGCTCGCTATGTAGAAGGACCGCTATTCATACAAAACCGCTATTCATTTGGTCACGCGTTATGGATAGCGGTCCATATGACTAGCGAGGTTACCCCTGGTCGTCTTCTTCGCAATATTTGCACCATCCTGCTCTCGGTGGGTGGAATTAACTCTTGCTTTGCCGATGTTACATTCATGTGAAAAACAAATTTTCAAACTCACATTATTCCACCAAGATACATGCATATCATTCATTCATTCGTTCATTTAAATGATGGTCAATTCATATCAATGTTAAGAGCATGAATTAAGCATTCTGAATCTCTAAGCAATATTATATGCTGCCACAGAATTTCTAAAAGAAAATCGCGGATTGTGTATAAGATATGTTCTCACATTTACCCTAAGCAAAAGCAAACAACGAGGAATAGAAGCAAAAAGGACTAAAACAAACTCCATTTTCATTTTACCAGTTTACGGTAATATTCATGCATGGAATCAATAAAGCCAGCTCGAATGGCAACACACCGATATCTCGGCCTATGGACTTTTTCGTTATTGCATGATAATGGTAGCAGTTAGATACCAAAAAAGTTGAAAGAAGAACCTATTGTTACGTTAAGTTAAATGTGGTTCTCTTTAGGACTTAAAAAAAGAAGAACAAGAAATGAGAAATGAAGATGAAAGAGGTACATTCTAGGAGTAAAAGGTGCATTCGCGAGAAGTAAAAGGAGCACTATTAATACTTGAAAAAGAGGGGGCATTGCTCCACAGCCCCCTCCCCCTAATTGGTACGAAAATCCTGTCTAATCCTAACCCTAAATCTTCATGTAACCAAAATTCAACCAAGAAGTGCCTTTTGGTTAAGTTCTTTCTCATCTTTCCCTCCAGACAACGGTTGCACCTTTCAAAAAAGAAATTCCATAGCAAATTCCTATCTTAGACAAGTTTTGCCCACTTCATTCGTCTAACCTCATCGTTATTGCATGGTTAAGATAATAGTAAGGCTTTAAATATGGTATTACTTTAAAAACATCATTTTAGAACTGGCATCATCATCCTCCATCTGGCAAAAAGATAACGATTTGGTAATATCCCCAACAAGAAACAACTGAAAACGCAAAGGGGATGGTTGCCGAGGTAATAATAACCTCAAACAGCAAAAAGTGAAGCGATGGCGCAGGTTCTATCCTCGCAAGATCATGCCTCGTCGATAATCCCCTTTTGTTACGTCAGATTTGAAGAATTAACTATAATTTTGTGAGACAGTACAAGGACGGATAGAGAAATATAAACTTAAACCAAAATCCCTGCTTAAAACTGAATGGACAGTATATGACTTAAAACATGGTAATACTTACCAAATCAAATAATGATAGCCATTCTGCTCCATCTAAATGTTAATGAATGGGATGATTCCACCGGTTAATCATCCACGTCAAAGAGTGAAGGGAACGATTTTCTCGTCATAATCCACTTAGACAAGCAAATGAGATGATTGCCCCGATCATTACTCACCTCAAAAAAAAACACCAAAAAAAACGTGAAGTCGAGGATTGTCCTCGTCATAACGCACCTCAACAAAACAGAGAAAGGGTCTCACACATTTTATCCTCACAAGATCATATCGCTCTCTATGACCCGTTTTTATTTTTTCTGCTCTAAATCATTAACAATAATTTTGTGACAGAGACAGAAGAAAAACAGAAAGAGAGAGAAAGAGAAAGAAAGGGAGATGGATAGAAAGAAAGGAAAACTAAGAGAGACAAAATATGTGAAAGTAAGAGTTTGGATTGATGGGGATGCATTTAATAAAATCGTCAGTTCCAAGTAACGAAAAAACAACAACAAACAAAACAAACAAACAAACAAACAAACAAACAGAAGAAATAAAAGAAAGGAACCCACTTCCTTGTAATATCACGACTTTGTAGTTCCCAAGGAGTGACCTACTTTCCTGAAGAACTTTTCTCTCTCTCTTTTTTTTTTTTGGGGGGGGGGGGAGTTAGAACGGGTTATCACAGTTGACTTAATTAATTTCACCAAGCATACAATTCTGGAATAGTTCGGCACCATACTGGAAAAACCTTGAAAATAATTACATTTCTGTATATAGCTTTCAATCAACGTACAATCATACTTGTAAAATTGTTGTCGTACAATGATGCATCATAATTTCTTCCTATTTTTGGAAAGATATAGAAATACAAAGAGAAGATTTTTCCCTCCAAAAGATAAATTTCAACTCAAACTTAACTTACGAAGGGCTTCTTAAAAATTGTGCGAAATTATATACAAAATTACAATGACGATTCACTGGTTTGAAATGGAAAAGCTATGTGAAAAGTGACGTCAATCATCTAACCATTTTGAGGAGAAATTAGAAATTTCAACTAAATCTAATTTTGAAATAGATGGTCAACTCCTTTAGTAAATTTAATTACAAGGTTGTGGCAGAAGCATCGTCGCTAACTGCTTCTTTTAGGATTCTATTTTCATGTCTCTCATTGAATAGTCTTGGTCGTTTTCCTCAATATTCTTGTCGATGTTTCATGTACCGCATAATCGGCATTATCATATATCTATCATCATTTTTATGAACACAGTCATCATAAGTCGCTGTAATTGGAATGTCTGGACTCAACGAATCAGTGGCGTAAATCTGTTCTGAGGAGTGGGGGATGATCACAATCAGGTGCCGAGATTCCTCGCCCACACACACACACACAAGGTTATTCAAAAAGGTGGGGGGGGGGGGACATTTGCCTCTAAAATTCTCTGACAAGCAAAAAAAAAAAAAAAGGTTATTCAAAAAGGTGGGGGGGGGGGGGACATTTGCCTCCAAAATTCTCTGACAAGCAAAAAAAAAAAAAGGTTATTCAAAAAGGTGGGGGGGGGGGGGACATGTCCCCCAGTCCCCCCCCCCCATGCCCTTCATCAAAAATGGGGAGAGGGGGATGTATACCCCATCCCCCGGTATTTATGCTCGTGCAACGAATACATCGTTCTCCTAGTTCTACATGGCCACTTTCTCGGGCCTTAATGTGTGAACACTGTTCATGCAACACGCGCAACGCTACTGACAGCATGCAAGACAATGCGGCGAAGAAGGAAAGTTTTAATATTTCTGTCCAAATTCTGTCCTGGGACCTTTCCCCCCTTCCACCATGTTTATTAGTGATTATGAGAAGGAAATAAATGTGTTTTGAATCTGAATCTGAAATTTATGAAAATTCTTGAACGTGTCATTAAAGGCAGGTTTTTTTAAGGGGGACAGGGGGACAATAAGAAAAAAGAAAATTTGACGAGCAGTTTTTCCGGTGCCTTTGGGTGGAACATTTCAAAAGAGTGTACCTTTTTTATTTTGTGTTTTTAAGGTAAGCCACACTTGGTTTTAACAGGGGCATGAGCTGGCTGTGCCCCCTCAGTCCGCTTCTGCTTAAAGGTCATGTAAAGTTTTGGTAAGCCCTCAAAAACTGTTCGTCAGATTTCTTCAATTTTTGTTGATAAATAGCAAGATACTAGCAAAACTAAGACACTGTGAAGATTTCACCTCCTAAAGTTTAATATTAAACAAATAAGGGGCAAAAACTAATTTATGTGCCGGGACAGGCACGTAAAATCCCAACAAAGGCAGCATGTGCTATACACTGTAAACACACATGTAAAACCAATGATGAGTAGTTACACACAGTGCACACACGCTGTCTCTATGGGAAGCCCCAAGATTGCTGTGCGGGGAGCCGTCGGGGTGGAAGGGTCCTAGCATAATGGCAGTGATCAAGCATACCTTACAGATATTTACACTGAAATTTACCAGAAATCATAGATGAAATACCGAATGATCTCTTACAGACATCTTTTGATACCAGGAGAACAACATGAGACTATATTTAACATGTTTCTTTCCAATTTCCTTTTTTCTACCAATACTGTACATGAGCTTTAAAGGTGACATTTTAAAAGACATGACATCTTGACATGGTCATGAAAGTACTTACATTATTTATCAATCAAAAAGAAATAATGATAATATCTGAAGTTTCTAAGAATGATAACAAAAAATATTAGAAAATCAATGCTCCTTCTCAATAAAGATGATAGGAAATCTGTTTTCGCTACGGTACAACTAACGCTAAATAAATAAAGGAGGAATCATGGGCGTCGATAGAGGGCGGGGGAATGTAGAGCGTGACATAAATGTGTTAATTTTAATTCAACTTTTGAAAAGTGTACTTAAACTACAGAGAAAGATTGAGCAGGCATTTTATGGTGATCAGAAGAACATGCTATTCACTCGTCAGCGGCGTTACCTATTTTTCTTTCTTGATATAATAGGGAATTTAGTCGAGTGGACATGGTGGATAAGCCTCAAACCTCGCGCCACTTTTATAGTTCCAAAATATACATTAACAATCTATTCCCAGTGGGGGTAAAAAAGAATGTAATTTTTAGCCTTTATATATTGCAATATTAGGATATGCATTCGGTCGATGGGCTACGTCCAAGAAAAGAATGTGTGAGGTCTGGATGTAAAAACCAACCTTTCTCTCCATTAGGTATGAATATTGAAGCAAAATGCTGATCACCTCGATTTTTAACATTCTAGGATTATCCTTTTTCAAGTAGAAGTACATGTATATACATATATATATATATATGTTTGGTAGCCGGTGGTAACGGGTCCGCTCGCTATTTATAAGAACCACTATTCATTTAACACGCGTTATGAAAAGCGGTCCTTATGAATAGTTATGAATAGTGGTCCTTATGAATAGAATTCCTTATGAATAGCGAAGTAATTTGTCCATGGTTTGCTTATTAGAAGGACCGCTATTCATACAAAACCGCTATTCATTTAGTCACGCGTTATGGATAGCGGTCCTTAGAGTAAGTGGTCCTTATGAATAGCGGTCCTTATGACTAGCGAGGTTACCCCGGTGGTAAGTGGTGTATGACTAAAAGGGAGGATATAGGTCTGCATCATTAGTTTCAAGAAAAAAAAATCACTAATTATTCACCTTTGTTCCTATTCATGGCTTATGTATCAATCTTCCCGTCTTACGAGAATATCTCATATAAAGTTATAAGGAAAGTAATAAAACTATCTTACAGATATTATGGCCTGTAGCCCGAAACGCAGCGTTTCTCAGCTGAATTCAACGATTCAAAGAGCAATGAAATATTAAAGAGGAAGCTAGACTATACCATCTATAACGCTTGCCAAAAGATTGCCATGCCCAATTAAAATTTAATTTTTCTGATTTAAACTTTATTGTATTATCCATACAGTTTGCAGTTCCAAGGAAATATTTACAGGATGTTTGGATAGGTTTTGTCCTTTACAGTGCTTCTATAAGCTATTGATGTTGGATCAGGGGCGGCGGAGCGTCTTTCAAAGTGGGGGGGGGGGGCACCAACAAAAAGGGGTACCTACAAAGGGTGAAAACAAGGCGGAAAATGCCACTTTGAGACATTAGTATACCGCTACATTCTGATTAATACACTATTGAGGATCATTTTGGACACATTATTATTTATGTCTTAACATGGTTCTAGATAAAAACTACTTTGCAGTTGAGTGTAATGGTCTGATTATTCATTTGCGAGCGAGTGAAGCGAGCGAGGTTTGGAAAAATTTTAGAAAAAATTGTCCTCCTTCCTGTTATGATTTAGGGGCACTGCTCATTCTTGTATAATTTAGAGAATTGTGCCCCTTCTGCCCCCTGCTCCACTGCCTCTCATTGTGCTGATATCAGTAGGGGAATCTGTTATTATGAAGCATCTCTGATTATTTGGAGCTAGGTATATGACTCTTTTGTGGACTTTAGGGCAGAGTTTGTAAGCGACATCGGAGTATGTAGGTACAATATATCAAATATATATAGGTATATAGGTAGGGCACTTATCAGAAGACAAAGGGGGCACTTATCAAAAGGAAAAATAATACTATTAGAAAGAAAAGGGGGCACTGATCAGAAGTAAAAGGGGCACTTAAAAGGGGCATTTATCAGAGGTGAAAAGGGTACTTATAATAAGGAAAAATTGCACTATTAGAACGGAAAATGGGCACCAATCAGAGGAAAACAGGGACACTTGTCGGATTTCAAAGGGGACACTTATCTGAGCTTAAAAGGGGCACTTATCAGAAGGTGAAAAGGGCACTTATTAGAAAGAAGAAGGGGCAGTCATACGAAGAAAAAGGGTCACTTATCAGAGGTGAAAAGGGCACTTATAAGAAGGGAATATTGTACTATTAGAACGGGAAATGGGCACTAATCAGACGAAAAACAAAGGCACAGATTTCAAAAGGGGCAGTAATGTCTGAAGTTAAAGGGGGCACTTATAATCAGAAGGTGAAAAGGGCACTTATCAGAAAGAAGAAGAGGCGCAGTTATACGAAGGAAAGGGGGGGCACTTATCAGAAGTGAAAAGGGCACTTATCAGAAGGAAAAATTGCAATATTAGAACGGGAAATGGGCACTAATTAGACGAAAAAAGGGGCAATTATTAGATTTCATAATGGGCAGTAATGTCTGAGGTAAAAAGGGGGCATTTATCAGAAGGTAAAAAGGGCACTTATTGGAAAGAAAAAGGAGCACTATGCGACGAAAAGGGGGCACGGCCCCCGCCCCCCCCCCCCCCTGGAAGCGCCGCCTCTGCGTTGGATTGAAAATATTTTAGCTTTTATAGATATTTCTGATCTCAAGGCATAAAAGTGGTGTACAAAGTCGCTTTGTGCTTTGCTTCATACCTTTCCTAATGTTTCCTTAGCTTTGCTTCTATATGTTTGAAGGTTGGCTTTAAAAAGTTTATTATGTACGTTTATTTTGCGAGGTTGTGTTGCGACCGAGCTAGAACTTCAAAAAAAGTTTTCAATGATTTATAAGGTTTTGAGAGCAATTTGGATACAATTTACCTCGAAATAATTTCGTCAAAGTCATTGCAATATGAGTTATCATTTTTTTTTTTCATTTTTGAAAATCTGTCTGGAAGGGGCAAATAATATTGCATCCCTTGCCCCTCCTTTAAAAACGCTAGTGATTTGTCTGGAAAATTTAAAACAAAATAATGAAACTTTAAAGTAAGGAAGATGGAAGTTATTTGGCTTGGCAATATACGCAGAAAGGGGGAAAAACCTGGACTTCATCTATAAGAACCACTAACGCATTATATTCTGCTCTGATTTTCTTGAATAAGAAATAAGATCAATAAAAATGGCCTGCTTTTATTATTGTTTGCTTGACCATCAGAAATTTGTGAGACAGAAAGAAAAATTGAGAAAAGAGATAATAGGAAGAATGCTCGGACTACGGAAAATTGTTTTAAAAAGATGAAAGTTTCACAATGAATAAAGCAACCTGCTTCTTAATAGTCATATTTGATATTATTGCTCAGTGCCCCTAATGTTGTGAGTCGTTTTTTGATTTTCTTCTTTTCTGAAGACCGCGGTAGCTTTTTTTGTTGACTTAGCCTACATACAGTTCCAGAATAAATGAAATCAGGTTATAACAGGATGGTGAATTAAATTTCATTACTGGCACGCTTTAATAACACATAGGCCTTCGATGATACATCATTTTGTTTCGCTTCAGAATGTATAACGAATATAAAAGTGACCTGGTAAAGGCTGAATTGACAGAAATGGGAGCAGGCCCTGAAAGAAGTGCAGATTTACTCCTTAGAAAAAAGAAAGCAAGGTCAATTGTGTTACACAATTTGTGCAACGACGAAAAAGTGAGAAACAGATTTAATGAGCCCAGATTTTTGGGCATAAAAGCAGATCCCTTTCAGGAAATATTCATCAGTAACTCTTTACAGTAGCATTACTAACGCCTGTAACCTTTTCTAAGGCCTATATGTGCTATCCCGCGTCGTTGCTGTCATTCATTTGTTTATTTTTTTCCTCTTCACTTTCTATTGAATTTGACGTGTAAAAATTTTGAAGAACAAATCAGTGGTATCATCATAGGCATTTAAGCATTACTATTTCCCCCCAACATATTATTTTGCAAGTGAATTTTTGCCAGTCGAAGTATCTGACATGTCTGATTTCAATACTTACATCGTTCTTCTAGTTCTGCATGGCATCGCGGTCATTCTCAACGCGACCACAGTGATCGTCATCATCGCAAGCAAGAGACTGAGGAGAACCCAGAACATATTTACCGGCAACATTGCCTTGGTAGATTGCTTGGCATCTTCCCTCGTCATCATCACTATCCTACTTGCATATCTCGAAGGCAAAAATGTAAGTCATGTTTGTTTGTTTGTTTGTTTTTATTTCCATAACAAATTTAAAGTTAAAATATACATGGTAATCAGAATATGTATGGCGGATAGCCCATTTCAGTTGCACTTACATAGTGCCACTTACATAGTTCCATGGCTCTCTTCATCTCACTATCTTAAAGAGACGTGTATAGTGATATTTGCTATACAAGAAGAGAGTATTATTTACAATAATAATAATGATTATCATTAATCATCATCATAGTCATTATCATTATTTTCATTATCTTCATCATTGTCGTCTGCATGATCATCGTCATTATCATTATAGTGAGAGATGATTCAATGTACGTGATGTATTATAATCTGTTATATCCCTCTTTGAAAATTTATTGTTCTTGGATTGGTCAAGAGCTCTTCATGTGAAGAATTGTAATTCTGCCAGAAAACGAAATTCCTCTGGGAGAAAAATATAGGTTCTGTGACGTCAAAGTTTTCAGAGTAAGATAGTTTTTAAAAACTATGGATAAAAACCTGGATGTGTGGTGTGTCCAAGTTTCGATGTATGTGTTACAAATCGACTCCGAGTCGTAGTGACGTCACAAAAATCGTACGACTGCCTACGATTTGAAACTAATTTTGCTCTTATTCCCTGTAGAAAGCTGAAAGCTCACCAAAACCTTACATTTAGTATTCATATTACTTTTCAGAACCTGAATAGGGTAGATTTCATTTGTTAAAATGCCAATATTTAATGCCATAGCGATTTATTTCACAAATCGGATCGCAGACCGATCGTAAGGTGTGCGGTGACCTTAAGTCACAGCGTTGTCCCTCCCCAAATACGCCATATATTTACACCAAGGCCCTGAAGACAACAATTCCTATTTGACCCAGCTATTTGTACTTTTACACACGAAATATGTTCTTTCGTTTCAGATAACAGAAGTTTACTTGTCAATGCGAGCATCTATCTTAACCGGAATATTTAGTACTTTATCTGTGGCTGTTTATCGCTTCATCATCATCCGTTTCGACCCATTCAACAAGCGTAACCTAGTCACGGCACCTCGATGTTTCGCCGTCTGTGTCATTACTTGGGCTGTTCCTTTTGGTACTTTCTTCACCATCAAGTCAGTCAACAAGGATGCAAGCGTCGAAACCCTGATTTTACCCACTGTGACATTTGCTTCTCACGCCCTCTGCGCTATGTGTTATATAACCGTGTACTGGACAATAGCAAGCGCAGCGCGTAAGGCTGGCCTAGCAGGCCGCATGTTAGTTCGGCGGGTCAAACAAAATAAGAAAGTACTGACTACGTTCGCGCTCGTTATGGGGACAAATGTCCTCTGTTTGTCCCCACTCAGTCTAAGTTTCTTTATCAGTTTCATACGGCCTGATTGGGTTTTCAACATGCAGACCTTTAAACTCGCTTCTTGGTTTAGGATCTTTGCCAACGTGTCTCGGGGCCTTTTAGGACTAAACGGAATTTTAAATCCGATCATTTACTGGACTCGATTAACCGAATTTCGCAACCTCCTCAGTTTACTACGTTCCTGCAACGCTGCGCACAAAGCTAGTAGCGATGAAACTAGTAGCGCAAAAAATGAAGTTTCTCTCCAAACCCAGGAGAGTATCACTGACCTTCAAGATGGCGATAGGTCTACATATGACAAGGTGGATAGGTCTATCTATACTGTTCCTACATAGGTGCAGATATGCCGTAATTCTGCCCTACGGGTTGGGAGGAGAAACAATTCCTATCATGCCTATGTATTCATATTACTGTCATTTGGCTAATTAAATTAGATTATTGAAAGTTTTTTTTTTTTAATTTATTTTAAAATAAATTTTTAATTAAAAAAAAACAAAACCCAGTACATATCAAAATTAAGAGCAAGGACATAACAATTATACATAAACATTGATATAACAGAACATAATTCAATAGACTTGGGTATGATTTACATTGAAAAAGTAATTGGTATGAGTGGAGGGGTCTACTGAGAAGGGATGGCTTGCATTCCATGGAACCCTGTTATAAAAATAAAAAAGTTACAGTCCATGTATTAAAAGAAACGTGCTAACTTTAGCACAAGTCTAAATCATAATTATTATTTTTTTAGTTTATGGGTTTTTTTTTTTTTTTTTACATCTAGTCTAAATCATGATTTTTTTTTAGTTTATGAGGTTTTTTTTTTATATATATAAAAAAAACAACAATAGCTTGAATTTTCACAAAAATAACATGCGAAATATCAATTTGTTCGATTGAAATGAAAGGATTTTTTTATTTTTTGCTGTGGTACGAATAGCATAGAGGACAACCTGAGGATTAATCTTTTAATAGAATTCATTTCCACTGTCGTCACTAATAATCTTGTTTTTATCAGATAATGGTCTTCAAGCTTTTAAATGCAAAATACACGTATACCTCCTTGACGTGACATGATTTTGTTGTTTACTTGTTTATTTAGTGTTTGTAATAGTTTGTTCTTTCTTTTCGTATTACTTGTAGTCAGTCATTTATTCTGAGTAGCAGTGAACCGTTTGACTGGCCCACCGGAGCTCTCAGCACGTTTAACGATTCCGTAACATTTGTCTGGTGAGGCTATTGTTCGCGTTATGCATTGTATATACAAAAAAGTCAATGATTATCTTTTGGACTAATCTCTTTGATTAAAAAAAACATTAAATTTTAAACTGAAAGCAGCAACTGCATGTCAATCGGTGGATGATTTTATCTTCAAGACGATATAACCGCTATTGGTGAGATACATTATCTGTGTGAGATTAATTAGTTTGAGTTTTTAAATATCTGATTTGTTGTCTATTTCTAATTTCTAGTTCTTACAATTGCATATTGTTTCGTAATATTGGCAGTATTGATTAAAACATGAAATGAGATATAACAAATAGTGGAGGCGAGTTGGCTCAGTCGGTATAATGCTATGTTCACAACTGATCGTGCGTGTCCGCAGCTGCGATCGACTGTGGGCCACCTCCTGTGATTCGTACGTCTTTCGTTTGTCACAACCGGTCGTGCACCTCTCTGCATCTCCTCTTGGACGTCTTGCACCCTCCTCATAAACATACCCCCTCTTACCTGCGAGAACTCTTGAAACGAAGGTACAGCCCCCGTACAGGTACAGTGCAACCGACGTGCAACCAACGCGCCACATGTCATTGCTCCGTATGGAGCCTGGGCTTCGTGAGACCTCCGCAAGGGGTCCGTGCGATGCTTGCAAAAAGCACGTGCAGGAAGTACGATGGCTGCGCGTGTCACATTCATCAGAACACGTAGCCACACGCAGTGACTGCTGGACATGTGCAAAAGCCTCCTTGCATGTCTTTTGTGCTCCTACGTGCTTTGAAAAAACGTGGAGACCCGTATGTGCAACGCAAGGATTTTCTGCGAAATCCGTCGCAGACCACACGCAAGAAGGTGCTCGACCGGTTTTGACCATGGTGACTAAGATCTTGGGTTCGAATCTACCCTGGGCGGATGACTGTTACGCCAAATACTTAATGATAATCAATTATTATTGTGTTTTTGTTGCTTTGTTTTTCCCCTCTTTTTATAATGATGTGCTATATTTGATATGTACATGTTTTTAAATGGGAATTGGAAATGAATGAAATGAAATGAAATGAAAAGTGCATTTACCTAGTATAGTAAATATAAATATGTAAAATATAGTTTACCTCTGTCTACATATGTAAAATTTGTTCTTTTTTGATGCAGCCAGCAACAAGATTTATTTATGTACTACTGAGAAATTTCAGTCGTAAAACATATTTGTTTAGTGAATATTTGTCAAGAATTGTATCCCTTGGTTTGAAATAAATTGTTAGTTTGAAAGAAAAAAAACCCGAGTGAAATCATTTTTGAAACAGGTAGGGAGCTCGATATGGAGTTATTTCGAAGTGATCTTATCAAAAGGAGCCGTGTGAGCTTTTTAAGAATTAAGTATAGTAATCAAATTTGACCCCTATGTTCAACGAGAATCAGGAAATGACACAATATATATGATATGTATGATATATATATTACTCTACATATACATATATCTTTCTAAATCCTACGGAAAGGGCAATCGTAACAAAGCGGTTTATTTCGTCGCAATAGAAAAACGACGTTAAGGCGAATTTGAACGTACGTTAGGTCGAATTTAAACAATAAGGAGCGACAAAGCAAATTCGCACTTACAGCGGATCTAGTATGATATATATATATATATATATATATATATATATATATATATATAATTGTAAGGATTTAGCTAAAACACAACATGACGGGCCATCTTGGTTGGATAAATTAAATAAATGAAATGAGCCAAGACTCAGGACGTAGCTGAATACCACGGATTTATTGATGTCGTCAAGCTTTCGGCATTATGCATTATACATATATATATATATATATATGTATATTCTTTAACACGTCTTTTGCCAATTCATTTTCTGATGAATTTAAAAAAATTCAAGACTAAGGCCTGGGAACGATTTATCGTTATCATTGAGGTCAGACAACACCTTTAAGAACAAGAAATGGAGAGAAAGAGAGAGAGAGAGAGAGAAAGAGATCAGTTGCGTTTCTAGGGATTATGGTGTTTTATTTGCGGAAAATCCAAAAACAGACCACAAGCGCACCATTCTACAAGTAAATGAATGTGGACAGAACACTTATGTTCTGGATGCGAGCGCAGCCAAGCGCAGTCGTCACAATCTGTAGAGACCTATGGTTCACTGCTTACTGCGGCATGTATTCTATTGAATTGAACGATGCAGTTAGTGTCACGCGTGACGTAGTGAGACAGCGCCTCCTGTGCACCGGACTTATGAACCGAAAGAAGGAGAGTTCTCTGGCAGACCCTCAAGACGGATATAAATAAAACACACTTGTACCCATGTCACCGTTCGGCATAATTATATCTTGATATCAGACAACAGACCAAGATGCCCCGAATGTAAGTCTAAATCCCCACATGCATGTTGGTCTACCGACTTTCGTTGGCTGCTTGTGAGAAAATTGTTCATGCCACATTGTACTTAATCATTAATATCATTTTCCTCTTCCTCTGAATATTTGTCTGAAACTTTATATGTATTTGCATAGATAACTATATATAGATTAAATATTAGAATTAGGAAAATGAAAAATTCTAGCCTTCCCCTTTGAGAAGCACTAATGAATATATTATTTTCTGATTTTCTTTCATTAAAAACGAAAGCAATACTGATGAACTAATTTTATCACTGCTTGATTGTCAAAGCAGTTTTTTGTGACAGAGAAAGAGATTGAAAGAGAACAGAGAGAAGAGAACGAGCGTAGGGACTGTAGATAACTCTATAAAAAAAGAGCCCTAGTTCATTTTCCCTAGCGACCTTCATGCTGTGACTATTTTTCTGAGTGATTTTCTTGTTTTCTTAAGGTCAACAGTAGGCTGACCATCAATTCAACCGAGCAAATAATTCCGGAAAAAAGAAAATCATATTATAGCGGGGAGGTGTACCAGCACGCTTACATAATATTAAACACACAGGCCTTTGATGAAACATCATTATGTTTCGCTTCTTAAAGTATGAACTAAAAATGACCTTTGAAGGGCTAAATTTGAATATAGATATCAAAAGGAACAGTAAAAAAAGAAATAATAGAAAGTCGCAAAAAAGCAGTAAATTCACTCCTTGGAAGAAAATTACCGTACTAGAAAAGCTACGTCAATTGCGCAACGACGAAATAATATAATTAAAAGAAAATGAATTTTAGTATAAAAACAAACCACTTCTAGAAGAATTTCACTCAGAACTAATTGCAGTGACATCGAGCTATCAACTACATTTTTTTAACGGCTACCCGTTATATTTATACGTCGTAGTGTCCTTCATTCAAGGTTTTTTTTTACTCTTAACTTTCATCGTATTTGGCATAAAGAAGTATTTTGCATTCGAAGTCTTTTGCCAGTAGCAGTGCTTAACATGCCTGATCTCATTACTTACATCGTACCTGTAGTTCTGCATGGCCTCTCAGTCGTTCTCAATGCATCCACGGTGGTCGTCATCATCGCAAACAGGAAGCTGAGGAAGACACAGAACATCTTCACATGGAACATTGCTTTGGTAGATTGCGTGGCATCTTCCCTCGTCATCTTCGATACCCTGAAGGCATATCTCGGAGAAAGAAATGTAAGTCCTGGCTCATTCTCTCTCTCCCTTTCTCAAGATATGGGAGATAATGAATTTAGGCGAATTAGGAGTAAAATTCATTTCATTTGATTTAAAAAAAATTATTTTATCACTTCTTAAGAATAGTTTCTATAGATGTAAGAAATCGCCGCCCTGTTTCACTAATTCTCAAACGTACAATTTTTTTTTTCTCGATCAACTCTTTCTATGTCTTGATCGTTTTAATCCAGAAAATAGCCCAATAGTTGGACTCACTGAAACCTGGTTACACAAGTGTGGCAACTCTCTTCTGGATATTGATAATTATGATTTATTCACTAACAACAGACAAGTAAAAACAGGAGGCACTGTAGGAATGTACTTACGGAACAGACTCGAGTACTCTTTTCTAAATGATTTGACACACATGACCAATACTTTTGAATCACTTTTCATAGATACATAAATGAAGGAGAGTAGAAATGTAATAATAGGGGTCATATACCGCCCTCCTCAATCTCCGCATGACGATTTATGATAGATATCCAAAATATATTACAAAGTCCAATTATTCAAAATAAACACTGTCTTATTATTGGTGACTTCAATGTCAACTTGTTGCATTCCAATGCATAAGGTTTTTCTCACGATTTTCTAGAAAGAATTTTATCTGCTTCTTTTTTACCTACTATCTTCAAACCAACTAGAGTTACAGACAAATCCGCCTCTTTGACTGATAATATCTTTACTAACATGCAACTGCCCATAGAATCAGGAATTATCGTTTCGGACATACAACTTCTTTTTAATTTGAAATGTAAATTTAGGTAAATGAAATTTCTGTTTGAGTTTTTTATTTTTTTGGCAATGCAATCATGGAAAGGTAGACATTACATCAAACCTCTGCCTCCTGTCCTATGTCAGAGCATATTTTCAATAATGGAGGAAATCAATATTTAACAGAAGTGAAATTTGGAATTTTTTAGTTGATGATTCGTGTTCATTCTACCCTGAGTTATTGCATGAAATTGTCGACACATTGGCGTAGACAGGTCCTCATACCTGGGGGGTATGATTTCCCCGAAGGGCCAGATATATATATATAAATATATCATGCTTTGCAATTTTGTAGTATGATTTGAATACTGAGCGAGCGAGCGAAGCGAGCGAGCAAACAATAGCAATTACATTGTGACTGCAAAATTTCACAATGAAAAGTTATTTAATAAGCTATACTTTTAATACGAGCGAGCGTAGCGAGCGAGCATTTGGTAATACTGGCTCTAAGTCACTTTGGATTAGGGGCACATGTTATGGAAAAGGGAAACGTGGTACTTATCATGGGGAAAAGGACACTTCAATTATGAGAAAAATAAATGAATGTGTAGAAAAAGTAGAAAAGGCAGTTCATCACAGGTGAAAAGGGGCACTTATAACACCTGAAAAGGGGCATTTATAAGAACGGGAAAATGTTCTTATATAAAGTAGAAAATTAAATCAGTGACTATATTACTACATAGAAAAGAAAATGACTTGTTACATTAAAAAGAATAAAAGGGATTAAAAGGGGGAAAATGCTCTCGTTGAAATAGGAGCATTTATCAAAGGTAAGGTGAGGGATGAGGTGTAATTATCAAAATGGGCACTTAAAAGAATATGGAACTGGGACTTACTCGAAAGAAAAATGGGGGTACTTATCTGAAGTTAATGGGAAAAGAAGGGGCACTGTGCCCACATGCAACGCCCGGAGCGGTGCTTCTGACCGGGCCTACATGTTATGATTGTCATTTCATAATTCTTCTATGTATAGTTGGGTGATGATGACACAGGTCATCATCATCCACAATAATATTGGGTGTGATGTATTCCCTCTTTCTCCACCACATTCGATTCCACCACATTTCCACATTTCATTTCAGTTTTGCAGAATTGCATTATAAAGGAAAGTTACCGACTGAACCCTCTAAATCCAGAATAATTTCATGTACTTTTAATATAAATAATTTTTCTGCATTGTGGCTTCGAAAAAAAAAATCACCTCCAAATATATTTGGGGATGGTAACACATGCAGGCCAACACCCCCCCCCCCCACTTCATTAAAAAAAAATATATATACCTCCATATCACTCCAAGATCAACACCCATGTTGTATAATTTGAAGTAGATGGTTTTCACTTTCTAGTAGTGTAAAAATATATCGGGAAAAATCAGCAGCCATGACAGCATTGCAGATAAATATTAATAAATTCATATAAATTTACAATATTGTACACAGATATATAACATTTATATTGAATTAAAGAATATGTAAAAATAAAATTAATAGATATAATTTATCAAATTATATTTATCTACAGCATAATATAGAAATGTATATTTTCCACCACTTTTTTTTATTTTTTGGTGGGGTGAAACGGGGGGGGGGGGGTATTTGTACCCACCATCCCCCCCACCCGAAAAGTTGGGGGGAGGGGGGATGCATACCCCCATCGCCCCCGCTATATACGCCCCTGTGTCGACATATCTTCAGAAGGTCACCAGCAAACAGGAACTTACCGCCAATAGCAAGATCAAAGCCCTAAACTTTCTTCTCGTCAGCATAATTTGCTCATCTCTTGTGCTCACTGAAGCGCAACACATCGGGATTTTTCTCAAAATAAAATCAGACGAACTCCCAAAGAAGACTTGTGATAATTAACCAAAGTAAGCACTTGAATTTTAGTCCATTAGCGTAAAAAGGGCTTTTCCAGCCCCACGTGCTCATTGAAGAGTGAAATTTTGAATGAAATGCCTTAAGATCATTGATACATGTACACCGGACAAAAACATAATGAAAAAAATGTTCAGATGATTTTTAGTGCACAAAATTAAAGCAATACATACTGCATAATTTTAATATGATAATTTTTTGGTTTTTATTATGTGTTCATTCAACCTTGAATTAATGAATATTGTTTGTAAAAGTCGAAAACACCTTTCCAAAACATGAATTCAATCGCATAGGATAAAATTTACCACGGGAAAGGTGTCAAAACTGCAGTTTTTGGCAATTTTCACCCCGTGCTCACTCAACCGTGAAATTTTGTGCACAAGTCATTTGGTATGTTAGGAAGCAAATGAAACGTTTGTTGCATGCCTTCCGATGCTGAAAATTTGAAATTCGTTCCGACATCACTGGATCAAAGTTATGATATTGGGCTTGTGAACTTAAAAAAGTACCCATTTTTCCTTTAGGGGTGCTCACTGAAGCGTGACCAGATGACTTCCCCTGAATTTCACATGAAAGGTAACTGAGAAGTACAGTTACATGTCTCTTTAATCATAATTCCCTAAAGGTTTCTGATTCAGAAATTACAGAGATTTGATTTAGGGGGAACTTATTTTTGTGTTATGTTTAGTTTCATATTACCACCTACCCGCAATGAAGAAGCGGTATGTATATGACTCAGGTATTCGTACTTTTACATGTGAACTTTATCCTCTCGTTTCAGATAGGAATGGTTAACTTCGTAATGCGAGCTTCCCTCATAACCGGAATTTCCACTACATTAGCAGTTGCTATTCATCGCTTCATCATCATCCGTTTTGACCCATTTAACAAGCGCAACCTCGTCACGGGTCTTCGCTGCATCGCCGTCTGTGTCGTTATTTGGATCCTCCCGATGGCCACAGTCATTACCATCAGATTATTCAACAAGAAAACACGTGTAGAAACGCTCATTTTACCCATTGTGACTTCTGCATCACATGGCCTTTGCGTTGTCTGCTATGCAGTCGTGTATTGGACAATAGCAAGCGCATCGCGCAAAGCCGGCCTATCAGATCGCATGTTAGTAAAGCGCATCAAGCAAAATAAGAAAATACTTACTACCTTCGCGCTCGTCGTAGGGACAAATGTCGTCTGTTTGTTTCCGCTTAGTCTAAGTTTCTTCATCAGCTACATACGCCCAGACTGGGTTTTCACTTACAATCCCTTTAAAACAAAGTCTTGGTTTCAGAATTTCGGCATCATGTCCCGCAGCCTCTTTGGACTAAACGGAATTATAAATCCGATCATTTACTGGACTCGATTAACCGACTTTCGCAACATCCTCAGTAACCTACCTTTCTGCAACGTTGCCTACAACGCTAGTAGCGATGAAACTAGTAGCGCGAAGAATAAAGTTTCTCTTCAAACTCAGAAGAGTTCTATCACTGACCTTCAAGATGATGGCGATAGGTCTTCATCTGACAAGGTATCTAGGTCTTTATATACTGTTCCTACATAGTTGCAGTTATGCCGTAATTCTGCTGCATGTTGGGAGTAGGGATAACACCCATAGGTCATGTATCAATCATGTTCAAGGGAACTCTCCCGCAGCCTATTGAGTTGTGGTGTGTGGGTAAATCGGTTATGCAACAATGCTCTAGCCATTTGCTCAGCGGTTAATTCCGCACACTATAGTCGAATCCCCAACTTCAGCCCCGGTCCAAAATTTACTTAACCCTCAACCTAACCCTAAATCTTAACACCCAACCTAAGTGCAACTTTAATAACCCTAAGTCTCTTTCTTTCACGAAATACAGCCCTAGGTGTCATAAAGGTATCATTAAACATCTTGACATATTCATAAAAGTACTTTCTTTAAAGTGTAGACAAAAATAAATAAATGACACCATCCCTTAATATTTTATGAAAGATAAAAACAAAAGAGATCAGTATGTTTCTTTTACATGAATTTACAAATGATTATTCTGTCTTACTGCAGTACGAATATCCCTAACAGCCATAGATTCCGTTGTTTGTTAAGAAATAATCCTTCATTATTGTCGCCATTCATTATCTTGCTTTTTATTGATTATCTTGTGGACTGATCTCTCGATTTGATTAAAAAACATATTAGTACATTTAAATCCAAACCTCTAATTACATTTGAATTGATTCGTGTTTTCATCGCTAAGATGATACTATGGATACAATTTAAATATTTATAGTTTGCCTATATATATATTTCTGGTTTGCTGTTTATTTGTAATGAAGTAATATTTAATTATTCGATTTTGTTTCATGATGTTTGTCATTACTGATTAAAACATGAAACAAGGTATAATTAGATGCATGAGTGTTGAGAAAATTTACCTGTTACATCTTGTAAAGATATGTTAAATAAAATCTAGCTCGGTGTACACATTTATATATTGTTTCTATGTATTTGGTATTATCGAGTAAAACATGAAAAGAGATATTACTGCACAGTGTAGAGTTCTTACAGCATGTACAAGTAAATAGGATATACTTTAATAGTTCTGTGAACATATGTAATGTTTAGTCGTATTGTGATGGAGTCTGTAACCAGGTTTGAGATTTAATGATTTTTCTTTTTTTTCATGACCGGTTAATTCATTTACTGAAGCAAAAGAGGACAATCATTAAATGTACGTGTTAATGAATATTACTCAAGATATCAATCAATGATATAGTTTGAAACATCTTGTAGAAAATAATGAAATTATTCTAGAAATAGCTGTGAACATGGTGAAAGGCCATGTAAATTTGATTTGTAGTAATCTTATTCAAAGGAGCCGTGTAATCTTTTCCATTATTGAGTTTAGTAATCAAACTTGTTTTCTTTTTCTCATGGACAATCAGTAAATGGCATACTACTTTTGGGACATCTGTTGCCGATTTTCAGCTTCATTTTTTCTGACAGATTAAAAAATTCCAATACCTAAAAATAAATATACAAGTACGTTTGTTTATTGTTCGTTTCTGCTCAATTCACAACAAAAATAATGTGAATTCTGTAGAGCGTAATGCTTCATAAAAATACGAAGAGTTCTTTGTGAAATCTATACACCGGAATGAATACGAAAAATTTTATAACTCAACTTGTTATCTCCATAAGATTTGAGAAAATTTCCATTTTATTGTTCTGAAATGCCTATTGCTCTGAATTAAGACAAAGCGCACACTTTTGAAATGATTTTCAAAACATTGAATACGAATAAAGTAAACAAAATACAGTTATATGGATATAAAGTTCACGAAAATTACTTTTCCGAAAAATACTGATTCGGGTACATTTTTGACAAAATATTACATATCAGTATTTTCTTATTAAGGATTTCTGGGAGGCAGGAAAAGTCACGCATGAAAGAACTGTCATTTATTTTGATTCTGAAAACCAAAACATAGACTGTGAAAAATACTAGTGTAGGGAATATAAGAGAAAGTGAGAGACACTCACTAACCTACAAGATACCGCAGGACTGGGAAGCGGGTAGGTAGCAAATTAAAAAGATCGGAAGATTGATTCAATTTGTAAACAGACAGAAAATAATGATTCGACGTCTGATTTACTGCCCCCCTTATTTTGATTTATAGTAAGTTTTCTGATTCCTCTGAAAACATCATATCAATACTGATGACCTGCTTCCACCATCATTTCATTTGAATTTTACCTTGACCGTTAGCAATGTGTAAGAGAAAGGAGATAAAAGGAGAGGAAGAAGAGAAGGGAAGAGTATGTGTGTGTGTGGGGGGGGGGGGGGGGTGTGCGCGCGCGCGTATGTGTGCGTGCGTGTGGGGCGGGGACGGGTTTGTGTGGACTGAACATAGACGTATAATAGATTTAGGGACTGAAGATGAAAGAAGTAAACCTCATTTGTATAAGTCTGCACAATCGTGATTACAGAAAAAAAAAGCCCTGCTTGTATTCGACGGTATTCCACGATGATTCATCTTCATCTCGTCATCTCAAGCATGAACATGCTTTACATGCTTTAGGCAAGTATTTTTGTACCACACAATAAATAGAATGAAATTTAAATCAAAATAAAAGTCATTGCAAGTTTATTATTTTGTGTATTATATGCAATGACGTGTCAACTTGAAGAGTAACAAAAAAATGAACTAAGCCAGTTCCCAGATCCTAGAAACCAGCTAAGGTTCCTAGTTTCTATTAATAACGCGGTTACCAGAACCCCCCCCCCCCCAAAAAAAAAAAAAAAAAAAAAAAAAATCGAATTGAAAAAATTAAAAAAATATATATATAAATAAATAGATTTAAAAAAAGAAACGAAAACAAAAGCAAAAACAGACCCCCCAACTAAAAAAAAAAACAACCAACAATAGTTACCTCCGAACTATAGAAAGTATAAAATATTTTTAAAAAAGAAAAGAAAAACTGAGCTGGGATTCCAAAGGTTAACGACCACGGATAATGAAAAAAAAATAGGAGAGCATAAAACCCCACGTACGGAATCCAAGTCGTACTTGGGTTCCTTGCGAGCCTTTTTCTTAGCGAACGCGTTAGGGTGCGTGGTATAATCTACTCACAAGTCACTTTCATGTTAACTGAAAATCATTAAAGTTACAGAAGTAATATTTGAACTTAGAGTACGGAGACAACGAGCCCCAAACACACAGAGCAAAATATATTTCGGTGATTAGTACCCTTCAAGCATGTCAACATGGTCAATCGGTTGTTGTCATGACCTGCACTCATATAAGGGCAAAGCGTACCGTCAGCCTTCTCCTTTAAAGATTTATCTGAAACTTCCCGAAATTCATGTAAATAATAATGAACGTTGCTTATATAGCGCATATCACTTACATAAGAAAGTCCATATGCGTTTAAAGAAAAGTATAAAGAGAAAGCTCAGAATAGAAAACAATTTAAATAGGATATTTAAATAAATTAAACTGAAATCGCGATTCCCCCTTTAAGAAATACTAACGTATGATATTCTGTCCTTAGTTTTCACTAATTCAAAATAGAAGAATCCATTACCTTTGCGTGGTTTCATATATATTTGCTCATTGACCATAAAAGATTTGTGAAAGAGACAGAAAGAGAGAGCTAGAGAGAAAAAGGGAGAAAAGAGAGTTTGAAGTGCGCGCAGACTGAGGATCATTCTGTCATTTTAAATGGCTTTGTTCAAGGCAATAATGTAATAAATGAATATTTGATATCAATGCTTAGTGGCCCTAATTGTTTTCTAGTGGTCTGCGTTTAGTAGAGTCCAGGGTAGGCTTATTGTCGACTCAACCCTTATACAATTCAAGAATAAAGGAAATCAAGATCGGGGGAGCGTTTCATCAAGCATTTTGTCAGTGATTTTTACTGACAGATTTGCTCTCAGCCAATCAGATGCAAGGATTTCAGTAGCTTATAACACTTGTCGGAAAAAATATCCGACAAATCCTTTCATGAAACGCTCCCCTGAACGTGAGGGGGCAGTGAAATTCAAATATTACTTCAAACAATATCATGTTTTAAATAATTCTCATGCCCGATATGAGATATCAATATTTTGATTTCTTTTTATAAATATTGACAATACAAAAAGGACCTTTCAAAGGCTGAATTTGAATATAAATTTCACAAAGAGTATAGATGTCTAAAGTAAGAGCAGGTCTTAAAAGAACTTTTCTCTCTCTCTCTCTCTCTCTCTCTCTCTCTCTCTCTATATATATATATATACTCTTCATCGAAGTCGAAAGCATTTGTACTAGAAGAAAAAATCCCGCTCTTAGATTCACTATGAAAAAAAAAGCTAACAGGAAGCAAGGGCAAGTGAAGCGACGAAAAATGATGAGCTTTAAACAATGATATAAAAAGTTAACCTTTATATTCATTCATAGCTTTCTACAGCAACATCTCTATCGTTCGTAATATTTTTTTTATTGTTCCATTCACGTTTTCGTTGTCTCTTATTCAGGATTTTTTTTTCTTTCTTTCTCTCTCTCTCTCTCTCTCTCTCTCTCTCTCTCTCTCTATATGTATATACTCTTCATCGAAGTCGAAAGCATTTGTACTAGAAGAAAAAATCCCGCTCTTAGGCAATCTGGCATTACCATTTTCACCAACATATTTTCTACTCGAAGTGTTTGCGAGGCCCAGTATTCGTCATGTATCAATTAAACCCATTTATGATCATCCCTGCCGTACATTGCATAGGCTAAGTATCGCCCTGAAATTTGCCACGGTGGTCATCATCATCGCAGTTAAGGGGCTGAGGAAGACGCACAACATATTTACCGGCGACATTGCCTTAGTTGATTGCGTGGCCTCTGTATAATGAATATAATATTACATTATATTCAATATAATGAATATCATGCCACTGATCGATTATTTTCGACTGATATACGATTTGACGTAAGTACACTATCGGAAAAACATTCATAGCTAGAGCAGAAGATAATGTTTCATAATTATCCTATACAGAGTGCGTATAAAATTAAAATATGAATAAAAGCTTATATTTGCTATAATTACATATTTTCTGCATTATTTTTTCACGAAAGTCATCTCCAATATCAATTAAATTTAATTCAATTTAATGACATTTTTTTCCAACTTTTCAATATAAGTTAACAAAATGATAAATGAACAGAATAATCCATGTATTTTTAACACTTCTATAAAAATATTTGAAATTCATATCCCTATTGTAATTAAGAGTATTTAAAAAATAATTCAAAAATCATCAATTTGACCAAAATCAGCATTCTAAAAATACCTGAAAAGTAACTTTAGACCCATTTTGAAATTTGGAAACAACGTTTATAGTTTTAGTCATGACATTATCTTTCTAAAAATGTATGTTTCCAAAAATCCTCACCAAATTCCCATTTTTGACCATTTGACAACGGACTAATTGGATTTATGGTTGTTTCTGTTGTTGTTTTTTCCCCATGCCTGCTACGTGCAAGCGTTATTTTATACAAACAAAAAAAATAAACAGAAATGATCTAATCAACTCAAAGTATAACTGAATAATAAAATTAAACAAATCACAGTAACGAAAGCAAATTCGATTTATTACTTCACCAATAAGCAAAGACTGACGACGATGAGGTCTTTAATGCATGGGCGTCGCCAGGGGGGGGGGGGGTGCGGAGGGTGCGAACGCACCCAAAGGATTTTTTTTTTGGGGGGGGGGCGTCGCCGGATGGGGGGGGGGTGTCTTTTGAAAAGGGCGACATGTTCTTAGTATCAGCGTTGTTATATTCATATCTACCTTAGATTATATACTAGCAAGTCTACCAGTACATCCACTTGGTTCACATTTACCGAAGCTATAAAGAATAAATAAAGAAAAGCGCCTCGTACTCTCAATGTGACCTTCAGATCACAAATAAGACGCGCTCGTGCCGGCCACACGCGCCTACATTTCTCAATCTCAACGTGGGAGGCATTTTGGGGCTGTTTTGTTTACTTAGACCCTAAGTGGAGTTGGTAATTTTTTTTTTCCAAAAGGCACCCCCCCCCCTTGAAAAAAGCTGGTGACGGCACTGTAATGAATACATACAAAGAAGAATATAAGAAAAATGAAAACAGACTTAGGGATAGAGGAAAAAGCAGGATAGAAAGATAAGAGAGTTGGAGGATTAGAGGAAAAAAGGAGAGAAAGGCGAGAGAGGGAGACGGAAACGAGAGGGAGTAGAAAGAGAGAATACAGAGAAGGTTGATGTGTGTGTGTGTGTGTGTTGCGCATGTACGTGTGTGGGTGAAAGTTTGTATGTGTGTGCGGGTGTGAAAGAATGTGTGGGTGTGAACTAAGGATTAGAGAAGTGAAACATATTTGTGTAAGTCTGCACAGTCGTAATTATATAAATTATATTTATACTATCCAGGTTGTTGACGAGGGAAAATCATAATTTGTCACAGAGTAATGTGTTTATTTGCTTATGATAAATACTGTAGATATAATTAAGTATAAAAAATACTGAGAAAGACTGAGCAGCCCTTTTTATGGTATTTAAAAGTACATATTATTGACTCATTAATATTGATACTTAATTATCTCATTAGCGAGGCTAACATTTGCTAGGGTCAAGGCAGTACCACCATACATATGGATGGATGTATGGATGGCTCTGGATGGCTCTAGGTAGAGGTAGGTCAAGGTAGACGGTATCGCCATCTCATGACATGATAGGCCAATTTGTTGAAACACGATCGCAGAGACTTTAAAGAAATCAGCTTGAGGGCAAATTAATAGGTTTTTAAAGAGTCAACGATTTAAAATGACTTATTCATCGACTGACAAAATGTAGGTCAAATGGGCTTATTTTGAGGGGGCTTTGATATGGCCCGCCGATAAAGGCAACCCGGCCGCGTTGTTTACAAGTTGTAATACATTCTCAGGGCGGATGTACGCGCAGATGTATGCGCGCATGTTAAACTAGGCACGGGATCATCAGGGCCCTATTGCATAAAAGTTGCGATTAAACGCAACTCAAAAAATTTAACGCAAGTCCCAAATACGCGATCCTGATTGGTTGAAAAATCAAGTTGCGTTAAATTTTTTGAGTTGCGTTTAATTGCAACTTTTTATGCAAGAAGGCCCTGGTTACACAAAATAGAGAAGCTTTCATTGTAGTCGTGGCTTTTATAACTGATGGACGCAATTTAAATTTAGTGCGGAATAAAAGATTGGATAAGTAGTGGAATATATATATATATATTATCGTACTATTCCCAGCGTAAATGAACTTGAGTGTGTAGCACCATCACTAATGGTGACTGTTCTTTTTGTTCCCGACCGGTTAAACGCTGTTTTAAAAGTAACATATTTTCAACAATGGAGCATCACTTAGCCTACATCATAATAATGTCATAAGGCACTTTCGGGCTACTCTCGGAACTTGGAAGTCGTCTTAGAAATTGTTATAGGTTAACGATAGTGGCTCTGGAGGCAGTATACCAATACGCCTTAAGAAAGCGAAATCGACAGGCTTAAGAGGCTGAGCAGTGGAGCAGGGACGGGTGCAAATCCCGATCGGCAATCTCGGACGGAGGAGACAGTCCTTACGAGCTCCAAACGCTAACCGGTTACTATAGTATACCGGAGAGCATATAGTACAAGGTCCAGTTCCCCCAGAGCCGCCATAACCCATTACCTCCCGGCTTTGTTGGGGGATCCCATCTCCGAGCGAATTTCTGAGCTCGAACCACTAGCCCCCTCGTTGTCGGGTCGCAAGAGCCTTTTAGTGAGTGCTTGCGCCGACTAACGCTAAAGCCAAACTCAAAGGGAAATGGGTTCAAGCCTAAGGGGCGTATTAAATTGGCTTTAAATAGCATGATGAAGTAGGGGCAAATCTAAATGCCCGTAGTCAATGCTGTTCAAATTTGTCCTGTAAAGTCTGTCCTTAGACGAATTGGCCCAGAAAGTGGGGAGGCCAGGCAGGGGCGGATCCAGGATTTTGTAAAAGAGGGGGCACAGAACCGGAAAAGCACACAATTAAGGGGGCATTTTTTTTTCATTGTGTACTTAAGGTATGCCAATTGGGTTTCAAAAGAGGGGGCACGGGCCGGTTTTCCCCCTATGTAGATCCGCCACTGGCCGCCGCCAGTCGATGTAGTTGTTCGAGACTATCGATATAATTTATGAGAGTTCAATCACATTTTGGGGCTCTTCATTGAATTGAATGGGTGATTTGACATTACAAGTAATGAAACCGATTTCAGTGTTTTATGGATTATAATGAATATGTTTGTATGCTTGTGGATGTGTATGTGTATATTACGTATATCTCTCTATAGAAATATGTATATGCATGGGTATATGCGTTTCTGTAAGTATATATGCATTCAGTGGATATGATATGCATATGTTTATAATTCGTTTTTGTTGATGGAAAGAGCTCATGGGTTAGGTACCAATCCAGATTCGGAAGCATTTGGGCTTGGTTGCACAGATTTTAGCATAAAAAACAGGTTGCGCGTCGTGCACGCAGCAAATGTGGGCCGTATATAGGGGAATTTTCCCGACTAAAAAGTTTTAACAGTTGGTTTTTTCGCCCCTACTCGGGTTTGGATGGATGGTACATTTTGAGCAATGACATATAATAGCGAAACTGTCTTGTGGTGATGATATTTTATAGCATCAATGTAATTACAAGACGACTTATATACTAAGCTATATATTCTCGTTTGGTGGTAATTTGGCAATTATGCCGCCTAAACACGTATGTTAAGTGAGTAAATTACCCCAAAATCGGGTCGATTTCACCCCATCTCCCCCTTGTGCACCAAACTTTGTCAGTAGGAAGTAGTATGACTGGACTTTACAAACACATACACTATAGTTAAAGGGCAATTCTAGGTATTGTCCCACAATATATATATATATATATATATGTATATATATATATATATATATATATATATATATATATATATGTGTGTGTGTGTGTGTGTGTGTGTGTATATATATATATATATATAAACGTTAAAACATCATCATAAGGTTTAGTATACCCGACGATTCATTAAAGTTGGCAGCCCTGCTGGAGCTTGAATAAGACCAAATAACAAGAAAATTAACACTTGTAATATTGATGTTTAATTAGATTTCTGTATTCTTGGTAACGTGTGAAACAGCAATTGACCAAATACATCGGACTTGCCCTTAATCCTCAATCATGGCATCGTATATACCGTATTTCATGATCCTATGTTTGAAAATGCCAATTAAAAGCAAGGAGAAAAATAAATAAAGGATTACTCGTTGAGACATATAATTGATTTAATCAATCTGTTTTTGCTATCTCTCAGATAACAAGAATATTTTTTGTCACAAAATAATCGTTGGCATGACCGGTTTGGCACAGCAATTTACAGAAGAAAATTAATTCTCAAATATACGTTGTATTTCAAAACCAAAGATGCCACTTGTTTTGTGTACGTTTTCTGGTTGTATCACATGTGTAAAAAATTAACAAAGTATAAAAAAATTAATAATTATGGGGAAAAACTATTGAAAATATAGTTACATTTGCTTAACACCTAATTTCTATGCGCTTTGTCATTGCATTCGATTGCTATTTCGCACAAGCAGCGAACACTCTACTTCACTGGGGAGCATACCAGACAGTGGACTTGAAACACATCGGAACACTATGTGAAGAAATTATTTAAACCAGCCATTTCTGTGAGTCTGAAGGGGACCCTTTATCCCAGTATATGGATGGGTGACTCTCATTCTGTATTCATTTACATTTGAATAGACTAAACCCTAGCTGCTATAACAGGCAAACCCTAACTGGTGTTTGATAGTTATTGTGTGTACTGTGTGTACTGCACAGGGCAATGCATGTAGCTATAGCTCAGCAGACTGCAACAAGCAAGCATAGGGTGCAGCAGCACTTGCAGCAGCTCTCCTGCTGGTAAAGTCGCCATTTTGGTGCCACGCCTTCAGCATGTATAGTGGCATGTAAGCCAGCAGTGTTTGGTTCATTGGAGCAGTTCAGAGGTCCAAACTGTAAGTAAAGACGGATTATTATGTACATAAAAAAAAAACTTGTATAAACTTAGAAACTGACAGGTTTGAGTTGTAAGAAAATGAACATGAGTTAATGATTTAATCATATCAAAGAATGTATTATCTTTATATTCAGTGAAGATATCAAACATTTTGTGATGCATATTTTGCATTAAGTAATATGATAAATGTCATATTTAAATCTTTAAACATATAAAAGGATTGATCTGATGAAGTGAGATGGGTATTTCAAATATTATACATGTCTTTTGGGAATTAGATATTCAATTCTTTATGAAGACATTCATCGCATATTATATAGATATGTTATTTTAAAGCTTATGGTTTATCTTAATTCTTGATTGAGAAGATTGGTGTTTGTACATGAAGACGCTTTATTTTATCCTCGTAAAACCGAGTACATATTTAAGTAGTTGAAAGGTCAATGCCCTTTACTCTTATGTTTATTGTATGAAGCCGAAGTGTATATAGCATTTATTCTGGAAGAAAAGGTATGGACCACACCACGTATAGTGGTCATACTGACCACTACGCGGGACGAATGCAAAAATACTAGTCATTTTCTATCGCATGTACTTAAGGTATGGGAGGAAAAGTAAGATAAATATTTAAAATACTTCCTTTCAAATTCAGCGCTTTAAAATCTCTTTCCTGCCTTAAATGGCCGTTAGGAAAAACTTCTGATATTTCCAGCAAAATCCAAAGTCAAAATCATGTCCAAAACCTAAGAAATCCCCGCCAATTTTTTTTGCGATCGCATGTTGTTTTCATGGTGCCGATGTTTTTAGACTAAATCGGCCAATAAAATTTTGTCCACAACAAAACTCGGTATCGCGTGCACATCGATCTCTACGATCGCACACACGGAAAATCGGGACTTACGTGTGCGCGATAGGAACCGAACTTTTAACGACCGAATTTTTTAGCGGGAGATGTCAGCGCTCGCGGCGATCAGGAAATGTACATCATGCCTTGCGATACCCCGTTTCGCCAGAAGTGACAGTAAATTACAGATTTCATTTTCGGAATTATCTTTTCCAACATCGGTGAGTTGAATTTATTGTATTTCATGAATATGTTGGTGTCGTTTCTTGTAAATTAAATGCCGATTATGAGTGAATGTTGGTGACTTTTGTGCAGTGGTGTTTTGAAAGTGTCGAGGTGGATGACTGCCTAGAGTCTACACACGAAGTATAGTAATGTCGCTATGAGTGGTATGGACTCCAGACTGTTAAACATTGCGTATTTTCTTCCAGACGGCCGTTTTCCTGTTTCCCATTACCGGGTTTTCCTGTTTCATGTTTCTGGGTTGCCTGTGACGTTTATATTCTGCACGTTACTACGTTTACGGCGTGTCCCGTTCCCGGTTATCTGGTTTCATCGCTCTACTGAGTATCCCTGTTTCGAGATATCTCCGCACCGTTTTGTCTTCGTTCATCGTGTCTGAAGCTTCTTCATCTTAAAGGACATTCATCTTGGGCAGTGACATATGACGTCTGATACTGTATGGTGAGTGAACACTTGAAGAGACTGACTTTGTACAACATCCCCATAATATAAAGTCGGTATACTATTTCATAATTATACTATAAAGTGAAACAGATTGTCTATCAAATTTGATATAATATTTATGTTTGAGAGCTTGTAAACCATCAGTGAAGCAATGTTTTTGTTCTGTAATAAATCAAATTTGATTTGAAACGTACATTCTTAGGTGGTCAAACAGCCTGTTAGACGAATAAGTCAAGTTCACATCCAAACACAATGTGACACACTAAAACGTTCACATCTTTCCCACTTATATGCCTGTGTAAATATAAGCAAGCCATACCAAGGGACACAATTGCCGTGCCGGGGTTCGAACCCACAACCTTTACATATCCAGTCATGTGTTAAAGCCACTCGACGATACCCCTACAAAAATATTTAAACTAAGTATATGCCAAGAATAGTGATGGTATATCAAAGTGTCTTCAGATATGACGCCTGTGTGAGCTTTATCATCTACGTGCATTAATATACTGTTAATACATGGTTCGTAGTGCGTTAGTGCGATCTGGCAACACAAAGGCTTTTATCGTGGTGGACTAACGCACGAGGCGTAGCCGAGTGTGTTAGACACCACGATAAAAACCTGCGTGTTGCTGGATCGCACTAACGCACGAACTCACAACCATGTATTAATAGTTTTATAAAACGGGTCTACATTCTAAGTGTTTTCTTACAATCTTAGTGTTTTATCCGGATTAGCCGTGCGTTAGTTCCCTCGCCGTGCGTTAGTACTTTTTTTTGCACGGTCACGTGATGTTATTTGACCAATCAGGATGGCTACATTCTTGAACCCGTTTTATAACATCTGATATGTCTTTCAGTGTGGGTGTGTGTGTGCGTGCGTGCGTGTGTGTGTGCGTGTGTTTGTGGGTGTATGCATCAAGAAGCGTAGTCGAGTGTTTTTAATGGTCTAGTAGTAGAGTAGTTAAATAATATATCTACAAAGCGCTTATAGACATCTTCGATGTATTATGCGCTGTATAAATTCATCACATTATTATATTGTTACTTTTTTGCGAGGGTCTGAAGGGCGCCAGAGTTATTCGGTCTGGGTAGATGCGAAAGCCAATTTCTGTAGTTTAACTTATAAAAAGGGTTGTGAATATAGACATTAAGGTGCCGGAATTAATTTTGCGCTTTGAAGATCATCTTTTTCAAAACATTCTGAATTTTACCACAGCGTCACGTTTATTTCAACTCAAGCTCTCGTTATGGAAACAAGATTTAGAAGTAGAGCTCTCATTGCCATTGCCAGCTTTATTGTGCTGTTAAACCACAGTAAGTAGAATATTGAGTTTGAATATTACATCCATTTTTCAACAAACCTCTCGTAATGGCCTTCCATTGCGAAAATGGTATTCAAAATGTTGTTCCACGATTATATTTTGTAAATTGGTTGAGAATATATGCCCCGGTACATGCCTAACATTTACTAAAATTAAACAGTAAATGAAAGCTCAGGGTTGCAGATAAGCCCTGCATGTTTTTTGCAGTGTCGGGCTGATAAGCAACGCCTTAATTCTGTTGATCAATATAGGAATAGAATTCGCGCCTTTAACGGAATTTACTTTTGATTTGCGTCTACTATAGGCGTAATTCACAATGCATGACCAACTTGTTTTCTTTGCAATGAATTGTTAATTTTGAAAAGCAATGGCTTGCCAGAAAACAAATCAATTGTTTTAGACATGTTACAATGGGAATGGCTGATTGTTTTCGGAATAAACTAAGCTGTTCCTATTATCAGGATCATGGGAGAGATTTGACCTATTATGAAAATCGATTTAAATTTGTTACACTTATTAATCAAACAGGCTTGTACAAAAGTATTGGATCAAAAGGCAGCTCAAAGCATAACTTTCTGTGCAGGGCTTTCAAGTTCAAGGATTAGCAGCTTTAAACAATTGATATTAATACTTTAGACATAATTATATCGTGTTAAGTCCATCACACACATCAACTTCTGACCATGACCAGATATTTGAAGAAAAAAAATATTAATTGCCACACTTTACAAACACATGTTTAGTACATGGGTACTGGTAGGAAGACATTCCTTATTGCTTCAGAGCATTTTCACGCCAGCTAGGCTAGAGCCAGTGCAATACCTTTATTTTCCACAATAACACATCAAAACTCTTTTTAAAAAAGAAGGGAGGAAAAAAAGAAGATATAAATATGTTTTGGGTTAATTGTTTTTTATATTTTTTCAGTTTATATATTAGCTATGAAAACGCCTTCTCAGATTGGACACGATAGTGACGGTTGCGAACCAGTCATTCAGGCCGGGAAGGAGATTCCTCAAAAGATGACATACCGTGAAGATGAGAAACGCTCATACGGGAAGCCTGGCAACGAGTCTCGGCTTTGGCGGAAGCATTGTGAAAGCGGTAAGATATCATCATTTGCATGGTATCCAATGATGTCAGGGGACATTCCACACCGACTTCGTCCTTGAGTCATACATAATCTGACTTCGTTAATATGGGAGAATTAATCATTCGTTTCAAGAATAATGTCGCTTGTAGGTTATGCCTAAAGTATCTATAACGAGTTTATAAAACTGACATTTTATATTACAGCTGTGCAACTGAAACTTTAGCCTTAAAAACCCAAAATATCTTCTTAACAAAGATTCATTACCGAAACTTAGGTCAAAGAAACGGCGGTCAGTAAATCTCCCTGACTAACAGCGAAAGCATCTGTAATGTACAAAATGCATGATGGTTCCAGAATGTAAATAAATGAAAGAGATATAGGAAGAAGATGAACTCGAAAAGGGGGAAAGATTATTAGGGCATCTAGTCTGAGCCGGGGTAATAATCCAAAACTCCTTGGAAACGCTTGAGACATTGATGGATATGTGGTATGCGCTATACAAGAACTGAATATTATTGTTAGTAGAATTCAGGATAAATAATCGGGCATTTGTTATCCCAATCAATTCTTATAGATGAATAATTATCACAGATTCTTTGTATCGGTACTTATTAGTAGCCATTCATTTTGATATCTCATGTACCCGGAAAATTTTTATCCATCGTGCAGAGATCTGAGATCAAGACATTTTAAGAAAGTCGTAATTCTCTGTTGTAGTTGTTTTTTCGATGTTGCAAAGCCGGTATGGTTAGGAATTTCACTTATAGCGTATGACTCATTTACTTGAAATGCAATGATAAAGGGAAGTTGTATTTATGTTAGTCATGTAAATGTATATAACTATAATTCATAATATCTTCGATTAGACGTGATAAAATATTTTTAAAAGAAAGTTTCTCTTGAGAAAAGCCAGGAAATTGCAGCTTTGTTCTTTCCAAACTTGCTCTTTTTAGATGATGCCCCTACCCGCTTATTTGAAGAAAAAAGCTTCAGGAACCCTGGTTTTGATGTGATTAATTGCGCGGTATTGTGCAGCTTTTCTAAATTGAAAAAAACAAACAAACAATGATATTGCAGTGAAAATTCCACTTTATATCTTATCTTTTACTGCAGCGATTAATATATAAAGGCAATTTTATGTGCTATCTTTTTTTTATGCGTATAGGATGTGAAAAATCAATTAAAAAAGAATCGGCATATAAATGCAATTCTATATTTCATACTTAAATAAGGGAGAATGAAACCCTGGGGAAAAATCAGTTTAATGAAAGGAGAGCATAGAGAGAAGCAATTTAAAAAAGTTCCGTCAAAATCGGTTACGAAATGAGAAAGTTATGCAAGTTTGAAAAGTCTCAATTTACTTTCTATGGCGATCCTCAAATTGGCAATGTTGCGTTAAAGTGACAGGTTTAGTAGTACAGTGCGTCCCAGAAAAAACGAAACCCGAAAACAAAGGGTTATTGTGACCACACTACATGCTCTATGACAATAACTATCTATTTTCCATAAACTAGAAGTATTAGGCTTTTAAATGATACGTTTATGGCATCCATCCGAACATGCTTTACCGAGCAGCAGCATTTTGAAAATGACATGTAAAAACTCAGTTGCGCCGGATTTGGGAAAAACCGGTAAAACGTTAGGATCACAGGCGAACGTGACCCAAATGCAACATGACTTTAAATCCTATGAAAATACTGTTTTCATCAGTTTCTTTCAATAATGAGGGTAATGATAATGCCCTCATCATAAAAATAAACGATGGCCAATGTATTGTTGATGTTGGGGTAAAGAAAGGGCATGTTTTGTATTGAAATGATACCTGCAATCGAAATAAAAAGCAATTTTTTGCACTTTAAGTTTCTGAACTGAAATTTCTTTTAAGAACAAAGCGGACAGAAGTGTGATATTTTTCATAAAAGTAAAGTAAGTGACGCTTTCCATTGTCATCAAATGGAAATGCAGGATATAAAGGGGACATAAGGTAGAAAAAATATCAAGATTATGCAATTTCCCACCTCATGAGGGGTACCATTTCCATCACAGGAAGGGCATTTTTCATCTTTTAAGGGATATTTATTGATAATGGAAATTTGGGGGCGTATGCCCCTGCTGCCAATGGAAATCGGTATTGACCTGTGTTTTTTGAATTTCTGATTGAATGTATGCCGTCACACAAGGGAATTTCACGTATTATATCTCTTAAAGCTGCTATTTCAATTTAGTCATGTTCGCATGTGATCCTAACGTTTTCACGGTTTTACCCAAATCCGGCACAACTGAATTGTTACATTTTATTTCTAAAATACTGCTGCTCGGTAAAGTATGTACGGATGGATGCCATCAAGGTACCATTTAAAAGCTTAATACTTCTAGTTTATGGAAAATAGATAGTTATTGTCATAGAGCATGTAGTGTTGTCACGATAACCTTTTGTTTTAGGGTTTCATTTTTTCTGGGACGCACTGTACAACTCTCCATATGTTTTGTACACAAAATTTCATATTTTCCCCATTATCTCTCAAGGTGCAGCTTGTATCCTTCTTAGCTCAAGATATATCATGGGAAAATGTATTTGACACAACATTATGTTGAGTTCACAAATAGACAAGCAGTATCTTCAGAGATAATGGAGAAAATACGAAATTTTGTCTACAAAACATATTGAGAGTTGTACTACTAAACTTGCCATTTGAAACAACATTGCCAATTTGAGGATCGCCATAGAAAGTAATTGAGACTTTTCAAACTTTCATAACTTTTTCATTTCGTAATCGATTTTGATGGAACTTTTATAAAATTGCTTCTCTCTCTATCCTCTCTTTTCATTAAAATGGATATTTCCCCGGGCTTCATTCTCCTTTAATGAAAAATTATTTTTACAAACGTATTTTCAACATGCCAATCGTAAGCAAGTCACGAAATATCACCTTCCTTCTGATAATTAAAAACCTTTTTATCCTTTTATTACTGTCAAACAGACATGCAAAGATCCCCTTCAGTGTTTCCTGGACAACCACACGACTGCGCTGAGATCAAGGATAGAGGGGTGAATGTCAGTGGTATCTATGCCATCTACCCCGGTAGGCCTCTCAACGTCTACTGCGACATGGAAACGGATGGTGCTGGGTGGACAGTGAGTAGGTGCATGGGGATGTGAAGCGGAGGTAACCTAGTAGACCGATAGCCCACGAGTCATCAGCTTGTGGACCATAATCATATTGCGGGGTTCGAATCCCTGCCACATCACTGTATTTTAATGTCTTTGGCAAGCCATTACTTTGCATTTGCCACACTCTAATTTACATTTGCCAGGTGAAGTAAATGGGTACCCAGTAGGAAGAAATTCCTTGAATGCTTTAGCGCCTCAGTCATCATGACAGCTAGGCTAAATCAGGAGTAATAAATAATTGCAGGGCTCTTAGGGCGACAAACAGTTTCAAAAGGTCCAAGACACAGATAGCCCACTAGACCGACAAATCAAATAAATACATAAACATAAGTAGCAACAAAAAAAAAAGATGGTGAAAGAAGGAAAACCAAAGAATCACAAATATAGAAGAGAAGAAAGTCTAAATACATATTGACCCCTCTGAAAAGAGACCAGAAGAACTCCATGAGGCCGACAAGTAACGATACCGACATTGTAGGCCTTGTTGACCGTCGCTTTAGTGTAAAAATGGCTCGAAGAATTACGAGACCAACATTTTTCATGCTTTTGGACTCATTGGATGTCGGGCTTGCGGACCGTCGGCTTCATATTGGAGCTAATCTTGCTACTTGTGTGACGTCCCTAGGATTCGCTGCCGATCAGGCATTTTCTGTGAATAGAGGGCCCCAAACACCGCTATTTTCAATTAAACTACATGTATAATAAGTATGATTTTGGGAAAAGGATCAGGAAGATTTATCCCTTTGGAATTTTCATTTCAGTATGATATTGCAACGTCTTCAAAAGTCGGATCGCCGTAGGATCGTATGTTTTCACGGTGGACTTAAAAAAATGTAGATACGAATGGAAACCGTATGCCTCCACTACAGTTCACTTTCCCCCTTTATCCGTTCCTAGGTCATCCAACGAAGGACGGACGGTTCTGTGGATTTCTCTCGAAATTGGTTGGAATACAAAAACGGCTTCGGAAGCGTCTCTTCCGAACACTGGCTGGGGAACCAAAATATTTATCATCTATCAACCCAGAAGTCTTACGAACTACGACTCGACATCGAAGATTTTACTGGGCAAACACAATATGTCATTTACAATTTCTTCATCCTGGGAAATGAGACCGAAAAATACAAGCTGACACTGGGCGGTCTCTTTCGCGGTACTGCGGGTAATTCCTTTGATAATTATAATAATGATAATGATATATTATGCTTTTACAAAATGAATATAATAAATAAACTTAATCAACCGCAAAACAATTACAAAACTAGTAAAGAAAAAGGAAAGCATTATGGAATAATAATATGATAAAAATGATACTCTGCGTGTGGTAAAAGTTTAAAGTAGGCCTTACTAGTATTTACTAGGAAAATAAGTGGTAATGAAAATCCATATTCATTAGCTACACTTTACAGAACATACGCTTTATTTATTTACATCAAAATTATTAGCCTAACAATATCAACAGTTCAAAAAGCAAATCAATACAACATTAACATAATTGATTCTTAAATAATGCGGTCTTGAGTGCAGTTTTGAAGATCTGTTGGTGCAGTACGAATGGCGAGAGGGGGGGGGGAGTTCCAGAGGGGGGGGGGGTGTGCATAGAAGACGAATGAGCTATTGCCGTGGTAATGGGCATGGAAACGAGGAACTTGGAGGAGAATCCTGAAATGAATCCGTTTGTTTGTAGGGAACCAGTGGAGGTTACTGAGAAGGGGTGTGGTATGTGTGTGTAACAGTGTGACCAGTTGCCCTCTCTGTGATTCTAGCTGCTATGTTTTGAATTCTTTGGAGTTTCATAAGTTCATTTGCAGGAAGGTTGAAAAGAAGTAATCTTTGATGCTTTATCCATCATTCGACCCTTCATGTCCTATACGATTTGAAAGTTCACCCACCGTACCCAATCAAAAATAAGTCTTCACTTCCCTGCAATATAGTCAATGGGGATTTGGCAACCTCATCTTCCAGCCCCCGTTTGCCACGGAACTAAGCCATAAAGAAGCGAGCAGAGCCAGGATAGAATTCCTCCATTATCGTACATCAGTCCTAATTGGCTGGTCACGCCCATTTCTTCCAACCCCCCACCGTACCTGTCCTATCAAAGAAGAGCATGTTTTTAACAAGCCAAAGCATAAGCTATGAATATTCATGAGTGTAGCGTAGGCGAGTCCACTGTTGACAGAGGGTTGAAGTCATGAAGCAATCTGAACGCAATTAATATCAGCAAATTTTATGAAGGCCACAAACAATATCACCACACAAAATTACGAATTAAGTGGTACTGTACTATATTTTATATACAGTACTGTAGGCGCTCCAACGCCTAAAAGAGAATACATACTGTCTGTACTACAAACGACCACCGCGGTGCACCGGATTATATTCATACCCCACAACACAAATGGTACAATCTAAAATCTCATCAAACATTGGGAAATTTCAAGCCAAATTTACCTCGAACGAAATATAAAGTTTAAATTACCATTTCTCGAATTATTGACTAGTAGAGGGGTGCGGTATCCCGTCTGTAGTTTTCTCCAGAATGACGGCAACATTCCTCATGGCATATAAAGAGCAATATTGAAGAAAAATGCGATATCCGCTCTCAGGTATAATTACTTGAGTCACGAGTAAAGTGCTCCCGAGTTCAAAAGATAACCATGATAACGAAGAACCCCCATAATAAGTGAGAAAGTCTAAAAACTGAAGACCGATCAAGAGGACCGGGCTGCCGTAGTGATGACGCTACATCAAATAACCTCTCTTAAAACACCTTCATTTTAGGGGGAAAAATATTAGTTTTTACAAGATTGATCTTCGTATATCACGAGGTAATAAAACTGTAAAAATGTTAGAAAGAAGAAAGAGTGTGAGAATCATAACGGAAAGAACGTGACAGAAACATAACGAACGAAGAATGAAGTTAGAATAAAAGGTAAAACAGTACCTTTAAAAAATCCGGGAAGCGAAAAAGGTTACCGAGAGGATGAAGGCACATGGCAGACGGAAGGGAAAAACTGTATAAAAATGAAAACAGAGGAGAGGAGAGATAAAGAGAGTTCAGGGGCAAGTGAAACCTAATTCCGTGTTTTGTTCTGATAGATGCCAAACGTGTTGTTCACGTATATCAGATTTGTAATTCAGGGCATTCACGTCATGAGATTGAACATAGAAAGCTGGATTTGGGGGAGTTCACAGTTTATCTTTCTATTACTATCATCCTATTTACATTTTTTTAAAAATGGGCTCACTGGAATAGATTTCTTTTAGTGTATGAACACTATTACTTTTCCACAAACGCAATTGGTTATGATGGATACAGATGTGTGTGGGCGTGTGCGTGTGTTGCTTGTACATTTTTTAAAAGAAAAAAAGAAAAGGAAACGCCCATAATACATGTATATGTTGGACTTTGTGAGGTTCAAGATGTAAGTGAATGATGTCCAAAAATGCAAAAAACCTCAAAATTGAAAAAAATGTGCGTTTATCCTCATTACCGTCACTTCGTGAAAACAGGGATGATATGTATGCGCCTCTTTAAAGTATGCTCCCGAAAAGTCACTCCCTACAAGGCCTGTTGACTGTTGAAAGGGTTTTAAAAATCATTATTGTAAGCCGTGTTCAATCTTCTTCTGTTTTTTCTAAAGATAAATAGAATTCGTTAATTTACCACTAATTCAAAAAATATTAAACCAAACTTTCTTTCAATCCACAATAAATTTTCAACAAGAAGGTAGATTACCATGGCGAACTATTTCAGGATTTTTCGGTTCAATATTATTTCGCAATTAAAAAAAAAAAAAAAAAAAAAAAAAAAAAAGAAATTGTTAATTATTGAGCAGTTTGATGAATAGTGACCAGCATCAGCAGCACTCAATAATCTGTAAACGATGTTCTGGCAAACCCTGGCAAACACCCATTCAGTTAGTTACATAAAGTTTTGAGAAGAAATGGGGTGAAAGTCGCCTGAATTCTTTACCTCAATATTCCTTGACTTGTAGGCGACATTATTACGTATCAAAACGGGTCTCGATTCAGCACTCCGGACCAGGACAATGATGGATCCCCAGGACACTGCGCCCAACTTTACCGATCAGGCTGGTGGTTCAATAATTGCCATCGGTGTAACCTGAACGGAGTCTATAGGCTGACTGGCAAGCATTCCAGCTACATGGGTGTGGTATGGATAGACGTGCAGGGCCTTTGGTACTCAGCCAAGACGACTGAGATGAAGATTCGTCCGGTAATCAGCCACAAGGGACACCAGTAGCGAGGACGATTCTACAGAGAGTAATGATTAATGGAATTCGTGTAATCCATGTAACTAAATAAGCTTAGAGTTTACTAAGTTTACTGACACGCTGTCCTTCGTGTTCTGTCTTTTGTAAAGTATGCTCCATTAAGTCTTTACTTTTTCAAGCTTTCTGTTTCTACAATATATTTCATTGCTTTCAAAACACTAAAATTCAAAAAATGAAACAATGTCGAGTAATCAATGGCGGCGTGTAATCAATAAATGTGCATCAAACATCAATAGTTCGATAGTTTTTTTCAAACACTAAACATTATTTTAAGTAATAGACTGGCATAAAATTGAAGTATGTACAAGATCGATAAAATTTTGTAATTTCTATAGTCAATACCCTATTGCATTGCTTGTAGAAATCCTGTTCGGATTACATATCTCATGGTAATGCTAGTATATTTCAAAAGATGATGGACAAAGCGTGTCATATCCCTATTGGAAAGTTGACAGGCGGTATTCCATTTGTATAGAAAAATGTTCTTTAAGTAAATTTGAAGATTTACAACGATAGGCTTCTGATATTGTAATGTATAGACAACGGTAAGTACACTTAAATACAAATCTTTTTCAAAGGGGTAAATCACCACAAAAAGAATTTGTGCTAGTACAAAATCAGCAAGTATGACAACCACAACGAAAAAAAGAAAGAAAGAAAGAAAGAAAGAAAAAAAAAATACCCAGCATTCCATATTCAAGTCCCTTGTCATGTTCATATTGGAAAGTGGAGATGCGGTTTGGCATTTGTATCCGAAATCCCCTTTCTTTGAATATACGGGTGTGCGTCGATCACACTACTCACAAATCGTTTTTACGGCTTTGAGAGTGTATTTACGCTTGCAGTATCTCTTTATTAAATAGTAACAGAATCCCGTGATTAGAATACAGCACAGGGAATTGGAACTCCTTACATACAGAGCCATATTCTTTTCGGTGATTGGTCTCCTCACGTTTTGTATGTTCGCACACTCGGTTTGCACATAAGCATCAATTGTAAGACACTTTCCGTCGTGTATAGTATTAACAAATATGTAAATATCAAAATAATTGAAATTTTTCTTCTGGGCCCGTATTCTATAAACTGCTTAAGAATAATATTTAAGAACTTTTTCTCATCTTTTAAAAAAAAGAAATATCTTGATCAAAATGCGTATTCTATATAAAGATATTTGCTAAGAACATTTTTAACTTAAGACGTTTTTCTTATCCGATTTTTCGGATTTAAGTATAAGATTTTTTTCCACGAATGCACGAAGGTATTAAAGTAAGAATTAAGCATAAAGGGAGGATATGGTCCGTTAGGCTGCTGACAGCGCTGCAGAGATATAGAATGAAAACGTACATGTACGTACCGCAGTTTTTATACTCCATTTATGCTGGGACTTAGGCCGCCCCAAGACCGGTCCTGGGGCGGTCTATAACTCCCAGTATAAATGGGTGAGAAGAATTTAGGGCGCCAAAAGTTAGGGGGCTCGAAGGATTGTCTCAGGACCCGTCCAGGGGCGCCCGTACTCCAGTAACGATCGCAGTGATTTAGGCCGGTCTGGATTCGGTGACCCCGCGTAAATCGAAAAACCGTATACCGCTCCAGGGTTACACGTGTTTTACTAATGGCCCGTGCCACTTTGTAGTTTGCATACATACAGTGAAGCGATATATGTGCAACTAGCTAATATGGAACGGAACGGTGCACGAAACCCAAGTAAGACTTGAGTTCCGTACGCGCCATTTCTATAGGAGTGCATACGGGTGTGCGTCGATCACACTACTCACAAATCGTTTTTACGGCTTTGAGAGTGTATTTACGCTTGCAGTATCTCTTTATTAAATAGTAACAGAATCCCGTGATTAGAATACAGCACAGGGAATTGGAACTCCTTACATACAGAGCCATATTCTTTTCGGTGATTGGTCTCCTCACGTTTTGTATGTTCGCACACTCGGTTTGCACATAAGCATCAATTGTAAGACACTTTCCGTCGTGTATAGTATTAACAAATATGTAAATATCAAAATAATTGAAATTGAATTATTACTCAAGTTATGTGTGAAATAATTTTCGATATTTATGACTATATTTTCATATTTTGTCCTGCAATATCTTACAGTATGGAAATTCAACTTACCGATAATGCATGTAATAATCGTTTTCTATTATGATGTCAATAATTTTACTCCTTCGGTGCGACTCAGTTCAAAAGAAGTCACATGGGTAATGTCCATCGTGCTTGATTGACAGAACCTCAACAAATTTTATCGTTCAGGTGTGGCCAAGTTTATCGTTATCGTTACATTACACGAACAACAAAGTATCGTTATCGTTCTTGTATGACCAAGCCCTAAACTCGACGGCCACGATATCTCTATCGAATTATTGAAAATTTTGCATATGTTCATTGATGTCATGTAATTTGCGATAATATTCTTGTAATGGTTGATACAAAATCGAACAATAACCCTAACAATGCACGACCCTTACCCAACCATAATCCGAAGAAAAAAAATTAACCTTTAACCTAATCCTAAATAATCTTTTGTACAAATAATATATTACATAACAATTATACGTGATCATGAATATTCGTGAATTGACCATGGATGAGGAAGTGGTGGATAAGGTTTACTTAACCATCTGTGAAAAAAATTACGACTGGCGACCTAGGCAGATGTAAATAATTGTCCCCCTCCCCTGCCCCCCCCCCCCCCCATCCCGCTCAACAAAGAAGAGGGGGGAAAAATCCAGGAAAAAAGGTACCTCAATATTTCCAGAAGCTAAAGAAAGCTGTGTATAATGTTCCTTAATGGCCTTTTTATATTACTGATTTGTTCAAAAAAGTTCTGCATTAAAAAGTTGGCTGTCGGTCACGTGAACCTTTTGTAAATGTCGGCCTCTTGGCCTGACTTATCTACTGGGATGACGCTATATATCGCACGCGTGTGTGTTTGTGTGTGTGTGTGAGTAGGGGTGTGCGTGAGCGTGTGTGAGTGTGGGCGTGAGGTTGCATACAATTTACCAAACACCATTTTGGATGCTAGTACTGTAATATTATTGATGATTATTCGAATTTGAGTAAGGCGCATTGAACAGGATGCAAACCGTTTTGGCTTGTTTGGAGGGGGGGGGGGGGGGTTCACATTAAAGGAAAAATTTGTAACTTCTAAGGTTTTGGATGATTGGGTATAGTGATTGTGGATTTACATGTAATAATTTTGGTGCAATCATGGCTCAGACGAGCTGAAAGCACTTTTTGATATTTTTTTTATATTTTCAAAAAAGGGAAATTGTGTTATTCACCAATTAGGTTTAGATATTTCCTAACGGTTTTGTTAAGTATTAAACAGAGGGGAGTTCCATTGGGTTCAGGCTGTAAGGTGTTATGTTAGGTATGTGTGCTAGTTGCATGGGTGGATGCTGTGGTGTGAATAATTGTGTACATGTACAGCGTTATGTGTGTTCGGTGAATCTATGGAGTGTTTGGTGTGAATGGGAGTGTAATGTTTGGTGTGGTTTTGTTTGGCTGGTGTGTTGTGATGCCTGTTCACATTCAGATCTGTTACTCGTTGATGTTCATTTGCATTTTGGGGATATGACAAAAGGATATGGATAGGAGGTCATAAATTACTCTACTCACTCTAAATGTGAGAGGACTAAGAGATAAGACTAAAAGGAAAAACATTTTTGAATTTTGTAGAAATAAAGGTAGTAACATTGCATTTTTACAAGAAACTTAGAGCACGGAAGAGGTAGAAGAAAAATGGAAATCAGAATGGAATGGTCCAATCTTGTTTAGTCATGGGACAAACTACAGTAAAGATGTTTTAGTATTCATTTCTCCACACTTAAATCTGAAAATTGAAAATGTTGTTACAGATGAAAATGGAAGATACATTGTTATGAAACTAGAATTTCAACGATCCAAGCCTCTTTTAGTTAATTGCTATTTTCCCACGAGAGATATAGAGAAGATGCAAATTGAATTTTTAGAAGAACTGGATAACCATACTTCAAAGCTTTATAGCGCTGGAGATATACTTCTTTTAGGAGGAGATTTTAATATAATAATGGACGGAAAATTGGATTATATGGGACCAAGGACCTTTCCAAAAATAGATTTAATGATAAATTTGAAGACCTTCTTGATAAATATGGTTTAGAAGATATAATGGAGAAAGAGGAATCCAGATAAGAAACAATTTGCATTTAGACAAAAGTGGCCCGTTGTCCTAAGTCGGTTAGACTACTATTTTGGCTCGTCTATCTTACAAAATTCTGTTAATTGTTGTGATATTTTGACATCCATTACACCAGATCATTCTGGTGTTCTGCTTCAGTTAAGGAGCTTTGTATAGACACGCCCCACTTCGGTAACTCTTACTGGAAATTTAATAATAGCTTGTGCGCAGATCAAGAATTTGTCAGTGTATTTAGAGATAAAGTAGTCGAATTGAAAAATGAATGGATTCCTAAAATAAAAGATAAATTATTGTTGTGGGATTTTCTTAAAATGAAAATGAGAGAGTTTATTAATAGTTATACAAAGAAAAAAGCAAAACTCAGGAAACTTGAAATTGAAAAAATAGAAGAGGAAATCAGATGCTTAGAAAATCAACTTTTAGCACAATCATCCAGAAATATAATTGATGAAATTGAGGGGGGAAAAAAATCCAATTTGAACAAATTGTATGATTATACTCGACAAGGTTTAAAGATTCGATCAAGGGCCGTTTGGTTTGAGGAAGGAGAACAGAAGACACAATATTTTGAACAGTTACTTAAGTTTAATAAACGGAAAAGTGTGACTGGAGAAGTATATGATCAAGATGAACAGGTTATTAAGGATAGGAAGAAAATATTGAAGATGATTGGATCATATTATGAAAACTTGTATTCGTTGAGTAAAACGCTTGTTGATCAAAACTCCTTATTCTTTGATGACATTCCTAAATTATGCAAAGAAAATCGAGATATTTGCAAAGGTAGAGTAACTAGTAATGAATGTTTAAGTGTTTTAAAAGAAATGAAATTTAATATATCCCATGGGAATGATGGTTTCACGGTTGAATTCTATTATACTTTTTGGACCTTATTGGGGGGACTCTTGTTTGAAGTTTTAAATGAAGCATATGATAGGGGTACATTAGCAACTTCACAAAAGCAAGGTGTAATTACGTTATTAGAAAAAGAAGGTAAAAATCCATTATATATCCAAAATTATAAACCAATCACGCTTTTAAATGTTGATTATAAAATACTCTCAAAGGTATTAGCAAAAAGATTGAAAGATGTACTAAAAGAGACAATTCACAATGATCAAGTAGGTTACGTCAAAAATAGGAATATAGGAGAAAGTGTGAGATTGATGGACGATATTTTATTTCAAGCCTCTCATGAAAATATTGGATATTTGATCACGGTGGATTTCGAAAAGGCTTTTGACTCTATTTCTCATGACTTTTTGTTCAAGGTTCTTAAATTATTTGGATTTGGTCAATCATTTTGTTCGTGGGTTCGTGTATTATACACAGATATTACCATGATTAGCATTTGCATTATGAATGGGGGGGGGGGGTATTCCATGGGTTATTTCAACATAAAACGAGGAGTAAGACAGGGGATCCCCTTTCCCCATATTTGTTTTTGCTTTGTATAGAAACACTTGCTTTGGCAATAAGGAGAGACATTGCCATTGAAGGAGTTCAGTTTGGAGAACATGAAATTAAACAAATATTATATGCAGATGATATATTCCTGTTTGTGAAAAATACAAATTCTATAAAACGGCTTCAATATCTTTTTGAAGAATTCGAGAAAGTGGTCTAAAGGTGAACAAAGGGAAAACGAACTTTTTGTGGATGGGCAAAGATAGTGATAGACCCCAAATTCCCTTGTTCGGAAATTTAGTCCAGCAAATTAAAATTGTAGGGGTTTATTTCTCTATGAATGTGATTATAAAAGAAGATTTGAATTTCAAAGAAATACTTAGTAAAATAAAAAGAATCTTGGGATGGTGGAAACAAAGGGATCCACACTTATGGGTAAAATACACTTGTTAAAAACATATGCATTATCAAAATTAAATTATGTCTCGTCACTTATAGTGGTTCCGCAGTGGTTGTTTGCTGAGGTGGAAAAAATTACTTTTGAATTTTTGTGGTCAGGTAAAGACCGCATAAAAAGAAGTACAATGTATCAGGACTACTCGCATGGAGGGTTAAGAATGATGAATTTTAAATTGTTTGTAAAGGCACAGCGTTTGATGTGGCTGAAACATTTATTATATGGAGAAAGGGATGCTGTATGGAAATTGTATTTTGACTTTGGTTTCAGAACAGTTGGTGGGAGATTTCTGTTCTTATGCGACTTTGACACTTCTAAATTAACATTAAAAATACCACAATTTTAATCAGAAATGCTGCAGGCTTGGCAAGATATGAGGAAATATAGATACTCTGAAGGGGAGGTTAATCCGGTTATATTTAATAATCATAATATTTGTATAAGAGGGAAAATGATCTGTGATATTGATCTATTTAATAAAGGCATACACACTGTAAATCACATTTTTGACAATGGGCATATAAAGCCTGCGGTTTATTTTTAAAATCTTGGGATTAATGCAAATTAATTGCTCCAGATAATTGATATTGCTCATGCCATACCAACTAGTTGGAAAAATGCTACTCCTTTGGTCAAATTTATGAAAATTGATTTTGTTGACTTTAATATAAACATGAATACTGCTGGGCAGGAAGCAACTTTTCAGGTAGTTAAATCTAGAACTATAACTGTTTTATCAACAATTTACGTGAATCGTATAACTTAACAGTAAAGGATGGTCACAGCAATTTCAACGTTACAAATAAAGAAATATGTACTTTTTTATCCGAGCAAGGAACACAACTCTCATTAGAAAACAAAGGGAATTTCAATTTATACTTTTACATGGAGCTATATATACAAAAGAACATTTGATGAGGTTTGGGTTTGTGAGGGACAATTATTGCTCATTTTGTTATAAGGAGATTGAGTCTTACTTTCATATATTTCTGAACTGTGCTAAAGTGAAACCGTTATGGCAATTTTGTATTGAATACTTTGGCTTGGCTGAATTAAAAGATATGAATTGGGGGGGGGGGGGGTATATTCATGGGATTACCTGGTAATTCAAATAGAAATAAATGTGTAAATTCTTTGGTCATGTTTATTAAATATGCAATTTTCCATTCTAGGGCTCAAGGCCAGGTTCCTTCATCTACGAAAATACAAAAATATATAGCTGATTGTATAGAGGAAGAAAAAAATCTAGCAACGAAGGCAGGGAAGTTACATTTACACTTACAGAAATGGGAAGAACTGAAAGTGAATAAGGATGTGAATGTGAGCAGGTATGATGTGTCTAGTGTTGTGCGTGTGTAAATCTTGGTATGTTTGTTGGATGTTAGTGAGTGTGAATGTGAATGTTGAGAAGGGGGGGGGGGGGTTAAGTAGTGAAAGGGGTAACAAGGTATACCGATGAAGGGTTTATATAAAAATATGCATTATGTTACTTTTCATGAATGATCATTTTCACCTTCTCTTGGGTAAGTTGTTAAATGCACATCTTATTATTTATGATATGAATATAACATGAAGAATTGTATTTCATTTAATTATACCGTAATTATACATTTTTTGTTTACTCCTTTATTCATTTAAAGGAGATCTTTATATGAACTAGGAAAATAAAAAAGAAAAGAACATTAACATATTTTGAATGAAAGATCATTTACATTGAATATTATACATTGTGGGACATAGGGAAGGGGTAAAGGGCGTACGTTAGTGTTTGTCAATATATTATTTACTAAGTGATTTCATTCCAACATTCTTCCATGCTTGTCTTGTGAATAATTTAACACTATGGTATGAAAACGAAATGAAGATTTGTATTTGTTTGAAATTATTTACATTTATTTTATGTAATGATCTATTTTGAATGAAATCTCTAATAAAATATTTTGAAAAACAAAAAAAATGTGTGTGTGTGTGTGTGGGTGTTTGTGGGTGTATGCATCAAGAGCTGTAGTCGAGTGTTTTTAATGGTCTCGTAGTAGAGTAATTAAATAATATATCTGCAAAGCGCTCATAGACATCTTAGATGTATTATGCGCTGTAAAAATCATATTATCACATTGTTACTTTTTGCGAGGGTCTGAAGGGCGCCAAAGTTATTCGGTCTGGGTAGATGCGAAAGCCAATTTCTGTAGTTTAACTTATAAAAAGGGTTGTGAATATAGACATTAAGGTGTCGGAATTAATGTTGCGCTTTGAAGATCATCTTTTTCAAAATATTCTGAATTCTACCACAGCGTCACGTTTATTTCAACTCAAACTCTCGTTATGAAAACAAGATTTAGAAGTAGAGCTCTCATTGCCATTGCCAGCTTTATTGTGCTGTTAAACCATGGTAAGTAGAATACTGAGTTTGAATATTACATCCATTTTTCAACAAACCTCTCGTAATGGCCTTCCATTGCGAAAATGGTATTCAAAATGTTGTTCCACCATTATATTTTGTTAATTGGTTGAGAATATATGCCCCAGTACATGCCCAACATTTACTAAAATTAAACAGTAAATGAAAGCTCGGGGTTGCAGATAAGCCCTACATGTATTTTGCAGTGTCGGGTGGATAAGCAACACCTTAATTCTATTGATCAATATATGAATAGAATTCCCGCCTTTAACGGAATTTCCTTTTGACTTGCGTCTTCTATAGGCGTAATTCACAATGCATGACCAACTTGTTTTCGTTGCAATAAATTGTTAATTTTGAAAAGCAATGGCTTGCCAGAAAACAAATCAATTGTTTTAGACATGTTAGAATAGGAATGGCTGATTGTTTTTTGGAATAAACATGTAAGCTGTTCCTATTATCAGGATCATGGAAGAGATTTGACCTATTATGAAAATCGAATAACTATAAATTCAATTTGCTACACTAATTAAGCCCCCTTCACAATTGGTCTGCGACTAGTTTGCGACCGCCTGCAACAGTTTTTTTCGAAGTGTTGCACGACCGATCGCTTGGTGTCTTGCGAGCACTCGCAGTCGTTGCAGGCGGTCGCACGAACCTGAGGCGGTCGTGACTGGTCGCATCTGAACTTTGAACATGCTCAAAATCCAGACGCGACCAGATGCAATCGATTCACTCGCATTAGGTCGTACGACCAGTGGTGCGATTGTCGTACGAGTGTTGAACAACGTTGCACGACTTGATGCGAGAGTTCGCACAACTCAATAGTCGCATTGAGTCGGATGGAGGTCGTGCAACACTCGCACGTGCGTTAGCGACCTATAGAGACTAGTCTTGCGAGTGGGTGCGATTGTGCTAAGACCATGAGACTGTTGCAGGACCAATCGCAGCACATCTTACAATGCGTATCCGGACACCTACCCCCTGGACAACCACCCCCCGGATTACCACCCCTAGGATAACCACCCTCTAGGACAACTACCCCCTAGGACAACTACCCCCTACGGCAACCACCCCCTAGGACGACTACCCCCAGGGACAATTACCCTCTAGGATGATTACCCCCGACTAACTACCCCCTAGGGCAACCACCCTCTAGGACAACTACCCCCCGGACAACTACCCCCCAGACAACTACCCCATAGGACAACCACCCTCTAGGACAACTACCCCCGGACAACTATCCCCCGGACACGTGTCTTAGGGGGTAGTTGTCCGGGGGGTAGTTGTCCGGGGATAGTTGTCCTAGAGGGTGGTTGTCCTATGGGGTAGTTGTCTGGGGGTAGTTGTCCTAGGGGGTAGTTGTCCTAGAGGGTGGTTATCCTAGGGGTGGTTATCCGGGGGGTGGTTGTCCAGGGGGTAGGTGTCCTAGAACCCTTACAACGTTGTACTACCGTTGCACGACTGTATGAGACTGTATTCGACTATTCCTCGGGGGTATATATTTTCCCTCTGTCATCAGCTTCCTCCTCCTCCTCGTTCTGCGCCTTAATCACTTTTCTCCCCCTCTGTCTGGTCTATTGGAGGCTCCGCCTGCTCCCCTGGCTGCTCCGCCAGCTGCTCAGCTTGCTCTTCAATGATCACTTGATCCTCTGCAGCAGGGCCCTCCTCTAACAACTTCCTCTTCTTTGTAACTTTCTTCTTTGACATCCTGACTATTATAAAGTCCAACTTGAAACTGACTACCGGTCAGTTGTTGAAGGGGGTTTTTACACCCCACGCCACTCGCACGACCACTCGCACCGGTCTCATTCAATCGCACGAGCGATCGTATGGTCTCACGTCCACTCGCACGACCATGCGATCGGTCGTGCGACTATTGTGATTGGCGTCAAGCCACTCGCAATTACTCGTGCCACTCGCACGAGCATATACGAGCAAATGCGACTTACTCGTGCAACGGTCTCTTCTAGTCGCTTTTGTTGTACGACAGCTGTTGCATTTGTGAATGCCTTTCTGCGACCTGATGAGATCGATGGCGATTGAAGCCTGTTATAGCCTGTCGTGCGACCAAATTGTCGCAAACGGTCGCAGATCAATTGTGAAAAAGGCTTGTGCAAAAGTATTGGATCAAAAGGCAGCTCAAAGCATAACTTTCTGTGCAGGGCTATCAAGTTCAAGGATTAGCAGCTTTAAGCAATATAAATACTTCAGACATAATTATATCGTGTTAAGTCCATCACACACATCAGCTTCTGACCATGACAAGATATTTGAAAAAAAAAAAATTAATTGCCACACTTAACAAATACATGTTTAGTACATGGGTACTGGTAGGAAGATATTCCTAATTGCCACACTTAACAAATACATGTTTAGTACATGGGTACTGGTAGGAAGATATTCCTAATTGCCACACTTAACAAATACATGTTTAGTACATGGGTACTGGTAGGAAGATATTCCTTATTGCTTCAGAGCTGCTTCAGAGCATTTTCACGGCAGCTAGGCTAGAGCCAGTGCAGTACCTTTACTTTCCACAATAAGAAATCAAAACTCTTTTTGAAAAAGAAGGGGAAAAAAAAGATATAAATATGTTTTGGGTTAATTGTTTTTTCATATTTTTTCCAGTTTGTATTTTAGCTATGAAAACGCCTTCTCAGATCGGACACGATAGTGACGGTTGCGAACCAGTCATTCAGGCCGGGAAGGAGATTCCTCAAAAGATGACATACCGTGAAGATGAGAAACGCTCATACGGGAAGCCTGGAAATGAGTCTATGCTTCGGCGGAAGCATTGTGAAAGCGGTAAGATATCAACATTTGCATGGTATGCAATGATTTCAGGGGACATTCAATACCGAATTCGTCCTTGAGGCATACATAATCTGACTTCGTTAATACTGGGAGAACTAATCATTCGTTTCAAGAATAATGTCGCTTGTAGGTTATGCCTAAAGTATTTATAACGAGTTTATAAAACTGACATTTGGTATTACAGCTGTGTAACTGAAACTTTAGCCTTAGAAACCCAAAATATCTTCTTAACAATGATTCACTATCGAAACTTAGGTCAAAGAAACGGCGGTCAGTAAATCCCCCTGACTAACAGCGAAAACATCTCTAATGTACAAAATGCATGATGGTTCCAGAATGTAAATAAATGAAAGAGATATAGGAAGAAGATGAACACGAAAAGGGGGAAAGATACTGACCCTAGAACGTATGCTCTTTTAGCATTTTACAGAGGCTCATAATAAAGGAATGCCGTCGTCAGCCTTTTATTTTTTTTTTTGGGGGGGGGGGTGGCATTTATGCAGAGGTGTTGTGGTCTATAGTGGATAAGTCACCAGACTGCGAGATCACAAGGTGCGGAGTTCGAATTCCTGCCACAGCATTAAGACTCTTTGGCAAGACATTAATCTACATTTTCTACACTCGACCCAGGAGAACATGGTGAAGTAAATGGGTATCAGTAGGAATTTATTCCTTGAAGTTTCATTTCTTTCATAAGGGCATCTAGTCTGAGCCGGGGTAATAATCCAAAACTCCTTGGAAACGCCTGAGACATTGATAAATATGCGATATGCGCTATACAAGAACCGAACATTATTGTTAGTAGAATTCAGGATAAATAATCGGGCATTTGTTAACTTGTTTGGAACTTATTAGTAGCCATTCATTTTCATGTTTCCCGAAAGTTTTTATCCATCGCGCAGAGATCTGAGATCAAGACTTTTTAAGAAAGTCGTAATTCTCTGTTGTAGTTGTTTTTTTGATGTTGCAAAGCCGGTATGGTTAGGAATTTCACTTATAGCGCATGACTCATTTACTTGAAATGCAATAATAAAGGGAAGTTGTATTTATGTTCGTCATGTAAATGTATATAACTATAATTTATAATGTTTCCGCTTAAACGTGAAAAAAATATTTTTAAAAGAAAGTGTCTCTTGAGAAAAGCCAGGAAATTGCAGCTTTGTTCTTTCTAAACTTGCTCTTTTTAGATGATGCCCCTACTCGCTTATTTGAAGAAAAAAGGCTTCAGGAACCCTGATTCTGATGTGATTGATTGTGCGGTATTGTGTAGCTTTTCTAAATTGAAAATTCCAATTTTTATCTTCTCTTTTACTGCAGCGATTAATATTTATAGGCAATTTTATATGCTATCTTTTTTTAAATGCGTACAGGATGTGAAAAAATCGGCATATAAATGCAATTCTATATTTCATACTTTAATGAAAAATTACTTTTACAAGCGTATTTTCAACATGCCAATCGTATAAAGCAAGTCACGAAATATCACCTTCCTTCTGATAATTTTTTTTTTAAATCCTTTTATTACTGTCAAACAGACATGCAAAGATCCCCTTCAATGTTTCCTGGACAACCACACGACTGCGCTGAGATCAAGGATAGAGGGGTGAATGTCAGTGGTATCTATGCCAAAGACTTTTAATAGTATCAAGACAGATTACTCTCACCTACTTCCGTAGTACATTCGGCAGACGTAAATTGCTGTGTTGAAATAGACTCGGAAAAATACGTTCGCCATAGGTATAACACGTGAAAAGATGTTTCATTTTTTCTTGATATTTCATATCTTACTCTATCTTTTTCAAGTCTGATTTTTGCATGAGAGAAAGGATGGATAGTTCAAAAAACATTTATTGAACCTTTATTATCAATAATTGCCACTATGAATCCCCGGGATCATGCCTGCTTTTTGACATAATCATCTGCCATAGGGTTAACACGTGAAAACATGGATTTTAAGAATGATTATAGTTCCTCTTGTATTTCCTTGAATTTCATGTAAATGTGGCTTACATGTAATTTGAGACTCTGAACAAGATTATTGATGGCTCAAAAAGTGGAAGGGACCCCACATAAATCCCCGGGAATATGCATGCTTTTGGCCTTCCAGCTCCCATAGGTTAACACGCAAAAACAGGGATTTTTGAATGATTATAATTCCCCCAGAATTAGATTAAAATTTAAAAAAATGTGACTTAAATAAAATTTAAAGCTCTGAAAATGTATGATTAAGTCTCAACTAGTCGAACAGACCCCGCATAAATCCCAGGGAATATGCATGCTTTTGACCCCCCAAAAGTCTCGCCTGCCATAGGTTTACACGCGAAAACAAGGAATTTTAGGATGATTATAATTCCCATAGTTTTTATTTGAAAATATAAAAACTGTGATTTACATGTAATTTGAGGCTTTGAACAAGCTTACTGAAGGCTCAAAAAATTGAAAAGACCCCACATAAATCCCGGGGAATATGCATGCTTTTGACCAAAAAAGTCTCGCCTGCCATAGGTTTACACGCGAAAACAAGGAATATTGGGATGATTATAATTCCCATAGTTTTTATTTGAAAATATAAAAACTGTGATTTAGATGAAATTTAAAGCTCTGAAAATGTATAATTAAGGCTCAGTGAGTCCAGTAAACCCCCATAAATCCCCGGGAATATGCATGCTTTTGGCCTTCCAGCTCCCATAGGTTAACACATGAAAAGAGGGATTTTGAAATGACTTTAATTCCCCTAGTATTTATTTGAAATTATGAAAAATATAATTTACATGAAATTTAAAGCTCTGAAAGTGTATAATTAAGGCTCAATGAGTCCAGTGAACCCCCTATAAATCCCCGGGAATATGCATGCTTTTGGCCTTCCAGCTCCCATAGGTTAACACATGAAAAGAGGGATTTTGAAATGACTTTAATTCCCCTAGTATTTATTTGAAATTATGAAAAATGTAATTTACATGAAATTTAAAGCTCTGAAAGTGTATAATTAAGGCTCAATGAGTCCAGTGAACCCCCCATAAATCCCCGGGAATATGCATGCTTTTGGCCTTCCAGCTCCCATAGGTTAACACATGAAAAGAGGGATTTTGAAATGACTTTAATTCCCCTAGTATTTATTTGAAATTATGAAAAATGTAATTTACATGAAATTTAAAGCTCTGAAAGTGTATAATTAAGGCTCGATGAGTCGTTTAAACCCCCCATAAATCCCCGGGAATATGCATGCTTTTGACCAAAAAAAATAATTTGTCATATAACACGTGAAACCGTTTGTTGTTATTGATGACGTAATGTGGGCGTGTAGTATCGATCACGTGAGATCACGGCATCAAATGAGATCGTGCGCTAGCAGACGACCATGTAGCAGACGTATGTCCGCCCGCCCAGGGGCCCAGCCTAGCCGGTATTAGAAGAAACTCCCACTAAATTCCAGTTCACTATTATATTTCTAATGTACCAGAGGCAAAATTCAATGTATTAAATTCATAAATTCATATAATCAATGTTCTACCACCGAATTACGCTTAGCTAAAATGACTGATGTGAGATCATGCAATCAGCATGAAATAGCTGAGCTGAATAGCGACCGACAAGGTGTCTAGCTCTAGCTAGGCTAGGTCTACCCATCTGCGATCCCGATCGAGGTGGTGACGTTGCCGATGGAACTCTGTCAGTTGCCAAAGGTGTTCTCCTCAAACTTCGCTCATCAAAGTTTTTTACTTGCTGATCGTCGTTTACTTTGGCTTCAGCCAACGAGACCGACAATGTAGTGGGAGGGGGCTTCTGAACCCTATTATGGATATGAGTCTGACACTGACAGTTCATGACAGGGGCGAATGCAGGATGTAGTAAAAAAAAAAAAAAAAAAAAAAAAAAAAAGGGGGGGCACAAATGCAGGGCTGTCAACTTTTTGGAAGTGCTAGAAGGGAGATTCGTATTTTTTTCTTCTCACCATTCCTCCAAAAGTTGCTCCGTGGGGGGGGGGGGGGGGGGAGGGAAGATAATTTTTTTTCGCCAGTCCTCGAAAAGTTGCTCAGTGGGGGGGGGGGGGTGAAAAGATTTTTTTTTCTTCTCGCCGGTCCTCCAAAACAATTTTTAAAAAAAGGGCCCGGGGACAATGATGTATGACTTTCTTTAAAAAGAGGAGGGGGCATGGGCCGGGATTGCGCCCCCCCCCCCCTAAATCCGCCACTCGTCCATGCCCGGACTGTCACGTCAGTCTTGCGGGGTGGGCTTTTTTACAAGTTTTCTCTGAGGGTTAATAGACCAACATTGTTAGCCTCGTAGGCTCCCAAACTAATGGTGCTCGATCCGGTTTTATTTACATTTTAGGCCGAGTCCGTGTATACCTGTAGTTTGTAGTTCAAAAGAATGTAATTCCTATTCGAGGGGCGGATCCAGGATTTTGTAGAGGAGGGGGCACAGAGCCGAAAAGTACACAATTAAAGAGGCAATTTTTTTTTATTGTGTACTTAAGGTATGCCAGTTAATTGGGTTCCAAAAAGGGGGCGCGGTCGATTCGCCCCCCCCCCCCTGGATCCGCGCCTGCTATTCTGTCATGGATGTGAAGAATGGGATTGCATGGTGTTGGTGGTCGATCTCATTAAATTGAACGATTGAAGGAAAAAAATACAATAAGAGATCATTATTTTTGTCCTCATTTCTATTGGAGTCATTTTTATAGATCGGTTGTAAGAGAGAATAAGAGAATAAGAGATTATTAGAAAATGAAACCTGTGAGAGGGGGAGGGAAGGGAGAGAGAGAGAGAGAGAGAGAGAGAGAGAGCGAGAGAGAGACAAAGGGGGCTGGGGCAAAAGGAATGGGATATTCCTATAAAGACAGAATAGGACTGGTAAATAAATTACATCATCAGCTGCTATTGTTGGTTACTAGTTAATTCAATTCAAAATAGCTCTATACTGTTTTCTTCGCCTGTCGTCTCAAACTGCTACAGCAGAATATTACAAATAACTTACTGTAAGTTATTTATATTGGTGGAGTATCCAGGAATGCAGGGGAGGGGGGGGGGCTCACACCTGACGAACAAAAAAATCATCAGATGCTGTCTATTCTGAATTTTCAGACAAGCAAGGAAAAAAAAGTCACATTTTTCATGTTCCTTCTATATGCCGGGGGGGGGGGGGGGCACACAATTCCTTTCATTCGATGTGTAACTATAAGATATGTCAGATTTGGTTTTGGCTGGCACGTAGGGCTCGTGCGTCCCTGGATACGCCACCAATAAAAATAAGAGAATTTTGGATACGCCACTCTTAATTAATCTTTGTATTTAAGGATTTGCTCGCACGCAGTCTCATTTTAATAAAGCCTTTTCTGTCTTGACTTTTAACATAAGGCCATAGATTTACATTATACGTCTATAATCCCTAAAATTTACATAAATCATGATATCAAATGAAATATTCTGATTTAAAAAAATAAAGATAGCATTTTATTTATTTATTTTTATTTTTTATTTTTACTTTTCTCGACATTCCCATCAGATATCGCAGTGTTTGCTCATATAGAGCTTAATATCAGGGAACATGTTTGGACCATTCCCCCCCCCCCCCCCCTCCCAATCACATAAATATTAATAGAAATTTCACAGCAAATAACTTTAACAAAAATACAAACATCCCTCCTAGCTCCCCCTCCCAACTCTCTCCCTCTCCTCCATGGTGCAGTTAGAGTATGTTGATTCCTATCTGTTTTGGGACATAAGTTTGTATTTGAAGGGACAATATCAAGATTATGCCCTTTACGGCTTTACCAAAAGCGATGTACAGAAAAAGAAGAAAAAATAAAGGAAATAAAAAATACAAACATCTTGATAAAGACTATAACCTTCCCTCTCGGCCGATCGACATGTACCACAATATATACGCGTGCTTTATTTCGGGACTGAGCACTCTTCGTATTTAAACTCTTTGTCTATGCCATCTACCCCGGTAGGCCTCTTAACGTCTACTGCGACATGGAAACGGATGGTGCTGGGTGGACAGTGAGTAGGTGCATGGGGATGTGAAGCGGAGGTAACCTAGTAGACCGATAGCCCACGAGTCATCAGCTTGTGGACCGTAATCATATTGCGGGGTTCGAATCCCTGCCACATCACTGTATTTTAATGTCTTTGGCAAGCCATTACTTTGCATTTGCCACACTCTAATTTACATTTGCCAGGTGAAGTAAATGGGTACCAGGTAGCAAGAAATTCCTTGAATGCTTTAGCACCTCAGTGATCATGACAGCTAGGCTAAATCAGGAGTAATAAATAATTGCAGGGCCCTTAGGGAGACAAACAGTAAAAACAGTAAAAGTAACGATACCGACATTGTAGGCCTTGTTGACCGTCGCTGTAGTGTAAAAATGGCTAGAAGAATTACGAGGCCAACATTTTTCATGCTTTTGGACTCATTGGCCACATGTTGGCTGTCGGGCTTGCGGGCCGTCGGCTTCATATTGGAGCTAATCTTGCTGCTTGTCTGACGTCCCTAGGATTCGCTGCCGATCAGGCATTTTCTATGAACAGAAGGCCCAAACACCGCTATTTTCAATTAAACTACATGTATAATAAGTATGATTTTGGGAAAAGGATCAGGAAGATTTATCCCTTTGGAATTTTCATTTCAGTATGATATTGCAACGTCTTCAAAAGTCGGATCACCGTAGGATCGTATGTTTTCACGATGGACTTTAAAAAATGTAGATACGAATGGAAAGCGTATGCCTCCACTACAGTTCACTTTCCCCCTTTATCCGTTCTTAGGTCATCCAACGAAGGACGGACGGTTCCGTGGACTTCTCTCGAAATTGGTTGGAATACAAAAACGGCTTCGGAAGCGTCTCTTCCGAACACTGGCTGGGGAACCAAAATATTTATCATCTATCAACCCAGAAGTCTTACGAACTACGACTCGATATCGAAGATTTTACTGGGCAAACGCATTATGTAATTTACAATTTCTTCATCCTTGGAAATGAGACCGAAAATTACAAGCTGACACTGGGCGGTCTCTTTCCCGGTACTGCGGGTAATTCCTTTGATAATAATAATAATGATGATAATAATATATTATGCTTTTACAAAATGAATATAATAAATAAACTTAATCAACTGCAAAACAATTACAAAACTAGTAAAGAAAAAGGAAAGCATTATGGTATAATAATATGATAATAATGGTACTCTGCGTGTGGTAAAAGTTTAAAGTAGGCCTTAGTAGTATCTACTAGGAAAATAAGTGGTAATGAAAATCCTTATACATAAGGTACACCTTACAGAACATACGTTTTATTTATTTACATCAAAATTATAAGCCTATCAATATCAACAGTTCAAAAAGCAAATCAATCCAACATTAACATAATTGATTCTTAAATAACGAGGTCTTGATTGCGGTTTTGAAGATTTGTTGGTGCAGTAGGGTTGGTGCAGTACAAATGGCGAGGGGGAGAAAGTTCCAGAGGGTATGTGCATTGAAGACGAATGAGCTATTGCCGTGGTAATGGGTATGGAAATGAGGAACTTGGAGGAGAATCCTGAAATGAATCCGTTTGCTTATAGGGAACCAGTGGAGGCTACTGAGAAGTGGTGAGGTATGTGTGTGTTGACAGTGTGACCAGTTGCCCTCTCTGTGATTCTAGCTGCTATGTTTTGAATTCTTTGGAGTTTCAGAAGTTCATTCGCAGGAAGGTTGAAAAGAAGTGCGTTGCATGTGTCCAATTTAGAAGTGATGAATGCGTATTGAACTTGAGAGTTGTCTTCTAGAACACCACGAATTTCACCGATCTTTCTTATAAATGATACGGCAGAGCGACACATCCCCGGCATACATTTTCTTGGAGCGTGCTCATCAAACATAATATCCAAGTATCTAGCTTCACTTTTAGCCTTAATGAGAGCTTCCCCGACAGTCACCATGGTCACCACAACAGATGAAGTTTGAGGTAGAAACCTGGACGAAAGGTGAAGGACTCCAGTCTTGCCATCGTTTATAGTTAACTTGTTTCTACCTGCTCATTAACGGATATCAGCTATGTATTTCTTGACTTGATGTACAGCAGATGCTCGCTCTTTAATAGGGTTTGAGTTTCGTAAGAATATATCATTGACTGAATTCCATGCGCAGATATGATGTCCTGAATTGAAACTGAAGAATTCTTGTTTACTCTTACCACGTGATTCATCCCTCAAGGTAAGAGTGAAACTATTTAAGGGCATTTCCTGAAACTCCAAAATGCTCGAAAAGTCACTTCAGGAGTATTTGATGGTCTGTAGTATCACATGCCACTGTAAAATTACGAAGCACAAGGATCACCTCTTTATGGCTGTCTAGAGCTTGTAAGCAATCGTTGTGTATATTCTAGGAATTGCTCCGTGACAGCATCTAAACAGATTATTCTAACGTAAGACCTAGTGTAAGTTGTATAGACTAAATTACGTTTGTTAGGGGTCTAGTCTAAGTCTACTGTACTACATAGATTCTAAAAGTTAGACCCTATTTTCCTAACGAAGTAAGTTAGAGGTCGAGGAGAGTTGAGTTTTAAATCTGAGTGACTCAGATGTCAAATATCGGAATTGCAATAATCTCTGGAGCTGAGCTCTTAATGATCTATTTATTTTGTAGTTTCGTTCAATGTTTTTCTGTAGCTGTAACTTCAGAACCCAACTTCCCATGCCAAGCCGCAGCAACAGCAGTCCGTATCCGGACACCTACCCCCTGGACAACCAACCCCGGATAACCACCCCTAGGATAACCACCCTTTAGGACAACTACCCCCTAGGATAACTACCCCCCTAGGGCAACCACCCCCTAGGACGACTACCCCCGGGACAACTACCCCCTAGGACAAACACCCTCTAGGACAACTACCCCCCGGACAACTACCCCCTAGGACAACCACCCTCTAGAACAACTACCCCCGGATAACTACCCCCCGGACACGTGTCCTAGGGGGTAGTTGTCTGGGGGGTAGTTGTCCGGAGGGTAGTTGTCCTAGAGGGTAGTTGTCCGGGGGGTAGTTGTCCGGGAGGTAGTTTTCCTAGAGGGTGGTTGTCCTATGGGGTAGTTGTCTGGGGGGTAGTTGTCCGGGGGGTAGTTGTCCTAGAGGGTGGTTGACCTAGGGGGCAGTTAGTAGGGGGGGTAATCATCCTAGAGGGTAATCGTCCCGGGGGGTAGTCGTCCTAGAGGGTGGTTGCCCTAGGGGGTAGTTGTCCTAGGGGGTAGTTGTCCTAGAGGGTGGTTATCCTAGGGGTGGTTATCCGGGGGGTGGTTGTCCAGGGGGTAGGTGTCCTAGAACCACAGCAGTTAGCTCCGACCTTTAGCCTGGCTTAGCCTTAGCTACCTAGCTCAGCACTGCCTTCATAGGGTGAGAGCGTATCTGTCGCGTCGGCTGGGCCGGTGTCATGGTCGATCTGTTCCGGGTTCCGGCGGAACGAAACGACTAGTCGATTCGTTCCCCGGAACCAAGCGACTAGTCGATTCGTTCCAGTGGACTCAAACGACTGATATCACTTTTGGCCGATACGTAACGAAAGCCGCCGTTTGGTTCCGACATTAGTTTTCCATTGGGGCAGTATTGTTTACCTGCATACTTCATTTTCTCCCTTTTTTCATTTCTTTTTCTTTTCTTTTTCTTTTCTTTTTCTTTTCTGTTTCTTTTCTTTTTCTTTTCTGTTTCTTTTCTTTTTCTTTTTCTTTTTTCCTTTGCGCAGAATGGGGGGGGGGGGGCTACTGCCCCCAAGCCCTCCACCAGTACGCCAGTGATGTATACAGTGTATACAGTGGCGGATTGGGGGGGGGGGCAATCCCGGCCCGTGCCCCCCCCCCCATTTTGAAAGAAAACAATGCATTGTGCCCCCCTATTTTTGATTGTGCCCCCCCCCCCCTTTTAGAACAGGAAACCTTTTTTTTTTTTTTTTTTGCTTGTCAGAGTATTATGGAGGGGAATTGTACCCCATAACCCCCCCCCCCCCCCCCCCCCCACTGAGCGACTTTTGGAGGGCTGGCGAGACCAGAAAAATATGGGTCTCCCTCCAAGCAGTTTCCCAAAGTTGACAATCCTCCATTTGTTTGCCCCCCCCCCCTTATACGAAATCCTGGATCCGCCCCTGAGTGTATATATGCTTATTCATATCTTAAGTCCATCTGTAATGGCCTGATGGGCAGTGGGTATCCAGGATTTTGTGAAATGTGCTTATCTTGTTTCACTCTCTATTTCCAGCAAAGATTTTTTTTTTTTTTTTTTTTGTCACTAAAACCTGGGGGATGATTGTATACACCCTGCTATCTTTGCCCCTTTCACGTAGGGATCCCATTTGGAAGCATCTAAAAGAGTTGAATAGTTCACAATACAGGTCACATGTATGATATCCAGTATGCTATGTGTTTCATGTATTAAAGGGTAAACATATGTATACTCTGTTCTAGCTTATATTGTTGTATTTACTGTTGCACCTTAACTGTCAAAATGACAAAATTCGCGAAGAGTACATTTTTCTATACAAAATTCGTAAATAGGCAACAGTGTCCGTTCTGTTGGTGTGGCTGATTTGGAGGACTTTGATTGGTTACAAAAGGCGACCAGAAGAGTACATTTTTCTTTAGGGGTGTTACCATGACATGATGCTTGAGCACAATAGAGATTCGGATCGCATGAGCGGCTAAATATCTCGTCGATTGGTTCCAAGGAACGAATCTCCTGGCCGGAACCAATCGCCTATGACGCTCGCATCGACTCGACCAAAGCGGATCCAATCGGCGGGTAGACATTCAGTCGATTGGATCCTGTGGAACCAATCGCCTGCTCGGAACAAATCGCCTATGACACCGGCCGGCCGGGCTCGGGTTGTGGTGTAAAGAGCTATGCTCACTCGCGTGCGAGCGCGAAAGATTGTTGCAGTCTTTCCATGAATACTGCCGGTAACGTAAGATCTATCTTCGATTCTAGATCCAGATAAAAAGAATAAGAAACAGAAGATTTTCCTCTTTACGAAGGTAAATTTACCTTTCTTTAAGCTGGTACGTGCCAACGGACCTTAAACCTTTGTTAATATCACTCTTCGCCTCAGTCACAGACATTATCCCGCGGCGGCCATGCGTAAAGACAAGTTAAACCGGACTTACACTACCCCTAGCTGCAGTCTAACTTTCTGTACAAAGTTAAACCACACTTTGACTGGAGTTTAAGTTAAACCGGAGTTCAGAATGTAATTTTCTTAAACCCCGGTCTGAAGGGCAGATTTAAACCACACTTAGACTCGGAGTTCAGAATACGGTCCTATGTATTCAAACGAAGAGACGGGATGCTTGTCATAAGCAACGACATCGAAAGCCTTGTGCAAGATTACACCAACGCCTCCACCTGTAGACGTTGCACGTTGAACATGATGAAATAACTAATATCTTGCGGATAGGTGCGATGACATGTGATTGTTGTTGTTGTTGTTGGTTTGATGGCGATATTCATCGATTTCGATGATTTACGCCAGGCTAGTTGTAAGAGGGCGACATTGCCCTCTTATCTGTTCTTGCTCTCACGTTATATGGTTCTGATACCTTGCCCGGTGTGTGAGATAAAGACTTACCTTGGCCTTTGTTATTGGCGTAGTGCAAGTTTAGGGAGGATTAATCTGTGCTTGTTACTTCTTATTTGTGAATTATTTGGTATTAGAACTAGGTAAGACAAAAATTATTGGAGTTTTAGTGTTAACTTAGTAGTTACTGATGTATAATGTGCCCTTTATAATTACAGTCCGCCGGCTGCCATATTTTACTTGCAATATCAAGACTTTTATGCGGATCATCAACTCACCCTTTTTTTCTTTTTCCTTTCCTTTCTTTTTTTTTTTTTTTTTCTCTCTCTCTCTAATATTTGCCTGCTTATTCATTTATTGGTATGTATATATACGTGTATACAAATGCACACACACACCCATAGACAATGACTATAATGTACTGGAAACATTTATAATAATAAAGAATAACCATTCTAAAGAAATACATATATGCATAATTACCCACGCCGATGAAATCGGCAGGGTTATGTAAAGGGTTCCGTATGTTTGTATGTTTTTTTGTTTGTTTGTTTGTTTGTTTGTGTACAAGATAACTAGAGAACGGGTAAACGGATTTGCACCAAATTTTCAGGGATTGTTTGGATAGTGACAGGAAAGAATCGATTAAATTTTGGGGATGATTGGTTGATCCCTGCAAATTCTGTGAGACTTTCTAGTTTTGACTCTGTAGTATAGTATATGTAAAGATCACCGTTTCGGAGCCGATACCGATATCCCAACAAAGCGCATCGATAGCTTAACACTGGTAATGGCGTCAGCACCATTCTCAACGAAGAAGAAAAAAATGTTTTTAACTACTGATTTATTAGTCTAGAATATCGTAAAATTGCCCGAGTAGTCCGGTGATTCTAAAAGCAATCCTTATTTGATCTAGAGACCGGTAAGAAACTTCACAGAAATGGATAGTATTGATAGGAACAGTAAGTTTAGATTTAATTTCTCTCGAGTTTCTCACTTGCAGCAGAAAATGCTGCGGTAGCCAATATGCAGCTAGACGCCGGATCGGACGGCCCAGCGCGTACATGGCTAACGGCCAAATTTCGGGCATCGGCTCAGATTAGCCGTGAAGCCTTACTTTTGCATTGTGATTGTTGATTTAGAACTCATCATAGTTAATAATGTGGATTCTCTGGGTCTTTTACTACGGAATATCGAACATCATATTTATCAAATCTATCTGGAAAGAGACCGGTAAGAAACTTCACAGAAATGGATAGAATTGATAGGAACAGTAAGTTTAGATTTAATTTCTCTCGAGTTTCTCACTTGCAGCAGAAAATGCTGCGGTAGCTAATGCAGCTAGACGCCGGATCGGACGGCCCAGCGCGTACATGGCAAACGGCCAAATTTCGGGCATCGGCTCAGATTAGCCCCGAAGTTTCATTACTTATGCATTGTGATTGTTGATTTAGAACTCATCCTAGTTAATAATGTGGATTCTCTGGGTCTTTTACTACGGAATATCGAACATCATATTTATCAAATCTATCTGGAAAAAAAACTAGGTAGGATGTTTTATTCACTCATTCCGCCCCTTTAAAAAGCAAAGGTAGATCTAGTTCCTTTCCGTGTGCTCTAGATCGAACGTTGGACTAAATGTTGGCCTAGATTTAATTCCAGACCTATATGAACATACTACCTCATAACACCTGTAAAATTACACTTCGAATGATGCCTACTGACTTTATTTCTCACGGCTAATCCCCCAAATTTCCCGTATCTAGCATACAAGTAGCAACACCAGCACCAACACCGAACGTGAAATGAAAATTTCTTAATCCCTAGGGTATAGTGTTAGTGAACGGAATTTTGTACATGAAATTAAACACCGGCTGCCGAGCTCGGTTCAGCAGACAACATCTGACAAAAATTAAACACCGGCAACCGGAACTACGTCAGAAAATCAGAGGTCAACACCTAACACCGACTGATTTTTTTCTCGTTTCATAGTCGGTGTTAGATCATGATTTCGCGGCAAAATAAACACTAACCACAAACACCAACACCGAGCGTGAAATCACCCAATGTAGATTTCAGTTTTGACCCCATAGTATAGTATTGCAACTACTCTGTAGCACCGCCAAGGCGTGGGTCTGCCGCCTTTGACGGCCCCTCTAGTTTCCTATTTTATTTGTATTTCTTCTTATAGTTCTTTATATCTTCCAGTGCCTTTTATAAAGGCTAAAATGATTGAGCAGTATTCTTTTCCAAGGAGTTTTTTTTTAGGTAAGGATTTGTCATGTTGAGTCTACGATACATACGGTTCCTCTGCCTTTCATATTTAGGGCGTGATAACACATTGTTCTATGGTTTCAAAAATTTCACAATTGTCACAAAGACCAGAATCGTGTCTTTTTATTTCGTAATTATAATAATTTAGTCTACACTTTCCAAGACGAAATTGGTGTAAAATTCTTTCATCCTTTCGACAAAAACCTTTTATCATACATGTGTGTTTAACATATCGTTGAATGTTGTAGAGATATCTGCCTTTCTCGGTAGTATACCATAACTTCTGTCATGCAATTTTGTAAAAATCACCTGTTTCACTCAAAATTTCTTGTCTGTTTTTCTTAACAAAAATGTCTATATTGATTTTTAAAGCTGCCTGCTTGGCTAATGAGTCTGCCTCTTCGGTGCCTGCTAGGCCACAATGTGCTGGAACCCATTCGAAATTTACTTCTATTCCAAATAGATTTATTACCGATAGTTTTTCATATATTTCGACTATCATACTGTTTTCATGTAAATTTCTAATGGCTTCTAAACATGCTAAAGCTGAGTTGGAATCAGATGAAATTACTACAGCTACAGGGTGGTGCTCCTCTACCCATTCTAGAGCCATTAGGATCGCTGCTAGTTCAGCCCTCATGATATTAACTTTACAAATTTTGAACTTGTGTCTTATATTGAATTTCGGAATGTAAAATGCTGTAACTGTATTTCCATCTTGTAACCTGGAAGCATCTGTCTAGATTCTCAAAAAATGAGTCCATTTCTTTGTAATTATTTCGTTGGCATATGTTCTTGATTCTGTTCGCATGGTTGGGGATGAAAATCACTTGCTCATGTGTTCTTTGATAACCATGGAAACATTTGGTGTTTTATATTGCCAAAAGGGTCTTCTTGTAACACAGTCCTCTTATTTTTCGATATTATTATCTATTGGTTTAATTATTCTCTTTACAAAATGACCTTCACCTTTTTCCCCTGGTTATGTTTCGTATTACCAGCATGGCAATAATATTCTTTTCGCGGAATGATTTTCTTTTGCAGCCCGTAAGTAGAAATTGTATTCATCTGCAAACATGCTTCTCCGAAGTTGTAGGGGGATTTCATTGCATTCTACCTGCAATGCATTCAAAGATGTTCATTGCGCAGCACCAGTGATTATTTTAAGACCTTGGTATTGTATTGAATCTAGCTTCTTTTTTCAGATAATCACTATAGGTCAAATTCCAAGAATCCAACATCAAATCAGACCGTATTCACAGCTTTTTACACCGGGCTACTAGAGGGGTACTGTGTTTCGGTATCCCGTCTGTAGTTTTCTCCAGAATGACGGCAACATTCGTCATGGCATATAAAGAGCAATATTGAAGAAAAATGCGATATTCGCTCTCAGGTATAATTACTTGAGTCACGAGTGAAGAGCTCACGAGTTCAAAAGATAAACATGATAACGAAGAACCCCCCAAATAAGTGAAAAAGTCTAAAAACTGAAGACCGCTCAAGAGGACCGGGCTGCCCTAGTGATGACGCTACATCAAATAACCTCTCTTAAAACACCTCCATTTTAGGGAAAAAAATATTAGTTTTTACAAGATTGATCTTCGTATATAACGAGGTAATAAAACTTTAAAAATGTTAGAAAGAAGAAAGATTGTGAGTATCACAACGGAAAGAACGTGACAGAAACATAACGAACGAAGAATAAAGTTAGAATAAAAGGTAAAAGAGTACCTTTAAAAAATCCGGGAAGCGAAAAGGGTTACCGAGAGGATGAAGGCACATGGCAGACGGAAGGGAAAAACGGTATAAAAAGGAAAACAGAGGAGAGGAGAGATAAATTTCAATTTGTTCTGAAAGATGCCAAACGTGTTGTTCACGTATATCAGATTTGTAATTCAGGGCATTCACGTCATGAGATTGAACATAGAAAGCTGGATTTGGGGAAGTTCAGTTTATCTTTCTATTACTATTATCATACATGTTTTCAAAAAAATGGGTTCACTGGAATAGATTTCTTTTAGTGTATGAACACTGTTACTTTTCCACAAACGCAATTGGTTATGATGGATACAGATGTGCGTGGGCGTGTGCGTAGTGTGTGTTGCTTGTACATTTTTTAAAAGAAAAAAAAAGAGTTTTAGTGAAGGAGAGGAAATGCCCATATACATGTATATGTTGGATCAAAAAATGCTGCATTAGGAAATTAGGAGAATAATAGAAATTATGTTCAACAGAAAGGTATTCGACATGTATGTGTATGTGTCTCTTTAAAGTATGCCCCCCGAAAAGTCACTCCCTACAAGGCCTGTTGACTGTTGAAAGGGTTTTAAAAATCATTATTGCAAGCCGTGTTCAATCTTCTTCTCTTTTTTTATTTTAAGATAAATAGAATTCGTTAATTTACCACTAATTAAAAAAAAATATCAAACAAAACTTTTTTTCAATCCACAATAAATTTTCAGCAAGAAGGTGGATTACCATGGCCAACTATTTCAGGATTTTTCGGTTCAATATTATTTCGCAATTAAAAAAACAACAACCAAAAACAAAAATAAATTGTTAATTATTGAGCAGTTTGATGAATAGTGACTTGCACCCGCAGCACTCAATAACCTGTAAACGATGTTCTGTCAAACCCTGGCAAACACCCATTCAGTTAGTTACATAACGTTTTGAGAAGAAATGGGGTGAAAGTCGCCTAAATTCTTTACCTCAATATTCCTTGACTTGTAGGCCACATTCCTTCGTATCAAAACGGGTCTCGATTCAGCACTCCGGACCAGGACAATGATGGATCCCCAGGACACTGCGCCCGCTATTACCGATCAGGCTGGTGGTTCAAGAATTGCTTTCGGTGTAACCTGAACGGAGTCTATAGGCTGACTGGCAAGCATTCCAGCTACATGGGTGTGGTATGGATAGACGTGCAGGGCCTTCGGTACTCAGCCAAGACGACTGAGATGAAGATTCGTCCGGTAATCAGCCACAAGGGACACCAGTAGCGAGGACGATTCTACAGAGAGTAATGATTAATGGAATTCGTGTAATCCATGTAACTAAATAAGCTTAGAGTTTACTAAGTTTACTGACACGCTGTCCTTCGTGTTCTGTCTTTTGTAAAGTATTCGTCCGGTAATCAGCCACAAGCCCGTACAAGCTTTTTTTTAAGAGGGTGGTTCGCACCTAAGTTGAGAGATATTATGCGCCCGAAGCGCATATCACGAGCGCGAAGCGCGAAGTCCCTTGCGGCCGGGGTCTAGGGCCCGCTTAAGGGCCCTGGGAGGTGTTTCATAAAGCTGTTCGTAAAGTTACGCATGACTTTACGAACGACTTAAATATGACAAGCCAAATGGAATGCTGAATCATTTTTAAATGCATCAACTAAAGTTGAGCTGTGCAGATGTAGATTAACATTCTTATTAATAACAAAAATTTTTAATGCAAAGTATAATTTTTGCCATGATTTAATTGAGGTTATTGGAAATACAGTCACACTTTGTTAAAACATTAGGAGAAACTTTGGGCATCCTATCTGGCATTTCATGTTCAAGCCGTTCGTAAAGTCATGCGTAACTTTACGAACAGCTTTATGAAACACCCCCCTGGAAACTCAGGGGTTTTAGATGCTCTCTGGTGCAATCTCTGCCTTATTTCAAAGCATTTTACCCCAAATTTCTGACCAATACATCACAAGTAATTTTACTTCCAAAACTTCAAAATCATGGGGAGACCGGCCCACATATGACTGTAGTTCATTACTTTGTAGGATAAAAAAGTCGAACAAAGGAAAATAACATACTAGTTACTATTACTTAGAGTCTACCGTAACTAACAGCCAAGGGCGTCGCTAGAACATTTTGAAGGGGGGGGGGGGGGGGGTGTGACACCCAAATTTGCCGACAAAAATGTTGTACCCTAATCCCCCACACAAATAATAATAAAAGAAAACTGCAGGTGTAGAGATCTTGATCATACGGCCTATTTTTCGCAAAAAGGAAGCTGACTCCTTTTGCCCAAATGTCAACTTTTCAATTTCTAAATTTTTGCGAACGAGCGAAGCGAGCGAGCAATTTTGAGTAAAAAATATAGTGACAATGTACAGAAGTTACATACAGAAGTTACATTATTATCTTGGAACCTCGCTGCCCAAATGATGTGGATATTCTGGCACCTCGCTGCCCGAATATGAAGTGGTGGTTACCCGAATATTGGAACTTGGAAGATCCTGGGGGGGGGGGGGGGGGGGCTGCATCCCATTGCCCGAATGTTAAAATTCCAATGTTCTTGCGATCGAGCGAACTGAGCAAACAAAAGAATGACCATTTTTTCCTCTTTTTTCTTCCCTTCCCTTTTCTTTTCCTTCTTTTCTTCTGTTTTTTCCCTTTCCTTTAACTTTTCTTTTTTCCCTTCTTATATCTTCTACTTTCTCATTTTCCTTTTTTCTTCCCTCTTCCCTCTCCCTTTTTCCCTTCCTTTTTTTTTTTGCCGGCAGAGGTGGCGCATTTGCCTACATCAATTTTGAGCAGGGGTGTGACACCCCACCCCCCCCCCTCTATCGACGCCCCTGCTAACAGCCTGACAATACATCTTAATATAGCGTCATTGACAAAGCAAAACTTGTACAATTTACACGATGTTTAGATTCAGTTGGTTGATAGCAATAATCCCCAGCTAGCTTGTAGGCGTACAGTGTCTTGCACTAGGGCGTCTTGTTTGGTTGAGGGGGGGGGGGGGGGCTCTTTTGTGGCACAGCCGAACTTTGAAACACATTCATATATTACACCACACAAAAGCAAAATTTAATTTTGATTTCAATGTTTTCAAATTTTCTTAGCTCTATTCAACCACAAAAATGATTTTTTTAAACCTTTTTTTTTTCCGGGGGGGGGGGGGGAGGGGGTTCGCGCGCACCCCGCGAACTCCTAGTTTATACGGTACTGAGCCACAAGGCACACCAGTAGCGAGGACGATTCTATAGAGAGTAATGATTAATGGAATTCATGTAATCCATGTAACTAAATAAGCTTAGAGTTTACTGAGTTTACTGTCACGCTGTCCTTCGTGTTCTGTCTTCTGTAAAGTATACTCCATTAAGTCTTTACTTTTTCAAGCATCTGTTTCTACAATATCTTTTATTGCTTTCTGTTTGATAAAAGTTTGTTCTGTTATGTTTGTTTTTGTTTATGATCTGTTTAGTTTTCCATGGCCATGTATCTGTCTTCTTTTTGAAATTCCGCCTTATATATTCTTATTTCTTGTACCCTTTCGGCATGTTATGCATGATTGCCCAGTTATGTTTTTATGTTTTGTATGATATATATAATTTACTTTTTGCCTGCGACCAGCGCTTCTAAAAGCTCTGCTTTTCTGGTCTCTGTCTCATTCTCATTGTCATATAATTACATGAATTTTTTCTTTCTTTTCTTACAACTCAAATGTTAATGCTCTTTACTTTGCTTGTAATGAATGAAAATTTTCTGCACTTAGTTTCGTTGTCAACTACATGTATTTAATCTTATTGTTAACTAAACAATTTTTACTTTGAATCTAAAAAATATATTTAAATAAAATCTAAATCTGTTTTGTTACAGTACTGAAAGCTCGTTATTAACTCATGATGCGAGGAGTTATTCGGGACTACAAAACACGGGAAAGACGCAGCATCGTATTGGATTTCTTTCTTTTAGGAGTTCCCCAAGATTACATTTGGTTCACATCTTCCATTTTAATCTATTCATAAACAACCTTTGCACCCGAGGCAAACTTAACTATTTTTTTCTCAGATGACACACTACATAACATATTCATTTTCAATAAGCTTTCACGAAATGTACAGCTTTACCAAATTAATGAATGGTGTTTTATCATCATAAATTATTCGAAAGTTATGCCCATCGTGTTGTCTAGAAAGCCTGCTATTACCATTATTTTTCGTGATAACTCTCGACTGAAGCTATTCACCTGATACTAATATTTTGTTACTACTTTTTAAATGTAAATAATAAAGTGACTCTTCTTTACAGTATACATTACGTCATTCGTAACACAAAAATTTAAAAAAATGAAAAAGTGTCGAGTAATCAATAGCAGCGTGTAATTAATAAATGTGCATCAAACATCAATAGTTCGATAGTTGTTTTTTTTTAACACTAAACTTTATTTCAGGTAATAGAATGGCATAAAATTGAAGTATATACACTATCGCTAAAATTTTCAATTTCTATAGTAATACCCTGTTGCATTGCTTGTAGAAATCATGTTCGGATTACATATTTCATGGTAATGCTAGTATATTTCAAAAGATGATGGACAAAGCGTGGCATATCACTACTGGAAAGTTGACAGGCGGTTTTGCATTTGTATATAAAAAAGTAAATTTGAAGATCTTCAACGATAGGCTTCTGATATTGTAATGTATGGACAACGGTAAGTACACTTAAATACAAATCTTTTTCAAAGGGGTTAATCACCACAAAAAGAATTTGTGCTAGTATTAACAAAATCAGCAAGTATGACAACAACAACAACAACAAAGAAAAATAAAGTAGAAAAAGCAATACCCAGCATTCCATATTTAAGTCCATGTCATGTTCATATTGGAAAGTGAGATGCGGTTTGGCATTTGTATCCGAAATCCCCTTTCTTTAAATTTGAAGATTTACAACAATAGGCTTCTGGGCCCGTATTCTAAAAAGTGCTTAAGAATGATATTGAACTTTTTCTCATCTTTTTTAAAAAGAAATATGTTGATCAAAATGCGTATTCTATATAAAGATATTTGCTGAGAACTTTTTTTTTTTAACCAAAGACGTTTTTCTTATCCGATTTTTCGGATTTAAGTATAAAATCTTAGCTTTATTTTCCAAGTAAAAATTCTTTAATGGACATCCGTACTCTAATGCACGAAGGTGTCAAAGTAAGAATTAAGCATACAGAGAGGATATGGTCCGATGGGCTGCTGACAGCGCTGTAGAGATATAGAATGAAAACATACACGAACGTACTGCAGTTCTTATACTCCATTTATGCTGCCACTTAGGCCGCCCCAAGACCGGTCCTGGGGCGGTCTTACTCCTAGTATAAATGGGTAAGAAGAATTTAGGGCGCCTAAAGTTAGGGCGCTCAATGGATTGTCTCAGGACCCGTCCAGGGGCGCCCGTACTCCAGTATAAACGATCGCAGTGATTTAGGCCGGTCTGGATTCGGTGACCCCGCGTAAATGGGAAACCGTTTATCGCTCCGGGTTACACGTGTTTACTAATAGCGCGCGCTAGTGCTCTACTTTGCATACATACAGTGAAGCGATATACGTGCAGTTAGTTAATATGGAACGGAACGGTGCACGGAACCCAAGTAAGACTTGAGTTCCGTACGTGCCATTTCTATAGGAGTGCATACGGGTGTGCGTCGATCACACTACTCACAAATCGTTTTTACGGCTATTGAGAGTGTATTTACACTTGCAGTATCTCTTTATTAAATAGTAACAGAATCCCGTGATTAGAATACAGCATAGGGAATCGGAACTCCTTACATACAGAACCATATTGTTTTCGGTGATTGGTCTCCTCACGTTTTGTATGTTCGCACACTCGGTTTGCACTTAAGCATCAATTATAAGACAATTTTCTTCGTCTGTAGTATTAACGAATTATGTAAATATCAAAATAAGTGAAATTGAATTATTACTCAAGTTATGTTTGAAATAATTTTCGATATTTATGACTATATTTTCATATTTTGTCCTGCAATATCTTAAATTAAAAGGAAATTCAACTTACCGATAATGCATATACATGTAATAATCGTTTTCTATTATGATGTCAATAATTTTACTCCTTCGGTGCGACTCAGTTCAGAAGAAGTCACATGGGTATTACCCAATGTCCATCGTGCTTGATCACAGAACCTCAACAAATTTTATCGTTCAGGTGTGGCCAAGTTTATTGTTATCGTTACATTACACGAACAACAAAGTATCGTTATCATTCCTGTATGCCCAAGCCCTCAACTCGACGGCCACGATATCTCTATGGAATTATTGAAAATTTTGCATATGTTCATTGATGTCATATAATTTGCGATAATATTCTTGTAATAGTTGATACAAAATCGAACAATAACCCTAACAATGCACGACCCTTACCCAACCATAATCCGAAGAAAAAAAATTAACCTTTAACCTAATCCTAAATAATCTTTTGTACAAATATTATATTACATAACAATTATACGTGATCATGAATATTCGTGAATTGACCATGGATAAGGAAGTGGTGGATAAGGTTTACTTAACCATCTGTGAAAAAAATTATGACTGGCGACCTAGGCAGATGTAAATAATTGTCCCCCTCCCCCGCCCCCCCCCCCCCCCCCCCATCCCGCTCAACAAAGAAGAGAAGAAAAAAAATCCAGGAAAAAAGGTACCTAAATATTTCCAGATGCTAAAGAAAGCTGTGTATAATGTTCCAAAATGTCCTTTTTATAACATTGATTTCTCAAAAAAAGTTCTGCATTAAAAAGTTTGGCTGTCGGTCACGTGAACCTTTTCTAAATGTCGGCCTCTTGGTCTGACTTATCTAATGGGATGACCCTATATATCGTGTGTGTGTGTGTGCGCGCGCGCGTGTGTGTGTGTGTGAGGGGGTGTAAAGGTGTTTGTGTGTGTGTGTGGGTGTGCGTACGTGTGTTTGTGTGAACGGAGTTGGCAAAACAACACACGCATGAACATGTATGCTTACCCGTGTAATTATTGTGAATCATGTATACTTTTAGTAAAACCATGCTCTCAAATGTACCTATTCGATATTATCTTAACGATAGTTCAAAATCCCTTGATTGGCAACACATATATGATTCTGAAGATGTAAATAAAGCCTATGATAACTTTTAAAACATTCTTACAGGTCAGTTTGATATTTCAATACCACTGAGAGAACGAATTTGTAATTATAAAAAGAAGATTTCCTTGGGTAACTAAGTCCATACTAAGGTCAATAAAAAAAAAAGGGGGGGGGGAATTGTATTATAAATATGAAGCCAATCCAACTCATACGTCCCACAAAAAATGCACTCGTTATAAAAACTGAAAAATTAAATTTAAATTCATGGAAAATAATTTTAAACAACAAAAAAAGGTAAGACATTAAAAGTAAAAAATAAAAGTAAATATAACACTAATACCGTAGCCGAAGACCCTCAATCCGTTACCAAAACCTCAGAAATCGGAAAAACCTGGCAGAAATCATTTCGACAACAGTACCAAAATTTCAAAATTTCCTCTGTTACCGTAATCCACACTCATTGCCCCCCCCCCCCTAACCGGGGAAAGATCACTGATATATTGTCTGCTCAAGTAAATTATCCCTTCAATTGCAAATTATTTTGTTCATTATATTAAGTTATCACTAGCTACGGGTATAGTACCAAATAGTGCAAAAATATCCAAAGTCCTTCCAGTGTTGAAGAGACGCGATGCGTTGGAAACGAATGATTACAGACCAAGTTCATTATTACCTTCCCTCTCCAAAGTTTTGAAAATAATTATATTTACCAGAGTCGCAACCTTTCTTAACAATATTTTCAGTGATTCCGAGTTTGGCTTCTGAGCCAACCAAAGTACATCGCCTATGTCACTGACCAGCGTTTACATACAAGCAAATTCCTGGAGGCTTTCGACACTATCAGCCATCATTTTTTGTACATAAATTATCGCACTATGGTGTTCGAGGGAAAGCCCTGGAGTGTTTCCAGGTCATCGTAACCACCTATAAAATGTGGTGTCCCACATGGAAGTCTTCTAGGCCCTTTATTGTTCATGATGTACAATTAATGATTTTTATAAATCTTCTGATGCTATCATTTATACTATTTTTAGACAATTCAAACCTATTCTATTCTTATGTAAGCCCCAATGCCCTTATTTCAACAATAAAAAAGAACTTAAAGACGTAGTAAAAATGGGAAAAAAAGGCAAACAAGTTATCCAGAAATATCCGAAAAACAAATTTTAATAATGTTTAGTAACAACCTTGCAAAATTTAGCCGGAGATGTCTTTCTGGAAGGCACACCTTTTAAAAAATTATTATCTACAAGAGTCCTCGGACTTACAACTGACAATAAACTAACTTAGAAAACATGTACATAACATATGCATTTACTTTTCCGCAATATTGGAATAATAACAGGGTAATATATTCATCCCCAGCCCGACACTTTACACACTATATCATTCATTAATATCTCCTTACCTAAATTCCGGAATAATTAATTCTTGTAAATACCAAACCGATAAAATTACCCTTCTACAAAAGAAAGTTATTAGCATTATTCTCAACGCCCCTGCGTGTTCACACATTGACCATTTGCTTCACGAATCAAAATCTTACTTTAAGTTATTGCATGTAATTCTCTTCTCCTTTTCCTTGCGAGGGGGCCAATGGGGGCTGGGATGTGAATTGATTTTATCCCCACTTGAATTATGAGGGGGGCACCCTCTGCCCCCCCCCCCCCGGTGCCTATGCTTTCCAGCCTTGATTTTTCACTACAGCTAAATTAGGTTATACGAAATCATGTAGGACCTCATCAGGTTAGGAGCTCAAAAACGTAACTTTCTCTGAGATGATAATATTAACCCCGTTACGTTATAGACTTTTTAATGAGAGTTAACAATATATTTATTGTTTTCGTGCGAATTCATGGATTTTACACACCGATTTAGGGGTGTTAAGTTGGATAAGCAATTTGCTCTTCACTCATTGTTTATAGAGGCCTCCATGGGCGTACGGGCACAATTTCCGGGGGGTGGTGCAGCTCCCTCCGCCCACTGCCTCGTAGACTTATGATAGGTATTCTCCGAAAAATGCCCCTTTACCCTCACCCATCTCACCCTCACCCATCTCACCCTCACCCTGTACGGAATCTCAACTCTGACTCAGACTCCGGCCTAGACTATGACCTATATAAAAAGGGTTACATGTCCCCCCCCCCCCCCCCCAAAAAAAAAAAAAAAAAAAAAAAAAAAAAAAAGAGTTTATCGTTCCGAAGGTTCGTCACACGTGATGCATTCTTGTGATTCGATATGATAATGAGGGCACTCGTTTTTCTCCGAAGATTCATTATTCCGAAGTTTTAATAAATTAAAGGGTTTGTAAATCAGAAAATAAAATAGAACCCTACATTACTTTCGGAATACACATCATACCTTGTCATCTCTTATCATTAATTTTTTATATAGTGCTATCTATTGGAAAGGCTATCAACTCTGTAATGCCCACTTGTTTTATTCAAGAAAAATATATTCATATCTGATAAATATACCTCCAGTAGAGTTTTTTAATTTTTTTATTTCATCTCAAGGAACGGGAAAAATCCTGCTGTGGCTTTGCAGACTTAAGAAAATCCCCATAGATCCTCTAATTTATTATCTGCTATTATGAATTTTAATAGCGTGCCATCTACGGCTTATTCGAAGAGTCATCAGCTCTACAGTGCGTATAAAAAAGTACACACTTTGAAAATATCCTCCAAAATGATAATCTTACTATAACGATAAGATTTTTCTTGTGAAATTATAGGTGTGGGTCTGTTTAATCGAATGACATTATGAGTATTGACAATATTTCATGCTTGAGTGAGTTCTGGCAAGTTTTGGAAATCTCGCAAAAATTGGTTTGCACAAAAATGCCATAGTCTTGAATTTGATCAAAGTGCATATCAGGCATTAACTGACTATCAATTATTGATTTGAACAATCATTCAGTCCTTAACCCTATGCCTAGCCGTGCCCTCCCATTTTGGCGTATCCAGAAATTGATAAGGGGGGGGGGGGAAGAGGATCTTCCCAAGACAGGGGTGAAATGTATCTGGACAGCTCCGTTCTTGTACAGGCATATCAAGTTGTACTGATATTTTTCCTGGGCCTTCAAGCAGGAGCTAAACTAGCTTCACCCAAGGGCCCATGCTGGACACTCCATGCCCCCCCCCCCCCCACCACCACCAAAATTACAGATAGTGTCTTTCCTGCACAAATCATCTGCATCAATGCCCATTTTTGCCTGAAGAGTGTTGGAAAGATCGAATGTAGTAGCAGGAGGATATCCCTAACATAAAAATTTCTTCTTCAAAATTTCTGATTCATCTTAAATTTAATTTTAAAGTCCTCAGAAACAACGTCTTGTAGGATGAATAAGAAGTGAAAAAGGGGAAGCAAATTTGCTAATACCGAGTGATTCAACTCTTCTTCAATTGAACCTGGGGGGTGTTTCACAAAGAGCTAAGTTGAACTTAAAGTCGCACTTAAATTCCTAGTTGCGTGCTGTATATTAAGGCCTCCGCACACCTTACGATCGGTCTGCGATCTGATTTGTGAAATAAATCGCTATGGCATTAAATATTGGCATTTTAACAAAGTAAATCTAGCCTATTCAGGTTCTGCAAAGTAATATGAATACTAAACATAGGGTTTTGGTGAGCTGTTAGCTTTCTACAGGGAATAAGGGCAAAATTAGTTTCAAAACGTAGGCAATCGTACGATTTTTGTAACGTCACTACGACTCGGAGCCGATTTGGCCATTTCACCGACTCGAAAACTCGGCAAAGGCCGTATCTGTATGACTATTCAGACCCTCAATCAAAAATATTTTTCGTTTTTAAATGATTTGTCAAATGATATTACATTTTCTTCTGAAATCGGATCGCAGATCAATCGTAAGGTGTGCGGTGGCCTTTACGCATCACCGCATTGGTCAGATCATGCTCAGGGGACGCGCGCTATTGGGAAGTCTATCAATGAGATTATGCGTTAAATACCGGATGCGCATTGGCGCGTACGCAACACGCTAAGTCCAACTTAACTCTTTGTGAAACACCCCCTGTACTTGTGGAAAATATCAATGTGCATTGCATTGCATCCCCTCCACATGCTCCAAACAGTAACGCATGCATCCTGCCACTGGGTAGAAGAGCAAGAAAGGAATCAAATTAAACGTTCAAAAAACAAACTTTCTTTCTCTCTTTTTGAAAACATTTCAGGTACATCTTCCTGTACTGCATTGCACCCTTTCGACATGCTCGAGACAAATCATGGAATTTTTTTCCAGAAAAGACATAAACTGCAATGTTGTGCGTGGGTGTGTGTGTGTGTGTGTGTGTGTGCGTTTGAGTGTTTGTGTTGGGGGTGTACGGCTAGGTATAGGGTTAAGAAATAAATTATTGTTCAAATTAATTATTGACTGTAAGCAGAATACATGCAGTTTCTGCCTTATCATGCACTTTGATCAAATTCAAGCCTAAGGCATTTTTGCAAGTTTTCCAAAAGTAGCCAGTACTCACTCAAGCGTAAAATAATGTCAATACTCGAGGTGTAATCCGATCAAACAGACCCACACCCATGATTTCACCCCCCCCCCCCCCAAACAAAAACAAAAAAAATCAATGTAGTGAAATTATCATTTTGGAGGATATTTTTAAAGTGTGTATATTTTTATACGCACTGAATAATGCCTTTATTAAAGAAAGATATATTCATACCTGATAAATAAACCTCCAGTCAAGGTTACAGGCCCCGTATTCTGGAAAGTGGCCTAAGTTAAGCCTGGCTTAACCTAGGCCACTGATTTATGGAAGGCCATTCGCCAACCCCTAAGTCCCGTGTAAATTACTATATTTATGTAACAAAATAAAGAAACAAAATTATTTGATGGCATGCATGAAATGAGCATCACAAACCAATTCAACCGTGTCAGTTTTTGTGTTTGTATTTAGTCCCAGAACTATGGTGAGTTTGTAGGATCAAAAGAGGGTGACATTTGGCTCTCCACAATTCAGTGGCCTAAATCTGCACACTTAGGCGGGGGCTTAAGTTAGGCACCTTTCGAGAATACTTTTAATATCAAGGAGCGAGCTAAAACCGGATCTGGCTTTGCAGATTATAAAATCCCCATACATCTTCTACGTTATCATCTGTCATCATGTAATTTTAATAGAGAGCCATCTACGGCTTATTCGAAAAGGCATTAGCTCTATAATGACGTTTTAAAAAGAAAGATATAATCATACCTGATAAATAAACCTCCAGTCAAGGTAATATATTTTCATATCAAGAAACGAGATAAAACCGGATCTGGCTTTGCAGATTATGGAAAATCCCCATACATCTTCTTTGTTATCATCTGTCATCATGCAATTTTAATAGAGAGCCATCTACGGCTTATTCGAAAAGGCATTAGCTCTATAATGCCCCCAGAAATATATATCCATATACATAAAAAATACATGTCTAGTATGGCTTTTATATTACGTCATCTGAAAATGACATCCTGATCTTAGACTAAAAGTGCAGATAGTGCTTATTGATTAAAATATTTTCAAAATAGGGGTAATTAATAAGGCATCATGATGTTACTCTGACTTCCTCGGGTGAAAGAAAAATATTTTTCTAATCAATATCCAGGCCGGTTTCTTATCGATTTTCGCTGCATTGTGTCCATGAGTAATGAGAAGGAAAGTAAACATATATTTTTTCAGAGGAAAGGGAGAGACAGGATATTAATAAAGGAATGGAAATTGCTAATGCGATACAAGAAATGACTCCTTTTCTTGCCGAAAACTACTTAGGGAATAACTAGCGAGTTGCATCGCTAATGGTATTCCCTTTTTCTGAAAGCTTTTCAACCGAGGTTGTCTAATGGCTCATTGTCAGTTGCTAAAAGGACACACTCTTGGAAATAAATATAATGCGGCATATGGCAATAACGTTTCATTCAGCCTCCCTCATCTTCTCACATTTTCTTACTTTTTTTCAGAAACTTTAACCTTTAAAAACTAAGTTGAAGAAAGAATTTGAAGTGGTTAAAGTGAATGCACTTTCGAAAGGAAAAAGAATAACTGTAAAAAATGACATCATGGAAAGCTAAAAGGAGAAAGTTTAATGATTCAAATAAGCAGGAGATAAGAAAAGAACCAATTAACAACCAAATAATGTCTTAAAAGCGAGACATGGCTTCCATACTACATAAATTAACTCTGATTTCAATAATGTTCAATCTGATAACCAGTGTCGACGTATTAAAAAGAAGCACTGCGACCATTTTATTCTCAAAGATCCATGTTTCACCTATCATGCTACAGACATGCAGGTGTTCATCATCGTATTCTTATGATCAATCGTCGGGTTTGCTTGTTAGCGCATTTTGAAAAACCAACAGTAATTGCGATAAATCAACATCGTCGTCTTATATCGGTACCATCATCATTGGCATCATCGACATCTATCTATTTGTCAACATGTCTGAAATCGTCACCTATATCGTTCTCCTGTTCCTTCACGGTCTTGCTGTCATTCTCAACCTGATCACGATGGTCGCCTTCATGGTAAACAGGAAGCTCAGGAAGACACAAAACATATTTGTGTGTAACATTGCTTTGGCCGACTGCATATCTTCTTTTCTTGTCATCCTCACCTTTGAGCAGACGTTCCTGGAAGGCAGAAGTGTAAGTTGGGACTCTTCATTTTCAAGTAACAAAAAACGTGATATACATTTGAGAAAATAAAAGGCAACCCTGCTTTAAACGGCGAATCAAATTGCACCACTCCTCGCCGTGAATAGTATTTGTTTTAGTTTTTGTAATGCAAAAGAATAACTGAATATTCCAAAACCTGAAAATGAATGATATTCTGGAAGAAGATACGTAATAACTGATTATTCAGCATCGAAAATGAGGAAATCCAGCCGATTACCCCGACCCACGTGCGGTCTTATTGTGCAACCGTACATTATGCTATTCATGGAAAGTGATAACCAGCATTGCGATCACAAAGACTTTGGAGAAATTAATATGAGGGCAATTTCAATACCCTATTGTGTATCCCTTAAAAATCATGTTTGGAGCATGTTATATGTCATTATAATATTCGAAAATGCAAAAAAGTGATGGATAAGGGTTTTGAAATTGTGTTGATTGGGTTAATTTTTAGAAAGTCTTTGCGATCGTGTTCCTGCACATTAGATCAAAGAAAAGGATACAATTGACCTTCGTAAACGGCGATTTAAAATGTACTTTTTTTCTTCATAAAGGGAAAAGACACCCTAATATTAGGTTGGTTTTGATGAAAGCAAAAACAAAATTGGACAAAGAGATAGACTTACATTTACATTACATATATTTTGTTGGAAGACGTTCAAATAATACTTTATTTTGTTGACGACATATGAGAATTATTAGTTTTATTTGTATATTTTTTTTTAAAGATTGGTCAAATTTTTAACTGGTTACGATTGTGCCTGTCATTATGCCATGAATTTTCAAAAAAGGAGGGCTAAATTCTAATCCTAATGTCAATCCTATCTCTTGCTTTTCATCTACTGCATCTTTTTCCCTTCTTTCAATTTTGTTTACATATATGCAAAGAAACATATACATTTTCTTATAATGACTTGTCTTTATTTGTTCTTGGCATTCCCAAAACAAGCATCGCTTTTCCAATAATTTTCAGTTTTCGCCTCTTTCTATTTTATTGCTATTTACTATATTGTTACACATATTTTGACGTCAGAAGGAAACACATGTGAATTTCAATTCAGTTAAAAGAAAACCCATTTTCAGAGAACCCTGGTGCTCCGACATTATCACTTTCATTCAAAACGGAACGTCAAAATAGACCATTTTATTGTGCACTGAAAGTTAATACACACTTCTTTGACAAGTGTCGAGTGACAAACTATTACATTAACCTGATATATAGCAGGGATATCTAAAACATGCTACGATAATTTTTAATTAGGAGCATCTCAAAAGGCACTCCACCATCGTTAATAAAACTTCGTAGCTCATGCTAATGCAGTATATTCTACACTGCGTGTGAATTTCACAAAGATTCTTTTAAAAATGAAAGTTTTAATTAATTTTGCGTAGCCTGTTTCAAAAGTTACCAAAAGAACGTAGTGAATTTCACAATATATGTATACAAGTCGCCTGAACTTTTCATGGTAAGTTCACAAATGAATTTCAATTCTTGTGAAAATAGAAGGTGTTAAGGATGTTAATTTAAAGCTTCATCTTATTTACAAAAACGGAAAGGTAGTATATTGTGTTGAATTAGAGGCATGATAGTGGCCATAAAAATAGAACCAAATGCATGAAAAGCCTAAAGCGCACTTCTAACATGTTAAGCAATATTTATAAATTTTCTAAGAATGGATGTCATTTAACAAATTTTCTTGTCTGTTGAGCAAATCTAAGTAAATGATAAATGATAAACAGTGCTAATCTTCTTTTCGAAAGCGGCTTGGTCATTTCCTATAATACATATAATTCCTGATAATAATAATAACATGATAAAAACTATTTTCGAAAAATAAACTCAAGGCAAAATTCAATAGCCCTGTCTATCACCTTTAGAAATGTGCGAACATTACAATGGCGTATTACGTAATCCGAACCTGATTTCTATGGGCAGTACAATAGGCCTTTGAAATTGCCCTTGAGTTTATTTTTCGAAAGTAGTTTTTATCGTGTTTAATAAAGACTGATATGAGTTGTAAACGTAAGTAAATCATCAATTTAATCCAGAACTTCTGGTAATATTTCTTCATCTTCTTACTCATATTAAATCACTGGTATGCATATTCACAATCTGAATACTGGTATCAATATTAAATGTGTCAGAGATGTTTATACCAAGAAATTATGACATAGAATGGCTTTCATGTGAATTGTTCCCATGTAACGCTAAGATGATTAACTCTAAAGTACCAAATGTTAAAATAAGAGGTTGGAGGGGTAACAACATTTTTGAAATGGTAAATTAAAACTGGATCCAACTTTCATACTGTTGGATCCAGCATGTTCAAAACATTAAAATCTACCATTTTGAAAATGTTGTCACTCCTCCAACCTTTGTGATTTTTTAGAATAATGTTTACGTCTGTTGTGTGCTGATGCTATTCATATTGCTAGCTCTGCAACGTTTGAAAAAAAATCAAGGTCTTACACAAAAAAAATCTAGTTCTTTCGCAAAATACTCTAAAAACAATACCTACAAAGTTTTATTCAAATGGATCAGATACTATTACCGATTTTGCAAATAAAATTCTCGGTTTTTTTTTCTGAGTAATCCTGTCTTTAAATAGTCAGAATGCAATAAATTCGTTATTAGGCAAACCTGAATACGTTAGAAGCATTACAAAAAAAAATTATTAGGCGGGCCGTTTGTCAGCCTACTTATACTCCGTTTGTATGTCATCCTTATCCTATCAAACATCACATTCTCCCAAAACACATTTTCCATTCCTTTCAATTCTTTAAAGGGCTATCCAGCCTTAGTAATTGTGTGAAAGCAGGAAAATAAGGAAAACAGGATGGTGAAAGTTTGAAAGAAATCGGGCAAGGAATAAGAAAGTTATAGATGTTTGAAACATGATATCATTATATGCCAGTCTCAAATTTGGCAATTTGGTGAGTCGATTGTGACATACTTGCGGAAAACTCTCGCGTTTGTAGTTCACAAAAATATAATTAATTTCGGTTTTCTCCGAAGCGCCTTTACCCTCTGGGTATAGCCTTTTGACAAGGCCCTCGTGACTTGGCTATTTTTCTCGGCAAGTAAGCTAGTAGTGGCTGCATAACAAGACTAGCCGCCCAGCCCGGTGAATGCGCGATCGAGCGACGTGAGTCGCGAGGGTCTTTTGGAACCTGGTCTGTATTTCTTATGCTATCCCTTGTTCCTAGCGAGGATCTGCTACCTTATAGGTAGGAGCCAATCAGCGAACGTATCTTCGCATGACGTCAGCATAAATTTGGTATGCAAATTCGCCTTCATCTCGGCACCCCGTGCAAGCTACATCAATTATGGCGTCCGAAGAAGAATTGTTGCTGAAAAGCACGGAATTTGCCTCGCAAATGCTGAAAATTTCAGCTTTCAAGGACTTACAACTGAGGGCAATTCTTTCAGTCCTCAAAGGACAGGATGCATTTGTGAGCCTTCCCACGGGATATGGCAAAAGCGCTATTTACCAGGCGATCCCGTTGTGCATTTTCTTACATATCACGATAATGAACGAATCACATGGAAAGCAAACCCCGCAGATACCGTTGTGATTGGTCGATAATCCTCGGTAGGCGTGTTAGCATACGAATGTCAACTCGTGAATAATTCATATCGGACGATGGAAACCCAGGTTCCAAAAGGCCTCGCGACTAAAGTCGCTCGATCGCGCGTTCACCCGGGCCGTGCAGATTCTTTTCGTCGCCGGCTAGTCTCATCTCATGCACAGCATGACGAGGAAAATAGCCAAGTCACGAGGCCTTGTCAAAAGGCTACTCTGGGTAGTACTCAAAATATATTTGGAGATAGCGTATTGTTATAGGACCTCATAAAAAATTTTAAAAATCCTACAGGGTAATACATTTTGAAAATAAAATGACATTTTAGTCATTTTGTGTGTAGAGCAAACGGGGGAGTTGTCCCCAACTACATCACAGTGACATTACCTGTTCGGCCAATTTGAAATTCCCATATGTATAGTGTTAACAACTTTCAAAAATTCATAACTTTCTTATTGCTTGTCCGATTTCGTTCAAACGTCACCGATCCGCTTCTGTGATATTTCCTCTTTCTTTCAGCGCAACATGCCGTTAAAGTTGGATTTCCCTTTAGGTTTCATGACATTTGCTCCTGTGACAATTGCTCCGGTCTAACTTTGCCATGTTAATCCTAAATCACTGAACTCTATGACCTAAACCTAACCCTAACCCTAACCCTAATCCTAATCTTCACATTGTCCTGAACCCAAAAACAAATCATGACCTTGACTTTAACCTTTGACATTTCGAGATATGGACGGCGGAGCAAATGTCGTGTCACCTCCCTTTAAGCTTACTTGGTCTCTAATACAAAACGATATCAATACAGAATATCAACAACTTCATATAATAGCAACTTTTATTCACAAATCTGGAGGAAAAAAGTCTTGCTCACCCAAAGAAAGTGGAAAAAAGGGAGATTACATCTCACAGGCTCAGGGCTGCCTACAACGTTTATTAAGATCACGACATTGAACCTGTTACATATTATGAATTCACACCTCCTAACAATGTCACATTTTTTATCGGTCCTGCTTCGAGTACGTGAGAGGGAAGGGGAAGGATGACACATAATTTCTTAAATGAGCACATTTTAGCAGCGGCTTGCAAGCCCTAATGAATTTATGGCCTTCTGACATGTCCGAAGAGCGAGTGAAACTGGATAGCGATTTGGAAGCATTTTCTTATAAAGAACTATTAATTCATTCAATGGTTTACCAAATATTAAGTGGGAAAAAGTAACTGAAGTTTTTATGATCCAATCCATTGACCACGCAATTTCCGTCTTTTAAGTTTATGGTACTAAATACAGATATTTCATTTGTTCTTTTTATATAAAGATTGCAGAGGTTTACCTTATTTATCGATCAACTTGCATAACGGGAATATGTAGCACTTTGGCTGTGGCTATCCATCGCTTCATCGTTATTCGCTTCGATCCATTCAACAAGCGCCATCTTGTGACGGCTCCTCGCTGCATCTTTATCTGTGTAATCTTCTGGGCACTCCCAACTATAGTTTTCCTCAACATTGACATGAATTTGCGTATCGACATTTTCGTTTTACCTGCTGTGACGGTTGGATCGCACAGCCTTTGCGCTGTCTGCTATGTTGTCGTATATTCGACGATTGCCGGCGCCGCGCGTAAAGCGGGTCTCTCTGGAGAAGTATTAGTACAGCGTATCAAGCAAAATAAGAAAATATTGATTACCTTCGCGATCATTATGGGAACCAATCTATTTTGTGCCCCATACTGTGTGCTTTTATTCATTGGCTACACACGATCAGACTGGGTAACAGTCAAGGTTGGCATTTACCTTGATTATGCATTTTGGTATAAAGTTGTCGAAAACGTTGCACTCTGCCTCCTGGGATTCAATGCTTGTCTGAATCCGATTATTTACTGGACCCGGCTAACAGAGTTTCGCCGGCTGCTCAGCGGGCTTCGTTGTTGCAAAGCGAGCAATGCTGATGACGAAATATCTCGTAACTCAAAAAGCACGAGCAATGACGAGAGTTCTTTTCAAACCAAGGAAAGTTCTGTCGCAACACTTGGAGATGGTAAGATCTCCGGAAAGCCAAATATCTATAATGTTCATATCTAAACAAAATTGCAACTCAAATGCCCATATTATATTAATTAAGTTAAACCTTATGCCAGATAAAGTAATGTTCAAATTTTGTACAGTTTGAGGCATAGTAGTCGTTCATTTTCAAATGCATAACATGGCGTGAAACATGCCCAAAATTGATCCTAGACCATTATTAGCAGTGAGACCAGCGTTAAAAATGGACTTATGCTAGGGAGCAGCGAAAAGTTCTGCTTAATCCACTAAGAAAAAAAAGAAAAAAAAAAAGGTTATCAGCATTTTCTTTATTTATTTTTTTTTTTTGGGGGGGGGGGACTTTTTATTCAAAAATTCTCTGACAAGCAAAAAAGAAAAAAAAAAGAAAAAAAAAAGGTTATCAGCATTTTTAGGTGTATTTTTACTCAAAATTTCTCTGACAACAACAACAACAACAAAAAACAACACCAGAATTATGCTAGAATTCTGCTAAATTGTGTCAAATTATGTTACGAATAATGTTATATGCTAAAGCGGTCAAAATTATGCCAAAAAGCAGAATTATGCTAGATCTGGCAACGTTGCATATTAGGCATTTTCAAATTTTGCGCGTGTGATATTCTTCAGACGCGCGCGCACCCCATGTTGAATTTATCATAATGACAGTGCCCTATAACCCTATTTAGTTCATTTAAGGCATTTCTATTGTACGTGTGCGTACGCGCGCGTTGAACATTAAAAAAAAGAAGGAATTATACAGTATTTATGAAAATGCTAAAACATACAAAAAAAATTAGTCAGTTTCATGTTGAATAAGGCACTTTGGTCATTGACGGGCGCGCACGAAAGCACGCGAGGAAAATTGTCAAATATTTAAAATGTCCTGAAACATGCCCAAAATTGATTCTAGACCATTTTGAGAATTTTCAACTGTACCAACGCGCGCGTACGAGCGCGCACCCCACATTTAAATTTACATATGTCAGTGCCCTATAAAACATGCACAGTATATCTTAGTCCATTTTAGACATTTTTACTGTTTGCGCTTGCTTGCACGTACGCGGGCGTTGAAGAAAAATATTGTTTAAATAATACAGGATTTATTAAAGTGCTTAAACAGTCAAAGGTTAGTCATGTAATGCTAATGAAAATGGCAATGACAATGGCAATAACAATGACGATGACAACGGATTTTTAATTTTTTTATGTAAGCCTTATTCGGGCACTGAAGAAAATCAAACAAGTTACATTACTAGAATACATTAATAATCAAAGAAATGGTACAATGAAACAAAATTATTTTTCTGAAATTAAAAAGAGAATAGAGAAATAGCCAAATCAAAATTAAATGATATTGAAAATAACAAAAAGTTTACATATGATTTTGTAATTATAATGAATTAGAAAAAAATAACTGCTGTGAACTTCTTGCGGTATTTAAATAATGGCGTTGATTTAGATAAAAGAAAAACTGACTTTCTAAAAAGGAACACCCTAACTTTAAAGACATATAAAAACTAACTTCAAACATGAATTATATTATAAAAACAACAACAACACAAATATACCCCCCCCCAAAAAAAAAAAAAAATAATCAAACGAATATAAATCATTCGATATTTACATCTGCCAATTACAAACGGCTTCGAAAACGAAGCATAATTTTCTTACAAAACTTTGCTAACCTATCAACTCGTTGGTGCTGGTTGCATTAAAGAGATTATGCAGTAACGATAGGAAATCGGCGATTACCACAACTAAACTTTGCTAAAGTAATTCTCTGTGACCATGGTGACAAAAATAGCTTTTTCAGATAAATCTCTAACTTCGGGGGGGGGGGGTTTAATCCTATAATTTATACTTTGCGAATTGCCGTTGACCGTTGAATGCCAGTTTTGAAAAAGAATATTTTTCAGTCTTAGTTTAAGAGTTAACTTTAACCAATCTTTACTTAAGTTGTTATAACCGTGCCATAATATTTAACAACTAAGGGTGTTCAGCGTATACACTCTTAAAAAAGTTGGGCAAAAAAATGCCCAATTTTTAACCAACACTGGGCAACATACTGTCCACAAAACTTTTGGTTAAAATTTGCCCAACTGATGTTGGGCAATCCATTTACTATGTTGTTGGGCAAATTAAATTGCCCATCAGTTGGTGACCCATTAGATTTTACCCAACTCTACAATTGCCCAACTGTTGGTTATATTCTCAGTTGGGTAATTATTGCCCCACCAATCTTACCCAATAGGATTGCCCAACCCTCTATTTGTTCAGCTGTTTGGTAACAAATATCATGTGGTTGGGCAAATTCAGCTGCCCAATTTATTATTTCCTTTTTCCTCCAACCTAGGTAAAAAAAAATGAAATCTGCTTGTTACGTCCTTCTGGGTCTTAACCTAATCAATCCTAATCTATCCTATTTTAAGCTATCCTATCCTATATCTTAACCTATCCTATCCTAGTCCTATCCTATCCAGTTAGTGTGTGTGTGTGTGTGTGTGTGTGTGTATTTGGGTTTTTACAGACGTTATCAATCAGATATGATTATTTACGTCTGGGGACCGACCTTTAACGTCACCATCTCGAACCTGGGTCCGCTGAATCAGTTTATAACTTCCACTGTTTAATAGCTGGATTACAGGCGCACGCCACAACGCCTAGTTGTGCAAACTAGTGCAAGCTCTTATATACCCCTTATATTTTTATATGCATTCGGTGACAGTTAGTAAATCGGGACACCCCAAACCATACGCTACTAAAAATTCATGAATATTCATATAAGTGTTTTCCCCAATATTGGGTAAAAATATTTACCACAAGTTGGGCAAAAGCGAATTTCTAACCAACCATCAGTTACCCAACAAAATTTACCCAACTGGCAAAGGAAATGTGACAAAATTACACAACTACAGGGCAACAAGTACCCAACCCATAATTACCAAATACTGTTGGTAAATATATGCCCAATATTTAGGTAAAAAGTATTGACCAATATTGGTTACACCACTCGAGTGTCCAGTTGGTTAATAATAGCCCAGCAGTTACCCAACTAAATTTACCCAACATTTTAAGAGTGTATCCTTTACTTTTTGTATCCACGGGGACTATCTGCAAGCAATTTTAGTACATTACACGTAATTGTTGACAGTTTGTATTCTCCTCCAACTTGACTCCTAAACCAAAAATTTACCATCCTTGGTTTAATTACGTCACTTGGTTGATATCTACCCAGATCTCCCACTATCATACAATTTGCAGTATTCTTATTCAATCTTAGTAGTCTTTTGCTATATTATATATATATGAAAAGTTTCTATCTCGTTTGTTTCCAAAACCTCGCTACCATATAAAAGAATCGGTACAACGAGCCGGTCCAATTCAATGTCTATCGGGATCTGTAATTTTCTTGTCTTTACCATAAGGATATACATGGCTCTCCTGGCTTGAGTTACTTGCTTATTCTGAGCTTTCTTGAAATCATTTGGTGTAATTGAAAGTTGTACCCAAATAAACATAATCGTCAACGACGTCTTTAACTTCATACTTTAAAAAGATCAAAGATAACCACCCTAGTTTTATTTATATATATTTACTGTAAGTGACCATATTTAACAGTATATAGATATAGCTTTTAAAGCCAACTGGAGATCTGATTCAGATTCCGCTAAGACAATTGCATCGTTGGAAAATAATAAGGAGAAGAGTTTTAAGTACACGTCAAGACCCTTGGCTAACATAGAAGATTTCAGATTTGAGGGTTTAAGGCTGTATAAGGCACTTAAGCTCATTGACGGGGGCGCACCCACGGAATTTTTTTTTAATGTTTAAAATGGCCTGAAACATGCCAGAAATTGATCCTAGACCTAGACCTAGCCCTGTCACAGAACTCCTAGACGAGTTCTGTGGCTCTCCTAGACCATTTTGAGCATTTTCACATTTTGCGCGCGCGCAACTTTACCCTATGACTTTACCGTCGCGCGCACGCACCCTATGTCCAATTAATTTCTCTTTTAATCAACTTGCATCATGCCAAATATGGTTATGTTATGACTTTCCTTTGCAGGGATATAGTATATGTCGGAATTTTACAAAATGGCGCCTAGGTAACTTACGATGCATTGATTATGTTGAAAAATATTCTGTGCTGAGACAATAACCATATATACCATCGTACCAAATTTAAGTACATTTGAATAAGCCGTTTTGGAGATGTTGTGCGTACGAAAAATTGGATAGAAATGAAAATATATAATAATAAAGAAAAATCGTACAAAAACAGAGGGGGTCCGTACTTGAAGTACAACCCACCTAATAACAATCAAATCCCGATCCAGATATTACGGGTGCACAAAAGGGAGCTAACAAAAAAAAATTATGTTTTTTTAACCAGCCATTCAAAACTCGCTGATTTAGGAGTAATTGCAAAAATAAAACTCCAATACTATTTAGATTCTTTTACCAATAGAAAAAAACACACAAAATCACTCATTCGTAGAATTTTGTATATAAGAAGCCCGAGAGAGTGAGGGCAAATGTCTCCCCATGGCACTCAGGCGCAGCCAGTGAATGTCTATGAAAATCAAAATGATAAACTGATTCGATGTCATATAATTTTCTCTTTTGCTTTTCCACGTACAAATTATCCATGGGCACAAAAATGTATTGACAAATAGAAAAAATATGTACATTTACCAATACTCTGAAAAAAGAAAAATTAGTGTATCAAAAGGAAGTAATGTTTGTGAAATGTTATTACTTTAAGATTACTAGATGTCTCGAAATCGAACTATTTTAAAAACACTCAAACTTGCTGTTTGGCCATATCAATGCACTTTTGTTAACTGCCAATATATGTTTTAGCTGCACAATGATTAATTGTGTTTGTAGTAATCTTTATACTCGACAAAAAAAGTATAACTCGAGAAACATTTAGTGAAACAGATTGCATTATTGAACGAAAAGTGCAGTTGGGTTTTTTTTCTTGTACCGACTGCTCCAAAAAAAAAATCATAACCAGTAGTTAAAAAATGACTAGAAAAATGTGGGAAAGAAACTTCTGCATACTTTGCTGTTTGAAGGAAAAACATTAATCACATATTTGTCGAGTTTTATTTTTTTTTTAAAGTGTCAGGGGAATTTTTTTTTCGACGAGGGGGAGGGGGGCGAAAGCTGATGTCTATTAACTAAAGTATATCAGAGCCCATGGCCTTGTACATTTTCATGTTGTGTGCGAATGTATTTCTGTGAAAGTTCTATTTCTTCAAATTAATTTAATAAGACTATTAACATGGTATCTGCATGGTAGGTCTATTGTCGTTTCAGTCACATACTAAATCACTTGGCTTATTTACCTTATGCTACTGTCACAGCAAGGGGAAGTATCTAGGGGTTGCTCTTTTAGTAGAACTTACATTTGACCACGTGAAGTGCTCTCAATCAATCCATGGGCAAGGAATTTTCTCTGAGGGATATCTAAATGTTAGATTTCTAAAGTTTGTTTGTAGACTGACGTAAGTTGTAAATTACTGATATATCTACATATACATGAGAGATAGCAAGATTTGACCTCTGAATGTTTTTAATACTTCGCTCATACTTTCACGTAAAGCCTAGCCGTAGGAGCCACTTGAAGCCATTTCTGTGATAGGGGATGTAACGTGGCTGTAACATAGCAATTACGGCATCACGTGCCCGTTACGGGGTCTACGGTGTGCGCATACTGCAAGGTGGTGTAGCGAAGGGTCAGCGCTGTCCATTGACGTGAGGTCTATGTGATGTTACGTGGTTTTACGTGGCGTTACGTGGCCTTTGTCTTGAAATTACATGGCATTAGGTGCATGCATGATATACGGGTAAGTTTTACAAGGGTCTGAAGAAGCTAGTGCGTGGCTATTTTGTGGCTCTACTGCAGCTGCGTGGCTCCTACGAGGTGTTTGTGGCCGTAATTGTTTAAGAACAAACTTGGTCCTATGTAGACTTTAAATGAAACTATAGCATATACAGAACAAAAAAGAGGATACTAAAAAAAAAACACGTGTATGACTTGTATCACAAAAATGTATCACAGAAGTATAAGTCAATAAATCATAACTACACCTTTGTGATGAAAGTATGTCTGAATGATTTTTTTAGTCTTTGAAAATATGATTGTTAGAGTGAAACAGAAAACACGATTGCAAAGACTTTCTAAAATCAAGCTAAGGCAATATCAATAGCCTTGTCTATCACCTTTTGAAATGTTCGAATATGAGAATGACATATTACATAACCCGAACATGAATTCTGTATGAAATACAATACGGAATTGAAATTGCCCTTGAGCTAACTTCTAGCATATCTTTGCCGTCTTCTTTGAATGGATTGACTGATTGGTTGGTTGATTGATTGATTGGTTGGTTGATTGGTTGAGTAATCGATTGATTAAGTGTTTGGTTGGTTGATTGGTTGATTGATTAATTAGGTGATTTGTTAATTGATTGATTTACTAGTTGATTAGTCGATTGATGTGTTTATTGATTGATTGCTTGATTGATTGATTGCTTAGTTGATTGATTGGTTGATTGGTTGATTGGTTGCTTGCTTGATTGATTAGTTCATTGATTGGTTGATTGATTGATTGATTGATTGGTTGTTTGGTTGATTAATGGATTGACCGTTGGTTGATTGATTAACTGATTGATTATTGGATTGGTTGATTGGTTGATCTATTGGTTGGTTGATTGATTAATTTGCTGGTTGATTGATTGATTTATTGCATGGAAATAGTGTTAAAAATTGATGTGTGTTGCAGTGGATGGGTTTGATAACTTTACCCAAATTGTTTTGTGTTTTAAGGTCGTGGGTTTGAGCCCTGGTAAGGCATCCATGTCCTTTTCATACCACCCGTACGAAGGTGAGAAATAAGGACCTGATAGGATGGAGAAGACAAAGAGGGTGATTGCAGAAGACCGGGGGGGGGGGGGGGGGTCATAAAGCTGTTCGTAAAGTTACGCATGACTTTACGAACGACTTGAATATGAAGTGCCAGATAGGATGCCTGAAGTTTTTCCTGATGTTTTAACAAAGTGTGACTGTTTTTTACATAACTTCAGTTAAATTATGGTAAAAAATATACTTTGCATTAAAAATATTTGTGATAAGAAGAATGTTAATCTACATCTGCACAGTTGAACTTAAGTTGATGCAGTTAAAAATGACTGAGCATCCCATTTCGCTTGTCATATTTCAGTCATTCATAAAGTCATGCGTAACTTTATGAATAGCTTTATGAAACACCCCCATGACCAAACAAACGTCAACCTTCTTCAAGAAACAATGAAGAACAAAAATGTGACTGCAGCTGGGTCTACAGATGGGAGGATCTTTGCCATGGCCAAAACAACCGGGAAAAGTAGCGGTATCAAACTCAAAGCAATCTCGTCACGTACATACTTAGCTTCTCTATAGATTGCAGCAACTCTTCCTTCCGGTAACTCATGAGTAATCATTTTTTTATATGCTACTTTCAAATTTCCAGTCAAATTTTAAAACTGTGTATATTAAGTCCTTTTTTCCTGTATTATTTGTGTTATAATGTCTCTTGTAAATAAGCCTGAGAGCACTGTAAATTCAGTTATTAATGATCCATCCTTCGCGGATTTCTTACGCCCGAGAAATAGAGAAAATGATATTTATGGACCTTCTCATGGATCTTAAACGTACAATGAATTCAATAATCTGATTAATGATTCAAATGATAGCTTATTTTCCATCTCAGATATCAACTGTCGAAGTTTAAGTAAAAACTCTGATAACATTACTGCTTTTCTTAGTTCCTTAAAAGTTCAATTTACACCTATAGCTTTGACCGAGGTATGGATTAAAGAGTATAATTCCTATTATGATATACACAAGTATACTCTTGTACTAAAATGTCGACAAAATAGAAAAGGTGGTTGAATTGGGTTTTATGTAAAAAATGATGTGCAATATAATCCGGGTCCGCTCGCTATTCATAAGGACCGCTATTCATTGAACACCGCTATTCATTTAACACGCGTTATGAATAGCGGTGCTTATGAATAGTGGTCCTTATGAATGGAAGTCCTTATGAATAGCGAAGTAATTTGTGTATGGTTTGCTCGCTATTTAGAAGGACCGCTATTCATACAAAACCGCTATTCATTTAATCACGCGTTATGGATAGCGGTCATTATGAATAAGTGGTCCTTATGAATAGCGGTCCTTATGACCAGCGAGGTTACCCCATTTAATCATACACATATTCTCGATATAAATATTCCATACATTGAATCTCTTTTTTATCGAAATTGTTACTGCTCACAAAAGTGCAATTCTTGGAGTTATATATAGACCTCTTGACCAATCTATACAGAGTTTTATTGAATCAGTTGAAACCACTATTACTACTGTAAACACGGAAAATAGAATATTTTACATGATTGGGGATTATAATATTAATCTATTCAAAGTAAACTGTCAGCCTCATGTAAATGATTTTCTTGAAATGTTTATGGAAATTGGTATGTACCCTCTAATTCATAGTCCAACGCGTGTTGCTAATGACTACTCTTATTGACAACATATTCACCAATAACATTGAAACTTGTTCATCTGGTACAAGTTTAACAGTCATAAGTGATTATTTCCTTATATTCTGCATTCACTCTCAAAGTACGCAAACTGTGAAAGAACCGGGTAATATTCACTAAATGTAAAAGAGTGAAAAAGCACACAAAAGGGAGTGAAAGTACTCTCTCACAAGGAGTTAAATGAGGGACAACCCTTTTTCGATTGAAAAAAGTGTCACTATTTCACTCAGGAAAGAGTGAAAAACCAATCATGTAAAAAGTGACCAGTTTATCATTCATGCGGACAGAGTGGAGATAATTCACTCCGTTCTGATTGAAATCATCAGCTCGGTATCAAGAGCATTAACCACTCTTTTTCAAGAGTGATGCCTGTAGTTGTGTTCACAAGAAAGAAATGACACTGACAATGAATTTCAAGGGCAGTCAGTTGTATTATAAAAACTGTTAACAGCATTAACATGTTTGACATATTAAATTTTTCGATAAATAAACCTCAGGGTGGCTCACTAAGCAATATGTTGGTCGCTTGTTGGACCCAGCAGTGCATGCATTACTTTCAAATATCCTGATGATTTTGTCACCCAATCCATGGTCAATCAGAAAGGCAGAAACCACAACATTCGCCATGTTGAGAAAATGATCATGCCCCAATATGTTGTACGTACATACGTGCCTGATTCTCTTTGGTGGTATTCCATTACGCGATCGGCTTCTTCACTTTTTTTTTTTTTTTTTTTTTTTTGCGGGACGTGCCGGCTTGTCATGGCTTGCCTTGCGTCACTCGTTGCTCGCGAGTGAAAATAATTCAACCTGCATGTGATATTGAGCGCAACGCGGGCTCACTCTGTCAGTGAGTGACAGTGTGGCCAGTGAAAAAAAAACTATTCTGCTAGCGAGCATCGAAAATTCTGCTAAATCAAATATTTTACTGCTAAATTAAAATTGATCAAAATTGTACTAAAAAATTCTCTGACAAGCAAAAAATAAATAAAAATAAAAATAAAAGGTTATCAGCATTTTGGGGTGTATTTTTACTCAAAAATACTCTGACAAGCAAAGAAAAAGAAACACCTGAATTCTGCTAAAATTCTGTTAAATTTTGTCAAATTATGCCTAGCATAATGCTAGATGCTAAAGTGGTCAAAATTCTGCCAGAAAGCAGAATTCTGCCAACTCTGGTAACCTTGGTGAGTGAGACGGCTGATGAAGGAATATCGGCATGCACACTCAAACGGGAGTGCTGGATATACTGAATCTGGTTTCCATTTAAGTGTCTATGTAAATCAAAAGGAAGGATAGTTTAATAAACAATATATCGAGGAGAAAATAATAAAACTAAGATAAGTGAAACTTTATTCCCTGCAAGAGTACGCCTTTAAGAAAAGTCTTTATAGTCGTACACACAAACTAGCACTGTTAATTTTCTTGTTATACCCTGAAAGAAAGTATCATGTATTCAGGAAGGAATTCTTAAACTGATCTAGGTTACCGGTTGTCATATGTAATATGAAAACAGTAGAATTACATTAAAAAAAAACTACTGAAAATAGAAAAATCAGAAAAGAGGGAGCAGAACCTAACTTGAGCACATAAAATAAAATTTGCCCCTGTAGAAGTGAAATCTTTTAGGAATTGCAGAAATGAATTAACAGATATAATTAAATTAAATAAATGATATGACATTGTGTTCATGAAGAATGTATGTATTTATTTTTGTATTACGCAGAACCCTGTGGAAGACCAGTGCCGTTTTCATCTTTTTAATGAACACGATAAAAACTATTTTCGAAAAATCAACTGAAGGCAATTTCAATAGCCCTGTCTATCACCTTTAGAAATGTGCGAACATTACAATGGCGTATTACGTAATCCGAACCTGATTTCTGTGGGCAGTACAATAGGCCTTTGAAATTGCCCTTGAGTTTAATTTTCGAAAGCAGTTTTCATCGTATTAATGTATCTTCTGTTTCATTTTATTGTTTATGAATTCTGCACTTTTATGTAATCATTGTAACTGAACAGGCTACTATGGATAAAGAATTGAAATAAATAAATAAATAAATAAATAAATAAATAAATAAATAAGCTTTCTCTTCAACTCATGCACCATCCTTTTATTTCGTAGTTGTACTGAGAACTACAAGAACATCAAGCTTCATACGCTGGAGCCCTACTATATCTAATATTAAACATGTATTCATTTTTTAACTTAATCTTACATTTCAGTGTGTATATTCAGTGGCGTATCTACGGGGGGGGGGGGCAGAGGGGGCACGTGCCCCGGGCGGCACTTGAAGGGGGGGGGGGCGCAAAAAACGCAAAAGAGAGAAAGAAAAGGGGAGAATTACAAGACAAAATGCATAAGAAATTGTGTTTTATATGGTTTGAAATGCAAAAATTTTCTATAGCTCGGTCGCTTTACTCTCTAGCTATTAGAGATGTCGTGGTCTAGTGGATACGTCACCGGACTGTGGATCACATGGTTCGCGGTTCGAGTCCCGCCGCGGCACTAATGTCCTTTGGCAAGGCATTAATCTACATTTGCCACTCTCCACCCAGGTGTTAAGTGGGTACCCGGTAGGATGCGAATGTCATTGTGACTGGAATAGTATATGTGCGCCTGTGAAATGGCCGCCAGACTGGAATGCTCCCTAGTGGAGTGGAGAATGTGCACTATAAATCAGAATCGTAACTGGATCCAATGACCGGGGTAATAATACACGTAAAGCGCTTTGATCAGTTACTAACTGGAAAGGCGCCATATATTATTATTATTATTTCGCGCCCCTAATGGCGTTTTTAAAGTGTTAACCATTAATTGACTCCAGTTGCTTTGCCCCCCCCCCCCCCCCGCATAAGGTAGGAACTTGTTAAATTTTGCGCCCCTGATGGGATATAAGTGCATACAAAGCACTTTCAAAGTGTAGAACATTCGAAAAAAATCATAAATTTGCCTTGCAATTCCCTTACTTCTTTATTCCTCAAATATATTTCTTCAGGGTTTTCATTCATTTTGCTCCTCCAAATAGGAATGTTCAAAATTTAAGAAAAAACAAATCTATTGCTAGGTCGCTGTAATCCCTTGGATTTTTCTTTTAAGGTTAAAATACATAAGAAATTTCAATTTCAGGGGTGAAAAGGAAAAAAATTTGCCGCTAGGTCGCGTTGCTCCCTCGCTTATATAATCACTCATCAAATTTGGCCAAACAACCCCGGGTTATGTGCATCAAAACTCATTTTCACGTAATGTCATCATTTCTGAATTAAAAACGCTCATTAATCCCAGTTAGGGCATGGGGGGGGGGGGGGGGGTCGCAGATTTGATAGTTTGCCCCGGGCGCCAGAATACCTAGATACGCCACTGTGTATATTGTATTGAGAAAAAGCTTTTTTTTCTGTCAGGACTTGCGCCGACGAGAGAGGGCAGTAATTGAGCGCCAAAGTCTATGGAAGTGAAGTGGCAATACGGTTTATTTCGTCAAGACTAGTCGGCATGAATATTCATGAAATACGAATTGTAGGGATAAAATAAAATGAGCCAAACTAGTAGTTCTCTAAGAGGCGCATTTGGATCTACTTGTGCTTTTCATGAAGATATCCCGAGTTCGAGTTTCGTCAAGATTAGATTAGGGTGAAGGTTAGGGTTTAGGAGTTCAATATTGACAAAATTTTCTTATGCTGAAATAAAGATAAAGTGAAACTTTGAGAAAATGAAAGTCTTAAAGTTGAAGTTTCTCTCAAAGTCTTCAAACGGGGCCTCTTGACGCTCAAATACTGCCCTCTCTTGTCGGTGGCGCAAGTGCTGACAGAAAAAAAAATCGCCCCGGAAGTCACATCAGTGATCGCTAGTCTTGTTTAGGAGTGAATATCGATTTATTTTCGAAAGCTCTCTAAAGAGAAAAGACTGAATTGTCACTCTATTTTCACAAAGTGTCCACTCCCCCGGTGATTCCTGTCAGTGATGATTTTCAACTGTTTTTCGAGAGGGAGTACAATGCATGAGACCTATGAATGTTTTGACCTATGAATGCTTTACTGAAGAAGAAAAAAGAAGATACCAAAAACATCTGTACGACCTAACAATGACACGTATGTCCGTTCCATGTTTGTACAGAAATATTAAATCAATAAATCATACATACAGCTTCGTATTGAAAGTTATTTGTTACTTGTGCGGATGTCATGAGTCTATTTTAGGTTCAAGTCTTTGGAAAATCTAATTATACATGTACACACTAAGAAATTAGGGTGCAGTTTTGCACCCGTAGAGGTGCAGTTTTGCACCCGTAGGGGTGCAGACTGTTGGTACAATAGCAGCATCCTTTAGGGTGCAGACTTGAACCTTTTAGGGTGCATCCTAAAGGGTGCATCGTCGATGGCAATCGATCACCATTCACATTCACATTCACAGTTTAACATCAAACAATAAAAAGTTATTGCCGATATTTCATAACTCCCGCACGAATGGAACACAAGCAGTAAAGTACACGCCATGAGGGGACCAAGGTGAGATCCATCGAGCCACGCCCGGGCGTCTACAGTGCGACAACTTGTTTTTCTCCTGCGGCTATAAAAGCTGGAGTATGTACTCCACTATCTATCCATATAACAAAGCAGTACAGTAATAGTTAGTAAACCTAGCACATTAGCTTAAAATGATATAATCCCGACTGAATTATCAAATGTAACCACGTATTCTTATTCAAATAACTTTTCTGACAAAGAAACTATCAAAATGAGCCATGATAAACCAACCAATACGTTGGTTGCTGTCAGCCTCACTATGAACATGGCGAACAAAGAATAGGACAAAATATACATCTCCTCATTGTACCTTCCACAATTGCTCTGGTAGAGAAAAGAACATCCCTTCATTGCTATTATGTAAAAATATGTAGAACAGGTGTCACATGCATATTCACCTGTTCTACTTATTTTACATAATAGCAATGAAGGGATGTTCTTTTGTCTACCAGAGCAATTGTGGAGGGTACAATGAGGAGCTGTATATTTTGTCTGCTCTCATTTGTCATCGTGTTCATAGTGGGCCTTCAAGCCGGTTTATGTTAGTCTTTGCGCGATTACTCTCTTGAAACACGTCATTACGGAGATTTTTAATTTAAGCAAGTTTACGACACAAGCTTATTGAAATGGATTTATTTAACACGATAAAAACTACTTTCAAAAAATAAACTCAAGGGCAATTTCAAAGGCCTATTGTACTGCCCATAGAAATCTGGTTCGGATTACGTAATACGCCATTGTAATGTTCGCACATTTCTAAAGGTGATAGACAGGGCTATTGAAATTGCCTTGAGTTGATTTTTCGAAAATAGTTTTTATCGTGTTATTTATTCTTTTTCTAATTTATTTCATTTCTATGCTTTTGAATATTTAGTCTTACTTCATGAGATATTGTGACATAAAAGTCAACAGTGCTGGTGTGGGTATTCAGTAAGACTAATACTTCTGATCGAAGAGTGCAGGATTCAACCTTACACAATTCTGAACCCCGGTTTCAGCAAAGCGCACCCGTAGGGATGCAATTAAGACTCCACCCGAATAGATATACGGGTGCCCCGCCCAAATTTGCACCCATGAGCAGTGGCGGATCCAGGGGGGGGGGCAATCCCGGCCCGTACCCCCCCCCCCTTTTGAGGGAAAACAATGCAATGTGCCCCCTATTTGCGATTGTTTTTTTTTTTTTTTTTCTTGCTTGTCAGAGAATTATGGAGGGGAACTGGACCCCATAACCCCCCCCCCCCCCCCCACTGAGCGACTTTTGGAGGCCTGGCGAGAGACCAAAAAAATATGGGTCTCCCTCCAAGCCGTTTCCCAAAGTTGACAATCCTGCATTTGTGTGCCCCCCCCCCCTTATACGAAATCCTGGATCCGCCCCTGCCCATAAGTGCACCCTAATTTCTTAGTGTGTATGTCAAACCCTGCTCACACGAGGCGTCATTTGCTGACAGATGTTGTACGGTCATTTTTGCAAAATTAATAGTGCAAACAATATTTTTAGTGACTGGCGTATCTATTAATTGCCTTCACATGCTCGATCGGTGCAGGAACTGACGCAGTCAAATTGACTCCTCGGTTGAGTCAGGCTTTAGAATGAAGTATACTGGAAAATTATTTATTGAAATTTTATCATAGTAATGTCGTTTGGCAATTTCATACTTCAAATGTAAAAAAAAAAAAAATGTAGCTTTGACTAGTTCATCAGTGGTTAATTGGTTTGTTGACTGAATGATTCAGCAATAAGTATGTTTTTTATCGCTTCAGCGCAACTATGAAAAATAAATGGGAGTACAGTCCGTGAAAATTCTACAGAAATCCGTCATTTGTTACCACCAAAAAAATTTTCGTCTATTTTTCTCATCCCTTCATAACTTGATGACTTGATACATCGTCACGGTTGAATCAGGATACTAAAACTTTGAAAAGGGTATTACAATCCTGAAAAGAACTTCAAAGTCATATACTTTCCTCTGAAACATCTAGTATTGATAAGGTTAGGAGGATGGCCTCCTTTCCGAGTAGTTGGGTTAAATAAATCAACTTTACTTTTGAAGTCAACTGATGACCTTTAAAGTGGTGTAATCTGTTCTGAGGAATTTGAGGGGGGGTGATCGCAATCAGGCGACATCCACACACTTACACACACACACACGAGCGAGCGCGCGCGCGCGCACATCCACGCATCCACAATATGCATGCACATACACACACATGCGTGAGCGCGCACATGGTTAATTTGACATGATCCGTCGCCCTACACCCCTGCAGTCCTTGAAAATAAGGACCAAGAAAGTAATTTTCTTGCTGAAACACACGGATCACCATCAGCTCAGATATTTTCTCCGCCCCTCTATGCATAGTTATACCACTGGATGGGGGTGACGCGAAAATTTCAATTTCTTTGAATCATTTTATTAAACATTTTCTATTTTGATTAGGAGTGCATTCATCCGACAAAAATATTTTGCTTTGATGTTTAGTTATACCATTATTCTTATAACCTACTGTTTCAATGTAGTCTCTGTGGCACTTTGATAATTGGATTCAGGATTCAATGTTCAACAAAATTGCCTTGAAGATTGAGACATATTCTCTTTACCGCCTGGGTAAATGAAACAGACCAAACAAACTTACCATAAAATTATCATAAGCAGAATAACCATAAAGATCAGATTATTTTGAATTATTTGAACTGAATTTCTGTGCGAATCATAACATAAATTTGTTTGCAGTATTGGAAATGCTAAATGCGGCGGGTGAGAAATAATGTATATCGTAATACTCTTTCGACATTTCTCTTTTGGTAGAGAGATATAATGACATCCCTCCAGCACTTCTGGGCTCTACAAGAATACAATAATACAAGCGTTGCTTTCTCGTCACCCGACTCGTCATGATTGCTGATCGTATAATATTTTGCTCCTCAGTATAAGCTGTGCACAGTGCGGAGCAAACGAGTTTAACACGTTCTTCACGACGACAGCCATTCAGTGAGATGTTTGATAATAATTAGACTACACCATACTAAAAAAAAAATCTATAGTACTCAAAATGAGAATCAAGCAGAAGGAAAGAGGTAAGATACTTGTACGGCTCAATCAAAACGCAGCATATCATGTTGGGAACGCCGTAAAAGAAAAAGATAATTACATTTTTTTTTAAATTACTTGATGATCGTAAGTAGGCTATACATTATTTTACATCAGCTGAGCTATTATGTTGGAAATGCCCTTCGAATGAACAAGGAAAAACAAGAAAAGATAATAAAAAATATTTCCCCCCCCCCCTAAAAAAAAAAAGAAGGCAAAAAAAAAAAAAATTGAAGCTATAAGTATTTCACAACTCAAATTATAAGGACACTTATAAAACGAGAAAAGGCAGCATCAATAGTCAATTTTGTTTTTTAATACACCTTTCATTATTGAGAATATTTTTGTTTGGAACGTATTGTAATGTATCCATTGTGGCGAAAAAGAAATCAAACATCTGAAACTAAGAACAGAACCTAAGAAGTATATTCAGACAATTGTCCTAGTATTTTTGTTGACTAAAAGTTTTGTTTGCAAATATTTTATGTGGCATTTCAACATTTCAACAAATAGATTAAAGGAAAATTAAACGCGTCTGTTTTTTTTTTTCACTTTGCTCCTTTTTTTCTCCGAATAACAAAACCTGAAAAAAAAGAGAAAATGCCAAACCCTGGACTTTATCAATTTCTCTACTCTTTATTTCCATGAGTAATGAGAAAAGTGGCAAAAGAAAAAGACATTGGGACAAAGGTGGGCACTGAGGATGTAATCAATACTAATACGTATTTTTTTTGACCTCCTCTGAAAATCATCCAAAGATCGCTTTGAAGTGAATTGTCTCTTTGGACAATTAGATATTTCGAATAATAAATCGCACAAGGACAGAGCGCTTGCGCTGTATTTTATATCAGAACGCGAGACCATTCTAACTTTACCTTCTGCGCCTGATAGTTCATGATTAACGTTGAAATTTCCATTCTATTTTTTTTTCTTGCGGAAAGGGGGCGTGGTTGCATCATTCAGGGGGCGTTTCATCAAGTGTCTTGTCAGTGATTTTTACCTACAAATTTGCTCTCAGCCAATCAGATGCAAGGATTTCAGTAACTGATAACAGTTATTGCAAATTGTCAGTGAAAGCAAGTTTCATGAAACGGGGAACAGGTTTTCATCGCGGCCCTGCGGATTTGCCAAATAGTGTGATAAAAGCAAAATAATCACCATCGCAATCGGCAGACGGACACTGGACACCATTTTAATCGTCAGAGTCATCGTAAACTTCTTGTACTCGGCATGGCTGAAATCCACGAATACATTGTTGAACTTGTCCTACAGAGCTTAGCTGTCATCCTAAACGCCTTCACAGTGATTATCATCATTGCACGTAGGAAGCTCAGGAAGACGCAGAATATCTTTACGTGCAATATCGCTTTAGCTGACGGCCTTTCAGCTTTATTTGTGATCGTCAGTTACGGGAAGATTTACAGAGGTGATTTCAGAGGTGTAAGTAATTGTGTTCACTATAAATAAAGTATGGTAAATTTTATCAAGTATAGGGTAAAAAGGGAACGTCCATGTATGTTAAGTGTGAAGTTTCACCCAATGTTGTTTAAGATGTACAAAGTTGTGTCAGTAGGGTCAGTCTTACTCAACATTTTCAGAGTGAAGTCAAGAGTAGCTTCACGAAAAGGCCAAATTTTACCTTTCCAATTTTATATGTTTATAGGTACTGTGGATCATCCTTACACTTCGATCAATATACTTCATCGGAGTATTCAGCACTTTATTTGTGGCTATTCATCGCTTCATCATCATCCGTTTCGACCCATTCAACAAACGTAACCTCGTCACAAGACCTCGTTGTATCGTCGTTTGTGTAGTCATTTGGGCCATACCCTTCGCAGCGTTCTTCAGCTTCGACCTAGCAACTAGTTTCCAAATTATCAGATTAGGTCTGCCCGCTTTGATATTTGCGTCGACTATCCTCTCCTCCATTTGCTATGCATTCGTGTACTGGGCAATTGCAAGCGCAGCGCGTAAAGCCGGCCTATCAGACAAGATGTTAGTGCTGCGAATAAAGCAAAATAAGAAAGTTCTGACAACATTTGCGCTTGTTGTGGTAACAAATATCGTCTGCTGGACGCCTTATTGCCTGTGTGAATTCATAGTAGTTGCAAGACCTGACTTGACTTTCGCTAACAATGATTACACACCTTGGTTTGGAATCGTTAATAATTTTGCACGATGCTTTCAGGCGCTAAACGGCGTTCTGAATCCGATCATTTACTGGACTCGGTTAACCGATTTTCGTCAGCTGCTAAATGAACTCTGTTTGTGTAAAAGGCGTTCTGGTAACGATAATGGTGGTAAATCGGGTAACGCGAATATTGAGAACAGTTGTGAGAGTTCTTTTCAAACACACCAGAGTTCTTTGGAAATGCCTAAAAATTCTGATATAGGCCTATCAGGGAATCCAAATAGTATTACCGTCACCAACTAGTTGTCGTGGCTAGTCAAAGCATCTGTAAAATTCAAAATTATAAATAAAGTCCAAGTCTTATAAGAAAATATGCAATCAGTATTCGCTCTGAAAGTAAATGTGGCGTCTCAACTTACGAGCAAATACCCTTCTGCTTTGCTTCATTTTGACTTTTTTTTATACGATTTTAAGCTTAATTTATCATTTTTAAAAATAAAATAGATATGTAAAGATCAAATTAGGCATTTTTAGAGAGAATGCCGGAACCAGTCATGTTGGGAATGATCATGTAGAGTTCTTGTGTACTTATGTTTTACCTTGAATATTACAGATCTTTAGGCAATAAAGTAAGCCTTAATGACATGGCTTAATATAATAATTTTTTTTTTTACTTCGTGCATGGTTCGTGGGTGTCATGAAGACACTAATTTGCAAAAAAAACAACAACAAAAAAGAAACAAATTTGGATATCGATTGGGGAGGGGGGTACTCAGATATTTTTTTTGACGGGGGTGTGAGGCCCGGACCTTGAACCCCTAACCCATCTTTAGGGGCAAATTTTCAGAAAAAGGGTACACATATTTAGGAATTTCTCGCAAAACGTAGACCCATGATTAGGAATTTGTCGTAAAAACTGGACCCTGACAGTGTAAAATTTTCGCGGGTTTTCACTGCGCAGACGATCAGGCCAGGCTCGTCCGGGACACATACGGTACCGGTATGCGTGCAGTAGTTTACGTACCTGAGATTTTGAACGAAATTTCAGTTTTTTCTGTGAGTTTTCTTTCTTTCATCAAACATCAAGAAATGAACTGAAAAAAATACACGAGGCACAGGGTTTCAGGATACCATCCATGTTTAGGGATTTTGTTAAAAATGTGAATCCATGTTTAGGGATTTTTTTGTAGAAAACGGGACTCATGTTTAGGGATTTCTTGTCAAAAAGCGACCCATTTGGAAGGCACATCCCCGTATAGCGTATATATGGGGGGGGGGGGGGGATTGATTTCGCTCAACTCAAACACGTATAGCAGTCAACCGAGCCACTCGCAGCAGAGTGAGCAGACTATAATCCAAGCTGCGTGTGAGTTCTTGTTTGATTTAACTGCAGCGCGATCGAGCCAGCTAAGATTAAGATTTAAGCTAAGTTTATTTTCATTTCTACAATTCAAGTTCATCTTCTTTATGACAACCACACACCATGTACGAATTAAAGAGAAATATATTTCATAAGATATTGCCACTGTGGCTTAATTTTATTAATAAAAAACAATCATGATTATTTAGGGTAAACCATTATAATAGCAAGTATGTTCGCTCAGCTTACACACACCGCTTGCAGTCGTTTGCAAGCTGCAAGCTGTGTTTGTAAGCTGAGCCAACAAAATAGCTTTATGTTTTACTGTAAATAACCCTGATTTTTTTTTTTACTGAAAATGAGCCACAATGCCAAGATCTTATGAAACATGGTCTCTGTGGATTAATCTGCCAGTATTTATTAGAAATTGCAATTCTCCAGATTCATTAAAAAGCAGTATAAAAAAACTTACTTGATTATGCTGCCAACTGATTATTAAATTTTTCTCTTGTACTTCTACTCCCTACTTTTCTTACCTCTTTATCCTACACTCCGCCTGGAGCACTCTATACAGGGTGGATTTTGCGCATTATGAATCATATCAATTATCATTATTTATTGTTATTTATTTTATTGGAACAAAATTATAACTTAAAATCGCATGAAAAGCCAAAATGAAGCTGAACATTAATAATGATAATAATAATAATAATAATAATAATAATAATAATAATAATAATAATAATAATAATAATATATTACATTACATATAGCGCATTATGTGATTACTACAATGCGCTTTACAATGTTATTTATTATTACCCGTGGTCATTGGATTTAAAGACCGCACACAAGTGTGCACCATCTCCACTCCTTAGGGAGCATTCTTACCATTTTGCACCGTTCACATGCATGCATGCAGGGCAATGGCAAAAACAGTAGGGTACCTTGCTCTTATGTTAAGATGGCACATTCAATAACAGTGCGAAGATTGACTGCAGTGTGAATGGAATCACCGTGACGCCACTGCTGGAGGGGCGATTTCAGCGCTGCTTCTCCACAGATATACCAATATCTGAACGCTTATCACTCTTTTCTGCATTAAATTTAAAGCTTAAGACTCGTTCTGGTTGTTCTGTATTTTCTAATCTTGCTTTTCATATATTAAACTCTTTTTTTTTTCTTTTCTTTTTTTAATCTTTGGATGTTCACTTTAACAAAGCTAGACTGAAACTTACCTTGTTACGTACATAGTCAACATATTCTTGCGATAACAATCTATCGGTTATCTGTTCTACTAGATCATTTGTTGTATGTACTCAGTTTTTATCAATTCCATCAAACTGAATATTTATACCCTCATATAATTCGTCATAAACCTTCAGTTTTTGTTGGGATCCTAGTTATCATATGTGTTTTCTCAACATTTATTTTCAGTTTGAGGAAGAGAAGTGGGCCTAATATCGCCCCATTGCGGTACTTTGACTGAGATACTTCTTGCTCTTGAAATGTTCCCTTTATATGCAACATGTTGTAACATAAAGTTCACATAAGACTTGAATTGTTCGATATTGTAAATTGAATTACCACATTGCTTATCTGATATGAATACGATTGATTGAAAACTGCTCTATTTCTAAGTATATGGAAACGTGTTTTAATTACTGAAGATGTAGAAATGGTATGATTAGTAATATGTACAATGTAACCTCACACCATATTTTAGATCGCATTAGTTGATGTGTGAAACAGCACACATTTGTTGAATAACGAAGTGTTTATGAGATTGATTGATGATTCACTGTATATTCCATTGAGTTACTTATTGATTTAATACTATTTGTATTTATATTTGTATCTTTTTATTGAATATGAAACGTGAACTAGACATTTAAGTTTAAAGCCATCACACATTTGTTGAATAACGAAGTGTTTATGATATTGATTGATGATTCACTGTATATTTCACTGAGTTACATATTGATTTAATACTATTTGTATTTATATTTGTATCTTTTTATTAAACATGAAACTTGAACTAGACATTTAAGTTTAAAGCCATTTAAACAAAATTTAGGTTGAGAGGAACTCGAGATTTGAAAAACGGTTTGGTCGATATGCAACTGTCTATGACGTTTGAAGATTTTCTTTCTTGGTCAAAGGGTAAAATTTTCTGTTTCTTCGGAATTAATCGAGGAGAATATCGGTTAGTAGTTGCGTTATTGCAAAGTAAGTTATGGTACCTTTTATGCTGGTTGCACACGAGGCGTTAATTCCACTGCGACGATTGAAGTGCTTTCAGGAACATAATTATATGAAGCGGTCGGTTTCAAAACATCCTAAAGTAAATCCATACAACTAAGTTCAGAGAAAAACAAAGATTTAATTATCCAATTTTGCATTAAGGATTTGAAATAAAACTTGGTCTTTTTGTGTTTTTGTACAATATAATAGGATACTCTATGAAATATATAGGTGCTTTAATTTTTTGATCAATAACTTTTAAACATGTGTAGATGCAGCATGTTTTGGCACTTAAATCCTTATCCCAATTCGCGCAGTGCACCGGTGCAGCGAACAAATTTCCATTGTGGGTGTAGCTTGTTCGGGAACCAATGAATGAAATGGATGTTGCATGTTTCAAACCAAAGTTAATTTTTCTCTTTTCTCGAATTAATTTCTACTTTTGGGATTTGTCAATGTATGTGGCTACTCGAAATGAGTATACTGTCGAGGAAGAAAAAAAAATGATTAAATCAAACAAACAAAACAAGAAACAAACGAATGTCTATTTTTTGGAACCTAACTCGACATAATTATATGCAAAACGCAGTTTTCTAGGCATAGAGGCAACTTCTTGAAATTGGTCGAACAAAATTGACAATGACACAACACTCTTTTGGCAAGTCATTAAATCTATAATCAAGCGGATTGATGCGCACAGAACATTTAATTGTCTTCTCGTGTAAATGTAGAGCATTGAAGCCCCATTGCTCGCGAGCCGTCCTCGTGCTGACGTAGAACAGCGTCACTGACTGGCGCGGTATTTGACGAGCCATGCCGGTGAAATCGTACAAAAAGTGAACGCAAAATGATCAGTGCAATATGAACAGTGCAAATACTGCGTTAAAGTATCATGGTATGTGCACTAAATGCCTTTATAGGCTTCAATGGTATAGGCAATAACGCAGTCGGAGCGACGCCCCGTGTGACATGGACATAGTGATACATTTGCCTTGTGGAAGTTCTTTTTGTACATGAATTTATATATGAATTGTGGATGATAATATTAAAAGAATCGTCATGTTTACTTTAGGCCCACATTGTGAAAGGGGGAATGCCATCCTGACACCAAGTTGGCTTTCGTAAAAGCAGAAAAATATGTTTAGTGAAAGGTTAAGAAAAATCTGAACGTTGATATCAAATTTCTGAAATATAAGTCATAACTAATTGTAGATAGAAGTTGACAAAATACTGTAAAATTGGCATCTCCTTGATTTCCCTTCCGAGCAGCCCTCCACTCATTTTGTTTAAGAAAAGGATGAATTTTGGTATGTCTTTAACAACAAAAATGTCATACATACGTCCTAGGTGAATCGTTAGACATGTTTTACACAACACTCTTTGAAATAGATCTTTTCCTTCTTCGACAACCAAAAAGAGGAGCATTTTTCTTACAATTCTTAATCCAAAACAAATAGATAGCTGCTCGAAAGGATTCATAGATTTGCTATTTTGTTTTTGAACGATTACATCTTTTTTTTTTAATTCAGAAATTCACTATCCCTTATTTGATTTTTCTCTGATCTAATTCTCTCATTTTCTGTTTATATGAAAAAATTTATATCAAGCTTTCCCTGTCTGAATGAATATAACATGGTTTGTTGTTTATCAAGCATTATAACGAAAAAGAAAGATGAAAAAAGTTTACCACAGATTTTTGAAATGCCGATATCTATATTAGGCGCATTTTTGTAGTATTATTTCATTAGACATTGATGGACATGAAATAAATGATTGAATTCTCTAATCAATTTCTTAAAGTAGGTATTAATGTCTGGGCATCGTTATATTTTTTTGAATGGAATGTCGAACACAATATTCCGGAAAGCTTATCAAAATGTGCCAACAAGAGGAAGAAAAGTTCCTCAGACTTTCAAATTTACGACCGGGTTGTAAACAAGTTGTGCAATAATGAAGAGAAAGATGGGGGAGGAGGAGAAAATGGGTTTTCATTTTGTTTTACCGACAGAAACTTTGAAAGAGGAACATGTCCAAGAAACACCCCCTTCCCCACTGTAGCAGCGCCTCTGCATATCTGGTTTCCGTATACACAGAAAAGGAATCACTAAACTGAAAATTGTTTATGGCAAGCCCGAATAACTAGTTTCTTGATCACTTTTCGATATTGTGATCAATACATTGGAAAATGCTCCTTAAAATCTGGTTGATTTCAAATTTTAAAACTCTATTTCATGGAAAAAAAATCCAAGGCGTACTGAACGTCACAATCATAACTTGCCCGTATTGTCATGTTGTGGTTTCAATGCTTAACTTGAGACATCGTAGTATCGTCATAATATATTGATAAGATTGTATGGCTTCTTCTTGCTCCAAATATTTCTAGTTGAATAAAACGTAAGAGATGAGGCATAATAAAACGAGAAAGAATGGTCTTCTTTTACAATGTTTTAGAGGATACGTGTTTTTGACTGGCAGTGCTGATACTGGAAATATAACAAGGGTAAAATATTCCATCCCTGCTTTCAATGTCTGCTCTTTAATATTGTAACATGGTCGTCTACACTTCTCGGCGAGGCCTATGGGATAAGAAGACATCTCAAATTATTAGCCTGAGGCAAAGTTCTTTCTTTATGTAACAACAGTATTTTATGTATACATATACTTTTGTATGAAAAGTCTGAGCAAGCTTTCTCTTCACCTCCTGAGGTGGTTATTATGACCGGCGTAATCTCATTCACTTCTTTCAGATTGGGATAAAGAGTGTTCTAATTAATTTTTAAAAAATACAGAAACTTTGAAGGACATATTGAAACTTTGAAAAATATATCAACGCTTAAGACAGGACACTCAAACTTTTATTTTTATTTTCATTTTAATTTTTTATTTTTATTTTATTTATTGATTTTTTTATTTTATTTTTTATTTATTCTATTTTTTATTTATTCATTTTTATTTATTGATTGATTATTTCATTTTTATTTATTTTTATTTTTATTTTTATTTTTATTTTTTTAAACTTATTTATTTATTTTCATTTATTTATTTATTTTTATTTTTTATTTTTTTTTTATTTTTTTTTTTTTTTTTTTTTTTTTTTTTTTTGGGGGGGGGGAATATTACGCTTCCATTAGCCTGAAATATCCAGTATTGATAAGGCTTGGAGGATGGCCTGTGCTCTACTTTCTTAGGAGGTTTAATTGTCCGTGCAATCTTCCTCTTCACCTTCTGAGGTGGTTATTATTACGGTGGTAATCCAATTCAAATCTTTTAGATGGGATAATGACTGTTCTAATTATTTTGAAAAATGGTACTGAAACTTTGAAGGACATATATAAGAAAAAAATATACTAAAACCTTGAAAAAAAATATTAAAACTCCGAAGAGGATATTAAAACTTTGAAAAGGGTATTACAACCCTGAAAAGAACTTCGAAGTCATACTGTTCTCAGAAACATCTAGAGCTGATAAGGTAAAGAGGATTGCCCATGATCTATTTTCTGAGTAGTTGGGTTGAATAAACAACTTCCACTTTTGAAGTCGAATGATGACCTTTAAAGTGGCGTAATCCGTTCCGAACAGTTTGAGAGGGATGATCACTATCAGGCGCCGACATTTCTCTCGCGAACACACACACACACCAGAACACGCATGAAAATACCCACATACGCACCCACACGCACGCATACACACATACACATAACACACACACGCGCGCGCGCGCGCGAGCGCGCACACGATTAATTTGACATGATCGTAAAGATATTTCCACTGCTATAAGAGTCATCAATTTTATCAAAAATAATTTGCAACTACAGATTGATCTCAAAGACTTGTTTTCACTACTATACATGCTATAAGAGTCACTCCATTAATTTTGCTAAAATTTTCAACAACTGATTAATTTAATTGTTTTTCCTTGGAAAGAGGGGATTATATTGGGGTAACCTCGCTAGTCATAAGGACCGCTATTCATAAGGATCACTTATTCATAAGGACCGCTATCCATAACGCGTGACTAAATGAATAGCGGTTTTGTACGAATAGCGGTCCTTATGAATAGCGAACAAAACATAGACAAATTTCCTCGCTATTCATAAGGACATCCATTCATAAGGACCACTATTCATAACTACTCATAATGACCGCTATTCATAACGCGTGTTAAATGAATAGCGGATTTCTATGAATAGCGGTTCTTATGAATAGCGAGCGGACCCCAGTATATTTGTACAGGCCATCCGCCCCTCCCTCAAATGTGGGGATCTTACCTTACTCTTAGCATAATTTAATGCTTCAAAGTCTAAAAGTTTAGCTCTGCCTGATCCAGAACCGTGATGAGATTCATCAGGGTATGCCGGGCAGGTGGTTCAGTGTACAGGCTAGGCCGAATGGACAACCCTGAAAGAGATGTACGTCAAAAAGGAATAGTTGCTATTAAAGCAAAACGAAGGTCGTGGATTCGATCCCCGGCATGCTTCTCATGTCCTTAAGAAAGGCACTTTATCTACATTGCTGCTCTCCACCCAGGTGTTATTACGGATACATGGTACGATGCGAACGTCATTTTGGTTGGATTAGAATGTGTGCACTTGTAAAATGGCGCCTGGCTGGAATGCTCCTCAGGAGAAAGGAGAGCGTGCACTGTGTGTGCGGAATTGCAACTGAATCCAATGGCCGGGTGAATAATGATTGCATGTTTAATAAAGCACTTAAAACATATTAATAAGCGCTTTACCCATGTGGTTATAACCATTATCATTATTATGTTAGTAAATCGCGATGTTTGAATTATAGTGTACCTAACTGCAAGCTTTACTCTCTAGACAAAAACTTTTATGTTCTTAATGATCATAATTAGCCTACACATCATTTTACACCCACTGAGCTATTATGTAGAAAATTGTCAATCAAAATGAACAAAGAAAAAGAAACAAAAGATGGTCTAAAAAATTTCTCGCAAAGTATTTAACGACACACATTATAAAGGGCAATTAGAAAACGAGAAAAACAGCAACAATGATCAGCTTCGTTTTTCAATACACTTTTATAGAGAATCTTTTTGAATGAAATATCGTTATGTATTCCTAAATGAAGAAAAACAACAAACATCTGAAACTGAGAAGAGCCCCAAACCATATTCAGACATTCCCCCTTTATTTTTTTTTCTTGGACTAAAATTTCATGCTCGCCATTTCATCTCTGGCCTTTCAATGTTTCAACAACTAGATTAGAAATGAAAAATCTCAAATAAAAAAAAAAAATCAAAATTCCGAGCCCTGGTTTTTTATCAATTTCTTTTTGATGTGACCATGAGGAATGAGAAAAGCGGCAAAAGACATTAGCAACAAAACTAGAGCGAAAGAAAGAGTAATAACTGCACTGCGGAGGTAATCAATATATATATGTATTTTGCAGACCTCCTCTGAAAAAATCATCCATAGATCGTTTTCATCGTTATACAGGGTATTGTACGTTAGGACAGTCAAATTTTACGAATAATACGCTGGTACAAGGACTAATCGGTTTAGTCTGGTTCACTATGTAAGAAAATGGGCTTTCGTTCAAAATTTTTGGAGATTAGCAAAACTATGCATGTTGGCATTTGCACAAATCACCGGCATAGCGGCTATTTTGGATTTTCAAAATGGCCGCTATGTGTAACTCGTATTGAACAAATTAGAAGATATTTTTTTAACAGAGCCTCATCTTACCGTGTATGTATCATTATATTAAAGAGCATTAAATTTTCTACAACATAATACCACATTTAATGGGTTTGGTGATGATTTGCGATATAATTCTTGGCCAAGAATGTGATTGTTTACATAATTTTTTACAAATATGAATTTCTTCAAAATACGTATTTCTCATTATTTCAAAAGTTATTTTCACTAATTAGTTCAAACTTTTCAGAAAACTGCCCATATGTACGGTTAATATCATATAAAAATTACAATTCCATTGCTTATCAAACAAAACAGTTATAGCGCTCTAAAGTTGACACTTTGATATTAGCTAAAGTAGAGAATCGATAACAAAAGTGGTTACTAAGTGCTGCCTTCTCCCTGACAATGGTAACATTGGGAGACGTGAAATGGATTATTTCGGTAGTACATGCTATTGTCATGCAGATGAATATTTTAATAGGAAGTGTGATGTCAGATGATTCAGTACGATCATATTTTAGTGATATACAATTGTTTATAAGTTCCCGTTGCTATGATACAAATGTGCCTAATAACCGATGATATGTGTTGAGAAATAAAAAGGCTAACTGTCCAATAATATATATGAGGAAACCTGGTTTTAAGTGATAATCACGATTCACAATCCAACACACATATATACTAGATTATAGGGTACAGAACTTGCACCCCTACATGTCCATGCCTTCCCCTCCCCCTTTCTGTTTTTAAAACGAGACAAATTGGTACAAAGTAATATTCATAAAATACTTTGGATAATGGTAAAAAAAATCAATGAGCCTTGACAAATTATTAAAATCTCATGGTTACTGGAAAAATATCTGCCAATGCCTCACCCTTCTTGCCCCCACCCCCTTTCCCTCTAAAATTTAACTTAAAGCAGTACACGGAAGCAATTGAGGCCATCCGTGAAATAACATGGGACCTGTATTCACGCGATAGACAAGATTTACACTCTAAAACATGTAGATACTTGGTGGTGGGGTTCAAAACTTGCACCCGCACCCCCTCCCCCCCCCCCCCCCCTCAGTTGTACAGGGAGGACATATTGATACCAAACAGTTTTTACCATCAATCCAAGTCTGGTTGACCGCCAAAATTGGGTCCCCTGTAACATTTCCAAGCACTTTCAATATCAAAACGAGCATAGTCTTACGAGGTGGGAGGGTTGGGGGCTAGGGGCTGAAAGTAAAGTTTACATTCTGGCAAGAGGCGTCAGCCCCCTCCCCCCCCCCCCCCCCACGGCTCAGTTGTAGATAAAGTTCATCGGTTGGTTTCAATCTAAATTTTGACTTTCTTCATTTCAGCATTGCAAAAATCTTTTGCCACGAAAGATCCTTCTAAACTTAGGTGACGTTTTGAATAAAAAGACAGTGATTTAACACAATATTTCTTGCTACCACTGTTTATCTTATTTTTGAAAAATTGTCTTACCTAAGCTTTACTATTTACCTTAAATAGAAGAACTGAAAGCAAAAAAAAATGTGACCTTTCGAGATTTTTTCTGTTTTTGTACAAAGTGGTTAAAACGCAATATTTTCTTATTCTATTTGTATATCTTTATTTCTCCTTATATATGTTATTAAGCTTTTAATATTTCCTTAAAAAGCAGAACTGAAAGTAAATAAAGTTTTTAAAAAAACACAATATGACATGTAGGAAATAAGAGCATTTCAAAGGTTGTGAGCTGTCTGTGCTGTAATGGCGTGATCCTACATGTTTACAATTGTAATAGATTAGCCTAATTGGAGTACCCTAAAACGTCTTTGGGCCAAGTAAAGTATGTAATAAATATTTGTTGTACTGTAAAATACAATTATTTAGTTTGCACATGTTGGTCGACATATTAGAACAGGAAGTCTCTCTCTAGTTTGATACAGTAGTAGGTTACAATAATACAGCTAAAGAACTGCACTTGGTATTCAATTCAAGGGGTAGTTATCCGGGGGAGGGGGGGGGGGACTGAACAGTGATGATAGCCGATGGGAAAGTTCGTAGACTGAAAAACAAAAGTCGTTAAAAGTGACTTTATTCATTTGCATCCAATTGTTTTTCAACCATATATCTTGCTTTATAGGTCAGTTATTAGAGGGTCTTTTCTCTGAATCAATATTCAGATAGAAAAGGGATAATAAAAGAAGAAAAAATTACAAATTATCTGCAAAGAAATAAAATCATATTGCTGTTTTTCATTCAAATTGTACAAAAATATAAATTCTTGCCTGAAGAGAAGAAAATTAGAAACCAAAATATAGTATGACTGTATAATTTTTCTGAACTTGGTGTCAAAATATGTGCAAGACTTCAAGGACAAAAGCCAGAACGTGGCATAGTTTCAGTTTAGAGACGCAATGAAATTTGTCTGAGGGCTCCTAGCGCCCCAAATGCTTAGAGTGAAGGAAGAATCAAGATTATAAGTTTGTGATAGCACCAAATATTTCCCTTATCAAGGAAACATAAGCATCATATTTCATGTAGTTTTTATGTTGACCATAGAGAAAGGGCAAAATATGCATTTTATGTCGGTCATTTTGAAAATCCAAGATGGAAGCCACATGAAGCGTTGAGATGGGAACTCTAATGACGTCACCAATGTTTTTCCTGACCCTGGAAACATAGTATTAGAATATTACTATATGTTTCTAGGCTGCCTTGAAGCATAGATAGGGCAATATAATATTTCATGGCGGTCAATTTGAAAATCCAAAATGGCCGCCATATGCGATGAAGCGTTGGGAGTAGAAGTCTAGTAATATCACAGATTCTTTTCTCGACCCAAGAAACGTAGGATTAGCATATTTCATTCAGTTTCTACGTTGAAAAGAAGCCGACGTAGGGGGAAAAATGTATTTGTGGCGGCCACTTTGAAAATTCAAAATGGCCACCATGTCCAATGAAGCGTTGAGACTGGAAGTTTAATTATGTCACTAATCGTTTTCCTGACCCAGGAAACAAAGTACTAGCATATTCTGTTAAGTTGCTATAGGTTGACTGCATATATATATATATATATATATATATATATACATACGTGTGTGCCATTTTTAAAATACAAAATGGCCGCCGTGTGCGATGACGCTTTAAGATTAGAAGTCTAATTATGCCACCAATTGTTTTATCGACCAAGAAAAGGATTAGAATATTTTTGCTAAGTTCCTAGGTTGACCAGAAGCAGAGATAAGGCAACTTATATATTACACGTATGCCATTTTGAAAATCCAAAATGGCCTCCATATGCGAGGAAGCGGTAGAAGAAGATGTCTAGATGTCACCATTTGTTTTCTGCACCCATAAATAGTAGGACTGGCCCATTTCATTACGTTTATACCTTTAAAGGAAGCCGAGATAAGGCAAATTATGTATTTTATGGCGGCCATTTTGAAAATCCAAAATGGCCACCAAGCCGGTCTTTGTGCAAATGCCAACATCATTATTTTGCTTATCCATGCTCTAACTATTCCGAAAATGTATAGTTTTGCTAATCACCAAAAACTTTGAACAAAAATATATAGTGAACCTGACTAGAAGGCAGTCCTTGGCTTTATTTCTCTGTTTTAGCAAATATCAAAGTGTGAACTTTAGAGTACTATAACTTTTTTGTTAGATAAGCAATGAACTTGTAATTTTTATTTGATATTGACCTTATATATGGTTGATTTTCTGTAAAGTTGGAAGTCATTAGTGAAATGGACTTTTTGAAATATGGAGAAATATGTATTTTGAAGCAATTCATATTTTTGAAAAAAAAATTATAAAAATCACATTTTCTGCCCAAAATTGTTCCACAAAATCATCACGAAACCCTTCGAATGTGGTGTCATGTTGTAGAGAATTTTATGCCCTTTGATATGCTACCACAAAAATGATAGAATGAGGTTCTGTTACAAAAATATCTTCAAAAGTGTCCAATACTAGTTACATATGGCGGCCATTTTGAAAATCCAAAATGGCTGCTCGGTCAGGGTTTTGTGCAAATGCCAACATCAATTTTCGGATTCCCCATGTTCTACCGATTCCAAAAATGTATAGTTTTGCTAATCTCCAAAAATTTTGAACAAAAATACATAGTGAACCTGACTAGTTGCGCTGTATTTACGTTAGACGCGAAAGCATTCCAACTTTATCTTCTGCACATCATAGAAAATGATTGACGTTGAAATCTTCATTTCTAGTTGGGTTTTTTTTTTCCTGCGGGAAGGGGGCGTGGCTTTATAACCATTCAGGATTTCATTGCGTCCCTGGGGATTTGCCAAATCCGAATTATTCTGATAAAAGCAATAGAATCACCATCGCAATCGGCAGACGGACACTGGGCAGCATTCAGAGTCAGAGTCATCGTAAACTTCTCGTACTCGACATGGCTGAAATCCACGAATACATTGTTGAACTTGTCCTACAGAGCTCAGCTGTCATCCTAAATGCCTTCACAGTGATCATCATCTTTGCACGCAGGAAGCTCAGAAAGACGCAGAATATCTTTACGTGCAACATCGCTTTAGCTGACGGCCTTTCAGCTTTGTTTGTGGTTGTATCTCTCGGGCAGATATTCAGAGGTGATTACAGAGGTGTAAGTAATTCTATTCACTCTATATAAAGTTGGGTAAAATTTACCCCGTATGGGGTAAAAAGTAAACATGCATGTTTGTTGTGTGTGAAGTTTAATTTAACGTTGTACAAAATGTAGAAAGTTTTGTAAATTTGACCCAATAAAGGGTCAATATTACTCAACTCTTTTCAGTGTATATTCACGAAAAGGCCGAAGCCAAAAATGGGCCATTTAAAATCCAATTTTATTGGTAAAGTGGGTATGTCACTTGGGTTCAGAACAGATGGCATAGAGGCGAAAAGGCATTTTCAGTCATTCGCCAAAATAATTTAATATTCTTGGAAAATTCTGTATATATTCTTCATGTGTTGCCATGTCCACCAAACGTTCGCCATCCTTCCTATGAAATTTTGAACACGTTCAAATTGTGAAGAACCTTGAAGTAGGTATCTCACTGGGGTTGCGAAGAGGCATTTTTTTAGACATTCGCAAGAATCGTCTATTATTATTCGAAAATTCTATAAATATTCTTCATTGGATAGCCATGTTCACCAAACGTTCGCCGACCTTCCGAGGAAGTTGATCATGTTTATAGTTTTCAGGAACCTCTAGTGAACATGACTTTTCGCAAAATGGTATGTAAATATATGCGCTACAGTCATCAATAGATTAGTTCAAAATAAAATGTTCAAAATTTCCTCGGAAGGTCGGCAAACGTTTGTTGAACATGGCAAACACTTGAAGAATATATAAAGAATTATTGAAGAATGATTGACGATTCTTGCGAATGTCTGAAAAGTGGGGCTTTTTTTTTATTTTGTTAGGTTTATTTTTTGTCATTAACTCATTAACAGACCTCAATATTACATGGACCTTAAATATTTTTCATAGATTTTAATATAAGTAAAATCTTTACATATTAAGTATAGACATTTCGAGAAAAAAATTAGAATAATGATAATTTCGTTTGATTTGATTTGATTCGTCAATTATAATTCCATTTACAACATTAGATATTTGAAACAGTAAAAGTCAATGTATATCTTGCAGGATAACGCATGAAAGCTAATGATAAGTTTTTATTTTTATGGGGTCTTAAGAATAATTTAGATATTGATAAAGTCATAGATTTTCTATTTGATATATTTATTAAAAAGCAACATGGAACAAAATGTTCAAAAACTATTATCAATTATAAATAATGTGAACAAACTTATTTAACATTAACAAATTGAAACTATATTTTTTGAAAAATTAGGATCTCATTTGTAATTTTTTTTTTTTATTCAAGTTTAAAATGTGAAAAATTTCTTATATTTGTTTGATAGAGAGTTCTAAAATCATATGCCATTAAAAAATTTCCCAGTTGTCAAAGTCTTTTGGGAAAATCCAAGTTAAACTTACTATTTATTGTATTATGATTATGGATATTTTAAACGGGAGTGAAATTATTAATGATAATAAATGATAATTGGGGGGGGGGGGGGGGTAAAGGCCCAAAACAAGTTGCTTTGATCTTTGATCAACACGGAGAACATTTGCTCTTTCAAGTTCACTCTTTGTAATTGCTTAGCTCTGAGCAATTGATAAATCTTATTACAATCCCATTTTAAATTATTCTGGGCTTTGCTGAACCATCTTGTCCAGTCAGCTGTCCCATGTAGCATTACCATAATCAAAAGCAAATCGACATAATATGCGACCAGGCACCACAAAACCAACAAAAAGTCGCACTGTGTGATTTTCAGTTAGAGCTCAATAAAGGTGATTTTGGTTTGCATGGTCAAATTTTAGTTTTCGGTATTTCCTGAAAGAGTATACTTTTTTCTAAGTAATTTAAAAATTTGGAGGCACTAAACCATCTAAAAAGTGGTATTTCAGACTGTTTTTAGTAGACCTTTGTTTGTCTTCTTTGGATTTTGTTGCATTAGTTTTCTTTTTTTACGACACTGAATACTTGTCTCATTTTGATCTCCTATAACTTTAAAACAGAGTAAGTTCTTGTATTGATACTTGTATACTCCTATGAGCAGGATGTGCTTAATTTATGCAAAGTTTTAGAACAATCTGATAGTCCCTTTATATAAATTTCTTTTGAGTTTTAATCCTCCTTTTATCAACTTTTACACAATACCTCGCAAGTCAGAATGCTTCGATATAGACTGCAAACTTTAATCCCTTATTTTTTAAATGAAATAACATTCTCTGCCGGGGACTGGGCATTCTACTCTTTGTACAGTGGGTTAGGAACGTCCAATGCCAATGAGTTATATATTATTTTTAAGCTGAGATTCTCCCCTTTCAGAATCAGATCTTAACAAAAAATTCATATCTGGCGACTTTTTGGTGGTTTTGTGGTGCCTGGTCACATATATGCCTTGATTTCAAATTCGAACATTTTCATACTTTGTGCAGCAATCCGAAAGACCTCATATTTAGAATTTTCAGTTGATTTTACTAAAACTGTACATAAAAGATTCCTCTTTGAATTCATTCCTAGATGTTTTATTTTCACTGTAATTTTTCATTGTTATCTGTTTAAGACCCTGCATTCTGCAGTATTTTCTTAATTTTCTTGCTTACACTTCAAATTGCTTTCCTTTTTAAATACATGTAAAGGAAGCTTGTTTTCTGTCATTCAAACAGCACAAGTTTTGCTTCAATCAACTTAGGATTCGCATCTGAATTAAAAAAGCACACTATAGATATATCACAGAGAAATAATTTAGAAAGTTTTCACAAAGATAAACTTATCATTGATGTAGCTCATAAACAGAATGAGGCCTTAGGGTCTAAAATGGTCCCCTGTGAAACCCCACATTTTATTAACAGGTATTCTGATATGTCTGATGTCGATTTGAAAGATATGACCTAAACGGCTGCAGCCCACGATACCGACATTTTTCTTCCCTTGTGTATTTTTTTTGTAATAGATCTATTGTTTTTCATGCTGTATCGAAATCCATAAATTTTATTTTTAAAAAGTATTTCATGAATTAAAATATCAGAGGCCTTTTAATGGTCAAGAACCATTCTAACAAAGTATGGTCATCAATAATAGAAGATTGACCAATATGATGATACAATAATAGGTGGAATTATTATGTAAGAGGTGTAGATAAAAAGTAAAACTTGCCCTTTTTACCTCAACCTTAAGACAAAAACGAAGCTCCTGCACTTTTTTCATTATATTTCTTGGCAAGGTACAAGCTTGAATTTTCTGTATTGTTTATTTTGTTGTTTATCTTTCCACTTTTTATTTGTTCATAGGTACTGTGGATCACCCTTACACTTCGATCAATATACTTTATCGGAGTATTCAGCACTTTACTTGTGGCTGTTCATCGCTTCATTGTCATCCGTTTCGACCCATTCAACAAGCGTAATCTCGTCACGGCACCTCGCTGTGTCGCAGTCTGTGTCATCATTTGGGTCATACCCTTAGCAGTGTTCTTCGGTTTTGACCTACCGACTCTTTTCCGAATTATCAGATTAGGTGTACCCGCTTTGATATTTGCGTCCACCATCCTCTCTTCCATTTGCTATGCATTCGTGTACTGGGCAATTGCAAGTGCAGCGCGTAAAGCCGGCCTATCAGACAATATGTTAGTGCAGCGCATAAAGCAAAATAAGAAAGTTCTGACAACATTCGCGCTTGTTGTGGTAACAAATGTCGTCTGCTGGACGCCTTATTGCCTGTGTGAATTCATAGTAGTTGCAAGACCTGACTTGACTTTCGCTACCAATGATTACACACCTTGGTTTGGAATCGTTTATAATTTTGCACGATGCTTTCAGGCGCTAAACGGCGTTCTGAATCCGATCATTTACTGGACTCGATTAACCGATTTTCGTCAGCTGCTAAATGAACTCTGTTCGTGTAAAAGGCGTACTGGTAACGATGAAATCGGTAAATCGGGTAACGGGAATATTGAGAACAGTTGTGAGAGTTCTTTTCAAACTCAACAAAGTTCTGTACCTAAAAATTCTGATATAGGCCTATCGGGAAATCCAAATAGTTATACCGTCGCCACCTAGTTGTCGTGGCTAGTCAAAGCATCCGTACAATTCAATTGAAGTCCAATTCAAGTAAAGTCCAAGTCAGAAAAAAAAAAATCCGGTCTCATAAGAAAATATGCGATCATTCTTCCCTCTGCAAGTGAATGTGTCTTCTCAACGAGCAAATACACTCCTGTTTAGCTTTATTTTGCCTTTTTATCCAATTTTGAGCTAAATTTATCATTTTGTTCATTTTGATCCAATAAACTAAATTTCTAAAGATTATGTATTTTTTTCTTGATTAATTTCTCGCAATTATCTAAATTTTAATATTTTCATAGTGCATGACGATCGACGAAATGCCAAAACCAGTCATTCCGGGAAAGATCATTGAGGGTACATGTATACCTTCCAAAATATGTTTTACCTTGAATCAACAGCCTATAAAAATGACGACTTGGTCTGCAGAAAATTTGTAGTGGCCCCCCCCCCCCTTTTAATAGTGACACTCCTGCTGGTTCGGCATTCTGTCGATCGTCATGCACCATGACATTGTTAAAATTCAGATAATTACCAGAAACAAATCAAGAAACTAAATACATAATTTGATCTTTGAAAATTTATTTTATTGGCAAAAAATAATAAAATCCCGTAAAAAGCCGAAATGAAGTCAAAGAGTAGGGAATCTTGCTTTTATGTTAAGACGGCACATTCAATTACGGTGTGAAAGGAATCACCGTATGTGACGTCACGGCTGGAGGGGCAGTTTCAGCGCTGCTTCTCTACATATATACCAATTTCCGAACGTTTATCACTCATTTCCGCATTAGATTTAGAATTTAAAAACTCGTTCTGGTTGTTTTGTGTTTTCTAATCTTTATTTTCGTATATTAAACTCTTTAATAAAGGGATTCGGTAACTTTGTGGAGGCTTGATTTAATAAATTGTTGAATTTTGATATCTGTCTTGTATAATGATGTTCAAAAGGATAAATAAATAGCCAGGCATAGAAAGGTTTTCAAAAGTATTATGCTATTATTAAGATATCTATGACTGAATACTCCCATTTTCGAAAGCGTATGGCCATACGCTTTGGTCTAACACTAAGTCTATGGGGGAAATGAGTCTGGCATTTCCGGTCACTTGCATATGTTTACTTTTGTGAAGCACATGATGATTTTGAAGTGCTTTTTTCCCCCTGGGCTTCATTTTTACACCATATTACATAAACTGATAGCATGTAAGGCTAGGCAGTTCAGATTTTATCAAGCCTCTACAAAGTTACCAAATCACTTTAATTAAAACAATCTTTGGATGTCTACTTTAACATAGCTAGACTGGAACATACCTTTTACATACAGAGGCAACATGTTCTTGCCATAACAATCTATCCTCTGTCTCTACTCCTAGACACGTTGTACTGTATACTATGTTTATATTAACTCCGTCAAAGTGAATAGTTATACCCTGACATAATTCCTCATAAACCTTCAGTTTTCCTAGTTATCATATATGTTTTCTCAACATTCAATTTAAGTTTGAGGAAGAGAAGAGGGCCTAATATCGACCCTTGCGGTACTCTGATTGAGATACTTCTTGCTCTTGAAACGTTCCCTTTATATGCAACATGTTGTAACATAAAGTTTACATAAGACTTGAACCGAGAGAGTGTATTTTCGGCAAATCGAATTGATTCATGTTTATACAACAGAACTGAAGTGTTTACACTGTCAAAAGGACGAAATACAGAAATACAGAACAAATACAGAACAAGCTTGCCCATTATCAACTGCTTGAAACGAAGTTTCTGTCATTAAAGCTAAGGCTGCTGCGGTTGAATGGCTATGTCTGAAACCAAAATTGTGCTTTATCTAGAATATACTTTTCTGTAAGATAAGTTGTTTGTATATTGTATATATATTTGTATGTTCTTAAGACGAAAATATTTAACAAAGTATAGATAAACGTCATTAGTGGGATTGTTCGATATTCAGTGTAACACAGTATATCTTTACGTCATATCAGCTTGTATTGTTCGATATTGTAAATTTAATTATCGGATAAATTCGATTGGTCGAAAACTGCTCTATTTCTAAATATATGGGAACGTGCTGTAATTACTGAAGAGGTAGAAATGGTATGATAAGTAATATGTACAACGTATTCTCACTCCATATTCTCATAATCACATCTGTTTATGTGTGATGTCATTAATAACAAAGTGTTTATGAAGTTCATAAAGTTATGTTTTATACGCGACCGCGTGTGAGTTCGCGGAGAGACATTGGGTGGTGCGAAGAGACGGTTAGGCGTGACCACTTTTTAGCGTATATAGCTCAAGCTGTTCAGATTTTCCTCACATTTTCTCTTATCTGATTTTGAATTGTACTGAACTGAATTTATTTATTGTCATGCACAACTGAACAGGTATGAAAATCGTTTTACGGTCTCACATTTGTATAAAGCATAATACATCAACATATCATGAACTAACATTTACAGTTAACTTAAGAGCACAAATTAAAAGATAACGTACGGTGAGAGCTAGAAGGGCGTTACCTCATATTTTTAACACAGAGTTAGCACCCCTCTGGCTCCCAACAGACTATAAATAAATATAAAATATTCATAATAAATGTACATGACAACAAGCAACGACATACAAATAAAACAAAAGCACAGTCTAAGGTTACAAAAACAAAATCAAACAATAAAAATTGCTTAGGTATACAGCACAGGTCACAATATTTCTTTTTTAATGCAATTCAGATAAAAAGAAATAAAAATATGAATAAAAATATGAATAAAAATATGAAATTCCTTAGATTATCATTGTCCTTTTGATTTTTTAAAGTCTGGTTTACCCGTAGAAATTGCACTGCTTGAATTATTCAATTGGTAATAGTGATTTGAATGTTACATTAAATGTTGCAGCTCGTAAACAAACATTATTTCACCTATACTAGTACTTTGTGTATGAAACACTGATCTGTAATGTAAACATTTTACATGCATAATGATAACTGTGGGGTGGAAGACAAAGAGAAAGGGGGACAAGAAGAGAGAAAGGGAGAGAAAGAAAGAAGGAGAGGAGAAGTGAGATAATGCATACATAATTGCATATTACAATCAACTGTCAAATTGTTAAAATCAAATTAATGAGAAATTATCGATAAATCCTTATTCAACCTAGCCCAAACCTACATTTACCCTCTGTACTTCTAAGACAGAGAGAGAGAGAAAGAGAGAGAAAGAGAACAGAAGAAGTAAAAAGAAATACTCGGAGGTAGTGAAACTACATTAGGGTCTTTCATCTACAGAAATTGTAGTTGAATGCTTTCATTGCACTTGGGAGAAATGACCTCCCAAACCTATCAATCCTTATTCTAGGCAGCCTTATTCTTCCAGATCTATTAAAGACCACTTCCTCATGCAGAGGGTGATATGAATCCTTCATAATCGCTTGCAACTTTGCCAGTACTGCCCTTTCTGCAATTATATATCTTCCAGCTGTTTTACAGTGACACCAATTACTCTACTGGCATTCAATTTTGCTTTATTCTTCCCACTGAGGCTGTTATACCAGGCTAAGCAGCAGAAACAGATGACTGACTGAATAACACTTTGGTAGAACAAGAACATCGTTTGACTTTTTACATGAAATGCTTTCAGCTTTTTTAGAAAGTACATGCGCTGGTTTCCTTTACTTTGTATTACCTTTGTGTTACTTGTATTCATTTTCATTTTTAGTTTTTGGTAAAAGTTCTTTTATTACATTCCACTTTTGTTTCAAGTCGTTATTTGTAAAGTTTTTGAATTTGTTACAGTAATATTCCCGTTTCAATTTTTTATTCATATTATTTATTCTATTGCGAATACGCTTATATTCTGTCCAGAAATGGTCCATTTGTTTTGTATCTGAAACAGATTTAAATTGATTGAATTTTGATTTATAGTAGTCTCTATCCCGTGAAAGTATTAGGTATTCATTTGATATCCACGGTGCAGGATTACGCTTTTTTTTCTTATGCTTACATATGTCGCATAGTTCAACGAACTTTGCTTTAAAATCCAACCACATAATATGGACATTTTCTTTGTCTGAAAATATACAATTCCAATTGACTGAAGATAAATCACGTACAAACATATCAGAATCATAATTGCGAAAAGATCTCATCAAAATTGTATAGGACAAGATTTAACATTCCTTTCTTTGAGGATTACATAAATCAGAGAGTGGTCACTAATACCAACAGACTGAACACCAGATACCAAAAAAAGATCAATCAATGTTTTACTAAATGGAGTAATATGAGTTGGTTTTGAAATTACCTGGTTAAATTGAAAAGAATCACTCATCTGAATTACTTTCTGTGATAAAACATTATCAGTTAACATGTTCCATTTCATATCTCCTGTAATTAACACTTTGTCTGTTACAGTACAAACATTTTCAAAATTACACTCCATGGTTTCAAACTCTTCAATCGTGGCCTTTGGTCGGCGATATACTATACAGAAAAGATATGGTTTGTAATTTTTTATTTGAATTTCTATCCACATCAATTCTAACGAAAAGTTTTTCTAGGTCATGTCTTCTTCTTTATATATTGTTAGTTTTGATGTAAAAACCTACACCACCTCCACCACCACTGACTCTATCTTTTCTCTCTAAAGTATATCAATTTATATGTAAAAAAAAAACCTGTGGGGAAATTACTGTCAAGCCAGGTTTCAGACATAGAAAAATATCATACGGGTTTGAATCTAGGAACAATTGTATATCATCTTTTTTATTTCGTAGACTACGGACGTTTAAATGTGCTATCTTTAATGCCCCTTTCTTTAGGATAAACGGATATATATGAACCCTTATCCTTAGAATAATCGTCTTTAGTAGTTTTAGGTATTTTTTGAGGCGAATTTCCCATAAACCACGAAAGTTCATTCATATAACAAACATTACGTATCCAGTCTTCTGGTGAAAAGAATAAACCATCTGTAACATTTCCACAGTTAAGATGTGACCATTTGGAACATAGTGCGTAAAGAATTGCTTTCTGATTTTTTCTTACAGATTTGTTACAGTAAATACATGGGTAAGCAACATTCATAAGTGTTTATAAAACATGAATGATTAAACCAATATTATTCTATGAGTCCAGTTTGTCGATCTGATTTACCGAGGTATTTAACCATTTGTTTGTTGACTTCTTCAAAGCTTTGACACGTCCATCAGTTGTGTACACCTTCAACACTTGTGGGGATCTGTTGGCTACATTTACTAGAGATTGACGGTGGCTTGTCAGGTCTTCGTAGATGAAGATCTTTATTCCTTTCAATTTAGCTTTGTTGCTGTAGATCAACTGCCGAACGCAGTAGCGAGCGAACTTCATTATGATGACTCGTGGCTTGCCGTCCGTTGTTGTTCCTTGTCTTGGTGTAATACGATGACTTCGATCTTTGTCGGTTGCCGCAAGGTCGATGCCGAGCTTCTCTTCTACAACTTGTAGTACGACATTATCTGAGTTTTCGTTCACGTCTTCTGAGATGCCATGGAATCGGAGGCAGTTTCTCAGACTATATTGCTCCTGGATTTCGCATGAACTCTTCAACTTGACTATTTCTTTGTTGAGTTCGTCAAACTTTTTCGTGAGTGACGTCATTTCTTCCTTCTGTCGGTCAAGATCTAATCGTACTGCGTCATACTCTGATTGCGTAACATTGTGGACAACGACGTCAACAATAGCATCCACCAATTTCTTTCGTGTGTCTTCGGCGCAGAGGGCTTCAACAATAGACTTTTGGAGAAGATCTGGGGATATTGAAATTCCTTTACCTGGAGCCCATGTTTCAGTTGAGTGACCAGCATTTTCTTGGTCAGTTTGGTCAAGTTCAGTCCCCAGCTCTGACCCACGAGGTATTCGCTTGCTCCTGATGTATCTCGATTACTCCGAGTGCCAGGTCGAATCATCATCCTTTCACTTTCAATCTCTGCCAATTCTGATGAAAATATAAATCTGATTTCAATCAAATGGTGGTAGTAATACTCCTTCTATATGATATTCCAATGTTATGTTCAGGTTGACTATCTGTTTCTGCAAATTTCAGAGAATTTAGGCACGCATGTAGACAAAATATTCGCACCCGTCGCACCCGCACCAATGTATAATAGACATTACTTTTCGATATTGTGATCAGTACATCGGAAGATGCTCCTTAAACTTGGTTGATTTCAATTTTTTTAATCTATGCTATGGGAAAAAAACGAAGGGGTACTGAACGTCACAATCATAACGTGTTCGTATGTTCATTTTGGGGTTTTAACTCTTTCAATGCCGATGTGACGTATATGTGACAGACGGACTTGTCATTTTTATTCACCAATTGCTCGACCACAGGAAAGGTATATGGTGGTCAATGTATATCAAAATTTTGAGCATAAATCAAGCATTCTAAATATATGATTATAATTATATGCTACTATTGAGATTTGCAGAGAAAATTGGAAATTTTTAGAAAGATATTACCTTATTTCAACATTTAACAATAGTAAACAAATGAGGAACCCAAAATTATTGGACAAAAACGAAAGTCAAATATAATTTTCAATGATTCTTATGCATAAAGTTGAGTAAAGTAATAATGTTTGGTATCATAAGAAATGGTAATAAATTTCCTACAAGTTTTGTACACGATATTTTGTGAAATAATAGACGGTTAATGAAGTGCAGACATTTCTAAAGTAAGCATTGATCACGTTTTGGTAAAAATTTGAAGAGAGCTAAACCCCTTGGCACTGTAAGAGTTAATTATACTTTACTGGAGACATTGTAGCATCGTCATAAATATATTGATAAGATTGTATATCATCTTTTTGCTTAAAATATATCTAGTTGAATAAAAGGAAAAATATCACACATAATAATGAATAAATCGTTAAAACGAGAAAAAAAAGTCTTCTTTTACTACGTTTTAGAGGATGCGTATTTATGACTGGCGTGACTGGTATTGGAAATATAAAAAGGGTCAAATATTCAGTCACTCCTTTCAATTTCTGCTCTTCATTAGTAACATGGCAGTCTACACTTATCGGCAAGGCCTATATGAAAAGAAGATACTTCGAATTATGAGCCTGTGGCAAAGTGCATTCTATATATTTTATATATACATATATTTTTGCATTGAGTTATAGTTATTCTTTCGGCAATTTTGGATTCTCGTTCCATTAACATTCAAACATACATAATATCTTATTGTTTATCCAATGGACCCACACCGGTTTTACCCTTGATATGGCTTCCTTCAGTCAAATCAATATCTTATCAAGGTTTGATTGTCCTATAATCCAATATTCCTGGATTTGTTTTTCAATGCCACCGTGAAAGGGTAGAAAAAAGGTTGATAATTGAGAGATTATGAATGGTGAATGCTTTTGATGGAAATACCTTTTTTATTGGAAATGTAAAGAACCTGTTCTTTCATAACGCGATAATAGCGGCGCTACAACCACTGCATTTATATAGCGTACATGTTTGTAAAAGGTTCTTATTCTTTTCTTTTTTTTCAGTTTTATTGTCATTATCAACCAACTGATGGTTTTGAAGAAAATATAACAGAACGGTACCTCTGTAATAAAATGTCATAATTCAAGAAGATGAAAGCACTTGAAAATATATGCATGTACACCATGTACACCACTTACATCTTTTTTTTTTTTTCTTTCTCGCTCGTGATGTAGATGCGCTATGTGAAAACGAGACATTGTAAAATTCAAATGTCAAGGAGGATTTGAAAATTTAATGGGTGATAACGGTCCTTCAAAGAAATCTTTATCAAAAGTCAAACTTGCTCTACAAAGAAACATATTAGATTCAGTGCCAGCTCTAATAGAAAATAAAGCTACCAACAGAAAATGGAAATGTTATGCATAAAAAATATTTAAAAAATCAGGGAAACGCGAAAAAGATGGTAAACAATGCAAGCAGGACAAATTTCCTTTGGCAATCTCTGTAATTTTTACCACCGATATTTGCCGTTTATATTATGGCGACTCTCTCTTTCTTTTCTTTTATTTCAATGTTCTTTCTTCCCAACACACACACACACTCTCTCTCTCTCTCTCTCTCCTTCCATCTCTCTTTGCTCCTTATTACAGTTGTCTTTGCTCTGACCAGGGAAGTGTGCTCTGATGTTCTTTGAATGAAGTAATCTGAATGTGCGTCCTTGCTTGTAGTAAACTTCGTTCCACCAATGGGTATGGCAAATAATGAAACGTTGAAATTGGTATAATTGTTCATTTGCGAACCCAGAAAGGTGTAATGAACAAAAATGAGTCCAAAATGGTACAATTAAGTGTTTAAAGATAGAGATGTAGGTATAAAGCGTCTGTGCTCGATTCGTGTATCAGGATCATGCAAAATTTAGGAACCATCTTCTGAGTTATGGGGTTTTAGTATTAAGGCCCCCTCACACCTAACCGAATTGCCTGAAATATGCCTTGCGATGGCTGGCGAAAGGAATTTTTTTTTAAATCGTTTTCAATGGTAACTGATAGTAAATCATATTTACCCTTCGTGTTTGGGTTCGTACACCTTCTGAACTAACAGCTGCGATTATTCAAATTCGCGCGGAAATTTTGAACATGTTTAAAATTTCCCGACGAATTGAAAAATCGTTGGTCATCTGTTTGAATTCGCATCTCTTGTTTAGTCTGCGGTAATCGTTCGTTTATCGTTCGTGTGTTATTGTCGCGCATAATCCCTCATCGCGCTTTTGCCAAAGTGGACCGATCTCGAAAGAACCCTTAACGAAGCAACACGATGACAAAATATGAGTTGCGCATGGAAACGAAGATACTATGACAAACGGATTTTCGCTTGCCATCTTCTATGCGAAGGGAAACCAATACTAACTTTTACTAAATTTTAATAGCGATACATACACGAAGACAAGGCTAAGAGAAACTAAGACAAACTATGGATTGCGAATGCGAGCGAATGACCAGACGAATAATTTGGCGAGTTCTGAGCTGCTCACTGTGACCTGCCACTGGCCGTAACGTACAAGAACGCCCGATCTATTCCCTCGTCTTCGTTTCTAATCGCACGCCATATCAAACCATTGCTCACTGTTCGTTCGTCTTATTGGGTTATATCAACCCTTCGCTCGCCTTCGCCTGCAATTTACTCAAAGAGGTGAACGGAAAAATCGATATCCTTCGCATGTCATATTTATCCTTCGCTTACCGTTCGTTGATAAAATTTTACAATAGTTACTGATCGCATGATTTGACGGAAATTTTATTTGAATTCGTTGAATTCGCGTGCATTTCGTGCATTTTTCCCATTCGTCACCCTTCGTCCGCCTACATTCGGTCAGGTGTGAGGGGGCTATAAAGTTTAATTTTCATGCAGCTCAGCGTATTTTCTCAAAATCTGAAACATTCATTTAAAACACATTTGTCATTAGCACATTCATCAAGTCATCCTTTGGCACTGTCGTTATGGTCACTTTCAATGTCAGGTATCATAATCAGCATTGCTGAAGTCTACACTTTATTCTGCAAAGAGTATTTTGATGAATTGTGATAAGTACAGACATACTGAAACATTCAGTCTTGCACTTATCAGATTAAAACGCAAGAATGAAAAAAATACCGGAATCAAACAATATAAACCCGGAAGTCAACGTTTAATCATAAACGCGACTACAGAACAGTGGTCATCATGATCGTAAAAAGCAAATTTAGGAATGGTGATCCGACATCTTCTCCAGCGACATTTGCTCCGGGCTTTATTTCGTCCAAGATATAGACCTAGGCACGGGCAAACCGGGAAATGAGCCTAATTTACCAATGGAGCCAGGCCCCTGGGAGCCGGGGGTGCTGCGGGTGCTGCTGCACCCCCTAGAAGGCTGAGGATGCTGGGGGTGCTGTAGCCAGCAAAATGCTGATTTTGCTTGTCAGAGATTTTTGGAGTTAAAAAGAGACCCCAAAACGCTGAGGACCCTTTTTTTCTCAACTGCATACCCCCCCCCCAAAAAAAAAAAAAAAACATTAAAATTAAAAAATATAAAAATCTGCTCACAGCACCCCCAGTAAGAAATAGTTCCCAGGGAGCACCAAGCTACAATCTAAAGGAATTCAAATTTTCAGACAAATAAAAATCTGTTGATTCCTGGGAAAAGTAAGCTATACTTGTATGAAGACATATTTTTACTTTCATCTTTTCCAGAACAACCGATTAAGCTTTCCCTGTAGAGGGTTCCTACAAGCAGCCATGCTGGAGGACAAACAATAGCGAACCCGGGCAATAGACCATTACAACAATGGCTTTTTTATAGCCTAATGCACAGGCTTTTATTGTTTGTCCCCCAGCATGGCTGCTTGTGGGAACCCTCTATTGTCCTTCGGATATTTATTTCTTGTCACGCAATACACTTTGTCAACGTCTTCATGTAACAATCACCGTCTAAATGGTTGTATTCACTGTTCCATCTAAGGCCTTTTTGATAGGTAAGGAGACATTCATAAATTATGACGTGACACTTTTCATTCTTTTATAGCTGGTGCAAATTAAGAATATGCAATTTGGCTTTACCTTCATGTTGCAGTAAAACACCGAAGAGGGCACAGGTGAACATTCTTTAAATTACCCCAGCCACCTGTGACATCTGTAGGATAATCAGGAGAGAGTGGAAGAAAATAGGTGAAACAGTTACCGACCGAAGGGCTGGTCCGACCAAGGAGCTTGCATAGTACCTCCTTTGTCACACCTCCCCGTTGTTATTGTTATCGTTATCGTTCACTTGTGACCGACCCGTAATTAAATTTTAGAAATTGCTGCCGGTGTCACCGGATGAGATGTCCGTTCGGATGACGTGTCTCCACGGACACCTCATCCGGATCGGAATCAGGACCATATGTCCTGGGGACATCTCACCCTGATCTGCCCGCAAAATAGATCGTACGGAACAAACGTCCACGTACGGACTCGTTGTCCCCATTACTTTCACACTGCATGCATCGCGACGCGACGGAGCAAAAGTTTGACTTAGCACGTATACCGTCGCGCTCGCGCGGAAACTTAACAAGTTTAACAGCCACACGTGGAATTTGTGATCGGTAAGAATTTTTTTTGGTCTTTGTTTGCCTTTTTTCCCTGTTACTTGCTTTGCGCTTAGTCAGCAATAGCCTAACCCGAACTGGAAATGTGCTTATCTTGTTTTCAGTCTCTATTTCCAACAGAGATTTTTCTTTGTCACTAAAAATAGGGGGAGGGGTGGGGTGATTGTACACACCCCGCTGTCTACACCCCTGTCAGGTAGGGATCCCATTTTGATCCATCTAAAAGAGTAGAATACATGTAGTTCACAATACTGGTCACATGTATGAAATAAAAGTTAGGCACGATATGTTTCATGTATTAAAATGGTAGACATATTAAAATTGTGTCAAACTCTTATGGAAAAGACGTAAAGTACCATTTCCCATTTTTTGTTTTCTGTATACATGTTTTTAGCTTGCCCTAACGATAACAGAATAACTACCATAACAAATTTTTTATACCCCTGCCAAATGAAGTTTGAAGAGGGGTGTATAGGAATATGCGCACGGTCGGTCCGTTACAAATCTTGCGGATCGAACTACTCCCTCATTTTTTAAGAAATATGTTCATGAAATTTGGCACACACATTGGTCTTGGGAAGAAGATGTGCGAGACATATTTTTTGAATGTGTTGGAAACAGTGTTTTTCTTGTTATACCAGAGAATATGTCTTGAAATAAACTTTTCATGTATTGAATTACAATACTTTACGATATTTTTGTTTGTGTATTTTTTTTTATTACTCATTGTTACAGTGGCGGATCCAGGAATTTGAAATAGGGGAGGGGGCGCCAGCGCCGAGGGAGCAGAGCGACCGAGCAGGGGAGGACTTTTTAAAAAAAATCATGTGCAAAAGTCGCATTAAAAAAAAAAAAAAAAAAATTATAGGGGGCGCGCGGCCCTTGCGCCCCCGCCTGGATCCGCCACTGTTGTTATTGTCTTTATTTTGCTATTATTTTCAGGGTGAGGAGGGGAGGGAGCAAGAGAGGGAAAATGATGAAATGTGAAATACATGTACACATCTGTATTATTGTCTCAGTAGAATTATGTTCTCTCTGGCCTCTTTTTTTTTCATTGTGTGTTATAAATTACATGCAATATTTATGGCATAATTTTTCAATCTTGATGCAAAATCATCTTTTCTAAAAAGTATATAGAATATGTTATGGCAATGATATTCAGGCACTTAGCCAAGGGGGGGGGGGCACGTATATAAAGAAAAAAAAACTGATAAGAATGAATAAAGATGTAAAGATGAAAAGAAAGAAAAACAAACTGATGAAAATGAGTAAGAATGTAGAGGTGAAAAGAAAGCAAAGATGAGAATGAATAAAGATGTCAAGATGAAAAAACAGGAAAAAAAAATGATGAAGATACGTAAATAAAGATGTAAAGGTATAAAGAAAGATAAACACTGATAAGAATGAATAAAGATGTAAAGATGAAAAGAAAGAAAAACAAACACTGATTAAAAAATTATATAATAAAGATGTAAAGATGAACAGAAAGAAAAACAAATCTGTACCTACATGTATTACATGACAGTTATGAACATAATTGAGAAAACATGCAAAATGCAATGGATTAAAATACAGCCTAAACATACATGTATTTCCAAAATAAGAACGCTGATAAAAAACAAACTTATGAGATAGAAACACATATATGCGCATACAAAGATGGAAACAAATGAACAAAATAATACATCATTAAATTAAATTCCCCCAAATGAAACTGGTTGCCCAAGCCACCTTATCGGCCAAAGTTGTTTGTTAATTTGGATGCACAAATCCTGAAATTCACTGCACGAAATATTAAATAGTGCGTACATTCACAAATTTGTAAGCCCAGGCCCGTAACTAGGATTTTTTCAAGGGGGGAGGGGGGGTCAACATTGCAAATAGTGGACCTTTCTGAGGGAGCGAAGCGGCCGAGTAGGGGTGGCGGGTGGGGGGTCAGGGGCGTGCCCCTCGAGGGCTTGAGCCAAGTCAGAATTATTTGATAGGGGGTGGGTCAAATGTGAAGCCTGAACATATTATACTACCACTGTGTAAGATTCCAAATACTGCGAGCGAGCAAAGCGAGCGAAAGAAAAACAAAAAAATGTACTTTTAAATTGCAAAAAAAATTTAATTAGTCACCAATAGGTGAAGTGTAAAGCTATATCTCCGGTCATATTGTTGGCGGGAATCATTCATATTAATAAAGTTTTTAGGAAGTGAAGCGAACGGGGTGGGGGGGGGGGCACTTTGCTGTTGTTCTTTTATAGAAAGGTAACCCTAATATCTGGGCTCCATGACGATAGGGCAGTGATGTGCCCGAAAATTGTCATAACATTGAATATCATGGACCTCGCTGCATGAAATTCATTTATAAGGTTTGCGAGCGAGCGAAGCGAACAAGGAAATGCTCATTCCAATATAAAAAGTGGAACTAACAAGCATTCGGGTGCCATGGGGATAGGGCAGTAACTTGCCTGAATACAATAACATCATATGAAAAAAGTCTTTGACCTCGCTGCCTGAAACTCTCATTTCTAAGACATGTTTAAAAAAAGTATATGAGCCGCCATCAAGACGCATATGTGTGGAAGCATTAGATTATCATCTTTTATATCAGGGTCATGACAATTGCTCAGCTCCTCCTCGACCCCCCCCCCCCACACACACACGCACATACCCACGCACGCAGCACGTACACACTAGCTAGTACACAAACGACTGTAGTACCTACCAACGGTAGTACTATACAGTCATCGGAGTTCAAACCCAACTCCTCTCTGAGCCCCCCCCCCCCCCCCCCACAGTCATGCACGCGGCATGAAGCACACACTAGCTAGACACATCAATGTAAAAAAATGCGCCGAAGTCTATGGGTTAAATTGCATCGAGCATCGCACTGAACACACTGTGTGAGCTCGCGCGAATTTATACGCAAGAAATGGGGACAGCTGGTCCGTATATGGGACACGTGGTCCTGATTCCGAGGGAGGCCTACATTTTTACATGGTTGGGAACACAATTGGAATTAATCATTTGCAATGAGAATGATATTTGACTATCTATTCAAATATGTCTATACAAGATTTTTTTTAAAGATAAGTAATGTAGGACTGGTTTATTTCTGGCCTTTAAAAATATGGCAATACTGAAGTGGTGAAAAGTAAATTACTGTCAAAAACGAGAATTTTAAAAAAGAAGATAAATCACGGTAATAGCTCCCTGGGATCACCCTCCTTTTATAGACCGTTGGCTGCAGATGTCACCGCTTGTTATGGGATGAGTGTCGGGTGACAGTTGAGTCAATGAGTTATTACACTTCGATTTCACAACAGATAGTAATCGGACGGTGCAAAATATCGTTTACCCTCCGATGAGTGCTGAATTTGTGATGGGCGGCAGACCGCAGATTGCAGATGAGCGTCCGATGACTGTTAATCGTCGGACACTCAACAGACTGTCATCGTCGGCTGGACGATAGCGAACTAAGCTCTAAACTTAGTTCCTTCATCGGACTATCTCGCCTCATCGGATCACGCCCAACACGTTTGACACTGACCTGATAGTCGACCAACACGAATCGGATTCATCGGACTTTGATACGATACACTTCAATGGGTGACATGAAGAAAAAAAACTTTGCTCCCGACGAGTGTCCGATGAGCAGAAAACTCTGTGGAAGGGGGTATTAGACAAAGTGTGATGAATATAATGAAATAAAAATGTAATCAAAGTATCAGTTCGTTATAGAGATGACAACTATATATGACCATATCAAATTAAATTAAAGAATACAGAATACAAAGAAGACAGAAAAATTGACAGTTTCAAGAGAGAGGGAAGGGGGATATTGCGTTGTTACAACTTTGATTTTCATATCTTTTATGTATATATATATATATATATATATATATATATATATATATATATATATACAATATTACCTGTTTATTACTCATATTATACAAATATATATACTGTCATGAGAGGGTCTGGTTGGAAATATGGTCCACCATATGGTCGTCTTCACTTCACCGAGGGTACCATATTTTAATTTGAGACTCTAATGTAGGCAGTATACATATTTGGTTTATATCCGTCATTTTTAAACTAAAGCCTAAATCTACTCATCTACTTATGATCATCTGCACCGTAGGCCTATGGTAGACCGCACACTTACGTACACAAAAAGTTTTGAAAAAGGAATGAATTTGCGCGGATATCAAACGCGTAATGATGGCATCATCATGCGCCGGTGCCTAAAACAATAGATACGCGCAAATGAATGTCGTCACAATGTAGGACGCACTTTTCGTGGATGATGTCATACGCCGTAAATAGTATCCGTGAATAGTACTACTATTCACGTATCGTGACGTCAGATCTTACACTCCATGGCAATTTGCTCACTTGCATGAGCCTAGTGGGAATTGTGTTTTGTCACATGACGCGCATTGGAGCAATCAATTGCGCAGATTCTTTTCATGACTGATATGAATACATATATATCGCAGACAATAAATGAAGACACTCCGTAAACAAGTAGGAAGTACGAATTTTCACCCTTCGGGCTTTATCAAGTATGATTTATTTTAAACACAATACATGTATTCCCATCCAAAATAAAGATGCGTAAAGGCTACCGCACACCTTACGATCGGATTTGTGAAATAAATCGCTATGGCATTAAATAATGGCATTTTAACAAATGAAATCTACCCTATTCAGGTTCTGAAAAGTAATATGAATACTAAACATAGGGTTTTGGTGAGCTGTCAGCTTTCTACAGGGAATAAGGGCAAAATTAGTTTCGAATCGTAGGCAATCGTACGATTTTTGTGACGTCACTACGACTCGGAGCCGATTTGGCCATTCCACCGACTAAAAAAATCGGCAAAGGCCGTATTATCGATTTTACTATCTGTATGACTATTCAGACCCTCAATCAAATATATTTTTCGTTTTTAAAATGATTTGTCAAATGATATTACATTTTCTTCTGAAATCGAATCGCAGACCAATCGTAAGGTGTGCGGTGGCCTTAAAACATCCACATACGCATAAAATGCACTAGAGTGCAAGACATACACATGCACGTCACAGTGAATGAACACGTCACAAAGAAAACTAGAAACAGAGAAAGCAAGAACAAGGGCTAAGGAAAGAAGACGCGTACAAATGCGTCATATAGAAGAAAAAAAAGAGAAAAAAGTGGACGGGAATAAACACGACATCAAGGGAGAAGAAAACAGAGAGAAAGAGAGAGGGGAAAGATAGAGCGGGAGAAGAAGAGAGAGCGAGAGAAAATCACAATATGTCTAAGAACGGGGAAAGGAATGAAATGAAATGAAACATGAAAGTCCATGTGGCTGTAGGCAGCGCAGCCTTAATATATATAATATATCTTTAATATTCCTCTAAAGCTTAATTTTATATTATTCCTGGTATTCTAAAGAGTAAGTTTGCAAAAAATCTCATCATAATTAGAGCAAGAACAATGCCATTTCCACAAGAAACGGCGGCCGTGTCATTTCAACATTGAAAGAACAACGGTGCCCATGTCTGCGCACTCATTCACTTTACACGCAGTTCGGGAGTTTTGACATGAAAGACAACATATTGAGGCTTGTGAATAATAGACCATGGGGTGACATGGAAAAAAGAGGCTCCGTTTTTCATTTTCGTTGTCCACCTTTTCGCCCCACCTGAAAAGTTGGGGGCAATGGTACTTTTTTGTGCTGAATTCAAATATGAATGTTGCCAAGTTTGAAACTTGCACGTTATCATTCTAATGAGGTCTAATTATGCAAATTTATGCATAATTCATTGTTTATACTATAATAAGCAAAATACTGGTATCTTATTAATAAAAATTAGTATTTCAAACTAATCTAGACTGCATCATCTGAAAGTGAATATTTCCAAGCCATGCATATGTATATTTTGTGAAGCATTTGTGCCAAATTATGCAAATCAGGCATTAATACGCAAATCTATTCTTTGGCTATTTAACTAATAATGCCAATATCAAATCACATGAATGGTGATATTTCAGGGTAACTTTGGGTACTTAATCTTAATATGAATGTTGTAAATTTTGGAATAATAATGCGCAAACACCGGTGTGCTCTCAATGTAAAGATATATATTTTTAAGGATAATTTGGACTATGTAATCTGAATGTGAATATTCCAAGACGTAAATGTGTCATTTTTTTATGACACTGATACCTAATTATGTGAAAAATTGATGCCTAATTATGCAAATTATTCATCTGTATGCATATCCATTATTTTGGCATTTTAACTGCAAATGCTTCTATCAAACTGCATGAATGGTGATATTTTAATTCAACTTTAGTTGCTTAAGGTAAATAAGAATGTTGCGAAGCTTGGAAGTGGCAATTTACAACTGTAATGAGCTTTGATTATGCAAATTTATGCAAAATGCATTGTTTATGCCATAATTCGCAAACGTCAGTGTGCTTTCAATCAAAAGTGTTTTTTTTTTCTTGATTTTTGTTTGTCTTTTTTCCCCTTCTTTCCCCCTTCTTTCCCCCTTCTTTTTTCTTTTTCCTTTTTCTTTCTTTCTTTGTCTTGTTTTGTCCTGTTCTGTCTTGTATTTTCTTGTCAGTTTCTCATCCTCTGAGTCATGACTTGTCATTTGTTCTTTTGTGTACAGCATCTTGCTATGAAAATTCTCACAATTATAGATACAGGATTTCATGACCATTTATTTTACCAATATCAAAATACAAAGCAAACAAGATAAAATACAAAGTATATGGTAAGGACCAAATTGAAGCCAGAGCTTGTTGAGGTTGGCCCTTTTACATTAAACAAGTAAATTGTTAAGTAAAAATACAAAGCGAAGTAATGAAAAAAAATACAGTAACAAATATAATACATACATAAACAGAATCACATATTCACACAATTAAGATACACACACACACAAACACACACACATACATCATCACCACCCTCAGACACTCACTCAAGCATACCAAAAACCTATTCCTGTAATAATTGGGTTTTACAAAAATTTTTGAATCTAGATAAGGTAGTACTTTCTTGAATTGAATTATTTAAATTGTTCCAATATTTGATACCATTGTAAGAAAGAGAGTGTAATGAAGAGGTTAAACGTAATTTGGGAAGATGAAAATGTTTAGTCTGGCGAGTTGAATAGGAATGAACATTGAAATTCTGAACAAATATATTGCAATATTTTTCAGGAAACATCTTATTCTTAATTAGATACATAAATATTAATGAGTTAAGAACAATCATTTTTTGTATGGGCAAAATATTTAGTTTTTTGAATAAAGGGCCACTACTTGAGTTCATGTTTTATTTTGTAATAATTCTCATTAATTTCTTTTGGAGAATATGTATTTTACTAAGGTGAGAGATATATGTGTTCCCCCAAACATGGTTACAATAATTCATATATGAGTGTAATAGTGCATAATAAATAATTTGTAAGACATTACAAGGTGAGACAAATTTTAATTTTCGCAAAATACCGACACTTCTGGCAATGGATTTTGATAATACTGATATATGTGGAGTCCAGTCAAGATATTCATTAATTATGACACCTAAAAATTTAACATCATGCAATTGTGAGATAGGGACATCATCGACAAACAACTGTGGGAGTGTTTGGGGTACCCTTCTCTTCCTTGATCTGAATAATATATAATTTGTCTTAGTTAAATTCAAAGCTAGTTTGTTAGCCTTAAACCATAAAGACACATTTGACATCTCCCTGTTTGCTGACGAGTAAAGTGTATTTAAATTTTTTTAGCTCATGATTGCTACAGTATCATCAGCAAACAGGGAGAATTTAAAATAGTCCGAAGAATTAATAATATCATTTATATATACAAGGAAGAGAAGGGGACCCAGTACAGAGCCCTGAGGAATTCCATGCTCAATATTCTTTACAGATGATTTGACACCATCGACCATCACATACTGTTGTCTATCCTTCAAGTAGCTAACAAACCAGTCATGTGCTATCCCTCTAATTCCATAATGTTTAAGTTTTTTCAGCAAAATGTGATGGTCGATGGTGTCAAATGCCTTAGATAAATCCATAAATATTCCAATAGAATAGTTACATTTTTCCATTTCTTCTTGAATACAATGAGATAAATTAAAAATTGCTAAATCAGTTGAAAACTGTTTACGAAATCCAAACTGTTCATCTATTAATATGTTATTTACTTGCAAGAATTTATACAGTCGACAATAAATGATTTTTTCAATAATCTTTGAGAAAACAGGGAGGATTGCAATTGGTCGATAATTAGACATGTCATTGGCATCACCTTTCTTATGAATGGGTACTACTTTAGAGAGTTTAAGTTTATCATGCACGACTCAACAACATATTGATTTATTAATAATATAGCATAAAGGTTCAGCAATATAATGAGTAGAACACTTAACTACCCTCGATGAAATCTCATCCGGACCCGTAGACTTAGATAGTCTGATGCTGGATATAGTTTTAATGATTTCATGTACAGATGTAGGATTCAGAAAGAGGGAATTAAATGTTCTATTCACTGGTAAATAACAATCAAAAGATTTATCTGTATGAATGCTTTCCGCTATGTTCTTCCCAATGGACAAAAAATAATTATTGAATTCTTCGATAATATCTTTATTGGAATGTAATTTTACATTTCCATTATACATTACTGATGGAAGCTTCTTATATTTCCTGTTTCCCAGTATAGAATTAATTTCTCCCCATACCTTCTTGGTATCATATTTGATTTTAGAAAAGACAGATGAGTAATAATCTGCTTTTGCTGCACGTAAAAGATGTACTAAATTATTTTTATATCGTTTGTATTTTCTTTCATTGTCGTGTGTGGGTTTTTTTTAATAGTTTTTCCAAAGTCTTTGCTTCTTGTTTATAGAGTGTAATAAAGCTTTTGTTATCCAGGGTTTTTTACGAATATATTTTGGATTTGGTTTTGGTTTCATCAGCGGAAAACATTCATTGTAGAGTGAACAATACATCTTCAAAAACTTGTTATAACAAGTATTAATATCATCAATGTGATAGAGTATAGTCCAGTCAGTATCTTGTAATTTAGATTTAAACTTGAGTATGAGCTTGTCATTTATCAAACTCCCCGCATCTCTCCGTAATAGCACATCACTTGACATCTTCAAGAAACATCTAAAAACTTACTTATACAATTCTTAATTTACTTGAATAGACTTTAGGTGACAGTGCCTTGTATCCTTTGGAAAAGGCGCTATATAAATCCAATTATTATTATTATTATTATTAAAGACACATGCAATATTATATGAAGGTTTTAATTTGCAGTTTTTCTTTACACAAAAAACTGGTAAATGATCTGATACATCAGCAATAAGTAATCCATCATTAAAGGCACTATCCAAGCCATTACAAAAAATATTGTCAATTAAGGTTGCGGAGTTGGGGGTTATTCTAGAAGGTTTTGATATTAATGGATACAGACTAAAAGAAAGCATTGACTCTAGAAATTCATTTGTTTTATCATGTGAATCTATGTTTAATAAATTTAAGTTGAAGTCACCCATTATGAAAATATCAGAATTCCTTTTATTTATTTTTTCTAATATTTTGTTTAATTTATCTAGAAATATATCAATATTTGAACCTGGAACTCTGTATATACATCCTATAATGATGCACTTTTTTCCGTTTAATAAAAGCTCAATAAATAGTGATTGAAATTCAGATGTATTATTTGAAATATCGGATCTTATTAAGTAATCAAAGTTATTGTCTATATAAATCCCAACTCCGCCGCCTCTCTTATTTTCCCTATTTATCTGAACAAAATTGTATCCTTCAATATGGTACATGTCACTCTTTTTATTCTCACTGAGCCAAGTCTCAGATATACCTATAGCAGTAAATTTTTTCTCAAATGATGCTAACAGCGTGTGTATATCGTCATAATTTTTAGGCAGGCTTCGCGCATTGAAATGAATAAGACTAAAAGAATTGTCATTAGGGATTTGTTTAAGTTCATCGCTAAAAATATATTTGCATTGAGTTCGTTTAAAGACACCATCGCCATTTTGGATATCACTAAATATATTATCATTATCAAAAATGTCATCAATGTTATTCAAGCGAAGAGGATTGATTTTCATATATTTTAACCTTTCCATGTTTACATCCTTGTTTAAGAAGAAAAAACTAAGCAAATTCAACCTGAAGTCATCATCTTCCTCATAATGATTGAAAGGAAATATATTAACACATTCAGTACAAATACAGATGGGAATAGGATTGGTGCTATTAAAAAAACAACCACACACACCACAAACGCACTGCATCATCACACACTCTCACACCAAAAAAACAGGATAAAATAAATTCACATATCTTTAAATTTCCACCAAAAATTACTTAAGGTTGGAGAAGTATGGATTGAAAGATAATATAGAAATTGAATATTTGTTGGTCATGGGGTAAAATCCTCAGAGTGGACATGGAATAAAGGGTCAAGTCATTTATTTAATGTCACTTTCAGATGTGATGACTTTCTTTATGTCCTTCCCACCAGTTGAGCCGACGAGGGCGATGACCCGACCATCGCTAGACCAGACTGCTTTAAAATTCTTGGATTTGCGAGCAGCTGTCAACAGTTTTTGGTTTGCAGCAGTTAAGTCTTCCACAATGACTATTCCTGATCCTTTTAATTTCTTACGATTCATGATGATTTCCCTTCTCTTTCTAGGGCGCGGTTTAACACTATCCACTGATCTAGAAGTACTAGATGAATGTTGTGACTGACGGCTGGATGCTTCAGTAACTTTACCGGTTCGGTGAGATCGGTCAATATCCTTAACCGGGTCCAGGTTTACTCCAAGCTTTGATTCGATGATCCGAACTGCCAATTGATCTGTGTCTTCTCCTTTCTGCTCAGGGATTCCGAAGATTCGAATACACGATCTTCTGCTGTACTGTTCCATATTATTCATTATGCTTTCCATTTTCAGAATGCGATTCTCTTGATCGCAGACCTTGCTTTCTAACCTTTTGATCTCTTCATTCTTCTTTTCCAAACAACTATTGAGATCAAACACCGCCCCTTGAAGTGTTTCAAAGGAAGTAAGAATGTCACCCAGCTTCTTCTCCATAGCAGTGGAAATAGCAGATTCCAAAAGTTTGGCAAATTCCTGGTTAACAAGTAGGTCTTTTATCACTTGGTTGGTAATTGCTGCTACCTCTTTCACCTTGGATGGAAGTGGGTCATTAGGCATTGTGAATCGTATAAATAATGCGAGTAATCCAATGATAAAAGAAGTGTTACGTAACAATAACAAGTATCAAATATCCAAGTCACAGCAGGATACACACAGGCTATACTTCCTAAAGATAACACCGGATTCAATGTGTGGGACTAGAGTTGAAAGTTGTGACAAACTGGGAGATAGTTACCCCAAATCAATCCAAAATTTCTCCTGGGTAGTTGAGTTCCAGAGTTACATCATTGTTCCAGTCATATCACAATCCAATATCACAATTCAAAATCCAAAATGTGCATGTACTTTACTACAGTAATAGACAACTCGAATGATGGAAAGCACACTTTTACAAAACACATCCTTCACATGGTCATATTCCAAAATGAGTGCCCCCTTTAAGCTATGCTTTCCAGTAGGTTCCTTTTTCATTTCATGATTTTGTATCATGTAAATTATATTGTTTTGTACTATGGAAATTTGGAACTGAAATGAAATAAACATTACATCAATCAGTCAATCAAAGATGGGTATTTAAGGATTATTTTTGACTGCAGAATCTGCATGCGAATATTCCAAGCTATAAATGTGTAATTATGTTATGACATTGATTCTTAATTATGTGAAATAATGACACTTAATTAAGCACACATGCATCAATATGCAAATCCGTTGTGGCTATTCAACTGAAAATTCCTATATCAGATCATAAGGAAGACAGGGAGAAGAAAAACAAATAAATAAATAAATAAATAAAAAGAAGACATGGAGAATATAAACAAAGTAATACATAATGAAAAAGAAAAGCGAAGAAAATCAAAGAAATACATAACGAAAAAAGAAGATAGAAGAAAAACAAAGAAATACACAAGGAAAAAAAGAAGGCAGAAAAAAGAAAAATAAAGGAATACATACAGAATAAAGGAAGGCAGAGAGAAGAAAAACAAAGGAATACATAAGAAAAAAGGAAGACAGAGAGAAGAAAAACGAAGAAATATATAAAGAAATTAAAAGAAGATACAGTGAAGAAAAACAAAGAAATTCATAAGTAAAAAAAAAAGGCAGAGAAAAGAAAAACAAAGAAATGCATAAGGAAAAAAGAAGAGTAAAGAAAAACAAAAGAATATATAAAGAATAAAGGAAGACAGAGAGAAGAAAAACAAAGAATTACATAAGGAAAAAAGAAGAGCGAAGAAAAACAAAGAAATACATAAAGAAAAAAGGAAGACAGGACAGAAGAAAAACAAAGAAATACATAAAGAAATCAAAAGAAGATAGAAAGAAGAAAAACAAAGAAATACATAAAAAAATCAAAAGAAGATAGAAAGAAGAAAAACAAAAGAAATACATAAAGAAAAAAGGAAGACAGAGAGAAGAAAAACAAAGAAATACATAAGTCAAAAAGGAAGACAGAGAAAAGAAAAACAAAGAAATACATAATAAATAAAAATAAGACAGAGAATAAAAACAAAGTAATACATAAGGAAAAAAGAAGATGGAAGGAAAAACAAAGAAATACATAAAGAAAAAAGGAAGACAGGACAGAAGAAAAACAAAGAAATACATAAAGAAATCAAAAGAAGATAGAAAGAAGAAAAACAAAGAAATACATAAAAAAATCAAAAGAAGACAGAAAGAAGAAAAACAAAAAAATACATCGAGAAATAGAAAATAAGATGAGAGAATGAAAAATAAAACAAAGAAATACATAAGAAAATATAACGATAGAATAAAAACAAAGGAATACATAACGAAAAGAAGAGAGAAGAAAAACAAAGAAATACATAAGGAAAAAGGAAGCCAGAGAGAAGAAAAACAAAGAATTACATAAGGAAAACAAGAAAATAGAGATAAGAAAAACAAAGAAATACATAAGGAAAAAGGAAGATAGAGAGAAGAAAAAAAAACCAAAGAAATAATATAGTACTGCTGCCACGCCAGCCGTGTTGGGTCATCATGCACACATGGATATTGGACAAACAACGACTGTCATTACATCTATCAAGCGTTCTTTTCAGCTGCTTGCGATAATTATGATTGATCAAAACGTTCGGCGGCGATAGATTGATCAAGTATCAATTTGTCTTCAAAAGTATCGTAGTTTGCAGCCGTCCCTTTGCTTTTTAAGCCGTCCCTGTGAATTTAAAGATTGAGAACGCATCTTGGAATCGTTCATGCTTTCTCCATTCACATAGGGTTTGCGTGCAAATTATCTTGCACAGTGGAGCGCGGAGAGTGATCTCCTGGTAATCGATTAACTTTTTTGACGTCAAATTATTACGGGTTTGCGTTATAACGGTTTTGCGTGATTTTACTACACAGTACATAGTGTCACTGTTTTTCAATGGGGTCCTATGACATAATAAGGATACACATGCATAACAAATATAGTTCATAAACATAATTTAAACATAATTTGAAAAATAATCAAATACAAAAGGGATACAAAAGAGTCAAGTGGAAGAAAGGAGGAGGGTAGAAGGAGAGAGAGAAAAAGAAGCAAACAGAAAGAGAGAGAGAGAATGAGGGAGAGAATGACATGATTATACACATTATAACAAAAATGTCTTGAGGTGGAAGAAATTTTTATACATGTAATTAAACAAATTTGCACAACAACTAGTTCAAAAAAAGATTTTCTGCTTGCTGTTATACTGTCTCTATTCAATAAAGCCTTGGCTTCTCTTTTATTAAAAGTTAATAAATATTTACATGAACATGTATGTTTACTATGTACTCTGTTTGATAAAGAAGAAAAAAAGATAGAAATAAACTATGCAAAACCTTGACCAGCATGGAGGTAAGTACTTGCATTAACATCTTTCGAAGGTAATTATGGTAGGATTGTTTCCTGCATAGTGCATCTTATGAAAAGAAAAAAAAAACCTTGTTTAATCCCTCATTTGCCCTTTCCTTATAGAACATCTCCAAAACTCTAATCCAGAGCAAATATTTTCCATATCAATTTTACTCGTAATAAAACTGAAATTTGAGATAAATGAGAAGTTAATACAACACCAATCACATATTTTATGGAGGATCCTGTAACAAATTAATTTCAGTGCTGCCAATATTAGGACAAATACAATGTACCTTGTACATGTTTTTTTTTACACATAGTCAAAACTTAGAGAGGCATTCAAAATGAATTTTACACAAAACATGCTCAGGCTGACAAGAGCAACAAAAGCTTACTAATTTGCAATGTACAATCAACATGCAGTATGCGATAATTTTTCAATAATCAAAAAAAAAAAAATAAGGTCAACAACACATCTCACAGATAAAAAACATTGATTAGAAAATGTATCACACAATCGTCAGACTAATAATAGTTTATAATCCAAGATTTTTCATGACCTTTGATCTAACGACTCTAGCACCATCTTCGCACTGAAAGGCCTTTGATTACCATCTAAAACAATCGGCATCCATCTAGAATTTGGTCAAGGAGGGAATTTTTGCAATCAATATCACAAAGTAAAGATGGAAAAATAAGATAACACCCCTCTTGCAGCCTTTGTGGCACGCATAGGCACTCTAACACAAGGCTGCCATCTGCGGGTAACACATGGATATTAGAAGGTTGATTTCAAAGATAAACAGCTTAAAGATTATGTTGAGTACTGGTCATGTGATGGAATTGCGAAAGAAACTATCTGGAAAATTTAGGGAACGGTTGATTATGTAGTAATTAAGAATAAGTGGGCATTGTGAGGTTTGGAAATCATGAAAATGATAACAAATCACTGAAAATCACAGTCAGTAAAAAGTATGACACACAGGTGCAGGTTCATGTATATGAGACCACTCCCATACACGTATGAGGCATCAAAATTTGGTCCAAAGTAATTCAAACTATTTTTAGTTAAAGTCACACAAAAATGAAAGAACAAAAAGAATGAGAAAGCTCACAAATTATTTTCCTATTGCCTTTACCAGAAGTCAACCTAAAACGTATCCTCCCTTCCATGATAATCAAAGAAAAATTGTGATAATGTACTTTGCTATTACATGTACATGTACACATAGAGCATTTTGAAGAGGACTTATGTAGCAAAAGTGTAACACCCTTTCAAAACCGTACAAGTGAGATTGTGAGTTTGTGTGAATTTAAATTCAATCCTCTTAAAAATCCTTCATTTTAAGTTTACAATATCAAACAAGCAAACACACAAAAATGACAACTTTATACATGTATGTCAATATTCATGTTCCATACTTTTTATGATTCATGAACACATTCTGAATTTTCAAGAATAAATACAAGCTTTTCTTAGTCCAAAATTATTAAGAGAGTATTCAATGAAAGAAAAAAAAAAAAAAAAAAAAAAAAAAAAAAAAAACCTAGAAATGTGCATTGCCGCGCAATGCGAATGTATCTCCCGGCACTGGCAGCGATACTTGCGTCATCCTTTTGTTCGAAGGAGGGACAAAGAACCTCCCCCTCCCCTCCCTCAAACAAAAGGATGACATAGAGATCGCCACCAGCGGCCCGGACTATTGTCAACACTAGGAGCAGCATCGCCGAAACAACATGTGTGTAGATTAGAGTATAATGAATCTCTATAGAAAATTCGAAAGAAATCTGTCAAGAAATGTGACCTGCAGAGCGCCTACAAGATATCCCCTAGCCTAAAATACGACCTTTGAACCTATAAAAGACGGAACACTGGGGGAAGCATCACCAAAAACTGAAGAGGTCTAGAGTAAATTATGATGGACCTCCACACAAAATCTGAAAGAAATCAGTCGAAAAATGTGACCGCCAAAGTGCATGCAAGACAGCAACCAAAATATGAAATTTGACCCTATAAAAAGGGAAACCCTGGGGCAGACACCAAACACTAAAGAGGGGTAGATTTTACTAAACACACCTCCATACAAAATTTGAAAGAAATCCGTCAAGAAATGTGGCAGTTAGAGCGCGCAGAAGACATGACCTTTGACCCTATAAAGGACCGAACAATGAGGAAAGCATTATCAAGGGGTATAAATTTGTAGATTGTACCAAGATACATCTCCATACAAAATTTGAAAGGAATCGGTCAAGAAATATGGCCTGCAGAACGCGCACACAAGACATCGTCCAAAATATAACCATTTGACCTTATAAAAGATGGAACACTGGTGGCAGCATCGCCCAAAACTAAACATGTGTAGATTTGATCAAGATAAACCTCCATACAAAATTTGATGGAAATCCGTCAAGAACATCGATCTCTACCCACTGGATAAAGCAACGCCCTCCACGTTCGATGCGACCCAGCGCGATGCGACCCAGCGCGACGCGTCGCCATGTTTGGGCTCGCAGAAAAGCGCTGCAGTACTATTTCAATAAAATTTTATGCACTTTTAGAATCAAATAATTCAGCACTGTTTCCATGAATTAATTGCAAAATCAGGCAAAACTAGTGTATCCGTACAAAGTCTAGAGGCGATTTAATGTGACAATTAGTATAATGTCTTTTATAAGTAAACAATCAAATCACGTATCTTTTGAATAGGAGTACACTGGGTTCGTACACTGCAGACGATGTCCCACGCTATGTCCCACGCGGTCCCGCGTACTGTGTTTGAGTGAGGGCTCCTAATTTTGGTTGTGCGGGCTCCTCAACTGCTCGCATAGAGCCGTGCGTACGATGCGATATCCACGTAAATGGAGATCGATGGTCAAGAAATGTGGCAGTAAGAGCACACAAAAGGGACAAAAGACCTTTGACCCTATTAAGGAAGGAAAAATGAGGGCAGCATAACCAAAAAGTAAAGATGTTTAGAGCTTACCAATGTGGCAGTTAGACCGCACACAAGAGTGTACACAAGACATCTATAACAATATGGCCTTCGACCCTATAAAAGACGGAACACTGGAGGCAGCATCACCAAAATCTATAGGCTATACCAAGATACACCGTCACTCAAAATTTGAACTAAATCCGTCGAGAAATGTGGCCTATAGAGCGCACACAAACTTTCCACAAAAATATGGCCTTTTACCCTATAAAAGACGGAACACTGGGGGCAGCACCACCAAAAATTATAGGTGTGTAGAAGGGTAGTAAACGTAATTATTTTGAAAAAAGAAAAACATTATATTAAAGTACATGATTTTCTCTTTTATATGACACCTCATGCGTAAAAAAGAAATGAATTATGTATGCCAGAGAACAAATAAAATAAAAACATGCTTGATTTCTGCCAAAATGTGTGGATAGATCGGGCCCATTCTATTACGATGAACACCCTTCGTTCTGTGGTCAGCTGCATGGTCAGGCAAACTAATGATGGTTTGCTTAATTTTCAGCCTTTTTATACCATAATCATCCTATAATTTTCCTTTTCATTCCCAATGTTTGTGTAAATTCAACAGAGTATTCAGTCCATTGTCAGCCACTAGGTCAGGAAAGCTGAATGGCTTCTTACTCAACTGTCCACTCATTTGGAGAGAAATCAAGCATGTTTTCATTTCACTTGTTCTATTGATACATCATTCATTTTTTACGCATGAGGTGTCATATAAAAGAGAAAATTATGAAATTTTATGTGAAATTTTTCTTTTTTTCAAAATAATTACAGTTATTTCCCTAAAAACCCACTCAAATTTGCAATTTGAGCGTGCAAATGAAATTTTGGTAGCACCTTTTTCCATTGTTTTATTTCAATCATGCATGAATTCCGAATAACAACTGGTGCATCAAAAGAAAGCAGAGAAACAGAGCTTTTTATACATGTCTATATTGTATATTATATAAATTATTCATTATGATGGAAAATTTCTGACATGAAATCCGTTTTCGTTTTTTCTGGGGCACACTGTAGCATAATCATAATTACAAGTTACATGGCTCTTATTTTTTTTTATACATAATCGTCATGGCAGTCTCAAAGAAATTCTAATCCCTTTTCGTCACCCATATATTCTTTCATTTTCTGTCACTTCTGGACTGATTTAAAAACATTTATTTTCGTCACCTCCGGGGAAAAAGGGAAGAACAGCCATGTAGTATCAAGGGAGCTCTATTCCTCTTTTCTTTTTTTTTTTTTTTTTTTTTTGCACTGATGTGCCATTTTCATAGATTTATAGTATATCCCAAATGTTTAACAAGCACTCTATAAAATACAGGCCTCTCCTACATCCCTCCTCCTCGATCAATATTACAGTAAAAAGTGGTGATGTCTTATTGTCACGTGATGTCTTTCAGGCATTAATGAATCGTTAAGAAGAAGGGGCTGGCAGGAATATCACACTATTTCCCATACTACTCTTATTCGACAATTGCCTATTTTAAAACTCTCAAAAGCTAAGCCTTATTATGAATTTGCCCCATCTACGACCAGATCACGTTTACATGATCAAGAATCAAGTCACTTTATTGGCGTCTATAAGGCACACAAGAGTAATTCGGGCCCCCATAGGAACACGTGTTAAATTAAGGCAGATCAAAAATTCATATTTAAATAATCTCTTTACAAAAATCGTTTTAACTGAAAGAGTAGCAACAACACGGATGGTACTACAAAATTTGGGACTTTATTTGACCATTTAATTGGCTACAACAAATACAGGGGAAGCTGGATTATGAGAAAGTGATTAAAGGTATCGTACAGTAGTGGGAAAGGTGGCGCTTTGGATATTTCACTACTTTGTCAGCTGGAATGGAAATTATTACATATACTGTTGTGAAATGATTAATTTCGAACATAGGTGACGTTTGTTTGAAGAAAAATGGTTTAGAAATGGCTAAAATGTCCAAAAAAATAAACATCGAATTACAAGCGCGGTACCGCGCTTGTAATTTGATGTGAAAACAGTGTGTGTAACAAGTGTGTGCGGGAGCCGGGAGCGTCGGGGTAGGTGGTCCTTAGCGAGGGTATAAGGTAACCGTTGATATTCGATCATTTGAATTATTTTACTGAAAATCACTGGAAATCATGAATAGAATACCGGATTATCTCACTCATGTATCTTTTTATTGAAGCCGAACAATATGAGACTATATTTGAGCAGTTTCATGCCAACTTTCATTTTGCTACCACTACTGTTTATTACCTTTAATCTTGATCATAATTCGTGAATTAATTTTTACACTTCAAATATTTCATCAAAACATTTTGATTTTAATAGACATGATCAATTGTCACGTCACCTCAGTCTAATGCAGTTTTAAACTGTAAATAAAACGGATAAATTTGTAAAATCAAATTATTTCCTTTTTAATTCTATTGAAATATGTGGCATGACTACATAATGATTTAAAAGATATTTCCTTAATCTCCCTAAATGCATATTAAATGCAGTTATTCTAGTGCATTCCGATTTAATCATGACATTTTATATAATCTTGAACTTTGAACCTTGAAGTGATAATCCTTTTCATCATCTTCTTGAAGCTATCCTGTGCTAGCTGTGAATATGTTTCTTTAAAAACAAATGGTTTCTAGAGTTTGTAGTATTTTGCATTTTTATTATCTTTGCAATCATTCGTGCAATCATTCTGGGACATGTTTCTAGGCGGACGAGTCAGAAGCTAGGGAGTTTCAGCCCCACCGCAAATTGCTAAAACTATTAATGTTTTTACAGCCATAACCTGATATTATTTTGGGCAGTAAGGTGGTCTCTCTGTAATTTTATGTCCTGTATATTATGAAAGGCTGCACATGGATATACATTACAATCCACCTTTATCATATCACTAGAAGATGTAGAGTTGTTTGCTTGCAAAATTACAAAAAATATGGAAATTAGTATTGCCCTCTCCACCTCATGAGTTGCTGCGCATGAACCAAATGTTATAATCTATTCCGATATTGCATTTGAAGAGAGCATTATTTGTTATGTTGATAATAGAGTTATTTCGATAAAGATCATTTCACACTGATGAACTTTTGTTGTTGTTCTTTTTCCATGCATAATTTTGTAAAAGATGTGGTGATGATGATGATGATGATGATGATGATGCAGGCACAGTAATGTTCTCTATCATCAAGTGTGATGGTGGATTGGTGTAAATACAGCCTTAAATTATGCAACTTTTGATGACTGAAATGTTTGGCTGATTTTTGTTAGGAAGTGCTACTGTGTGTTAGTGTGTGTGTGTGTGTGTGGTGTGCGTGTGGTGTGTGTGTGTGTGTGTGTGTGTGTGTGAGGGGGGGGGGGGGTGTCTGTTGATACTCTCTATTACTAAAGCCCGGTTAGTGTTTAGGCAGTGGTGGATCCAGGATTATTTGGCCCTGGAAGGGTGGGGGATAATTGTAAATTATCTAACAAGAAACGAACCAAAGACATTTTTTTTTGAGGGGGGGGGGGCAGGGGGGCAGGGGGGGGGGTTATCTGGCTGTTGGTGCATGGGGGTACTAATGGGGTGCATATTCTCACTTTTTACTTCATATTTACTTGAGATATGCCAGATCTAGTTTTTGTGCTGTCGGAGGGGGAGGGGTTTATAGATGCCTTGTGCCATTATTGAGATTAAATACCACATGATCTCAGACACCGGTTTGACAGTGCAACAGGGTCTTTATTCAGCCATGATGAACAGAGACGCTTAACCATTTTCAACATTAGATGGCGCTAATACAGATTTCAATATATCAACATAATCAACAATATTAATATTGACGTGGCTTATTTTCTTTCTTGTTTTCTCTTTCTTCATGAGTAGCAAATACACTGTCTAGCTACAAACATGACAAACAGGCACAAAAATCACAAGATAACAAAATTTACAAATAGTCAGAGATCAAATACCTTTGGGATATGTTTATTCATTCTATTACTCCTGTCGAACTTACTGAACTGAACGATATACCTGGAATTGGCATTCAAACTTCAATCAACATTCCGAACTGTTTCACATAAGACAATCTATTTGACATTTTTCTGTATTTATTTGATAAATCTTTTCGGGACAACATCTAACTACTGCTACTAAGATTAGTTGTCCATCCAATCTACTTGTACATAAAACTATAAATTTGACTGTACATACAAGTATTTCTCTATCAAGATTCAAGATTCAAGATTCAAGATTTATAAAATGGCAAATCAAAACTATACTCTGTGATTGACTTAAGTTAACATTCCTATCTATTTCAAATACTACATCCTGATTGGCATCCGTCTTTCTTTCCAATCCTCATACACCCAAGTTATTCGTCTGAACTCAAATACCATATACCTATAATTAGTATATTTCTTTATAATCTTCATAGTCCAATGCCGTTACTTTGAGAATAAAATATAAAACAAAAAGATGAGGTTCAAATAGTCAAACACACTGGCACTAACTAGCGATATACCGGCTACTTTATTCACCCATGATGAATAGACGCTTGACCATTTTCAATAATAGATGGCGCTAATACAGATTTCAATATATGAACATTGATCATCAAAAATATTAATAATGGCGTTGGATCGGCCACTGCGTATGCCGCAGTGTTGAAGGATTAAGGAAAATACATCACATTAGCTAGACTAAAAATTCAGTATTGCAATGGGAACCAAAAATAAATTCATTGTCACGGTGGCCAAAGTGGAAAAATCTGTGGCGAAGTGGAAATGGCGGGTGGGGGGGGGGGGGGGGGGGGGGGCAAAATGGAAAAGAAAAAGAATAGAAAATGCCAGTTGATGTAGGAGGTGCCAATTAAAAGTTTTCAACAAAATTCAAAAGACGTGATGAATTCAGTCGTATTCTTAATCATCAAATTTAGGGATACAAAAAAATGAAATAGGGGAACTTGATGGTGAAAGTTTAGTTTGCCTGAAAGGACAACACCGTCTTGCCTTGGTCGTGGGAGCACTGCCATTGCGTGTTCCGGCGTATACCCCCACCCCCACCATAACACACCGCTCTGTTATTTTGAAATTGTGGGCAGGGCCTTCTTTTACTATCATTTTTAGGACAACTTTTACTATCATTATTCGTGAACAAAATCTCATTTCGTTGCATGTTCCTCTGAGAAAAAAAAATCGGCTTCATAGGCTAATACATGAAGATCTGGAGCAGTGTGCACTTTTGACCCGCCAGGTATGCACCTTATGCTCTTTTGTATTTGCGAAGTGATACGATTGTCCGTGCCGCGCACTACGCATTTATTTGCTTTTCACTTTTTTCATTGGATGCGCGTGTACCATGCGCGCTATTTATTCATACATGCGCTCCATTCACCATAACGTTAAAATATCGCGCGAACGTTCGTGTCACTTCGTGAAGTAAATGGTTGGCCTTTTTGAGGTTCGTGCCATTTTGATCATACTGTTTTGGGGCAAAATAAATCAAAATTGATACTTAAAACTTCGTGATAAATGATGGATATTAGATGCTAAAAATGAAAAAAAAATATGAAGATTGATATTTTACGCTATATTTGGCTTCTGTGCTACTTCATGAAATGAACGACGAGTTAGTCTTCATGATCTTTGCACAAAAGATGTTCAGAGCCACAACAGTGTGATGAAGACCTTAATTCATACTTTTATTTTCGCATTTTTCAATCCCTTGTGAGAATTTTCCGGGGGACGTGTCGCCCCGTCCACAGGATCACTGTCCCTGGTTGCAAAGGAGTTGAGTGACCGGGGGGGGGGGGGGGTTGAATTTTGCAGGCGCTTTTTTTTCTGCCTGTATTAAGATATGTATTGTGATAAAACATTACGAATCACAAGCCTGATTTTAATGCCAAAAATCAAATTTTAAATATAGGTTTTCCCGGTCAAATTCATCAAAACAGCATCCAAATTGATGCACAGTCGTTAAATTTCATGTGAATTTGAATGCTCGTCAAGGTCTACATTTGAGGAAATCTGAATACAGATACATGTAGCTGTACTTCACAGCTACCTTCCATGTGAAATTCAGGGGGAATCATTTGGTCACGCTTCAGCGAGCACGCAAAAATACCACTTTTTAAAGCTAACAAGATAACTAAACTAAAGTTCACAAACTAAAACCGAAACCATATAGAACTTTAATATAATACACTGATAATCTAATGTGACACTTAAAAAAATATATCATAAATAAAATTCATGTATTAACTGTAAATTCGTTTTTTTCTTTTGACTAGCAAAATACACTTTGATTATTTTCTTTGTGCTCAGATAATGCCCAAACCTCATGGACACTTTTTCAAAACAAGATATTTTGGCCCTACCTTCTTGATAATCTTGGATACAACTTTCGGTACATGGGTGTATATCCCCTAACAATCTAGCAGATTTCCGTGATGCCTGCATCTATGCTTTAACAGTATAGATACCCAGCTTGTCGGATGTATCGCGGCCATCTTGAGGGTCAGAGAAAGAACTCTCTTGAGTTTGGAGAGAACTCTCATTCTTCCCGTTCTTAGATTCTTTGCAAGGACGTTTATTGCAGGAACCTAGATCACTAAGCAGCTTGCGAAATTCGGTTAGCCGAGTCCAGTAAATGATTGGATTTATAATTCCGCTTAGCCCCCATAAGGCCCAAGAAAAGTTTGATAAAAAGAGAAACCAAAAATACGATATAAAGGTACTAAGGTTGATAGTCCAGTCCAATCGAACGTAGTTGATAAAGAAACAAAAACTGAGCGGTAAGAAACAGATGACATTTGTCCCAACAACAAGGGCAAAAGTCGTTAGCACTTCCTTATTCTGCTTGACGCGCTGTTCCAACATACGACCTGATAGACCTGCCTTACGCGCTGCGCCTGCAATTGTCCGATACACGACAGCATAGCAAACAACGCAAAGACCATACGATACAACCGTTGCAATGGCGATAATGAGATTTTGGAAACGTGAATTCTCGTTGACTGATTCAGTACCGAAGAAAGCGGCGATGGGGATAGCCCAAATGAGCACACAGACGGCGAAACAGCGAGGTGCCGTGACGAGGTTACGCTTGTTGAATGGGTCAAAACGGATGATGATGTAACGATGAATAGCCACAGATAAGGTACTGCATGCCCCAATTAAGATCATTGCTCGTAAAACCAAGCCAACGTCTCTTATCTGAAACGATAGAACAAATAATTATTTCTCCTTCAGTCCACATGTATAAATACAAAATATCTAGGTCATGTAAAATATTGCGCCCTTAGATTCGGGGAGCTTTTGTCGCGAAATAGTCAACCCAAAAGGTATGACCCCTTAAAGTTACTTAGACCATCTGAGTTATTGCCCAAAAAAAATTCAGCCTTAGAACTCCCGAAACAGAATTCCAAGTCGGGTCAATTTCACCCCCATCTACCCAATGCACCAAACTTTGTCAAACAAAAGTAGTATGAATACGCATTGCTAAAAAAAATCCTGACAAAATTTCTGTCGGGATAGAGCTTTCAGACAGCCTAACAATTTGGTTCATGTTTCCCCTTAAAAGCCCATTGACCAACCTCTTGTCAGAAGGAAGAGCCATCAATAGCTGTTCATTACAGATTTACGAATTGACACTCCGTCGGGAAGGGGGTGTCAGATTTGCCTTAGACCAAAATGCTACCCGCCTAGAAATACCCTGGAATTGAAGAAAAAGCAAAGTTGACTTCTACCATTAAAAACTTACTAAAGTGCTTACATCAGTTCATTACAAACTTCCAAAGTCAGTGTATACTTGAGTATTGTAATTCTGAGGTGCATTTGGTATCAAAATAAAATTTCTTAAAAGCATTTTTTACTCACTATTTTCAACAAAAGGCACGCGATATTTCGCAATTCTACTCCAATATTTCGCAATTATGTTCTTGTCAAAAAATCTTGCTCGGTGCTTTTCAACATAGAAACCAATCCTTGTTTGTTTTTTGCTTTGTTATGCGTTGTCTTGATAATTTATCAAGTGAAAACACTTTCTCAGAGGTCGAAAAACACAAAAGTTTTTCGAAATATTATGAGTATTCCTTACATGTACGTGCTAAAATTTTCAGTGCTTCCCTATGGCCCGAATTCACAAAAGAGGTTTAAACCATGGCTAAGGTTTAAACATCCGTAAGCGTAATAAAATAAGCGTAAATAAGCGCACAGTGTCCATGCGCGCGCTTAAAGAAACCATAATTGGATCGGATTCCGTGCGCACGTACGCTTAAAAACCCCAGGAGGGGGTTTAAACCATGGTTTAAACCAAACCTCCTTTGTGAATTCGGGCCTAAATGTTCATACAATTGTTACTCCTTAATGAAAAATAAGAATCCTTTCTAGCCGGACTGGAGTCACGCCAGTAAACGTGTGATTTATCCAAGAAAAATATAATTGCTAGTAATTGCTTCTTTGCCAAAATCTACAATATTTCATTACCTTTACTAAATCAGTGATAACAAAGAAGATATATTTACTTAATATAGATTTGCCAGAAGATTCTAAAGTAGAAATTTTCTTCAAATGTCACGCGCGTGGCGGTGGAAATGCTGATCTGAGTTTAATATGCAATGCATACTATTCTAAAGAAGAAAAAATGTACTCAAATAAAACACAATCACATGAATGGAATCACTGCTAATGGGCATTTTCCCCCCTATATTTTTGTGTTAGCATTACAGTCATCGGCAAAAGATTAGGACCACCTGGAAATGACATTTTTCTCACTGGGCCTGCAGTATGATAATAATTGGGTCTTATTTACAAAGGGGGGGGGGGCACATTCAGAATTACTGCTCTTCATGCAGGCCCTGCTATTATTATTACCCCAGCATTGCCAGGTACCCATTTACACCTGGGTCCAGAAGGACATTAGTGGGCAAAACACCTTGTCCAAGGATGTAAGCACCGAGCGAGTATCGTACCCGGGACCTTTCGTATGAGAGTCAAGAGCCTTCATCAATATACCAAAGTGCTACCGGTGCAATACATTCAGCCGTATCTATAAAACTAGCATTTGCTTGAAAGCTAAAACTACCTTTTAAAGAGTTATGCTCAAGTAAATGCTCAAGCAATTGCTAGGACCCGACCTTTTTTGCTTGGCCTGGGAGCGAATGGAAACGGTTCAAACGATTGGTCAAAATGCTCAGAATACCTCAAACTGGCTAGGTTATCAAGTAAATGCTATTTCTATGGCTCTTGCTATGTCAGGCATGTGGTTTGTAAGATGGTCTTGGTTGAAAGTTTCCAATAGGGTTGTGCACTCCAACATTAAAATCAAACTGCCTTCAGGGAAATTATAAAAAGCGGTTTGTGCGCCGAGGCGTAAGTATTGTCAAAAGTAATTTTTTTCCGCTCACTTTCCAAACTGTCTGCAGAGAGCGACTTGACCCACTGCTTTTAAATGTGACAAAACTAGCTTCATGTCTGATTAAATTCACTCTTTAAATTTTGTAATTGAAGGGAAATATCTATTAGCTTTAAAAAGGATAGTGAGGACACCTTTTTAACCGTCATCATGTCCAGCGTAAGCTAGTAGGAGAGGGGCTTGCAAAATACCAAGTAAAACCTTGATTATAAAAAAAAAAAATCCTTCTTTTCAAATAAGCATTTACTAATCTGGCAAGCTTTTGTGTATAAGAACAAAAGCTTTCATTTTGATGCTGAGTAAAATTTGAATAGGAATGTAAGCTTTTGCTAGTCTGGGAAAGCGACTGCTAGCAAGAAAACAAGCTTCTGCTTCGTTTTGCTAGCAACTAGTTGGTTGGAATATCCGTAGATACAAGGAAAAGGATAGAAAAAACATTGCTAGGCCTTTACCAGTTTTTTTTTTTTTTTTTTTTTTTGGGGGGGGGGTGTTGTTGTTGTTATTGTTGTTGTTTTTGTTTTGTTTTGTTTTTTTTATAGATGGCGGGCAATGCCTCATTGCTTCCAGTGCTGTACATTGTCTAACTGAATGATTATATGATATAAACGTATATATTATATAACAGTGGTCCATATATCATGAGAGTAGTGCTAAGATCCCTTTGTACAGAGCTTATAAAAAAAGTATACCCAACTTTGATAGCTTCTAATTAAAATGGTATAACCAATGTGACAATGTGAAATTTATTTCATGGTGAAGAGTAACTTGTTGCCTGTCCAGTGGTACCTTAATTATTACATTTCTGCCATGGATGACTGAGCACCAGGGTTTTTAAAAAGTTTGGGCTGATGCAATGAATGTTGGTCAAGCCATATGAATGTGTTACTTTAGTCTAAAATCATTTTAAAAGTTGAATTATTTTTTGTACTTCAATGCTTCATTGTTTAAAGTGATCTAGTTGTATCTAAGCTTTCAAATTACTTTGTTTCAAGCTTCTGCTTCTTTTTGCTAGCAACTACTTTGTTTGAATATCTGAAGATGCAAACATTTGCTAGGCCTTTACCCCTTTTTTTTTTTTTTTTTGTTTTTTGGATGGATAGCGGCCAATGCCTCATTGTTCCAGTGTAGTATATTGTCTCACTGAATGATTACTTGATATAAACGTATACATATATATATATAACAGTGGTCCATATATCACGAGAGTAGTGCTAAGATCCCTTTGTATACATATATTTATATATATATATAATTTTGCAACATTTCCTTTTTGACCCTTCCCCTCGTTTACGCCGCCTGCACACGCCCCATTCAGCAAATCATATCACGTATGTTATGATTTGATAGGGAACTATCTAAGCTTTAAAATGATACTAATACGACCTCTATTGTTCTCATTTTAAATAAATATAATCGATCAATGTCGAGTTTCCTTATTTTTTGTGCTGGGTATATATATATATATATATATATAAAGAAAGTGTTCTGCGTCGGTTTTGGTAAAATACAAATAGAAAAGACAAATATAAATCAAAAAACCGTAGAGATGTCAATTATCCGATATTTCGGGCATAGTTCCCCAGAGCTGTCCTCCCTTTTTCGAAATTAATGCAAAGGTTGAAAAAATATCCTCGCCGGGAATCGAACCCGGCTTAGAACGCCTATGCCTTAACGTTAAATTAGGTTCAAATGGCCCCTAAAGTGACCCTCCATCTAGAGGGCTATTCTGAAAGCCTGAATTTAAAAAAACTACGAGGAATGATTACAGCAAGACTGCAGTGCCATTCCCTCTCCCCCCCCCCCCCCTTCTCGTGATGACAATAAACATGAGCCTTACCGAACCTACTGAAAAAGAATCAGGACTTACATATTTATATCTAAGAACTCCTGGCATCCTAAACGCGACGTTGAGACCGGATGCCACGCAATCAGCTAAGGCGATGTTGCCAGTAAATATGTTGTGTGTCTTCCTCAGCCTCCTAACAGCGATGATGATTACCACTGTGGCAAAGTTCAGAACGATACTTATGCAATGGACGGCTGGGATGATCATATATGGGTTTAATTGATACATGACGAATACTGGAACCTACACAAACTTCGAGTAGAAAATGTGTTTTTAAAAATGCTAATGCCCGATTGCCTATGAGAATTATTTTTCTTTTACTAAAAATGCTGTTCGATGGAGAGTATATATAGAGAGAGAAAAATATGATTCTTAAATAAGAAAACGACGACGTGAATGGAACAAAATCTTCAAATCGAAGAAAGATGTTTCTGAAGAAAGTTATGGATGAATATCTCTGTGAAAAGGTTAACTTTTTTATACCAATTCTTTCATTCATTATTTTTCGTCGCTTCACACTTGACCTTACTTCCTGTTAGCCTTTTTTTCAGGATGAATCTAAAGCTCTTTTAGGACCTGCTCTTACTTCAGACATTCATCCTCTTCATGAAATTTATATTCTAATTCAGCCTTTGAAAGGTCTTTTTTGTATTTTCAATATTTTCAAAGAGAAATCAAACTATTGATATCTCATAACAGGCATGAGAATTATTTAAACTCTATATCCTTTAAAGTAATACATGAAATTCACTACACTCTCAGCTCTTGATTTCCTTTCTTCTTGAACTGTATCTGGGTTGATTCGACAATAAGCCTACTCCGACTTACCGCCAACCACTTAGAAAACAAGTAACAGCATAGCATTGAGGTCAAATATTCTTTTATTAGTTTGTTGCCTTGAACAAAGCCATTTAAAATGAAAGAATGATCCTCAGTCTGCCTGCATTTCCAACTCCTTCTTTTTCTCCTTTTCTCTCTCAAGCTCTCTCTTTCTGTCTCTTGCAAAAATTTCTGGTTATCAATGAGCACATATTTTATCATATTATCATCATATTATTATGAAACCAGGCAAAGGTAATGAACTCTTTTTTTTTTAATTCGTGAAAATTAAGGAGAGAATATGATACGTTAGTATTTCTCAAGGGAGAAATCGCGACTAATAGATACATGAGCGTCAAACATTACTTCAGTAGCTTTAATGACTTTCAGTTAAAATGGAAATGACTTGTGAGTAGACTATTCGACGAACCCTGAAGCTCACCGTACACTATACGACCGGTCTGCAATCCGATTTCGGAAGAAAATGTAATAACACTAGATATAAACATTTAAAACATAAAATATTTTTGATTTAGGTTCTAAATAGTCATACAGATAGTAAAATCGAAAATACGGCCTATCGCGAGCTTTCTTATCGGAGAAAAAACCAGATCGGCTGCGAGTCGTAGTGATGTAAGAGCAATCCTACGATTGTCTACGATTTGAAACTGATTTGGCTTTTATTCCGGGTATAAGGCTGACACCGCACTAAACAACCCAATGTTTAGTATTCACATTATTGTCCAGAACCTGAATCAGGTAGACTTTATTTGTTAAGATGCCCATATTCACTGCTATTGCGATTTATTTCCAAAATCGGATTACAGTCGATCGTAGAGTGTGCTGTGCGTTCGCTTAGATAAAGGCGTTCAAGGAACCCAAGTATGACTTGGATTCCGTGCGTGGGGTTTTATGCTCTCCTTATTTTTTCATACTCCGTGGCCTTTTGAATCCCAACTCAGTTTTTTTTTCTAGGTTGATTTTATACCTTCTAAAGTTCAGAGGTAACTATTGTGTGGTTGTTTGTTGTTGTTTTGTTTTTGGTGTTGTTTTTTTTTGTTTGCTTTGTTTTGTTTTGTTTTGTTTTGTTTTGTATTGTTTTGTTTTGTTTCTTTTTGTTTTTTGTTTTGTTTTGGGGTTTTTTTTGTTGGGGGGGGGGGGGGTCTGGCATTCGCGTTCTTCCTGGAAACTAGCTGGTTTCTAGGACCTTAAGGCTTAGTTCGTCTTTATGTTACTCGTCGCGGTGACACTTCATTGTATAGAATTAACAAAATAATACTCATCACTTTGATTTGGTATAAATGAACTTGGCTTCCAATGCCTAACTTTCTTCATGTACTTTTCCATCTACTGTATTTTTTCCTACCATCGATTTCCTTACTTAGAATCTTAGATGCAAAGAAACGTATTCATAAAATCGTGTTCTTTATTAAATATGCTTCATGTACCGTTGCCAGATAGTGTGGCGGGTTGAATGTGACAATAAACCAATTCAAATACCGGTAAAAAAAAAAAAAAAAAAAAAGACATTCAGAATAAAAAGGGCAGATGTGTTTCATTCTATTCATCGCGTGGTACAAAAACATGTTTTTAAAGCATGCTCACGTTTTATATGACTTGATGAAGATAAATCATCGTGGAATTCCGTCGAATACAGGCTGGGTCAAAAGATTTTTTTCTGTAATTACGATTGTGCAGTCTTAGGCAAATAGCTTTTACTTCTTTCATCTTCAGTCCACAATACCCGTCCCCGCCCCACACAGTTGAATTGAATTAAATTGAAAAGGTATTTATTAAAAACCGTATAGCAGCTCAAGAGCTGAATTACATGGAGTATACACATCATGCCCACCTATGACAATGACAATGACAATGACAATGATTTTATTTGATTTCATTTGACCTATGATGCACACACACAATGACAATGACAATGACAATGACAGCCTGACAATGATACTGACAATGACAAGGATTTTTTTTTTATTTGATTTGATTTCATTTCATTTGACCTATGATACGTCTATGATGCACACACCGACACACACACACGCGCGCGAGGGCGCGCGCGCACACAGAGAGAGAGAGAGAGAGAGAGAGAGACAGACAGACAGACTCTTATCCTCTCTTCTACTCTCTTTTTATCTCCTGTCTCTTACACATTGCTTACGGTTATTGTAAAATTCCAATGAAAAATGGTGGAAGCAGGTCGTCGGTATGGGTATGATGTTTTTACAGAAAAAATTACTATAATTCAAAGTGGGGGGCAGTAAATCAGTCGTCGATTCATTATATGCTGTGTGTTTATTTATTTATATTTATTTATTCATTTTGTCTTCTTTATTTTATACTGCAGGCAGGGGCGGCGAGCGTCTTTCAAAGTGGGAGGGCACCAGCCAAAAAGGGCATTTTTGGATAAAAAAAGGGGCACCTACAAAGGGTGAACATAAAGCAAAAACAGGGAACATTTTGTGACACTGATATCACCCTACAGTCTAATTAATACGTAATCAACTTCATCTTCTTCCTTTTTATTGTGTTTCTGGATATTGCTTCAGCTTCCTTAATCAGCAGTTGTGTGTAGGCCTAATTAGAAATAAAAAGGGCACTTTGGGGGTACTTCGAAAAGTGGGGAGGCAATGTGCCCCCGTCCCCCGGGCGCGCCGCCCCTGACTGCAGGGTTGGCCTGTTCAGTTATACAAAACTGCTTTCCAAAGGCGCCCTGCAGTTTAACACATCATTCTACATGAAAATACAAAATACGTAACAATTAGGTAACATGCTAAATTACAAACAAACATCAACAACAATTAAAATGGAGATGGAATTAATGGTATTATAAAATGTACATGTACATATTTGAATAGTAATATCATCATTCCATTGAGTCAAGATTTAAAACTTTGCATAGTTTTTAAAACTTATAAAGGGATGTACACGTCTGAACATTACCAGGGAGTGCATTAAACAAACTGGCTCAAACATACACAAAATAATTTCTTTTATATTCTGTCCTTGGGCGGGGTAGTTGGAGGGGGCATTTTAAAGAATAACTTGTCCTATAATTTTCAATTCGTTTGCATATCAATGATTCTAGATAAGTCGTTATTAGATTATTTTGTATTTTAAAAACATTTACTGATTGCCATTTCAGCGTGAGTAACAAGGAATGCTGAGATGTATAATGATCCTTATTCAAAATCATTCTAGCAGATTTACACTGGAGTTTTTGTATCTTATCCCTATGGATTTTGCACAGCTTCCCGAAGATGTACTACCATAATTAATGTAAGATAAAATCATAGCAAAATACAGATCCTTCAATATTTTGAATGAAAGCAATTGTTTTATCCTCCGAATACAACCTATCGCCCGAGAGATTTTACCAAAAATAGTAGAAACCCCAGGTCATACCGGAGTCAAGCATAACATCTAAGTATTTGATTTTCTTTACATTTTATAAATGTAAGTTTCTGAATTTTATTAATATTAAAGACATCATTTCCCATTTTTTTCTTATGACCAAATACCAGGACTTTTGTCTTTGGTGCGTGTAAAGGCATATTAATCAGGACTAACCTTTTGGATATTGTAACAAAAATCATCTTGCAAGTTCTTCTGTATCTCCTTCATTGTTTTACCATGATTAAATATAGCTGTATCATCTGCATAAAGAGACATTTTGTTTACTTTTAAGTATTGATAAAGATGATCATATATTGCTCTTTCCAATAATTTGGACAAGGCAGGTAGCACAGAGATGGGTCTAAAATTATCAAAAGATCCTTCATTCTGTATTGGAGTAATTCGTGAAGCCTTAAAATCTTTTGGAATTATACATGTTGACATATGTTATACTTCTGTTATACACTCTATTTGTATCTGTATTTTGTTATATATATATATATATATATATATATATATATATATATATATATATATATATATATATATATATATAACCTCTCATGGCTTGACAAATGCAACTTTTATAAGTGATGAGTTATAATTCGAAAATAACAATTGTCTATCTTTTTGAGGCAAATATATTCACTTCTTAGAAGTGGTTATTTATAATATTCGCCCAGTACAGCCTTCATTATTTAGATCATCTCGTTGCAGTTTTGAACCTAATGCAATTATTGGCCTTTTTACTTTATTTCTTATGAATATTCTTGTGTTTGCATCATCATCTTTTGTTATAATTATTATTACGTCATAATTCAACTAATTATCTCTCGTACGCTGCGCTTAACTATAATTTGCGCACCATGCTTTGGCCTAGCTACCTTGCGCGTTGTCAAGTATGTTTCCTTGACCACCACTTTTGTCAAATAGGAATAGAGTCATATCTTGTTTGTAATCATAATCCGTGTAAACCCTGAAGAAGACGTGAGCATACGTCGAAAATTTGGTGTATCAATAAACATCACTGTTGGACTTGAAAATGCATTACTTCTCTACTTTGTCATTTTTTCTGCACCGATGCCAACACGTGGACTTCTAATATCATTATATATATATGTATATACATGTGTATATATATATATATATATATATATATATATATATATATATATATATATATACATGTATATACATGTATATATATGATATACTCTGTTATATTTTTAAAAAACAGAATATTGATGTAAATCAATGATGTTTGATAATAAAATTCAATTCAGTTCATGTTTGTAAAGTCGCACTGTATACAAACTGAATCAATCTTCCGATCTTTTTATTTGGCTACCTACTCGCTTTCCTTTCCTACGGTATTGTGTACGTTAGTGAGTGTCTCTTACTTTCTCTTATTTTCACAGTCTATCTGTGGTTGGGTTTTATGAATCAAAACAGATGACCCAATTCTTTCATGCGTGATTTTTCGTGCCTCACAGAAAACCTGAATCAGCAAATACTGATATGTAATATTTTGTCAAAAATGTATTTTTCGAATAAGTAATTTTACATAGAACTCTTAATATTTTAATGAGGCGTTACGCTCTATAGGCTTTGCATAATTTTTTGTTGTGAATTGTGCAGAAACAAGCAATAATACCTGTACGTTTATCTTTAGGTATCGAACATTTTTTTAATCAATCGTCCGTGAGAAAAGGGAAACAAATTTGATTACTACACTCAATTATGGAAAAGATAACATGGCACTTTTCAATAAGATTACTACACATCAAATTTATTTCCAAAAGGACGACACGATAACACTTTTAAAATAAAGACAACAAAGAAAACATAGCATTTGAAGGAATGGTACATGTTTCGGAGTCATTAAAACTGTATCTTCAGCCTGAAAGGATTAAGGACATGACTGGTCACGGACATGAATTGACAATACATTGTTAATTAAATAGACATCATTAATTGATAATTGTACACACCTGTTGGTCAAGTTATGTGTGGTTTGGTCAAGTTGTGAGTCGTATGGTCAGTCAAGTCCTTCACCCTATTACCTGAATTCATGACATACCCTATATTTATTCACTCATGATGGCTTAGATATTCTTTGTAATCAGAGAGTATATAAAATGTTGATTCTGTTGTAAAATTTCAGGCTGATGATGGAGTTTGCATCACTCCCAAACATGTACCATTCCTTCAAATGCTATGTTTTCTTTGTTGTCTTTATTTTAAATCAAATTTACATGGCCCTTCACAGCCATTTTTTAAAAATTCAATATTTCTTTTCTACAAAAAATGTTAAATAAATAATTGATCTATTGCTTGAGTAACATTCATTAACACATACATTTAACGATTGAAATCTTTTTATTCAATAAAGGATTAAATCTATCAAGAAAAGAAAATTTTTAACCTGGTTACAGGATCCATCACAAAGCGACAAAACTTACATATGTTCACAAAATTTAAATATATTTGATTCACTTTTACATGCTGTAAGAACTCTGTATTGTGCAATAATTTTTTTTTTTTTTTTTTTTTTTGGTTTTACTCGATAATTACAAATATATTGAAACGATATGTGAATGTGTACACCGAGCTAGACAATATTTAACATGTTTTTACGTGTTATAAAGAGGTAAATTTTCGTAACACTCATGCATCTAATTCTACCTTGTTTCATGTTTTAATCAGTAATGACAAACATCATGAAACAAAATCGAATGATTAGATATTACTTGATTACAAATAAACTATCAATATTAAAATTGATAATAAATTTGATTCATAGTGCATAACATCAGCGATAAAAGCATGAATCAATTCAAATGAAATTAGAACTTTGAACTTAAATGTACCCTATAATATTTCTTTTTTTAATCAAAACGAGAGATCGGTCCACAAGATGATCAATAATAAAATAAAAGAGTGGCGACAATAACAATGGATTACTTTGATATTTCTCAACAATCAACGGAATTATGGCTTTTAGTGATATTCGACAGTAAAATAGAATAATTACTTTTAAATTCATTTAAAACGAACGTATTAATCTCTCTTTTTCTTACCTTTTTTAAAATGTTAAGGGATGGAGACATTCAATTATTTATGTTTACACAGATAAACAAACTACTTTTATGAACATGTCAAGATGTTAATGATACCTTCATGACACCTAGATACCAGGTCGGATTTACCAGTAATTCGACATTCGTTCCACCGACAATTGCTCTGGGTTGTATTTCGTGAAAGAAAAAGTAGAGATAGGGTTATATGTTAAGGTGCACTTAGGTTGAGGGTTAGGTAGGTTTTGGACCGGGGCTGAAGTTAGGGATTCGAATAGTATACGGAATTAACCGCGGAGCAAATGACGCTAGAGCATGTGTGGCACAATCGATTCACCCACACACCACCAAGTCAACAGGCTGCGGGAGAGTTCCCTCGAATTTGAAAAATCAAGTCCAATATAATTCCGACTTTAAAACGTTCCGCGCCAAGTTGGCAAAGTGCTACGGTGACATTTTTTTCTTTCCAATTAGCCGCATGGCGATGGATACATGGGTGTTATCCTCCGCCCGCCCTCCTCCCAACATGCAGCAGAATTACTGCATAACTGCAACTACCTTGTCAGATGAAGACCTATCGCCATCTTGAAGGTTAGTAACAGAACTCTCCTGAGTTTGGAGAGAACCTTCATTCTTCGCGCTACTAGTTTCATCGCTACCAGTTTCATCGCTACCAGCGTCGCACACAGCGTTGCAGGAACATAGGAAACTGAGGAGGTTGCGAAAGTCGGTTAATCGAGTCCAGTAAATGATCGGATTTATAATTCCGTTTAGTCCCAAGAGGCCGCGGGACAAGTTGGCAAAGATTTTAAACCAAGACTTTATTTCAAAGGTATTGTAATTGATAATCCAGTCTGTACGTATGTAGCTGATGAAGAAACCTAGACTAAGCGGAAACAAACAGAAGACATTTGTCCCTACGACGAGCGCGAAGGTAGTAAGTATTTTCTTATTTTGCTTGATGCGCTTTACTAACATGCGATCAGATAAGCCGGCTTTGCGCGATGCGCTTGCTATTGTCCAATACACGACTGCATAACAGACAACGCAAAGGCCATGTGATGTAGAAGTCATAACGGGTAAAATGAGCGTTTCAACACGTGCATTCTTGTTGAATAATCTGATGGTAATGACTGTGGCCATCGGGAAGATCCAAATAACGATACAGGCGGCGATGCAGCGAGGACCCGTGACGAGGTTGCGCTTGTTGAATGGGTCAAAACGGACGATGATGAAACGATGAATAGCTACTGCTAATGTACTGCTAATTCCGGTTATGAGGGATGCTCGCATTACGAAGTTAACCATTCCTATCTGAAACGAGAGAATAAAGTTCCATGTCAAAGTACAAATACCTGGGTTGTATACATACTGCTTCTTTATTGGGGGTGGGGGGGGGGGGGTTATATGACACTATATTGCCCTCGACATAATCAATCCCAAATCCTTGTCTAACCAACCTTTCACTTCTGCCTGCAGTACCACTGACAGAGGAACACTAATTATGTGGAGGTTGATGTCAGCGAATGCGATATACACCGAGATTTTATTTATTTTTTGATTCAATATATTAACTTGATAACATTTTCTCTGAGTTGACGATATGTACATGACATTTTGATAAACCCGGAAAAATTTTCATCAGTTTATGTATTATATGCAACTTTGAGTAAGTTCGCTCGGTAACCAAAGGAGGTGCGAATGTGGTACAATATCACGCGGCAGAGTGACCATTGCAATAATTGTCTAGTCCAAGCTGTCAATATTTAAGTATTTACAGGCTATTTATGAGTATATTCTCATTCATTTCTAGCTATGGATATGTGCCCAAATTCAGTTGTATCGACTTATGCGAGATTTTTGGTGTTTAAAGTTGTCGAATCTGGAAAGCTTTGAGCTCGTTTTGTTTGTATTACGTGACTGTTATTTATGTGAATGCACTTAATTACATGCTGTAATTCATCCTTCAGAAGGGTTTGTGGATTACTGTGTGAGAGCAAATAATACAAAAGTAAGTCAAGAGAACAATTTTTAAAAGCCAAATTTGGGATTTAAGGGCTGGTCACATTTGTCCGATACCGATAACAATAACTAGATTTTTAATTAAAGGTACACCCTAGAGCTGCCCTACTATTAACTGACACGAGCAATCGAGCATATTCACGCGTACTCACTCCACAGTATAGGGTTTACCTTTGATTGTTTTTTTAATGATTATATTTCTCTCAAATCAAATACAAATTGTACAAACCATTACTAACAAAATTGTAAAAGTTATTCGTAACAAAAATGGATGCATTATATATTGATATTTTGACTTAAACATAAATTGCATTAAAATAAAAACTGCAAAGTACATTTTCAAAAACTGTTTAGAAAATTTATTTTCATATACATGTTTAGAAAATTTATTTTCATATACACGATCAAAGAATAGAATTTCTAAAAGAATATTTTTGTCTGTTCTCCTCCCCCCCCCCCCCCCCGGGAAAAAAGCAGAAGTGAAATTGATACCCCGTTAAAACCTACTCCCACACACCCTCATCCCCACACACCCAAGCACACACATACATAAATAAATACATACATACAGACACGTACACACTGACATACAAACAATTCACGTGTACCAAATACTATAAGCATAGTGTATCGCAGCCGTTCCATTGTTGTTTTTTGTCGGGGTTTTTTTTTTCCAACCAAAAATAGATGCATTCGCCTCGCCGTCCCTGTGTATGAAAGCAAGGAGCTTTCTGTGATAAGTCCTTGATGAAAGTATTCCCATTTCCTAAAATGGTATATTTAATGTCCCTCGCTCTTCGGCTGATTTTCTTACCTCTCAGGCCTCTTTCTTTGTTTAATTTCTTTCAAGGATTTGGCGGTTTATTTTTAGTTCTGCTATAGACAAAATCATATACTTAATTAAAATTGATATATACATATATATATATATATATATATATATATATATATATATATATATATATACTTCTTTTTTCATGCATATGACTTTTCTGTTCTCATATTTAACAAAGCTGCATATTTTTTTTTTCGATGTAACATTAATCAAGGTATTTACTCTTCCATTAAATATAGATTCTAGATTCAAATCAATGTCCCTACATGAATCATTTTTCTTCAAAAGACCTTTCCATGTCACTGGAATATTTTTAAACAGCTGGTGAAGTTTAATTATTTCGACTTCATTTAACCCCATCATTCGAAAATCCGTAGTTGATTTCATTTTACCTTCACTATTGACTATATGATGTAATTTATATATACTTCTAAGGAATAAACTTTCATCAACGTATATGTCCGTCCAAACGAATAAACTTCTTAAATATAATCTCATTTCTTTGTACATGTTTCCTTTTTAAGCAAAAGTTATTTCATAGCGACCCAAACATCCAGCATATTCCTATAAAAACTTGGCAAAGACAATTTATTCATTCTCAATGAAACATTACTAAAACATACCAGTAGACCTCCCACCTCACGAGTCTTATATCTAAAAAAATGGTATCATCCCATCTTCGAATCTCCTAGCATGAGCTTTTTTATCCACATAATTCTTTGTGTATAAACAAATAATTTAAACTCTATCATGTTAAGTCCTCTCATTATCATAATTCAAAAACATCACATTCCTTTTAATTTTATCTTTTCCATTCCATAAAAATCAAACATTAACTTTTCAATTTCCTCAAAACCCAAGGTGGTACTGGGAAAAAGTGATAGCACATAATTTAATTTCGAAAGTACAAACGTTTTGATTAATCGTATTTTATCTATTGAAGTTAAATCCTTCTGTTTCCACCATATTGACAGCCTTCTTATTTTACTCAGAATTTCTTTATAATTAATCATTCCCCGTACCTCAACATCTAATGAGAAAGTTATACCAATATTTTGATGACCTCTACTAATTTCCGTAAAAGGAGTTATAATATTTCTTTAGAGAGGGGATCCAACAGCAATATGAAAGTTTGATCTCTATTCATTTTCTAACCAGAAATTTGTGCAAAACATTAAAAAAAATTCTATTATATTAATTCATTCGCTATCTCTAAAGCACACCGCACACTGTACGATCGACTGCGATCCGATTTTTGGAAATAAATAGCAACAGCATTAAATATGGGCATTTTAACAAATAAAATCTGCCTGATTCAGGTTCTGAAAAATAATTTGAATACTAAACATAGGATTTTGGTGCGCTGTCAGCCTTTTACCCGGAATAAGGGCCAAATCAGCTTCAAATCGTAGACAATCGTAAGACTTCTCTGACATCACTACGACTCGGAGCCGATTTGGGCTTTCCTCCGACTAAAAGGCTCGCTATAGGCCATAATTTCGATTTTACTATTTATATGGCTATCCAGAACCTCAATCTAAACTATTTCATGCGTTTAAATGATAAAAATGCTTATATCATATGCTATTATATTTTCTTCGCAGACCAATAGTATAGTGTGCTGTGGGCTTAACAAAAAGGGTCATATCATACTTATTTTACCTCTGCATCACGAAAACCAATTCAATGAATAGCAGAGTCCTTGTAAATTTAATAAGCAAGGATGGATCTCTATACAAAGTATATTCAAATATGGAGACAGAGGATCCCCTTGTCTTGCACCTTTCTCAATACTAAAGTGTCCGATGGATATATATATACGCAACTCAGAGCGCCATTATATAGTGTTTGGACCCATCTACAAAATGATGGTCCAAAACCAAAAGAACTAATACTTTTTTCAAAAAGATATGAGACACGGAATCAAAGGCCTTTTCAAAGTCTATTGCCATTAAAAATCCAGGAACAATATTGTTTGTTGTATAGAAAATCATATCATCTATTAACCTTATGGTTTCGCCTGTATTTCTACCTTTTATATACCCCACCTGATCTATGTAAATAATTTCATGTATATAAGACTTCAAATTCTTATAGAGTACCTTTGATAAAAGTTTATGATCGACATTTGATAATGATATAGGTCTATCACTTTTAATATGATTTTTAATTAATCTTTACAGAACAAAATAATAACGGCTTTTTGAGAAGACGGAAGTTCGAAAGAGTCTCATTTAAAGCTTCAACCACTGCATCTCCTAATACCGGCCAAAATAATAAATAAAATTCAACGCTTAGCCCGTCATTCCCCGGTGTTTTATTTAGTTTCATTTGTTTCAAAGCTTCCCAATACTATCCCTGAGTAATTTTTCCTTCACATAATTCTCGAGAATCTGACTCTGATTTAGGCAAATCCTTTTTAATAAAGAAGACACTATTATCAAATATATTATCGTCCCATACAAGTTGTGCATACAATTTACTATAAAAACCTATGTATCTCTTGTCTTATTTCGTTTTGATCAAAACTTACTTTTTCTCCTATCAACATCTTCCATATTACTATTTCATTAAACTGCATCCACTGTATGAAATATCTAGTTTCCCTTTCCTCATTTTCATAATATGATGCTCTAGATCGAATATGAACCCCTTCATTTACATAATTTCACTTACACTCCAACGAATCATTTTATTTTTCTTTTATCTACCTTATCATGCTAATCTAATAACTATTTTTCTATGAATATAAATTTGATTCCAAATTATAAATTCCTTCTTTCCGTTGCCTTGCCTTTTCTTTAGAATATTTCCTAGTTAAATTATTAATTTTCACTTTCAAAAAATCTCCCAAAACTCTCTATTATTCTTTTTTAAATACTTCATTTAATCTCAAAAAGTCTTCTATCATATTTTTAATGAAAATTTTAATTGGAAATCTCGATATGGTTGTTGTTATCGCACAAATGTGACCAGCTCTTTAGATAGGGTGGGGTATTTTTTGATGAACCAAACTGCACGAGCGTAGACTAATTTGTCAAGTACGAGTGAGAACTGGTGAAACAGGGCCGTGATTTCTTATTCCTGTCAAATTTAATCTTAAAGGGTGAAAAAATGATAAATATAATAAAACACATGGAATGGATTTTACTGCTAATTTTCCTAAATTCATTATCTCCCATGTCTTGTCAAAGAGAGAGAGAGAGAGTGAGCCAGGACTTACATTATTGTCTCCGTCATATGCCCTCAGGGTATTGAAGATGACAAGAGAAGATGCCACGCAATCTACCAAGGCAATGTTCCAGGTGAAGATGTTGTGTGTCTTCCTCAGCTTCCTGCTTGCAATGATAACGACCAGCGTTGTCGCGTTAAGAGCGACCGAGAGGCCGTGCAGAACTACTGTAATGTAAGTACTAAGTTCAGACATATTAAGTACTGCTACTGGCAAAAGACTTCGATTGCAAAATGTGTTGGTGGAAATGGAAATGCCTAAATGCATATAAAGATACTTCGATGTCACTGCAGTTATAGTGAGTGAAATTCTTCTAGGAGTGGTTTGCTTTTATGCTAAAAATCTTTTATTTTTCATTATATTTTTTCGTCGTTAGGCAATTGACCAAGTTTTTCTAGTACATCCAATTTCTTCCAAGGAGTGAATTTACAGCTCTTTCGCGACCCTCTATTACTTCTGTTTTAACACTTCCTTTTGAAAGCTATATCTAAATTTAGCCCTTTAAAAGTCTTGTATTCACACTTTCTGAAGCGACAAAAAGGTGATGTTTCTTCAAAGGCCTATGTGCTTTTAAGATATTTATTCCGGAATTGCTCGGTTGAATCGATGGTTAGCCTACCGCTGACCTTAAGAAAACCAACAAAAACAAAAATCACTCAGAAAACGAGTCACAGCATCAGGGGCGCTAGGAGAAATATCGAATATGATTATAGAGAAGCGGGTTTCTTTTCTTCATTGTGTCGCCTAGAACAAGGGCTATATTTTTTTCATAGAATTATCCACAGTCAATACGCATATGTTCGCTTCTCTCTTTTTTCTTTCAATCTCTTTCTCTGTCACAATTGTAGACAAGCAAGCCATAATGAAAATAGGTCACCGGTATTGATTTCGTTTGTTTGTTTTTTTTTATTATTAAAGAAAATCAGAATAGAATATATGCATTAGTGGTTCTCAAAGGGGAAGACTAGAATTTCTCATTTTCCTAATTTTAATATTTCATATATCATATATGGTTTTAGACAATTATACAGAGGATGGGGCTATTTATACTATACAAACAGAATATGGAATGAACAGTTTTCTCCGCAAGCAGCAGCCGATGAATGTCGGTTAAGGCACACCAGCATTGCGGATTTAGACTTATATTCGGCGAATCAAGGCATCTTGGTCTGTTGTTTAATATTAAGAAGAACTCCCCAAGAAGACTTGTGACAGTTAACCAAAGGAAGCCATTGAATTTCAGTCCATTAGCGTAAAAAGGGCTTTTCCAGCCCCACGTGCTCATTGAAGGGTAAAATTTTGAATGAAATGCCATGGCATCATTGAGACATGTACACCGGTCATAAACATAATGAACGTTATTCAAATGACTTTTAGTGCACACAATCAAAGCAATACTTACTGAATAATTTTGATATTGGAATTTTTTTGTTTTTATTATGTGCTCATTCAACCTTGAATTAATGGATATTGTTTGCAAATGTCGAAAACACCTTTCCGAAACATGAATTAAATCGCATAACATCGAGAAAGATGTCAAAACTGCAATTTTCACCCCATGCTCACTCAACCGTGAAATTTTGCGCACAAGTCATTTGGTAAGTTAGGACGCACATAAAACGTTTGTTGCATGCCTTCTGATGCTGAAAATTTGAAATTTGTTCCGATACCATTGAATCAAAGTTATGACATTGGGCTTGTGAACTTTAAAAAGTGGCCATTTTGCCTTTAGGGCGTGCTCACTTAAGCATGACCAAATGATTTCCCCTAAATTTCACATGAAAGATAGCTGAGAAGTACAGCTACATGTCTCTGTATTCAGATTTCCTCAAAGGTTCCTTATTCAGAAATTGTTTTAGGGAAAACTTACTTTTCGTGTTGTGTTTAGTTGCAAAATAGGGTTAATATCTGTTAAAAGGGAACGTACAAATACATTAACCCGGTAGACAGAACATGAAAGGAGTGAAAGGGACAGGGAATGAAGGAAGACAAGGAACGAGACCTTCTGAAGGAAACGATAGAATTTTTACATCCAGATCTCACAAATTATTTTTTTGGACCTAGCCCAATCATGAAATTTGACCCAATTGTGAATACGATATTCATGTAACTTTGGGTTTATCCACTCTTCTAAATTCCCGATTATATCAAGAGATGGCGCACATAATCAAACTGGCTAATAAGAAAATTGGGTAACGCCATTAACGAGTGAATAATATGTCCTTCTGATTTCCATGAAAATGCCTGCTCAGTCTTTGTAGTTTTGGTACACTTTTCCAAAACTGAATTAACAATAACATTGAATTAAATTCCCTGCCACGGCACCCATGTGCTTTGGCAAGACATTAATCTACATTTGCCACACTCCACCCAGGTGAAGTAGGGAGAAATTCAGGGAGAACAGTACTAGTATACTGATGAGGCTTCCCTGGGTAAACAAGACATACATTATTAATATCATTATTATTATCATTATTATTGTTATTATCATTATTACTGTTATTATCATTATTATTAGTAGTAGTAGTAGTAGTAGTAGTAGTAGTAGTAGTAGTAGTAGTATGTGCTAGATGAAACATTGACGAGTATAACGAGGAAAACGACAAATACGAATCACTGAGAGACACAGAAATAGAATCCTAAAAGAAGCAGTTAGCGGCGATGCGCATGCTTCTGCCACAACTTCGTAATTAAATTTTCACCTTTTATTTCAAAATTAGATTTAGTTGAAATTTCTCATTTCTCCTCATAATGTTAAGATAATTGACGTTACTTTTCAGGTAGATTTTTATTTTTCTTCATTTCTGCCGCAGTGAATCGTCATTATAAATTTGTATATAGTTTCCCACAATTTTAAAGAAAACCTTCGTTAAGTTAACTTTGAGTAGAAATTTATCTTTTTGAGGTCAAAATGTTCCCTCGTTCTTGTATGCCTGTATCTACTTTTTAAACATGGAAAGAAATTATGATATATCATTGTACAACAACAACTTTACAAGTATGCTAACGCTGATTCAGAGCTACAGAAATGCAATTATTTTCAAGGTATTTTCCGGTATGGTGGACAACTGTTCATTTAAGAACTGTGTGCTTAGTGGAATAATAATAATAATAATAATAATAATAATAATAATATTGGATATTTATATAGCGCTCATATCCGCCATGAATGGTGCTCACGGCGCTCCAATATTACCCCGGCTCTAGCTAGGCTACCGATTTCGGAGCATTCAAGGAATTCATTCCTGCCGGTACCCATTTAACACCTGGGTGGAGAGTGGCAAATGTAGATTAATGTCTTGCCAAAGGACAGTTGTGCCGGGGTTCGAACCCACGACCTTCCCATCTGCAGTCAAGTACGACACCTCTACAATTAAGTCAACTGTGATAACTCGTTCTACTCCCCCTCCCACCTCCCTAAAAAAGAAAATAAATAAATAAAAGTTATTCAGGTAGGTCACGCCATGAGAAATACTACGTCATGATATTACCAAGAAGGGGGTTCCTTTCTTCTACTTCTTCTGGATTTTATCAAATTCATGCTCATCAATCCAAACTCTTACTTTCTCTTCCTTTGTCTCTCTTAATTTTCGTCTCTCTCTATCTATCCCCCTTTTCTCTCTTTCCCTCTCTTTCTGTTTTTTTTTTCTGTCTCTGTCACAAACTTATGATTAATTATTTAGAGTCATTCTAGTCGGTTGTTTCTCTCTGTTTCTGTACGCTTTATATTTTAGTCTGGAAATTTGATGAATAAAGTAAATGTACAGTCATACCTACGGAGTCCAGGAGAGGAGATGCACGAAAAAAAAAAAGTTTGATACTAAGTCGTTTCCACCATATAAATCAAAAATAATTACACGAACATTTTTTGTTAATGTTGTTGTTTGTTTGTGCTGGCATGTTTCGATTACTTTGTATGGCAAAGACCTATGCTATGATTTATACAGAAATTACCAAATCAAATGGAATCGAATCGAAATAAGCGCATAATAACAATGTAAAGCAGGAGTTGGAAGTTCAGAAGTGAAGACAAAACATAAAAAGGAAGCAAAGAGATATGTCGTGAAAGAGAAATAAAAAGGAAAATAGGAGAGGAAAGTTAGGGATAAGAGAGAGATAGATAGAGGGTAGATTGAAAATGGGTTGTAGTCTTTTCCGAAAAAAAAAGGCATGAAGTGAGTTTCCGACTGACTGGGGGTATGTCCAGCGTTGTTAATGCGATTGGACTTTCTGAAAGAAAAATGTGGAAAACATTACAATTCAGCCCTTTTTTGCGTAGATCATACGGAAAGTCGCTCATTATAGCAAGTCGCAACATATTTTTAAATAAGTCAATGATTTTTTTTTCAAAAACCTTGAAGTATTCGTTTCACAAGACATCAGACGTTGAATATTGTATTTCACTTTCAGAGACCATTCGTGTAGAAAGAAATGACCTTTCGTTTGAACGAAAAAACGATTTCTTTCTACACCAAAACACTAATCATTGTTTCATCCACCCCCTCTCCACTGGCGTAGCCAGGATTTTTCAAGAGGGGGGGCCAAGGCGAGGGAGCGAAGCGACCGAGCGGGGGAGGGTGTGGAAGGGGGTATCCCCCTCCCACGGTAGGAAAATTTTTTAAAACCAGGTCATGAAAATGGCATTTTCTGCACCCTAAAATTCTATTCTGGTGTAACCTACTTGAGAAGTGACAGATGAAATAGGATTTTTTTTTTCTCTACTCCGCTGGAATGAATTGTAGTGGAAGGATTACCACTCCTTGGGGCTCCAGAATTCCAAGCAATACGCAAAATTACATGTAGTTGGTGTGTATAAATAGCTGTACCAGTGTACATACGAAACGTTGAAACCCGTGTTTTCGGATAGGAAAATATACAGACTAACAAACAAAAACCCACACACAGACACACTGACTATTGACTAACATATGACTAAGAGGACGCCCTTTCTCATGGAGTGGAATTTATATCTCATCTCAAGCGGTAGTCTCATTTGAAAACACATGCAACATCTTTATTAGGTGTATGTAAAAGACTTTAGCAATTTATTTAGCTGCCTTGTTTAGCTCTTTATCTCATTTTCTCGGTTAGAGGTTGTTCATTAGTTGCCTAATTCGTATATACTACACGAATCCAGCTACGTACTCCTTCATTTAAGTACTGAGGAATTATATAGTTTGATTAATTTTTGTAACCAAAATGAACATCAATGTGAGTATTTAGCACGGAAAAATATTAGAATTACATCGTGTAAAGAGTATAGAGATCACAATTTGTAATAAAAACATATGGAAATAATGTAATTACACATAGAGAACGGGCTAAACAAAGTCTTCATACAACCAAGTCAAGCGCACATGATTTGCCACATGTGAAGGCCGTTTTTGTCATTCAATTTAGTGATAATAGATTTGACTCAAAACTGTAAACATCAAAGCAGAAAGCATCTCGTCCGATGACTTACTAGTATATAAAATACGACTTGAACAAAGAATGAAATTGTATCTTTTTTGAATATTCCTCTATAAAATCGAACTCTACCTTGAAAAACAGTGTTTTGCTTCTCCTCGGATGAAGACCATAAACATGATATAACGGTGACATTGTTTTCGTATAAAAGCAATGTTGGCTACCACAATGATAACTCTTAAACAAACTCAAGATTTACAAAACGAAGAAAATGGTTATTGCCTCCATCGGACATATACCCATTCACAAAGAGAGGTTTATATTCGGCAAGAATAACTGATACGCCTCTTCATCATTCTGAGTACAATTTCTTTCAACTCTCGACAAACTAAAAGAAATATAAATGTTCTGTTACCAATCTACTTAGTCAATGTTGTTAACAAAGTTTCGGGGTTATGATTTGGAAAGGAACAGTTTTTGCTGGAAATGAAAGCAGTGTTTATTTTGTTTACTTTTTTGGTAATATTTCCATTTTATTTTTCCTTATTTCGATTGTAAGGTAGGGGTAGGGTAAGTCCTAGTAAGACCAGCATGTGAAAAGGAAATTAGTTGTTTTTTTTTTTGTTTTTTTGTTTTTTTTTTTTGCTCTCCGATCAACAGGGGGGGCCATGGCCCCCTTGTGCCCCCCCCCTGGCTACGCCAGTGCCCCTCTCTCTCTCTCTCTCCTCTCTTTCTCTCTCTCTTTCTCTCTCTTCCCTTTCTCTGTTTCTCCTCTCTCTCTCTCTGTCCTATTTTGTCTCCCGTGATACTATTCTTACCTCTCAATATTAAGACACATCACTGCGCGCAAATCGACTTCAAATTAAGAAACCTTACTTCCTTAAGAAACCTTAATACATTTGAGCTCTACCTCCTTTCTGAATCTGAAATAGTGGAACAAATACTTACCCCATAACACCTCAATGGCACCCTCATTCGTGCGTCAATCGGTGAAATGTTATAAATCTCTCAGACGATACCGGCCTCACATTACGCCTAGCAACCGCGGCCGACGCACGTCTCAGAGCGCCAACACGCATCTAAGTCGTTGATCACATCTCTTTGTTGCGTTTTTTTAATCATTAATTTCTGGATTTCGCAGTCTTCGTAAGTATTACTAATTGTATGTGTTAAAGATATTTTGCTTTCTCTTTTGCTCATGAACTGAAGATTGTAATAACTCTTTGGCTCGCTCTTGTTTGGTGGAATTTTTAAAGACACATATACTCTCATTATTTCCACAAAAAACAACTTATTTTCAAAGTTTATTTGTTTCACCCATCATTTTATTCAACTTCGTAGTGACATCGTAGCCGTCAACATCGTAAAGAGGAACATCAGTAGAAATCGTTTCTATCACCTTGCTTTTTGCCTTCGTGTCCGACATGTCTCAGATAAATAGTAAGATCCATATGATCGTCCTCGACGGATTGGGTGTCGTCTTAAATGCCATCACGATAGTCGTCATCGTCTTCAGTAGGAGACTGAGGAAGACACAGAACATCTTTATGTGCAACATCGCCTGTTCTGACTTGGTCGCCTCTTTGGTCACCCTCTACACCTTGTTGAATTCCTACATAACAGGAGAATTTGTGAGTCGAGAATTTTAACCCTTTCATGACAGGAATTATTTAAGGGGTAAATTGATCACATTTTGTTCTTCAAATTGGCAACGATAATATTTTTCTTTTAGTGCTACATGGTTCTAACACAATGTAATGTCTTTGAAAACAATATACATCATTAGAAACTTAGTCGAAAGTTGAAAAAATGCCAATTTTGATAAAAAACAGTGATTTTGAACCTCTCAATGTGTTGCCAATTTAAGGATTTTGAAGCTTATTCTCCTTTTTAAAATTCCTGGCATCAAACGCAATATGGTCATGCAACAAAAATGGAAACAATGTGTGTAGAAATTTTTGCTCTTTCTACTCATGCATCTGGTATATTTTTTAGAGCTCTGAATCAAAAGTTATGGAGCCAAACTACAAAATGTGGTCAATTGTCTCGAAAGGGTTAATAATAAATTAGAAATTGGGATTAAATAAAATTGTTATTATTTGAAGTTTAATTATTCGTGAAACTGATCAAAAATATCATTTAGGAAATTGAGATCTATGAAACCTTGATTATGGGAAGATAAAAACGAAACCTTGATTATTTGAAGCTTAATTGCTGTGAAACAAATCCCTTATGGGAAATCAGGATCTATCAAATCTTGATTGTCGTTAGGTTTGATGGTTGTTTGATAGGAAATCAAATTAAATATTTCACTCTGAAATTTTCAAAATTCATTTAATTTCATTTAACTACAAGCAATTAATAGGGAAAGTATTAAGTATTTTGGTTCTTAATGTGTATGATTGACGTGAATGCAAGTAAATGATTGCTTTTAGACTTTTTTCTCAACATTTCATATTTTCATTTAGATAATATTTTTTTATGATGTGTTCAAATGAAGCAATTTATGTTTTAAGGGCCGGTAACGTATCAAATATTTGGAGAGAACAATAGATTATGAACAGGATCCTTTTCTCACTTTGATTTCAAACGATAGTCACCATGATAGTAAAATGAACAAAAAAAATAAGGAATAAAAGTAAACTCATTTAACCTATACGCATAAAATTGAAGGGTCTCTGAGGCCAACAAAATAAAATTGTTTATATACAGTTAGAATGTATGAAATTAACCCCAAATAAGTTAACCTGGCATTCTACGGGTAAATGGTTAAGGAGTTTGAAGGAAAAAAAGGATGGCATAAATGATGGACGCGCGGAACTCAAGTCGGAGATGAGTTCCGCTCGAGCAGTTTTATATGCATGCGTGAGTGTTTATTCATGCATGCACCATAGACAAATTCAAACTTACAGACGCGATATTGGAATTATCGGGGTCACATTGTCGCTTTGTCGTCTACTATGTGGTAAAAAAAAAATCGAAAATAGATTTGGGGCGTAACTTACGGAAAATCTACAACCTAAAAATTAATGAAACAGCAAATTGATAAAGATAAATACAATGCCAAATACTTTTTATCGAATCGAAAGTTGATTTGGCGTGCAACTTACCATCCTTACAGAGATTCTACAAACCTATCAAAATAAAAGAGTGAAGACGTTCCTGAATCGATGTATCGTTAGGTGAGCGATCGTGATAGAACGACTAATCTTTGCTCTAGTCTTATTTATGTTAATTTTTAGTGCTATTTTATTTTCAAACATCGATATCTCCTGTATGCTGTCAACGTTGAATGTTATTTTAAGTTGTCTGGGATGATTTTATGTTAGCTGACTATTATATACACAAATTATTTTTTCAGGCCTCAGGTACTCTTTAAACTGAACATTTGGGGTTTCATTGGAAAGGGAAATGCATTTTTCTTCTTCTCTTGAACATTACATTTTATAATAAAAGGTTCAAGAGGTTCAAGCATTCAAAAATAAGCATCGTTCAATGTGTTGGTAAAACCCTTTGGCACAGCAAGATCTAGAATTCACCATGTCCAAATCTTTGGCAACCCTAATGTAAATTAGTTATATCATTAAATCCTGAATTGTGAAATTACGAACACTATACGTTAGAATCATTTCCGATGCAATTTGTTATGGGTTGGGTTTTCAAAATTGCAAAACCTATACACCAAAGGAAGAACCCTGAGCAAAGCGACCAAGCATTAAAATGCATTTTCGCATTATAACCCCAACTTATCATGGACTAAAAGTCCAAGTATAACAGAATTTTAATGAACATACACGAGGGGTGAAATAGTATTGCCACTTTGTGTAAATCATGCAGCATCTCCTGTGTATTAAATATTTATAACGATTCTTAATGTTTACTGTTACTCATTTCTCTGAAGATATTGACTCGAATGTGATTGGGTCCATGCATAACTGGCTTGGTGCAATCGGATATTATGACCATCCGCACTTTTCTACGCTTTCTCCCTTTTAGGATAGTGGAGAGACGACTTTTATACTACGCGCATCATATGTGACCGGAGTATGCAGCACTTTATCTGTAGCTATTCAATGCTGTATTGTCATCCGTTTCGACCCATTCAACACACGAAACATCGTAACAGGACCTCGCTGTATCGCCATGTGTTTCTTTTTCTGGGCATGCGCCCTTGTCGCTATGTTCCTTAATGGGTACTTTAGGCCTGATGACACTGATAGGTCTGATGGGCTAGGTGGGCCAGATGGGCCAGGAGGACCTGGTGGGCCGGAGAGGCCTATCAAATTAATGAACAAGCAGGTCGGTTTCTTACGTCTCGTGTTCCCAACTGTGATCTATTGCGCTCACTGCCTCAGCGGCGTTTTCTATGCAGTCGTGTACTCAACGATTGCCAAGGCAGCGCGCAAGGCCGGCCTCTCGGGCCAAATGTTGATACAGCGCGTAAAGCAAAATAGAAAAGTGATGATTACCTTTGCGCTCGTTGTCATAACGAATATCATCTGCTGGGCCCCATATAGCGCGCTTCTAATACTTGAGTACGCCCAGCCTGATTTGACAATCTTCTCAGGAGGACCATATTCCGAAGATGGCGCTCTGTGGATCAAAGTAGTTAAAAGTGTGGCCATGTCCCTCATTGGCTTGAATGCTTGTCTGAATCCGATCATCTACTGGACCCGGATAACCGAGTTTCGTAGGTTACTATTTGAGGTCTGCCAGGATTGCAGCAAGTGCAACCCTGATGACGAAGGGAATGGTAATAAGAGTTTACAAAACACAGCTTCTCAAGATAATGATACGTCAGGCAAAGTAAGTATTTATACTGTTAAGACATAGGTCCAAGTAATTTTGCTATTCCAAATATCGATGGATACAAGCATAAATTCTGCATCCGAAAGATTCCCCATCTCTGGCAGCAAAAAAAAAATACTGCTTAATTTCCAAGTGGGCCACGACTTCACTGCATGCTAGATTTGTACAAACATTAATTTGTAATTGAGTGCGGTGTAATCTAACTATGAAGCAATGCACTTTAAGACTACTGAGAGTATGCCTTTAAACTCAAAAGCATGCACTTTGCCACAGTATGCTCCTCAACTGCATTTCATTAAATGAATCCATGTCATTTCATAAGTTTGTATTACAAGTTATGTCTTTTAATTAAAGAATAAACACTAATTGATAAAAGAAGTCGATAGAGAAGAAAAAGAGACATCTGGATGAATACGTGTTTGACGTAAGTTTTAGATTCTGGTGATCTTAATGATGATCCATGACACGTTGAATAGTTGATTGATTGATTGATTGATTGATTGAATGATTGACTGATTGATTGGATAAATGAATCATTGTTCGTTGATGTAATCGTATGACAAAACTGCTAGGATATACTTCACCATTGCCTTGTTAATTTATTATCCAAAGTTTTCAGCATAAATGACGTGATTGTCATTTGTAGGCTATAATGTAGGCCTATCATTTCATATTTTCCATGTCTGTAATATAGGCATTATGCCTTGTTGATTGTAAGAAAGCACAATATTCAGTATTCAGTTTACTAACACTTTACTACTCCTATAACTCATGAAAAGCGTTATGTAAAATAGGATAAGTAAGAAATATAATAACCTGGGCCCTCTTGCATAAAAAGTTGCAATTAAACGCAAGTCCCAAATACGCATTCCTGATTGGTTGAAAATCGAGTTGCTTTTAATTTTTTTAGTTGCGTTTAATCGCAACCTTTTATGCAAGAGGGCCTGGTCATGTACTTACATTGTGAAAGAAACTGTCTGGAAGTAATTGGAAAAGATTGATTATGTAGTACATAAGACTATGTGTATACTGTGAGGCTTTGGAATCATCGAAATGATAAGAAATTGACTCGATCTTGATGACAATCACATGCCCTACACACAGAAATGTGAATGTGGGACTACACACATGTGGCATGAAAGTTTGGTGCGAAATTTTTAGATATTTCTCGTCATAAATTATCTTAGATATGATGGCATTTGAAGAACTGTCATTTTCAAGGGACATTTCTTCTATAATATTGTTCCAAAATGACATAAAAAGAATGAGAAATCTCACAAATTTGTTTCACCTTTACCTGAACTCATCTCTCTTTAAATGGTTAATTGGCCTAGTGGATCTCTTCTACAGCTTTTCTCACTTTCAAGAAAAATTCTAAACAATAATACATGTACATGTTTACAAAATGTACAAATACATGTCGTTTTCTGTCTTCTTTTAGCATGCTTAGGGGGTTAAAAGTGAAATGGTAAATAATCAGTTGCATGTATGTATGTATGTATATATATATATATATATATAGAGAGAGAGAGAGAGAGAGAGAGAGAGAGAATAATGGTTGCATAGTTAAAATCAAAGTTCCCCAGAGCTGTCCTCCCTTTCGAAATCGATTCCCGGCGCAGACATTTTTTTTCTTCAACCTTTACAAAAATTTGAAAAGAGGAAGGACAGCTCTGAGGAACTGTAAGGAAATAACATATACAACAGCTTTGGCAACTCTCGTGGAAATAAATACACTGTGAAAGGAAATGAGCGAATAGTGGTTGTGTTCTTATGACAAGCCGCATGCGGTGTTTGTACTTGGTGTAGCCGAATACCACTCAACCCGCCTCCGTGGTCTAGTGGTTAAGGCGTTTGGCGTACATTGTCAAAGACCCGGGTTCGACTCCCAGCGGAGACAGTTTTTGCAACCCCTGCAGTTATTTCCACAAACAGGAAGTCAGTATTTATTTATGTATAAAATTATGAATCTATCTATATATTTCAAGTGTTTTAATTTAATGATCAGAATATCAGCCATTCGATTTGACATCATTTATGTCATCGATGATGTATGGATAAACTTTTGAATGGAATTCATAGAAGTTAATTCCAAAATGTTTTAAAAGAAAGAAAGAATATTAAGTAATTACATTTCTGAAAAGAAAAATCCTCACCCCCCCCCCCCCCAAAAAAAAAAAAACTGGTATCATGGAAAGCGTAGATATTCAAAATTGATCCTAATCGATCCAGAAGGCAAGTGCTAGGTCTAAATTCTGTTATCGCTCTATCATTTCCCTTGAAAAGTATTCTTGGAAATTAATCGTAGAAAAAGAATGCTCCTATACAACTCCCACCACTCCCAAAAGACAAAAGTCTTCAAATTCTTTAGGTATTTCCCTCTCCTCCCCGACCGGAGCCCCCGACCACGGCAAAGACATCTTGCATCCGCCACTGTAAAATGAAATAGAAAGTCGTCAGCCAATACATTCTGTGTATACATGTATATATTCAAATTCTGGTAAAATGCTTTGGAATTCCTGATGTTAGAATGAAATGTCAAAATATAAATAGGAATCAATTTCAGCATGTACTGCTTGTGTCCAATGTGTTTTTATTTCATTTTATCAGAAGAGTAAATATATCATGACGATATACAATTTGTCGGATGAGAATTGAGCCTCAAGTACGTCGAAAAGAGAATATGGCGTTCAAAATATAAAATCATTTATTTGTAGTTTGAGTGAGGGGTATGAGATGAAAAAGAGAACAATATTATTGTGATGTGTACATTCAGAGATTGTTCCTTCGTTTTGCTTTTATTCTTTTGCAGACGTGCAGAAGAGCGACGTAGCTACGGGAGCACATGCTTTGTATTCTGTTTTGGAAGTTTTATCATAGATCAAAAATATCAAGTCTAAATGGGGGAGGGGGGGGGGCGCTGTTCACGCAATGTCGTGCAGAATGTGATTTTTTCGTCTCTCGCTTTGTAGTGAAATTTCACCGTGTGACTTAATATTTGATTCCCGAGAATGAACACAATGGACTTTTGATGTGATGTAGACTATTTTGATCAAACAATGGATCATCCAAAGATTACTCATCAGTTGGAAAACACTCCAAGTAAATCATCCCCATGCGCAAAGAAGCCGAAAATCTGTGACACTAGTCCCACCGCTTACGGAAGCCGTATGGAAACCAACACCGTAGCCGAACTTGAAGGTCAGTACCCAAACAATATGGCCGCACCCTTGCCCACGGGCAATACCAGGCGTACTCTAAACTTGGAAACTTCGGATGCGCCCCCTACGTGGTTTGTTAAGTTTTTCAATGATTTTGAATCAAGATTTGACTCACGCATTGAAGCTTTGTCGGATAAAAAGCTCAAAGATATTTCGCTAAAAGTGTCTGAACATGAGGAAAGAGTGAACAACATTGAGTTTGAAATGGGTACAATGAAAGATTCTGTCAAACAGTTAGAGAAGGAGAAGGAAGCCCTCACAAACAAATTGGATGACCTCGAGAACAGGGGAAGAAGAAAGAATCTAGTGCTATTCGGTATTGCTGAATCTCCAAACCCAACAACGGGAGATTGCATGAAGACCGTTACTCAATTCCTGCAATTTGCTGGTGTCGCAGAAGCAGATTGCTCACAGATAGAAAGGTGTCACCGAACCCCCACTCATCAAGATGAGTCCCGTTCCAAGCAGCCCAGAAGAATCCATATCGCATTCACTACCTTCGTGACTAAGGAACGGGTTAGGAAAGCATGTATCAAGAAACTAAAGGAGACCAACTCCAAGTATCAGGATCTCAAAGTCTTTGTGGCAGAGGACTTGTCAAAGAGGGTTCTTCAATTACGTAGGAAGAAACAGGAGCAGTTCAAACGCCTAAAAGAAGAAGGCAAAAGGCCTTTTTTTGCCTATCCTGATAAGATCCGATACAGGGACCAAGTCTCGGGGAAAGTTTTCTCAGCAGATTAGTTTCAAAATAGTTGGGAGATAGCAAAGAAGTCATGAACAACCAGTCATGGAGTTCAGGAGTGCACTAACTTTTTTTAATCAGTAAATTGATCCATTATGAGGCATACATGTTGAAACATGATCAAGTGAGGCCCATGGTTTTAAATAAAGCCTTTATTATTACTACCATACAGAACTTTCGGGCAACAGTCAATGAGAGAAAAGGATCATAAAATACTGAAAATGTGGATCATTGAGTTGTCAAATGACCTCACTGCGAAAAGACTTATTGCAGCCAACTATGGGTTATTTAATGTACATGTACCATTTTGGGTTCATTGTTTGTTGTTTTATTGATATCTTCTTTATTACCAAGTAAGCATAAACTTCACTATGGTGAATTACCTAGACTTTAAAACTGTATTTGATCTTTTAGAGCTTTATATATGATCTACATGTACATGTAATATTCCTATGTTTCAAACAGTTTGGTTTTTTTTTATGCTGCTCGCCATGGTGATGTTTCTGTTTTATTTTGAAAAGGGGATACATATACTGTGACACATTATTCAAAAAGATATTTCTTGATATTTTTACAGTGGTTTGCGGTGGGCGACTGGGGATGGTTTGTCTCTGGGCTGCGCTATTTTTTACACCGTTGGCGTACCCTGGAGATCCATTGTCCTCTGCCACCCCCAGCATGCTGCTATTTTATGTACATTGTGTGCCTCTTTGTTTCATTTTTCTAGGACTCTTTATATCCTTATAATGTATATCAAAAGAGGCATAGGTACCATATTTTCAAGTTTTTTATAGCCACACGGTGGTTTTTGCTCAAAGCTGTTCATTTTGTTGTATTTTGCACTTTTAGACCAGGGCTGAGGTTGATTTGAAGCCACTGGTCGCCATTCTTGGTGCCATCGCACCCTACCATCGTTGTTACTCAATTTTTTTATTTTTTTATATTTCTCTTTCTGACTATGTCTAATTTCAATGCAGCAATCATTGTTCTTTGTTCAATCATTCTTATGCTAGTAATGATATTTGATATTCTTATGTATCAAGCAGCCTTATACTTCCTTAATTATGTTTACTCCTTATATTGTGTTTTGCAATGCAAATATTGCAAGCAAGGGCGTTCAGTCCATGCTATTAGTGATATCTTTTGATTTTGATCATGCTGCTAAAACTAAGTTCATTTAACTGCCGTGGTATCCAAGATTATGTGAAAAGGAAAAAAGTATTTCATTACCTAAGATCAATTAATAGTGATATCATTTTCCTTCAAGAGACACATTCCTCTGTAGAAGACGAAAAGTTTTGGAAACAGCAATGGGGGGAACATGCTTGGTTTTCAAGCTATACGTCAAACAGTTGTGGTGTTGCTATTTTGATTCGCAATCATGCTTCACCGGTAACTCGCTCTTCATATTCTGATCCAAATGGAAGATTTTTGATCAATGTTGTCACTATAAATGGTTTATCACTTATGCTTGCTAACATATATGGACCGAACAATGATGATCCAGATTTTTTTCTAGATGTATTTGCCAAAATAGAACAATTTGATTATACTTCATTAATTTGTGCTGGTGATTTCAATGCTGTGTTGGGCCGTCTAGATTACCAAGGTGGTAGACAGAGGCATGCAAATGTAAAAGCCAGTGAAATTATCAACATTTTGATGGAAGAATACAATTTGTGCGATATTTGGCGAAGTCTCCACCCAAATTTGAAGCAATATACTAGGCACCAAATCAACCCAAAATGCCTATCGCGTCTAGATTTTGTTCTCGTTTCAGAAAATTTTGTTAACAATTGCATCCAGTCAAAAATCATGCCAGGAATCCAGTCAGATCACTCGGTAGTTACTTTGAACTTTAAAGATGCTCAACCAGAGAAGGGACCTGGTTTTTGGAAACTTAACTGTAATTATTTGCATAATGATGCTAATTTCGTAAAAATAATTAAAGAAAAGATTAATGATTTTAAGATTGACAACAAGCATAGCCAATGTAATCCAAATATTATGTGGGATGCTCTCAAGTGTACAATAACAGGTGTTTGCATAGAGTATGGAGCCAGAAAAAAGAAAGAAAAGAATGCTGCCAAGAATAAATTGTTTAAAGAGATAGATGATATCAAGATGCAAATAAATAATGATCCAGATAATGCTCTTTATATTGAACGTCTAGACCTTTTGAATACTGAGCTAAATAGAATATTAGAATATGAAACTCAAGGCCTAATTATTCGTTCGAGAATGCGCTGGGTCGAAGAAGGAGAAAAAAGCTCCAAATACTTTTGTAACTTAGAGAAAAGGCATGGGGAGAAAAAATCTATTCATAGAATCAAAGATGCTCACGGTGAAATGGTTTCCAACCATACTATTATATTAGATGAAATTCATAACTTTTATCAAAATTTGTATAGAAAACAAGATAGACAAGATCTTAACGACACAGATACTTTTTTGGATTCTGTTGAAATACCCAAATTAGAAGATAATGATAAATCATCTTTGGAGCGACCTTTTACTAAAAAAGAATTATATGAAACTGTTACTTCTATGAAGCACAACAAAACCCCAGGGTATGATGGCTTACCAGTCGAGTTTTATGTGGTTTTTTGGCCTGATATCTCGGATTTGCTATTGGATTCAATTAATTTTTCATTAGACAATGGGCTTTTGTCTTCCTCCCAACGAAATGGCATTATAACTCTACTCCCAAAGAAAGATAAAGACCAGTTTTATTTAAAAAATTATAGGCCCATATCTTTGTTGACTGTGGATTATAAAATTTTAGCAAAATCATTGGCAAACCGACTAAAAAAATGCTTAAATCAACTTATTCATTCGGACCAATCTGGTTTTTTAAAGGGGCGAAATATTGGAACTAATATTAGGTTAATAATGGATTTGATAGAATATACTGAAGTTCATGATATTCCTGGCGCCATTCTCCTTCTAGATATACAAAAAGCATTCGATAGTGTAAATCATGATTATTTGTTAAAAGTTCTAAGAAGATTTAATTTTGGAGATAAATTTGTGGATTGGATCAAAACACTCTATTCCAGCCGGAAAAGTTATGTTGTAAATAATGGATTTTTTACTAAACCAATCATGATGGAAAGAGGAATTTTTCAAGGATGTCCGATCTCCCCCTATCTGTTTTTGTTAGTTATAGAAACGATGGCACTTGGTGTAAGACAAAGTACAAATATCAAGGGTATTCCTGTAGAAGGGAAAGAAGTGAAAATTTCCTTATTAGCTGATGACTCCACTTGTTTTCTAGATGGCTCGCTCAGTTCTTTTGATCATCTTTTTGATCTGCTCAAAAAATTTGCAGCTTGTTCTGGTTGTAAACTGAATATATCTAAGTCTGAAGCAATTTGGGTTGGTGCTAAAAAGGGCTGTCAAGTAAATCCCTATTCTGAAAATGGTCTTATTTGGAAAACAGATACATTCAAAACTCTTGGAATTGTTTTCTCATTAGATGTCAGGAAAATATTTGGTCTTAATTATAAACCAAAACTCAAGTCTATAGAAGCAACCCTTAACTGTTGGCGCTGTAGAAACTTATCCTTAGTTGGAAAGGTTTGTGTAGTTAAAACGTTATTATTACCCCAGCTATTGTATCTTTTTTCAGTTTTATGCATAAGGATTCCAAACAAGTTTTTTAAAGAGTTAGACAGAATGTTTTACAAATTTATTTGGAGTGGTGGAAGAGATAGAGTAAAAAGAAAATGTTTTTGTAATGATTTTGTTTCGGGTGGGTTGCGTATGATTGATCCCTATACTTTTGCTATGTCACAGAAAATGGCTTGGGTGAAACTCCTTCTTGATAAAAACTATGATAGTGCATGGAAGACCATTGAACTTTCAGTATTAGAAAACTTCAATCAAACCAATGATATTTTGTGGAAATCCCATGCACCTGAAACTGTTTTGAATAGCCTCTCTTGCTCTCAATTATCTGACTCCATTAGAACTTGGTATTTTTTCAGAGAGAAGGCAGTGATTAAGGAATTTGATATGACTTTTTCAGATTTAGGTTCATGTCAGTGTTTGTGGTATAACAAAAATATTAGATCTAAGTCAAAACAATATTTTTTTAATCAAGAATGGTTTGATAAGGGTATAGTTTTTGTCAGTGATCTGTTAAATCCTCCATTTCCAGGAAGCAAATTATTTGAAGAACTTATACTTGATTTTGGTATTTCATCAAAGGGAAGAAGGAATTTCAATTTTTTAATGAAAAACATTCCTCAATCATGGTTAACCATGTCAGATTGGGACCACAATGAAATTTATAACAAAATAGTAAACAATCTAGCCCAAGCAAGGAAGGTCCCCAAATATGTTTATTCAATTATGATAGAGGATTTTGTTCCAATAAAGCAAATTCGCTTTTGGAAAGACCTTTCATTGAATCCAGACTCTGAAACATGGGATAAAATTCATTTGAGAAATTTTAAAAGTTCAGTTGACTCTCGCGTGCGGTCTTTTTATTTTAAACTCTTTCATAAAGCTATAGCACTAAATGATTTCTTGCATAAAATTAAAAGGAAGGACTCCCCGAATTGCACATTCTGTCAGACTCATCCAGAAACTCATGTTCATGTATTCATTGAATGTCAACATGTGAAAACCATTTGGGATGAGATCGTTAATGTAATTTCTCGAAATACCAAGAAGATTTTAAACCCCTCCTCTTTTGAAAAATTCTTTGGGCTTCAAGATGAAAAATTCATCACATATATTTTCCTTATCTTCAAATATTATATTCATTTATGTAAATTCAAGAATAGTTTACCCTCATTTCAAGGATTTAAAGTGTATTTGAAGGGTTGTAAAGAAACTGAGTATCGTATAGCTAAAAGGAAAGGAAAACTTGCACTTCATTTTCGTAAATGGAGGTTTGATTTGTGATGTATACATGTAGGTCTTCTTCTTAGAGGCTGTATCCCTAAATATGTATTAGAAATACACTAGTTCTGCTAATATTTTTCATGCTGCTCCAATTTGATTCTAGGTTAAAATATGTTGATTTTTGTTTTGTTTTTGTTTTTTATTGTTTTTTAATCATGTTCTGATGACTTTGTAATCCTCTTGTATTGATCAATAAAAACTTAATGAAAAAAAAAAAAAAATATCAAGTCTAATGGCACCCTCAAGTCAGAAGGCCATCGTTGTGATCTTTAAGGAGAACGTATTTGAACAGTTATTGCCTTCAATGAGTAAAACGACTTGGGCGAATGGGAATCTGTCATTCAGACAATCCCCTTGAGAGGGGTTGATTTTACCCATCCCATGCTCCAATCATTTTTTAAAAGAATCTATGATGGCTAGCACACCATTAGTCAAGAAGTGTCGTGTTGGTGTGCTAGCCATCATAGATTCTTTTTAAAAATGATTGGAGCATGGGATGGGGTAAAATCAACCCCTCTGAAGGGGATTCAAGAAGTGTCGTGTTTGTGATTCTATTTGATTATGAAACAATAAAACATATAATTAAAAAAAAAAAAAGAAGTGTCGTGTTGATTTCACCTCATATCATCAGGTAAGGGGCTCTCGGAGCTCCAAATACCCCCCCCCCCCCCGAGATGAATTGCAAGGGTATGACCAAAATCAGTGTATGAACACACCTTTCCACCAAACATGAAGATTATTTCAACTCTTCCAAGTCAGTGAGGACTCGTAGAAGATAGTCATCTGAACGGAGAGCACATTCTGCTTTTCAAATGCCCTCGCTTCTTTTTTTTTTTTTTTTTTTTTTAATAATGAAAGTACGATTGGCTCTTCAATATCTGGTTCTTCTAATTCTCAAGTCGGTTAATCCTTGGGGCTATTAAACGTCAACTTAATCATCGCGTGCACGCACTACTTGTAGATGATCGGATTCGTGCTGTTAACGCAATTTATCCAGCAAGAGATACGAGGATCACTGTTGTATGGTGAAGGTTCTTGAATCTCTCATACGGGAGGGCCCGTTTTCGTCTCTTGCTCGATGCTTACATCCTTGGACAAGGTGTTGTGCCCACATTTGTCACTCTTGACCCAGATGCATTAAATGGGTACCTGGCAAAGCTGGGGTAATAACTGCAGGGGTGTTAATACTGAAGTGGCTACCACGAGTTAGTAAGACCAAAGTACTATAATCCAAGAAAGAATTAGCACCTTTACGATTTCAAATCTTTAACATATATGACTGGATACTGATGAAGCTCACGCCAGTATCCACATTTTAAGAATAGGTTCGAAGATGCAATGTAAGGAAAAAAGAGGTTAGAAATATTGATGCATAAAACTTACTGTTCTTCTTCTAGTAAATAGCATAGAGAGACTAAAGACCGGCTCACGCGAGGATCGTTTACTGACGTTACGCTCGCGTCAGAGACTTGAACTCTCCTTTGCGCTTCATGAAAGAGTGATATTTGTGGTAGATTTTTTTACATTTGTGGGCTCTACAGCCACCCTCCTTTTTTTTTTTTTCTTTTCTTTTTTTTTTGAAACCCAACTGGCAAGCCTTAAGTACACAATCAAAAATCTGTCCCGTTTATTGTGTACTTTTACGGCATTGTGCCCCATCTTGTACAAAATCCTGGATCCGCCCCTGAACTGGGGTATTTGTCAATAACCTTCACAGGATCTATTAGCGCAGGTACTGACGCAATCGAAATGACGCCTCGCGTGAGAAGAGCTTTATACATTCATTCATCACCGCCAAACAAATCTTTGACTTCTTATCATTATGATCGTTATCTATTCACGTCTACTTTTCATGGCGTATTTTCTGGGGAGCGTTTCATCAAGCGTTTTGTCAGTGATTTTTACCGACAACTGTTATAAGCTACTGAAATCCTTGCATCTGATTGGCTGAGAGCAAATTTGTCGGTAAAAATCACTGACAAAACGCTTGATGAAAGGCTCCCCTGAACTAGATCATAATGATTCAGCTATTAAATGGGGGGATTTGTTGGCAATATCTATACCCGAGGCCTTTACCGTCTTGTGAAATATTGGATTTCCTTGATTCATCACTTTTTTTATTATTCGTATTTCCAAACACTCCTCAGCCGCCAATATGTTTGAGGCACGAATAAAGTTCATTTAGCAGCCGACAAAAGGATGGTAATCGACTCATCGAGTGCTCAAAGTGCACGGATTTGAAATTGCGGTCAATGGCGTTTAACCCTTAATGGTCACATTGCAGGGTATGCGAGTTTTAATCTCTCTGTTGCAGGCATCACCAGGGATAACGCTTCCGATTAAAGGAGAATTAACCCTTTCATTAGAAAGTTGGCTTGGGTGAAAGCAGAAAAATCAAAGAAACGTATTGGTGAAAGTTTGAGATAAACCTGACAAAGAATAAAGAAATTATGAATTTCAAAAAGTTGAGATCACTGATGATATGAAGATCCCCACGTAGGCAATGCGATAAAGATGTGTGATGTCAAAAGTGGAGAACTTTCCCATTTGTTTTGCTTATAAATTTGATAAAATTATCCCTTTCCTCAACTGTTAAGGTGAAACAGATATTTTTTTTTCATGGAAGGACATGTACAGATATGTTACCCGTAATACATAATGGGGAAAAATCTGCTCTGTCATTAAATGGGCAATAGGGGTATGTTTAATTTTTGGTGCACTCCAAATGGGAGAGTTCTCCATGTATGACATCATAAATCTTGGCTGTATTGCCATTAGGAGATTCCCAATATCATTAGTGACCTCAACTTTCAAGGGTCATTAACCTTCTTATTCTTTGTCCGAACTTTTCTGCTCCTCTGATTTTCTGTTTTTTACTATGAAGGGTTAATTTCCATCTAAAGTGACAGTGAACTGAAGCTCCTAATGGCGCCAACTTTTAACGGAATTGAAAAGTGTTTGTGCCTCTCATTTTCCCATCATGCCCCATTCAAGTTTTAGAAGCTTAGAATGTACCTGTAGGCAATTGTTCACATTTGCAAAGTCAAAAATAATAGTTTGAAATATACAATGTGCCTATTATCCAAACAAGCTGCTTGTCAAAATTCAAAATAAAATGCAATTAATTTTCAAATTATAATCGTAATTTAGCAGTCACTGTAAGATGGCGCTGTTCAAGTTCTACCAGTTTAATACCACTTTAATATGTTCCAGTTTCTTTCTACTGATTCTTATACTCAAAGTCTGACCCCACTGATTGCTTCTTTCATACTTTTGATTTGGAACGTTGATCTTCATCCCAAAGCCTTCACGAAATGCGTTTGTTATGAAGTCACTAAAAAAACTAGAACTTGAAATGCCCGATAAAATGATGTATAATTTTGTTTTTAAATGTGTGATCAGATCCCAGATTCTAACTTTCAGGATAATGGAAACACAAGGAAAATGTTATAACATTTGTGTAGGAATTTGGTAGAATATTTTTAAAGTAAGACACCATTTTTTAAAAATACAATTGCTTGGTTAAATAAAAAGTACAATAAAAGTGTCAGCTTGGCTTGCAGAGCGCATTCAAGCATCCCGTGTCGTATACAGCTGGTGCTCTGTTGTTTTTTTAAACCTCCGTGGTTTTAGCGGAGCTGCCACGATATGTAACCCTTCCCAAATTGGAAGATGGACATGACGAGAAAAATAGAATACAATTCTGTTTGTATATATATATATATATATATATATATATAGTGAGAAATGTTCCTCGAACACAACGCTGCTGGTCACTCATAGTTGTTTAGTGGGAGGTATGGTGAAAGAAATGATCACTATGAGACGGTCGTAGCTTTTATTATTATCATTTATTTGTCAAGCTTTCGATCTGTGATCTTCATCAGGACTCTATAAAAACACAAAACGATGGTTGACATTTACATCGGAATATACATTTCAATTTCTTACAATTGTTAAGTATTTATCATTATAATTATAATAATATTAGTTATTATTGTTATTATTATTATTATTATTATTATTATTTTAAAATCATCATCATTACTATACATGTGCATATCTTTTAAAGAATAAATCAATGTGTGAAAAGATAGTTGCATGTCTATATATTTATACAAATCTATTTCTGTAATAATATACTTGCATGTTTATACTACTAATAATGATAACAATGCTAATAACAACAACAACAATAATAATAATAATAATAATAATGATAATAATAATTAATATTATTATAATTATAATGATAAATACTTAACAATTGTAAGAAATTGAAATGTATATTCCGATGTAAATGTCAGCCATCGTTTTGTGTTTTTATAGACTCCTGATGAAGATCACAGATCGAAAGCTTGACAAATAACATGAATAAAGGAGGATAATAAAAAGCTACGACCGTCTCATAGTGATCATTTCTTTCATTATATATATAAATAAATATATATATATATATATATATATATATATATATATATATATATATATATATATATATATATATATATATATATAAACTCAAAAGAGTGGTGAGGGCTGCACCCCAAGCCCCCCCCCCCCCCTCCCCGGTTCTGCGACCCATAAAAGGGTTGATTGCGGTCCCCACCGCGCCTCTTTTACCATCTCAGAGTAGGTACATGATCGAACAAAACTACAATCGGAAGCTTGTCAGCAGATTTAGAATCCGAATAGCGGAAGGTGATCGGAACTGAGGACGGGTTTAGAGATTCGGAAACTGGTATGGTGATAGTGCGGCGGAAGCTTCGTGACATGGTAAAGCACTGTGTTATCAGCGTATACACCACGGTTATATCGGGTAGGGTGATCACCCCTACAACTTCTTTCGAACAGACATTGTCACCAATAGTTGCTCGTCATCTTCACCACCACGACACAAGCAAGCCAGCAACAACGAATTTTTTTTCTTCGTCAGATTTATGTGTTGAATAAGGTAAAGCCTTTATTTTTTTCATATTCAGTCTATGATCCTAATACGCAACAATGTATTGATAACTGTACATGAGTCTTGCTGGTACAATCAGCGTTTTAAATTAATAATAATAAATTAATTAATATCGAACTAATTACATGAATCAAAAGGGTTATGACATACAATGTACGAAGCATAAAATAGACCATAGATCATTGTTTTGTTTGTCTGCCTACATGTGCCTACTCCTCTCTCTTTCTCTTTCTCTCTCTCTCTCTCTCTCTCTCTCTCTCTGTCTTTCTAGTTTGATTTGATTTGATTTGATTTGATTTATTGGTTTCTGCATAATTTTTAACATAAGTTTTTCAGGCATGGTACAGATCTCATACATAGTACATAATAATAATACTTGCTGAATGCATAACTTAGTAGACAATTGAATCATGATTGAATTCATAATTGAATACATATCTGAATACATAACTGAATTTATAACTGAATACGCAATTAAATACATATTGAATATATAATTATTCATAATAATGTAAGAAAATATTAATACGCATAAGAAATTAATGTACAAAATTTACGAAATGTCTGTCCCTCTCTTTCTTTCTTCTCTCTCCCTCTCTCTCTCTCTTTCTTTCTTCCCCCCCCCCCTTCTCTCTCTCTCTCTCTCTCTCTGTCTTTCTCTACCAACTTTTGAGGGTCAAGCTGCAGGAATACAGCAAAGCCTCATAAACACGAGTTAATTTGTCAAAGATAAAAAATTTGAAAATGTAATATAAAGCAACATCATATATACTTTAAAGCGATTATTTTTGAAGGGCAAGAGATTGCCTGTTCATTTCCCAACATAGCGCAATTTTGGATAAAGGGGCTTGCAATGAGATTTCTTGTGAATGAAAGTTTTCTCAACTTTTTCTGTCATAGTAAGTGTCCACAAACATTCAAGCATGTTTTACAAAAAGGCTTCTTTTTCACTGGATACCCTGTAGTTATTAATATCAAATTGTCACTTTCATTGTGTATTAGAAAATGTACTTCATATTCATTAGATGAATATCGCCCTCCTTCGGAATTATAGAAATCGGGTTGAACCATTCATAAAACATAGCTTTTAAGAGGAAAGATCAAGACCCCCAAAAGGGGTTTGAATCATGAAAAGCTGCTAGTTTCATGTGTGTGAGTGTGTGTGTGCGTGCGTGGGTGTGTGTGTGTGTGTGTTGTGCGTGCGTTATGGCAATTTTGTATTGAATATTTTGGCTTGGCTGAATTAAAAGATATGAATTGGGGGAATATATACATGGGATTACCTGGCAATTCAAATAGAAATAAATGTGTAAATTCTTTGGTCATGTTTATTAAATATGCAATTTTCCATTCTAGGGCTCAAGGCCAGGTTCCTTCATCTACAAAAATACAAAAATATATAGCTGATTGTATAGAGGAAGAAAAAGATCTAGCAACGAAGGCAGGGAAGTTACATTTACACTTACAGAAATGGGAAGAACTGAAAGTGAATAAGGATGTGAATGTGAGCAGGTATGATGTGTCTAGTGTTGTGCGTGTGTAAACCTTGGTATGTTTGTTGGATGTTAGTGAGTGTGAATGTGAATGTTGAGAAGGGGGGGGGGGTTAAGAAGTGAAAGGGGTAACAAGGTATACCGATGAAGGGTTTATATAAAAATATGCATTATGTTACTTTTTATGAATGATCATTTTCCCCTTCTCTTCTCTTGGGTAAATTGTTAAATGCACATCTTATTATTTATGATATGAACATAACATGAAGAATTGTATTTCATTTAATTATAGCGTAATTATACATTTTTGTTTACCCCTTTATTCATTTAAAGGAGATCTTTATATGAACTAGGAAAATAACAAAAAAGAAAAGAACATTAACATATTTTGAATGAAAGATCATTTACATTGAATATTATACATTGTGGGACATAGGGAGGGGGTATAGGGCGTACGTTAGTGTTTGTCAATATATTATTTACTTAGTGATTTCATTCCAACATTCTTCCATGCTTGTCTTGTGAATAATTTAACACTATGGTATGAAAACGAAATGAAGATTTGTATTTGTTTGAAATTATTTACATTTATTTTATGTAATGATCTATTTTGAATGAAATCTCTAATAAAATATTTTGAAAAACAAAAGTGTGTCTAGTGTTGTGCGTGTGTAAATGATGTGTCTAGTGTTGTGCGTGTGTAAATCTTGGTATGTTTGTTGGATGTTAGTGAGTGTGAATGTAAATGTAGAGAAGGGGGGGGGGTTAAGTAGTGAAAGGGGTAACGAGGTTTACCGATGAAGGGTTTATATAAAAATATGCATTATGTTACTTTTCATGAATGATCATTTTCCCCTTCTCTTGGGTAAATTGTTAAATGCACATCTTATTATTTATGATATGAATATAACATGAAGAATTGTATTTCATTTAATTATACCGTAATTATACATTTTTGTTTACCCCTTTATTCATTCAAAGGAGATCTTTATATGAACTAGGAAAATAACCACACAAAAAAAGAAAGGAACATTAACATATTTTGAATTAAAGATCATTTACATTGAATACTATACATTGTGGGACATAGGGAGGGGGTATAGGGCGTATGTTAGTGTTTGTCAATATATTATTTACTTAGTGATTTCATTCCAACATTCTTCCATGCTTATCTTGTGAATAATTTAACACTATGGTATGAAAACGAAATGAAGATTTGTATTTGTTTGAAATTATTTACATTTATTTTATATAATGATCTATTTTGAATGAAATCTCTAATAAAATATTTTGAAAAACAAAAGTGTGTGTGTGTGTGTGTGTGTGTGTGTGTGAGTGAGGGTGTGGGTGTGTGGGCGTGGGTGTGAAAAATAGGGGCTTATTCTTAAAGCCCGAATGGTCACAAATCACCTAGGGATTTGTTGATGGCTTATCTTATCTGACTGCTAAGAAAGCATGTGTATGCTTGTAAGTAAGCAACCAGGGGACCGAGAGACTTGGTAATGAGGATTAATGCATTACCAAAGGGCATAAGCGCTTTCACTTGGTTTCGAACCCGGGTCCTCCAGTTACGAGACCACTGCTCTGCCACTGAGCCATCGCGCCTCCACAATATGGAAGACAATAAACATTGTCTTCCAACCTAAATTGTTCCTAAATCCCTTTGTTCATAAGTACAAATGTCCCTGCACATGAAGGATCATAAACTATTCTAAGAAATTAAAAGTTCTTTCCCAGGGCAAGTGAATGACTAGAATGCTTGCATGACATTCATGTGTGATGTGCCAGTCACACCAACCAGACCGACAACAGACCGAAAAAATCATAACAGTAATCCGAATGGCCAAGTATCGATCGGTTTGGAATCGGTTTGGCGATGTGACTGGTGTATGATCAAAGGCATCGTCACTTTTTGATGACAGGTGTTCTAAGAATGGGGTGTGAGTAATTAACCGTTTGGCTATAACTTAATCCGCCTTTTTGTGATATTAACGGTACAGGCTTTCACAGTTGATCCGATATTTCCTCTCTGTCATCACATCCTTTCTTTCGAGAATTTTAGATGCTAAGTTCATACAACAATGGACTCTAATGGCTAGGTTTTGACAATAAATTGTGGAAATAAAATGGTGACTTCGCCGATCCAGTTCGAGATGGCGGTAGCAATGTATTCTTTATTTTCGAGAAATGCCGAACAGAGTATTGTTGTTCAGAATTAGCGCTACCTTGATGAGCCTATTTTTGTACACAACGTTATCAAAAAGTTTAGTCAGTTATTCAAGGCCTATCCTTCAAGTTTCTTGCTCTATTTTAATGAAAGAATCGCGTCGCATTTATTTACAGACCTTCTATCACCATCGAATACATTTTGACAATATTTTCTTAATTTCAGGTGTTAATAACTTTGCACAGACCACCAATGCACATGAAAGTCTGATGGGGGAACTTTATTAACTCATAACTGAATGTATTTTTATCGTGAGTCCCTGGATCCTCTGGAGTATAAGATTTGCATATAATAATAGCTTGCCGTATGACCTCTCGTTGAACTTTGATGTGTTTCTCTCTCTCTCTCTCTCTCTCTCTCTCTCTCGATCAGCCCCCATCTTGATTTTTAAGTACCATACAGGTTTTGCTCATGGAATAAAAAGAGGTGCGTCTGAGCAGAGGAGCGGATTTTCTAATCCAGGTGATTATTAAGAATTATTGCAAAGTTTGCTGGGCGAATTTGCAGAGGCCAGCTAAGTCACCAGCTAAGTAATGGCAAATCTATAGTGCTCAACTTTTGAACGAATTGTGTTTTGTCGTCGGAGAGATGGGAGAAGAGGGTAGACCGTATACTGGTAGTAATACAGACACGTGGAATCGCTTTACACCCGTCAATCTTGATGATAAAATTTGTACCAGGAATGCGACTTTGATCCCTCATCGTAAGAGCCCCCTGATGTTTCCCCTCGACTGGTTTTAGAAGTGCCATGTTTCGACTGGATGAAGAATTCCATACACCGCAGCCCGCGTTGATATGGTATGTTGTGATACGGATGTGGATATCTCTCATCGAACGAGTGCGAGCGCTCATTGTTTTAGCATTCTATCGTCTGCCCTGAAAACAATGAATTTATGCACCACACCAGACGGAAAGCGCGCTTCCTACTATGCTGTTGGAGTGTAGTAAGTAGTTTGACGGATGAATGTCTGAACTGTGTTGATTTTTTCCTCTCCTCCACAACTCTCGCCGGCGATCAGGGGAATTCTGGATTTAGCCGAGGAAATATGTTACTGGGACTGTTCACTTGGTGTATTTTGACTGTGTTCAAATTCCGCAGACACTCTGTGAGTGGCCTGTTTGTCTGGTTCACTTTCATCGTACTGTTGCAGCTGGATCTACGATATCACCATGCCTTTGCTCTGTCATGGGGGGAGCTGTGGGGAGGAAGCGGGAGAGGAGTCGATGGGAGGGAAGCTCAGATACATCGCCACGTTCGAGAGGTAAGTTGAGTTTAATATTTCATATTCTATCATTTTCATACATTTCCATGGGATAAGGATTATATCTGATCATATTTGGAGGCATGCATGCAGCACCGATTAGCTTCGGTTACATTGTCAATGCAAGTTGTTACTCTCCTTGTGCAAAAGACAGACTGAAGCCGCGCTCCAGAGATCCATCCACGATCAAGTCTGCCCTTCATCATAAGTTGTCCTTTATTTATGAACATAAAAACTATTAGCTTTCGTGCAGCGATTTCTTGTCATGATCGGGGGACGCGACTAGTCACTAGCCTTCTTTACCATTATATGCTAGCTAGACAGTCTTCAAATTTTCCGCGGGTCGCCCCCCCCCCCCCCCCTCTGGATCGCCGCCCATGGCTTTCGGTAATCATGAGTGATGAATTGCCCAAGAAATTCTGAATTGAGGAAGTCCATTTTCATACTTGTAGCTCCAGTCATGCCAGTGTGTAATCATGAACAAAGAACCTCGTAATATTTGTAATGGCACTGGGTATATGCATGGTAGGTGCGGGGCGAAATAGATATACTTTGATATAATGTCATGTATTTTTTTACCTGGGTTATCCGCCTGAATAAGGAGTTATTGCTCTTGAACTGAAGTCTTGGTCTAGGGGTAACGTCTACGGGCAGTTCTTTGTATTCGCCTACAAACTGACTCTAATCGGACCCAGGTTCGAATCTCAGTCACGTCTTTCGGATGGTGACGTTAAAAGTCGGTCCCAGACGTAAGTAATCATATCTGATTGATACACGTCTGTCAAAACTCAATTACATACACACACGTATGAAAGAAAAAATATATAGTCACACAAAATGGCAGAATGGTGACTAATTAATCGCTGCAATATTTGTTTAAATATTCGTGGTCAAGATTTGGAATAGCTTGTAGACCTGGTATTTGGAAATCATTAACAGCTTTGCAAACCTTTTCCTTGGTCTCTAAACAATCTTTCAAGTTTTATGGAGTTAGGACTGTCATGACTGTCTGCAGCTGCGTCAACTTATATCAAGACGTTCTTAGGTCGTCAATACACCATCAAGTCAATATACGATCAATATACCAACACAGGGAAAAGGAAAGCGACCCCACGTGAGTGGAAAAATCACAAACTTTCGTGAAATATGAGCTTTACCGAATTCTCAGCAATTTAGGGTCATGAAATCGGCAAAGATAGGATGTTTAGGTCATCCATGTGCTATAAAAATCTCGACTGTAAAAGCACACGTAAAAAAACATTGTTTAAAACGTGACTGAAAGAATATAGCCATTTTGTTTTCTATCTTATTCCTGCATCAAAATGCAATGGATTCAATCAACAGTGTTCATACCCCTGACAACGATGAATGGATCAATTTAGGGATAAAATTTCAAACATATTTCCCCTTTATTGATAAAAAGGCAAGTCTAAGGTGTTTGGTCATTTTGGTGTTCCATACGTTACCAAGTATGATGGAGTTCTGAACATAAATTGACACCAAAAGTATCGTATTACCTGTACAGTCCGACCTCACTTATCCGAACTTCATTTATCCGGCCATCTCTATTAACCGGCCCTGTCTTCCTGCCAGTTCGTCATGCAATTCACCCAAAAGCCTTGGAAACAGGAACACCATGGGCAATTTTCTGTTTAATTTTATTTCATTTCATCTCTTACAAAAAAAAAGATCATTTGCAATCATCAACTACACCAAGAAAACATAAATTTTTCAGCCAATAGACTGCCCTACCCTATTCATTTGCATGGAAAATGTACATTTCTCTCATATCCGGCCATTTCACTTATCCGGATGGGTGCCGGCCCCAAGGCGGCCGGATAAACGAGGTCGGACTGTACTTGATATTTTGTCTGATCCAAGCTCTATTATTAGGGCTATTAAAGATCAGGGCCCCGTTTCATAAAACTTGTTGTTATCAATAACAAGTTACGATAGCTGTTTTAAGCTACTGAAATCCTTCAATCTGATTGGCTGAGAGCAAATTTGTCGTAGAAATGTGGCAGTTGTCATGGTTGTTACTGATAACAAGTTTTATGAAACGGGACCCTGATTTAAAAATCTTCGATGTGGGCGGTAGGTAACGTATGGCAGAGCTATCCATACAGAGAGTCCTGACACTGGAGGTCGCTTCTGATTGGTCAGTCATTTCATGGAGCTTCAAAAAGTTCCCTCTCATAGAGAATGTACGTGAAAGGGAACTATTGGGAGCTCCATGATCCGCCATGTTTTAAACAAAGACCGCGTACGCGCATGCTTATTATGCGCGTGTCACAACTCTCTCTATCAACGCGCTCTGACGTATGGGACGAAATGCATCGGATTTGCCCAATAGCATTGTATGCTTTAAAGAGAAGGTCGAGTTCTGGGAAAGGAGAAAAATAATTTGGGAGCTTTCTCTTTCTTTTCATGCCAGTTTGGAAGAACATCAAAGTAGAAATGACTCCTGAACAGGATTACTCTCCAAGTGCCTTCATGTTCGAAATATGACAAGAAATAGCTGAGGTGTTCGGGCCGATTATTCATGCCACATGTGTGTGCAGTGGATGTGTTTGTCAGCAAAATTGGGCCAATTTCTTATAATTTTGATAATTCCAAAGTCTCACAGTATATACCGTTTCTTATGTAGACATGATCAACCTTTCCCAATTGCTTTGAGACAGTTTCTTTCACAATTTTATCTCATGACCAGAACGCAACTTTATCTTACATACATTTAGGTGACAGTCAGACTGTCGCCCTTCCTGCCACGATGAACTACCACACCCGATCCGGAAGAGTATGGAACATTGAGAGCAGAGTATGTTGAAAGAAATATGAAGGAATTTTTGTCATCTCGTTTAAAATTCGTTTCACTCAGTTGACGAATCCAGAACATTAAAATGAAAAGAGCTAACAACGTGCAAAACTACAAAGTAAATAATGGTGCATTGAAATTAAATATTCACATGTAGGCTAGGCCTCTTCGTGGATAGTTTCTTGGAAATTTTCAAAGCGTGTGCACATATATATTAACTTAGGATTGATAAAAGGTAGTTTGCAGGTATGAAAAGGAGGGGTAGAATATTTGAAAGTGGCGAAATTGAAGGGGAAGTCCACCCTGGAATTTCGTTTATTTTGATAAAAGCAGAAAAATAAGAGAAACATAGTGAAAGTTTGAGCAAATTCCGGTAAGAAATTAAAAAGTTATGAATTTTTGAAATTGTCATCAATCGAACACAAACTGGCAACTCCGTGACGTACATTGAGAGCTCCTTTCCCATTTGCTCAGTACATAAAATTTCCATATTTCTTTTATTTTCTTAGTTGCGGATGATGAAATACGTTTGTTTCATACAGGTTTAGTGTAAAACATATGGGCAATTATTAAATCAACGGTGCATGTATGATTGAATATTTTCTAAAGAGAAAATGGAAATTTATTATTCTTAAAATACAGGGGAAAATGGAAAGGGGCTCGCAAGATACGTCTCGGAGTTGCCAGTTTGTGTTTAAGGTCTCCGTGAATGACCCCCCCCCCCCCTTCGGAAATCCCGCCAACTCTCTTTTTACAACAAAAGAAAGTAGTCCTGTAATCATGATAATGTCATCGCTGATGTTGTGAGAGGTTGCATTAATTCAGGAGGACCGAATTACATCGGGTGTGCGGTCCGGAAGATGTTTTCGATTAAATGCCCTGGAAATATTTTGATTTCTGTATAAGAGCTAGACTGTTATCAGTCTGGAACAGTGTAGGTCATTATGATAAAAAGCAATATCGGAAAGTTGTTACATCAACGTGTCCGTTACTGAAGATATAAGCCTTTATAATAAGCTCTTACATAATGTGGGTTGGTGATATTGGTAACAGCAATTCATCGTTCATTTTACAATACTAGTAACCAATAATGATTTATTTAGCATAGGGCATAATCAGTAAACGCCCCCCCCCCCCAACACACACACACACAACACACTTCCTACCTGTTTGGAGCTTCAGAAATTATAAATGAATTCATTTTTAAAACACTGATGTCATGATAGAAACAGTGGATGCGCATACACGGTTATTATTTCGATTGAATTAGGGGCTCGCTTAGAACCGCGCCTCCCCTTTATTTCTGGCTTCGCCATTGGTTTATACTTAATTTTTAATCTCTAGAATCTTTACAATATGTCGAAGATTCATAAAAGATTTCATTTACAAGCACTTGTTTTTTTTAACATCTATCTTCACTTTCATATGTGAATCATAAATACTCAACATTTCAGTTGTGTTTGGAGAACAGAAAAGAGGGCGATTTCATAAACAAAAACCGCTCATCTGTATGTTTATTGTATATTCCACATAAAGCATATGTTTTCCCATTTTAATTTGGCTTCTCCTGATTATCTACACCCACTTTCCATGTTTTCAAATTTTAAAAAAAATACAGAGATTTTAATTTTGTGTCTCATTTCAGTAGTTTATGTCGTTTTCGAGTAATGGAATTTGGGATGTAGTTTAAGTTTTGAATTTTCCTACGATGATCGAAAATATTCAGGAACGTATAATTATGATATTCTACTGATTTGATAGGTCCTTAATCTTATCGAACAATGACCAATTAACGCATAAAATCATCATCACCAAGGATCTCCGCTTGGAAACGATAAGCCCACCTACCAACATTTCCCGTAAATAATTCAGATCATAGACCTACTAGTAGGTCCATGTTCAGATGCAACAAAATAACGCCCTTGCACAAGCGCCCTTGTTATTGTCTTATTTTTAAGGTTAAAATTCCTGTTCCTGTACTCGACATTCGCTTCGGTTTTAATCATCTATTGTTCATGACAGGTATTCATTTGAATTTGTTTTTGCCGACCGGAAAATGCTATCTGGTAAGAATGTTATTTTGTGGTCCATTAACCTAATTCATCAGATTGCGTATGAAAAAAAATGATGTGAAAACCCAACCTGCATTAGACCAAATGCATAGGACCCATAACCTTTAGTTGGCAGTTTTGGGTTTTAAAAATGTTTTCATTCACCACTGGTCAGTACCAAAAATAGAGGATAGTTGGACGAAATTATCACTGATTGTGGCACAAAAATGCTCATTTCGGAGACAATTTGGGCAATGACTGTCGAAATCATGGTTACAGCCATTGCAGTTTAAAAGTTTTTGAGTTTGACATAAATCAAGCAAAGTATGAGAAAGTCTTGGACAAAACCGAATTACCGATGTCCCAGCATATTCTCCAAATCATTAGTGATCTCAAGTTCTCAGCATTAAAACATTATTATTTGTTTATCGTAAACTGTTACCAATCAAACGATTTTTCTACTTCCACCAGGGATTTTCTACTTCCACTAAAGCTTCCACCCAGGTCAACTTGAAGGATCAGTTCAATTTAATTCAGTGAAGAGAAAGTGGATAAAAAGTAAATGAATATTTTCTTATTTAAAGAAATATGAATAATTCTGTGGTTCCGTGATTTATTAGGAGGTAGAAATGTTAATTAATACTTAAAATGTTAATAGTTATGTAAAAAGAGATAAGTACTTATTTATATACATTGCCCCGAAGTTTATGTAGTTGGGAATTTTCCGTTAAACGTAGGCGAATTTAATTTGAACTGATGATAAAGCTCGTTAATTGTCTCACTTGCAATCAACTACATTTGATAGGTGTCGCTAGTCTGGTACAAGTCTGTAGTAGTTATAGGCTCTGACTCTGGTTCTGTAGTCAAGTTTTATTCCTCTGGCATATGCAAAAGGACAATAATAGCCGTGGCCAGGCGCGGATGCATTGCCAACGGATATCCTGTATTATCTTCGAAACTGTGTTGATATCTGTTAGTCCCTCAAGGACGAATGCTTTTTGGAGGCCATCGAAGCACTTTCATTCAAGATTATCGAACAAGAATATGCTGTGGTGTAGCCACGGGGGTTGGGGGCAGTAGAAAAATAGAAAAAGGGGAGAAAGAAAGGAAGAGTGTGAATATAAGAAGAAGATGCGACAGCGCCCACACTCTCTCCTCACTTGGTGGACTTGTTCTCTCGCATTTCATCGGCTTAATATTTCCTGTGCCGCCCCCGACGCCAGAAGGCAGTGCTCCCTTAATGACTGGACTGTCGCTACGCCAACTTTGGTATGGTTTTATCTGTTCACATGGATGTTGGAATAGGTCAAATGGTCAATACTTCCACCGCCACATTACATGCAGTACAAATAGGCAACTCCACAATTACATATTCTTTTCCTCTATTTAGCATGGCATTGATTAATGGTATGTTTCCACTGGTTGATATGACTATTGTAGGGTCAGATGGTGCCCTTTCTGTCATACTAGAATATTAAAAATCACCATTTTCGCATACATAAATATGATCAAACAGCAAAATACTGTCATCAGTAATGGAATTTTGTTTCATGTTTCACGTCGCAAAGTTGTAGAAATCAAACAAGTTCTTAGCAACTACAGTTCCTAAGCAACTTCCACCGTTACTTCGCGATGCTAGTAAATTGCGATGTGGATATTTGGACCGTAATGTAAATTGGCTTCCGATACCAAAATGAAAAAAGAAAAGAAAAAATACATTCGCTGTTCTACCTGAAATAATACAAATTATAAAGTAATTTTTATATAGCGCATGATAATTATTCCCTATGCGCTTCACAGAGTTTTGTAACAATCAATGATATAATTAATAATATTACATGATGAATCCAAAGATTTCAATAATAGTATGTAGTAAATAATTCAAGTAGTTTAAGAGAATTCCGATATAATAGATGGTGTAAACTTATGAACACAGTGAAATAATAGTTGAATAATTAAGATTTTATTTCACTCAGCAAGAAATAACATTATTCGACATAAACTAATCATGTAATTAATAAACTTAAATGGACATAAATGTCTTCAGAAGACATTTGAATGAATTCACCGTCGAGGCGTTACAAACATGGAGCGGTAGGTTGTTCCATAGAACGAGTCCATAGTAGCTCAGGGATCTTTTATGATGAAAGATAGAGAAAGGGACAACTTTTAGTTTTAAAAAATGATGGTGATGTTGACTGACAAACACCAAGAGGTCAATCAACTTTGGTCGTAAACTGGCACATGTTCTCAACTTCTCCTGCCGCGCCTTGAAATTAGGCCAACAACTGCTATAATGGCACGGATGTTTGGTTTATATTACGAAGATGATTCGAGAATTTGCCCTTGATGAAGAGGTAATCGACGAATGACGTAGTTGGCTCAGTGATGACCATTTCTGAAGAAACGAACGTGTGACTTCCGAGTGCCAATAGACGTCAACTGGTCGATTGAACCCTTACTGGCTGTTTGGTAACTAGCCGAAACGACTGTGGAGGATATTATTAAGCCTTATAGGGATAAAGTGGGGGTAAAAAAGAGGAGAGTAAAATAATTAATTTCATTAATATCAGTGGTGTAAAGCCTTGTGATCCAGATTTCATGCAAGAAGATTTCGGGTTGTTCGGATAAGAATGTCATCTTGGTTGGGTGTTTGTTTTGGTTTTTAAAAAGGAGGGGGCTCACAACCGGTAACTGGTATTCGGTGAAGACGTTTACAATATTGTGTAACCTATTAGATTAATTGCTTTATGAGTTGGTGTCTACATTTATCAGATAATATGGCATTATTGCTATTTAAACTTTGTATGGACAGGAGTTCGGATGTTGGCACGTTGATAGAAAGTCTTGTATAATCTTCTTCCAGTGTCAAAACGCTGGATGTTTCAATGGTATTTCTTTGAATTCATCTTATAGGTCCATGGGTATTCCATTTCCAACAGCCAAAAAGGGATGACATCAGGTGGCGTTGTCTTGTGACGTCATTAAATTCGATTCATTCATTGGAAGTGACATCTTCCTATCGTGTGAGAATGTGGGTTTATCTCGTAGGTGTCAAAATCAATGAAGACACCATTATAGTCATCACCATCGTAGGGTGCAGAGCTTTCATGACTGACACTTGACAGCGGCTGTGCTCATTCAATTTTCCATATGAATTGCTGCCAAGTTCGTTCCAAGTATCTGAAAGGCCCGTATTGGCTCGTATCGGCTCTTATCCTCCTAGTGCACCAGCTATAATGCCCATTGTACCCGATACGTCATTTGCTGGCGTATGTAGGACTGCGTCAGCGAAGGCGCAGTCTTTGACACGCCATGTTAGAGTGACATCATGCAAAACGTGAATCCAAAGGAACATTGAAAACATGCTATGTGCGACGAATGTTAAAATGTAGCGTTAATACTAGTATGTGGCATTCTATAATCAGCAGATTGGTATTTGTTTTTCGAGATTTATCCTATATCGAAGGTATCGCATAAGCATGAACCTTGCCTTATTTCAACCCGTATTAGGATATTCCATTATTCCCTATACTCATGCACTTTTTCTCATAGTTTTCCTCGGCGCCGACATTTGCTCCTGCGACATTTGCTCCATAGTCCATATCTCGAAAGGTCAAAGGTTAAGGTCAAGGTCATGATTTGTTGTTTGTTTGTTTTTTTGTTTGTTTTTTGTTTGTTTGTTTTTTTGTTCAGGACAATGTGAAGATTAGGATTGGGTAAGGATTAGAGTTAGGGTTAGGTTTAGGTTTAGGATTAGCATGGCAAAGTTAGACCGGAGCAATTGTCGCAGGAGCAAATGTCCCTTTCGACTGCTCAGAGGACATGGAGGATGAGTGGTGAATAGTATGCAGATAATATACACCAGTCAGGGCGTTAGTTGGAATTATCCACACAAGCTGTACCTTTGGAACAGTCTGGTTTCGAATGTACCGAGGGACGGAATAATTACTCTTATGCCCGAACATAATTATGATGTGCTTTATTTGTTTAAGAAATGGTGACGAAGATCCTTGTCCTTTGATAACGTTTCCTCATCTCATATTTCATAGTAGAGTCCACTTACAGAGTTATCTTAACAATTAAGCGACCGGTCACAAAAAAAATGCTAATGACCGGTCATTAGAAAGTGCTCGTAATGACCGGTTACGTTTTAGGCAAACATAGATGCCTGGTCCCTCTCTGAACCAAACTTTGGACTGTGATCTACGTCATCATTTGATAATATAGGCCTACTACCCAATTGTAGTTTTTCTTCCATGATAATTTTCCTAGAGTATTATGAATTAAGAGTAGAAAGATTATTATTATATCTTCATAAAAGTTATGACTTATGAAGTCTATTACTATGCGAAAGATGGAAACGTGCGGATGAGTAGACAGGTAAAGGAGTGTTATAAGTTGAAGTAGCCATTCCAATCATATTTTTTCAAAGTGGTGTCCTTCAGTATGCCAGCTGAAAATGATCTGTTGTTTGGCTGTCTGTCTAGATTGTGTCTATATTTACACCCCAAATCATCCCCAAGATGGATTCCAATCCCTGAAATAGCTTATCCTAACCCCACGGATTTAGCGATAGCTAAAAATTGTGAAGGTAAGTTGTATGCGTTCACACTGCTGTAAGAACAAGGCTGCATTTTCAGATAGCAAGCTCATTCCAGCAGGCCTGCCCCTTTCGTGCGCAGTTGGTTTCGATAGCTAAACCTTCGAAGGTAAATTGTCTTTGGATGCTCAAAGAGCCTATTATCACCATGATTACCCTGCCTGTAGCCCACCTGCCCTAAGGCTCTGAAACCATTTGGTTAGGGAATAACTACCTACCACTATCTCATTTTCTCTACCTAGGTTGAAAGAAGCTAAGATTAATATGATGACAAAGGACTCGAACCTCGAACCATGTGATCCACAGATCAATGACGTATATCCACTAGAACTTAAATGGCTAGTGATGAAAAAATATGAGGAGGGATGGGCATCTTTTTTATCCTGATTTTTCTTGAGCCATTGTCAGTGGGAACGAGAAGTGTTTACCCCTCGCCCTGTGGGTCTCGCACTCCTTCCGTTTGATTTGAGGCAAGAATGTATGTATTAACCACCCGTGGTCTAAGGATGCAGTGTCAGTGTTCACTGTCATCTGTCTGGGCTAAAAATGATAAAATAGTTGATACAACACACCTTCACTACAAAGATCGACCAAGTATTTACCGTATATGAATGGCAGGTGTCACTATTCAAGATTTTACCTTGGTTGATAGAAAACATGGTTTGAGCCCATCCGCTATTTAATTACTTGCCAGGACACACAAATACGTTGTATAAGGGGAAATTAATCTCCCGGTCAGTTGATGTAAATTTTATTAATTATGATTATTTGAATTATATCTAACATAGATTCGGGCTAACTCGGCACTATGCGAACTCAGCATAGCACGGCGTGAATCACATGGTTCGCGGTTCGAGTCCAAGTATTAACATCCTTTGGCATCATATAATTTACCTTCGTTTGTAGGCATTTTAATGGTTGTTAAGATGAATGAAAACTCTCGCAGAATTCAACGAAATTTGAAAGTTCAATTCGAAGAAGAAAATGTCGAGGAATGGTCCTAGAATTTAATTGTGAAAGTAGTGAAATATGAATGATAGTATATTATGAGGTTTTGGAATCATCAAGACTATAACAAATTGACCGATTTTTTCTACAAATTAAAATTAAAAATCTAACTATAAGTAGTGGTCAAATATATGGGTATATGAGACTATACAACAAGTGGCAGCAGAATTTGATCCAAAGTTGTTCATGTTTGGAAATTGGAATATTAAAGCACTCATAGAGCAATTTCTTTCACCGAACGTTGCTACTTTGATATTCTTCCACATGGTAATAAATAGAATGAGAAAGCGCCCTCTTTTTTTTTTTTTTTTTTTACCAGAACACAACAAAAAGAATATTGACCAAAAGAGCAGAACAAATGGAGACATCGGGTTGTGCGTACTACAATGTTGTTCAATGAATGATGTGCATGTGCTCATGCATTTGTAATACTTAACGTTTATAGAGGCCCTATGTTGGATCTTCATCAAGTTTTTCATACTTTTGTTTCTTATTTTGCTGGTTAAAAATCCCATGATTGCCAAATTCCAAGCAACGTGATGTCTTTCCGATACACGATGACTCTTATCTACTACACTGTTCAATAATTTAGAGTGACCAATGTCGACAGCCTTTCTTGAAATACAAATTTATAACAAAAATGCAATAACCTATAGGCAGTCCGGTAAAGTAAACCATCAAACCAAACCAAAACCTCCGAATAAAACAGTTTCGCTTGGAAGCCAGGCTATGGGTGAAGCAGAAGTTGTTTCCGGTAGGCCTAGATTAACCTAGGAAAAGTGCATTCACTTTTGACACCGATCATGTTCCAGAAAAAAGCAGAGTATTCTTTTGAAAGGTAAAAGGAACTGTCAATTGTGTCACAGATATAGAGCTATATGTGCCTGTCCTACTGTTAGCCATTGATATATTGAGTGTTCAATATTATGTTATTTGAGAATATCAATATAAAAGAATTGAAAGCCTTATTAGCTTCTGCCGTTCCTGAGTCCTGAGGATGGAACTTATATCTCATCAGCCCGCCCCCCCCCCACCAAAAAAAAAAGAAAAAGAAAGAAAAAAGAAACTTTTCTCTTTCACCTCTTTAAAAGTATTTTATGACTGCCAGAACTTGAAATAGATTTCTAAAAATGAACTAAAACAACAAAATTAGTATTATTCTTTTTTATACCATTACCTGCTGAAGAAATTGCATTATTGTATCCCCCGGAAGAATGCTAGAGGATACTTCGGATTCAGCAGCGTTACCCCGCCGCCGCCGCATCATGTTCTTGTGTGCGCTCTAACTGCCACATTTCTCAACGGATTTTGTTCCAATTTTGAATGAAGGTGTGTCTTGGTATAATCTAGACACCTATAGATTTAGATGATGCTGCCTCTCTTGTATGCGGTCTAACTGCAACATTTCTTGACAGATTTCTTTCAAATTTTGTATGAGAGTGTATCTTGGTAAGATCTACGCACCTATAGTTTTTGGTGATGCAGCCACCAGTGTCCCGTCTTTTATAGGGTCAAAGGTCATACTATAAATTTCTTTCAAATTTTGTATGGAGATTTATCTTGGTACAATCTACATATCTTTCCCTTTTGGTGATGTTGCCCTCATTGTTCTGTCTTTTATAGGGTCAAAGGTCATTTGTCCATTTTGTGCGCTCTTACTGCCACATTTCTTGACGGATTTCTTTCAAATTTTGTATGGATATGTATCTTGGTCAAATCTACACATCTTTAGTTTTTGGTGATGCTGCTATCAGTGTTCCATCTTTTATAAGGTCAAAGGTCATATTTTGGACGATGCCTTGTGTGCACTCTGCAGGCCATATTTCCAGACGGATTCCTTTCAAATTTTTTATGGAGATTTATCTTTTTAGTGAAGTATCAGCGACACTTTCATGGTGGAGAAACTGAATTGTAGGTTTAGTTTTTCAGGGTTACACCATGTAATTCTTTCAAGGAATAAGAGCCCTGAAAAGGGCTGGTGAGCTCCGCTAAGAGCTCTGTGGTTCTCCTGATGACGATCAGAGCATACTGATCGAAACGTCGAGAACCACAGAGCTCTTAGCGGAGCTCACCAGCCCTTTTCAGGGCTCTTATTCCTTGAAAGAATTACATGGTGTAACCCTGAAAAACTAAACCTACAATTCAGTTTCTCCACCATGAAAGTGTCGCTGATACTTCACTAAATACCGGCTCTAAGGGGAGCAATCATTCAGCGGAAAATCTGGCCCTTGTTCTTTATTCAGAGAAAACAATGGCACCGTCCGGTGCTTTCTCTGTTTAGAGGAATTATAGCGCCATCAGTGACCAGAATGAGAATGCAGCCGTGAATAGAATTCGCGGGCATTTCCGATTGGCGCCAATCAGGCTGTGAATCGGATCCCTCCGTAGGCAATAAATAGCCTCCACTGGGCAGTGTTCTAGTCATTCTCCTGATGACGATCAGAGCATACTGATCGAAACGTCGAGAACCACAGAGCTCTTAGCGGAGCTCACCAGCCCTTTTCAGGGCTCTTATTCCTTGAAAGAATTACATGGTGTAACCCTGAAAAACTAAACCTACAATTGAGATTTATCTTGGTACAATCTACAAATTTCTTTTTGATAATGCTGCCCTCATTGTTCCGTCCTTTAAAGGGTCAAAGGTCATATGTCTTTTGTGCGTTCTAACTGCCACATTTTTTGACGGATTTCTTTAAAATTTTGTATATAGGAGTGTCTTAGTAAAATCTACACATCTTTAGTGTTTGGTGATGCTGCTATAGGGTCATATGTCTTATTTTGGTTGCTGTCGTGCATGCACTCCGGTGGTCACATTTTTTTTCGATTGATTTCTTTCAGATTTTGTATGGAGGTCCATTGTAGTTTAGTAAGTTTACTCTAGACCTCTACATTTTTTGGTGATGCTGCCCCCAGTGTTCCGTCTTTTATAGGATCAATGGTCATATTTTAGTGGATATTTTGTGTGCGCTCTGCAGGTCACATTTCTTGACAGATTTCTTTCGAATTTTCTATAGAGATGCATTATAATCTACACACATATTGTTTTGGTGATGCTGCTCTTAGTGTTGACAATAATCCAGGCCACTGATGGCGATCTCTACGTTATCCTTTTGTTTGAGGGAGGGGAGGTGGAAGGTTCTTTGTTCCTCCTTCGAACAAAAGGATGACGCAAAAATCGCTGCCAGTGCCGGGGGATAAATTCGCATTGCGCGGCAATGGATATTTCTAGTTTCACTGAGAAACGGTCTAAGTTTGAGACAATGGGCAAAATATACGGTTACATGTCCTTTTTCCGAAGGTTCATAATTCCGAAGGTTCGTTTTTCTGAAGGTTCATATTTCCAAAGGTTCGTTACTCCGACGGTTTGTAATTCCGAAAATGAAATGAATTAATTAATTTTATTACCATTTCTGAAACAATATATGAAATATATTTACAAGGTATTTACAAATGTGAATGGTAATGGGAAACCACGAAATTGCTAAAATGGCTAATGAATATTGTGGTTCCCTGACAAATTATGTAAATGTGATATAAGTAAAGACTAATTAAAACACGTAAATACTTCTTAACGATACAAATACTCTAACAAATAAGGTCTTACAATAATCAGTAAAAAAAAAAAAAACAACTGTAAATATTGGCAAGAAGTGCATGTATACACACACACGCAATCAACATCAATAAAATCAAAAACAAAAATTTGTTCATTAAGTATAAACAAAATATCTATAAAACTACAGGATAGGACTAGATTCACAAATACCAAAAAGGGGGGGGGCAAAACAAAACAAAGCAAATACATATACTGAGATACATCACTCTAGAATTAGCATCGTTTCTCTGGACTTCCTGCAAAACGTTTTGACAGAGGGTTTCTCTTCATTATCAAAATACAGTTCATAATTCCGAAAAATGATAAAGGGTTCATATTTCCAAAGGTTCGTAATTCCGAAAAGTAATGTAGGGCTCTATTTCATTTTCGGAATTCCAAACATTCGGAATTATGAACCCTTTTTAACTTTCGGAATTACGAACCCTTTTTCATTTTCGCAACTACGAACCTTCGGAATAACGAACCTTCGGAGTAATGCATCAAATGTTCGGAATTATGAACCCTATTTCATTTTTGGAATTATGAACCACCTGCTATGGGAAATTTGCTTTTCGGAATTACGAACCTTCGGAAAAACGAGTACCCCCCCCCCCCCTAATATACAATGTTCAGTTAAACTTCGATGGGCCTTCATTCACTCTTCCGTGTAATAAGGAGTTAAGTCTTGTAAGGAAGGTGATGTGGTACATTTAAGAAATACCCCCTTGGAATTGATTTCCCTCTAAAATGAAAATAGCCTTGATATGGAAAACGTTTACTTTTCTTATTAATCTGATAATATTGAACTTCCAGAACAGGTGTGCATTCTTCAGAAATATTCAGACTATGCACAAGAAGTCATGCAAGGTTCAAATTTTGTAGACCGCGGATTCGGCCTCACATAAATTTATTTCACTGATGTCACACCACAAGAGAAATGAAAAATCTGTTTCGTGATCCTACACACTGCAATTAATTCTTTCCAGAGTTAGATCGGGTTGCCTGGCAACCTCAAGCTTTGCGGCCCTCAACCTCACAGACTGGTTATTAATCACTCACCTTCAAAAGAGCTGTCCATTTATTGTCGTTGCAAGTTTGTCGGAATACCTTGAAATGTCATTGTTAACATTTATGGCCATCACTCATGTAGCTATCAAGAGATCGGAAAGATAAGTGAAGAGCACTGTTCTTTTTCTGTAGAAACGGAGCTGATTGGATCTTCTTGTGGTGTGTCTTGTTATGGTAAGATATGAATTTGTGGATAACGTCTTGTCTTTCCCTCTTTGTCTGGAATCCGTTTCCCTATATGTGCATCATCTGAGCAAAAATAACATGTGAATGGGTGATTAATGTAACTGGTAAGCTACGAATATCCACTTGTACAATGAGCTTACCAGTTCATCGTATCACATCAGCTATGGAGTTGCCCTTTAAGAAGATGTCAATACATACACTTGCCACCTTTCTTTTATTGTTAGGAAAAAAATATTATGGTTGATAAACTGTGGATTTATTGATTGATGAATGGATGGATAGATTGGTTATATCTGGTTGGTTAGATGGTGGATTAGTTGGTTGATTGGCTGGCTGGCTGGTTTTCTTGTTGTTGGTTGGTTGGGTGGGTGGGTAGTTGAATGGTATGTTGGCTGTCTGACTGGCTAGCTGGCTTGTTGCTTGATTGGTTGGTTGGTTGAATGAGTAATGAGTTGATTGTTTGGTTTGATATATTGATTGGTTGATTGGTTGGGCCATTGGACTGTGTATTGGTATTTGGTTGGTTGACTGCTGGCGCTTATATTTTTATGATATACTCTTTATCTTGGTAGTCATTGATATGACAATAATTCTACAAATTGATGTTTGGGGCGTACTAATTCTATACACTTCTCTCCTGGGTAAACCGTTCTGTTCTTGTTCTGCCCACGTGTGGCCGCTGTTGTCATATCACTATAAGAATGATGTCTGCCTCAAGTGGCACGAAAGAACTTTCGGCAGGCGCTTAAGAGGCACGGTCGAATGATACTAGAATGCTCAGACAAGATACTCAATAAAGTGGGAATTATCTAGCCAATCACTATGCTCTTCACGCAGTAGTTGGAGCATGGATATAATTCACTTCTGGGGTCTCTTAGCGAGTGTCACCGAAAGTGCAACAATGAACGCCTACACCACTTACTCTCATCATGCTTATAGTGTTTGAATAAGATAAGAAATTCCTTTTCAAGAATATCAATTTTCACATGATTTTTGTCTATTCTTCTCAGTACGCTTCTCAATAAATATCAATTTAAAAGGGTTAACTGTACTTTTCGTATTATTTTTATCTTCCCACAAACTTGTTCTCGACCCATTTTTCTGTCTTCAACCCTCTCACCTCACACCACATCCATCTCCTTGCCACACCCCATCTCTTCTGAACTGATCCTCTTACCACATCTATCCTTTGCCACGCCCTACTTTCTACCGGACCCACCCCACTATGCACCCCACCCTCCTTCCCTTAGCCAGTACCCGAGGGTATCTTCCACTGGAGTGACTATGGTCTGTGGACAACATGCACCGCTTCTTGTGGGACCGGAGTCGAAGGCAGGAGACGAGTGTGCCTCGATGAAAGGTACAATTCCGTCTCGGGATACATGGGGCGTTTAAATCCCGCTATTGATAGAGTTCACAAAAAGAGAATTACACAGGGTCTTTAAAACATTCCGCATATAATAATGTGTGTTCTCATCGCCCCCCCCCCCCCTCTCTCTCTCTCTCTGTCATTGTTTAAAAGAAAATTAACATTAACATGAAAGCCTCCCGAGTAAATTTATTTTTTTCAAATGATAGTTACTTATCAGGAACTACGATGCTATCATAATGTCTCGTCTGTATGCCTACGGTTGTAACAGCCAAAAAAATCAAATTGACACGAAGAAAAGAAATGTGTTAATATCATTTTTAAGAGGTAGCTCCCGTTTGCTTCTTAGACTAGGATATTTTAGGTAAAGTGTGCTTTTGTACGAATGAAAATTTGTATTGCATACGTAGTTATTATGTATTTATCACTGTCAGGACTCTATTAATAATACATGTAATTGTTTGATGTACTCATATCTGAGCATATATTATCATTGTCTTAAAACATACCTACTCTACTTTTATTTGTATCAGGAGTAATGAGGTAGCCCCCGGAAATTGCATCGGCTATCAAAAAGAATATAGACTTTGTAGAATACAGGTAAGAAATTTTGCCAAATGCTTCCTTTTAAGTAAAATATAAAGAAAATTATAAGAAGGTATACAGCCCCCCCCCCAAAAAAAAGGGTAAATACACTTGAACACACTAATTAAGATTCAAACCAATAATTATCTTACCTCCGTTTTTGTTTGTCTTTTCGATTAATACGACAATTTCATCTGCAGTGCAGTGCAGACCATTTGAAATGTTTTTAGGATATCCCACCTGTTATGAGACAATCAAATTGCAAACTACTTTTTATGATGATGATGATGCCATCGATACGAGAAACATATATCGTCTGTTATGAGACAGAGGGGCGTTAAGGCCCATCTTTTGTACATAGTAAACGCCCTTCTGGCTCCAAATAGACGATATGAGTTATTGCGCAGGACTTTATTGTCATGAAATAGGAAAGAATAAATTTGTAATGTTTACAAGTTAGCATGATAAAACAGGATACCGTTTCTTTCTTTCTAGAATTGTCCTAATTCATTCGATTTAGGATACCGTGCAGCTCGTTGCCAGGAAATGGCTCCCCCTGGTCATAGATGGAAGCCCTATTACCCTTCTGAGAGTAAGTACAAAATACAACAATCATTGGAATCCTTGCAAGTGTACTAACCTTACGCCAAGTATAAACACAGATTAAGTGGGTTTAGTATTAAAGTCCACTGATTTATGTAGAACCAAGTGTCAACCTTTTCATATCGGTTATTTAGTTTTTACAGGATTGGCTTTAATCGTAAAGAATTGAGAAACTGGTTTAAGTCAACAGTTATTTCGATGGCATGGTTTCATATCCCACCGCTGCCACCGCGAAACTAACAAGGGAATTACCCTAGGGATTCATACAGGTGTAGGACGTACTTCTGGCCTTTAGGATCCTGGACAGAATAAAGCCCAGGAGTACTTGCTACTCCTGTTTTGAATCCCTAGAGTAATTCTTCGTTAACGGCGTTGATACTTGATGCTCCATCAATCAAAGGATAATATTTAAGCAAGTTAGCCTGTTTAATCTGCTGATCTGTTGCTGCCTCATTTAGGCAACGTCTCTTTTTGTAGTAGTTATTTTTGAAGGATTTTTTCCAACACAGTACTTCATTATGTGAAGTTGGAAAGCTAAAGCAAAATAAAAACAACGACAGCTACATGTTCTATTTAATTGTTTTACAAAAACTTTTTTGTTACCCCGGTAAAGCTTTTGAAGAAATTAAATCTGATGTGCGATAGACACAAGATACTAAACCAAAATAAATGACTCATAACTTTATACTGCAAAATGTATATCACTTATTTTTTTCACTTTTGAAACTCTGCCACGAATCCAGGGGACGGCTACAGCCCGTGTATTCTAGCCTGCTACAATGAGCATAACCAAGGGGAGGTACGAGTGGTAGAGCATGGTGTCCCGTCGGGGACCCGGTGTGCCAAGTTCCGAAATGGGGTTCCTGAGACCGGGGTCTGCATCGATGGGACATGTTGGGTAAGTGGACTTGTCGCTCTTTGTTGTAATCCCAATATCGTCTCATTTCATATTCTGATTTCAGTTATTTCTTATTAACTTTTACGCGTTATTATTATTTTGTGATACACTTAGTTTAATACCGCCTTTTTGATTTATGCCCCTACCAATTGAATTCTTCATTTCATGTAAATCATTATTTTCCTATTTCATTCTTCTTTATTCCTCCAGAGCGTCGGCTGTGACGGGTACCTAAACTCTACCAAGTACCCCGACCGATGCGGAGTATGCGGTGGTGATGACAGCTCGTGCACGCTGGTCTTCAGCGAAATCATCTCAGAGAATCTGCAAGTAGGTAAGCCTTTACTATTTTATCTCGAAAGTACACTGAATTTTCATATGATGATGATATTTTATGGAAGGATCTCAAATTTATATTTCGCGGATGATGATATTCGATTCAAAGATCTCCATTTGAGCATTATGCAGAAACTGTAAAATTTTGCCAAAATGTTAGGAGTATACGGAGTAGTAGTAGTAGAAGTTATAATGATCCCAAGAGCATGATTTTTTGCAGTATAAGTGTATTGTGATATTAATGAAAAATAATATTCTTTCCAAATAATGCCATTTATTTTAAGAGTAGGTTCTGTATTAAAAGACCATAAATATAACTCTTATTTCGATCTAATAGAAAAGGCAATTTCGTTGTATGTAGTAATTCTATTACATGTATTTTTATCTTGTGCTTTCTTATTATATATTTATCTAGGCTACACAGATTTAATAGAAGTTCCAATTGGTGCTACAAATATAAAGATATCAGAAATTCGTAGCGTGAGAACCTACTTAGGTGAGTGTTTTAATTTTTGCCTTTTTGCTACATCACACAGCTACAAAAATATACTACCAATTAAAAGTACGATTCACAAGACATAATTTGATGGAGCATTGTATCCTTTTTTTTCCATTTAAAGATTATTAATGTCATCGTGACTTACCAGTACTCAGATTATGTTTTTTAGTTGATGTACATAAAGACGCCATTAGCTTTGTAAAATATTTTAAAGACTTATGAGGTAATCCGGAATGTTTTGTCTACACCTATGGTCTATACAAAAAAATGTCGATGTGACCGTTACGGATACGCTTATTCATCGAGATATTCATGATCAAAGCAACGGCCAAGTTAACGTTGATGATGTTTACGGTTTACCATGTGTGTAAGTCCTGAAAAAGACTGTTAGGTTGGAGAAGGAAAGTGGAGCCAGGAGAGAATAGGAGTACAGAGTATCTTTCTTTAAAATGTGAAGTCCTGAAAAGGACTAGTAAACCAGATGAAAGGAGGAGAAAGTGCTCGACGTTTCGGACAGCTTGACTCTCAGTCTTCGGGACTTCAGTGCCAAGTTGTTTATTGTATTAATTGTGAAGAGGATATACATATCCATTGATTTTCTCTGATCTGTTTGTTAAAGCGCTTTTATAATAATGAGAAAGAAAAACTATTCGTTGAAAATTGTGCATTAATTCACTGCAATCAGTAAGTTGATAAGTAAGTTGTTTTTTATTTTGCTAAAATCCTCAATATCCTCATAGAAAAGATTAATATTCAGGAACATTTTTAACGCATTATGAATTTTAATGAATGATACATTTCAGCACTTACAAATTCCGATGGGGAATATTTGATAAACGGCAACTTTAAGGTCGAGACTGAGTTCACAAAATACCTGCAAGCAGCCAACTCTGGAATACGATACCAAAGAAGGAATATATTCAACGGGGTTCGCTGGGAGGAAAGAGAAGTTATCACCGCCAGAGGCCCACTTAATGAAACACTTCATTTACAGGTAAAGTCTTGGGGCTCTGGTTTTCACATATACAGTCACTTTCAACTCCAAATATGTATCACAATAGTATAGGATCCTGAATAGTATTTATGCTGCAGGAAATCGGGATTGAGCAAAAGTTTGATAATATGATCGTGTGGACATTTGTTGAAAATACATCTTTGCAAAATCTCAGTTTTGTAGCGTAAATTTGTTTCGTTAAAAACTTGGAAAGTTGTATGATTTATTAACAGAGAAAGTCATATAAATGTATAAGTGTATATTATTATCATATAGCAAAGATAATATTGCTGCAAATTGTAGTTTGTAGGATAGAGGCCCAGGCGTAAAATTCATCTTTAAAAATGCCATAACCACGATGTTCCACTTAAATATATTTCTCTTTTTCTCCGCTAGATCTTTAACCTTAAAGATGGCTCGTCAAATACATTACAGTATGAATATGTCATCCCCATTGAGACATCAACAGAAACGCCCAACACGGAAAATTCTTCTCAGCCACAACAATCAAATTCAACAATAAGTATACCAAAGCATAACGAAGTGGTAGAGTCGCTTTTAGAAACAGAAAATATAAACCCGCCTATGTTTCCTGTAAATATGAGTGAAATTATAGAAGGTGATCCAATGTTATCAGAGGAGAGTTATTCAAGCTCACCTGCGGACACTGGCATCGTAGATATTTCAAAAGATATACTTGTCAATAATAGGACCAGAACAGACCTGAATATATCAAGAAATTTCGGCGAAAATGAAGACGCGTTTCTGGGATCGAATTCAAGAACTCCACATCATGCCATGCAACAATCTGTAGAAAATAGGATGAACGAATCCGGAAATAATACTGGAAGTACTTATTACGCTAGCAGTGTGCTGTCAACGAACAACAATACGCGTGTGGGTAACCATCCGCATATGCGTAATACTACGCATACGAGTAATCCGTATAGGCGTAATACTACACGGGACATTGGCTTCCGAGATCCATTACCCCAGAGGTATGCGGAAGGCCTGGTGGTAGGTCATTGGGGCGAAGGACCGGAGGAGGCGAGTCCAGAATGGCCCAGGGAATGGCCTGAGATTGCATCACTTGAGGGGGCTGATAGAGGCCGAATTATCCTTGAGAGGGACGGCGTTCAGTCTGGAAGTGCTTGGTCTAAGAATGACGACGTAAGGGGGGAGAAGGGAGGTAAGTTTTCATAATTATTTTTGGTGTATTCCTGGTATCCATTTCTTTTTACGGGCGGACTCAATGTTGTTAGACAGAGGGCCGAAATATTTTTAAACCTCAAAAGTCCTAAATCCTTGGGTAGCGTAACGTTGACTGAGTTTTCACAAAGCAAAATAGTCAACAAACACTTTTCACATTTAGCTTCACCTTTAAAGGTCAATCCAACCTTGGTAATAAGATGATTTTATGTGAAAGCAGAAAATTAGAAAAACAGGATGGTGAAAGTATGAAAGAAATCTGATAAGGAATAAGAAAGTTATTGATGTTTGAGAAATGAGATCACTACATCTAGATGTGAATCTCAAATTGGCAATTTGATGAGTCGATTGTGACATACTTGCGGACAACTCTCCCGTTTGTCGTACACAAAAATATCATTAATTTGTGGTTTTCTCCGAAGCGCCTTTACCCTCGGGGCAGTACTCAAAATATATTGGATATAGCATATTGTTAAAAGATCCTACTGAGAAATACATTTTTAAAAAATGACATTTTAGTCAGTTTGTGTGTTGGAACAAATGGGGGAGTTGTCCGCAACTACATCACAGTGACATTACCTATTCGGCCAATTTGAAATTCCCCTATGTATAGTGATCACAACTTTCAAAAATTCATAACTTTTTTATTGCTTGTCCGATTTCGTTCAAACTTTCACCAGTCTGCTTTCCTGATTTTTCCTCTTTTTCTCGAAGCAACTTGCTATTGAGGTTGGATTTCCCTTTAATGAAATAAGAGGGCTGGAAAAAGTTCGTCAAGGCTCTTGAGGAATGGAATAGAAATTTATCACTGAACCCTACTGACAAAGTCAGAAGTTATCCGCAGGGAAAAGCAGAATTTTAACTGCATTGTTACCATGGTAACTTTTTCCATATCTTCATCTTATTTCGGTATTTCGTGTAAAGCAGACGGACTTGTATACGGTCCACCGTATAGGACGGAGGACTCTCCTTCACATGCTTCCCCTGAGGTGATCACGAGAGAGATGGTCACCGTCGAGTTCCAGACTGAAGAACCCAGGCATGTTGGGGACGTAATCATCGACGTGGTCATCAACCAACCGATCCTCAAGCAGCACGAAGGCGACAACAAACTCGGTTTTGAATCTCAGGTCCCAGAAGATTTCGACATGTCCGAATCGGATTACGACGACAACTTCTCGTCGTCTGACGCCGAAAATGGGTTGCGTTATTCAACGCGAGCGTCATCGACGGCGGGACGGCGTAGTACAACAACGGCGCAGACAACGACTTCATCAGTTCCAACTACGACCATATCAGAGGTCCAAACAACCATGGAGACGACCACATATCTGACTTCTGAGACCTCTAGTCCAATGACCTCTATTCCAAGGACAACTGACCAAATGACGACAGTAACGGTCACTACCGAACCGCCGCCCAAATATTTCTGGAGGATTACGGCGACGATGCCATGTAGCGCAACTTGTGGGAGGGGTAAAATTTTATTTTTCATATTTCATTTTATTCATCGTGATTTTGCCAGCCAATATAAGGTTTTTCCATTTTTACATTAAGTGGCACATAATCAGGTAGTATTCCAAAAAGAAGTGACAATGCAATTTCCTCATCAAAACTTTGAAATATAAAAATTACAAATACAAGACTTTAGGTTCAGTTTAAGGGGAATGAAAGGCAACAAACATTAGCTCCGAACTCCTATGTTTAGTATTCATAATATCATTGTACAGAACTTGAATCAAGTAGCTTTAATTTGTTAAAATTCCCATATGAAACGCTATTGCAATCTATTCCCGTAAGCGGATCGCAGACGATCGTGTAGTGTGCGGTGGGCTTAATACGAACGCATAGTAATGTTGTCTATTCCTGTAACTTGTAGGTATCATTAGGAACTATGCATACTGTGTGGATGAGGATGAAGAACAGGTGGATGATACCAAATGTGACATAGATATCAAGCCTGACGTCATCGCTAAAGAATGCGCGGGAAAACCGTGTGAACCCAGGTAAAAAAAATATATCATTGTTAATTTTCACAAATTTGCTTTTATAGTTCGTGGTCCCCTATTTCTACCGAAAGCGTTGCCCCTTTCGTTAAGGCTCCTTCGTCTTCCGCTTACAACACTAATACCACAATCACACCAACAAGACCGACGCCAGACCGGCAACAGACCGAACAAAAAATTACATTGCCACCAATGGCCAAGTATCGGTCGGTTTGGAGTCGGTGTGGGGTCGGTTCGGCAGTGTGACTGTGGTATATTAGAATAGCTCTGCGTTATATTTTTTGCCATTTATTATTTTATTTAAACTTCAGTCTGTTGCATTAGTCAGTCAACTGAGATAGAAGTGCATTTTCAGGTTCTTGCGTACTCCACATTATGTAATTTGTTTAAAATTAGCTCTGTAGCTCTATGAAAATATTTTACTACAGATTTCAAGAAATTATGGGCATTTGATGAGAATTTACAAGCAATGCTTTTTATTTAGGCTCCCCACATTTTACATTTTTCTTCTTTTTGCCAGTCGTTCGTATATCTGTCAAAACTTTATACCTATTTACTGTACATTGTACTTGATTTGAGTTCTTCACCCGTATGTTTTGAAATTGACAAATATGCTTGTAAAATAGTTTTTGTGAAAATTGGTTTTGATGTAAAAGTGGAATAAATAAACTTCAAACTTCCAACTTCAGACTTCTATGATATTTGTCAGACTACCAGCTAGTTAATTAAGAATTTAAGTTTTAATATTCTTTTTTACTTCAACTAAACTTTATTGATCAAATTAAGACTTTAGTGCCCCTTAATTTCCTTCTATCGTTCAATATATCTAATTGATTCTTTTTAGGGTTTTAATTATTTCTTATTCAGAAAGTGGATTTTAAAAAAAATGTAATAATTTTTTTTGGACAGATGGGAGGCTGGGAGTTGGAGCAATTGTCTTGGAGACTGTGATGCCAGTTACCGGTTCCGTACCGTCCATTGCTGGCTTATGATGGACCAAGGTTTGGATACATCATTATCCAATGAGAGATGCAATCAGACTACCAAACCCCACGCTAAAATGCCTTGTGATGAACATGACTGCGGTCCACAGTGGATTGTTTCTGAGTGGTCTCGGGTGAGACAAGTGCAGTGTTTCCCTTTTCTCTACTGCGAGTTCTTTAACTTCATACAATTGCTCTAGAGTACCATACAGATGCGTTATTAGATGGAATAAGGCGATGTAATATTCCCTCTCCCTCATCCCCCACAAAAAATTCTGCAGCAAATCGCAAAGATCGATGACCGATTTGGGTGACATTTTAACATGCCGTTCTTTAACCCTTTCGAGACAATTGACCACATTTTGTGGTTTGGCTCAATAACTTTTGATTCAGAGCTCTAAAAAATATACCAGATGCCTGAGTAGAAAGAGCAAAAATTTCTACACACATTGTTTCCATTTTTGTTGCATGATCATATTGCGTTTGATGCCAGGAATTATATAAAGGAGAATAAGCTTCAAAATCCTTAAATTGGCAACACATTGACAGGTTCAAAATCATTGTTTTTCATCAAATTTGGCAATTTTTTCAACTAATCGACAAAATATCTAACCATGTATATTGTTTTCAAAGACATTACACCATATTAGAACCATGTAGCACTAAAAGAAAAATATCATTATTGCCAATTTGAAGAACAAAATGTGATCAATTTAGCCCTTAAAAAATTCCTGTCCTGAAAGGGTTGATTAGACATTGTCCAGACTAAGAAGGTCACGAATAAGTGAAACGATAGGGATAAAGAGTAAAAAGAAAAAAAGATAACTTTGGTGAAATCCCAAAGTTGTACTCGGACTGTATAGCTGAAGTACAGCACATGTCACATTATTATAACTCCACAACGATACGAAAGTGCTTTGCATTTAGGTGTTTTAATTCACTTATACATTAGAAAAAGCCACATAACCTATTTGGCTCTGATTCCTTCTGATATGACCTTGAAAATATTTGAGAAATGATAATGACGTTAAGATTAAATTAGATAACCGTGACTGTGTTTCCCTCAGTGTTCTAAGACTTGCGGTCAAGGTCGGGAAACCCGTCGGGTGACTTGCTCCGAAGGTAACCGATGTGATGCGACGCAGCGACCCGACTCTGAACGATCGTGTATCGTCACCCCATGTGTTTGGGCTACTTCATCGTGGAGCCCGGTAATTCATTAAATCATTAGACTTTCTTTTTATGTTTTTAGCATACATCTTTTGATTAAGCGACAAATTTTTCAAAATATCACAAAAATATCTAAAATGTATCCAAAAAATAAACATTTTACTGCAGAAATGTTTAATTGCCTATCAATTATTAAGCAGATAACCCCTCCCCCTTCTAGGTGGGGGGGGGGGGGGTGTAAATGTGGGTCGTTGTTTGGGGCTAGTATTCCAGGGGGCAGAATCGTCACTTTTAATGGAAGAGGATGTAAAACTATTTTCTTTTTAGGTTGAACTACATGTATGTCAAGGAACAGGTGTAAAGAATCGGATCTAACCAACATTTTCAATATGATTTTACAGTGGATTACTTGACACTTGATACTCGATGGGATAATCCCTTCGACAGGTAACATAGGAAGCTATACTGCGATGGTAGATTATATGATTGATATAATTTGTCCAGAGAAAAAAGAGATAGTGAATCTATGTAAGTATTATTGTTATCTTTCTCTTTTCTGTATCATTATCTTTCTCACTCTGTCTCCTTCCACTATATTTTCATCAGTGCACAGGTACATGTGAAGTGCAGTCTCGTCGCGTTTTCTGTGTTGCAGAGTCTACGAACACTCGAGTGCAGGACAACTCCTGTTCAGGTAGCGACAAGCCCCTCTCGATTCAGATATGTGGGGGAAGTCCCTGCCCATCGAAATGGGTGCCCCAAGCCTGGGGACAGGTGAGACACAATTACTAGTGACCTTCACTTGCTATTGAGTACCTTGTTACAATTGTTATCGCAATCGTATTAAACGTATGACCCCTCCTTCTCAACAACCCCTCTCTCCCCAAATCAAAATCATTTGTTCCCCCACCCCTCCCCCCCCCCCCCCCCCCCTCTCTCTCTCTCCCTCTCTAATCTATCTGTATGTTGCTAGCCATTTCTTTTCTCGATCAATTTTCGTGTCGGGGCTGTTGTCTGAACTAATTCTCAACATTGCTTAAGTAAGCCCCTTCTCTTGTCCTCTGACAAATCAAACAAGGTTCAATTAGGTCCGAGTAGTTGATATAAAAGTTTGATCACCAGATATGAATAATTATTTTTTTTCATTAATACACGTTTTAGAACCTAATTACATTCACACCCAAGAATACACTTCCCTCCTATTTCTCTGTAGCTCTTCCCCCCCCCCCCCCCCCCGTCACTCTCTCTCTATCCTCTGTCACTTCTTTTTTCTCTCTCTCTCTTCTTGTCTGTTTCTCGAACAATGTTAAAGCTAAAGGTAAGGGGAAAATTAATAGTTCTTACAATCCATCTACATTGACCCCCTCCTTCTTCAACATTTTCATCCTCGTTATTTTTAGTTTATTATTATTGTTCTGATAGCTTAGACATTTGTACAAATACGGCACAATATGCTATTAAGTTTAGTAATAAACTGGTTTTATTTAGTAGAATTTTAAAGAAAACATTGGATATTTTGTGGTTGTTGAAACGAGACATAGAAAACGTTTAATATGTATAATGCATTCTGAAGGTGACTTCAGCCATGATTTCGTCTAAGATTGTCGTGGCTAGCCAGGCATCGGATACGACATCACCAATGTCGTCATCGAAAAGATCATGAGTATAGTTTGTCAAATCGGTGACTGTCGTAAAGATGTCGTCGTCATCTTCATTGTCGGTTGTAATGCTGGAGACGTCTGTGAAACTATCATTGTCCATTTCGTCCAGAAATCTTATCAAGCTGGAAGTTGTGTCGGATAACAATGAATCGTCATTGTCTTGATCTTCGTTATGAATCTCGATCAAGACTTCGTTAGCAAGATGATAGCGGTCGGATGCGGTACTTGTTCTGTCGTCATCATCGTCGCTGTCATTTTGCTTGGAGGTGGATATGGGATAATAGGTGATGGTTGGGAAGTCCTCTTCCGAACTCCACAGTGATGTCGAGTCGCTCAGTACTGTGTCTTGGACATCAGTTACGTGGAACTGTTTTTGAATGAAGAAATATGGAAGATTGGTTTGGGAATGAATGTGCAAAAACTTTTTAAGGTGCACACAGGCAGACTGATTTGCAGAGGAAAAAACACAGTATATAGTGGAACGAAGAAAGGAAAGAAAGGAAATGAAACCAGAAGAATTGAAGAGTGGATAGAAGAAAAATTAAGGCATAATTCTTATTATCAGAATCATCTATTTGATTTATTATTCGTTATATGACTAGTTTCGTGATTATGAAAATATATAGGTTCAAATATAAATCTTACCATTTTGAGGTCTTCTGCGGTCAAAGTATTATTTCGCCTGGTACTGTCATCATCGGCGGCTGGAGATGAATGAAATGTTAGAAAGGGGGAATAAATCAGTACTTATTTAGAAAAGTTATGATGGAAAATTGATGGTAAGTTGATCGTATTCATAGAAGGTTGAATAATAATATGAACATTGATTTTTGGGGGGGTCAAAGAGGTATCACGCTATCCCTGTCGGCCCAGTATTAAGTACAGTAACTACATAGAGTCATAATCTGACTGAGGTGTAAGATACCCGTGATATTTGAAAAGAATTGTTTTAAAATAGTTTTGAAGGGGGTTAAAGGGTGGAGAGGAACGATGCACACCTGAAAAGAAGCAGCAAAGTCTCCTAATACCCTTTCCCATTCTCTTTCGAATTCGGGAGAAATATCGGCGATTACGAGATGACCCGCGAGCCATTCTCTTTGAGATATGAGATAGAGAGGAGCAAAGAAAACGTCCTTATAACAAGGAGAATTCATAAAGAATGAAACTCTTGTAGTTAGGCGTTACCAATGTCAACACAAAATTAGCGCATTTCATTATTACGTATGATTATTGGTGAGAGATTTTCCTACCGGGTTCGTGATTGGTCAAAAGTTTGTACTTAACATTGTTTTTCTGGCGCGTCCATTGTTACGTAAGTCTAGGCGCCTAGTGTATGGTAGGGGTTTTCTTATAGGATGAAAGATAAGACTCACGCAGTGATGTCACAATGTTATTTTTTAGGGCATGCCCATGTGATAAAAAAGAAAGGCAGGGGCTCTTTTAGAAATGAGTGTATAAATAAGAGGGGTTTTTTTGTAAACTAATATAGTTCCCTGTCATTTTATGTTTTTAATGTATTCTTCCTACGTTTTATAGATTATTCTTATCTTGTAGCATATTTATTCACGGCCATATCTCGCAAAATAGTGAAAAGATATTTTTTTCGAAATTCATCAGCTATGTTGTTTCTATTTTGAATTTTTAGGCTTAAAAGATAATCACTAATGAATCCTTAAAACCTATTTCTATCTTTCTTTCTTTCTGTCTATCCCCCTTTCTATCCCCCCCCCCCCCTCTCTCTCTCTCTCTCTCTCTCTCTCTCTCTCTCTTTTCTCTGTCCACCTCTCTCTCTCTCCTCTTCCTTTCTCTCTTCCGATGTTTTTTTTTTTTTCTCTCGTCTGTTTTTCAAACGATTTTGAAGATTAATTTGGGGCAATTTTTTAAAGTATTTTATTCTATCTACGTTTAAGTGATTCGGATTTCTATTCTGATATTTACACATTTTCACAAATACCACGTTTTGTATGCTGTTAATTTTTATCCTGTTTTACTTACAAGCACTGACAAGAAATCGTTTGATATTTTGTATTAGTTTGAAATAGAAAAGTTCATTGGTTAGAATGCAGTCTGAAGGCGGCTTCAGCGATGATTTCGTCTAATATTGTGGTGGCTAGCCAGGCATCGGATACGACATCACCAATGTCGTCATCGAAAAGATCATGAGTATAGTTTGTCAAATCGGTGACTGTCGTAAAGGTGTCGTCGTCATCTTCATTGTCGGTTGTAATGCTAGAGACGTCTGTGAAACTATCATTGTCCATTTCGTCCAGAAATCTTATCAAGCTGGAAGTTGTGTCGGATAACAATGAATCGTCATTGTCTTGATCTTCGTTATGAATCTCGATCAAGACTTCGTTAGCAAGATGATAGCGGTCGGATGCGGTGCTTGTTCTGTCGTCATCATCGTCGCTGTCATTTTGCTTGGAGGTGGATATGGGATAATAGGTGATGGTTGGGAAGTCCTCTTCCGAACTCCACAGTGATGTCGAGTCGCTCAGTACTGTGTCTTGGACATCAGTTGCGTGGAACTGTTTTTAAATGAAGAAATATGGAAGATTGGTTTGGGAATGAATGTGCAAAAACTTTTTAAGGTGCACACAGGCAGACTGATTTGCATAGGAAAAAACACAGTATAGTGGAAACGAAGAAAGGAAATGAAACCAAAAGAATTGAAGAGTGGATAGAAGAAGAATGAAGGCATAATTCTTATTATCAAAATTATCTTTTTGATTTATTATTCTTTATCTGACTAGTTTCGTGATTATGAAAATGTATAGGTTCAAATATAAATCTTACCATTTTGAGGTCTTCTGCGGTCAAAGTATTATTTCGCCTGGTACTGTCACCATCGGCGGCTGGAGATGAATGAAATATTAGAAGGAAAAAAAAAATCAATACTTATTTAGAAAAGTTATGATGGAAAATTGATGGTAAGTTGATCGTATTCATAGAAGGTTGAATAATAATATGAACATTGATTTTTTGGGGGGGTCAAAGAGGTATCACGCTATCCCTGTCGGCCTAGTATTAAGTACAGTAACTACATAGAGTCATAATCTGACTGAGGTGTAAGATACCCGTGATATTTGAAAAGAATTGTTTTAAAATAGTTTTGAAGGGGGTTAAAGGGTGGAGAGGAACGATGCACACCTGAAAAGAAGCAGCAAAGTCTCCTAATACCCTTTCCCATTCTCTTTCGAATTCGGGAGAAATATCGGCGATTACGAGATGACCCGCGAGCCATTCTCTTTGAGATATGAGATAGAGAGGAGCAAAGAAAACGTCCTTATAACAAGGAGAATTCATAAAGAATGAAACTCTTGTAGTTAGGCGTTACCAATGTCAACACAAAATTAGCGCATTTCATTATTACGTATGATTATTGGTGAGAGATTTTCCTACCGGGTTCGTGATTGGTCAAAAGTTTGTACTTAACATTGTTTTTCTGGCGCGTCCATTGTTACGTAAGTCTAGGCGCCTAGTGTATGGTAGGGGTTTTCTTATAGGATGAAAGATAAGACTCACGCAGTGATGTCACAATGTTATTTTTTAGGGCATGCCCATGTGATAAAAAAGAAAGGCAGGGGCTCTTTTAGAAATGAGTGTATAAATAAGAGGGGTTTTTTTGTAAACTAATATAGTTCCCTGTCATGTTATGTTTTTAATGTATTCTTCCTACGTTTTATAGATTATTCTTATCTTGTAGCATATTTATTCACGGCCATATCTCGCAAAATAGTGAAAAGATATTTTTTTCGAAATTCATCAGTTATGTTGTTTCTATTTTGAATTTTTAGGCTTAAAAGATAATCACTAATGAATCCTTCAAACCTATTTCTATCTTTCTCTCTTTCTTTCTCTCTCTCTCTCTTTCTTTCTCTCTCTCTCTCTCTCTTTCTTTCTCTCTCTCTCTCTCTTTCTATTCCCCCTCTCTCTCTCTCTTTCTCTGTCCGCCTCTCTCTCTCTTTCGTTTCTCTCTTCTGATGTTTGTTTGTTTTTTTCTCTCGTTTTTTTTCAAACGATTTTGAGGCTAAAATTAGGGCAATTTTTAAAAATATTTTATTCTGCCTACGTTGAGGTGATACGGATTTCTATTCTGATATTTACACATTTTCACAAATACCACGTTTTGTATGCTGTTAATTTTTATCCAGTTTTATTTGCAAGAACTGACAAGAAATCATTCGATTTTTTGTATTAGAAGGAGAAAAGTTCAATGGTCAGAATGCAGTCTGAAGGCGGCTTCAGCGATGATTTCGTCTAATATTGTGGTGGCTAGCCAGGCATCGGATACGACATCACCAATGTCGTCATCGAAAAGATCATGAGTATAGTTTGTCAAATCGGTGACTGTCGTAAAGGTGTCGTCGTCATCTTCATTGTCGGTTGTAATGCTAGAGACGTCTGTGAAACTATCATTGTCCATTTCGTCCAGAAATCTTATCAAGCTGGAAGTTGTGTCGGATAACAATGAATCGTCATTGTCTTGATCTTCGTTATGAATCTCGATCAAGACTTCGTTAGCAAGATGATAGCGGTCGGATGCGGTGCTTGTTCTGTCGTCATCATCGTCGCTGTCATTTTGCTTGGAGGTGGATATGGGATAATAGGTGATGGTTGGGAAGTCCTCTTCCGAACTCCACAGTGATGTCGAGTCGCTCAGTACTGTGTCTTGGACATCAGTTGCGTGGAACTGTTTTTAAATGAAGAAATATGGAAGATTGGTTTGGGAATGAATGTGCAAAAACTTTTTAAGGTGCACACAGGCAGACTGATTTGCATAGGAAAAAACACAGTATAGTGGAAACGAAGAAAGGAAATGAAACCAAAAGAATTGAAGAGTGGATAGAAGAAGAATGAAGGCATAATTCTTATTATCAAAATTATCTTTTTGATTTATTATTCTTTATCTGACTAGTTTCGTGATTATGAAAATGTATAGGTTCAAATATAAATCTTACCATTTTGAGGTCTTCTGCGGTCAAAGTATTATTTCGCCTGGTACTGTCACCATCGGCGGCTGGAGATGAATGAAATATTAGAAGGAAAAAAAAAATCAATACTTATTTAGAAAAGTTATGATGGAAAATTGATGGTAAGTTGATCGTATTCATAGAAGGTTGAATAATAATATGAACATTGATTTTTTGGGGGGGTCAAAGAGGTATCACGCTATCCCTGTCGGCCCAGTATTAAGTACAGTAACTACATAGAGTCATAATCTGACTGAGGTGTAAGATACCCGTGATATTTGAAAAGAATTGTTTTAAAATAGTTTTGAAGGGGGTTAAAGGGTGGAGAGGAACGATGCACACCTGAAAAGAAGCAGCAAAGTCTCCTAATACCCTTTCCCATTCTCTTTCGAATTCGGGAGAAATATCGGCGATTACGAGATGACCCGCGAGCCATTCTCTTTGAGATATGAGATAGAGAGGAGCAAAGAAAACGTCCTTATAACAAGGAGAATTCATAAAGAATGAAACTCTTGTAGTTAGGCGTTACCAATGTCAGCACAAAATTAGCGCATTTCATTATTACGTATGATTATTGGTGAGAGATTTTCCTACCGGGTTCGTGATTGGTCAAAAGTTTGTACTTAACATTGTTTTTCTGGCGCGTCCATTGTTACGTAAGTCTAGGCGCCTAGTGTATGGTAGGGGTTTTCTTATAGGATGAAAGATAAGACTCACGCAGTGATGTCACAATGTTATTTTTTAGGGCATGCCCATGTGATAAAAAAGAAAGGCAGGGGCTCTTTTAGAAATGAGTGTATAAATAAGAGGGGTTTTTTTGTAAACTAATATAGTTCCCTGTCATTTTATTTTTTAATGTATTCTTCCTACGTTTTATAGATTATTCTTATCTTGTAGCATATTTATTCACGGCCATATCTCGCAAAATAGTGAAAAGATATTTTTTTCGAAATTCATCAGTTATGTTGTTTCTATTTTGAATTTTTAGGCTTAAAAGATAATCACTAATGAATCCTTCAAACCTATTTCTATCTTTCTCTCTTTCTTTCTCTCTCTCTCTCTTTCTTTCTCTCTCTCTCTCTCTCTTTCTTTCTCTCTCTCTCTCTCTTTCTATTCCCCCTCTCTCTCTCTCTTTCTCTGTCCGCCTCTCTCTCTTTTTCGTTTCTCTCTTCTGATGTTTGTTTGTTTTTTTTCTCTCGTTTTTTTTTCAAACGATTTTGAGGCTAAAATTAGGGCAATTTTTAAAAATATTTTATTCTGCCTACGTTGAAGTGATACGGATTTCTATTCTGATATTTACACATTTTCACAAATACCACGTTTTGTATGCTGTTAATTTTTATCCAGTTTTATTTGCAAGAACTGACAAGAAATCATTCGATTTTTTGTATTAGAAGGAGAAAAGTTCAATGGTCAGAATGCAGTCTGAAGGCGGCTTCAGCGATGATTTCGTCTAATATTGTGGTGGCTAGCCAGGCATCGGATACGACATCACCAATGTCGTCATCGAAAAGATCATGAGTATAGTTTGTCAAATCGGTGACTGTCGTAAAGGTGTCGTCGTCATCTTCATTGTCGGTTGTAATGCTAGAGACGTCTGTGAAACTATCATTGTCCATTTCGTCCAGAAATCTTATCAAGCTGGAAGTTGTGTCGGATAACAATGAATCGTCATTGTCTTGATCTTCGTTATGAATCTCGATCAAGACTTCGTTAGCAAGATGATAGCGGTCGGATGCGGTGCTTGTTCTGTCGTCATCATCGTCGCTGTCATTTTGCTTGGAGGTGGATATGGGATAATAGGTGATGGTTGGGAAGTCCTCTTCCGAACTCCACAGTGATGTCGAGTCGCTCAGTACTGTCTTGGACATCAGTTGCGTGAAACTGTTTTTGAATGAAGAAATATGAAAGATTGGTTTGGGAATGAATGTGCAAAAACTTTTTAAGGTGCACACAGGCAGACTGATTTGCATAGGAAAAAACACAGTATAGTGGAAACGAAGAAAGGAAATGAAACCAAAAGAATTGAAGAGTGGATAGAAGAAAAATGAAGGCATAATTCTTATTATCAGAATCATCTATTTGATTTATTAATCTTTATCTGACTAGTTTCGTGATTATGAAAATATATAGGTTCAAATATAAATCTTACCATTTTGAGGTCTTCTGCGGTCAAAGTATTATTTCGCCTGGTACTGTCATCATCGGCGGCTGGAGATGAATGAAATATTAGAGGGAAAAAAAAATCAGTACTTATTTAGAAAAGTTATGATAGAAAATTGATGGTAAGTTGATCGTATTCATAGAAGGTTGAATAATAATATGAACATTGATTTTTTTTTTTTTTGGTCAGAGGTATCACGCTATCCCTGTCGGCCCAGTATTAAGTACAGTAACTACATAAAGTCATAATCTGAGTGAGGTGTAAGATACCCGTGATAGGTGAAAAGAATTGTTTTGAAATAGTGTTGAAGGGGGTTAAAGGGTGGAAAGGAAAGCTGCAAACCTGAAAAGAAACAGCAAAGTCTCCTAATACCCTTTCCCATTCTCTTTCGAAGTCGGGAGAAATATCGGCGATTACGGGATGACCCGCGAGCCATTCTCTTTGAGATATGAGATAGAGAGGAGCAAAGAAAACGTCCTTATAACAAGGAGAATTCATAAAGAATGAAACTCTTGTAGTAAGGCGTTACCAATGTAAACACAAAATTAGCGCATTTCATTATTACATATGATTATTGGTGTGAGATTTTCCTACCGGGTTCGTGATTGGTCAAAAGTTTGTACTTAACATTGTTTTCCTGGCGCGTCCATTGTTACGTAAGTCTAGGCGCCTAGTGTATGGTAGGGGTTTTCTTATAGGATGAAAGATAAGACTCACGCAGTGATGTCACAATGTTGTTTTTTAGGGCATGCCCATGTGATAAAAAAGAAAGGCAGGGGCTCTTTTAGAAATGAGTGTATAAATAAGAGGGTTTTTTTTGTAAACTAATATAGTTCCCTGTCATGTTATGTTTTTAATGTATTCTTCCTACGTTTTATAGATTATTCTTATCTTGTAGCATATTTATTCACGGCCATATCTCGCAAAATAGTGAAAAGATATTTTTTTCGAAATTCATCAGTTATGTTGTTTCTATTTTGAATTTTTAGGCTTAAAAGATAATCACTAATGAATCCTTCAAACCTATTTCTATCTTTCTCTCTTTCTTTCTCTCTCTCTCTCTTTCTTTCTCTCTCTCTCTCTCTCTCTCTTTCTTTCTCTCTCTCTCTCTTTCTATTCCCCCTCTCTCTCTCTCTTTCTCTGTCCGCCTCTCTCTCTTTTTCGTTTCTCTCTTCTGATGTTTGTTTGTTTTTTTCTCTCGTTTTTTTTCAAACGATTTTGAGGCTAAAATTAGGGCAATTTTTAAAAATATTTTATTCTGCCTACGTTGAGTTGATACGGATTTCTATTCTGATATTTACACATTTTCACAAATACCACGTTTTGTATGCTGTTAATTTTTATCCAGTTTTATTTGCAAGAACTGACAAGAAATCATTCGATTTTTTGTATTAGTTAGAAGGAGAAAAGTTCAATGGTCAGAATGCAGTCTGAAGGCGGCTTCAGCGATGATTTCGTCTAATATTGTGGTGGCTAGCCAGGCATCGGATACGACATCACCAATGTCGTCATCGAAAAGATCATGAGTATAGTTTGTCAAATCGGTGACTGTCGTAAAGGTGTCGTCGTCATCTTCATTGTCGGTTGTAATGCTGGAGACGTCTGTGAAACTATCATTGTCCATTTCGTCCAGAAATCTTATCAAGCTGGAAGTGGTGTCGGATAACAATGAATCGTCATTGTCTTGATCTTCGTTATGAATCTCGATTAAGACTTCGTTAGCAAGATGATAGCGGTCGGATGCGGTACTTGTTCTGTCGTCATCATCGTCGCTGTCATTTTGCTTGGAGGTGGATATGGGATAATAGGTGATGGTTGGGAAGTCCTCTTCCGAACTCCACAGTGATGTCGAGTCGCTCAGTACTGTGTCTTGGACATCAGTTGCGTGGAACTGTTTTTAAATGAAGAAATATGAAAGATTGGTTTGGGAATGAATGTGCAAAAACTTTTTAAGGTGCACACAGGCAGACTGATTTGCATAGGAAAAAACACAGTATAGTGGAAACGAAGAAAGGAAATGAAACCAAAAGAATTGAAGAGTGGATAGAAGAAAAATGAAGGCATAATTCTTATTATCAAAATTATCTTTTTGATTTATTATTCTTTATCTGACTAGTTTCGTGATTATGAAAATGTATAGGTTCAAATATAAATCTTACCATTTTGAGGTCTTCTGCGGTCAAAGTATTATTTCGCCTGGTACTGTCACCATCGGCGGCTGGAGATGAATGAAATATTAGAAGGAAAAAAAAAATCAATACTTATTTAGAAAAGTTATGATGGAAAATTGATGGTAAGTTGATCGTATTCATAGAAGGTTGAATAATAATATGAACATTGATTTTTTGGGGGGGTCAAAGAGGTATCACGCTATCCCTGTCGGCCCAGTATTAAGTACAGTAACTACATAGAGTCATAATCTGACTGAGGTGTAAGATACCCGTGATATTTGAAAAGAATTGTTTTAAAATAGTTTTGAAGGGGGTTAAAGGGTGGAGAGGAACGATGCACACCTGAAAAGAAGCAGCAAAGTCTCCTAATACCCTTTCCCATTCTCTTTCGAATTCGGGAGAAATATCGGCGATTACGAGATGACCCGCGAGCCATTCTCTTTGAGATATGAGATAGAGAGGAGCAAAGAAAACGTCCTTATAACAAGGAGAATTCATAAAGAATGAAACTCTTGTAGTTAGGCGTTACCAATGTCAACACAAAATTAGCGCATTTCATTATTACGTATGATTATTGGTGAGAGATTTTCCTACCGGGTTCGTGATTGGTCAAAAGTTTGTACTTAACATTGTTTTTCTGGCGCGTCCATTGTTACGTAAGTCTAGGCGCCTAGTGTATGGTAGGGGTTTTCTTATAGGATGAAAGATAAGACTCACGCAGTGATGTCACAATGTTATTTTTTAGGGCATGCCCATGTGATAAAAAAGAAAGGCAGGGGCTCTTTTAGAAATGAGTGTATAAATAAGAGGGGTTTTTTTGTAAACTAATATAGTTCCCTGTCATTTTATTTTTTAATGTATTCTTCCTACGTTTTATAGATTATTCTTATCTTGTAGCATATTTATTCACGGCCATATCTCGCAAAATAGTGAAAAGATATTTTTTTCGAAATTCATCAGTTATGTTGTTTTCTATTTTGAATTTTTAGGCTTAAAAGATAATCACTAATGAATCCTTCAAACCTATTTCTATCTTTCTCTCTTTCTTTCTCTCTCTCTCTTTCTTTCTCTCTCTCTCTCTCTCTTTCTTTCTCTCTCTCTCTCTTTCTATTCCCCCTCTCTCTCTCTCTTTCTATTCCCCCTCTCTCTCTCTCTTTCTCTGTCCGCCTCTCTCTCTTTTTCGTTTCTCTCTTCTGATGTTTGTTTGTTTTTTTCTCTCGTTTTTTTTTTCAAACGATTTTGAGGCTAAAATTAGGGCAATTTTTAAAAATATTTTATTCTGCCTACGTTGATGTGATACGGATTTCTATTCTGATATTTACACATTTTCACAAATACCACGTTTTGTATGCTGTTAATTTTTATCCAGTTTTATTTGCAAGAACTGACAAGAAATCATTCGATTTTTTGTATTAGTTAGAAGGAGAAAAGTTCAATGGTCAGAATGCAGTCTGAAGGCGGCTTCAGCGATGATTTCGTCTAATATTGTGGTGGCTAGCCAGGCATCGGATACGACATCACCAATGTCGTCATCGAAAAGATCATGAGTATAGTTTGTCAAATCGGTGACTGTCGTAAAGGTGTCGTCGTCATCTTCATTGTCGGTTGTAATGCTGGAGACGTCTGTGAAACTATCATTGTCCATTTCGTCCAGAAATCTTATCAAGCTGGAAGTGGTGTCGGATAACAATGAATCGTCATTGTCTTGATCTTCGTTATGAATCTCGATTAAGACTTCGTTAGCAAGATGATAGCGGTCGGATGCGGTACTTGTTCTGTCGTCATCATCGTCGCTGTCATTTTGCTTGGAGGTGGATATGGAATAATAGGTGATGGTTGGGAAGTCCTCTTCCGAACTCCACAGTGATGTCGAGTCGCTCAGTACTGTCTTGGACATCAGTTGCGTGGAACTGTTTTTAAATGAAGAAATATGAAAGATTGGTTTGGGAATGAATGTGCAAAAACTTTTTAAGGTGCACACAGGCAGACTGATTTGCAGAGGAAAAAACACAGTATAGTGGAAACGAAGAAAGGAAATGAAACCAGAAGAATTGAAGAGTGGATAGAAGAAAAATGAAGGCATAATTCTTATTATCAGAATCATCTATTTGATTTATTAATCTTTATCTGACTAGTTTCGTGATTATGAAAATATATAGGTTCAAATATAAATCTTACCATTTTGAGGTCTTCTGCGGTCAAAGTATTATTTCGCCTGGTACTGTCATCATCGGCGGCTGGAGATGAATGAAATATTAGAGGGAAAAAAAAATCAGTACTTATTTAGAAAAGTTATGATAGAAAATTGATGGTAAGTTGATCGTATTCATAGAAGGTTGAATAATAATATGAACATTGATTTTTTTTTTTTTTGGTCAGAGGTATCACGCTATCCCTGTCGGCCCAGTATTAAGTACAGTAACTACATAAAGTCATAATCTGAGTGAGGTGTAAGATACCCGTGATAGGTGAAAAGAATTGTTTTGAAATAGTGTTGAAGGGGGTTAAAGGGTGGAAAGGAAAGCTGCAAACCTGAAAAGAAACAGCAAAGTCTCCTAATACCCTTTCCCATTCTCTTTCGAAGTCGGGAGAAATATCGGCGATTACGGGATGACCCGCGAGCCATTCTCTTTGAGATATGAGATAGAGAGGAGCAAAGAAAACGTCCTTATAACAAGGAGAATTCATAAAGAATGAAACTCTTGTAGTAAGGCGTTACCAATGTAAACACAAAATTAGCGCATTTCATTATTACATATGATTATTGGTGTGAGATTTTCCTACCGGGTTCGTGATTGGTCAAAAGTTTGTACTTAACATTGTTTTCCTGGCGCGTCCATTGTTACGTAAGTCTAGGCGCCTAGTGTATGGTAGGGGTTTTCTTATAGGATGAAAGATAAGACTCACGCAGTGATGTCACAATGTTGTTTTTTAGGGCATGCCCATGTGATAAAAAAGAAAGGCAGGGGCTCTTTTAGAAATGAGTGTATAAATAAGAGGGTTTTTTTTTGTAAACTAATATAGTTCCCTGTCATGTTATTTTTTAATGTATTCTTCCTACGTTTTATAGATTATTCTTATCTTGTAGCATATTTATTCACGGCCATATCTCGCAAAATAGTGAAAAGATATTTTTTTCGAAATTCATCAGTTATGTTGTTTCTATTTTGAATTTTTAGGCTTAAAAGATAATCACTAATGAATCCTTCAAACCTATTTCTATCTTTCTCTCTTTCTTTCTCTCTCTCTCTTTCTTTCTCTCTCTCTCTCTCTCTCTCTTTCTTTCTCTCTCTCTCTCTTTCTATTCCCCCTCTCTCTCTCTCTTTCTCTGTCCGCCTCTCTCTCTTTTTCGTTTCTCTCTTCTGATGTTTGTTTGTTTTTTTCTCTCGTTTTTTTTTCAAACGATTTTGAGGCTAAAATTAGGGCAATTTTTAAAAATATTTTATTCTGCCTACGTTGAGTTGATACGGATTTCTATTCTGATATTTACACATTTTCACAAATACCACGTTTTGTATGCTGTTAATTTTTATCCAGTTTTATTTGCAAGAACTGACAAGAAATCATTCGATTTTTTGTATTAGTTAGAAGGAGAAAAGTTCAATGGTCAGAATGCAGTCTGAAGGCGGCTTCAGCGATGATTTCGTCTAATATTGTGGTGGCTAGCCAGGCATCGGATACGACATCACCAATGTCGTCATCGAAAAGATCATGAGTATAGTTTGTCAAATCGGTGACTGTCGTAAAGGTGTCGTCGTCATCTTCATTGTCGGTTGTAATGCTGGAGACGTCTGTGAAACTATCATTGTCCATTTCGTCCAGAAATCTTATCAAGCTGGAAGTGGTGTCGGATAACAATGAATCGTCATTGTCTTGATCTTCGTTATGAATCTCGATTAAGACTTCGTTAGCAAGATGATAGCGGTCGGATGTCGTCATCATCGTCGCTGTCATTTTGCTTGGAGGTGGATATGGGATAATAGGTGATGGTTGGGAAGTCCTCTTCCGAACTCCACAGTGATGTCGAGTCGCTCAGTACTGTGTCTTGGACATCAGTTGCGTGGAACTGTTTTTGAATGAAGAAATATGAAAGATTGGTTTGGGAATGAATGTGCAAAAACTTTTTAAGGTGCACACAGGCAGACTGATTTGCAGAGGAAAAAACACAGTATAGTGGAAACGAAGAAAGGAAATGAAACCAGAAGAATTGAAGAGTGGATAGAAGAAAAATGAAGGCATAATTCTTATTATCAGAATCATCTATTTGATTTATTAATCTTTATCTGACTAGTTTCGTGATTATGAAAATATATAGGTTCAAATATAAATCTTACCATTTTGAGGTCTTCTGCGGTCAAAGTATTATTTCGCCTGGTACTGTCATCATCGGCGGCTGGAGATGAATGAAATATTAGAGGGAAAAAAAAATCAGTACTTATTTAGAAAAGTTATGATAGAAAATTGATGGTAAGTTGATCGTATTCATAGAAGGTTGAATAATAATATGAACATTGATTTTTTTTTTTTTTTGGTCAGAGGTATCACGCTATCCCTGTCGGCCCAGTATTAAGTACAGTAACTACATAAAGTCATAATCTGAGTGAGGTGTAAGATACCCGTGATAGGTGAAAAGAATTGTTTTGAAATAGTGTTGAAGGGGGTTAAAGGGTGGAAAGGAAAGCTGCAAACCTGAAAAGAAACAGCAAAGTCTCCTAATACCCTTTCCCATTCTCTTTCGAAGTCGGGAGAAATATCGGCGATTACGGGATGACCCGCGAGCCATTCTCTTTGAGATATGAGATAGAGAGGAGCAAAGAAAACGTCCTTATAACAAGGAGAATTCATAAAGAATGAAACTCTTGTAGTAAGGCGTTACCAATGTAAACACAAAATTAGCGCATTTCATTATTACATATGATTATTGGTGTGAGATTTTCCTACCGGGTTCGTGATTGGTCAAAAGTTTGTACTTAACATTGTTTTCCTGGCGCGTCCATTGTTACGTAAGTCTAGGCGCCTAGTGTATGGTAGGGGTTTTCTTATAGGATGAAAGATAAGACTCACGCAGTGATGTCACAATGTTGTTTTTTAGGGCATGCCCATGTGATAAAAAAGAAAGGCAGGGGCTCTTTTAGAAATGAGTGTATAAATAAGAGGGGTTTTTTTTGTAAACTAATATAGTTCCCTGTCATGTTATTTTTTAATGTATTCTTCCTACGTTTTATAGATTATTCTTATCTTGTAGCATATTTATTCACGGCCATATCTCGCAAAATAGTGAAAAGATATTTTTTTCGAAATTCATCAGTTATGTTGTTTCTATTTTGAATTTTTAGGCTTAAAAGATAATCACTAATGAATCCTTCAAACCTATTTCTATCTTTCTCTCTTTCTTTCTCTCTCTCTCTTTCTTTCTCTCTCTCTCTCTCTCTCTCTTTCTTTCTCTCTCTCTCTCTCTTTCTATTCCCCTTCTCTCTCTCTCTTTCTCTGTCCGCCTCTCTCTCTCTTTCGTTTCTCTCTTCTGATGTTTGTTTGTTTTTTTCTCTCGTTTTTTTTTTCAAACGATTTTGAGGCTAAAATTAGGGCAATTTTTAAAAATATTTTATTCTGCCTACGTTGAGGTGATACGGATTTCTATTCTGATATTTACACATTTTCACAAATACCACGTTTTGTATGCTGTTAATTTTTATCCAGTTTTATTTGCAAGAACTGACAAGAAATCATTCGATTTTTTGTATTAGTTAGAAGGAGAAAAGTTCAATGGTCAGAATGCAGTCTGAAGGCGGCTTCAGCGATGATTTCGTCTAATATTGTGGTGGCTAGCCAGGCATCGGATACGACATCACCAATGTCGTCATCGAAAAGATCATGAGTATAGTTTGTCAAATCGGTGACTGTCGTAAAGGTGTCGTCGTCATCTTCATTGTCGGTTGTAATGCTGGAGACGTCTGTGAAACTATCATTGTCCATTTCGTCCAGAAATCTTATCAAGCTGGAAGTGGTGTCGGATAACAATGAATCGTCATTGTCTTGATCTTCGTTATGAATCTCGATTAAGACTTCGTTAGCAAGATGATAGCGGTCGGATGTCGTCATCATCGTCGCTGTCATTTTGCTTGGAGGTGGATATGGGATAATAGGTGATGGTTGGGAAGTCCTCTTCCGAACTCCACAGTGATGTCGAGTCGCTCAGTACTGTGTCTTGGACATCAGTTGCGTGGAACTGTTTTTGAATGAAGAAATATGAAAGATTGGTTTGGGAATGAATGTGCAAAAACTTTTTAAGGTGCACACAGGCAGACTGATTTGCATAGGAAAAAACACAGTATAGTGGAAACGAAGAAAGGAAATGAAACCAGAAGAATTGAAGAGTGGATAGAAGAAAAATGAAGGCATAATTCTTATTATCAGAATCATCTATTTGATTTATTATTCGTTATATGACTAGTTTCGTGATTATGAAAATATATAGGTTCAAATATAAATCTTACCATTTTGAGGTCTTCTGCGGTCAAAGTATTATTTCGCCTGGTACTGTCATCATCGGCGGCTGGAGATGAATGAAATATTAGAGGGAAAAAAAAATCAGTACTTATTTAGAAAAGTTATGATCGAAAATTGATGGTAAGTTGATCGTATTCATAGAAGGTTGAATAATAATATGTACATTGATTTTTTTTTGGTCAAAGAGGTATCACGCTATCCCTGTCGGCCCAGTATTAAGTACAGTAACTACATAGAGTCATAATCTGACTGAGGTGTAAGATACCCGTGATATTTGAAAAGAATTGTTTTAAAATAGTTTTGAAGGGGGTTAAAGGGTGGAGAGGAACGATGCACACCTGAAAAGAAGCAGCAAAGTCTCCTAATACCCTTTCCCATTCTCTTTCGAATTCGGGAGAAATATCGGCGATTACGAGATGACCCGCGAGCCATTCTCTTTGAGATATGAGATAGAGAGGAGCAAAGAAAACGTCCTTATAACAAGGAGAATTCATAAAGAATGAAACTCTTGTAGTTAGGCGTTACCAATGTCAACACAAAATTAGCGCATTTCATTATTACGTATGATTATTGGTGAGAGATTTTCCTACCGGGTTCGTGATTGGTCAAAAGTTTGTACTTAACATTGTTTTTCTGGCGCGTCCATTGTTACGTAAGTCTAGGCGCCTAGTGTATGGTAGGGGTTTTCTTATAGGATGAAAGATAAGACTCACGCAGTGATGTCACAATGTTATTTTTTAGGGCATGCCCATGTGATAAAAAAGAAAGGCAGGGGCTCTTTTAGAAATGAGTGTATAAATAAGAGGGGTTTTTTTGTAAACTAATATAGTTCCCTGTCATTTTATTTTTTAATGTATTCTTCCTACGTTTTATAGATTATTCTTATCTTGTAGCATATTTATTCACGGCCATATCTCGCAAAATAGTGAAAAGATATTTTTTTTCGAAATTCATCAGTTATGTTGTTTTCTATTTTGAATTTTTAGGCTTAAAAGATAATCACTAATGAATCCTTCAAACCTATTTCTATCTTTCTCTCTTTTTTTCTCTCTCTCTCTCTTTCTTTCTCTCTCTCTCTCTCTCTCTTTCTTTCTCTCTCTCTCTCTCTTTCTATTCCCCCTCTCTCTCTCTCTTTCTCTGTCCGCCTCTCTCTCTTTTTCGTTTCTCTCTTCTGATGTTTGTTTGTTTTTTTTCTCGTTTTTTTTTTCAAACGATTTTGAGGCTAAAATTAGGGCAATTTTTAAAAATATTTTATTCTGCCTACGTTGAAGTGATTCGGATTTCTATTCTGATATTTACACATTTTCACAAATACCACGTTTTGTATGCTGTTAATTTTTATCCAGTTTTATTTGCAAGAACTGACAAGAAATCATTCGATTTTTTGTATTAGTTAGAAGGAGAAAAGTTCAATGGTCAGAATGCAGTCTGAAGGCGGCTTCAGCGATGATTTCGTCTAATATTGTGGTGGCTAGCCAGGCATCGGATACGACATCACCAATGTCGTCATCGAAAAGATCATGAGTATAGTTTGTCAAATCGGTGACTGTCGTAAAGGTGTCGTCGTCATCTTCATTGTCGGTTGTAATGCTAGAGACGTCTGTGAAACTATCATTGTCCATTTCGTCCAGAAATCTTATCAAGCTGGAAGTTGTGTCGGATAACAATGAATCGTCATTGTCTTGATCTTCGTTATGAATCTCGATCAAGACTTCGTTAGCAAGATGATAGCGGTCGGATGCGGTGCTTGTTCTGTCGTCATCATCGTCGCTGTCATTTTGCTTGGAGGTGGATATGGGATAATAGGTGATGGTTGGGAAGTCCTCTTCCGAACTCCACAGTGATGTCGAGTCGCTCAGTACTGTGTCTTGGACATCAGTTGCGTGGAACTGTTTTTGAATGAAGAAATATGAAAGATTGGTTTGGGAATGAATGTGCAAAAACTTTTTAAGGTGCACACAGGCAGACTGATTTGCATAGGAAAAAACACAGTATAGTGGAAACGAAGAAAGGAAATGAAACCAAAAGAATTGAAGAGTGGATAGAAGAAAAATGAAGGCATAATTCTTATTATCAAAATTATCTTTTTGATTTATTATTCTTTATCTGACTAGTTTCGTGATTATGAAAATGTATAGGTTCAAATATAAATCTTACCATTTTGAGGTCTTCTGCGGTCAAAGTATTATTTCGCCTGGTACTGTCACCATCGGCGGCTGGAGATGAATGAAATATTAGAAGGAAAAAAAAAATCAATACTTATTTAGAAAAGTTATGATGGAAAATTGATGGTAAGTTGATCGTATTCATAGAAGGTTGAATAATAATATGAACATTGATTTTTTGGGGGGGTCAAAGAGGTATCACGCTATCCCTGTCGGCCCAGTATTAAGTACAGTAACTACATAGAGTCATAATCTGACTGAGGTGTAAGATACCCGTGATATTTGAAAAGAATTGTTTTAAAATAGTTTTGAAGGGGGTTAAAGGGTGGAGAGGAACGATGCACACCTGAAAAGAAGCAGCAAAGTCTCCTAATACCCTTTCCCATTCTCTTTCGAATTCGGGAGAAATATCGGCGATTACGAGATGACCCGCGAGCCATTCTCTTTGAGATATGAGATAGAGAGGAGCAAAGAAAACGTCCTTATAACAAGGAGAATTCATAAAGAATGAAACTCTTGTAGTTAGGCGTTACCAATGTCAACACAAAATTAGCGCATTTCATTATTACGTATGATTATTGGTGAGAGATTTTCCTACCGGGTTCGTGATTGGTCAAAAGTTTGTACTTAACATTGTTTTTCTGGCGCGTCCATTGTTACGTAAGTCTAGGCGCCTAGTGTATGGTAGGGGTTTTCTTATAGGATGAAAGATAAGACTCACGCAGTGATGTCACAATGTTATTTTTTAGGGCATGCCCATGTGATAAAAAAGAAAGGCAGGGGCTCTTTTAGAAATGAGTGTATAAATAAGAGGGGTTTTTTTGTAAACTAATATAGTTCCCTGTCATTTTATTTTTTAATGTATTCTTCCTACGTTTTATAGATTATTCTTATCTTGTAGCATATTTATTCACGGCCATATCTCGCAAAATAGTGAAAAGATATTTTTTTCGAAATTCATCAGTTATGTTGTTTTCTATTTTGAATTTTTAGGCTTAAAAGATAATCACTAATGAATCCTTCAAACCTATTTCTATCTTTCTCTCTTTCTTTCTCTCTCTCTCTTTCTTTCTCTCTCTCTCTTTCTTTCTCTCTCTCTCTCTCTTTCTATTCCCCTCTCTCTCTCTCTCTTTCTATTCCCCCTCTCTCTCTCTCTTTCTCTGTCCGCCTCTCTCTCTCTTTCGTTTCTCTCTTCTGATGTTTGTTTGTTTTTTTCTCTCGTTTTTTTTCAAACGATTTTGAGGCTAAAATTAGGGCAATTTTTAAAAATATTTTATTCTGCCTACGTTGATGTGATACGGATTTCTATTCTGATATTTACACATTTTCACAAATACCACGTTTTGTATGCTGTTAATTTTTATCCAGTTTTATTTGCAAGAACTAACAAGAAATCATTCGATTTTTTGTATTAGTTAGAAGGAGAAAAGTTCAATGGTCAGAATGCAGTCTGAAGGCGGCTTCAGCGATGATTTCGTCTAATATTGTGGTGGCTAGCCAGGCATCGGATACGACATCACCAATGTCGTCATCGAAAAGATCATGAGTATAGTTTGTCAAATCGGTGACTGTCGTAAAGGTGTCGTCGTCATCTTCATTGTCGGTTGTAATGCTGGAGACGTCTGTGAAACTATCATTGTCCATTTCGTCCAGAAATCTTATCAAGCTGGAAGTGGTGTCGGATAACAATGAATCGTCATTGTCTTGATCTTCGTTATGAATCTCGATTAAGACTTCGTTAGCAAGATGATAGCGGTCGGATGTCGTCATCATCGTCGCTGTCATTTTGCTTGGAGGTGGATATGGGATAATAGGTGATGGTTGGGAAGTCCTCTTCCGAACTCCACAGTGATGTCGAGTCGCTCAGTACTGTGTCTTGGACATCAGTTGCGTGAAACTGTTTTTGAATGAAGAAATATGAAAGATTGGTTTGGGAATGAATGTGCAAAAACTTTTTAAGGTGCACACAGGCAGACTGATTTGCAGAGGAAAAAACACAGTATAGTGGAAACGAAGAAAGGAAATGAAACCAGAAGAATTGAAGAGTGGATAGAAGAAAAATGAAGGCATAATTCTTATTATCAGAATCATCTATTTGATTTATTAATCTTTATCTGACTAGTTTCGTGATTATGAAAATATATAGGTTCAAATATAAATCTTACCATTTTGAGGTCTTCTGCGGTCAAAGTATTATTTCGCCTGGTACTGTCATCATCGGCGGCTGGAGATGAATGAAATATTAGAGGGAAAAAAAAATCAGTACTTATTTAGAAAAGTTATGATAGAAAATTGATGGTAAGTTGATCGTATTCATAGAAGGTTGAATAATAATATGAACATTGATTTTTTTTTTTTTTTGGTCAGAGGTATCACGCTATCCCTGTCGGCCCAGTATTAAGTACAGTAACTACATAAAGTCATAATCTGAGTGAGGTGTAAGATACCCGTGATAGGTGAAAAGAATTGTTTTGAAATAGTGTTGAAGGGGGTTAAAGGGTGGAAAGGAAAGCTGCAAACCTGAAAAGAAACAGCAAAGTCTCCTAATACCCTTTCCCATTCTCTTTCGAAGTCGGGAGAAATATCGGCGATTACGGGATGACCCGCGAGCCATTCTCTTTGAGATATGAGATAGAGAGGAGCAAAGAAAACGTCCTTATAACAAGGAGAATTCATAAAGAATGAAACTCTTGTAGTAAGGCGTTACCAATGTCAACACAAAATTAGCGCATTTCATTATTACATATGATTATTGGTGTGAGATTTTCCTACCGGGTTCGTGATTGGTCAAAAGTTTGTACTTAACATTGTTTTCCTGGCGCGTCCATTGTTACGTAAGTCTAGGCGCCTAGTGTATGGTAGGGGTTTTCTTATAGGATGAAAGATAAGACTCACGCAGTGATGTCACAATGTTATTTTTTAGGGCATGCCCATGTGATAAAAAAGAAAGGCAGGGGCTCTTTTAGAAATGAGTGTATAAATAAGAGGGTTTTTTTTGTAAACTAATATAGTTCCCTGTCATGTTATGTTTTTAATGTATTCTTCCTACGTTTTATAGATTATTCTTATCTTGTAGCATATTTATTCACGGCCATATCTCGCAAAATAGTGAAAAGATATTTTTTTCGAAATTCATCAGTTATGTTGTTTCTATTTTGAATTTTTAGGCTTAAAAGATAATCACTAATGAATCCTTCAAACCTATTTCTATCTTTCTCTCTTTCTTTCTCTCTCTCTCTTTCTTTCTCTCTCTCTCTCTCTCTTTCTTTCTCTCTCTCTCTCTTTCTATTCCCCCTCTCTCTCTCTCTCTTTCTCTGTCCGCCTCTCTCTCTTTTTCGTTTCTCTCTTCTGATGTTTGTTTGTTTTTTTCTCTCGTTTTTTTTTCAAACGATTTTGAGGCTAAAATTAGGGCAATTTTTAAAAATATTTTATTCTGCCTACGTTGAGGTGATACGGATTTCTATTCTGATATTTACACATTTTCACAAATACCACGTTTTGTATGCTGTTAATTTTTATCCAGTTTTATTTGCAAGAACTGACAAGAAATCATTCGATTTTTTGTATTAGTTAGAAGGAGAAAAGTTCAATGGTCAGAATGCAGTCTGAAGGCGGCTTCAGCGATGATTTCGTCTAATATTGTGGTGGCTAGCCAGGCATCGGATACGACATCACCAATGTCGTCATCGAAAAGATCATGAGTATAGTTTGTCAAATCGGTGACTGTCGTAAAGGTGTCGTCGTCATCTTCATTGTCGGTTGTAATGCTGGAGACGTCTGTGAAACTATCATTGTCCATTTCGTCCAGAAATCTTATCAAGCTGGAAGTGGTGTCGGATAACAATGAATCGTCATTGTCTTGATCTTCGTTATGAATCTCGATTAAGACTTCGTTAGCAAGATGATAGCGGTCGGATGTCGTCATCATCGTCGCTGTCATTTTGCTTGGAGGTGGATATGGGATAATAGGTGATGGTTGGGAAGTCCTCTTCCGAACTCCACAGTGATGTCGAGTCGCTCAGTACTGTGTCTTGGACATCAGTTGCGTGGAACTGTTTTTGAATGAAGAAATATGAAAGATTGGTTTGGGAATGAATGTGCAAAAACTTTTTAAGGTGCACACAGGCAGACTGATTTGCATAGGAAAAAACACAGTATAGTGGAAACGAAGAAAGGAAATGAAACCAGAAGAATTGAACAGTGGATAGAAGAAAAATGAAGGCATAATTCTTATTATCAGAATCATCTATTTGATTTATTAATCTTTATCTGACTAGTTTCGTGATTATGAAAATATATAGGTTCAAATATAAATCTTACCATTTTGAGGTCTTCTGCGGTCAAAGTATTATTTCGCCTGGTACTGTCATCATCGGCGGCTGGAGATGAATGAAATATTAGAGGGAAAAAAAAATCAGTACTTATTTAGAAAAGTTATGATAGAAAATTGATGGTAAGTTGATCGTATTCATAGAAGGTTGAATAATAATATGAACATTGATTTTTTTTTTTTTTTGGTCAGAGGTATCACGCTATCCCTGTCGGCCCAGTATTAAGTACAGTAACTACATAAAGTCATAATCTGAGTGAGGTGTAAGATACCCGTGATAGGTGAAAAGAATTGTTTTGAAATAGTGTTGAAGGGGGTTAAAGGGTGGAAAGGAAAGCTGCAAACCTGAAAAGAAACAGCAAAGTCTCCTAATACCCTTTCCCATTCTCTTTCGAAGTCGGGAGAAATATCGGCGATTACGGGATGACCCGCGAGCCATTCTCTTTGAGATATGAGATAGAGAGGAGCAAAGAAAACGTCCTTATAACAAGGAGAATTCATAAAGAATGAAACTCTTGTAGTAAGGCGTTACCAATGTCAACACAAAATTAGCGCATTTCATTATTACATATGATTATTGGTGTGAGATTTTCCTACCGGGTTCGTGATTGGTCAAAAGTTTGTACTTAACATTGTTTTCCTGGCGCGTCCATTGTTACGTAAGTCTAGGCGCCTAGTGTATGGTAGGGGTTTTCTTATAGGATGAAAGATAAGACTCACGCAGTGATGTCACAATGTTATTTTTTAGGGCATGCCCATGTGATAAAAAAGAAAGGCAGGGGCTCTTTTAGAAATGAGTGTATAAATAAGAGGGTTTTTTTTGTAAACTAATATAGTTCCCTGTCATGTTATGTTTTTAATGTATTCTTCCTACGTTTTATAGATTATTCTTATCTTGTAGCATATTTATTCACGGCCATATCTCGCAAAATAGTGAAAAGATATTTTTTTCGAAATTCATCAGTTATGTTGTTTCTATTTTGAATTTTTAGGCTTAAAAGATAATCACTAATGAATCCTTCAAACCTATTTCTATCTTTCTCTCTTTCTTTCTCTCTCTCTCTCTTTCTTTCTCTCTCTCTCTCTCTTTCTTTCTCTCTCTCTCTCTTTCTATTCCCCCTCTCTCTCTCTCTTTCTCTGTCCGCCTCTCTCTCTTTTTCGTTTCTCTCTTCTGATGTTTGTTTGTTTTTTTCTCTCGTTTTTTTTTCAAACGATTTTGAGGCTAAAATTAGGGCAATTTTTAAAAATATTTTATTCTGCCTACGTTGAGTTGATACGGATTTCTATTCTGATATTTACACATTTTCACAAATACCACGTTTTGTATGCTGTTAATTTTTATCCAGTTTTATTTGCAAGAACTGACAAGAAATCATTCGATTTTTTGTATTAGTTAGAAGGAGAAAAGTTCAATGGTCAGAATGCAGTCTGAAGGCGGCTTCAGCGATGATTTCGTCTAATATTGTGGTGGCTAGCCAGGCATCGGATACGACATCACCAATGTCGTCATCGAAAAGATCATGAGTATAGTTTGTCAAATCGGTGACTGTCGTAAAGGTGTCGTCGTCATCTTCATTGTCGGTTGTAATGCTGGAGACGTCTGTGAAACTATCATTGTCCATTTCGTCCAGAAATCTTATCAAGCTGGAAGTGGTGTCGGATAACAATGAATCGTCATTGTCTTGATCTTCGTTATGAATCTCGATTAAGACTTCGTTAGCAAGATGATAGCGGTCGGATGTCGTCATCATCGTCGCTGTCATTTTGCTTGGAGGTGGATATGGGATAATAGGTGATGGTTGGGAAGTCCTCTTCCGAACTCCACAGTGATGTCGAGTCGCTCAGTACTGTGTCTTGGACATCAGTTGCGTGGAACTGTTTTTGAATGAAGAAATATGAAAGATTGGTTTGGGAATGAATGTGCAAAAACTTTTTAAGGTGCACACAGGCAGACTGATTTGCAGAGGAAAAAACACAGTATAGTGGAAACGAAGAAAGGAAATGAAACCAGAAGAATTGAAGAGTGGATAGAAGAAAAATGAAGGCATAATTCTTATTATCAGAATCATCTATTTGATTTATTAATCTTTATCTGACTAGTTTATGAAAATATATAGGTTCAAATATAAATCTTACCATTTTGAGGTCTTCTGCGGTCAAAGTATTATTTCGCCTGGTACTGTCATCATCGGCGGCTGGAGATGAATGAAATATTAGAGGGAAAAAAAATCAGTACTTATTTAGAAAAGTTATGATAGAAAATTGATGGTAAGTTGATCGTATTCATAGAAGGTTGAATAATAATATGAACATAATTTTTTTCTTTTTGGTCAGAGGTATCACGCTATCCCTGTCGGCCCAGTATTAAGTACAGTAACTACATAAAGTCATAATCTGAGTGAGGTGTAAGATACCCGTGATAGGTGAAAAGAATTGTTTTGAAATAGTGTTGAAGGGGGTTAAAGGGTGGAAAGGAAAGCTGCAAACCTGAAAAGAAACAGCAAAGTCTCCTAATACCCTTTCCCATTCTCTTTCGAAGTCGGGAGAAATATCGGCGATTACGAGATGACCCGCGAGCCATTCTCTTTGAGATATGAGATAGAGAGGAGCAAAGAAAACGTCCTTATAACAAGGAGAATTCATAAAGAATGAAACTCTTGTAGTAAGGCGTTACCAATGTCAACACAAAATTAGCGCATTTCATTATTACGTATGATTATTGGTGTGAGATTTTCCTACCGGGTTCGTGATTGGTCAAAAGTTTGTACTTAACATTGTTTTCCTGGCGCGTCCATTGTTACGTAAGTCTAGGCGCCTAGTGTATGGTAGGGGTTTTCTTATAGGATGAAAGATAAGACTCACGCAGTGATGTCACAATGTTATTTTTTAGGGCATGCCCATGTGATAAAAAAGAAAGGTAGGGGTTCTTTTAGAAATGAGTGTATAAATAAGAGGGGCGGTTGTAAACTTATATAGTTCTCTGTCATATTTTTTAATGTATCTTCCTACTTTTTATACATTATTCTTCTTTTGTAGCATATTTATTCACAGCCATATCTCGCATAAAAAATACTCCTTTTATCCCGAAAAATAGTGTAAAGATAGTTTTCGAAATTCATCAGTTATGTTGTTTGTAGTTTGAATTTTTAGGCTTGAAAGATAATCACCAATGAATCATTCAACCCTATTTCCAGCTCTCTCTCTCTCTCTCTCTCTCTCTCTGTCTCTCTTCACTTCCTTCGATTTGTTGAAATCGGAAATCATTATCTAAAATTAATCATATCACATCCATTATACGATGGCAAAGATGCAAGTTTAAAGAACTGAGAATAAACCCCACATTAATTGAATGATAATCGAGTTTAATCATGTTAATATCTGAAGTACGTCATCTTTATCTCTCTTTTACTACTACTACTCTCTCTCTCTCTCTCTCTCTCTCTCTCTCTCTCTCTCTCTCTCTCTCTCTCTCTCTTTCTTTCTCTTTCTCTTTCTCTTTCTTTCTCTCTCTCTCTCTCCCTGTTCTGTCCACCTCAGTGCGAGGGTGACTGCCAGAACTCATTCCACAGACGGGCTGTAGTGTGTCAAGGCATCAGTAGGTCTAATCAGCTCATCATCTATCCAGACTCCTCCTGTACGCTGAACCCTCCTGTCAAGAGGCTAAGGTGTGTCATGCCCGACTGCCAGCAGCAGCGAAGAAGCGCCGCCGATTGGATGACGTCAGCCTGGAAACCGGTGAGATTTTTTTTTTAATTCTTCCTACCAACAATATAGCCATCATTATCATATTCATGATTACTGTCATTAACATTGTTGTTGTCAGTCACTACAATTGTTATCATCATTATCACCACCACTATCATCGTCATCATTATCATCGTCATTAGCATTACCCCAACTGACATCATCGTCTTCATCATTTTATCCTTCATATCCATCGTCATCTTCATCACTATCATCATTTTATCCTTCTTCTTCTTCTTCTTCTTCTTCTTCTTCTTCTTCTTCTTCTTCTTCTTCTTCTTCTTCTTCTTCTTCTTCTTCTTCTTCTTCTTCTTCTTCTTCTTCTTCTTCCTCTTCCTCTTCTTCTTCTTCTTTTTCTTTCTCTTCTTCTTCTTCTTCTTCTTCTTCTTCTTCTTCTTCTTCTTCTTCTTCTTCTTCTTCTTCTTCTTCTTCTTCTTCTTCTTCTTCTTCTTCTTCTTCTTCTTCTTCTTCTTCTTCTTCTTCTTCTTCTTCTTCTTCTTCTTCTTCTTCTTCTTCTTCTTCTTCTTCTTCTTCTTCTTCTTCTTCTTCTTCTTCTTCTTCTTCTTCTTCTTCTTCTTCCTTTTTGCCCAGTATTATTACCATCATCATTTTATTTAATCTCGGACACTATGATCATTGGCGTCGACAGATTGCTTATTCAGTGGGTTTGACAGATCAAAAATGGACATACAATAAAAAGATAAGAAACAGATAATCTTGATAACGAAGAAAATGAAGTATTAACTGAATCCAAAGATTATGCAATCACGTAACTCATCATCTTTATAATGGTCATCTTTATCATTTCTGTGTTCTGTTACGTTGAATTAATCATATTAATATAATGGTCATCTTTATCATTTCAATGCTTTCTTACTACAGTAAAGGCATGCAGTCTGCAGACTCGAGAGGTTCGATGTCTGATCAACATCGGTAGTCTATTCTAATCTTTTCAGTGCTATGTTACGTAACATTAATTACCTTTATTTAATGGCAATTTTTATCATTTCAGTGTTCTGTTACATGTGGTAAAGGCATGCAGACCAGGGAAGTTCGATGTCTAATCGGTGGTCGCCTCAGTGATCGATGTGATGCAAGCTCGAGACCGTCATCCAGTCGGGAATGCTTCAAGCCGTCATGCAACACTCCCAATATCGCCAGAAATGCTGGTAAACTATATGAATACGTTAAAAGGGGATCAATATTAACTAAAATTGGAATATTTATTTCAAATCATGAGGGGGGATGTAGACCCATAAGCGTACTGGTCCCGTTTCGCAAGGAGGCGACGTCTCTTGCCCGAATATCAACTTTTCTGTTTAGATATTTCGCTATTTTAACAATATATTATTATTCATTACTGAGAAAAAAATCGGCATCAAATAAGGTATATAAGATATGACAATTACATTTTTACCCCCTGCCTGCCTGAATATGACGTGTCAAATATGATAGCATTTGAAGAGCAGTCCTTTTCAGGGGACAATTCTACTATGATGTTCTTCCAAACTGATGTAATAGGAATGAGAAATTATAATAGAAATGAGAATTATTTTTCACCTTTGCAAGCAAGGTCGACATTCACCCGGAAAGTATGAATGAAATGTTCATACATTATTGAAATTGGCCCTTAGTTCTTGCTTGTATGTATTCTGTACAGTAGAATTACACTTGTATGTAATCCTTTGTTTATCTTCCGCTTTTCCTCCAGCAAATTCCCGAGAAAATTGTCAAGACAGCAGGAGTGCCGATTGCGATCTCATCGTGCAGGCGAATCTTTGTCGTTTCGCTCGATATAGCAAGCAATGCTGCAGGTCGTGTCGGAATGTCGCTGGGCGATCAGGGACACGGAGTCGAAAGTGACCTCGACAGTGACATCATCATCATCATCGTCGTACTCATTGACGATTTCGTCGAACTTTGTAAGTCGTCGACCTTGACCTTGATTTATGAGAAGGAACTGGTGGTCGATGAACGTGTTAAACTTGTGGGTATATAACTTATGTTCCTTGAATTCGTGGTTGAATTCTCAGCTCAGACAAAGTTGGTGTCGCAGCTCATGGAGAGGAAGAAATCCTCAAGCAGGTTCACAATTCGGACACCCTCCTTTGCCTCCAAAAGAGTGTAGTGTCATTACATGTACCTTGACAAACAAAAAACGACAAGCAAGATATTTGCCAGTACCTCTTGCCATTTTAGTTCCCCACGAGACGTCATTATACCACTGAAGGTTGATAAGCTATGTAATTTCATATCGTGCCGAGAAGTTGAACTGCCAGATTATGGAATTTGTAACCCGACTTTCAAGATGATGACATGTCGAAACTCTTCAAATCTATGCGTTTTCGAGGTGCGCGTCACTTTCATGCACCTGTCCACTTTAAGCTCGTCAATATTCTTTGTCCTGTAAAATGTGCTTCGTTGTCATTCGCCAGTTCGTCCGAAACTCATTATATCCAGCTGTTGGATTGTGCGTCACGTTTTTATTCACCAATTCGTCTTAGTGTGATCAACTTCCTTGGGATCTGAGAAAGATGTTTTGACGAATCTGTGAAAGCAAAAATAGGTTTCGTCCACAAAATCGCAAAATAAGCTTATCGTGGTCTCATAATTTATCTGTGGTTTTACATGTGACAGTATTGCGCCTAATTTCCACACATCTGTCTGTGTCTATCCCAGATTCTAGCTAGACGAGTGATAAGGGAAACTCATGCCAGTTCCGTCGATATTTTAAGCGCCTTCTGTGAGCAGTCGTTCATTTTAAGAAGTGAAACATATCAAAATGTCAGGCCATTGAAAATTTCTCAATCTGTAAGATAAGATTTCGGTTCTTTATAGTATGATGGTGTATAACCCTTATTTATCTATTTTTAAATTTTGTTTGATCAGCGGATCTCCTTTTTGTACCAGTCAGTTTTATAGTCTTTGTTGTAACTTGAGAAAAGGTAGATATTAGTTGGTTACCGATCTTGCGAACTTAAGTGCTCTTGACGCGAGTTTGGGAGTGTCTGCTTTTATACCAAACATGAATCATTAAAAACTATGTAACAAAATGTGAAACGAGTTGAATTATGCATGAAGTCCCTTCTTCTCAGTATTCAAGATAGTTTATGTTTGTTAATATAGTTCATGATTGAACTAGATAGTGGGTATATGTCATTGGTGTGAATTAGTGGTGTTTTTATCCTGAAAATCAGATTCTTCCAAATAATCTTATGAATTTTGAGGACGTGACATTTGAAGTGCCAAGTGTAACTCTGCAGTATGGACAGAAGAACGTTTCGTTGAAAGATGGCGCTCTTCCAATTGGTGACGTTCTCCGATTAAATAAGTGGATAAACCAGATTCATGAATTGTGATTTCGTCGAACACGTTTCATGAATGCTGCCAGGTACGTGTTATTTGCGGAGTGATGACTTCATTTAAAAAATATAGGGTTACTTTCACTCTTTCCCGTTTACAAGGCTTGTAAAATAAATATATATTTGTTGTTTGTATTTTGGGAGCTCGTATAGGAATGTGGCTGCTGATACTGTTATATTATGAATTGTTTTTCAGAGACCTGTGAATAGAGATTTCCTGTGTGCTGCATATAGGTACAAGTATATTAATTGAAAAAGACTGCTATCAAATACGGAAAGGGGTGTGAACATTCTTACTAAATATTAATTGTACTTAAGAGCCTCTAGTATGTTTTGTGTAAATATTATAATTACCCAATTTTCTGATTTATACAAGTGCACTTGTCCCCATTACACTAATCTTGTTTTAAATAGGAAGGGTATTTTTAACATTCTGCGTTGTGCTCTTTCCCCATCTCTTCTCTTTTTTCAATTCAAGGGTTATGGAATATATATATACTCTGTAGAGAAAAAGAGTGAATTTTCACACTGTTTTCACTCCCCCGGGAGTCACGTCAGTGATCACTTGTTTAGGAGTGAATATCGAGTGATTATGGAGTTGTCTATAAAAGGAAAAGAGTGGAGTTTCACTCTCTTTTCACTCTATTTTCATTCCCCCGGGAGTGACGTCAGTGATCACGCGATTTTTTTTATTTTTTTTTAAATTTTTTTTTAGAGTATATATATATATATATATATATATATATATATATATGTATATATATATACACACATACATACATGTATGCCTTTTACTTTTAAGCTACATGATCCTGAAAATGTGGATGGAGTTGTTGATTACAGAGTAATTTAAACAAGATGACGAGATTTACCTGCCGTGAATTTTGAACAGAAAATACAAAACGTTCATACTGAAAGTCCCTCTACATGTAAGCGCTGTGTAAGGGGTTATGAACTTCGTGGTATTTCGAGATTGAATAATTCTTTAGTATCCAATTTGTTCCAGAAAGTCACGAGATTGTTTTGTTCCGACCAGTACTCTTCTTTCTTTTTTACAATCTCTTTCTGAATTGATTAAGGTTATTTTGGAGGCTAGATATTCACCAAAAAAATCGGAAATCAGTTATTACATACATCATTTTTATGAATAATTTATTTTAAATTTACTCGCATAAAGTTAAATTTTTATGCATGTGATATTTAGAGTGAGGTAAAACATGGAAGTACCGTCATATTCGTCATTAATGACTTAAGTAATGTAGGTGCTATTAACAATTACAAGGTAATTAAGGAGTTGGTTGCTAAAGATTCATAAATAAATATAAGTACATCAGTTAAACTGATCTGTTCTTATTCTCTTTCTATACCCTCCTCTTCCTCCATCGCTCTCTCTCCCTCTCTCTCTCTCTCTCTCTCTCTCTCTCTCTTTACCTCCATAGCTCCCTCTCCTCTGTAGCTCCCTCTCCTCTCCCTCTTCTGTTTCTCCCCTTTTCTTTCCCTTTTTTCACCGCCTTTCTTTCTCTCTCTTCCTCTCCCCCACCTCTACTTCCATCGCTCTCTTTCTCTCTCTCTCTTCCTCCATAGCTCCCTCTCCCTCCCCTTCCATTCTTTCTTTCTCTCTCTCTCTCTCTCTCTCTACTCGCCTCTCTGTCTGCAGATACACACGTTTTCAGTTAAACAACCCTCTTCCCCGGCCCCCTCCCTAACCACTAATTTCCCTTTTTTTCACTCTTTCCCTGCCCCTCTCCTCATCCCTCTCATAGACATGATAGAGAGAGTGATGAGAGCTCTTTCTTTTATTCCCCCCTTCTCTCTCTCTCTCTCTCTCTCTCTCCTTCATCCTCATATAATAAGAGATCTTTTAATTTCCTCTCTCCCTCCATCTCTCACCCTCTCTCTCTCTCTATCTCTGTTTCTCTCCCTCCTCATCCTCACAGAATAAGAGATCTTTCAACCTTCTCTCTCTATTTCTCTCTCTCTCCCTCCATCCCTCACCCTCTCTCTCTATCTCTGTTTCTCTCCCTCCTCATCCTCACAGAATAAGAGATCTTTCAACCTTCTCTCTCTCTTTCTCTCTCTCTCCCTCCATCCCTCACCCTCTCTCTCTCTCTATCTCTGTTTCTCTCCCTCCTCATCCTCACAGAATAGGAGATCTTTCAACCTTCTCCCTCTCTCTTTCTTTCTCTCTCTCTCCCTCCCTCCCTCCCTCATCTTTCTCCCCTCTTTCTTTCTAACTCGAGCAATCTCTCTGCCCCTTTCTAATCATAAACCTTGGTGAAAAAACATATCGTAACTTGTGTAAATTGCAATCTTTATCATGTTATGTTTTAATCACATTTTTTTCCGATCAGAGTACAAGAAATCTTAGCTATATTACAGGCAAGTGGAAAATAATAAAGAAGTATGTCCTATACACACGAAACTTTAAGTAATGTACTGAGTTATACAAAATAAAGCAACCATCATCTATTGCAGTTTATAACTAAATAAGACATTTGTTTTTAACTATCTTACAAAAATAGACAATGATTGAAAGAGTGTGAAAGCAATAAGAAATGCACATAATACATGGAATAGGATTATATCCAGCTTATTTACAACACACGATTTATGGTGATATTAGGAATCAATAATTATTTACGTTGTTTTCCTTCTATAAATATACATAACATTGTTGAGTAACAATATGAGTATACACATTTTAAATCAACGTTTTCTTAGTTTGAACTAAGATATACTATGATATGGGTTTTCCTAACTGAACTGTGTTTTCACAAATGTATTTAGGCGTGCAAGATACTGATACTGTACATGAATTTATCTTTTTTGACAATTAAAAAGGCTACTTGTGTAAATGAAAAGCGTCCTGCAAATCTATTTTTTTTAATGTGGTGAATGCGAGTGTAACTATGCTCTCAACAAACAAATTAAAAAAAGAAAAGAATATTTATATCCATCACAATATTCATAACAAGAAGAAAAATATTCATATTAATCATGTCGGTAATATAATTATAAAATAGCAAAGAAGAACCTAAGTAGTATGTTCTAAGTGTATAAGCACAAAACAACAATGTAGTCATGGGTAATAAGAACAATGCTTCATCAAATATTTTCCATCAATTCTCTGTCATATAATATGCTTCAATTTCCTGAAAATAAATCAGAAACCGGATTTAAAGACATGTTCAATTGTTTCCGAGTTAGTTATCACTGAAAACCAAAAAAAAAAAATCTTAAAGTGTACTGAAATTTGTTAATGCACTAAATGAACAGCAAACAAACACGAAGTTTTTTTAAATGGCATCATTCTCCTTTGATATTAATAAATAATTTCAGACTATCCTCTTGAATAACAGCTTCGGATTCACATTCATATATGCCATTATACCACTTCAATCAAAAGACATTTCATCTGAAAATATTATTTTTAATATTTCTTTTCATTGTTCATGTTTAATGGCTTTTCTTACAAAGCGTGTCCATTCAGTACATATCGAGTAGGTCTGCATAACGAAGGATGGCATTATTCAAATGGTTTTCACTTTGGTATTCTAGGCAACGGATGTTTTCTCGACGACGTTCTGTGTCAAGAGAATGATTCATGTAAGAATCTTTATAAATATAATAACATTTGATTCAAATTGAAAGAGGGCCGCCTATCACCGTGTAAAGCTTACTATTAAACAATCATCGCCACACACAAGTAAACTTGAATAGGTATTTGGTCATGCTTCGAATGAACACAACCGCAATAATAGTGACAATAACAGCAGTACTGTACAAATTCATTCATATTACGATAATCATCACATTATATCAGTCATAATTGCAATTGCAATGTGAGTAAATCTATTCTGTGCGAATTACGAAGGAATACAGAAAAGTGTATTTCTCTTAAAATTGCACCAAAAATGCGATGAATTGTAAATCAAAGTTTACAAATGTAAACTGTTGTAAATATTCTTACAACGGAATCTGCTGGTATCGTGGAAAATCTTCAGTAAAACGATTGTAACAAACTTTCTGTACAAAAGCAAAAATTGATTTTTTTTTTTTCTCATTTCGGTGAATTTCTTTGTTAAACCCCACTTTACCCATATGGACAATTCCAAATATACCGCCCGTTTTTATTTTTCCTTCACGAGTATAACACTCCGTAACTCACATATTGTATCAAAAGTATGTTACTTCCTAATTACCGTAAGCAGAAAGTGTGAACATGAGCGAAACCAATTCCAATCTACAAATTAATCTATCCCTGATGTCGAGGCACTCCCTGACCCTGAATAGCTGTCAACTCTAGAATTATTCATCGCAGGCAACAACAAACGTCAGAGGTATATGATTAATGGAATATTCATGAACTATATTTGCTAATCGAAAACTCCCTAGAGATCAGTAATTATAAAGATTGAAAATAATTTCCATGTTCCAATAATAATCCCAAACTATAAAATGAGCTTATTGATACATGCATCATTAATCTGATATCTAGGATGTTACCCAACTTGGAAATCTATATCTATAAGAAAAATGCGAATCTAGGGAGATAGCCATTAGCCCAGGGCTCGCAAGTGCTTCGAGGGCAAAAATACTCTCGAAAATGAGAAAAGGCCCAAAATTTTGATTTTTTTTTCTCATGAAAAATTATACATTATTGTTGGTGACAATACCCTAAAAATGACCCACCTCTATCAAAGTTAGTGTGGAGAGGCGGATCCGGAGAGGCGGATCCGGAGGGGCGCATGAGGAGCCCTCACCCACCCCCATCAAATTTGGGGGGCAACTCTCATATTATGCACTGATAGGACATTGCCTGAATCACTTTATTTTCACCAACTCCCAAAGCAGGACATGCTTTTGCTGGCGATCCCCTCTGTATCAAAACCTTGGATCCGCAACTAGGGTGGAGCATTTTATTACTAAAAAGTATTGAGGGAATAGAACATAGATCTATATACATGTCATTCTTCATTTTACTTAATTTGATAGTTGGAAGGAAATCACATAGCTGGGAATTTAAATGATAACCGTGCGTGCCTTATAAATGCTTTCTGGAAGAAGTACAATGCACACACACATATAGCCCACGAGACTTAAACTACATGTCATGCAAACCTATAGTTAAAGGGAAAGTTCACCCTGAAGAGTACTTGAGTTTAAAAAATAAAGAAAAAATAAAGAAAAATATTGGCGAAGGTTTGATGAAAATCGGTCAAATAATAAAAGAGTTATGAGTATTTAAAGTTTTGGATTCGTGACGTCACATGCGAGCAGCTGCCCATTGGTCATGTAATAAATATTCCATATATTCGCATTTTCTTTTACGTTCCACGATAAATTAATATTGTTTCTTTTCAGAATCTAGTATTGAATAACATTTCTGACAATATATCAAATGCACAGACGAAAATATTCTAAATTTTCTGAGAAAACTGTATTTTATGGAATATTTATCACATTACATAATGGAGGAGCTGCTCGCATGTGACGTCACAAAATCAAAACTTCAAAAGTCCATAACTCCGTTATTCTTTAACGGATTTTGTCCAAACTTTCGCCAATATTTTTCTTTATTTTTTCTGCATTTTTTAAACTCAAGTAATCTTCGGGGTGAACTTCCCCTTTAATGCCTTTCTTCATGTAAAATACACAGAAACACCACTTGGTGACCACAATCGCTCCCTTCACAATTAATTTATCAATCTTAACGTGGTACAGTACGCTCCGAGTCAACCGTGCAAGAGGTCTTCCAGAGCTAGGTTAAAGTACGCAAATGGATGTGTGTTACCATGGCAACGACTAGCTTATTCTACGTCTTCTCTCCTACCTGTAACACATTATCTGCTGCTATATACCTCGGCAGGGTCGCTGGATTATGAAAACGGCGACGCCTGAGACTTACACTGACCATACCACAAGCTAAAACCCGCTGAATGTATTAAGTATGGATAATAGATGAATATTAGCGAACTATGTGTATCCTCATCATATTGGTTGTCAGTTCTAAGTGCGTATGATTAGAGCCCTTCGGAGACGTTGATTAGACTTTGCAAAATGGCGTCGTTAAAATCTCGGCTGCTTGATATTTAAAATAGGAAGATGATCCGTCTTTTCGAGTTTCGATTCGATGTCCAGGGCATGTAGATCAGTCACTGTAGAGAATGAACGTGAGGAAATCTGTAATTGAACGAAAGAGGAAATATAGATAAATTAACAAATATGAAATCAATTTTCAATTCAATACATGTCATTATTATGTGGGCTGATTCATTTTTCTGAAAAAAAATATATTTTCATCACTTCTGATTAAATTGACCTTAACGTAATGACAGCCATTTGCATATTGCGATGAATTAGGTTACAATAAAACAGTGCAGATGAACTCCAGAAGCACAAATATTCAACATTAAAAATAAAGACATGTAATTCAACTTTTATGTTATAATTCAGAGAAGTCCTTCCCTAACTTGTAGACAGCTTTATTATTATAATCTGTATGTACTATACGTCTCTGTGCCTATTTGTATCTTGGTCTGTTCCGGCGGTCTGTCAGTCTGGTTATGTTTCTCCTTCTTTCCATCTATATTCATCTCCTTTTTGGTTTTCTCAATGCTATCTTAATTCTCAATATATTATAAAAGAAAATAATATAAAACTGCCCTCGCGAAAGGTTTACATCACAAAATCAAAATCACGCCTAACTCTCGTATGAGGTAGAAGGTATTTTGGACGAAACAATCTAAACAAGAGCAATTATATTAAAGATGCATTATATCCAATGTGTATTGATCTGCAGGGAAGAGTCTTTAAGTTTCCCTTATCAGATGTCCTGACTCTATAACGTGAACAAACACCCCCACCCCAATAACTGAAATCCCTAGTGTGGACATCTACACATTGTTTGTCAGTGCCAGTCACGTAGTTGTACCCTACATTCCAACATACATGTATTTTATGCAGTGCACTCTATGAAAAACTGCGAAATGACGCTCGGTGTCCGTCCAAGCTCAGTAAAATGATATTTTCTGCACATCAACATCGACATCGACATTATGGTTTGTCTTACAACTACCTACTTACAACTGAACATTTTTAAATGATTTTACTCTTTCCTTAATTAAATCCACGTACTACAGGCACATATATATTTGTATACTAGTAACTTTAATCCACTTCTTTCCACAGCATGCAAACTCTGACGTACTTATGGTATCACCCTACATTTTGTCAAAATGAAATTTCGGTCGGCAGTCCGCCAGCTTATGCAACCCTATAGGCACAACGGGTGGGTATTACAAGACATCTCAAATAGCAGAAATATGAGTTAGTGACTCACGTACGACGAACCCAAGTCGATGGATTCTTATTTTTCAGAGTTTTATTTTGGTAAGTCCATGGTAGAAGATAAACAAGTCAAATGTGTACCATGTGGTGGTAACGATGGAAGGGGAGGGAGAAGCTGGATACGAAAGGCAATAACAAAAATTTCACTTGTGATGATGTTGGTAATGATGATGATGATGATGATGGTGAGGAGGAGGAGGAGGAGAATGATGATGATGATGATGACCATCATCATCATCATCATCATCATCATCATCATGGTGATGATCATGATGATCATGATGATGATGAGGAGGAGGAGGATGGTGATGATGATGCGGAGGAGAAGGAGGAGGAGGAGGAGAGGAGGAGGAGGAGGATGGTGATGATGATGATAATGATGAGTAGGAGGAGGAGGAGGAGGAGGAGGAGAAGGAGGAGGAGGAGGAGGAGGAGGATGGTGATGATGATGAAAATGATGAGTAGGAGGAGGAGGAGGAGGAGGAGGAGAAGGAGGAGGAGGAGGAGGAGGATGGTGATGATGATGCGGAGGAGGAGGAGGGGGGGAGGAGGAGAGGATGATGATGACGATAATGGCGATGATGATATTAGTGGTGATAATAATGATAATGTCTAAGATAAGAAGATGGAGAAGGAGAAAGAGGATGGCCATAATAATTTACAGCGATCAAAATTAATTAAAATCCTCAATTCACGAACAGAAAACATAAATCATGCAGCTAATAATAGCATATCACAATCTGACTTTCTAGAAAACAAGAGTACGGTACTACAATTAACACACTATATATGTGTTCTTTTACACTCCGCCTCGATTAATACCATGGTAACGACCAGATCTGATTTTGACGGTCACCACGGTCAATTTTCACACATTTTCTCGTCCTCCTCGCAGCACGGATCTTATGAGATCAGCAAATTGACATTAGCCCCTCTCAATAAATATGACATTTAACCGGAAACGTGGGAGTTATGGATGTATAGGCCTACATGACTGTATTCAATAATTTGCACAAAATTGTGCTCATTTACGCCATTACGATATAATCTGAACTTAGCGGTCTATTTCCAGACATTTTCTCGTCCTGCTCGTACACTGCAAAAACCAGGGTGTTAATTCAACACCGTCTCGGTATCTATATTGGACTAAACTAGATAAGTGTTAAAACAACACGAGGTTCGAATCGAACTGGAGTAGTTTAACACTAACTGGTGTTGTTTTAACACTTATCTGGTGTAGCCCAATATCAAACTGGTGTTGTTTTAACACTACCGAGATGGTGTTGAATTAACACCGTGGTTTTTGCAGTGTAGCACGGATCTAATGAGATCGGCAAATTGACCTCCGCCCTTCTGAACAAATAGCACATTTTACCGAACACGTCGCACGTTGACGTTATATTTAATTAGCAATCTGCACCTGTGCTAGACGATAATCAAAGTCCACAATCTTCCACGCAAACCAGTTTAGGGGGGGGGGGGGTTAGTGTAACCTATGTTGGGTGATGTTTGGGAAACCAACAAAATAATACGATTACCAATATTAATAATCGTGTTCGAATGAGCAGCCCGATTTAGATTAAAAACAATGTGAATATCTTGGAATATCAAGTACATCGAAATGTTTAATCCCATTGTTCCTCTGAAATATTAAAGAAGTTCAATTATTTTTCACTTTCTAACTATCCATGATGCATAACAGTAATTATGAACGTCATAATTATAATATTCTAAATTTATATGGTGCCTATTACATCTACGATGCCTCTTATAGAAGTGTTTTACAGTCACATTATTACCCCGGTCATACAGGATTCATGGCTTACCCGCATACAATGTATGCACCACGTCCACTCACTGGGAGCATTCCAACCAGGCGAGTTTTTTAACAGACGCTCACGATGCTGATCGACGAACTAGAAATTACACAGTATTTCTACAATAAATCAGTGAGTAGCAATGTTTGACTTTCCCTCATTTTCTCTCTCTCATTTTCTCTCTATAGGATTATGTTTTACTCATATGAATAAGGAACTGTAAAGGAGAAAACATACAACACGAATTTCGTCATCAGTCATCATCACCAATAAAAAAACGCTAGTCTTCAGAATCAGAAGTATAAAACACACCATAATCTGATTTTATACGTCTGTAAATGCAAATGCAGCGAGAAGAATGCGGAAGGCCACGATTTTAACCAGTGGTATAGGCTTTGACTAGTGATGCACGAAGGTATTCCTCTGATGCTATTTTATACATATTGGTTTGGAAACAAAGGAGTAGATAAAGAAAGGGAGATACGATTATAGAGCGAATGATAGAGATGAAGAGGGGAGAAATGGCGTGGGAAGGGAAGAGGGGGAGAGTGAAAGAGAGAGGGGGATAGATTGGGCATGGAATGAGGAGTATTGAGAAAGCAACAGACTAAAGGGAAAGAGAAAGGAAGAAAGGAGAGAGAGAGAGAGAACAAGAGAGGGGGCTAAGTGTGGAGACACATGTAGATTTATACCCCTCCATGAAAAATGAGAGTTCGATCATTCTGAATTTTGCAAAACACTAACAATATATGTGAAATTGTGAAAAATAACAGAAAAATTCCCGATTGGAGGAATAATTCATTCCCGAAAATGGTAAAGGCCTCGTGAAATAAGTTTATCCTAACACTAGTCCTCTGCCTCCACCTCTTCTTATCCTGTAGCTCACTTCTATCTATTGAAAGCATAACAAGATTCCAGCTTAAAGGGGGTACCCAATGCTGAAACAATGTTAGTTCATTTAAAAGATCATGATTTTATTAGCAGAAAATCATCTGCCTTAAGTTTTTTAAAAATTCGTGTTGCCAGAAAAATCCCCGAAATATGGTAAGACTTCAGGATATTTTGGCCCCTCAGCTGTGTCCCAATTTCAGCTAGGTAACCACAATGACGTCAAAGTGGTTACCCAGGTTCGCGTATTGCAGATGTGTTGCGCGCTAGACTGTACAAAATGAATTACACCTTGCGCGCATTTTGCTATAATTGCCCGACAAGGTAACCACTTTGACGTCATTGTGGTTACCTAGCTGAAATTGGGACACAGCTGAGGGGCCAAAATATCCTGAAGTCTTACCATATTTCGGGGATTTTTCTGGCAACACGAATTTTTAAAAAACTTAAGGCAGATGATTTTCTGCTAATAAAATCATGATCTTTTAAATGAACTAACATTGTTTCAGCATTGGGTACCCCCTTTAAGATTGAGAGACAACGCGCCCAATAAAATTTCCTGAGGGAGAAAATGAAATAATATAATCATAATAGGTCGGCGCACAAAGGGTTATTACCGCTAGGTGAATACAACCGCATAATATTATGTTCACTATAATATGCGCTGATTTTGAAACTGATATGATCTTGAAGACAGTGTTTGAAAGAGGTTTGTACTTTCCAATATTTTATAGCATTTCATAGCCACTGTGGTAGAAAATATGGGTCGACAGCTAACGGTCAGAAAATCCCTTGTGAATAGTGAAACAGAACAGGCCGATTCCAGTTAGGTTTACGCGCACAAATGTGAATGCCAATTATTTTGTAGTTTCTCTGTTTTGTCATCTTGTGTGTGATTGTGTGATTAGCTTTTGCTGTTATAATTAATGTTTGCTCAAAGTGGTGAAAATCGAACATATTATAAGGCATCTTATTTGTTCTGGATATTTTACTCATGTAATTAAAGAAATTATGAGTTTTATGAGTGGCGTAGGGTATAGGTTCAGCCATTGAGGGGGCACTGAGGAGGGAGGCACCGGTCTTTCTAGATGGCTGAAATGCGAGAGAACAATGTCATTACGGTGAAGGGTGTGGAAGAGGTCGTATGTTTTACATTGCCTTCCCCCCTCTCTCTTTCTTCCTCACTCTTACTCTCTTTTCCTCTCTTTTCCTCTCTTTTCCTCTCTTTTCCTCTCTTTTCCCATTCTGCCCCTTTCGATAGGGGACACGTACCCGAATGCACCCCGTAGCTACGCCACTGAATACCACAGTAATATTATGCAGCCTGAAATGTCAGCATTTCAAGACATGAATGCATGATCCGTAACACAAGTCTGAAAAGAAAACGGAGTTGAGCTCTCTAAGCCATGCAGAATCCAATTTATTTCATTCAAAGTTTTCAAACAGTAATTCTGGACAGTTTCATGTAAGAGACCATATACAGTCTACAAGATGTGGATTTATAGGTATAAATTATTGCAACAACAGTTCTCAATTTTGGCCGTTTTCCAAGTGGTCCGTCCGCAATTTAACGGTCCATATTCTAAAATCCATATTCCATTATTTTTGGCATTGCCAATTTGATGACTGATCACGTCAAGTATGTACTCGGGGCTTGAAAAGCAAGCTAGAGCGTAGGCCTGATGTATTCTAAAGAGTTAATCATTAACAAAATAAGTAAATAAGAAGCTGCATTTATTGAAAATCATTCTAAATGCCATCGCGGTCATAGTGCATCATGAAACGTGTTTCACAATACTTCTTCATATTTTAAACATACAATGTTTGTATTTTGATATGAATAAGGTATACTAGAAGAGACTCTGTAACGAGCGTATGATAGGTGATAGGACAGTGTTTGCTTTGTGATTCAAATAAAACATTCTTTGACGAATAAGTGAATAATAACGACTTCATCCCAGAAAGACTTGACTTATAATTGAATTACGTGGAGTGCACTTCAGTTTCTGTTTCAAAATGCTGTCACTTTGGAGTATAGAAACATGAATCTATCCTTCCTTTTCTCGAAAACAAATAGAACTGGAAGATTTGTATACGCCCAACAAATGATGAGATCCAGTCAACACTTTCAGACCCGGTCTCGCCTACCTGATAGCAAAAACTGTATACTGTAAAACTGTGTACTGTATACTAATTGTTATAGTTACTAATTCAGCATTGTTTTGACAATATTATGAAGTATTCATTTAAAAATGATGCTACATTTTATCAGAAAAAATGAATTTTGGGGTATAAGTATGCTTCTCAATTTCGTTAACGAAACGTAGTCAGACGAAAGATATACAGAACTTACTGATTTTTCATCTGGAAAAAAAAACGAATTTCTCTAAGAAATAATTTTCCAATCAGTTTTAGATAGATGCAGTTTGAGACAAAGATTCGACCACTTTCATGTTCTTTTGTTTTATTTTTGTTTTCCAAATAGTATGACCCACCTTTAACCAAGAATAATTGTTGTTCTTGCAATCGTGTAGGTGGGACCTTGCCTACACATTAGGTCAAAGCTCAAGACTGGAGTCTATAAATAGGGCAATATATATTCCGACATGAGTCAGTTATATATCACTTACATTCAGTCTGCTAAGGTGCTAATTAAACACGGATAATATGCCCGGAATGCTTATCTGATTGCATCACTGTAAAATGCACGTACACACTTCGACTTCATTATGACTGGTCTATGTAAAAATGCAACGCCACTAAAGTGGACATTTTTATTATGTACCGTTGATCAAACATTTGCTCCACTGCAATATCAATACTCTGTGATTATATACTCTCGAGTCACTGAAGGTATAAAGAAACGGCTATACGGGGGTAATAGAGCTGACATGTTGATATCATGGATAATGTTATTGTTCAGCACTATTACATGACTAACCATGCTAACTACATGTATATGTATTTATGTAACAATAGTAGGAATGGGTAGTGGATAGAATGTGCAACAGAGAAATAGTACAAAATAACTAGAGGTGAGGGATATAGTTGACGGGTAAAGAAGAATGAAGACAAAATTTGTCTTCATTCTTCATTCTTCTTTAGTTTAACTAAAGATTTGAATTAAAAATTACAATACAAAATGAAATAAATGTACATAATATTGCACAAATAGCGGATGAATCCATGGACATCATACATGAAAGGACAAGAATGAGGAGATTGAGAGAAAAGTGTCAGCCATTAACGACATGGAAGGGATCTTTATCAAAATATGTTCCATTTCAAACCTTCAGGACAATGACCCAACATTCCTAAAGAATATAATATACTTTCTAATAATATCATTATATATGTACCTGGGAGACAGACTTGGGGATTATGGTGCAACAAGATAATAGATTAATTTATTGGAGGCGGAATCTTCGCCTACATCATATTTGTAGAGCAATCGGCAACACAACTCGATTACATCACCATACATGTACGTATCATAATACACGACCTTCTCTAGAGAAAACAATAGCGTCTGTCTAGGAATAGTTATTTTAAGGTATGACTGTGCATGCGTGTTTTCTTTTTATATTAGGAGGGGAGGAGGACAATGTTTTCTATGCAAACAGTGGTACTTCATTTCCTCATGAAAGATTCATGATAAAAACAGTTGTAGAATATATATGCACGAGTGACCCCGTTACTTTGATTTGATGTAGCATCTGGATTAGACGGTAAATTATATATCAGTTTCTAATCAAACCTTTTTCATCACTGTTATTGTATCTACTACTATTTCTACACAGGAAAAGGCATAAGTGTTTCCATCTTGTGCTTTTTTTTCTTCATATGCTTGAATCTCTTCAAGTATCTTCCACAGTCACTAGTAGTCGTAGTAGTAGTAGCGGTAGTACATGCAGTTGTAGTAGTAGTAGTAGTAGTAGTAGTAGTAGTAGTAGTAGTAGTAGTAGTAGTGTAGTAGTATAGTAGTGGTAGTAGTATAGTAGTAGTAGTGGTAGTAGTAGTAGTAGTAGTAGTAGTAGTAGTAGTAGCAGTAGTAGTAGTAGTAGTACTAGTAGTAGTAGTGGTTGTAGCAATAGTAGTAGTAGCACTAGCAGTAGTATAGTAGTAATAGTAGCAATAGTAGTAGTAGCAATAGTAGCTGTACCATAATAGTGTGGTAACAGTAGTTGTAGTAGTAGTAGGAGGAGCAGGAGCAGTAGTAGTAGTAGTAGTAGTAGTAGTAGTAGTAGTAGTAGTAGTAGTAGTAGTAGAAGTAGTAGTAGTAGTAGTAGTAGTATTAGTAGTAGTATAATAGTAGTGCTAGTAGTAGTAGTAGTAGTAGTAGTAGTAGTAGTAGTGAAGTAGTATAGTAGTGGTAGTAGTATAGTAGTAGTAGTAGTGGCAGTAGTAGTAGTAGTAGTAGTAGTAGTAGTAGTAGTAGTAGTATAGTAGTGGTAGTAGTATAGTAGTGGTAGTAGTAGTAGTAGTAGTAGTAGTAGTAGTAGTAGTAGTAGTGTAGTAGTATAGTATATAGAGATGGTGATATATTGTTGGTATAGTTAATGGTGGCAGTAAGGCAGAAGTTGCAGAAGTACACGGTAGTAGTTATATTCGCAGTAGTTGTACTTGCAGTACTGAATCTAAGTATATACAACATATATATATATACATATATAGATATATATATATATATATATATAGATATATATATATATACAGTGAATATTAACAACTATACTCTCTAAAAAAAAAAAAAATTAAAGTGAAATTTTCACTATATTCTCATTCCCCCGGGCGTCACGTCAGTAATCATTTGTTTGGGAGTGAATATCGTTTTGTTTCAGTTACTCTAAAAAGAAAATAGTGATTTTCACTCTATTTTTCACTACATATCCCCCCCCCCCCCCCCCCCGGGGTGTCTCGTCAGTGATCACTCGAGTTTTCAGAGAGTAATCATGTACAGAAACTTATAATTGAAATCAAATTATTTAAAAATGCCTCCACTAACCTTGTGACGTGTGCTCTGAACAGCCAAGCTCGTTATTCATTCAGCTATCGAAGCACGGAGCATCACCCCATCATCAGCATCTCATCTGCGATCTGCACGCATGAAGATCCCGGTCACCATGGCAACGTCTGGGCTGCATCATCCACACATCGTCATGATCCGTATCAGCTGGAGTGGAGAAGCACCGGGTGTGACAAGGATGCGTGTAAGGTCACAAGCTGTGTACTGATGACGACCCGAATGAGATATGGACATTCCACAAGAAAATGAGGTCTGGTTCAGACTTAAATACAGCCACGGTGGAGCAAAGGGATGTCCGTGCTCACGAGGAAAATTATGTCCGCTATCATGACGGACAGTATAATTTGAAGGTAATTACGTTGCGAGTAACCAGTCTCCGTTCGTTAAACTTAAAAGTTATAGATGAATTGTTTTTAAATTTGTGCAGCATTGCCACTGCTCTTTTTTACATGTAGATGTATCGTATAATGTTACTTTAGGATAAATCGGGAATACATCAGATTTACATCAATCTTTCTAAGAATGAGAGTTTAAAGAAACCATTATCCAGGTCACATTGCCTCCAAGGAAAGGGGTTTCATTCATCCATAGCCGAAGTGACTCTCTGTTGTTTTTTTTAAGTAGCTCATCATCATCACGTGACTAGCATGATGAGTTCTATTCCAGTCGGGGCTTCATCTGTTGAGAGCATTGTCAAACAAAAAGAGCAAAATCACAATACGAAATAAACAGACCACTCCGTGTTGTGCGACATATTACAAGAGTTCCAAAGTTCAGTCATTCATGCAAATAAGAATAAGTACAAATGCGAATGCACACTCACAATGACGAATGGAGGGATTTAAAAGAATATTGTAGTTTGCGACCATTTCTCTCACTTCTCTTTGTGACGACCGTGATTCATAGAATTGCAAAAAAACAATTGTCACGATTTTGTTGAATACGTTGTACAGAAATATTTGTTGATCGCTCTTTTCAAATCGCGTGGGAAAATACTTTCTTGCTAAATACCGTGCAAATTGATCCAAATGTATTGTAATAATGCTCCGACATATATAAATTATTTCCTGTTGAATGGCTACAGGGTTCGAATATGGTATGTTCCAAACTGGTCATGCTACTGCATTAAAAAGTCATGGATATTTTGTAGACACAGCAGATGCTGCAATATGCAGGAAACATCAGTATTTTGCAGCAATCTCCTCTACGAACATGTTTATCATCTACTAAATCAACTAGGAATAGTTGAGTTAATGATGAACGATGAATATAATTTGTCCTTAATTTAGCTCTCCAACTAACGAGTATCGTCATCTGCTCGTGAAATCTCGCAAATCTCTGGTCATTTTATGTCCAATTTTTAACTACACAATGAAACAAATAATACAGTGTTTATCTATAAGGTGCAAATTAATCACAGCAAACTTCAAAACATATTAAGTCCAATGTGAAGATGATGTTGCAAAGCTTGTATCTGAAATGATGAAATCGACATTGTTATTTCTTTCGCGTTCTATTCACGATTCGCACACATCCAAAACAAATCAACTCCGCGATGAGAGAGGTACCTCAGGCTAGAGGTGACATTTTAAACAGAATATTGCTGTCATTAATTTCGCAAGTCGTCACAATATAATCCGCGCAAATAAATACGTATGCCTTCATAATATATCAGCTGATATAACTTTACACTTAAAAATCAGCTTACAGCAGATCACTGTTGTTATCTTTACAGCAAGAGATTCTAGGCACATTAGTTTTCATTTAAAGGCATTTAGGTCCAAAAATGAAGCTACGTGACGGCGAAAAGCTTGAATCGAGAGATGAATATAAAAAAAACGTAATAACATGGCAAAAGTTCGACTGCGAATAAGTATGTACAATCCTTTGTCGTGCAGATTTGTCCGTATATTACTTATAAGTGAAAGACGCGAAAACAACAAAACGACTTCGGTGAAAGAACATCGATAGCTTCTCCAAATACACAAAATTAAAAACACGCATAAAAATTTTGTTCGGGCGAGTTTCAGACTCCAAGAGGTACAGCAATTTCCAACTTGTCCATTTGGTTAGTTCGTGTCAATAGTTCACCAGAGTATAAAATATCGCGACGGCGTACATACATCACCAATCATGTCATGTATCAAAAAATTAAGATATGATTTGATCCAAAACCCCAACTCCGATCCTCTGTTTATCCATGTTCCAAAATACTCCTTATATAGCTTGTTAATCGGGGTGCAGAGTCCATTGCGTTCACATTCTCGTTTTAGGAGTTTGGATGCATTTCTTTCTTCCATAGAATACATTGGGTTTGAGGTACAATGTTTTTATGTGATTACTGCCACTATAATGTTCAACATGATTATAAGTTATTTAATGCCATGATAGATTTGATTTACTTGGTTGAGTTCTCTGAAACGAAAGGGATGTGTTCAAACAGTCATCTGTAATAGCGCGACATTGCTTACGGCTTTCTCGACTTTCTCCATCTCAGCATCAAGGTCAATGACCTCGACAGAGTCCATGGTCTCGAGGATCTCAGGGTTCTGGACCCACTCAATGGTGTCCTGATCGGTGTCGGGTACGATCAGGCACATGAAAGTCTTTCCAGTGTTCCCGTCGCGAGGGTAAATGGTCACAGGCGATATATGCTGGTTCTGCTCCACCCATCGGCATAGTTTCTCATAAACGACTGGGAACTGATGACGGAGACTAACCCCGCGCTGACGTAACTGACGCTGGATATGCACGAAGCAGACCTGCCTAGCCTTCATGTCCAGTCCCCCCTCCGAAGTCACACAGGGTGGGGCGGTCAGTATCAGTGTCTCGCGGTCACCGCCCGGGCTGCCGGTGACACCTCGACCAACCCCCTCCGGCTCGTAGAGGCGAACTTTGGCACATTTGCGGAGGACGAGGTCAGGTCTCCTTGGTAACGGCTTGGTGGGTGTGTCCTGGCAGGCTACGATGGACACGTTCAGGACAAACTTGACCTCCGGGTCATACTGGTAGCAGGTCTGCTGGAGAGAGTTGAAACGACCTTCCCCACATTCATCGAGCTCCCGGGCCGTAAGGAAACAAGGCGCTGTACTCAGCTGGTCAAGGCCTTGGGTGATGTACCTGACAGCATATAAACAAACCAAAACTCACTTGTTATCAAACATTGACCTAATCCCAGACATAGTATCCAATAGTATAGTATCCAATGCACTGTCAAAATAGAGGCCAACAGACTGGACAGTCTACATCACTTTCTTTTCCATGATACCTATCCAAAGCATGCACAGTCATCATTATTGTTTGTATTTCATTCATTTTTAATCCTCAAACATTTTATTCCTTCAATTTAATTCCATATTGACCATGACTGTGAAATTTTATGTTAACAGGGCCCTGATCCAAATCAATCGCAAATTTCTTGTCTCCTATTTCTTAAGTACAGAGTTGCGATTGATATTATTTTCAAATTATTTGGAATTAATGTCTTTATAACACGGGGCCCTGATTTATTTTCATATCAATGTTGTAGTCCTGACAGAAAACTTTACATCCAATTTGATCCAGATCAGAGTTACAAGGATAGGGATGAATTGAATGAAATATGTCTAAAACAGTGATGTCAAGTTGTTGAATGTCATTAGTCACCACCACTCATCCTTCAATCAATCTCTTTCTCTCGTCCATGTTTCTCCCCTCCTGCTCCTTATCTGTTCTTTCCTCTCTATGTCTCACATGCCCCTCCTTCTCCTCATCTCATTACTATTTCCTATCGTCTATGACTCGCACCAGGATGACAATTAGTGAATCAACAGGCCGTTTCATCTGCCCATTGCCTGAGGATCCTATCAAGAACATACTCATCCAATAATGTCATTTTCTCAACAATTACATGCGAGAGACAGTGATAATCATGGCAACACTCACCGATAGGCCTCTTCCACGTTCGAGAAAGCGAGCAGCACCGCGCCCCTGCCATGGGCAATGTACCCGTTTCTGGCTATCCTGGACAATCCCTCCTGTAAGCTCTCGTTGTAGCGGCTGTGGTAGATGACGTGTTTACAGAGGCTGTTGACGCGTCCATAGAGGCACTTCTTCTTGTGGCGTCCCCAGTGGGCTTTGCGGCATTCGCGTGAACAGTAGTAGGTGTAGCAGTTGTGACATGTCTTGTAGGTCTTCCGGGCCTCCCGTAGCTCCCGGGTCTTGCTGCATCTCTTGTAGCTGCACTTAACCATTATTACCTGCACAGGAAGGGGGTAAACGCAATTAAATCAATGGTCCTTTGGCAAGCTTTAACAAAAAGCTTCACTGCTCTCTAAACATCTGAAGTAACACAACAACGTCATTTAAAACTCCTTTAGTATTGGTGTTAGTTTTAGGCCTACATGGTTGTTGCAATCTATTTTCAATGTATAGTTAGTTGTTAGAGTGTCAGATGAATGGTGGAAGAAGTACAAACGTAGCACTTCCACTTAACGGGGTAAACAAGGAAAATGTAAAGTGTAAAATGTAAAACAAAAGAAAAACTTGTATGATGTACATGTAGCCTACATGTATTCATGAGTTGACGTGAATATTTTCACCCACATCACCCATATCTTTGAAGATGCATAAATCATCTGAAAGTAATTAATGCAAAGTATGTGTTTAAAATTAATAGGAATGACATATTTGAAGGCTTCCATTCTTCATGTACGTTTTTAAAATAAAGTACAAAAATTTACTCTGAATTTGCCAAAATTACTGAATATGTTCTCCCTGATTAAAAGTGAAGGGAACAAAAAGATATGTAACTGTTACAATTGAGTTTGGCAGAATTATTCCTCTCTCTTATCTATGAAATAATCATGTTTGACATAATAAAGACAAGGTCCTAGCTTAATTTGGAGAATTCTTTTTCTGTCTTGTTTTATCTCGCATTGTTTGCCCATGCAAAGTATGATGGCATTTAAGAAATGTGCGTCTAATTCTTGCTCTGTTATTAGAATTTTTGTCTTGATGTCTACGAATAGAGAGTAGACTCTGCAAATTACAAAAATAATGTCAATTGTTACATTTTTTTCTATTCGTAGACAGTCATATAAACGAGATACTCAGATCCTACGATCATATTTTCGCTCTCGAACAGCTGAGCATGTGAACTTTGACCTTAGCATCTGAGACGGATCCAGAGGGGAAGGAGGCGCGCACCCCCTATTTTTTTTTTTTTTTTTCATTTTTCCCTCCATCTCTCATTACTTGGACCCGATTTTGTGCGCTCGCAGTCATCCCTCCAATTTCAGGCCAATACCAATAAGTATGTACGTAATAAAGTTTGGTGAGGTGGAGGCTTGCCCACCCCCCCCCCCCTCATCTGTTTCAAATATCCTGGATCCGCCATTGTTGGAATGACCAGAAATGTAGCAGATTGTTATGATTTCGAAATGAAACTTTGTGCAGATGAAAATAAATACATGTAATAGAAATAGTGCAGTCAACTGGTAAGCAAATTTTGTGACAAATTCAATTGATTCCAAAACTTTTGATTTATATGCATGCATGTCCATATACATGTAGCTGCAGAAGGTTTGGATGAAAGATGGTTATAGAATTTTCTCAGCACTACATGAAATACGAAACAGGAAAACATGTTATCGACAATAAAGATGTTACCAGGTTACAGGAAAGTCGAATAATATGAAAATATGAAAATGCAAGATGATATATTTGAGATCTAGAACGAGATTATCGAATAAATTATACAAAACATATGGCCTACATCATAAATTTTACTTATAATACAACTAATTCGATAGAAAGGTAAAAAAAACGTTTGAAAATATCAGAAAAAAGTAGAAACAGACATCTCTTTATTTTCGCCATCAACATTTGTGTATTGTAAATTTAACAAAACAGAATAAATTCATTCAAAATTCGGGTGAAATCAGTCACAAATATCGTTTGTATAAACTTGTAAAATTGCAACAGTGAATGTTGTCAATGTACAAAGAGTGCATAATATGTCAAACAAAGTATTACAGCATTTGCCACGAAAGTTGAGATGATATATGTAGAATTAAGAATATCATCAAGTGAAAATTAATTATTATGTTCAAATCACTTGTCAGAATCCCACATTCAAGTGTGACTAGATTCATTCGATTCATTAGATTCACACCGCCATTTACAATCTACTTCATGTCAATGATTTATTGGAAGGTACTATGGGTGATAATGTGTGTTATAACATATTACACAACAGAACTGAATATACGATGTAAATGATTCTTGAGTTCATTTGTACCCAATCTCACCCCTTCACAATCAAGATTTGAAAACACAATGGTGTGTGATGGCCCTGACGCATGTAATACAATGGTAACATGTAGGTTGAGAACAAAAGATGACAAATATGAACACTTCTAGACGTGTTACAGGTATAGACGCTGTGAAAGATAATGATATATACATGTATTGTGACGAAGAAGTAGGCATATATCAAATTCTGAGCTACACGCACTTACGAAGATTGTATACGAGAAAATGTGTGTGGTGTAGATAGTCGAATGTAAGATGTACATGTAGAGACTGAGATATAGAGGATCATGCAAACGTTATGAAGTGGCCAATCATACTAAAAGTATCAAGAGAGTACACCTAACTGAATTACTGAACAAATGATTACACGTAAATGAAATGAATCAGTCGAAAGACAGAATGAATAAGAAACGAAACGAAACAGAAGAAAATCCCAAGAACAAGAGAGGAATAGAAACGGTCTGTTGAGAGCCAGAACGACGTTAACTCTATGTAAAAATATGAATTAACGTCCTTCTGGCTGTCGCAGACGATTATATTGGACTCGTTTATGACTGCAGACAAATATTTGACCAAGACATCACGTACAGAGGGCTCCGTTGCCATGGTAACTTACTCGACCTCGGAAGAACTAAGATTATTGACATCCTAGGAAAGGTCACGTGACGAGCGTGGATATAAATGATGTAAGGAGAGGATTACAATTATAATGTTGGCAATTAAATAAAATGTTACTGGTTTTAATCTCTTGTAGTACTGCTAGTGAAAAAAATTAATTTAATAGTGTGTGCTTGTGCATAATTATAGGATTACATTTTGTCTGTCATATATTTACATGCGTTGAGAACATGTTTACATGTAGCCTATATATGTTGGCATAAACTCTCTCTGTAGTCTAAATGGGAAAGTCCAAATTATTTTGTACCATACGTTATACCGCGACTACATCTAAAATGTTAGTATATCTGATGACTATTTTAAGTTGATATCCCTTCTAGAACTCGTCAGAAAAATATCAAGTAGAATGATATTTATGTCAATTTATGTTTACGATTCCACAATACAATTCCATAATAATGGGTAACGTGTATGGGACATACTTTGGACTTGCCCAAATAATATAGTTAATCATTCCCTGATCTGACTGTTTCTTAGTAATCACAAACGATTAAACATATCATGGCTGTATTCTTGGAGAGGCAGGGTTGGCGAGGTATTTTGTGATGAGTCATGGTTTGAAGAATGACAAAAACATACACCTCCACAATTAAATCAGGTCTTTTCCTTCAAAAGTGCATGGATCTGTATAGCGTATTCATATATTTGATAGATGCGGTATGCCATTTCATACACAGTGCACACGTCACATGACGTCACTATTATACATGTACACGCCTACACGGACTATTACACCTGTATGCATAACAAACGATGCATCTCGCTAAAAACATGAGAATCACGATAGTATAATCAAGGAGCTAGTACCTCATTGGTATAATATTTGTACCACGAGTGATCTACATGCATAATGCAAAATTACAAATCAAGATAACTCGACTAGTGACACTTCCACAGAAAATTTGCAGGTATCAAGTTATGAAGTATGAAGGCTCTCATTAATTCAAATACATGTTTTTGTTTAATCATTATTTCATTCTGAATATACAGAAAAGCAACCTAGTCAATACCATAAATAACCGTGTATTCGTTAGAAACGTTACTGTAACTGAATGAACTAAAATTTACTATTATATTATATATATCTTCTTCTTTTTTCAAAGAAAACAAATTTCTGCAAATCTACATGATTTTTAACGATGTAGGCCTCCCTTTTTGTCCTAAATATGGTCAGGAATATAGAAATTAATTTGTTTCTTTACGGTGTGCACGGTTCGTATGTATATTTGCATTGGCAAATAAACACAGATGGCCTTCCGAATAAAATCTACTTTGTCCAGTACGGTTGTAGCATGCTTTGAATAGCACACCAAAAACAGAATTTTCCCCTACAATAAACCGTTAACAATAGATTTGCTTAATTGCATTTGAATCTGATGAAGAGAATTAGATTTATTGCTGGCAGGGGAGCTCCAGCGGATGCTAATGGCATGTCGCTATAGCTCCCAACCTACAACACGAATACATGTACACCATAAAATGTACATAATACATGTAGTAGGTCTATGGTACATGTATATCTGAGGCAGTGCTATACACATAATATATAATGATAAAAATGTATCAATATATTGCCAATAGTCCATACTCGCAATGTATTTAAATTTATACAAGTTTGCCTAGTGACAAACTCTTACATTCATCTGTAAAAAGCTATTCTTTTTCAACAGTCAGAATGTGAATTGCGTGTATTCGGCGTTTTAAGGTTGGATAAACATTTTGGCTTGCCCAACCTAGCAACACTTAAGCATGCAATCTGCATTCTTACTATTGAAATCCAATGACTTATAACATGTGGATGTAATAGTTCATGGATAGTTTGATAAAGAGGTAACAACTAAATTCGAATGCATTACGAAAATGGCCTATTCACGACATTTCTAACGAAATTTAAAATTAATGTTTCATAAGCTGTGTACCAGTTTGTATGAATCACCGCTTTGTTTGCTCTACAAGAAAAACAAATATTATGTTAATATAGTAGTGTATGGTGACTTCCAGCATCTAACTACCTGATTTATTACAAACGATTACAGAAGTAGGCTTGTAGATGCATCTGGTGCGTATTAAACAAAATCAATCTCATATTAAAAATTCTCGCGGAATAGTATATTGCACTTTTTAATTTTAGACAGCTTTCGATATTTTTTTTTTCTGTGATTGAATTTTAATTCATTCATCTTCACATTTGGTCTTGAAATTGAAATTATTAAATTATGTAAATAGATGACTTTCATTATTCTATGGATTTCATTATCTAAGATAAATTGAGTGACGAAAAATTAAAAAATTGTCTGCCACACAATTCTAAATTTATGCATTTTGAGAGCACAAAATAAGTTCGAGAAAGAAAAGTCGATGGCCTCTTTTGTCCCAAAATCGACCAGACAACAGATCATAGCATTAGTTCTTGAAGAAAAAGATCAACAGATCTAATATTGCGACAATTAGGCAACGGGGGATAAATGGTAATGGCATAAACAAATTTTTACCTATTTCTGAATTTTGTAAGGAAAATTCATAACAGGTGTTATTGTTAGTATGACATCTTATTAGATAGATTATGAGGGGAAATAATGTTTTAGTAACGATTAGAAATGTATAATGAACTCAACACAGATTATGAATGCAATGAAATAAAAAATAATTTTGAAGAAAATGTCGGCACTGTCATGAATGATATAAACAATAAATTCGTCAATATTTAATGGAGAAAGAATAATAATGATTCAGAACATTTTCTTTAAAAATATCAGGTAAAACTTCACTACAGATGCAGACATTTTCGTCAATATCATTTTATCTCTTCGTTTACATGGTAAAGTAAATGTGATCTCTTAATTAGTCAAGAGAAAGCGAAATATTGAATTACCTCTTCCGATATGTCTGATAGTCCTCCTCGGCTCCTCGTTATATTCCTGGCCTCATCATCCTGCCCATCATTGATGACGATAGATTTGAGTATCCTCTTTCCTCCTGACGTCACTCTCTGACTCGCCAGCTTCTTCTCCCTGGCCTCGACGTCGTCCTGAGAAATCACCGTCTCGAGAGAGCTGTCGCTCTCGCTCACCGACTGGTCAGGCGTGGTCGTCATCGACATGGAGGAGGCGTCCATATAGGAGGAGTACTCCGTGAATGAGTTACTGGGAGAACGACTGGTGGATAACCCTAACAGACTATCCACTATCTCTTCCATGGTCACTGACGGAGGTTGGACGCCGCCTGCGTATCGGGCGTCGTTCAGGCTTTGGAAGCTCGTCGACATCACGCGTTGATCCCACTGAGGCGATGGAGCATCGAAGCTGGCATCGCCTTGGTCAGCGCTGGTGTCGGTGACGGTGATATGAGGTTGGTTGACGAGTGAGGCGGTGATTTGTGGGTTCGAGCTCCGGAGCATTGCTGAGGGCGATGAACTATCAGCTAGATATCGTCGATCATAGCCAGTTGGTGAGGGCAGAAGAGGCACATCCCGATTAGAATACAATGACGCTTGATTCCATTCATTATTATTATTGCCATTATCATTATAGTATGTGTTCGAGTTCATGTTTCTGGGTAACGTGGATTCATCGTCACCATGGTAACCAGAGTAATCATTTTGGGGACGGCGGGAGTGGTCAGTCTCTCGTCTTTGGTTCGGGTAGTCGGTAAGGGAGCTTGCTGGACTAGCAGAGTTAGCAGGATGTGGTGTGCTATCTCGACTGTAGCCTTCCGGCGGTGGAGGGGGTGGAAGGGGAGCGCTGTCTCGACTACTGTAGTAGGCTTCTGGTGGGGGAGGGGGTGGAAGGGGTGAGTGTCCAGTATCCGAACTGTAGTATTCTGGCGGTGGAGGAGATGGAAGGGGAGGGGACACACACTGCTCCTGCTGTTGCTGGCTGCCCAATGCTGAGATGTAAAACACAGCTGATCCACCGATCCGCTCATCCCTTTTCACAGCATAGTCATATGGATCTCTGTCGTCACCTACCGATCTACTCCTCTCTCTATTCTCTCCTTCTTTATCAGCATGAACCGGAAGGATACTTTTCTCCTCATCTTGCAATCCACTCAAGTCCTCCGCGGAGTGGACATCTTCATCGGGAGAAGCTCTTTTGTAAAGCTCTGGGTTCATAGGGAGAGCAAACTCACTCGTCCTCACATCTTTATGGATTTCATCACCGATACTGAAAGACAAGTCGTGTCGAAGAGGTGCGCTGAAAGATGGCACAATCGGTGTGAATCCTGGCGTCGGCTCTGTTGTCTCTAAGGACAGTTCAGAAAATGACCATGACGAGTGCACTGGGGCGGGTGGCGAGACACTAGGTGCAGGGGAAAAACCGGTGCGAAGTCGGGCCTCTCTTGTGAACGACATCCTTGTCGAGATAGTCGGCTGAGAAAAGAAACGTTGTCCAGTTGGAGTAGGAGGTCCACTCATAATCTGACGAGGTTTGTGATTACGATACGCGGGGAGACTTCGAATATCTCCGCTCATAATTTGCTTGAAATGCGATGATTTTCGATACCAAGTGGGTAGTTCCATGCGCTTCAAAGTTTCCCTCATACGAGCGAGTTGCTGTGCGATTACCCCACCGGAGCTTACCCTCCAGTCAGACTGAGAGTTCTTCACGTCGCCATCATACTCGAGATTCGGTCCAGGAGTAATAGAGCGTTTACCTTTTCGTGCTGCTATATCAAAAGGTACAGTGAGCTCAGTTGTAATACTGTCGGTATCAGAATCATGAGCTGATGACGTGTGTCTGAGATCAGGACTCTTATGTGTAGCTTCCTCCCATGATTGTGCAATTTTATGATCTTTTGTATTTCCGCCTAAATACTCGTCACCCGACTCTTCTCGAGAAGCCGATTGTTTATTCGAATTATCACCAGATCTGCCAGCTATAATGTCGGCAATGACATCAAGATTGTCCTTAGCACTCACAGAAAGCCGTAAATTAGGAATAGGAGCCAAACGGGGGTCTCTTTTTACTAAAACCGGTTGTTCTGCTGGGTAAACTGACTCTTGTTTGTTTTTCTCTTCATTGAATACCTCGGGAGGCAAGTCCTTTTTGTCGGATTGTTTTGCAAACTGATCATCTCTTTGTTTCGGTCGAATAGTTTGCTCGCTTATAATTTCTTCGGTCCGCTCTGTGTCGGTGATGACAAGTACTCTCTCTGACCTCCAGTCCTCCAGCGAGGCGTCCATGAACACTTCATCGGTGTCCCCGGCAGACCATCGACGACCTCGTGCGCCTAAATCAACTGGGGTTTTGTTACTAGCCTCTTTTCCAGACAAAGGCTTATCTCTCTCATGTTGATTCTGCCCTTGTTTGACATCTTTATTATCAGGTGGGCAAGGTTCACTGACGATCAACTTCGGAGCAGCGTCACCTGGAGACGGAGCATGCGTAGTGGAAGCAGAAGTGGTGGAGCTAGGTGATTTGGTATCAGAGGGTGACGAATGCATCTTCTGAGCATTCATACCACGTGAAGGCATTGGCGATGAATAATTGAATGTCGTTGGTTTCGGTGCTATAGGAGGGGGACCAGCACGACCAGTAGGTTTTTGAAATTTTGGTTTGGTTGGCGAGGTCTCTCCAATCCTTGACCTTTGTGTCACAAATTGTTGATATGAATTCATAAAATCTGCAGGATCAGGGGAAAACTCCTGTCCCGAAGATGATGACAGTGGTGACGTCACTCCCTGTTGTCTCTCATTCTCGTCGACATCGTCTAAGATTTCGTCATCGCTTTGGACGATCCTGGCTTTCTTAACAAAACTCTGTTCCCTCTTTAGAGGAGAAACAATTTTATTCTCATCTTCGTCTTCCTCTTCGTCTCTTTTTCCTTTCTCCTCCTCCTCCTCTTCTTCCTCTTCCTCGTCACTTTCCTCATCACTACTTGAAGTATCTTCATTCTCTGACGAGCTGAAATGGTTTTCTCTTACATCACCCTCAATATGTATATTTGGTTCAAAGTTCAAGTTTGCTTCCAGATTAGGTTCTGGTGTTGTTTGTATAGGCATACTCGTGTCGATGATTGGCCTATCTTCAAGACTCTGAAACAAGCTTATATTCCTTTTCACTGGCTCAATGTGCTCCGCAACCACTTCTCCTACTTGTGAATTCATTTCGGGGCTTTGAGATGGTGTAGATTGGTATTCTTGTTTAGTCCAGTCAAACGGCGGCTCGTTGTCAAATGTGAATGTTGGTTCTGCTCTGTCGAGAACATAATTCTGTGATTGGTCTTGATAATAGGGCTTTGTTTGTTGCTCAAGATTTTTAGACTGGTCCTGATAATACAGCGTTGCTTGTTGCTCAAGATTTTTGGTTGGACCTTGATAATACGGCGTTGCTTGTTGCTCAAGATATTTGGACTGGTCCTGATAATACGGCGTTGCTTGTTGCTCAAGATTTTTGGACTGGTCCTGATAATACGGCGTCGCTTCTTGCTCAAGGTCTTTGGGCTGGTTTTGATAATAGGCCGTCTCTTGTTCCTGAATAATCTGCGACTGGTTTTGATAATAGGCCGTCTCTTGTTCCTGAATAATCTGCGACTGGTCTTGATGATGGGGCATGGCTTGATGCTCATATCCATATTCAGGCTGGGGAGGGAATTTGTAGTGAGGACTCACATCTTCAATTTGACCACGAGAGTCACTAACCGGCTGGCATTCGACAATTTTAACCGGTTCATTGTCCACAGATGACACCGGTTCGGACACTTGTTCGGATTCAAAACCGGATTCTGGTTCAGCATTCATCTCTGGTTCGGGCAGGGGTTGATGTCCATGTTCATCATGTTGATAAACAACAGGGGCAGGATTTGTTTGACGTCCCCATAGTCCGATTACAAAAGCCCCTCCGGCGGTCCTCGTTACAACAGGAGCATTTTTATCCACCGTTGCTGTGTTATCATCTTCACTCTCCACCTCATTTTCTTCTCTTTCAATGTAACTATCTTTGGTTAGCTCATAAAAAGGATCTTCCTTCTGAATCCTGTCTTCACCACTTGGTTGGGCAGAAGAAAAGTGGTTGGCATCAACAATTTCAGGTTGTAAGCGAGATACAGAATGATCTCCTGGAATTTCACTTGAAGTATCAGCTTGTGGTACATAATTCCTTGTTGATGGTAACTCAAGCAAATATTCTTTCTCAAAGTGATAGGGAATGTCCATTTCTTTTGCTTGCTTGTTCGAGATGACGGTTTCGTCGCTACTTCTCACATCATCACTAGAAAACTCAGATCTTTCCGGATCGCTACGATGTTGTCCCCACATCCTCGGCTCGTGCTCGAGTTCTACGACCTCAACCATATTGCTGTCATTGTGTCCATTTCTATCAGGCCTGCTGTTCCATTCATTTGGCTGACTTTGTTGATAATCATTCAGTGTAAATGTTCTATGAGCAGGTTCTACTTCCTCCTGTTCAGGTTCATACTTGTCATCGATGAGGGTTTCCTTCCTTGCTTGCACGCCGACTGCGAAGCCATCTCCCCCAGGCCATCCTCCACCATTCGACGTCGAATCCGACAATGACATTGGTGCGCTGGAATTGTTATACATTTGTTTGTGGCCTGTCGGTGGTGTTGGTCTTTCGTGTTGAGAGGAAAAACTCAGGTCTTTGAGTTGGGCTTCGTGGACTGGTGTGCCGATGTAAGGCATCTCCACGACTTGCACTGCAGGACTAACACCGGCTTTACTGCTATCTTCGGGCTCTAGAGTGATATCACTGCTAACATCTTCAAAGGATGAGGAATTGCTGGGGACATACACACGCACTGCATCTCCTCGATAGGGTTGAATTGAAGAATAAGAAGGCATCACGTGTATTGTTTCATTATCATCTTCCTCGTTTTCTAAAGTCCTTTCCGTTTCAACATCTTCATCATCACTTTCGTCGCTGTCATCATCATCGTCATCATCCTCGCTGTCCTCCTGTTGGTCTGTGAGTCCCCTCTGGTAATCATCACCATCACTTGTATATGATAGTGTCCCAGTGACTGTGCTATGTTCTCGAGAGTAACCCGCTTCAGATTCCTCGGGAATTGTTTCAAGTGTCGGATAAACAGGCAATTCATCATCTTCTCTGTAATATCCGACATCCAAAGGTTCAGGCATAGCTTGCATCAACATCACTTCAGGCGGGAGTGGAAACTCAGTGTTATCATCCATCGGTGCCTTCTCGGGTTCATCCTCGTCAGAGTATGATGCCGATTCACTGGCATAATGTGGCTGGGACTGCATGTCGTGGTCTGGTGGAGGATAACCGTGTTGTTCATGAGAAGGTTGGTGGTATTCTTCCTCTTCCTTCATTTCATAAGTTGGTGAACTGTAGTCGTGGAAAGGATTATCTGGTCCTGCCGGTTCAGCATCAAAGTGAACCTTTGGTCGAGCCATTCCCATGTCAACAAATTTAGTCGTCACGCCTCTGAATTCTAAAGCTTGATCCTCGCGTGGCATATCATTAGTTTGGCATTCGGCAGATTCTGTGACAACTTTACGAGGCTCCGAATTGTGTTCAGTTTCCATAGAGATGATCAAATCTTCGGTTTGTATTTCGGTTTCCATGGTTTGAACTTCGGTTTTGACACTTTGGACATCCGTTTGCATGGTTTGAATTTCGGTTTCCACAGTTTGGATTTCGGTTTGGATGGTTTGACTTGGTGGAGAACCAACAGCAGCATCAGACGGCTTGGGATCAAATATTTCTTCATTTGATGTCTGAATTGAAACAGAGTTTGGTTTAGGTTCCAATGATGTTTCATAGAGGATAAGATCAAGATCAACTTGTGAACTGAAATCATGGTTCGGGCGAGTTTGCACCGCAGTTGACATCACCTCGGCTGGGAAGTCTTCATACGTGATTTGCACTGCCAAACTGGATTCGGATTTGGTCCGACTTGTCTGAGCTGTAGACGAAGACAACGGAGGGGGAGATAGTTCTATCCTTGAAGCAGGTTGAGAGCTTGAAGGGGGTTCAGAGCTCATGTGTGAAAGGTTGGATTCAGATTTCGATTGTGCGACAGTCCGGCAGGTATCTGAATGGTAAAAGACTCTTCCTGGTACCGAATGTTTCGCAAAAGCATCGGCTCGAGCTTTAGTATCTCTACCAAGACTACCGGAATGACCGGAAAGGCTTAAATCTGACCTTGTGTAAGACACTGCGGGTGACATGGCAGGTGGATATTGAATTATTTGAAAGGATGGCTGAGCGAGGGGTAGTGGCTCATGTTCTTCTTCATCTTCTGAAGAGGGCGTTCGTATTTCATTCCTTCTTCTGTCATCCTCCATTTCTGGATCACTCGACTCGTATTCGGATTCGGTTTCATTCGGTTCAGTATCGGGTTCTGCAGAAAAAACAGTCTCCTTGCCGGTTAAATATTGCCTCCTGGTAACGGGCTCTCTGGTGACTTGCTGGTCATCTACGTGTATTACAATATCTGAAGTGTTTTCATTAGCATTTCGTTTCCCACTTCGTACTCTAGGCTCTTTATCCAAAGCAATGATGGACAGCATACTAGTATCATCGTCGGAATCATGGAAGAAGTTATCGTCATCATTCTGTGGTATTGGTGAAGGCTCGGGCAAGCCACTAATATCCCTCCTCCCCGTCAGAGTGAAATATGCATGCTGTGGGCGAGCTCTATGACTCTCTTCCACTGAGACTTCTTGTTGCTGGTGTTGGCTTACAACTTGAGGTTGATGTTGCTGCCTTTGTCGACTTTGTTGTGTCTGCTGCTGTTGCTGTGGATCTTCAAAGCTTTCAGTCAGTTGAGTTTGTAAGCGCCTCCTCACATTTGGTGCAGAAGTGATTTGAAGAGTGTCTACCTCTGGTCTTGTTTCAATTTGTGGCTGTTCTTCTGGCCTGATCGGTTCAGGATCTCGTCGGACAGGTTCGAGATCCGGCCTGGCCGGTTCAGGCTGGGGTTCTGCACCTAGTGAAGTTTCCTTCAATGCTTTTCGAGGCTTTGGCTTAGGCTGGGGTTGTATGTTTTCTGCTCCTTGCAAATGAATTTTGCCATCGTTTGCTAATCTCTGTGCTCTCCGTCCTTTCATCTTCTTTTGTTTTACTTCAGTAGCTATTTTCGCTGATTCTTGCCTGACATATTTCATATCACGTTCATGCTTCAGTTCCTCATCGGGCTCCCAGTAAAAACAAGTTTCTTTCATTTTGGTTTGAGGACCGGGTAATTTTGCTGGAGGATTGTAACCACTGTCACTGCTTTTAGAGGAGGCTGAAACATCTTGGTCGGACTTATTGTCTAGGCCGATAGAGGTACGTTTGGCTGGAATTGGTGGTTGCAGCAACTTTTGGAACAGTTCTTTTTGTGTTGGAACAACCTCATCTTCCCTTTGCTGAGGTTGATAATTGGGATGAGTTTGCCCAGCATTTGTTGTAGATTCGTGTACACCCTGGTTCTGAGGACCTGACATAGGATGCTGTAAGGCAACTTGTTGCTGCATTTGATGTTGCTGTTGGATCATCCTATCTTGTTGTGTTTTCCGGGGTAAAGGAGGCTGCTTCGCCTCCTGTTGTTGTGGATATTGTTGCTGTTGTTGGTGACGGTTATGTGGGTGCTGCTGTTGCTGCTGCTTTGCGTGACGATGTTGAGGGTGTTGCTGCTGTTGCTGATGTTGTTGCTGATGGTGCTGTGCTTGCTGTGGCTGACGAGAAGCAGCTTGATGTTGTGGCCTGTTCTGTTGATGACCTCTAATTTCACCCACTGCATAGTGTGACTCAATTTGAGGTGGCATTTGCTTTCTCTCTGGGTGGTGTTGGATCCTTCTCCTAACACCTCTATGATCTCGCTCAGGCAAAGGAGGGGGCACTGCGTCACCACTCATTAATCTTGAATATCGCTGGCGTTGTGGATGCCGTGGGTGCTGCCGTTGTTGCTGATGTTGCGGAACCCCTCTGCTTGGTGCTTGTTGATGTGGCGCATGTTGTAGATGTTGTGGGTGACCTTGCGTGTGTTTGTCTTGTTGCCCCCGTTTATTATCCCTTTGAGGTGGCTGAGGAGCAGCTAGAGCATTCTGTCTCGTTTCCCTTGGAATCGTTCCTTCACGGGGAAGGGTGGAGGGAGGAGTTCCTCTAGGATTTTCCTTGGGATTTCGCAGCTGATTAACAATTGGACGATACGGTACTCGAGGCGGTTCTTCATTCTGACTGTGCAGCGTTGAAGTAGATTTAATTGTATGTCTACTTGAGGCATCATTCATTCCCGGGGGAAACACGAGAGGGGGTCCCCCTTGTCCCCCTTGCAAGGCACCCCTCTCATGGCGGAGGTTGAAAATCAACTGCTGCTCTTCTGGTGTTAAACCTTGTACTGAAGGTGCTTGTATTGACACTGTGGACGCCAAGCTTTGTTGAGACACAGCTGGAGAAGGGCCACGATGTACCCCTGGCTGATGAAGGGGATGCAACCCACCACCATTTTGTTGACCCCCTGGATGGTGCACATCAGCTTGACCAACATAATTCCTTGGATGTTTATAATGCGACTCTTCATCCATCCCATTCCGATGAGGATGTTTCACCCCATGTTGTATCTCAGAATATTGGATAGGTGAAGGGTATCTTCCTTCCACTTCGGTAGTAGTATTATTATTATAACCTCTCCTTAGAGTTCCACCTCTACTGACATTAGCATAAATCGGCTGTGTACTAACATTTCCGTGATCACGCATAAAATTCGCATTTTCTTCATAATGAGGCCGGTTGTTAGGACCATAAAATAATCTGTCTATTCTTTCGAGCGATTCCTGTTTTGCAACTTGTTTATTTTTGTCCGATTTATTAATGTTTTTCAGGATACTTTTAGGTACAGGAGCATTAGGATCATCTTCTATCACGGCAATTTTAACGGCCTTTTTCCTTTTCTTCGTGTCCTTACCTTCCCTTCTCCTCGCATCTGCTTGATCATGTTTTTTCTGTGCCTCAGCTGAGCGAACAATAACTACCCGTTTCTGGGGCTTCGGCCCGAACAGCGATGCCATTTCGCTAGATGCAGTAGTAGTAGCACTGCTATATTCCAAACTTGTCCCACAAACAATATCACTATCCAATCCACTTATAATATCATTCTCCTTGTAATCACTTGAAACATTTCCTATATATCCATATGGATCCGATTCGGGAGTTGTCACTATTCCTTCCTCTTTCGAGTCATACGAAACATGGCCGTTAATATTTCCAAATGCAGTAACGTTCGCTATAGTTCTATTGACATAGCTTGTATGAGGCGCATTCGTCGCCTGTGTACTTTGCCCCGTACGACTCAACGACTGTACGGGGTTATTGTTATTGACGGCCGTCACATTGGGACCGCCTATTGTTGAGAGAGCAGGCAAGCATAACGGCTGCCCAGACGCGGTCGCAGGCGTTTCGGTATTGTTGTTATCACAATAAATGTACGAATTATTAGTCACAGGCAAGATTTGGGCAACACCTGGAGGTTCTTTTACCACGATGGAGTATCTTCCGTTGCTGCCTAATATCGCGAAGTATCTCGCGTTGGTGATGATGTGGCTCCGACGCGGTTTCGTCGCTACGGAGATGCTATTTGAGTCGTTCAGAACGAGGTCACCTACATCCGATGTCGAATGAAGAGGATGATGATGATGAACAGGTTGCAGTCGTCGTGGAGAGATAATCGGCGATGCCTCCCTGCTGGTCAGCGGCTCAACCTCTTCGGTGATGCTCTCGAGGAAGAATGGCCATAGTCGAGCTCGTTCACCGACTCCCACCAACCCCGGGATCGATTTTCCACCCAATTTCTTGAACAAGTCATCGTCATTGTTTGCACATAGATCCTGATAGTCTTCGTGTTCAAGTATCTCACGATACTCTTTCAACGCATGCATGCTAGATCCTTCGTCCCCTCGCCTCTTCCTTCCACCATCCTCGATTTATAGACAATAAGAAAAATAGGTATCGTTTTATGACCTGCTCGGTGATAAATAATTATATTATTACTCCACTGATATATACACACGCACAAAGCACTATCATTATACAATACACGCCTAGGATGCAGACTTTCTAGATAACAGCTTTTTATGCCCGCCATCTGCCTGCAAGCTCGCCCCTGATTGGTCGATAAATCTTACTCTCATCATCGATTTCCTTCTCCCTGATTAACATAATGGTACTCATCAATGTGAAATCGTGTTCCATGCCTGCACGAATAGCAATCAGTGCCATACGCTTTGCACGAGGACACTTGCATTTCTTGCAGGACATTTTCATGATCATGCCAGTCTCCCATATTAGGAAACCATATTAACATATCTGGCATAAACATAAACGGTGTAGATGACACAACTCGGCTTAATTATGTTTCACGCGGTATGGGAATCGGCCTAGCATTTATAATATTGATTGAAAAGGTTGCGCCGGATGTAATTAGCTAATTTATCCGCTTCCAAAAGCAAATTGTCTACATTTACACGAGCATCATTAATTAAAAATTCAACTGGTTCAGATGCATTTTTCGCAGCGACAGATATATAATTTTTAGCAAACAATTTTTTTTAAATTAGCAAACAAGTGATTTTATTTAGTAAACAAGTTAGCAGATTATTTGACTTAGATTATCATGTTAAATGTTATCAAAATCAATGGAAGAAAATAAATTTTAATTTGAATTGAATTGAATCGAATGACAATATAACTTCCAAATTAAATTTATCATTTACGTCCTAAGCGCAATGAATCCATCTTATTTTTAATATGTATACTTGTTTGTCATTTTGTTTTAGTTTATATTTTGGTGTTTTGTTTTTCATCATTATAGAGAGGAAAGGTCAGGTCAATATTAAAATTGAAAATGAAAATTATTATATTTGATCTCTCGACCAAGAATTATTGAAGAAATTTCCTTTGTCATTTCACTGTTTAAAATTAATCTATCACTGGAAAACACAATAAAATGAAGAATCTGATAATAGTATCCAAATATTCTACCTCTTCATCCATGCTATTTATCAAACCCAAAAGACGTCTTGCGATAAACGGCTCATCAAATAAGTGTCAGGATCCAATATAGCCTAGAAGATATTATCAATGATTTTAGTATTTTCATGATAATTTATCAATTTCTAGAAATGAAAACCATGGATCAGTATTTGTAAGCACCGTGGAAAAGACACTGTCGGGAGGAGGGGAAGTGAATGAAGAGAGAGATGGCGCTAGACTAAAAACCATCTCATTTCGTACAAAAGTGTCACACGCATAGCGTCTGATTCGCAAATAACATCTAACCTGAGGAACAGTGTGCCTTTGAAGCTTATTCGTGAAGATGTTGCGTTGATAGAGAGATGGTGTGGGGATCTGACATCCCCTCCCCCTCAGAAAAAAAAAAAAAAAAAAAAAAAAAGAATCCGACATGTAAGGCTCCAGGCGAATCGCAAAAAACTTGATGACTTTTTACCTTGGGATAAAAATATGAGCATATATAGGCCAAAGTCGGCAAATTTGGAAATCCGGCAATTAGTTACTTTTCCTTGTCGGCAAACTTTAGAATCTGATAACCATTTTTTTTTTATCGCTATCATTACTGGAAAGTCAAAAGGGTTTAGCAAAGCCCCTAATGAAACTAATTTTTGTTAGGTTTTTTTTTCATCTTTTTTTCTTTTTTCAAAGTGGTATTACCACCATGGGCCTTTCCACAATTCTTTCTCTTTTCACCAGCAATTCTTTTGCAATTTCTCCTATTATTTCTTTCGTTTCCTTTCTAAATAAAGCACTGTGTCCCCTACTTCTCTTCTCTCCGTATATACATGTTTCTCTCTTTCTTTCCCTTTCTTTCTCGTATTTTTTCTCCTATATCGCTCTTCTTGTCTCTCTCTCTCTCTCTCTCTCTCTCTTTCTCTCTCTCTCTCTCTCGTTTAACCCCCGTATCTTTTCAATGTCCCATTCTCTCTCCTTTATCTTTTTACATTCATTAATTTAAATTCTCAGTATGATTCTATATCAGTCTTTACACATGAAGAAAAAATGTCCTGTCCTTGTAGTGATTTGATGCTACATAACATTCGAGAGATTAAATTACAATAAAGACCGTTTAGTTAAGGATGATCTCTTCCTTTCTCTCTCTCTCTCTCTCTCTGCTCCCTTTTCTCTCTCTCACACACACACACACACACTCTCTCTCTCTCTCTCTCTGTCTCTCTCTATCTACTACTACTACTACTACTCGTATCTCTTCTCTCCCTCTCTCCATCCCTCTCCCTCTCTCCATCATCTTGCTCCCCCTCTCCCTCTCTTTGCCCCCCCCCCCCTCCATCATTTTTCGCTCTCCCTCTCCCTCTCTCTCTCTCTCTCTCTGCCCCCTTGTCTTGTGTCTATCTCGTATTCTCCCTCTCTCTATCTTGTATCTCCCTCAATCTATTTCATATGTCCATTTCCTTCTTTTGTTCTTTCTCTCATTTCCTTTCTTTCCTCACGGTGACCAACTACATGTAAAGCAAAATGACTCTCAATGTCAACACAAGTTTTTGTTGTCTTTTTGTTGTTTGTTTTTTTAACCAAAGAAAAAAATACATTTCCATTGCAATTGTGGTACTGACCAAAATAAAACATTCCAACCACTGTAATGCATAATCAGTATTCATCATACATGGAAAACTTGCTCATGCAGAACTTGAAAATCATGCACATCACCACAGGTCAAAGGTCATCGGGCAACAAAAAAATGAGATATGAATTCAAATATCATTACTATGGCATTTTCACGAAAAGGCACCAGCATAATCCTTGTACATGTACATTTATACCTTGTAAATTTAAAGTTAGTAACTGGCTCCAGGGGATGGTGCTATCAAAAGTTACCTTGATCATTTTGGGGACAGACTGACAGCCAACAACAACAGCCCACTAGACAGAATGCTGTCTAGTGAACCATGAACTTTTTTTGAGAAGGCCCACTAGACCGACAGTCTCGTGGGCCATCCCTATGGTTGGCTGTTTGTCTCTTGGGCTGCAGCCATCATTTTTTCATTATACCTTATAACATTTTTTTCAAGTGATTCATGAACCAATACAGTAGAACTTCATTATAAAGAACACTGATACAATAAACTGTCATTGTAAGTCATAAATGATCACACTGGTAAGGATTTCATGGTAAACCTTAACAACTTATATATGAGGGAATCTTGTAAAAGTTGCAATACATGGTATTGTACATTAACCTTTGAGCTGTTCTTTTGTTTACATTTGATGCACAAGATAATGTATCGAGTAGAACATACGTCTATTGAGAGCCAGAAGGGCGTCAACTTTGTGTTAAAGTATGAGTTAACATCCTTCTAGCTCTCAACAGACGATATCATGCTCTTGTTATGATTAACTGCCGAATATGGATCAGTCAGATCCAGCAGATTCAAGCAGGGTATTTGTCCTTTTAAAGAGCGTTGGATATCAAATAACACAACTCATTCATCGGTAGAAATAGAATTTGTTTTCCACTAATGGGTGGACAAGCCTATCAGGTTCAGTACAAGCTGGTTTCCTTGGGGATATAATCCAATCGGTGCTCTGACACATACTCCAGTGACAATTGCTCTAGGTTTTATTTTGTCAAAAGTTACGTTCACACGATGGGAGCTAAACTTTAAGTTTCGCTTGTAGTTTCAAAACTTTAAGTTAACTTGTAGTTATCTTGTAGTTTCAGACCGTATGAACAGACTTGTAGTTTCGAAACTTGTAGTTTTAACCACAAGTGAACTTGTGGTTAAGGCCGAAACCACGAGCAGTGGGTGGTCTGCCGTCGAAGTTTCAGGCCATGTGAACGGAATACACTTTAAGTTTCTCAAGCTTGTAGTTAGCAGTGACCTCGCTGTTCATTTTAAATTTCCGGGTCTTACCCTTCGCACGAATTATGAACACAGGAACTGTGTGTGTACTGTACACACAATCTGTAGTATCTACTTCCGAGGTTAACCACGACGATCGCTCAGCTTGTAGTTTCGGCTCGTTGCGGTTAGGGGGTCATGGTTTCGTTAACTTAAAGTTTCGCTAACTTAAAGTTTCTAAACCACAAGTCCCATATGAACGTAGCATAAGATGTACGGATAGGGCTTTGGGTGCTTTGGGGGCTTTTAGCTTAGGTATTGGTATAGTGTTACAGGGGCTTCAGTTACGAATTCTTTTATTGTAGGACATTGACTGCTGAGCATTTGTCGCTGAAGCACATGTCCTAAAACCCTTCCAATTACCATGTATATCCACATTTCATACATGTACAAAATTTCATTGAATGGAACAGTGCATTCTTAATTTCTTATCAAATGTAATGTATTTTTTTATCAGGATGTATCTACTCAGGCCAACATCTTGAATTCACAATTCACCAGCATATTGAGAAATGCAATAGGTGATACCCAAGATCATTTAATTTGCCATGAGGCTGATCTCTTAAAAGTTTTTACCATCATATTACGGTTCCATGACATTTGCTTCAGCGACAATTGCTCCGGTCTAACTTTGCCATGTTAATCCTAAACTTAAACCTAACCCTAACCCTAACCCTAATCCTAATCTTCACATTGTCCTTAACAAGAAACCAAATCATGACCTTGACCTTAACCTTTGACCTTCCGAGATAAAGATGGAGGAGCAAATGTCGCAGGAGCAAATGTCGTGTCACCCATATTACATGCATTTACACTTACAAGGGAGTAGATGGATTTGATGGATTTTAATTTTGCTGTTAAATTTTCTCAAATTGTATGCCAGACATCAGGCTTCTCAGGCAGAACATAGTTTATGCATGGTTCAAATTGACAGAAATATGGCTCTAACAAATCCCATGGGGGTGATCGGAGAGGACCAAAGCCGCTTTGCAGGTTGAAAGTATGCATTGACACATTTATCGGTCCATATGGAGTGAAATATGGCCTTATGACATCACAGGGAGGTGGTTTGGGAGGTCAAAAACAACTTTGGAGATTGAAAGCAGGCATTGACGGATTAATTACTCATGTCGGTACCCTTGTTGGGAGAATCTACACATGGTTTTTACTGTCTGAAATTTCTCACCCTTGGTATCACCACCAAGGGTGTTATGTACTGGCGAGAAGGCTGCCTGGCATTATACAGATCTACTTGCTTCAATTACTTGAGCAGCACTCTCGGGGGCAAATGGCACAAATTAGCCAGTGCTTTGCACAAGTCTAATCAAATGAATTCTGCCAATCACATGCATAGAATTTCAAAAACACTTTTTAAAAGTACATGTACATCATGTATGAATGAGCTAGTCCAAGGTATTCATCCAGAATGGCACCAACTACATCAAAGAATTTAGTACATCTGGGGGTCGTTTCATCAAATCAACTCCATGACAGTCTTAACTTTGTCGGCGATCTACGGAAATGTCAAGGACTTGACGAACTGTTTCACGAAGCCATGATAAATGACAACTCAATGATATCGATACTCATCGGCTAAAAAACATAATCTATATCACAGTCCATTGGATTTATCGTCAATTACCCAAACAGACTTCGAGGCTCAATTTTCCCCAAACTGTTCCAAAATGTCAAAAATGGCAGCGAAAATTAATACTGATGATACAAACATCCCGTTTTCATGAAAAGATGTGTTACTTATGACATCTTAGAATTTATAAAATTGAGAAAACTCGAGGATGCTTTTGCGATGTAAGAATCTAGATTTGTAAATAAGAGGATACCGTAATTGACTAATTATGGAAAGAAGACCCAAATCGTGTACACTTTAGAGAAAATGATTGATATAAGATATTTTATGACCCAATTCATAATATTCAGTTATAAAAAATACATTTAATATTATTTATATCAAAGTATTGTGTGAAAAGGGAAAAATATAGGAAAATACATACATGATAAATTGTCGTCGTTTAAATTGGTCTGTATATACAGACTGTTCCATTTTAGACGCTTTTTCTATGGTAGACTGATGTGGGTAATTTTCATATTAATCTCATTTACTTGTTGGAGGGTCAAGAAGTTATAAGAACATATTGTTCGTCTGTAAAATATTATAATAAAAACATTAGTAAAACTATTTGATAAAAAGAATGATAAAGAAATGTGCTTAGAGATCAGGAAATAATTTTCTCTTAACTAACATTTTTCATTTTTTTCGCAGCCCATAGACTAACTAAAAGCTGGCTTGTGATGGCGTTCTAAAAAGATATGACAAGTTTGGAGTACCCACAAGTCACTTGTCAGGGAAGTTGTCGCTGATCTTCGCAAATACATCTTTGTGAAACAGTTAGCAGACAAGTTGAGCGACAGCGTCGAGATGTCGCTGATCTGGTCGTTATGACGGTTTGATGAAACGACCCCCTGATGATAGTATTAAAGGGCTATCCAACCTTAATGGAAAGTTGCTCTGAAAGAAAGAGGAAAAATCAGAGGAGCAGATCGGTGAAAGTTTGAACGAAATCAGACAAGCAATAAGAAAGTTATGAATTTTGGAAAGTTGTAATCACTATACATATGGGGATTGGCCGAATAGGTAATGTCACCGCGATGTAGTTGCAGACAACTCCCCCATTTCCTCCAACACACAAAATGATTAGAATGTAATTTTCTTTTCAAAATCTTTCTTTCATGAGGTCCTATAACAGTATGCTATCTCCAATATATATTGAGTACTGCCCTGAGGGTAAAGACACTTTGGAGAAAACTGCAAATTAATGATATTTTTGTATATGACAAACAGGAGAGTTGTCTGCAAGTATGTCACAATCGACTCACCAAATTGTCAATTTGAGATTCCCATAGATGTAGTGATCTCATGTTTCAAACATCCATAACTTTCTTATTCCTTGTTCGACTTCTTTCAAACTTCCACTATCCCATTTTTCTTTTCTTTTTTCTGCTTTCCCACAAATCATCTTATTACCAAGGTTGGATTGCCCTTTAAGCTGATAGCCCCACTATACCTGTAGCATGGATCTGACCAAATATCAATGAAATTAATACGAATACCACAGAAGCGTAGATTCGTTCAAAATAGACAAAGCATTGGAGGGGCAGAGCATTGTTCACAAACAATTCTTGCCCCTCCAATGCTTTATCTATACCGAACAAATCGACGCCTCTGGAGTACGATACTAGTTATGTTTCATTATTCTGTAAGGCTTGGTAAGGTACTGGACACATAATACCTTAGACTAGCCCTAATGCACTGTACTATTAGTACCTCTATAACAGCTGATTTATAAAGGTGTTCCAAAAATGTTCACCCTCTTCAACTCGCACTGACTTGTCCTCATTCTCTTCTTGCACATGTTCAAATGAGCTGAAAATGAACAAATGGGAGTCAGCACTTGTTCATGCAACACACAGTCCTCTTGTTCTCTTGTGTCAATAGCCCTCATTGGAGTACTTTATACTGGTATAGTCTGGAAATCTCTTCTTTAGAATTTCTACGGTGATGCGGTGATCTGCCTGTCCAAAGCCCTGTATTGATGAACATCAAAGAATGGAGATTGGAAGCAAGAGAAAGAGAGGCGAGAGAAAGGGGTAGAAAGAGATGGAGAAAGAGGAGAGAGAGAGAGAGAGAGAGAGAAATGTAGGAGGAAAGAGATAGCAAGAGAAATGAAGGAGAGAGAGAAATGTAGGAGGAAAGAGACAGCAAGAGAAATGGAGAGAGAGAGAAATGTAGGAGCAAAGAGAGAGAAAGAGAAATGAAGGAGAGAGAGAAATGTAGGAGGAAAGAGAGAGCAAGAGAAATGAAGGAGAGTGAGAGAGAAATGTAGGAGGAAAGATAGCAAGAGAAATGAAGGAGAGAAAGAGAGAGAGAAATGTAGGAGGAAAGAGATAGCAAGAGAAATGAAGGAGAGAGAGAAATGTAGGAGGAAAGAGATGGCAAGAGAAATGAAGGAGAGAGAGAGAGAAATGTAGGAGGAAAGAGATAGCAAGAGAAATGAAGGAGAGAGAGAAATGTAGGAGGAAAGAGAGAGCAAGAGAAATGAAGGAGAGAGAGAGAGAAATGTAGGAGCACAGAGAGAGAAAGAGAAATGAAGGAGAGAGAGAAATGAAGGAAGAAATTGAGGAGAGAGAGAGAGGGAGAGAAATGTAGGAGGGAAGAGAGAGCAAGAGAAGTGAAGGAGAAAAGAGAGTTTGAAAGACAGGGAGGAGAGATAGTTGTGGAGAGGGGGAGAAGAGGGAGGGAAGAAACAGAAAGATGGTTGAACATGAAATGATTATTGAAGAACACGAGTATGTCACAGAAATGGTGGATATATTGAAGTTTTCCCCACAAGCATGTCATTGTAGGTGTAACTGGCACCCAAACCCAAAGTAAATGGGACAGCTCATTATGTAAACTTTGGAGATGTGTGCAGTAGTCGGCAAGTCTAAGAACTACATGTGTATAATGATTATGTCCCATGCCTGAGAGTTGATAAAAACATAAATTGAAATCAAAACTAAGTTTTCTTGATGCTCATGCATGCCAACGAATCAACGATGCAGTCAGTAGAGCTAATGTAAATTCATGTTCACTATCCTTGTAACTTTGTATCTTGGACTTGTACTGCAAAAACAATTCAAGGTTTTGCACGATCTTTAAGGGCATCAATCATCATTCAAGCACTTACCATGGAGTACCCATAGACCAAGATAGTTTTAGCAGCCTTGTTGTGCTCTATTCTTCCCCCACCTGGGCAGCTGCAAGTGATGCCTTGCTTCTCCAGTGCTGGAGTTACTTCATCATAGATATCAGCTGCAAGGTAAATGACAAAGAGTGAAAAGTTCTATAGACCATTATTTTTTTGTTTCAAGTTCCTCCTTAGTCCTTTACTGAATGATCTTTATCCACAAATAAAGTGACTCTACACATACACCAAGGTTGAAAATAAAGAAGATCTGCTGCTGATAATAACCAGAAGGGCTTTCATTCCTTTAAAATTTCATTAATTGGATTACTTTAAAACCAGAAATTTTTGCGGGCATGAAACTTTCGCAAATTTCGCGCGGGGTCAAGATTCATGAAAAGTTAAAATAATCAAATCACTATTGAAACACCATAAAATTATTGCAAAAGTTTCTTGCAGCAAAACTGTCCGTCATTAACTATTCACAAATGTTTTATGTCGCATGAGTTTCTAGTTTTACAGTAAAATATCATTCTGGCTCTCAGTCATCAAAGAGGATATGTTTGTCAAAATTGGACATTTTATAGCTTGTTCTTCCAAAAATATAAAATTATCTTCTCACTGTTAACTTTTGAGAGGATGATTTCTCATATATATCAATAAATAAAGTTGAGTTGGTCTATAATTTGTTAGATATTTTAGACCAATACTAACTAAGCCTGCTTTTATTTTTTTCTCACCATGGTATCCACACCGTTCATATCCTCTAACGATGTACTTCTTTTGACCTCCTGCTGACAGCTGGATCAGGATATATTTGAATTTCCCTGATGCATCAATGTCGACATCAGTAACACTGCTCAGAGCTGCCATCTCTTTACCGTGTTGTTTTAAAATCACTCTGCCTGAGATATGTGAATAGACCCCCTAGACAAGTGATTTTACTCTTCAGATCCGAATTGCTCAGGTGACGATGACAAGTTGAGTTTACTCCGGCCTCCTGCTTCAGACCAGCTATTAACTAATTTGAAGTTAACTAAGAAGTGAGATGCTAAATTTTTCAAACTTGACTCAGCTAGTTCGTTTCAGTTTCACATCAAACGACGGTCTAACCTATTTAATATGATGAAAGTGGTAGAGGAGTCATGAACAGGTCCGGCTATAGAAAACATTAACTACAATTCACCAGAACAATGAAGTACTAGTAGTGGACTGCTCAAACAAACAGCAACCCAGTTTGAGCGCATCACCAAGCTTTTCCTTCTCCTCCAGCTCGAGCTTAGCAGCAGCGTAGCTGTAGTGTAGGCCGGCTAGGTCATGTGGTTCTGATATGATCTCTTGCTTCGACAGTCAACAATGATGGATACAGTGTGATTCGTTCAGAGTATCAATTCATCAAATATATTTTTGTTAATTTTTCATTAGAAATACATCTACATTTTTTTAAATATAATTAATATGTATTTTTTTTTTTTTTAAATAATCCAATGTTTTATTGATGAAATGAAAAAAAAAATATTTCTTGCTCTACTGAAAACTGTGAACAGCCTGATATTTTTCCAAGATGTCAGCCTCCATTAGCTAGAAAAGTTTACGTGGTTGAGTTTATTTTCACTCCTTTCACCGATTATATCGAGCTATTTTTAGAAATTCTATGGTTGTTTATATGTCGATAAGAACAATAAAGTCACAATGTCTGGTAAAAGTTTCGTGAAAAGTTGTCGGGACAGCTGGCGAACAGTCATTCCGTATGTTCCTCGCTCGGTGGTTTTTCTGGACGGCCCCGTCGCCGAAGCGCTCCACTGGACCTCCGGCGCGGCGATGCTGTTACAAGCAGGAGCTATTAACGTGAAAGAGTTTTCATCGTTTGAGGTAGAAATTTAAATAAGAAGAATACCTTTCATTCCTGCAGGTCAACAATCCCTATCTTTCAAATACATATGCCATCATTAACATGATGAAATGTGAAAGAATTAAAACCCTTGCCTTGGCCTTGTAAGGCTTGTTGGTGTTCCAATGATTATTAAGATAGAGGGAGAGAGAGAGAGAGAGACATGGGGGGGGGGGGGGGGTTAAGTTGAATTAAACTTAATATTGTAGCTATGCTTATCCTTCAAGGTTGTTTCCAAGTTTATTTTTAGTCAAACATTTTGTACCATAATGACTTCTCACTGAAAACCAAATAGATCTAGATTAGAACTTGTCAATAATTCTTTGCTTTGTAAATGATGCATCATGTTAATTTCATAATCATGATAATTAATCAGTGTGGAAGAAAATGAAAATAGATCTTAATGCTCGTGCCTAAATACATGATGTCTAAAAAGTGTGCTCTAATATTTGTACACAGATAATTGACAGAAATACATTCACATTTTGCACATATATCGTAAAAAATGCTCAGAGTCTGCGATCAATTATTCAAACTGAGCTCAGTGAGCTGAGAATGGTCAAAGTAAGGTCAAATGTAGAAAAAATGTAAACTGTATTTCGGTTTTGAGATAGCCTTGTAGCTGGTATTGTCATGTTTATTGATTGATGCCATCATTCTTTCAGAGTTGTACTGAAGATGAAGTGAAAGCAGTATTCATCGTCAGTGACCAAATCACTGCGACGACCCAAGAGATCTTGGAGGACATTATTCGAGCCAGCCACTTCCAGTACTGTGTCCTGATCACAACTCTGCCTGAGTCTCTCCATCAGCATCTATCAGAGAATGCGCCATCGGGAGGCGGAGAAGGGAGCAGCTACCATTCTCTCTTTCAAGAAGTGGAGGAGAGAATGAGAGGATGGATGAGACACAAAGTAACTATGGCTAAAGTTAACATTTTTTTAAAAACTAAATACTTTATTTTTGATATCTTGCAAACTCTTACATTTGTTGTCATATTTATTTAAGGTGCACTCCCAATCCCCATTCGTCCAGGTTTACTCAGGTTTGTCATACTATGTGCCAGTATAATACATGTAGTTAATTCTAAAGAACTGGACCCCGTTTCATAAAACTTGTTATCAATGATGAGTTACAATAATTGTTACAAGCTACTGAAATCCTTGAATCTGATTGGCTGAGAGTGCATTTGTCTTAGAAATGAGTCAGTTGTTACTGATAACGAGTTTTATGAAACAGGGCCCAGTATTGTATGCCATATAGGTATTTTGCACTTTGAGGTTATCTCTTCTTACTTTCTTGAAATTTGGCCACTTTTCATCTTACTGATGGTTCCACCATGTCTGCAGAATCCAGTTTTAACCCTTTCATGACAGGAATTATTCAAGGGCTAAACTGATCACATTTTGTTCTTCAAATTGGCAACAATAATATTTTTCTTTTAGTGCTACATGGTTCCAATAAAATGTAATGTCTTTGAAAACAATATACATTAGAAACTTTGTTGAAAAAATTGCCAATTTCGATAAAAAACAATGATTTTGAATCTCTCAATGTGTTGCCAATCTAAGGATTTTAAAGCTTAATCTCCTTTTAAACATTCCTGGCTTAAAGCACAATATGGTCATGCAGCAAAAATTGTCATAGTGTATGCAGAAATTTTTGCTCTTTCTTCTCATGCATCTGTTATAATTTGTAGAGCTCTGAATCAAAACTTATTGAGCCAAACCACAAAATGTGGTCATTTGTCTCGAAAGGGATAATGCTTGAGGGCATTCTATTTCTCTCAAAATAAGTTTGATACATTTATTGTAGAATGCTAATAAAGAATTCTAATGTCCTACAACACCATTTACAAGCATATGACTGTCAGATGCTTCTATGTAGTGCAAGTTTAATTGGTGTTGAGAGTAAATACTAGTCATCTAAACAATAAGAATAGATATTCTCTAGATTTTTTTTAATGAATTATTCAATATTTGATCTGCTTCATTTATTTAATTGATTTTTAGGTCTTTATTTCAAGACATTTTCATATCTAGTTCTCAGTTAATTTGATTAGGTCTGTGAAATTATGATCAATCAAATAACATCAGGGTAACAGCTTCAAACAAATGATTTTGCAGATAGATATTTCTTTATTTACAGTCAACTGTGTATGAAGCTGACGTGGTGCATATACCCCTCTCCGTGGCCTGTGTGTCACCCAACCTCTTCTTCTTGCCATCATTCACCAGTCTCTTTCCTCTATTGGATGTTGATCTGTTAGCTATCAGGAATTACATGCACGCTAATGTGAGTTCCAAGGACTTTACTTGCTCAATTGTCGACACTATTTATATTTCTTGGGCTGCTTCACTCTCCAATAAAATGTCAAGCATTTGAATGAATGGTTACCATTTTAGGAGAGACACCAATTTGCAAGGGAAAATGATAAGATTTACATTGTAGCCTTGTTTTGTTAGTCGGATATTGTAAATGCTTAGTTTTCCATAAGTAGTCTATTTCATGAACCATATTTTGTATAACTATAGAAATTAACTCAATGGTGTGAATGTCAAGCAAACAGAAAGTGCACCAAGTTGCAATTTGTGACACAACATCCATGATAAGAAAATTAGCAGCATCATTGTTTAAACGACTGTTAGGTTTATAAGACATTACATGCATTTAGAGGCCCATGTCTGAGTAGGTTTTTATCTAAGTTTAAGCCTTAATGAGAAATAATAAGTTCTATGAAAAGTATATTAAGGGTTAATTGATAATTTCAGTTTCTTTTTCTTTGAATGGTAGGTTGAGAAGAAGCCTCCAGAGAGCCTGTCTGATGTTGACATTAGCATGCTACCAAATGAGCTCCAAGAAGATATCAAGGTTAGTAAAGAGAAAATTGTTTAGTCCTCCTTAGAATCTCTCTCTCCTTCTCTCTCATCCTATGCCCCCCCCCCCATCTGTCTCTCTGTCTCTCAGTGCATGTATATCCTTCTTCTCTTACTCATTCTGTTAAGCTTTCCACACTCTTTAGTTCTCTCTCTCTTTCTCCACCTCTCTCACTCACTCTATCTTCCTTCCCCTTCTCTCTCTCTCTCTCTCTCTCTCTCCCTTCTCTGTGTGTTTCCTTTTCCCTCTCATCCTTTGTATGATAATTCTTCTTCCCCTTCTTCTTTCTTTCCTTTCCTTTTGCTCATTCTTCTTTTTTCCTCTTTCCTCTTTTTCTCTGACACTTCATTTTTCTCCTTCTTCCTTCTTTTTCATCTTCCTCTTCTTTATTCAAAATGTCTGCATATTTTGACATTTGAAGAATAAATGCACATCATATTCCTGTTTATCTACATTTCCAGATGATTGTATCTACTCTGAGCTGTCTGTGTGAGACACTGGATGTGAACGAAGACATCTATTGTCTTGGACCAACAAGCCGAGTGATTGCCGGTGAATTAGCTCAACTCATATCTGCAAGGGCTAGAAGAAAAGTAAGAATCCTTCTGTAGTTATGGCTGTTATGCATCTTCCTTTTTCATATTTTGCTTTTCCGTAAGGCCATGACAATAGTTTTGGTAACAGCTTAGAAATTATTTTGTAAATTTATTTTTCTTCATTTTTATATTTCCCTTTCCATTTTTTTTATTGTCATACATGTACTTGTACTTTTTTGTCCGATCAGTTTTTGAAAGCATCTGTCTTTTGTGTTACTGATTATGTTTCATGAAATAACCTAAGCCACAAGTGATTCAGGCATTATGTATTTCGAACTGCTCCATGGACATCAATAGACCGCTTCGGTAATGTATGCAAATTTTATACATACCCTTCAAACAAAGGTTGTTCTTGACAACCTGAAAGCTTGCCGGTTGCAGGTTGATGGAATAGCTGGTCACTAGGTGCTCAGAAGAGAACTGTGCATAAATTTGTATACATTACAGAACCGGTCTATTGCAGACCACTAAACAAATTCAACGCCTTTTTCCTCCACTCTCGTATAATTCTCACCAGGCTGCAAACCATCGAGCCAGCGTGCTCTTCATAGACAGAACCTTGGACATGGTGGCGCCAACCTCCCATGGTAGAGACTCTTTTGCTGATAGGATCATGGCTGCCCTGTCCCCTCTAGAAGGCCACTCGTGTGATGTAGCTGTGGATATGTCTGCCCTGTGCTCTACTGGAAGGTATCAGATTGATGATGTGATTCATTTGAATTTATTTATTGCATGATATAATACTGGATATATAGAATTTAATATCCTCATTAGAACTTCTTCTCGATTTGAACAGTAAGATCATATGAATATAGATGACTAGATGGCTGACTGTTGGAAGAAATATTAATTTATGTTCGATAAAAGAGGATGGAAAAAAGCAAAAATGTATTTGAAGAATAATAAGTGAAATAATAGGATCATAATGTGAAGGATATGAAAAAATTAATAACACACAACCAAAGCCTGCATTCCAGGTTTTTTTTAAATATAGATACATGTACATGAAATCAAACATTCATCCATTTTCTGATACACATGCTCATGTAATTTCATCTTTAATATGACTGTGTCTTTATCTCTTTCTAGCCAGTACAAGCCTAATGTGTTACTACCAGGGTGCTTGGCTCATCCTCATGATCAACAATCCCAGGATTTACTCCAGACTCTTATAACATCAAAACAAAAGGTAGGTTCACTCTTGAAAAGCTTTGTCCAGTCTTGTTTCACACCTTTGGTGAAAGGGCTTTTTCCATCAATTGCTTTGGGACGTGAGTCCCACATACTTTTTTTTTAAATCTATTTAAAACACATGTTAATGGGAAATCTGACCTTAGTGGCAAGTTGTTCTGAAATAGAGAAGAAAAATCAGCAAAGCCTATTGGTGTTTGAACAAAATTGGACAAGCAATAAGAAAGTTATGAAATTTTGAAAGTTGTAATCACTTCACAAATGGGAATTTCTAATTGGCCGAATCCAAACGGTCAGTGTGATGTAGTTGCGGACAACTTTCCCACTGCTCCAACACACAGAAATGACTGAAATGTCTTCTTTTTTTTTTAATGTATTACTCATTAGAATTGTTTTCTTTTATGAGGATTTATAAGGATGTGCTATCTACAATATATTTTGATTGCTGAACCGAGGGAAAAGGCGTTAAGGAGAAAATCACAAATTAATGATATTTTAATGTATGACAAATGAGAGAGTTGACCGCCAATACGTCACAATCGACTCACCAAATTGCCATTTTTAGATTTGCATCTTATTCCTTGTCCAATTTCTTTCAAACTTTCACTATCCTGTTTTTCTTATTTTTCTGCTTTCACACAAATCATCTTATTACCAAGGCTGGATTGCACTTTAAGAGGGTTTGCATATACAAATGTAGTATAATCACTCCAAAGTGACAAAGGTGCTTCATGAAAAAAGTTTATTTTCCTGTTGGAAATGAACACTTCCACCTGTGTACCATCGAATGCAGCAGTGATGGATAATGATTACACATCTTTCGTGAACATGTATCCATTATTTTCTCAGTTGTTTGACAGCTTTGTACAAATAACCTTTGCTCATGTACAGGTTGTAGCTCCAAACTTTCTTATGGCATGGTTATATTTTCTTTCCTCAGGAGAGCCTAATGGATGTCAATCGACGCGTCGTAGAGACGATAACGAGAGAGAAACTTCCCTTTGATCCATCCGCTGCCAAGATTGGACGCATCAATGCTGATTCGCTTCAAGCTCATCTCAACAATTTCAAGTATGATGGGAACATGTCCTAGTGAAAAAAAATGGTGATTGATTTGGCCCTGGAAAGTTCCAAAAGAGCTCTGGAAAACTGAAAAAGAGCTTATTCTTTCCTGTGATTTTTCTTTGTTTGAGATAGGCTGCACAATCTTCATGTGAATGGGGGAAAAGAGCTCTGGTAGTACCACAATCAAATCCAAAAAAAAAATATTTTTAAACTGTTAATGTCAGGTACTTTATTTCTTGTTTGTTTATTTTTTGATTGCATGTATAGTATTTTGACATTTCTGAAATATGCTTATATATAACTCTGTGATTATACCAATGCAGGGGCAATCCAACAGCCTTCCGCAATGCCTGCCCTCTGCTTCAGATAGCATCTGCCTGTGTACAGACCCTCACCACTCCGACCCTATCTCGGTGGGATGACTTGCAAACTACAGAGAAAATGCTGCTGCAGAATGCTGGAGAAGGGAACGGCCCATCAGTCACCAGTATCATCCTGGATCTCTTACAGAACCATGTGAAGCAGGGAAAGTAAATTGACAAAGTTAAAGATAAAGTTGAGTTCTGGGCATGAGATTGAATTATCAAAGAAACTTTCTCAAAGCAATTGAGAAAGGTTGATTATATAGCACATGAGAATTGTTGTAAGGTTTTTGAATCACCAAAATGATAAGAAATTGACTCAATCCTGCTGAGAGTCACATACGCACATAGAAATGTCTATATGGGACTACACACAGATGTACGCCCAAACATTTCAGCCGTTTCTTGTCATATTTTGAATGTGAGTGCATTTGAAGAGCAATCCTTTTCAGGCGACATTTTTACTATAATAAGCTTCAACACTAATTTAAAAAGAATTAGAAATCTCACAAATTATTTTTCAGCTTTCCCAGAACTCAACCTTCCCTCTAAGATTTTTCTGTCCAGATATAATCCAGAAATTTGATTTCCATTTGTGTTTAATACATGCAATGTAGACGTAGACAAAACATGATATTGTGTGTTGAGAGCAAGAAGGGCCTTAACACTGTGTCAACCCTTTGACTACTGAATTCTCTCATTTTCAAAGGCTTAAATACAGGGACCAGTCGGTTCCCCTAGGCAGTGGGTTAACATATGTATGAAGTAAATGCCCTCCTGATTCTCAGCATAGCCAGTATAGAACAAAACATTATGAATAAACTTTTGAGTGACATCATAAATGCATTCAGACATAGATATAATAGTGAACGGCTTGAATAGTATGTGGTAAAGCAAGTAACCCTTTGGTAACAAGGAGAACCATATCAGTCTTTAATTTTAAATTCTCTAGATTCCCATAAGCGGAAAGAAAGAGAGAGAGAGAGAGCTAGAGAGAGAGAAAGAGGAAGAGAGATTTTGGGCAAGTGGGTATCCGAGGGTTTATAATCAACAAATGCTCCAACAATCAACAATTACTCCATGGTCAATTTCTTTCACTCATCAAATTCCCAACACTACACTGCTATAAACCTCTCATTAACCCATAGTAGTTCATAGTTTTCTCAAGGTCTAGATTAATCAGCTTTTCCTCAAATTGGCAACAGTTATTCTTTTTTTCAACTCCTACATAGTTCTAACAAAATACACATCTTTATTAAATAAACCAATGTGAATGAAAATTGCAAATTTAACATAAAAATTGCCAATTTGCAGATGAAAATAGTGATTATACATTTTACACTGCGTTGCCAATTTAGAGGCTATAATAATTAGTTACAATTAAATCACTCTTATTCGAGAACAGCACAATGTACTGCATTAAAAATGGACTTTCTGCTCATGTATAATGTTTAATTCCTAGCATTTTGGATCCAAAGATACTGCAAAAGTGTCTCTAAAATGAGACACTGTACTGATATGGGTTAAAGGAAACCAAAACCCAAGGAGAGAATCAATGTTATTGGAAAGTGAGAATTCAGAGAAGCACTTTACAAAAAGTTTCATTAAAATTGGTTCAAAAATGAGAGAGTTATGGAAGTTTGAAAAGTCTCGTTTTACTTTCTATGGGGATCCTCAAATTGGCAAAATTGCTTAAAAAATGGCTGATTTTGTGAACAACTCTCCATTTGTTTTGTACACAGATTTTCAGATTTTCCCCATTATCTCTCAGGGTGCTCCTTGTCTCCTCCTGAACTCGACATATGTGGTGTAAAATACATTTTTCCATTATATATGTTGAGCTCAGAAGGAGATTAACTGCACCTTGAAAGATAATGGGGAAAATCTGAAAATCTGTGTACAAAACAAATGGAGAGTTGTTCACAAAATCAGCCATTTTGAAGCAATTTTGCCAATTTGAGGATCCCCATAGAAAGTAAAACGAGACTTTTCAAACTTCCATAACTCTCTCATTTTTAACCAATTTTAATGAAACTTTTTGTAAAGTGCTTCTCTGAATTCTCACTTTCCAATAACATTGATTCTCTCCTTGGGTTTTGGTTTCCTTTAACAAAATATATTCTTAACCAGATCGTATTCCTTGGAAGAAGTCATTCAACTAGTTCTTTACGGATACTCGCTGATGGGAGACGAAGCCGGGGGAAGCTTTGATGAAGAGCGCCAGCTTCAGAAGCTCATTAGTCAACTCATAACACAAGCACCAGACACTTCAGAAATTGTTAGATTGCTAGGTGAGCCACAAATTTAAATAATGCACTTAAAATTATTCCCTACAGTTTAGTATGCATACATGTACAGTTTTTTCCTACAGTATGATGTTACATGTAGTGAATAAATTTTATGGAAAACATATTTGATGAAGTTTTAGAGGCCAACAGCTGTCCAGTTCTCCACATTGTTTACTAGTATATAGTTAAAATCAGCCCATAATGATTTGTATGCTTCACATTCGCATTCAGCATGTTATGGCATTCATACTGACAATGGTTATGCATGTTTTGAAAGACCACCGAAAGTGGTGCTGGAGGCGTTATGTTTTGGGGCTGTCCATCCGTCCCGCTTTTTCGTTCTCGCAATATCTCAGGAACTATCAGAGGTATGAACGTCATACTTGGTGCTAATATGTATCACCATAAGTAAACGATCTGATTAGATTTGGGGGTACATAGGTCAAAGGCAAAGGTCATAGAGGTCAAAGTGCACATGGAAAGTGCACATGGAAGACAAAACATTAAAATTCCTGTATTATTATCTACACAATTATCTACACATTTCTTAGTTTTGAAAAAAATTGCCTTCTTGTTTGTGTTCTTAGTGATGTTGAATCCAAATTGCTTAGAACCATGTCAATTGTGCCATTAATAAGCTACTTATTTCTTGTACATGTGATTAACAATCATTCTTAGATCTGTAAAAGAAAATGTTTATGAACTTTTTAGAATGGCTATTCATGTTTCTTTGATTTGTTGAATAGTTGGAGAGAATAGATCTGAAGCGACAGCACAGAAGGTTGCCAAGGAGATTATGTCTAAAGTGAAGGCGATTTCAAGAGCTAGGAATAAGCTTCAAAGGTTCATGTAAGTGTAGAATCGAAAACGCTAGCTTTAATTTAATTGTGCCTCATGAAATCAAGATTGTATTGTTTAGAATTGTGATATACTGAAGTGTGATACATCAAGCTGTATGAAAATCATCGGTGCAAAATGTATGTGTACCTTTAACATTGTTTAATGTTTTTTCCTGAATTTTAGATGTGTATAAATGTATGTAAACATTTTGATCAAATCGTTATTAGCATATTAACTGGTGTGATTATAGGATAATTGTGCCAATCGTAACTGTTAAGAGTCTGAAGCAATTTATTACTTCATATATTAAATAGTAACTGTAACCCTAAAAGAGGCCGGGGCAGAACCTGACACCCCATCCTGTGCATCCGCCAGATAAATTCAGGGATAAATTCATTATGCCATGAACTTTCATGCCCTATAGACTAGAATCTTACATACATGTATGTATAAAAATTTCAACCGTTGGAATCTGCGCCGTGTCATAAATTCCAGTGCTCAGACATTTCTTTATATATGTATTGCACAAATACAAATAAAATTTTTGAATATGTGATTATTTGAGTAATTAATTGGCAATAATACAAAATTATTTGAGAAATAAATACCAAGCTTAGTTGGGTTATTTGTTCTAAGATGCTTTATCTACTTGTCAAGTTTCTGATTTTTTCATCATTCCATGCCAGAGAGATAATCAATTTTTTCTATGTCTGTGATATAGGGATATTTTCCATCCTGGTACTGCTACCCATCCCTCTAGCTACTCTCCCCTGGTCAAGCAGGTCATGGAGAGTGTTTTCAACCCTTCTAAGCCTGACTTAGTCGACATTGAGTACAAGTCCAGTGGATTCAGAGACCTCCTCAAAACAGGATTCAGGTATAAATTTCAGCAATGTTTTTTTGCCCTCCATGTAAAGGTGGAAGGTGTATGCATAGATAGATAGTGATATATGATGTAATAATAATGATGATGGTGATGATGATGATGATGATGGTGCTTATGATAATGATGATGAAGATGATGATGATGATGAAGATGATGATGATGATGGAGATGATGATGATGAAGATGGTGATGATGATGATGATGATGATGATGATAAAGACAACACCAACTTGCAACATCTACTGTAAGGATGTTAGCAACTCATGTAAATCGTTTTCATAACTTTATAAAAGAAATCTTACTTTTTCTGATGCTAGGCTGTGTCTCAGAAACTCATCATTCTAAATTCAGCAACATCCCATTGAAACCCTGGCTTTACAATGAACAGATCTTTCTATGGGATGTCCATGGACTTAAAGAGAACGTTGAGTTCTGATAAAGGTCAAAAAAATAATTTGTAAGCTTTCTCATTTCCTTTATGTCAGTTTGGAAGATTATCATAGTAGAAATGTCCCCTGAAAAGGATTGCTCTTCAAATGCCCTCACATTCAAAATATGACAAGAAACAGCTGAAATGTTCGGCCCTAACGTGTGTAGTCCCATATACACGTTTCTGTGTGCAGTGCATGTGACTCTCAGCAGGATTGGGTTAATTCTTCTCATTTTGGTGATTCAAAAACCTTTCAGCATACACCAATTCTCATGTGCTACATAATCAACCTTTCCCAATTGCTTTGAGACAGTTTCTTTCAAAATTCAATCTCATGACCAGAACTCAACTTTATCTTTAAACTTATGTTGGTTTCATGAGACACAGCCTTGAAGAACAGTTTGATGCAAAATTAAGAAAATGTTCAGACTTTCATGACTATTGATAGCAGCTTACCCCCGGTACATGTAAGTTAAGCTGCAGAGTCATTTGGGCAGCAAAATACTTCACAATGAAAAAGAGGTGGAGGATGAGCTTGGCAGTAAACACTATTTAGACCGTCATTCTGAAAGTAGAAAGCGTACATCCAGGGGGTCTGCTCGCTATTCATAAGGGCCGCTATTCATTTAGTCATGCATTATGGATAGCAGTTCCTATGAATAGCGGTCATTATGACTAGTAAGGTTACCCCACATCCACACATCTTTGTTTTTTACAATCGATTTGTATTTTTCTCTTTTGTTACAGATTATTCATGAATGTGGCTAAGCCCCGCCCTAACGACCATCCTCTGTTCATTGTCTTCATGGTGGGCGGGGTCACATGTTCGGAGGTCAAGCAGATAAAGGAGACTGTAGCCTCCCTTTCACCAAACACTCAGGTAAGAAATCAATTCAAACTTGCAAAAGTTCTTTTTTTATTGAATTGATAGCTATTCAACTTGTTCTAAAGACACATTCTCAAGAGACAATTGCTCCGTGGTCATTTTTCTACACTAACCAAGCTCCTAACTTCAACCCTGCACCAAATACTATGGTTAACCAAGTCCCTAAATGTCACTTTAAACCCTATTACATTCCTAACACTAACCTATATTTTTGATGAAATAAAGCCCATAGCAAATAGGTCACCATTCAACTCTGTATGAATTTAAGAGAAGGTTGTATTCTGGGAAAGGTGAAAAATAATTTGTGAGCTTTTTCATTCTTTTTATGTCAGTTTGGAAGAACACCATAGTAGAAACGTCCCATGAAAAGGATTGCTGTCTAAATACCCTCATATTCGAAATATGACCCCAAAATAGCTGAAATGTTTACTGTGTGTGCAGTCCCGTATACCCATTTCTATACGCAGTGTACCAGCATTTCAGCAAGATTGAGTCAATTCCTCATCAGTTCCTCATCATTTTGATGATTCCAAAACCTCACAGTATACACCATTTCTCATGTAGACATGATCAACCTTTCCCAGTTTTAAATATGCGAACACTACAATGACGTATTACATAATCCAAACATGATTTCTATGGGTATACAGAAGGGTATTAAAATTGCCCTTGAGTTGATTTCTTGAAGTCTTTGCGATTGTGTTTCTTTTGTACATAGTTGATTGTCTCCATGTTTGCCTTTGATTTTCAGGTGGTGGTAGGATCAACTCGAATCTTAAGAGAATCTGATGTCTTAGACCATGTCTTTGGACAAGAGCCACTGTCATACTGAAGTTCCAGAACATTCTATTGTATGAGTCAACTACAATCAAAGAGAATGTGATGCCTTCAGACATAAGTCCTTCTGCCTTTGATCCAGTAGACATTACTTTGAAACGGAATAGCTAGAATCATAAGAGAATCAGATGATTTAGACCATGTCTTTGGACTGGAGACACTCTCCAACTGATCTCTTGGACCGCGTCTTTAATAGGTAGCTTAGCAAAATGCGGTGGCATGAAAAGACGCATCCAGAACGCAAAGAGCATAATAGTTGGTGACATCGGTGAATCAAAAGTCTTGATTTGATATATCGTAATGACAGTAACCCCCTCCCCCCCCCCCCCACCACCCCTGAGGTCCTTTGGAGGCCTTCGGCGGGGGAAATGTTTTGAAATTTAGCCTTGTAAAAGAATGGCTGATGTGAGATGTCCCCTTTTACAGTGGTCTCCTTCCATTGATTCTCCTTTTTTTGTTCAAAAGACTGAGGGGTTCACCTGAGCCCACATGACTTGCCACAATGATAATTACGACACCAATAAATAAAACAAGAGCGTTGATGTTTGGTGTTAGTGTTTATTTTGCCACGAAATCATGATCTAACACCAAACATTTCATTCTTTTCAAATGTCGTCTACTGAACCGAGTTCACCGCTTTCATGGTCAGAATTGGTGTTGCTAGGGGCGGGAAATTTTATTGTTAGTGCCAGTTTTTCGTTTATTGTCATTCGATCACCATGTTTTTGTTTAATGCTAATACATCATCAAAGGCCAAATGAAATTTGTTGTTCAACAACAACGATAGAACCAGGCAAGAATTTTCTTATACTCACAGCGCTCAATTACATCAATGAACAGCCGAAATCAATACCTGGAAGAGGTATTTTTTTTGTTTATTGCTGTTCTATCATTATGTTTTTGTTTAATGCTAGTATTAATCATCGCGGGCCAAATTAAATTTTTCGTCCAGCAACACCAATGGAACCAGGCAAGAATTTTCTTAGACTGACCAGCACTTAATTAAATCAATGAACAACCGAATTCAGTACCTGGAAGGGGATGGGCCATGGGCACTTGACAAGTCAAAACAGATAATAAAGACATATCTGGATTTCCTAGTCAGAGGTGGCTACTACCACCAATTACAAAAAAAATTAATGGGTAGGGGAATGAGGGCACATGCCTACAAGTTTTTATTAATGTACACCAAAATTCTTTTGGGGGAGGGGGCACACTTCTAATAGTTTATAACTTAGATTATCCTTTCAACAGCCTTTCGCTATTGCCTCTTACTGCATATTCTTGAAAATTGCCTTTAACAGTATTTTTGAAATAGCAAGAACCCTGCTATCAAACATGGCATGGTTATCCATGTAGAAGACAGAACACGGCAGCAACACTGCAATACGACAGTGGCCCTTACGTGTTACATGTACTCCCTGATGTGTGTGTTATGGGATACAGAAACATGTAGCACTTTTCCAATTTCATTTTGTTGGCATGTTTCTTGGTAACTTTGTAGAGACTTGATAAAATCTGAGCTGCCTGGCCTTACATGCTATCAGTGTATGTAATATGGTGTAAAAATGAAGCCCAGGGGGGGAAAAAGCACTTCAAAATCATCATGTGCTTCACAAAAGTAAACATATAAAGTGACCGGGAATGCCAGACTCATTTCCCCCCATAGACTCAGTGTTAGACTAAAGCGTATGGCCATACGCTTTCGTAAATGGGAGTATTCAATCATAGATATCTTAATAATAGCATTATATATTTGAAAACCTTTCTATGCCTGGCTATTTATTTATCCTTCTGAACATCATCATACAAGACAGATATCAAAATTCAACAATTTATTAATCAAGCCTCCACAAAGTTACCGAATCCCTTTAAAGCGGTTTAATGTGTCTTGTCTGAATTATCCTTAATGATTACCATTCATCGCATGAAGACATTGGTTATATTTCTTGTGACTGTGTTGTATGTATGTACTCAGTGGCTTCGTATAAACAAATTATATATTGTACAGAATATATGAATACATGTATATATAAATATATAAGTGCAAATGAGATTCTTTAGATGTATTGTGTGTTTATTTGAGCATTATTGGTAAGTTTGGATCTATTATTTAAAGGGAAGGTTGAGTGTTGGGAAAAGTGAAAAATAAGTTGAGCTTTCTCATTCCTTTAATATCAGTTTGGAAGATTATCATAGTAGAAATGTCCCCTGAAGAGCATTTCTCTTCAAATGCTCTCATATTCGAAATATGACGAAAAATAGCTGATGTGTTTAGGCCGAACATTCATGCCACATCTGTGTGCAGTCCCATGTACCCATTTCTGTGTGCGGTGCATGTGCTTTTGAGGAGTTTGGGTTTATTTCTTATCATTTTGATGATTCCAAAACATCACAGTACTGTATACACCAATCCTTATTTAGACATGATCAACCTTTCCCAATTACTTCCAGACAGTTTCTTTCACAATGTAATCGTATGACTAGAACTCAACTTTATCTTTAAAATGATGCAAATTGTATGTGGTGTGGATGTAAATAAATGTAACTGGATGAATAGATGGATGGATGAATGTATTTCTTGTTAGTACTCTCTTTTCCGTTGCTGCCTGGGGTTTTTTTTCTTTCTTTCTTTCTTTCTCACTCTTTCTCTTCTTTATCTCCACCTGCTATCTTTTTTTTTTTTTTTAAATATGTGTGTTTGATTGTCTATTAAATCACTTCTGCTATATTCTCTCATCTCTTCCCCAGTATCTTTGTCCATTGTCTACCACCCCCAATTCCCCCCCCCCCCTTCCTCCATTCTCTCTCTTTCTCTTTCTCTCTCTCTCTCTCTCTCCTCTCTTTTGCATTCTCTCTCGCTTGTCCTCTCTTCTTTCTTTTTATTTTCTTTCTATTTCTTTTCTTTCCACATATCTCTTTCTCCCTCTCTCCTCTCATTCTCTCTCTCTCGCTCTCTCTCGCTTTCTCTCTCGCTCGCCTCTCTTCTTTCTCTTTATTTTCTTTCTATTTCTTTTCTTTCCACATATCTCTTTCTCCCCCTCTCCTCTCATTCTCTCTCTCTCGCTCTCTCTCGCTTTCTCTCTCGCTCGCCCTCTCTTCTTTCTCTTTATTTTCTTTCTTTTTCCACATATCTCTTTCTCCCCCTCTCCTCTCATTCTCTCTCTCTCTCGCTCTCTCTCGCTTTCTCTCTCGCTCGCCCTCTCTTCTTTCTCTTTATTTTCTATCTTTTTCCACATATCTCTTTCTCCCCCTCTCCTCTCATTCTCTCTCTCTCGCTCTCTCTCGCTTTCTCTCTCGCTCGCCCTCTCTTCTTTCTCTTTATTTTCTATCTTTTTCCACATATCTCTTTCTCCCCCTCTCCTCTCATTCTCTCTCTCTCGCTCTCTCTCGCTTTCTCTCTCGCTCGCCCTCTCTTCTTTCTCTTTATTTTCTATCTTTTTCCACATATCTCTTTCTCCCCCTCTCCTCTCATTCTCTCTCTCTCGCTCTCTCTCGCTTTCTCTCTCGCTCGCCCTCTCTTCTTTCTCTTTATTTTCTATCTTTTTCCACATATCTCTTTCTCCCCCTCTCCTCTCATTCTCTCTCTCTCGCTCTCTCTCGCTTTCTCTCTCGCTCGCCCTCTCTTCTTTCTCTTTATTTTCTATCTTTTTCCACATATCTCTTTCTCCCCCTCTCCTCTCATTCTCTCTCTCTCGCTCTCTCTCGCTTTCTCTCTCGCTCGCCCTCTCTTCTTTCTCTTTATTTTCTATCTTTTTCCACATATCTCCTAGTACTCTAGCACATTTTAACTATGCGACCATGATTTTGAGTATTCGCTGGCTTTCGCTAATTTGAGCCGATTATTTGTCTACGGATATTTGCACGCAAAAACGTCGCACAGTACGTGCTATAGCCAATAAAAGTGTGCACCACACACTTTTTGAAGTAATTTATGAAAGAATAAGGACGAAATCTAGACAAAATATTCGTGATTCCTTTTCTTTTAGATTAATAAAAAGTTCGTTGCTATTCATTTTTATTCGCTTCATATTTTCTCATAAAAGAGCCTCTTGCATTATAAGTCGGAACAAGCATCATCTGATAATATTTAATATTTTCATGATCGTGCAGCTGCTGCGGAAAAAAATCACTTTTAAACATTTTGACAGCTTCAACAAAGCTAATTTTTGCTGTAATTGTGAAAATATATTCTGTTTGACCTTTGTTGAAAGTTTTAGCACCCGTAGTGCTTTGATTATATTTTTTAAAAATCAATTTTCATAGTCATTTACAATATTTTCCTCTGACAGATTAAGTGGAAAGTGTGCGGCATAAAATAACAATTTCTTCTGAAATATGCGAAGAAGCATTATTTATGGCGATGAAAAGTGTTAATAAAAACATTTGATTGTTGCCCAAAACTTTTTGGGGGGTTGAGAACCGTTCTAGATCAGTTAATGTGGATTCTGATATAGCTCGTCTCTGTCCGGCTTATACACGAGCCTATTGGGAAACATGGATAAGTGTAATTGTGCACCACAAACAAAAGCTTTATTTTCTACAATTTTCGAAGGAGATTTTGCTCTGTGAGGATGCATTTTCTCATCATTAATATGTTTTCTAATGGTCAATAGCAAAGAATGCCTTCTTTTGCAAAATGAGTAGAATATAAGCAATAGCGAACAAAAAATGCATGTGAAGAAATTATGTTACGTTTTTATTAAAAAAACGTCGCCCTCTTGTGTTATCAATTAAACATAATAGTTCGTTCGCTTTGTTTGATAATGGTGTTTTTATACATAACGTGTCGCACAGTGTTATTTATGAAGTAACTGTGCACCATCAAAACCTAACATAGGCAGAAATGTATATCTTATTTTTGTTTTGTTCCTTATATTTTTTATAAGTCATTTGTTTAATTACCTCAGTAAGGAATGTTGAAAAATAATGCAAAACTAGAAATATAGGCCTAATCATGCAAAGCCAAGGTATACCTTTGAAGGTTCGGGCCTATACTTCCTCTACTACCTATAGGCCTACTACTACTACTACTACTACTACTACTACTACTACTACTACTACTACTACTACTACTACTACTAACAATAATACAAATAATAATAACTAAAACAACTTCTACTACTACCACTACTACTGCTGCTTCTGCTGCTACTGCTACTAGTATGACTAAAAATCTTACATCTTACTACTACTACTACTACTACTACTACTACTACTAGGCCTACTACTACTACTACTACTGCTACTCTACTACTACTACTAGTAGTAGTAGTAGCAGTAGTAGTAGTAGGAGTAGTAGTAGTAGCAGTACAGTAGTAGAAGTACTAGTAGTAGTAGTAGTAGTAGTAGTAGTAGTAGTAGTAGTAGTAGCAGTACAGTAGTAGAAGTAGTAGTGGTAGTAGTAGTAGTAGTAGTAGTAGTAGTAGTAGTAGTAGTAGTAGTAGTAGTAGTAGTAGTAGTAGTTCAGGGTTCACTAGCAATAGAAGTGGTAGCATAGCATTTTATTGAACTAATATACTATTTCTACATTTATCAAATAAAACAGAAGTGAACAGAACGTGATAGGATAAATATGTTATAGATAGGACAAGACTGAATAAAATTGAATATAGTAAAGTAAGTAAGAAAGGTCACTGAAAATGGGGGGGGGGGGTGAAACATGCAGATACAGTCAGCACAGTAAATAGAAGTAAAAGACTGAAATGTACAGAAAACATGTCCACAAAATAATGTTTGCCATATAAGCAATGACAACAAACATCATTTGCGTTTTATTTATTGTTTTAATCAATGTAAATCAAATACACTTTAATATGTACAAATATGAAATAAAAAACACACATGCATCATCCATGCATGACATATATACCAATATTCAAATGATTCTATACTTTTTTCCATTTTTTTTTCCAGATTAGGGTTGGATCATACAAATGAAAGGGTCAAAGTGACCAAAGGAAATGTAACTCCAAAGAAAACTGAACAACCTTCTTTTTCAAGTATGTTGTGATGAAGCTAAGGCTAACGCACTTATTAGTACAGGACATCTAACCTACTGTCAATAGTTGGGTAAAAGTGCACTTTCTTCTCTAAAATGATGCCTGCAATAGTTAGGAACAGTAAGGTTTGCAATTCTCATTCTTTTAAAGTTAGAAATCAGAGAAAAGCATCAGATTTGTTCCAAAAGATATGACTCTCTTGTCTATCATAAAAATAATAGTAATCAACCAGTCACACCAAGAACATTCCTGTACTTTCAGTGAATGAAAGCAAACATGACACTGGATAATGATAAACAGACCAATACCTCTGAAATTGTTGTAGTAGATGTGGTTATGTTATCAAGTCTGTCAAATAATTCTTTTGATATCTAGCTATGTTTAACTTCATTTTTGTTGAGCTTCTTCAATTCAGCAGAATGAAAATAAACCATACTGTCACTCTAAAAAATCATAGGATTTTCAGTACACCAAGAAGGTCATTTTTATAGTATATGTGCCTAAAAAATTGAAGAAAGTAACCCAGAAGAAGTCAATGCTGATCAAGGTAACACTCAAATAGGTGACTCATATGAAAACAAATTGTGTGGCATTTCTAAATCTTTATGACATAACTAGAGATCACCATGTTAAAATGTCAGTTATACTATATAAAATAAGGCCACATAAAGTGTTGTTGACATATCTTTTAGACTTGGAATGAACTTTAAGTACTAATAAGTACTAATGAGAAAGTTATTGCCTTTTTTTTTTGGTTGTTGTTGTTTTGTTTTGTTTTGCTTTGTTTTGTTTTGTTTGTTTTTTTGGTAAGACCTTGCACATCTAAAATGTAATAAATAAGAGTGCAATGCATAGTATCCATACACCGTGATTATAATATTATCTCCTGAATATTTCATGGAGACACATTCCATATGAAATCATGCTTCTTATGAAGGCACATTTATGGAGGCTAATGATGAAATTTGCAACTGGCACATCCTAGATTTATTTGCATTTGTGAAAGTTAACCAAACAAATTCTTCCCTAAAACTTGGAAAATTTTCTTATTTTTTAACAATTATATCTTGTAGAATTGGTCTTCGTCAATCTCCTCCTTCATCTGACTGCTCATGGTTTGGTAAACTTTGTCTGCAGAAGGAAAAAAAAAATCAAGATCGAAATTAGAAAGATAATCCAAGATTTATCCTGATGAACATAAATACATATTTCTACATTTCCAATGCTATGGCACATAAAGTGATAAAACTATTGATACACACAAGTTAGAGAATAGGAATGCAATGCTATAGATACAACAGCTAACTGACATAAACTAGTGATAGTTGTGACAAATATATGTCCTCTAAGCCATGCATTGTAAATTGAAATAATTCGTCGAATAAGGAATGCAATGTGATCCCACAGATCTAAAAACAGGTATTGTATATAGCCATGCAATGGGAATCCACTCTCTAAAGATGTTACAAAAGCTATAAGAACAACATGAGATAAGCTCTTTTTTTCTATAGCAGAGCGCATTTCTTCCTCATCACTTTCACTGAGAAGCCTCCTTTTTCTCTGGAAACAGAAAGGGATTACAATGCAACATTTTCTCTATTTTGAATTATACAGACAAATGTCAACACAACATGATATTGGTCTAAGATATGTTTCAGAGACCAACTGTATATTTGTATTGATGAGAACATGTTTCACTTAATCAATGACAGTGGGAAAACATGGAATATATTTATCCTGACTTGTTGCCTAAAAGAACAGACAAAAGTCTGACATGTTGAGAAGAGTTTTATATATTTCAGTTATAAAGCATGATGTTATTTTCCCATAGACATTTGCAAAGAATAGAAAAACTTCAAATATTGAATTTCCAAAAACCTAATGAAGTAATCAAACAACTACATCAAATTTAGAAATCCTTTGATAATCTTAAAGATCATGAGTGAGTCTGCCTGACATAATTATTAACTTGACAAATATTGAATGAAACAATTTTAGGAGACATATTATAGTTTCATAAATTTTCAATCAAAGTTGAGTCTAAGTTTGGAATTTCAATAATCAATATGACAATATGAGGGGGAAAACAAAGAGCATGCACACTAGCATTTCTTACCTGAGGTTTGCTTTTTGCCGGCTTAGGTGGGACATAACCTGGGTCATCATCCTTTAAGTATAAATAAGCAAACACATTGACTTCATTAATCCCTTAAATTTAAAAAAAGATGAATAGGTTAATCTGAGCTGTTTATGAAATGAAACATTAAAGAAAAGAGAAAGAGAATGGGAAAATGAAATTTAACTACATTAGTCAAGCTCGGTGTAGGAGGTCTGTAGTAGCAGGCTAGTGCTAAACAAACATGGCTGTTTGTTTAGTTTACTTATACTGAAAATATCTTACTATCCATCTCTTTCTTACTGGTTATATCATATAACAAAAGTCTCTGTGTATTCTAATAATGTGGCAGGTCCTGACTACGATGTAAAGACAAGCAGGTAGGAGCAATGTGCTCACTTATTCTTATGCGAGACATTATGGCAAATGTAACTCCACGGCAGGGTTTTAGCTTAATCTAAAGGCAAGTTTTAATGAAGAGACTAAAAATTTAACAAAAACAAAAACTTAGAATGAGGCATACACTGTCTCTTGTTTAACATGAATAAGAGCCATCTTAAATATAGCATTTAGGGAAAACTTGGTGTTTAAGGCCATTTAACCCTTACTGTACTGGGCTATTTCGAGCTCCTCTCTGAACTAGGGGGGGGGGGGGGGGGGGGGCTCGGAGGCCCCCCCTCCCTCTGATCTCGGCCGCGACATGACGGATCACTGCAAAATTTTGCACAGACCTCGAAAATCGCGTAAAGAACACAAATCCATCGTTACTTTTATGTAAATCTTTATTTTTTCATTTAATATTGTAATTTATGCAAATTATATGCATAAATATGCATTTTGGTTGATAATTAAGTAAAGAAAGGCCTTAGAGATAAAATTTTAATGCAAAAAGTTCTTTCTAAACCTTAAAATCATTATTATATAAGAAAAAAATCCAAAAGTGATTTCAATTCTTATGTATTCTATTGTTTTACAAATTTCTTATGTATTTCTTTGTTTTTCAACTTTAACTTTTTTATTGTTTTTTAAAGTCTACTCTTTCAGAGTGTTATCTGAACTAATATTCAGTTAAAACAGATGATAATGACAGCTTATAGAATAAATTACACGTGATAAAGGAGAAACATGAGGAAATGTAGTTTTCCATTCATTTTGTACACAAAACTCAGAAATTCTCCGTTTTCGGGCTGACATGAGGTCACAAAAGGTCATGTGACTCGGTAACGGTATGACCGATTTTCGCGAACTTGGTGTCAAAAGATGCGCAAGACTTGAAAGAAAAAAGTCAGAAAGTGGCGTGGCGTGAAATGGAGCGGTTCGAAATGCGCGGCAGAATTTGTCTAGGGGGGGCCTCCCAGGCCCCCCCCCCCCCAGTGCAGTTAGGGTTAATATTGTTTTGCTTGGAATTATGTGTATCCTATTCATATTTTGCATAATGGCATTACTTTTCATGGTAACCCATTAATACCACAGAAGGTATGAAGATACAGTGCTAGAAAAAATACTCCGATCAGAGTCCTGTTGAATAAGTTTCTAATTTTTGACCTTTATTTCAGATCATCTTCAGGAACTAAAACATTAGTGAACATGAACAATTCATATATAGTGTGAAAGTTTGACATCAAGTGGACTCAATCAATCAAATTACAAATAGAAAAGGAATGAGATTAAAAATACAAAGGAGAGTGGCTGAGAATTATACCATCCAGACGAATGTTAAATGGAATCAAATTGTAAAGGGGTGCACTGTAATTTAAAAAGTCATTCGGGCAATGAACTACAAAACACTCAACTTTAAGACAGTGAGCTATGTTCATGACCTCAGACTTTTATTTGTAGCGTTAATTGTTCTCTCATGATAGCTCCCTCTTTCTGTTACATTCTACTTTATTTTGCCTTCCCGAATGACTTTTTAAATTACAGTGCACCCCTTTACAATTTGATCTTATTTAACATTCGTCTGGATGGTATAATTCTCAGCCACTCTCCTTTGTATTTTTAATCTCATTCCTTTTCTATTTTTAATTTGATTGATTGAGTTCACTTGATGTCAAACTTTCACACTATATATAAACTGTTCACGTTCACTAATGTTTTAGTTCCTGAAGATGATCTGAAATAAAGGTCAAAAAATAGAAACTCATTCAACATAACTCTGATCAGAGTATTTTTTTTTCTAGCACTATATTTTCACAGTAAATACTAGTAGATTTGAATAGCAGTACGATCTTAACAGCATAGTAAGCATACATGCATTACTTACAGTAGACGTGTTGGGTGTTTCTGCTTCTGGCGCTGATGCTGGTGCTGGTGCTGCTGGTGCTGGTGCTGATGCTGGTGCTGGTGCTTCTGGTGCAGGTGCTGATGTTTTTTGGTGCATCAACCTTGGAGAAAGAAAGACAAAATTATATATGATTGCAACAGCAAGTTATTTCCAGTAAATTTGTCTGAATTAGAATTACTCTTTGTAGTTACTAGTCCTGAATTTTGGGTAACATAAAATTTATTGCACACAAATATTCAAACAAGCAAGCAAGATATGTCCAAGAATTTATGATACTTAATGCACTCTCAACAGAGCCCGATCAGTTTGAAGTAAATAAAGCTATTTATTATTAGAAGTGATATGACAGCAAGAAGACAAACCTTACTCACTAGTAATGAGCTTGAGGTGGCAACCCATAAACTAGATGGGGCTGATGAGGTCCTAGGCTTTGGAGTAGGAGGCAATATGTCATCCTTTCAATACAAAGAAACAAAGAAAATTATTTACTTTCAAAATTATCTTAAAATTACTTCTAAATCCTATTTGCATACAGATCCATTGCTACACCCCCTACTTCAGCAAAGAAAGAAGTGGTAAATGTATGTTTTCCAATATGTATACTCTTATGGGAATATATAACTATCCATGCAAAAGAAAACATGTATAGCAATAAGGAGGACATGAAGAAGAGGAAGTAGGTTTTTTTTTTTTTTTCTTTTAATTAGAGAAGGGGTGATAAAATAGTAGACATTGTACTACATAAAACCTTTCACCCTCACTTTAACCTTTGCAAAGAATGCCAGATGATTGTCTTTCAAAACAAAAACATAATTTACAATAAACAAAATTATTTTAAAGGAGACCCTTCAAAAAGATGGGTTCTCCTTATTCATCATTAGAAATGATAAAATGTGACAGACAGCACGAAGTCAAACATAAATTACCTGTTAAAAGCTTGAAGTGGCAACCCATAAACTAGATGGGGCTGATGAGGTGCTTGGCCTTGGATTACTAGGTAATACATGTACATCATCCTTTCAAAACAAAGAAACAAAGAATATTATTTACTTTCAATATTACTTTAAAATTAATTCTAAATCGTATTATTTCTCATGAATATTACCAGCTAATTCAATTGGTTGATCATCTGATAATTTGCATACAGCTCCTACACCCTCTACTTCAACAAAGAAAAAAGTGGAAATGTATTTTTTTCAATGTGTACACTTTTATAGGAATATAACTATCCATGCAAATAAGTGGACATGCATTTAAAGGCACATAGATAGTGGACTTATGTTATGCATCCTTCCAAAATCTGCATTGAGTAGGACATATCAATGTCCAAATAACCTGTAATCAATATCAAACTTACATTCTAATGCAAAATGATTGTCAAATTATGCAAATTATACCAGTATGTTTCATACATTACTATTAATAATATTAAATGACTTTTATATTTTAGGACACAAAGGGGTATATTACACTCAATGTGAAAATATTTCACTCATCATAATGATTCATGAGATATGTTCAGCTTGGGCAATGTAATCCTGTATCCCACTCAAGACATTCAACATTATATCATTACTCACCGAGGTAACTACAGTCTTCCTGATGATTGAGGGATTGGTAGAGGTCCTGGGTTCTATCCCCACTAAGTGCTTAAATCCATGGATGAGATGTTTCAGCCAAATTTGTCCCTCTCCACCCAGGTGCTAAACAGTCACCTAGCAATGTTGGAGTAATAAAAATATATGGGCTCTCAGGGAGAACATTTTTCATACTGATGAGGCTACCCTAAGGCTACCACATTATTCATATTCCCTTAGTAGAATTCAGTGCGGCAAAAATTACTCAGAAAAGAGTTTATGAAATTTCTCAGTATTTCCTGAACAGGAGAACTAGTGTAGAGAGAGATTCTGTAAAGTACCACTTGTTGTCACAAGACCATATGAATCAAATTCAGTAGTCTTTATTTTGCCTTCATTCTTCATTTTGCTAACAAGCACCTCGTATGTCGTGTGAGTGAGCATTCACATATTTCATAATACTAAGATAATTTCAGGGTGTACATTGCTAATGAAATCAATTGTGTTTTACTTTTCAAGATATGTTAAAGTGATTTACTTTTAAAGCTAACGTGAGGTCAAACTTGAAACTCACTCACGTACTACGTACGAGGTTATGCCATGGGTCTAACTCTGACTTACGGTACACAAGAATGGATATGTGGGACTGAACACGATCTGACCATACAAAGTTAACAAACTAGACTCTTTTTGTGTTTAAAGTTTCAAAAAAACTTGTCTCCCCACCCATTATAAATATAATGATAGAACCCAGTATCAAGCGGAGTATGCTTACCCAGGACATGATCGATTTTCAATTTATCGCAGTGCCAGCGACCAAATATCCGGTTATCCGGTGAGTTGCTGAACGACGACTAAGTAGCGGGATCCAATAATTGTGCACCCGATTCCAGTAATTGTGCACCCAATTTCATGTACTGTGCCCCAACAACAGGTGCACAGTTCATCGGATTTTCAGTAGTAGTGTGCACCCCTGGGGCACACTTCACAAAGTGGGGGCATAGATCAAGAAAAGGGGGCTCACTTCAAGAAAATGGGGCATACTTCAGAAAAAAGGGGCAAGCTTCATATAATTTGGGCACAGTTCATACGGTTTTTGGAGCACAATTCATTGAGATATCTCTTTCTCCCCCTCTCCTCTCATTCTCTCTCTCTCGCTCTCTCTCGCTTTCTCTCTCGCTCGCCCTCTCTTCTTTCTCTTTATTTTCTATCTTTTTCCACATATCTCTTTCTCCCTCTCTCCTCTCATTCTCTCTCTCTCGCTCTCTGTCTTTCACTTAGTTTCTATCCCACTCGCCCCTCTCTTTTTTTCTCTTTATTTTCTTCTTTCCTTCTCTTTCCCCATTTCTCTTTCTCCCTCTCTATTCTCATTCTTTATCTCTATCTATAGCTTTCTAACTCCTTCGCCCCTCTCTTCTTTCCATTTTTTTTTCTTTTATCTCTTTCCCATTTCTCTTTCTCCTCTCATTCTCTCTCTCTCTCCTCTCTCTCTCATTCTCTCTCTCTCTCTCTCTCTCTCTCTCTCTCTCTTCCATTAAACAATTTTGACTTAATCTTCACTGTGAGTGCATTAATTATTGTTAAGTGAGATGAACGTCTGACACGTATTTTAGTTACCAAGGACATCTTTTATTTATACAGAATGCATGAAGTTAAAATCCATAACGAGAATGCCCTTTTGCCCTACCTGAAAAGGGTTAATAATTAATACCGATGGATTATTTACGGTAGTCACTACTAAGTAAACACATGTATTTCTTATCATTATAAGTAATTCACCTGTTTTCACTTTGCCTGCCAGACTCTGCCTATAGCTGTTGTCCGTAGATTAAAGGAAACGATAATAAATATGATAACATGGATAGATAAAGGAACCATGAAGGGCCACTACTTACACGTAGGTGCCAGATTTTCTTATTTGTGAATAAACGTTGATCGGGGAAAGAATACTTGTATTACATAAATATAAGTAGGCCTAACAATTATTTAATAATAATTGTTTTGAAAAGATGGGAAGGGTAATGGAATTTCCTCTCTTATTAAATGGTTTGATGAGTTTGCCGCCCGCCTTCTTTTCTTTTTTCTTTTTTTAAGAAAGAGAGAGAGAGAACTGCCCCTACTCGACTCCTCCATGCTCTCAAATTTGATCAATTTTCTGTTGTCCATTGCAGTGGCGGATCCAGGATTTTGTGAGGGAGGGGGCCCAATATTCACAAAACTTTCTGACAAGCAAAAAAAAAAAAAAAAAGGGTCATCGGCATTTTTGGGGTCTCTTTTTTACTCGAAAAATCGCTGACAAAGCAAAAAGAAAAAAAAATCATCAGCATTTTTGGGTTGTCTTTTTTTTTTTCCTCAGGAGAGGATCCTGGATCCACCCCTGGTCGATTGATAATGGATCGTTCCTTTAAGTTACAGCGAACAATTAAACAAACAATTTGAATAGAATTAACCTTTTGGATTTTAACCTTCTACGGAGGGTAATATTGATACTTGGAGCTAAAAATTCATATTTTGACCTAGATTTGGTGGATTTTTTGTATACTATACTGCAACCCCAATCTCTTTGGTTTTTTAGACATGTTTTATTCTCTTAGAGTTTCTTATTATCTTTTATTTTTCTTCTTTTTCTTCTTTTTCTTCTTCTTCTTCTTCTTCTTCTTCTTCTTCTTCTTCTTCTCCTTCTTCTTCTTCTCCTTCTCCTTCTCCTTCTTCTTCTTCTTCTTCTTCTTCTTCTTCTTCTTCTTCTTCTTCTTCTTCTTCTTCTTCTTCTTTTTTTTCTTCTTCTTCTTCTTCTTCTGATGTGTTCCCCTTTTTTATTAATTTTTCTATATCTGTTCTTTCTCTTTTCTTCTTCGTATCCTTTGTTGTTTTATCACTCCTCCATTTTGGGTTCGTTCGTGTTACAAACAGCGTTTCTTTGATAACAATTTGAGCGAGAGCTTTGTATTTACTTGCACCGATATTCAAATTGAATCTATTCATTGGAAGCAAATGTACATCAAATTGTTCACTTCAAGTGTTTGGGAAGCGTGTATTTTTTCATGAAGATAATGATACATTATTCGTTCGACACACATGCAGCGTACACTTTTATTTAGGTCTTATTTAGTCTACAATTCTTCAAATAATTATGGATAGAGGGTGATTTACTCGGGTCACCCCCCCCCCCCCACCTCTGCTGGAAAGAAAATAAAATTCGACTAACAATGTAACATTATCGACAGCCGTGGTGTAACCTAGGGTCAGCCCCCCCCCCCCCCCATCCACACACACCCATGGTAAAATTGCCTTTTCTTTATAATTTATGATGTGCGCTTGATAAAAACATCCATATCAACCCAACTCTATCACCAGCAACATCATAACTACCTCCATCATCACTGCCAACGATGACCATCGCCCCCCCCCCTTCCTACTCTGCCCCTGGCTACGCCCTTGGATTGGATCACGACCATAAATCATGCACGTGGAGAACAAGGAACGTGATTGTTCGATGAAAGGTGAAGAGTAATAATATCTTCACTTTACAAACAAACGCTATCTGGGAGCAGATTCCCATAGAGTATAGGTAAGGAGATATTAGAAATAGATTCAGTCAGTTTACCTACCTTAAAGTCAATATTTATTTAAATAAATCTGGATCATCCTGAGAATGCTTTTTAGTCACTGAGTGATATCTTTCAGCAACCATAACTTATGCACATGGCAATTATGAATAACCATAAAAACTTTTAAACAAATTTTTAAAAAAAATCATTTCATGTTAATGATAGCTGAAATACATTTGTACAACCAGGGAAATCCTGATCAGACATAATAAATGATCGATTGTGTGCTGACAGCCAGTTTAGTTTGCTTTATTATTGAGTGGTGACTAACCTGTTTCTCTGCACAGAAGTTGATGTTGTGATTCAAGAAATTGCAACGTTCTTGACCAAGATTTTGTGAAGGAAACGAAAAGCCCCCCCAAAAAAAAAAAAAAAAAAAAATTAAAAATTAAAAAAGAAACAGTATACTGAACATAAAAGGGGGTCCAATTACAAAAAAAATATCTGAAAGCAGACAAAATAACAAAACAAAACAAAACAAAAAGTTCAGATTGTTTGGGTGTTGACTTACACCCAAACAGTTCTGACAAGCAAAAAAAAGGGGGAGTTCGGACTCCGTGTACCCTCGTACAGTGGTGTGATATCATTATACATAATGTCATGAAATATATTGTTCTCCTCGAGAAGGTTATATAATTTCCGTCCGAATATGATGTTTGAATTCATAATCACGCTTGCATGCCCATTTCCGGGTAAATCAATATTGACTATGGAAACGCTTGACAACCTTTTTTACGCTCAAGCCCCTGGATCGACACACGCGAAGTGCTCTGAATTCTCTTTCACACACTACGTTGTCTTGTAGATCTAGGAAGGCCTTGGATGTGAACTGCTGTACATTCTGAGGTCGAGACATTAATGAGACTACATTCAGCTCAGGTTACATTGCACATACGTCAGTGTAAATATATATATAGGCCTATGTGGTCGTGGCATATAGCACCAAAGGACATTCACACCCTATAGCTGTTTTATTACCATTTGAGAAATGGCGCACTTTTTGTTACTCGCTGTCGTCTGCTTGTCAATCGCCAACGATCTCCGTCCGAACACCGGGATGATGTCGGAGGCCCGGCAGTTCGGCTGGAAGGAATGGTGGAAGAACACAATCATCTATCAGATCTATCCGAGGTCATTCATGGACTCGAACGGGGACGGTGTCGGCGATCTCAAAGGTTAAATCATAGTCTTTTATTTACAATTATAGTCCTATTATTTGTATCTACCAGTGTTGCAATATAAGCAAAGTTTCCATTCCGCAGTACGTAAAGATATCCAAAATTATTTCATTAACGATAGGCTGAATTATTTATTTTTCGGCCTCCAGGTAATTTGAGTAGTCATCCTCCTCTTCGTCATCATCATCATCATCCATCATCGTCGTCGTAAACATCACCGTGTCCATTACCACCATAATCACCACCACCATCACTTTCATTGCAATCTTCATCACTGATCATCACCAATTCACCACCAACATCATTACAGCCATCACCGCTATAATTATTACAATCATCATCTTTATCATCACAATCATCATCATCATCATCATCATCATCATCATCATAACCATCATTATCATCACAAAACTAGCCCAGGTCGAAATTCCAATAAAAACCAGTAGAAACCAGTGAGGACATTTTACTGGTGTCTACTGGTTTTAGGATTCTAATGGTTTCCACGGGAATTTGAACAGATTCCAGCAGAATTCCCATAGAATCCATTACATCTCACTGGTGTGAAGACCAGTATAAACCATTAAAATACAGTAGAGTCTCAGTACTGGTCAGAAGAACGGTACGAAAATACAGTGTCAAATCGATAGAAACCAATAGAAATCATTATATTCAATTGGATAAGACCAGTAAAAACCATCAAAAACCAGCTGAGACTATACTATATTTTTAAGGGTATAAAATCAGATTCAAACCATAAGAAACCAATAGAAACCAGAGTAGTCTACTGGTTTTAAAAAGGGCTGTATGACCAGTAGAAACCAATTACAGAACCAGTAGACTCTACTGGTTTGAAGAAGGGTGTCAAAATTTCAAAGTCAAACCAATAGAAACCATTAGATTCAACTGGATTGAAGACCAGTAAAAACCATCAAAAACCAGCAGAATCTATTTGGTTGATATGAAGGGTATAAAATTAGAGTCAATCCGTAAAAAATCGATAGAAACCAGAATAGTCTACTGGTTTGTAAAAGAGCTGTATTGCCTGTAGAAACCAGTTAGAACCAGGAGACTCTACTGGTTTGAAGAAGATTGTCAAAATACAGAATCAAACCAATAGAAACCATTAGATTTAACCGGATTGAAGACCAGTAAAAACTATCAAAAAAAACAGCAGAGACTATGTGGTTTATATCAAGGGTATGAAATCAAAGTAAAACCATAAGAAATCAATAGAAACCAGAATTCTCTACTGGGTTTGAAAAGGGCTTTATTACAAATAGAAACCAATAAGAACCAGGGCCGGTCTTATAAAGAGTTGCGATTGATTTGAATAGATTGCAAGTCCTCCAATCAATCACAAATTTCCAATCTCCTATCTCTTAAGTACAGAGTTGCGATTGATTTCAATTGCAAATTACTTGCAATCAATCGCAACTCTTTATAAGACGGGGCCCAGGAGTCTTTACTGGTTTAAGGAAGGGTTCAAAATACAGAGTCAAACCAATAAAAACAATTCAATTCAACTGGACTGAAGACCAGTAAAAGCCATCAAAAACGAGCAGAGTCTATACAGTATGTATTCAAAATAAATAACAAAGAGTCTAACTGGTCCTATAGAAACCCAGTTAAAACTAGTAGAAAATATACTAGTTGAAACCACTGTATCACCAATTGGCGCATTTGCTTAGTGGAAAAGATACCAGTTGAAACTAGTATCTCCGATTGCCACAAACTGCCAGTTTTCCAATTTGGTCTTTCCATTATGTTTTTCCAATGCCATCTGTTAATGGAAACGGAAATTTTTCCCTAATACCCTTGGTCCAGTTCAATACCAAGCGCAATTAACTTTTTTTCCCCAGTTGTCCACTGGCTCCAGTTGGAAACCAGTAGAATACCAGTTGAGACCAATGGAAACCAGTTAATTTGCAAAATAAATACTGGGCGCTTGTGTATTCATGTTTTCATATTATTTATTTAAATTTGCAGTACATTTCTTCATTGTTGATGATTTAGTGTAGTGCAAAACGTTCACCAAATACAAAGATGGGTCAACAAACGATTACTAGAACAATTCATTCACTGGTATCAATTACAGGTAATTAAACAGTAATTAAGGAAACACTAACCAGGAATTAAAATATGTTCATTCAATACAAGTATATGGACAATGCCCTCACACTGGGCGTGTGTGTAAGATTCTAGGACAACTACCCCATAGACAACTACCCCCCGGACAACTACCCCCCGGAAAACCACCCCCTGGACGACTACCCCCCTAGGACATCTACCCCCCAGGACATCTACCCCCCAGGACAACTACCCCCCAGGACAATTACCCCCCAGGACAACTACCCCCCAGGACAATTACCCCCAGGACAATTTTTCTGGGGGTAGCTGTCCAGGGGGTAGTTGTTCGGGGGGTAGTTGTCCGGGGGGTAATTGTCCTGGGGGGTAGTTGTCCTGGGGGGTAATTGTCCTGGGGGTAGTTGTCCTGGGGGGTAGTTGTCCTAGGGGGTAGTTGTCCTGGGGGGTAGTTGTCCTAGGGGGGTAGTCGTCCAGGGGGTGGTTTTCCGGGGGGTGGTTGTCCGGGGGGTAATTTTCCAGGGGGTAGTTGTCCGGATACGGTGTGTAATTGGGTTTTTACAGACGTGTATCAATCTGACTGATACACGTCTGTAAAAACCCAATTACACACACACACACACTGGGCGTTGTGCATGTGGCGTGCGCCTGTAATCCAGCTAACAGTCAGTTAGACCCAACTCCGGAAAACCGAGCACAGGTATATACTCCGAAAACGGCGTATGGAGCAAGATGAATATAGAGCCCTCATCGTTCAGTGCGAGATAGTGTGTACAAAAGGCATGGGGGAAAGCGTGGAATGTCGACCTGCTGTTAATAATATATTTTTCAAAGATAATGCTGCGGATATATTTATTTCAAATGTTTGTCATTTGAAAGTCATTTCATATGACGAATCATACAAGGATTTTGAAGATACTTGACACGCAGCATTATTTTTTTAAATATATATATCGTTGGCAGGGTGACTTTGCAAGATGCCTTTTGTACACATTGCCTCGCATTGAACGATGATGGCTCTATATTTATACGCCGTTTTCTGAGTATGTACATGTGCTCGGTTTTACGAAGTTGGGTCTGACTGACAGTGGAAGTTATAAACTGATTCAGCGGACCCAGGTCCGAAACTGAGTCACGTCTTTCGGATGGTGACGTTAAAGGTCGGTCCCCAGACGTAAATAATCATATCTGATTGATACTTTTTTTTTTTTTTTTTTTTTTTTTTTTTTTTTTTTTTTTTAATAACACATATGCACACGCTGGTATCAATATGCCTACAGCACTTCATTTATTTGATGTATGATAAAAGAGCAATGTAGATAAAATGCCTTGCTCAAGGGCATAAATGCCGTGACGGGGATCGAACGCCCGATCCTCGCATCTCCAGTCAAGCGCCTTAAACCACTGGACCACGGCACCTCCACTTACACGTCTGTAAAAACCCAATTACACACACACACACACACACTTCAAAATATGCAAAGTCTCCAACTTTCCATTGCACATTGGAAGTATTGCAGACACTCCAGAGTAACTTTGTTGCTATTGCCACTGGTAGTTATTAGTACAAGATTTTAATAACTTGTAACTATTATACCAAGGTCAACTAGTTCAACTGGTTATACTGGTTTCCACTGGTCTAAGTAATTGGACTTGTAGGAAATTCCTTCTGGTTTCTACTGGAAATTTATTCACTTTTCACATTGAAACCAGTAGAATTTCCTTCTGGTTTTTTACTGGAGGTATTCACTACTTTCTATATTGAAACCAGTAGAATTTCTTTCTGGTTTTTTTGCTGGAAGTATTCACTATTTCCCATATTGAAACCAGTAGAATTTCCTTCTGGTTTTTTAATGGAATCTATTCACTTTCCATATTGAAACCAGTAGAATTTCTTTCTGGTTTTCTACTGGAATCTATTCACTTTACATACTGAAACCAGTAGAATTTCTTTCTGGTTTTCTACTGGAATCTATTCACTTTACATATTGAAACCAGTAGAATTTCTTTCTGGTTTTCTACTGGAATCTATTCACTTTACATATTGAAACCAGTAAAATTTCTTTCTGGTTTTCTACTGGAATCTATTCACTTTACATATTGAAACCAGTAGAATTTCTTTCTGGTTTTCTACTGGAATCTATTCACTTTACATAATGAAACCAGTAGAATTTCTTTCTGGTTTTCTACTGGAATCTATTCACTTTACATATTGAAACCAGTAGAATTTCTTTCTGGTTTTCTACTGGAATCTATTCACTTTCCATATTAAAAACCAGTAGAATTTCTTTCTGGTTTTCTACTGGAATCTATTCACTTTACATACTGAAACCAGTAGAATTTTCTTTCTGGTTTTCTACTGGAATCTATTCACTTTCCATATTAAAACCAGAAGAAAATGGACCAGTAGAAACCAGTAGAAGGTTCTACTGGTTTTATCCTAATGGTTTCTACGGGAATTTCGACCTGGCTCATCACCACCACCATTATTATCATTATCATTATCACCATCATCAGCAGCAGCAGCAGCACCCTCATCATCATCATCATCGTGCACCACTACCATCACCATCTTAATCATCATCATCATCATCACCACCACCACCACCACCACCATCATCAGGTTCTGTCTTCGTGAAGAAGTTTGGTTGCAAGCAAGGTTGGTGATCTGAATAAAAAGCAAGGAAGCTATAGAGGATTGCCTATGATAGTCAATTGTGTTTTCAATTACACATCATCCCCATCCTCGCAATAATCATCATCATCATCATCATCATCATCATCATCATCATCATCATCTTAATCATCATCATAATCATCATCAGGTTCTCTCTTCTTAAAGAAGGTTGGTTGCTACCAATGATCTGAGTAAAAAGCAAAGAAGATGATTGAGTGTGATTTCATTTCCGTGTGTCGTATATAGGTTGATAGGTGTGCAAGCGATCCATGTTCATGAACCCAAATATACCTACATACACGTATTGCGATCTTTATCAAACAAGAAATTGGTAGCAATAGTATTATTCATATACAGTAGTGCTCTAGGGGCATAGTCATTGCAATGGTCAAAAGCCTGTTTATAAGGTAAAATGAAATCTGTAAGCACACAATCATTAGAGCATGAGATTTTTTTTTTCTTCAATCAATTCGTCACAATCGTTTTCAGCCCAATGTACGTGCTCTGCATGCCAAGGAGTCCCACAACAATAATCGTTTAGTTTTAATTAGCGTATGTGTCAAAGTTCATTCATAAAAGGGGAATATAAGATTGAAATAAGTGGAGGGGAAAAGAACAAAGGAAGAAAGTAAGTTGAAGCAAAAGTATAAAAACATGTATAACAGAAAATATGAGGCAAAAACGATGTGAATATAAAGAATAATGAGAGCAATTAAAATAGCGGCTGATATATATGACTCATTGGGTCTCTATTGTCAACATTCCCCCCCCCCCCCCACCGGCCCCACTCCCTCCACATTGCACCGATGTGGTGTACGGTACTTGTTATACCCCCCCCCCCCCTCCCCCTTCAGTTACTGTCATTTTTCTAGTAATTTTCAAGGTTTGACGATCAATCGTTTCGCTAAGGATATTACTTTGATCACATTTATGGCATGATGACTTTGTTCCCGCACCTTGTCTAAGATATTAATCTGTATCTTTTTTAATGATATGAATTAAATTGGACTTTGGACATGGTATTGTATTGTGACGCGACCTTTCTTTCGGGGGCAATAAGTCCAAATAGTACAGGTCACGTTTACATAAAGAAAGAGAGAGCGAGAGGGGGAGGGGGGTTGTGAATAAAACACTACCTAGCCTTTAATCAAGGCGATTGTGCTGCTCTGTCGATCCCCGGCCCCTGGTCCATCCTCGAAACGCTCGGGATTGTCCTCTGATTACTGCACGGGAAGTCTTGCTCCATGAGCTCGACAGAGCAGCATAGTCGCCTTGATCAAAGGCTTAACACAGTCACTACCAAGCACGAATCAAAATAATTGAAAATAATTTTAATGGTACTTAAGATCGACAAATGAAAAAACACCAAAATTGTTGCAGTGACAGGGAAATGGAAAATAATGTCTTCCTCGTCTCGTTCCTATATATATATATATATATATATATATATATATATATATATATATATATATATATATATATATATAAACCGTTCATGAACGTATACAGCCCCCCCCCCCTCTCTCTCTCTCTCTCTCTCTCTCTCTCTCTCTCCCTTGCTCTCTCTTTCTCCCTCAGTCCCTCTCTTTCTCCCCCTCTCTCCCTTTATCTTTTATTATGAAATTTACACAATTTGGGGTAAATGGCGAACATACATGTTTGTCGGGTACAATATTTTTTTCTAATATTGGGTATACAAGATTTTACCCAATTGGGGGTAAATTTTACTTAATATTGGGTAAAACTTTTTCTTAAAGAATATAGTAACATAATTGCTATATTCTACACGTTTGTTCTCTCATCACGCAGGTATCACAAGTCGTCTTCAGTACTTCGTTGATATCGACGTCGGAGCCATATGGATCAGTCCGTTCTTCCGTTCCCCGTTCGCTGACTTCGGCTATGACATATCCGACTTCAAGGACATCGACCCGGTCTTCGGTACCCTGGATGACTACGATGAGTTGATCAAGGAAGCACACAGACTAGGTGAATTTTTTATGCAGTGGCATGTGGTCCCAATCAAATGATTGTGGGGGGGGGGGAAAAGTAGTGGCGTACCCAGGATTTTTTTAAAGGGGGGTGTTCTTTACTCCAAAATTCTCTGACAAACAAAAAAAAAAGGAAAAAGAAAAGTTATCAGTATTTTAGGGGGTCTTTTTATTCAAAAATTATCTGACAAGGAAAAAAAAAGGTTATCAGTATTTTTTTTGGGGGGGGGGTCTGTTTAATCAAAAATTATCTGACAAGCAAAAGAAAGGGGGGAAAGGTTAATCAGTTATCAGTATTTCTAAATGGGGTGTTTTAACATCCAAAGGGGGGGTGTTTGAACACCCAAAACACCCCCCCCCCCCCCTCGGTACGCCCATGAAGAAAAGGAACAAGAGAGAGAAAGAGAAAGAAATTCAAAGTAGAAGGCAACGTGAAAAGACAATGATACCTCCCCTCCGATACCCAATCCTCATTCAATGGCCATGCTGTTCTCTCCCATTTTATTCCTCTAGTAAGACCAGTACTCTCCACTCCCCCCTCCTCTCTTGATACATGTACCCACTGGAACCATGCTAAGCCATTATTCTCAATTGTCCCGCGTAAAACACTAAACTTGAAAAGAGTCCTGGCTGAGCATCGACTTTAAAACGTTCAAATCAGTCTGCTCTTATTGTGTTCGTCTCTCAAAATATGTTTTTAACAAATCGATAGACAGATAAGTATAAAAATGGAAGAATTGATGAATAAGAAAAATGATAAATAACTGGATAAATAAGTAAATGAATGAAATACATTCATAAATTAATTAATTATTCAATAAATAAAAATAGATGAATTAATTAACAAGATAAAATATCAAAAAAATAATTTTCGGAAGGGGCTTCTCAATTTTTTTGGTGGACGCGCCCCAAGACAACGGTTTGACGCCCATGACCTTCATTTATTGTGTCCCTCCCTAAGGTTTGAAGGTGCTCTTGGATTTCGTACCAAACCACTCGAGTGACCAGCATCCATGGTTCTTAGAGAGTAAGAAGAATCGGGACTACCAGAACCCTTATCGGGATTATTACGTCTGGAAGGACCCTAAAGCCGGTTGTACAGCCGACGACCCGCGGGAATGCCTGCCCAACAACTGGGTAGGTTTATCGGGAATTTCGATAACAAGTATATTGGGAAGCTGGACTACCGTAGACAATCGCTTATCTAGGGGACAGGGCACGTCCCCCTCCCCCACTCCCCCACCTTTTCGGTAAAATTTGAGAACTCATTTTATTTGTCGAAAGACGAACTGAACTATACGTTTCTACAATGCGTTAATCGTGAGATTTATGGCATACTGACATGTGGGAACATTACAATAGATTCTAACTTAAATCATTAATATTTTTCAAGATATTGCCGACTTTTGCAGCACACCCCTACTCTCTCAACTTTGAAGGCCTAGAAAAATACCCATAGATATATTCCGGCACCATTCCTAAGCTCACTCCACCCCCCCCCCCCCCCCGTTTATCAATTTCAGGATACGCCACTGCATAAAGTACTGAAAAAATGGATAAACAATAACTTTTAGATAATTTTTTTTCTTCTTTTTTAGAGTGAAATCTTCAACATATGTAATATAATCATCATGTCAAACAACAAGATCGGCATCCTAATAAAATCATCAATATTTTTCCCCCAGTTTTTTTTTGTGTGTTTGTTTGTTTGTTTTTTTTTGTTTTTTTGTTTTTTTGTTTTTCATTTTCTACCTCCTATCTCTTTATAGATCAGTGTTTTCGGTGGCTCAGTGTGGGAATGGGTCGAAGAAAGACAACAGTTTTACATGCACGCCTTCTTGAAGGAACAACCTGATCTGAACTACATCAACGGTCAGGTCAGAGATGAAATGAAGGTAACATCGCGGATCAGTTCATATTAGGGCACTATATGATACGGTCTCATTTACCCATGGTATACAGCCTCATCAGAATCAATACTACTCTCCAAGGGGCCGCGGAGCGTTTTTGAAAGTGGGGGGCTGATCTGATTTCACTCATTAATGACAATTTTCGAGCATTTTCCCCGATATTTTTTTAACGTGTCTACTCAAAAAAGTGGGGGGGGGGCTGCAACCCCCCCCCCCCCTCCCGGTAGGTACACATTTAATACACATGGGTCTAGATAGACAAATGTGAGTATAACCCCTTGTCCAAGGATTTAAGCACCGCGCGAGGCTCGAACAAAGAACATCTCGTGTGAGAGTCAAGAGCCTTTACCAATATGCAGTGCTCTCTCTCTCGCGCGAGAGAACAAAGAACAAGAGAGAAATCCAAAACATTTGCTGATTAACCAATTCGATTTTTATTAGGGGCAATAAGATATTGCCCCAGTATTCGGTACGAAGCCCTTTCCCATCCTTTTTTTTTTAAACCAAAAACTTCAAGTACACTGTATATATAAAGACATAAAATAAGACATTCAAATAAAGACATAACTGCTCGATTTTCCTTGATGCATACATGACATTACCAAGGAATAATACACTGTGCAAGCCGATACCCTACAAATTGATAGAAGATAATTCCCAATGATTTTAGGACGTCGTCCGTTTCTGGATGGAGCGGGGTGCTGACGGACTTCGTGTCGACGCTGTGGCTCAGCTCATCGAAGACCATTACATGAGAGACGAACCTCCCAGTCCAAACTATAAACCTACTGGCAAAGAAACTAGGGTATGTATTCTGACGATGTCTGTGTCTGTATCCCCCCCCCCCTCTCTCTCTCTCTCTCTCTCTCTCGCTCGCTCTCGTGATGTCTTGTTAGTCTCTTTCTCTTTCTTTATACGTGTATATCACTCTCTTCCTTTTTTTTAAATCTCTCTCACCCCTCCCCCTCCCCTCTCTTTCTCTTTCCCTTTCCCTCCCTATCCTATATTAATTTTGTCTTTACCCTCTTGCCATTCTCAATCTCCTGCTTTCCTCTCTTATTTGCCTGTCTTTTTTTTTTTATGTAAATGGGGTGCATATACGGTATACTAGTATATCACTTTAAAAATAAGTTTGATAAAACTTACCCTAAAGTGCAAAGTGGGTAAAAAAAAAGGGGGAATATGCATGTTTGCTGGGTAAAAGTTTACCAAATGATATGTATATATATATATATATATATATATATATATATATATATATATATATATATATATAGATATAGATATATGTATATATATATATATATATATATATATATATATGTATATGTATATATAAATATATATATATATATATATATATGTATATATATATGTATATATATATATATATATATATATATGTGTGTGTGTGTGTGTGTGTGCGTGTGCGCGTGTGTGCGTGTGTGTTCGTGTGTGTGTGTGTATGTATGTGTGGACATGTCTACACCACTTATTGGTGTAGTATATATAAATTACACCTTTTCTTTTTCTCCCTCCCATAGCCTCAGTGGGACAGCCTACTACACATCTACACCTTTAATCACCCTGAACACCACACCGCCATCAGGTCCTGGAGAGCTGACGTCATGGATAAATATAGCATCGAACCCAATTACAGGTAAACAGCTGACTGAAAAGTCAAGGGGGTCTCTTGCTCCCCCTCCTTCCTTTATTTTTAAATTCCATTCCAAAGTGGGTTGCGGGTTTTGCCGCCATAATGTAATCCTACAATTTATTACAAGAAATTAATACGTTATCATTACATATTCTATTTCTATAAAATTATCTTTAAAACTATTGCCATCCTAATGAATTCACTCAGATTCATGATGACCGAGACATATGACGACCCTACCAATCTACTTGACTACTACGGCACAGAGGACGAGGCCGAGGCTGATTTCCCATTCAACTTTCAGCTAATCAGTCTGAATGCTGACAACTTGTCTGGGAACAAGGTCTTCGAACTGGTCGATGCTTGGATGCGAGTCACCACAGGAGATAAGTGGCCCAATTGGGTGGTAGGTATACCAAGATCGGCTTCTGGTTGACTCTGAGAAAACCGTTCCCCTCTAAAAAAAACAAAACAAAAAAAAAACAAATTTCTCCGCGACTGCAAGTCAACTAAAACTTAAACATTATCGAATTAGTAACTTCAAAACTTTTGCTTTTTGAAAATATTAACCTCAAAGCTTATGCATATGGAATTAGTAACTTTAAAACTTATGAATTATTGAATAGGTAACTTGAAATCTTTTGCATTATCGAATTATTAACTTCATAGTCACCACGACATGAATAATAGATAATTTTGCGATTGATTTTTCGAAGTTGAAATCGTTTATTGTGCACATCTCCAGATTTTATAAGTTACAGTAAAGGAACGTGGAAAACCAGTATAAATGTTGTCAATTGGGATGAACACGTACTACTTGAAAAATAGAAATTTGCTCAATGACCTGAGACTTCCCCAACATGCCACAGTTAATGTGCAAGATAGATTTTATCATTTGTTTTCAATCCCATCAATCACTTGTAAATGTTATAATTTGTTTGATTGTTGTTATAATAAAAAGTTACAAATTAAAAAAAATAGATTTTATCAGTAGAGGATAGGCTCCGGACGTAGGTCCTAGGAAACAGTTAACTGCTCGTGTTTGTTGAAAGATAAAGATCCAACTCATTGTGAATTCGAAGATGAAATAAGTTACTGTACGCAAGCTGTCTAGCTAGTTTATTTTTCATCCCTGATTTATTCAAAATCATTTGCAAATTCATGTTTGTCGCATAAATACAATTCTGAAATTCTGACAACAAGAAAGGAACATTCTTTCAGACGCATGATATCAATAATCAATTCTTCCATTTGTTTATCCTGAATATTACCAGATCGGTAACCATGACAATTTCCGCGCGGGGCACCGACTCGGCAAGCAGTATGCCCGGGCCGCCAATGTGTTGAACCTGCTACTACCCGGTACTCCAACCACTTACTACGGAGAAGAGCTGGGCATGGAACACATCAGTGTTACCTTCGAGGAGACGCAGGATCCTTGGGGCAAAAACAACCCGGTAATTTTTTCTCTTACTTCAATAATTACCATACCATAAATTTCAAAGCAGATTATATCATTATCCTTAATAGCGAAATTTGTCTACTTCCCAATGATTAGTTTTAAAAAATATGTAGTTACCGGTACATCAAATTGATAATTACCTTTTTTCTCCCTATTAGATAACAACAAATTGTACCAGTGAAAAAGGAAGAGTAGTATAGAATACTGAAAGTCGTCCTATTTTTAAGAAGGGCAAGCATTATTAAATTTCATTAGTTTCACGTAACTGTTTTATCCACAGTGTTGCTGGGAGACGTACTCACGTGACCCTGAGCGTTCTCCTATGCAGTGGGATACTGAGAAGAATGCTGGCTTTAGTACTGCTCAAAGGACATGGCTTCCAGTCCACGAGAACTACCTGACGGGGATGAACGTTGAGGTACTGATTTTCACATTGATTAATCGACTCATTATTAATTGATTTAGTGATCTGTTGATTGCTCTATTAGTTGATATATTGATTGATTGGTTAATTAATCGATTTATTGAGTCGAGTTAATAGATTGATTGATACATTGCATTAATTGATCCATTGATCCATTGATTTATTGAATATTTGGTTGGTCGTTGGTTGTGTGGTTGGTTGATTGAGAGAGTGGGTCCGCGAGTGATTTAGTGACCGATTGATTGCATTAGTGGTTGGTTGGTCGATAGATAGGTAAGTTGGTTTGTGAGTGGATAGGTCAGTTTATTGGTTGGGGTAAGCAGATTGGTTGGTAGGTGTGTAGGTTTTTGTGAGTTGGTTGATGGATGGGTGACTGTATGGATTGCTGGAGGGGTTGGTTGGTGAGTTGGTTGATGGGTGGGTAAGTGGATTGGTGGGTTGGTTGGTTTGTGTGTGGGGGTGTTTGGGGTGTGTGTGTGCGTGTGTGTATGTGTGTTGCTTGGATGGTTGGTCGGTGGGTTCATTGGTTGGTGGGGGGAATTGGTTGGAGGAATAGTTGGTGAGTTGTTGGGCATGGGTTGGTTGGGGCGAGGGAGGCTTGGTTGGTACGTTGGTGGATGTGGGTTGGTGGGTTTGGTCAGTATATAGTTTGGTTGGTCGGTGCCTCGGTGGATGAGGAGGTTGGTTGGCTGTAGCTATTCTTTATTTTGTGATTGGATAAAACTATAAATGGTCGGTTAATAAACTGAAGTAAAACTGTCATCTCTTTTGTATCACACGCCAGTCGCAACTGAAGGATCCCAAATCGATGCTAAACCTCTACAAGTCACTAGCCAAAATCCGCAAGCTCCGCCCAGCTTTCCACACCAACACTCTCCAGTACTCCGTCGTCAACGAGAACATCTTCTCTTTCCTGCGCGCTCCTCCTGTCGATGAATCACAGCACTCGTCTTATCTCATCGCCATCAATTTCGGCAAGAGCGGTCCTGTGATTGGCGATTATGTGGGTGCACTTCGGACCAATGGCGTGGTGCTGAAATCTAATGTGGGCGTGGTCGAAATAAGCTCGAACACAGATAGGAATGGGGAGAGAGTGCTTCTGAATTCAATAGAACTTCGGTCTGGAGAGGTGTTAGTCATACGAATCGGAGAAGAAAAGGACGAATTGTAGAGTGTCATCATTTTTTTTTTTTTTTGATAACGTGATAACTAAACGAAAATGAACCGCAATCAATAGCACACAACATTTAATGTGCGAAAATTACGATAGTGTTGAACATTTCAGAACATAAATTGAATACCCGGGGTGTGCACGCATCATTAAAGTGTATACGCACAACAGTTACTGTCCCAAATTATACGGAGAAACGAATATTTGTTTTGTCTATGAATCTCGATAGTTTAAAAAATGGCTACTTTTGGCTGAAGCATTATTGAAATCAAATATTGGGGATGTTATTCTTGCTTTAAAAATTCGCCATATGAAATACAAAAGTATATATTATTTTCAAGGTCGTACCGAGGTCCTCCTTGAAATGCAGGTTTTTAACACGGATCCTCCTTGAAATGGTAAAATAGTATACATTTTCTTGTTCAACACGATAAAAACTACTTTCTAAAAATAAACTCAAGACAATTTCAATAGCCCTGTCTATCACCTTTAGAAATGTACGAACATTATAATGGTGTATTACGTAATCCGAACCTGATTTCTATGGGCAGTACAATAGGCCTTTGAAATTGCCCTTGAGTTTATTTTTCGAAAGTAGTTTTTATCGTGTTGTTCTCATATAGGGTTAATTGCATAAATATCTAGTCATTTTCTGCAAAGTAGAGATTTATCTTAAATCATGGATCAGTGATGTGTTACACGTTTTATACAACAGAAACAGCCCGGGTTGAATAATAACAAATCATGGACTTGCTGTGATTTTTCTTTGAAAAAGAAAAAAATTCTAGATGCTTTCTTAAAGTGAGGAACTTGATATTCAATTCACTCCCTTCCAATTGCTGTATTTTAATAGAATATCATGAAGAATTCATGTTTAATAAGTACTTATTTCACATCAACGGGTAGTCCTCTGATAAGCTTTAAATTATTTCACAGTTCAGTTTCATAGGCACATTTCGAAAAGAATGGACTCTGACATAATGCATTCCATAACCTTTGGGATTTGTATTTTCCCATTATCAAAAAATAGTTTCTTTGATGCATGATTTCCATCGTCACTCATAGTCAATTCAGGGGGATAAGTTGTATTTCTTTCTTTACGTTGCAATAGACAAACCTCCATAACGAGCCAGTTATAATTCTAACACAATGTACGAAATGGAGCTCATCGTCTGTAAGGGAGTACCGTGCTGTTCAAATTTTTTTTTTTTTGCAGTCTGTCACTTCTGAACCCCGTTTCATGAAACTTGGTAGCAGTAGCCATGGTAACAACTACGACATTTTTGTATCAAATATGCTCTCAGCCAATAAGGTGCAAGGATTTACTGATTTTGCTATAATAGACAGTGATAAACCGTCATATATGAAATATGAAATATTGTTTTGAAATATTAAATCTGAAATCCATGCTCGTGCATGTATATTAATATCAGTTGGAATGGAAAGTACTTTTGCAATGAATGAATGAAAATAAATCTGTGCAATTTTCAAGATTCGTTTCAACTGCTATAACTGTCTGTGTCAAAGTCATGGATGTAATGTTTCTTTCTCTTCCTTCTTTAATGTATTTTAGTCCTCTTTAATGTTAAGTTATTCCGTGGACATTCTCTCTCCCTCTCTATTTCTTTTTCTCTCTCTCTCTCTCTCTCTCTCTCTCTCTCTCTCTCTCTCTCTATATATATATATATATATATATATAAATCTATCTATCTATCTATCCGAAGATACTGAAATTGACTTTTTAGAGGGGAGCGGGTTTGTCAGTTTCAACCAGACGACCGAGGGCATTTGAAGAGCAATCCTTTGCAGAGGACATTCTTCTAGATATTCTTCAAAGCTGACATAAAAAGAATGAGAAAGCTCAAATCATTTTTACTTTTATCAGAACTCTTCTCTTTAGAAGAAGATGATCATGATACAAGCCCATCTAAGGCCTCCCTTGTCTAGATGGCATTATTTCTCTGTTTGTTTGTTTGTTTGTTTGTTTGTTTGTTTTTATTTTAGTAATCAATGACATAAAAGACATACATAAATAATTGAAGATCTATATAAGGCGGATAGCGGCCCGTTTCAACCGTATTAGCATAATATGACTGTTCTTCCATGGGGTCCTTGATAACATATTATGTACAAATATTACAATTTAACTTGGAAAATAGACTTACAAAGTCATATCCGATACACATACTGTCTGAAACAAACAAAAACAAAAAACAATGTATTAAACATGCATGATATCATTTTAAAATACAATCATTTCGATTCTATTTGCACTACATATTCAATATATTTTATAAGGGATACAGAACCATACAAAGCCCAAACAAAAAACAAAACAAAACAAAACAATAGAAAGAAAGAGAGAGGTGACAACTTCCTTGTGCATAGTTCTATAAATATTTTAAAATAATTTTGTAGATTGGATTTAAAAATTTGGATCGTAAAAGCACTACAGGTATTTAATGGCAATTTGTTGTATAACGAAGCTCCTCTGTCATAGAATGTTCTTTTACAATAATGGTTCTCGGTTGCGGGAGATTGTCTATAGAAAGAAGAAAATATATACCTGGTTTAATAGGAATAGGGCGTTTGATATACAGGTACAAGATCATTTAAAATGTTAAACATCATGTTCTTCTTGACGGACATTCAATCTCTTCCATTTTAAAACGTCATGGGCATGAGAAGTATAGAGGAATGGGAATGTGGATTTATTTTAAATATGATTCTTCCAGGTTTTCAGGACAGAAATTATCTAAGGGCTAAATTGATCATATTTTGTTCTTCAAATTGGCAATAATAATATTTTTCTTTTAGTGCTACATGGTTCTAATAAGGTATGATGTTTTTTAAAACAATATTCATGGTTAAAAATTTTGTTGAAAAGTTGAAAAATTGCCAATTTTGATGAAAAACAATGATTTTGAACCTCTCAATGTGTTGCCAATTTAAGGATTTTAAAGCTTATTCTTGTTTTAAAAATTCCTGGCATCAAACGCAATATGGTCATGAAACAAAAATACATTAGTGTGTGCAGAAATTTTTGCTCTTTCTACTCATGCATCTGGTATATTTTTTAGAGCTCTGAATCAAAAGTTATTGAGCCAAACCACAAAATGTGGTCAATTGTCTTGAAAGGGTTAAAGTTTTTGTAACTAATCTAGATATTTCTCAGGCGGACTGCCAAACAATATACGTAGTCAAAATGGGGAAGAATGATAGAAGAATACACATTTTTTTTAAAATAGATTCGTTAACAAAATACAATCTTCCCCGAAAACCTATCGTTTTGCCTATTTTTGAGCACATTTTTGCAACTTGTGTATTCCATTTTATAAGCTCTTTATCGATAAAAACTCCATGATATTTGACAGTGTCTACGTTCTTAAATTTTGTATTATGAATTTTAAAATCTAAATCACTATGCATTGCTAACATCTGTCTCGCTTCATATACCTACAGTTTTTAAAGATTTGATTTCACTTTACTTTTATTCATCCACTGGATTACTCTCACGAGTTCGTCATTTAAAATAGTTTCGACGACTCCCGGATCTTATCAGAAAAAATATAAGACGGTATCATATGTATACAGATGAAAGGAACATCTCTTGTTGATATGTGATAATTATGATTTCCAAGTCCAATACATCACAAAAGGAGGGAAATATATAAAGGTATAAACAGAGAATTTGAGAAAGGTAGAACGAAAAGGGAGAGAGAGAGAGAGAGAGAGAGAAAGGAGAAGGGCAAAATTATGTATTGGTGATTATCGTTTTAGCCAAACTACAAACTAAAAAAACATGATTGATGAAGTTGGAAAAATATCTTTTCACTATTTTTCAGGAAAATAGAGAATTTTTCGTACGAGATATGGCAGTGTATAATGTACTTTAAGAGGATGAATGATATATAAAACGCAGGAATAGTACATCGAAAATATTATGAAAGGGAAGTACATCAGTAATTTTGTTTAGCAACACAAAACTTAATTTATACATTCATTTCTAATCATGCTAATGTGCGTTTGGAATAATTATTTTATTAAAAAGAAACAAATGTGCCCATACCTTTTACAATATACTTGTATCACATAGCCTGGATGCCCTACAAAATAACATTGTGACTTCTCCGCGCGCGTGTCCTAATATTCGTCCTATAAGAAAACCCCTACCAAACACTACGCGCAGTGACTTATGTAACAATGGACGAGCAATGAAAACGCTTCAAGTGCAAACTTTTGACCAATCACGAAGCCGCTAGTAAAATCCAATACCAATAATCATACGTAATAATGAAATGCGCTAATTTTGTGTTGACATTGGTAACGCCTAACTACAGGAGTTTCATTCTTTACGAATTCTCCTTGTTATAAGGACGTTTTCTTGCTCCTCTCTATCTCATATCTCTAAGAGAATGCCTCGCGGATCTTCTCGTAATCGCCGATATTTTTCCCGACTTCGAAAGCGAATGGGAAAGAGTATTAGGAGACTTTGCTGCTTCTTTTCAGGTGTGGAACTTTACTCTTTACCCTTAAATCTCCTACCATTTTAGGCTTTTACGAATATCTTACCTCATTCAGATTTTGACTCTATATACTAGTATACTTCTTAGGTCGATATTGATTATAAACAGCTTTTTTGACCAAAATCTATACTTAATATATTAGACAAGCTTCTATCAACTTACTATTTACTTTTTATTATATTCATTTTTCTCTCCAAAAGTACTGAAAATTGATTTTTATATTTTTATATGTCAATTTTATCTACAGCCGCCGAGGATGACAGTGGTGCCAGGCGAAGTAATGCTTTGACTGCAGAAGACCTCAAAATGGTAAGATTTATATTTGAACTTAATATCTATATAGTATCTCCACATTCACGAAACTAGTCAAACAAGAAATGGTAATTAATCAAGATTTAAAATTATTTGAATAATGAAAATTGTGTCTCCATTTTTCCTTGCACTTTCATTCCCAAACCTATCTCCGATATTTCTTTATCTTCCTTAAAAACAGTTCCACGCAACAGATGTCCAAGACCCAGTACTGAGCGACTCGACATCACTGTGGAGTTCGGAAGAGGACTTTCCAACCATCACCTATTATCCCATATCGACCTCGAAGCAAAATGACAGCGACAACGACGACGGAACAAGTACCTCAGCCGACTGCTTTAATCTTGCTAACGAAGGCTTGATTTGGATTCATAACGAAGATCAGGAGAATGACGATTCATTGTTATCTGACACTACTTCTAGCTTGATCAGGGGAGCGTTTCATGAAAGGATTTGTCGGATATTTTATCCGACAAGTGTTATAAGCTACTGAAATCCTTGCATCTGATTGGCTGAGAGAAAATTTGTCAGTAAAAATCACTGACAAAATGCTTGATGAAACGCTCCCCAGATTCATGGACGAAATGGACAATGATAGTTTCACAGACGTCTCCAGCATCACAACCGACAGTGAAGATGACGACGACACGTTTACGACAGTCACCCATTTGACAAACTATACTTGTGATCTTTTCGATGACGAAACAAGTGATGTCATATCCGATGCCTGGCTACCCACAACAATATTGGACGAAATCATCGCAGAAGCCGCCGTCAGGATGTATTCTTCACATTGAACTTTTATGTCTTCTTTAAACAACCACAACCAATCGAGTATTTTCTTGTGAATTATTGCAAATATAACTGGATATTCATTTTAAAAATTAAAAAAGCATATTACGGTCTAACTTGTGAAACTTTCTAAAATACTAAAATTAACTCAACGTAGATATAATGTCAGACCTATTAATTTTGGTGTTACCTTTAGCTTTAAAAATCGTTCAAAAACGGACGGGAGAAAAAATGGAAGAGACAGAGAGAGAGAGAGACAGACAGAGAGACAGAGTAAGACAGAGAGAGACAGAGAGAAGAAAAAGAAGAAGAAATAGAAGAAGAAGAAGAGGACAAACTTATGAGAGATAGATAGTAAGAGAGGGAAGTCTCTTCTTCCTATTTCTGGCACTTATCGCTATACCACAGCACAGCCACACCACCAAACCAAACGATAAGCTACTAAATCTGTGCCATTCTGGATAACATGATTTTTGTTAATGTCGGTCTTGTTTGTGTGACAGGGGTATTAGTTTCTCTTCAATAGACCGTTGCGGTAATGTATGCAAATTTTAAACATACCTTTTCAAACAAAGGTTGTTCTTGACAACCTAAAAGCTTGGCGGAGGCTTGCCGGACATAGCAACAAGTAATTATGCAAACTGGATTCCAAGCATTGAGGCTCATTTATAAAAAGCAAGTTAATGGAATAGCTCGTCACTAGGTGCTCACAGAACAAGTGTGCATAAATTTGTATACATTACAGAACCGGTCTATTCAATTCTCCTTTTCTTTTTATCTCTCTGTTCTCCCCCTCTCTATTCATCTCTCTTCGTGCTATCTCTCTTTATCTCTTTATCTCTCGCTCTCTCTCTCTTTACTCTTTACTGGCATGGGCGCAAATCCAGGGGGGACAGGGGGACATGCCCCCCCCCCCCCCTTTCCCCGGCCCCACGTTTTTGAATAACCTTTTTTTTTTTTGCTTGTCAGAGAATTTTGGAGGAAAACTAGAGCTTGGGGGTGTTGTCAGAAAAAAATTGAGACATTTCGGACAGGTACAAAAGTTAAATCATGTGGTGACCCCCCCCCCCCCCCCCCGAATTTCAAAGTGGATTTGCGCCACTGTTTACTGTTATCTCTCTCTCTCTCTCTCTCTCTCTCTTTCTCCATTTCGTCTCTCTTGATCTCATATTATCTTTATCTCTCTCTTTCCATCTCTCTTTATCTCTCGCTCTCTTTACTGGTGTGTATATATATATATATATATCTTTTCATCTCTCTTGATCTTATTTTATCTTTCTTTATATCTCTCTCTTTTCATCTCTTTTGATCTCACTTCATCTTTCTTTATCTCTTTTCATCTCTTGATCTCATTTTCTTTCTTTATCTATCGCTTTTCATCTCTCTTGATCTCATTTTATCTTTCTTTATCTATCTCTTTCCATCTCTCTTTATCTCTCTTCATCTCTCATTCTCACCTTTAACTTGCATGCCCATCAACAAATCACCAAATATAATATAGCTCAAGAAGCATGCATTAACAGAGACAAGAATAATAACACAATCAAAATACAACCGCTCTGTTGGATGGAATCTAAGTGAAGTTTTAATTTTGAAACAAGAATTGGGATTTATCGGGATAAATTGTCCAAAGTGAACTCTTCATTGTTTTTTTTTTTCCTTCTCAACTGAATAGTAAGTAACCACTAGACCAGATGAACATGAATCAACGTACACAAATGTGTTGTTTCTGTACAAGACTACTTCCTTTTCATTTAAATAAAAAGATTTTTTTTTTTTTTTCAATTTTTCACAGAACAGCTGCAGTTCTTAAATATGCAGAAGCAAGAAAGTTAAATGGGTAAAAAACGGTCCATGTGTCACAATACTTTTTGCACTTTAGACAAATGTAAGAGGTTCCAGACTAACAAAGAAGAATTAGTTTTTTTATCCCTACTTTATTTAAATGTAGGTCATTCATTTTTTTCCTGCTGATTGATTTATATATTTACAATCCTGTTTTGTTGTACAGCGCACACCTACATGTCGAACAAGTGAGGTCAAAGAAAGCAAGTTTTAAGAACGGACACTTTGTGGCCCTTCTCAAAAAACGTGCTTTCTTCCATCAAAATAATTATGAAACTGTGATTTTTATACAAATACATGTACATGAAAAGAGAACAGTTACAGCATGTAATCCAAATATCTTGAAAATTCTTGTGCATCCCGCATTTTACTCTTTTATCCAACCACTTTTTATACATTTTGTGACTGTACAATTTATCTTCAGCTATGAGGAAAACGAAAAAAGCGTAATGAATACCGACCCATCTATTTTAACAAATAATCACCACAATTACTCAAGTGCATTTGAACAGTAAATTCCATCTAACGTTATGGTCCATTCACAAAAATTCTGATTCAAGTCAGATAATTCTCATTTAATCTCTACCCTAAGAGAAAAATTTGATTGAAAAGCAAAAAATCACGAATGTAAAGGACTTTTGATAAAGGTAGCATATATGGTGTTAAAAAAGCAACACAATTGAAGGTACAGTACAAAAAACTATATTAGGCTATCTGTAAGCTCGCGGTACTATCATACATGTTTTTGTTTTTTTCCATCGAAATTCTGAACAACACATCACAGTGCAATATTTGTACAAATTTTTACTCTTCTCTTTTTTACAAGACGGGAGGAAAAAAAAACACAGTTATCACCATATGAGAGTAATGAGAAAATAATAAAAACTTGGGTAATACACATGGCTAACGGTTGATTTTTCTGGAAAAAATACACGATTAAAAAACTTGAATTTACAACACAAAGTCTTACCCTACCCTTTTTGTTAAGAGACAAGCACCAATGCATCATTCCGTTCACATATCTGTTATCCTGTACCCACAGGTTTTAACCACCTTATTTATCACTACATGGACACCATTCCTATGAATTGGGGATATTTTAAAAGGTGTCCAAAGCTTCCCTCATTTCCCTCATTTCCCCCTGCAATTCATGATACGTGGGTATCATAGCGCAGCAAGGTGAGCTGCAATTCCAAACTATATATTGCATCCTTCCAATTTTTTCATTTTTCTAGAAAAAAATTTGTCTCTTTCTCTCTCTCAGATTCATTAAAATAAAAAAAAAAGTCTGTTCTACCCACTGACAATACTTCCGACGCAGCTACAAAAAAACAATCTATACAACGTAACATGCAGTACTTGAAAAACTTAAATATCACAGTATTTGTCGTAATAAAACAGATTTCAAGACGGCCTTCCTTTCCCCAGATACGATTCAAGGTCCTATTCAGCTTACATTAACCCAAATTTCAGAACAGAGGAGAATAGATAGAGCCCAAGTCTTCACCAAATAAAATGGAATAGAAAAGAAGGTAAGTGGATTCATATGATGTAGCATAAGGATCCTTGGAATCCATGCACATCATACAGTTTGGTAAGGAACGTGAAGGTGTCTTTGCAACAACTTCATACATCGTCATGTGGCTGGCAGAAGGACCTTGGCACATGCGCATGCCATCAAGCAAATTTCTGGTAACACACTTCTAAGGTTTTGATTGCTCTATAGCTGTTACACCATTTTTTAAAAACATGACAGGGATTTTTCTCTTTATCGACCAATAAAAAGTGAAAATGGATAGTAACTACCTAATTTTAGTGGTTTCCTAGCAGATTACCTCAAATTCCTGAAGCTACAGGTGTTTCAATGTTAATTCCTTTCAGCTTAACGCAATAGTGTGTGTCTTTGTTTAGCAGAACGGTGGAACGCGCTTAGGTCCTTCTGCCGGCTGCACGACAATATCATGAAAATGAAAGATGGTTCATTTGAAATGCAACAGACCTGCTTGGCAAGTTTCGTCACACATTCCCCACACTCTACATGCAATTCAGGCCAGACTTGAATAAAAAGAAAAGTAAATTTAACTTTACAGGGAATGATTAAATGGCAGCATATCATATGCTGCTTAAATCATCATCTTTTTTTTTTCCTTCTCATATTAGATTCCAAGAATGCAGTGCAAAGTCCAGACTTTGCCCAGTGAATATCATATATATTTAAAAAAAGAAATAAGTACAGGACGAATGAAGACCGAACGCATGGAAACACAGAGAGAAAATCTTTATACAATACAGTTCTTGTGTAGCATGAACTATGAAACAGATTCTGATAGGAAAAATTAGTCCCCACCATCGTCGCCACCATCATCACCCCCGTCATCGTCATCACCCTCCACCTCTTCAACTCCTTCTCCTTCGATATCCTCGTCATCCTCATCATCCTGCAGGGAAGGCATGAGAAAGAACAAGAAAAAAAACTAGAACTTTAATTCGTCACTGAAGACGAATTAGGTGGTCTGTCTACCCGTTGGTAAAATTGCTAAGATGTGATTATATTTGTGCAAGATAATATTCCTGATTATGTTGAAAATGGATGGAGACTTGCGTCAAAGAAAATCGGACAATTTCATATTGCATTATACATGGGATATTAACCCATAGGTTTAATACACGACAGGCAATCAGATTTTGCATAGGGTTGTACACAAACTACATTCAATTAGGCATAACACGCAAAATAAAAAAAGTTTATTACATTGTTTGTGATTTTATATGTTACAGTAGTCGAAGCAAATGGTAAAATATGAGGCAAAAAGAAGAAGAAAAAATTTCAAAAAAAATGGACCCACCGGGATTCGAACCTGGGTCGGCGGGATAGGAGGCAAGTACTTTACCAATAGACCAAAAGTTTTCCAATAGAGATAACACGTAGACGAAAAACGGGATTCTCAAATGACATTTTGTACTTAAAAAAGGGGCATGATCCCGACATCTGATCAAAAATTGGAGGGCACACTTCTGAAAGCTTATAGTCTCAGCTATAACATACTAAAATTTGGAAGAAAATCGAGCAGAAATAACAGAGATACTGCTTAAAGAAGACGGGAATGTAGAATCAAGATTTGAGAAAAAGTCATCTCCCATAGAGAATACACGCAAAATGATAAAAATTGACATGCCTCCTTTAATCGCAAAAATACACCGTAATCCCTTTGTCAAAATGAAAAATGGTGATAACTAATCTCGTAGAGAATTGTCTCAGCTACAACATATTGAAAATTGGATGAAAATTGACTAACTATGAGTGAAATATTGTCAAATGAATACAAAATTTATGACGTCATTTTTTCAAAATCGAATTTTTGAGTTCATATGCAAATGTGACGACGTTCCGATCGATTGACCCCCAATTTTTTTTCATGAATTACAATCTACAACTCATAGGCTTTCAGAAAATGTAAAAAAAATGGGGGGTAGCCACACATTCTGACGAGCTATGGCGGATTTTATATAGACATGTTTTTACCACTTTTTACATTATATTGCCCATTGACGCGGGCACGAATTTGAAAGTTTGACGCGCGCGTATGTCATTATAGAACGTCAAGAATGACTGTAAATGGTTGGGAACTGTTAAGAACAGTGCCAGGAACCCAAACCATGCGAAAAAACGGCGTTTCTACGTTATCTATGTCTTGCGCACGCGGAAAACGCGCGCGCGGGCGCATACGCGCAGAAATTTTTGAAATACTTAAAATGGCCTGAAACCTGTGAAAAATGAATTTGAGGTGATTTGGAGCATTTTTCATTTTCGCGCGCGCACTGACACGCAGACGTACCCGTACGCGCGCGTTTAACGAAATGACCTTGACCAGATTGCCATGGACCTTGACCATGCCAAATATGAATAAGAAATGACTTTCCGTTATGAAGATATGACCATGAGTTCATTTTCACAAAATGGCGCCTAGATGACGTCACGATGACCTGGTGACCTTGAAAAAGTTACGGGAACTTGATCTTATAGAACCTGATGACTGATCAAAATTTGAAGAAAATTGACTGAACAGATTTTGGGCAATCGTGACCACAAAAAAAGGGGAGAAAAATAATAAATAATAATAATAATAAAGAAAATTCTGACGAAAGAGGTGGTCTGTCAAGTGACAGACCACCTAAAAAAATCAGTATTCAGTCAGACCGCAGAGCAAAATGGGCTGATTATGTCGTGAATCTGTAATTCCTCCTCATTTATTGTGTAAATCACAACAATCAGTAAATGTTAACTAGTCCATTCAATCATTTGGAAATTAGATGTTCCTGAGGATTCCTGCTCATTATGTATTCAGAGACTGACCCAGTCAAGCAAAACTGGAAATAAAAATACCTGCGGTTTGATTGGTATTCACTGTGTTTGTGAAGTACTTTTCAAAGTTTATCTTAAAGGGAAGTCCACCATGATATTAAGTTGGTTTAAATAGAAGCAGAAAAAGAGAGAAACATATTTAGTGTAAGTTTTACATAAATCTGACAAAGAATAAGAAAGTGACAAACTTTTGGAAGTTGAGATTACTAATGATATGGAGATCCTCGCACTGGCAATGCGGTCATGATGAGTGATGCCATACATGGAGAACTTTCCCACTTGTCTTGTACATAAATTATTCACAGTATCCCTTTTCTTATCTGTAGGCAATGTCCACCTGTAATCATGATCAATTTCCATACCAATTAAGGAATATCTGTACCACTTGGCAGCTCTCCTACCGTAACATGTCATCATTCAACATCAAATAGTTTATGACATTGAATTGTTTAAAACAAATCGTTGGAAATGAAGGTCAAACTTACATCATCTTCGTCATCTTCTCCTTCGATGTCGTCCTCATCTCCCCCGCTACCGTCCAAGTCATCCTCACCATCGAGGTCGTCTTCATCAAGGTCATCGTCATCCTCTCCTTCATCATACTCGTCCAGGGCTTCTAACTCCCCGCTATCCATGATGTCACTAGTTCCTTCATCCTCAGCGGGAGGCACCTGGTGGGTGGGATCATTTTTTAGATTAAATGGCTGGTAAATTCTTCAGGGTAACAACATGCAGAGCAAGTGTTATAAAACCGATCACATCCTCATCACAAACACTATCGCTGGTATCGTTACATACTTGCCAACATTTGGAATTCAGAAAACCGAACGCACATTGGCAGGGGGTCCAGCGGCCTGCCTCGGGGCCCCTGGCTGACACTGTTTCACTCATGGTTGCTTTTATTCTGACAGATTTTCTTCCGAAATCGAACCAAATCACAGATCATGTACGACTATTTACGTGATACGTACTGCGGACTCAACTTGCGGTGAGCGACTTGCGATAGCGCTTAACGTACGTAACGGTATACTGTACGTAGCAAATGCATGCAATGGCCTTTATGGCTGAGGGATATGCATAGCACTGTACGCACACGCGTGCTCATTATTACACGCTGCACATATAGAGATCAGCGTGGCGCACAGCAACACACCGCACGCACGTTGCGCAGGGCAATCCTCGCAGCACTCGGATGCTATGGAAAGCCAATTGGTATTAATAACATTTCCCCAAAATCGGAACGTTCCGTTTTTTATGGTTGTAAAAACTTTAAAAACGAAACGGTCCCGTTAAAAACCGAATGGTTGGCATGTATGTCATTATTATGAACATTATCTCTTAAACTATCAACATCACCATTCAATATCCCATTTGGAGGATAAATTCCCAATTGTTCATGGGGAAGTCCTCCCTGATATCAAGTTGGTTTAATAGAAGCAGGAAAAAACAGATGAATGAAAGTTTGTGCAAAATCCGATAAGAAAATTATGAATTTTTGGAGTCAAAATCAATTTAACACAAATTGGCAACTCCATGACGTATCTTGCGGGGTCCTCTCCCATTTTGCCCTATACTAAAAAAAAAATCATAAATTTCCATTTTCTCCAAAGAAAATATCCAATCATACATGCATCCTAGATATAATAAATGCACTTATTTATACACAAACCTGTATGAAACAAATGTATTCCTTCATCAAAAATTAAGAAAATTCTGTACAGAGCAAATAGGAGAGACCTTGCCAGATACATCACAATGTTGCCAATTTGTTTTTGAATGATTACAACTTTCTTATTTCTTATCAGATTTTGCTCAAATTTTCACTAATCTGGTTCTCTCATTTTTCTGCTTCTATTGAAATCAACTAAATACCAGGGCGGATTTCCCCTTGAAATAGTAACCAGAGATACCAGTTGCTTTTACTCAATTAGCCTGAAAAGAGATCTGCATCACCAGTATAAACAACACTACCACGGTTACAAGCATCGTCCCTACTAAATATCAAACTGTCAATGGCCTTACCAAGAAGAATTGTAATGGGTTTGGCCAGATGTCATCTTTGAGCACCTCTCCGAGTTCGTCTGCCCCTGCCTCTGACTGCTCTGTGAACCAACAGAAGAAACTCTCGTTGTCTGTGTGTGGCCTCTTACGCCCGTCCTTCAGGTTGCCTCCAAGATTCCTCTTCGTCAGATCCTGCAAAAGATAAAAATAATGCAGACATTTATAATGCACAACATATCCACCTACAATGCGGGTGCTCAAGACCTTTACAATAGACATATTGGTGATAAAAAGAAATACACTGTACGAGTTTACAATAAGACATAATCTGTGAAAATGCAAGTCATTAGATGTATTTTCAATTTTCTTAGGAATGACATCTACAGTCTCACAATTTTTCACTGGGTAAACAAGATATCATCATCATCATCATCATCATCATCATCATCATCATCATCATCATCATTATTATTATTATTATTATTATTATTAAATTATTATTATTATTATTATTATTATTATCATTATTATCATTATCATTATCACTATCATTATTATTAATTATTATTATTATTATCATCATCATCATCATTATCATTATTATTATTATTATCATCATCATCATTATCATCATTCTGGAACTAACAAAAAGAGAAACTTTTGAAGAAATTCTGCATTTGCACCCTTCTGCCAGGTAGGAGAGTTACTGACCTTGTTTGGTTTCCACCTGATAGGTGTTGCCTTTGATTTGGGATCTCCTGACTCGTTTAAGTGGAACTCTTTGCTTATTACATCATTCTCAAAGTAAGGATTGGGTGTGAAGAACTGCAGGAAAGAGAGCACAGAAATAAAAATGTATGTTAACATAATGTTCATAGAGTTTCCTGAAGTGATGGTACTCCATACATCTAGTGATCCCTGAAATAACAGGAACTGCATACAACCATCGGACATATTTCTAAGTAGATTATCTCAGTCCGCTACTAAGTTAGAAAATTAAATAGTTTACATCTGCAACAGGTTCTATATAAGAATTGAAAATGATTCCTATCAAATATACGTTTTACATGTTTGATAGAAGACAACTCAGACCTGCCAACCTCCGGCCAAGCTTTCCCGTACTTGACAAGCTGAAAAATCATTATTCGCCAATGACATCCATATTTTTTTTTAGAGTAAAAAAATACCAAATTTTTAAACTGCAACTAAAAGATGATCTAGATTTAGAAACATAAATAAACCAGCTAAACACTCACATTCCTTATTCATCCTTTCGATTCCACTACTACGGCGCGGCTCCACTGCAGCGTTGCACCAAGCGGCAGCCACGCCGCGCCACCTAGCACCTCAGTGCGTAAGAGATCGATGGTAAGAGCAGCAGCCGCACCGCCTGGGCCCCGTTTCATAAAACTTGTTATCGATAACAAGTTACAATAATTGTTATAAGCTACGGAAATCCTCGAATTTGATTGGCTTAGAGCGAATTCGTCACAGAAATGAGGAAGTTTTTATTGATAACAAGTTTTATGAAACGGGCCTGAGCTAGAAGTTTGCGTGTGCGGTGAAAGTACAAATGTATGTGTACGTTCGCAGTCTCTTTTCTGTACGCACTTTAACATACACAGATCAGAGTTCCGGGAACAGCAAAAATAATACAATAGGAGTGTGAAAGTTTGAGTGATAACAAATAAATGTGCGCAACATATAGGATGAATACCTGCAGTGCATAATCACATTTCTTTCAAATCGTATTTTATAGAGATAAATTGTAGTGTCGTATTTTCATTGAAAAATCGTACAAAATACGACAAAATCGTACTGGTTGGCAGGTCTGACAACTACCCCTTGGGCAGAAATACTCCCTTGGACAATCTACCCTACAACAACCTAGAGTCATTAACCGTGATGTGATGGTATAGAAACTAGAAAGGGAGAGTGGTCATCTCGATACCATTCAAAATATGTCACGATATTTCTCAATACCAGTCCTTATTATCACACCCACAACTTGACAAGATCTCAGTTCCATCTCAATACTTACGAAATTAATTCTGTAACCTGATTTGATGTCATCGAATTCTTTGACCTCCACCTTTGAGAGGTACTGTAACGCATCCTCGTCTCCCTCGTCTAACAGCATTGATAGTTGAGGGTGATGTGTGAACTGATGAAAATTGTGGGTTAAGGATAATACAAATTTTCCACATTTATATGGCATCTAATATATCAACGTCTTTAATCACTTTAAAGACATTATTATCTCGGTCATCGGATTCATGGCTTGCCCGGAAGCAATGCATGTACCTTCTCCACCCCCTGGGGAGCATTCTAGCCAGGAGCCTTTTTAAAGATGCTCACAATGCTGATCAAACCACAATGACTTTCACATCCTGGGTGGAGAGAAGCAATGTAGATAAAATGTCTTGCTCCAGGACATAAGTATGGTTCCAGACACTTAAGAATCATAATAATAATAAGGCGCATTTATAGGCAGTCATCTTCTTCTACTAAGATAAAGGAGAAAAAAAAAGTCGAGAAGTGTGCTACATCCCGGTGTCAAACATTAATGAAAAAGAAGTTTTTAAATTGGACTTTAAACTTTTTACAAATATTGTAGTTCTCAATACCACTGGTAATTTGTTCCATAAAAAAGGCCAAGGAAGTCATTTCACCACAAGATCCTTCTGTCCTTGGAACCCTTTGGTGAAAACTGAATATGGGATGGCATAACTACAAAACTATTGGGAGTTTTCCATCTAGCAAAATAGTCAGGACCCCTAAGATTTTATGAATTTTAACAGGGAGCTTATGCATACATGTACAGCCCCTTGGGGGAAAGAAATCTAGTGTAGAACCCTGTCATAGCAACACATAAAAAGGACTGAATGTGAACAAGGAAGCAATGTCAAATTACTTAGAAAAACAAGAATTGCTACAGAGTTGGAGTTAATATAGGATAATGACCACAAATCTTGCATGCAGCAAAACTTGTGGCCCACTCGGAAGTTACTCAAAACTTGCCACAAGAGATCGTAAGGCTTTCACTCAAAGCTCGGTTGGGGAATTTACGATGACTGATTTTTTAAAGAGTCCTCTATGAGTGATCTGCTAATGAGTAAATACCTCCTTGGTGTCCAAATACCCATGAGAACCCAGGATTGTATGTCTTGAACTGTCACTTTCAACTCCGGCTGGCTCCCTGAGTACACAAGTCAAAAAAGGATACTGTGGTTGCCCAAAAGTGAGGTATCTTCTCAATAAGCTTGGCTCTCTTTTCAAAGTAGGGTTGCCTCAGACCATTGTACTTCTGCTCCACCTTCAAGATTTCCTCGCTCGCCATCTCATTCAGGTTGTCAATTTCATTTTGAACGTTGTCGATCTCCTCGATCGCCTGCTGGTGCTCCTTGTCAGGATAATCACCTGGTGGTGAAAATAGAAAAAAACAATCACGTAATCATAAATTTTTCATTCTTTCAGAGGATATTTACAGCTGAAACATTCGTGTTATTTTGTTGAGACACTTCACAAACCTTCACAGACCAACCAACTTCAATGTTGAACTAGAAAAATATTCACCCCCTGGAGGCCCAATATTAAAAATATCGGGCAGATAGCTTTGTCAGTTTGCATAAAAAATGAAGATGCCTTCAAAAGTGCAAGGCTGAACAAGGAACATGCACACATCAAGATGTGAGTTGCAAATATTTTTTTGCTGACAAAATATAGAACGGAATTTTCTTCAGCTATTTTGTATGAAAGGTATCAGGATATGTCTCAAAATATTTATTTATGTTGCCCTTATAGTTAACCAACTTTAACTTTCACTTTTCTTCAAAATGATGAACATGATATGAGGTTTTGTAGAACATGAAAATGATCTGCAAATTCCAAACACTTATAAAGTATGCTAAGTTCACAAATTAGATTATGCAGAGTGTATATCTTAAAATGTGAAAAATGACCTAATATTTTATCATTTTATATTGGAATAATAATGATAAAATATTGGAAGTCATAATTCAACCAATACAGGAAATACTAAACTTACAAAACAATATTTCCACTGACATAGTGCCAGGTTAGCCCAGATCCTTCGTTTAATATACACGTAAGACACGATTATACAAAAATTCTAATAGGTCAGGAGCACTCACACATGTGAGGATTTACCTTGCACTCGGAACATCTGTACCACCGAAAGTGCCTCCCACGGGCAAGTATGCATTCTCAAGCTCATGTGAGAGCTTCAAAGGAACAAGATCACCGGTCAAAAACAGCCTGAAATTTGCACTTGATCCAATTAAAGGGATTATATCGAAATCAGACGTTTTCTCATCCAAAAATGTAAGTATTTTTTTCCAGAATTTTGCCAATTATTCTGGTGTTTTTACCTCACCCAGACAAGCAGAAAGCTTGCCCAAGACTTGCCCGACAAAGCAACAACTAATTAGTAAATCAGTGCATTGAATAAACACTTACACTTTCATCTGTTCTGTGCTGTATGTTAGTTCATTTCATTTCACTCTACAGAACTCTACAAACTTGACACTGACAGACTACATATTGTACTGAACTGAGTTAATTGACAACCTAGATACAGAAAAAAAAAAAGGCTGAACATCATCCAGTACGCTACTGATGCATCACCAATGAGGACCGACGTAGAATTATGGAGGCTTTTGAAGACAACAACATGGACTATCTTGAAATGGCGGACAGACCTGATGTCAAGCGCCAGAGAGCAAGATTTATCGCTGCCGTATTTGCCTGTTGCCATATTCCTGTGAATGGGGCAAAGCAACAAACTACCTCGAGGTGGCAACAGGAATGCCAAGATTGAGATGAAAGAGCGCCTTCGTGAAGTTTTGAAGTTTTGAACGCCAACCCCCTAGCAACACTCGAACAAATAAAGACTGACATGGAAGCATCACTTCCAAACAAGCCCATGTGAGTACCAGTACCATCGCACATACTTTAGATGGGATGCTGTATACGTCCAAACTGGTGGAAGATGTCCCCCGACAACGATATGAACAGCGAGTGTTAAACAGGGCAGAATATGCGCAGTGGTTTATGGAGGAAGGGATGGTTGGAAAACCCGTCTTCAAGTTGATGAGTGCGGATATAATGTATGGACTCGCCAAACATACGGCTGTGCCCTCCAGAGGTCAGCCAGCTTGCTGGGTTGTGAGTGGCAACGAGGGCGAAATCAGAATGTAACCCTGGCAATATCCCCTGAAGTCGGTCTGGTGCATCACACCATGGTGCTTGAGACTTTGACCAGAGAGGGCTTCAAAGGTTTTCTGGCTCATACAGCCCGATGACGCCTCGACAACGCCAGACCACACATTTAACGCCAGGCTACCAGAGGGAATGGACAACATCACCCTGAAGCTGCTATGCCATATTCCCCTCATCCGGTGGAGAACGCTCATTCTGCTATCAAGGCTCGGGTCAAGAGAATGCTTGCTCGTCTGGAGTGGCAGAGACGGGTGGATGACAGAGAGGCGGCACAGGAGGAAGGCATCAATCTTCAGTAGTTGAGGCTGAACCTGCTACTCCAGGTCGGATGACTTTCGATCAGCGTCATCATTGCAGATAAATGTAGTCAGCAGTAAAGACACAGCCAGACATTCTTTCCTCGATGCTTGGCAAGACAAAACATCAACGGATAGACCGGCAGACTTTCAGACAGAAGACCATGTACCGAGAACTGAGACATATATAAATATGTTGTGATATAGTTCCACGTGTTGGAATAAATGAATAAAGAACAAAATCCGGAAAAATATCATGCTTAGTTCCAACAACAGTTTATTTACAAAACCACAAATTTTTGGAAGCCTCTTCCTTTATCAAGTGGAGAACAGATATATATAATATACATATATCTGTTTATGAGAGAAAGATAAACGTAAAGATGAAAAATATGAAACGATGAACATAAACATGCACACAAGAAATGAAAAGTCACAAGATAAGTAGATAACATGTACAAGAAAAACATGTACAGGAAAGAATAAAATAAAAATAAAGAAAACAAACATGAAAAAGAAAAAGAAAAGAAAAGAAAAAAAAAGAAAAAATTCTGAATAAAACAAAAGAAAAGAAGAAAACTGAAGAAAAAAGAAAATGAAAAGAAAAGAAAATTTTTTTAAAATGAAAAAATGAAAATGAAAACAAAAATTTGAAAGTAAATTGTATGTACGTTTGTGTATGTATGCATGTTAGATCAAAATGTCTATTGTGTCCACACGGATACCATACTTGCCAACATTTGAAATCTAAAAAGAGGGACAAATTTGGCCGGGGGTCCAGGGGGTCGCCAAGGCCCCCAGCGGAGTTGAGGGGCAGCGCCCCGATGGGGGTCTCAAGGGGGCGTTGCCCCCTTGAAGCTGAAAGAAAATAGCACTATGGAGGACCATTAGAGGCTTAAAATGACACCAGAATCACATAATATACATTCTCTACACACATGGAGAAACAACTTATCAAAGACCACTGCAGACCTTAAATCTTCCAGCATCTCCAAGGTTGATTTTCAAAAACATACATGTAATAGAAGGAAAATTATACAAGTGTCAGCAATATTGCATGACTGTAGTTCGGTATCCATGATCTTGAAAATGTTCTCCCCTGTTGATCTTTCGGAGCACTGTTTCAGTGACAAAGTTCACATGCTACCTGGCCAATGCTATCGTCATAAGTTTTCAGGAGTATTGGGTACAGTTTCACGGCTCCTTGATCAGTACTGCCATCTGTAGCGATACTGTAAGGCTGATGCTTGACTTTACTGACCAAAGCTTTCGCATCACTGTCTGCTAGAGTACAAAGGATGTTACTTGTTTTTGTCCGAGCAGCACTATAACCCTTAGCAATTTTCGAGTCGGGAAACATTTGTCTGAACAAATCACCAGCATGATCAGAAACACCAATTGCTATGTTATGTTCCACCGAAAAATCGGTAAATCTTACCTCGGCTCCTTTGGCATAAAGGTAGATATTTTTGACATGCGAGTCGCATCATGGTCCGCCTTTTCATTGTCGATGTGTTTTTTCTTCTCGGCGTGCCTAGTAATATCATTAGCTCCTCCGCTTGAGATTTTTATGTCCTGCCGGCAACACATGCAAAATGCGAATTCAACGCCTTTTGTGCTTGGCTTTATGAAAGGAAATCGTTGTTTGTACTCCTCTTTAAACTTCTGTGACCGTTTTCCACCCATTTTGATCAAATCCTCTCCAGTTTCGCGAAATAATTCCGTTAAATCCACGATCGTGACAAAGCCCGTGCGCAGTTCAGCAAGCGTTAATACATTGTCCCACATATAGAGATCGGTGCTGTGCTTACATGCGTTTTGCATGGCCTGCACGCTGCATGGGCACCGCTGCATGCGAATAAAACATGTTTTCGCAGTCACACGACGGAAGAGCGATCGAAACTTGCGTTATTTCGAATGATATACCGTACATGTACCATCGGTCAGTTTGGGGTCAGTTTCGCCGGTGGGACTGTAATATTACGTGTATCGATAGCTCAAACCCGGAAATCATAGACAACACTGTATTTTCACATACACAGAACACACGCAAACACTTTTTTTTTTTTTTGGTCTAGGTTCAAAAATTGGAACATTCCGTTTTTACTGCTCTAAAAATTTTTTTAAACGGGACAGTTGGCAAGTATGGGATACATCGTACACAACGATTCTAAACTGAATGAATAAAGTAGAAAATCGACTTCCTAAAAACAAATTTTAATGCTCGAAACATGTTCACCAGCCATGACTTCTTAAGTTGATTCCAGAAATTTTGAATTCCACACACATGAACGAAAATGTTTTCCTTAACACTTTTGGTCGCTCAAAAACGAAACTGCCTGCTCTAAAATGAAATTGCTTGCTGTTTGTGTTAATTTGAATGACCGATACGCGAGGTATCATTTAATTTGATGGACGAATTTGATTGGCATGAGTTTAAAATTGACCGGGAAATCCTATATAAAAGATTTAGGATACAAAATGGAATTGTTGCAACACCTACTGCAAGCAGACTTCTTGCCATTACATACATGTAACACCCTTGGTGCTGATACCAAGGGTGAGGAATTTCAGAAAATTAACACCATGCATAGATTCCTCAAACAAGGGTACCAACAAGGGTAATAAATCAGTCAATGCCTCCTTTCAATGTCCAAAGATGTTGTGGTCCAAACGACCTCCCCTGGATGTCACATGGTCATATTTCTTTCAATATGGACCAATAAATGTGTCAATGCATACTTTCAAACTACAAAATTGCTTTGGTCTTCTCAGAACACCCCATGGGATTCGGTAAAGCCATATTTCTGTCAATTTGAACCATGCGTAATCTATTTTCTGCTGAGAAGACTGACTGCAAGCACCATGATCCATGCAGCACAACTATGATTCGTACACAGAGTAAGGGAGGGAGAATTCAGCCACATACGACAAAATCCTATTTCAGGACTCTTTATTTCAGAAATATTTTCACTTCTTATGCAAATCAGGGAAGCCCATATTCTTACCGATTCAACACCGGAAAAAAATTAAGAATTGCCATGGAAATATTTATTTTCATTTCCGTTGTCGCTGAGGCAGTTTTCGGCATAGCGGATGAGTTTTCAGCCGCATGTACAAAATCAATGGGGAGCGCACGCACGGCTGATCAAAAATCACAGCGTCCTACACCGGAGCGCCCCTGCGTGAGACCCGGCCGAAAATTACCTCCGCAGTATCAGGAACAGACATCTCAAAACCCCCAAGGAGATGTGGTGTGTGCATCTCAACACTAGGTATTGATGATTGCAGCGCACTATTGGACACTTTTGCGCTTGAGACACACACAAAAAATCCTGTATCTTAAACTGAAAATTTCTTAAAATACAGCTTAGTTTTTGGAACCATGTTCTTTATGGATCTAGCTACACGGGTTTGATGTTTTCTAATACTTGACATTGAACATCAAGCCACACAGGAGCAGCAGTCTCCGATACAGAGAGACAAGTAAACAAAAAAATCAGTGGGCAAGATTCATGCATTTCCACGTAAGGTGAACCTTGCAAACCACCTTTAAGTTTGCTAAACTCTTCCTCTTCCAGCCCATCCAACCACTTCAATGATCGGATCATGAGAAACAAGAAATATTGTAATAACAATTTATGGGGACATCGATCTGGATTTACTTACCGTTAACGTGTAGCTTTTGCTGTGCGATGTCCATTACAAAAATGGCTAGACGGCAGTACATACGCACGTGAGATATTAGCACAATCAAATTTAGCATGTCGCGTCAGAACAGCTCAGCGTTGCATTGCCTTGTACTCCGTTCATCTACAACGCACATTCCGTGCCGATCTAGCTGTCTTAGTAATGCTAATAGCATAGCGAAAGCTACACGTGAACGGTAAGTAAATCCACATCGATGTCGCCATAAATTGTTATTTTTTCATGTTTCTCAGGTTCCGATCGGTAGTGGTGGTAGTGGTCGGTAGTCCTGTGGCCCGGAACAAAAAGTTTGACCCGTTTTAAGCCCGGTAATTTCTCTTTTGATCTTTACCTAACCAGTCCAACCCGGTAACCCAGCCCGATAAGGAGTATGATAGAAAAGGTTGACAATAGGGCCTACACAACTACATGTACACTGAATCTTAGTGACCTCGGCCTCGTGACCCTTGTCCATAATATTAGTAGATCACACACTCCGTTATCTTGCTGAGGTCCAGACTTGCCACGTTCCACACAAATTCAGAATCATTTAATTCCACCCCATGGTTAATCTCTGTCTTGCAGACACCATAACTTCCATGTAGTCTGCAGAGCTGCCAATCTTTGGTAGCACAAATTAGTACTCAGCACCTCCAAAATTAGGATTTTTTAGGCCTGAGTCATCACAGGTTTTTCAAAGCCCGGGTTTGACTCGGCGGGGACCGGGTACTCGAACGGGAATTCACCACAACAGAAAATGTAGTGAGTGACGGGAGTCAAGGTAAAATTGCAAAACTAAAATGCAGCGTAGAGGATAGTTACTGAATCCAATCGATAAAACACTGCTTTTCCCCGAGATAAATAACATTTCGGAATAAAAATAAAACATTAAGAAGTACAGCCGAAGGTCTCTTCATGCCCAAAAATTTAGGGCTGAAAGAGGAAATCAAGCTTCGTGGTATCGTGCATTCAGAAATGAAGTCCGAATGTGAGTCACCTGTGCCCAGTGGGCACGAATACAGCCCTAGACCGTTATACACACAGACGAGTGTCGAATATAACCGAAGTGATCGAATTAAAGTAAGCTTTAAAACAACTAAAAATACCACGTAAGCCACAACAAAAATACTAAATTAAAGTAAAACAATTCTTTTATTTGGCTTCTAATGGGAGACTGCTGCTCCTGTGTGGCTTGATGTTCAATGTCAAATTTGATAAAACATCAAGCTTGTGTGGCTATACGGACTGCCAATTACATCGCTAAATTGTGATATTTATGGATACTTTTTTTCATTGCTACTGCGGTTCCCCTGTGACTTTGGTATGTATTGCATGTGTGTGATGTGCTATAATGCTATGCCTTACAAAGTGATTTTGCTATAAGACGGACCGGCCGATAACTCCCCCAAATCCCCCCTGCCCCCACTCTAGTGTCATTACTATACTTCGTGTGTAGACTCTAGGCAGTCATACATGTACACCTCAACATTTTGAAACACCACTACACAAAAGCCACCAACATTCACTCAAAATTTGCATTTAATTTACCAACATATCCATGAAATACAATAAATTCAACTCACCAATGTTGGAAAAGATAATTCCAAAAATGAAATCCATAACTTACTGTCACTTCTGGCGAAACGGGGTATCGCAAGTCATTGTGTACATTTCCTAATCGCCGCAAGCACTGACATCTCCCCCTAAAAAATTTGGACGTTAAATATTCAGTCGTATCGTGAAAAAAATCGGTGGGGATTTCTTAGGTTTTGGACATGATTTTGACTTTGGATTTTGCTGGAAATATCAGAAGTTCTTCCTAACTTCCTAAGGTAGGAGAGAGATTTTAAAGAGCTGAATTTGAAAGGAACTATTTGAAATATTTATCTTATTTTTCCCCCCATACCTTTTATAGTACATACGATAGAAAATGACTAGTATTTTTGCATTCGTCCCGCTTCGTGGTCAGCATGACAAGACCACTATTACTTGTTGTGCCTGCCCCCCCCCCCCGATGATAGTGATACCCCCTTTCACTGCCTTTACTCCACACCCAAAAGTCAGCATGTGCGAGGGCCCCTGAAATGTAGCCACGCCACTAGTAACATCGCTATGCTGACAGACCGGTCCTGCAGCCTGTACGAATTGTGCTAAAACGTGGAGGAAAAAAAATTTAATTTGGCAGTCACCTGACAGTAGAGGCACACGACCAATATCAGAGACTCTCTCCCATTAGGGGGAGACTGTCTCTCATATTGGAGACTTAGCTTACAAAAGGATAAAAGAAACAACACCAACAACAAGGCAGTTTATCCCAGCCAAATTTTTGCCTGACTGAGGTCAGAAACCCATTTGTTTTGTGTGTGGGTCATAACAAAAAATGTTATGAAAACAAAAGTAGACGGTGAATCCAGAGCTGCCAACATTTGATTTTTCAAATCGGAGATTTATGCGAGCGCAGCGAGCTATTCGTACTGAGCGAGCGCAGTGCGCCTTTTTTACCGAGCGAGCGAATTGAGCGAGGTCTTGCGGGTGGGGTCCAGGGGCCCGCCGTAGGGCCCCTGGCGGGGGTGCATGGGGTAGCGCCCCCGCGAGCTCCTGGTTCTAAGCCTCTTTGACACCCTTTTAGAGCACCATTTTTTAATGATATCTGTATATTGTGACAGTAAATTATTAGTATTTATGCACAGCAATACAATATACACAGGCACAGTAATCATCAAAATGCAGAAATTTCTTCACAGAATGTCTGTCATCCATGTTTGTTTACATTCAATCACCAAACCTCAGTCAAAAGCAGCTTGTACATCATATGTAAAAGGAATATTATATTCAACAACAGACATACATGTAGTAGAAACCCATACATCATAATAAAAATAAGTTCTAGACAGAAACGGAACCGGCTTTTACGCTGCTTTCTGGTCATTTCCCAACACACTCGAAACGCTATGCGTGGGACTACTATTTTCAAAATCTGACGTTTCTGGGTCATGGGGGGGGGGGGGGAAGTAGTGTTCGAGCTGGCCGCACGCGTAGTTCATGGCCTATGCTGCTATTGCATGTAGAGCTAGCGGCGTGGCCGGCTGGCCACGGGGTGAACAGTGCCAGAGATATGCTAGCTAGCAACATCGCTTGGGCATGCTCGCGGGACGGTGAGAGCGTATTTCCTAGTTTTTGAAGGGGCAATGACGCTAGTAGTAGTAGCGACATCGCTTGTGCGTGCTCGCGATCGCGGGACAGGGAGAGCGTAAATTTGTAAGTTTTTGAAGGGGCAATGACGGAAGTTTATAACATTCAAAAATGTAAGAATCCGGGAGATTTTGAGTATGTGTCGGGAGATCGGGAGATGGGTTGATTTTCCGGGAGTCTCCCGGCAAATCCGGGAGGGTTGGCAGCTCTGTGAATCTTTGAAGTAGAAGGTCAAAAGGGGTAATTTTTCATGAGGAATCTGCTTATAACATTTTAATTTGCGCCAAGGTAATCCCTTTGCCGCAAATGTAAACAAAGAAAATCGATCTCCCAAATAGGAGACTGTCTCCCACATCAGCTACCAAAAATATTTATAAAAGTCTCTGATAACAGAGACAATCTCCCAAATGGGAAAGTGTCTCCGATATCGGCCGTGCGCCTCTACTGCCTGACACATGTATGTATGTATGTATGTATCACCATGCTTTTTCAGAGCCTGCATCGGTAACGTTACTAACGTGCCTCGCAATGTATAAAAATCCCTCATATTTTCGGATTTTCAGCACATTTTTGCCAACCCGTTTCGTATCTCCGGGCATAGATCTAAGCACCCACAAACAGCAACTTACCAAGTCCTAGCTTTACGAGCTCTGTGGCTTATCAATCTGGTACTGGCCACAGAGCTTTACAGCCCATGCCATTATGGCGCTTGGAGGCAGGTGTAAACACAGAAATACTATGCCTCATTCCCACTGTAAAATTTAGCAAGATGCTAAATTTTACAGTGACATCAATACAGTAGCTGCATGTATTGAACATAGATGGCGGTATGCCAATTAAGATGCTCATGAAGCAATTATCACTGTAAAATTTAGCATCTGGCGTCACAACATCTAAGCATTACACTACATGCTCTTCGATCATTTACAGCACATTCTGTGCTGACCCCGCACCGGCTACGGCAAGAGGTCATCGTTTCTCATGCTAATATCATATCTCACAGGACCATGAGGAAAAGGTAAGTCGAATCCTGTCACCCCTGCCTAATTTTATCAAATTTACTATCTTTATTGTACTTCGATTTTCTACTTTTACGTTAGAATATGTTCAGAACCACCACAGCAAACACCGTGGGTGGTTTGCAAGGTTCACTGTGCGTGGGAATGGGTGATTATGAGGCACAGTATTTCTGTGTTTACACCTGCCTCCAAGCGCCATAATGGCATGGGCTGTAAAGCTCTGTGGCCAGTACCAGAATGATAAGCCACAGAGCTCGTAAAGCTAACCAAGTTCCAAATCACCACTAAACACTAATTGAGGAATGTGCAGATTCATGTCTCATGAATCAACATGATCAAGTCATTTTCTTTCTGAAACTAAGAAGATGTTAAAGGTATTAGTTTTGGGAAGCCCTCAAAAACTTTTTGTGAGATTTCTTTGATTTTACTTAATAAATAGCAGGGTACTAACATAACTAAGATGCTGTGAAGTTTTTTCCTCCTCAAATGAAATATTTATCGAATTAGAGGTGAAAAGAATAAAAATCCCTGGCCCAAAAAAAGAGGGGATGTAAATTCGAACAACGGCCACACACATAACTCACATGAGGATCGCTGTGTGTTATAGAATACGCTACACATAGTGCGAAGCGCTGGGTTTATTGTGTGGGGAACCTTCGGGTAGATATGGTCTCAGCATAAGGCAATGAAAAGCCGTTACCAAGCATTTCTTACAGATATTTACTCTAAAATTTGTTCGAAATCGTGAATGGAATGTTGAATAATCTCATACATGTGTCTTGTGATAAAAGGAGAATAGTATGTGACTATGTTACATAGGTTTCTTGCCAGTATGATTTTTGCTACCGAGACTCAGGGTTGCCAGATCGTGGCTAGTCTTCACGGCCAAACTCAACCTATTTTACGGCCAAATTCGGCCAAACTATTTTTTTTCACGGCCAAATTTCACGGCCAAATTATATCACCTAGAAATAAAATTAGGGTATACCCCTATACTCAAATTCATTGTCTTCTGCACTCCCCCTATAAAGTTTACAATAAAGCCTGCTTAAATAGTTTGACATGATATTGAGCGACAACATGCAAGTTTCTGTATGTGAGTCTAAGAATTGTGAGCGTCATGCATGCAACTAATCCCGCGTTTTCATACATATGCGGTCATGCGAATGTATATATGCGCATGCTTAATAGACCGTGCGCCCGCGCCCGCGCCCGCGCCCCGGCCTACTATATGCAGCACAGAATACTAGTAGACTAGTGTGTAAAGTTTGTACCGTCTCTATATTATAGAGTTAAGCTAGATCATAGACCCGGGCAAGGGCTTAATTCAGCATATCACACGCCGTGCAGACGCGCGCATGCACACCCTATTGCTTTTTTACATATTTCAAGTGATTTTCTCAGGGTTCTTGCTAATTTTTCTGATAGCAGGTAATTTATCATTCACAGGCGGTTACTCCAAAAAAGCAACAGGGGTCTGGGGGCAGTGAAGCCCCCAGCGGGGTCCAGGGGCAGCGCCCCTAGCTTTTGCAAGAATTGATAAGGTAAAATCGTCCATTCTTTCAATCTTCCAGACCCTACATGTACAAGGAAATTACTTCTTTTAAATAAAGAACAAGGCAACACTAAACAGGTTTAAAATGCCAGCTCAGATGACATTGGTGATATTTTATTTAAAATCCATGTTGTTCAGAAAGTGAATGCATGATTTTTTTTAATATCTGCAGCTATTCTTGATATCCTACAGTCATATGATTTGCACAAGTGAATGAACACAATGAACTCTCATGATTATGATCAAATTTACCACACTGCAGCGTTACAAAAAGGCTAGGATTACCGTAAATAACGTATAAACCGCTGTCGTTAAATTAAACGCACCCCCAACTTTCGACCCCCTGAGCAAAAAAATAAATAAAAAAATCATGATAAATTCAAGTCATGTTCTTATCAAAACGGCAAAATCTAGAGGCAAAAGCATAAAGAAATGATTTAGAAAAGTGTAAAACAAAATCGTACTTTAATTGGTTGTTTCCTGTTTTTTAACTCATTTTCAAAGTCGGGGAACTCTTCGAATCTGAGTCGTTGACCAAAATAAGGCTTGCTCCAAAGACGTGACAAGCCCTTATCAAAGTACAGATACGGTACAGATTCGTGATCGTATCTTAATCACTATCAAAGTGAAAGAAAACATCACAAAACACACATAAACAATACAGATAAAGGCAAACTGATACCTTGCTTAAGAAAATATTTCTAGATAAATCCAAGAACTATCACAGAAGTTTCATGTTTGAAGAGCTATGGCGCAAGGTTTTTCAACAAAATAATCGATCCCAAAACATTTGAAGTTTCCCTCATTTCATACCCATGCAGAGGTAGGTTTGCTCCCCTGCTCCAGCGGCCCAGCAAGTTTGCAAGTTCTGCTAAAATGAGAGAAACGTCTCTGCACATAGCTATTGCATAAATTAATTTGCATACTAGCTCAACCAATGCGCATTGGTTGAGCTAGTATGCAAATTAATTTATGCAGAAGCCATGTGCAGAGACTATTCTCTCATTTTAGCAGAATGTGCAAACTCTCTGGGCCGCTGGAGCAGGGGGAGCGAACCTACCTCTGCATGGGTATGAAATGGGGGAAACTTCATACGTTTTGGGATCGATTATTTTGTTGAAAAACCTTGCGCCATAATCTCTTCAAACATGAAACTTCTGTGATAGTTCTTGGATTTAGCTAGGAATATTTTCTAAAGCAAGGTATCAGTTTGCCTTTATCTGTATTGTTATTGTGTGTTTTGTGATGTTTTCTTTCATTTTGATGGTGATTAATAATACGATCACAAATCTTTACTTTGACAAGCGTTACGTCTCGAAGCCTTGCTTGGTCCAGTGATAACTCCTTGCTTGGTCAATGGACTTGAATTTTGGGTAGCCCTCATTGAGAGTAAAGCTGCCACCGTGGTTTAATTGTGCCGGGTTTGTGTCACGGCATGAACCTGTTTGTGGGTTGTATGTATACGCAAGTCAGGCTTTTGATTTTAACATCAAAATTAATTTGTAAAATAAAAATATGTCGCAGGGCTGCCAACCTTGAGTGAGAGTTTAGAGTGAGACATTGCGAGGGAGCGAAGCGACCGGGGGGGTGGAAGGGGGGGGGGTGTCCCCCCTTCCACGGTAGGGAGCTCTGACAATTTTACATTTTAAATGGTGCAATCTGGTGCATACTTTAGTCATGATTTCAACACATATATAGTCATAGCAGAAGCAGCATTAACGTTAATTTACTAAAGTGAATTGAATAAGTAATAAATAGGTTACATTGTTATTAATGCCATATGTAGTTCACTGACCGCATGAAAAATTACAAAATTCCAGATTTGTTTAATACTGCATGATTTTTAATAAGAATCTCAAGATCCTGCTGTCCGGCCGTAGAGGGATGTGCTGGCTATTATGTTGGTGTACGATCGATGGCAAACTCTGCTGAGCCACGCATGGAGCGCGGCCGGGCTTGGGCCCCGGGTGGGCTGCCGCACCAAAGCCATGTCAGTCCGGCCATCTAGTTACACTCATGATAGTCGTCACACGTATACATACACGCAGTATAACCAATCGTAATCCAATCCAATCCAATCTTTGCGCACTACCGAAAATGATTTTCATTGGTTAAGCTTTGCTTTGTGCCCGCGGGAAAATCTCAAAAGGCCTTGGGCATATTGAATATTTGGAATATCAGAGATTTTGGAGAGATTTTTTTTTTTTTACTTTCTATTTTGGGGGTTCAGCTTGAGAATTTGTTTATCAGAGTGAGACAGTCAGAATTGGGTGAATTGCGTGAGTCTCACGCTCAATGCGTGAGAGTTGGCAGCCCTGAATGTCGTAGCATTTAGACTTACAAAACAGTAAATGAATTCTCTTTGATCATATAAACAGGACCTTAGCCCCCTAGATTATTGTCAGTTTTGGTGATATATGACTCTTCATTTGTTTTGGGCTTTTTTAAGCCCAGCATCGTGTATTACCCGCAACCCCGACTTTTGCTTATTCCGCACGCGCGCTAGCGCGTTAGCCCTCGTCGAGTCAGTTTAGTTTTGTTTCTTCTTGCTTTCTCGATCTCTCGCTCATTGGCTGTGTTTAGAGCTGTTTCTTCCCGTTTCTTTACAACCGCTTTCACAACACCGCTGTGAAGCTTGTGTAAACTGAAATTTGAGATAGCGACTTGTTGAATTGAATCGAGACTGATTTCATATAATATATATATATATATTTTTTTTTTTTTTTTTTTTGTGAGGCCACAGCCGGTTACGATCGGCGTTACAGCCGGAAAAAATAGCCGGTTACCGGCTATTAACAAGAACCCTGTTTTCTGGTAACATTTCCTATCGATTTTGAAAAAAGGCCAGAAATAAAAATTCACGGCCAAGATTTCTGTTTTACGGCCAGAATACGGCCAAATTTTTTTGGCCGTGAAATAATTTTTTTTCACGGCCAAACTAAATTTTATACGGCCAAATTTCTGGAATCTGGCCGGAAAAAAGGCCAAATGGCAACCCTGCCGAGACTGTCTATGACTAGATCTAGACTCTATGAGCTTTAAAATTTAACTTTTTCATCTCACAATTCTTTTGTCAAGTTAATGTTCTTCAAAAGAAAAGGCTAGGGCTCTTTGCCTACAATCACGTGTGCAGACAAACCAGTGAACAAGATCTTATTAGTTATTTGCAGCTTCAGTGGTTATGTATTTATGTTGGTTGGACGAGCCAACCCATTGGCATTGCAGTGGGAATACTGGTAACACACACAACACACGCACGGAGCTTCTTCCAATGGCCACACGGCCGTAGACCCACATACACTCAACGTATAAACGCCACAACATGATACTGTAATGTACACAACAATAGGGGAACCACGCTTCGCGGCGACATGAAAACAAAGCAAGGTATCCCCTATCTCATCAGAATCATTGAAACATTTCCTATTTGGCATGACGATTGGATAGAATGTAAGAAATCATAAGGGTATACTCACTCTCTGGTTCCTGGGCATTTTGCCCATTCTTCGTGACTTCTTCTTTCCTAACTTTTGCTGGTGGAGACGACATTTTGTCTTCACGAGGTTACGCTCAAAGGTGACTGAGCATGCGCATTGAGCAAAAAAAGCAGCAAAATAATTTGCTAACACATGAAGTCTGACAAGTACACATCTATTTTGTACTGAGAAGTGGAGGAAATGTAGAAGCAGCGAAAACGCTTAACCACTTTGTGCATGCACCGCGTGCAAATGGTGATATACTGACAAAGGCCTCGCATTGAACATACGCGGGAATCGTAGAGTTGTTTCAGACTATACCTTATAATTGTCCTAATCGTAGAATGCTTCAAAAGAAAAGAAGAAATGTCAAAGATGGAAAATTGTAAAAAAAATAATAAAATTTCAAAATATCAGAATAAATAAATCAATCAAAACCTTTTTGTACATCATTTGTTGATTATTCAAAATAATACACCTCTATTGAGTAATATATCAAAGACTAATTTTTAATTTCGTGATTTTGCGATTCGGCCTTGGGGTGGGGTTCGACTGGTAAGAAATGAGGAAATAATAAAAGTCTGGTTCTCAGCTCAGACTTTAATATAGGGAGAAACAAATTCATCTTTTTCTTGGGATATTTCAATCTGCTTCAATATAAAAATTTAAACTCACTTCCTTAGTTTACATTCCGAATTCATACCAAAAAGTTTGTTGCATTCTCAACCATGCGCGCGCGCGTATCACTTTCCCTCTGCGATTCCCTCCATAGAACCCTGTACATTAATCATGAAAAACGTAAATTTCAACTTTTAGAAATACTTATATCTTTTTCACTTTTTAACAATTTAATTCAGTTAAAAAGGAATATGAATATTGAAGCAACAAAGAAGCTGCTGAGCATAAAAATGTAATCATCTCATATGTAGAATTCTGGCCAATTTTGTTTGAAAACGGCCTTTTTATGTTGCCTCACAAAAACGTAGAACACCCAAATTACACGTGTTTCTATGGGGAAAGTAATCGACTCGCAGTGACAAGGTAATTTTGTTAATTGGTTAGCAGTGCTGTTAATGGTGGGAATTAACCAGTTAAAAGGTTTCTTAAAAGAGTAAGAGTTCTAGGTTTGACCTTTCTTATTTTGACTTCTACTGGTTTTGTAGAATTCTGGCCTTTTTATGAATTAGTTATGGAATATTTTGTGTTTTTAGACTGATTCTGTGCGCGCGTACCACTGATCTCTACAGAGATCAGTGGCGCGCACGTGTCATTCTGATGACATTCAGGCTACGCGCAGATGCAACAAATTGCGCGAAACTTATTGACATGAGTGGATCGGCGGCCTGCCGCGCGCCCGTCCCCCCCCCCCCCCCCTCCCCACTCAGGTTGTCTGTACTGTTCCCGATTTTTCGGGAAAAGGGGTATATTTTAGGGGCTCAGTTCGGGAAAAAATCCAAAAGCCTGTGTTAGGAGGGGGGGTATTTTGATGGCTTGATGGAACAAGCATATGTGTATGGTTGATCGCCTGAGCGGGGGGGGGGGGGGGCGCGGGGCCGCGTGACACCGGTTCTAAAGGGTAGGGTCCGTAGAACTCGTCTTTAGCCTTTCTGAGGTGCATGGGGTTTCACACAGAGGCTCAATCGCTCACAGTTTAAGACGGGAGAGAGGAGATGTGAAGAATATAAGTGTGAGAAAAATGGAGAAAATGAAACAAGACGATGAATAGATCAAAAACCAAATAAAAACTTTAAATGAAGAATTAAGAGAAAATGCTATTTTTCGATCTTGTATTTCCCAAACTTCAAGTGAACCTCAATTTTCCGGACTTGCGGAACGGGGGAGGGGCCCGGGGGGAGGCCTAGCGGGGCTGCAACCCCCAGTTTGTTAGTAGACACGTTTCATAATGCAATCCCACCACTTTCTGTTATATTCGTATGTTGTATTCTTGTTTTTCTCTTGATTGTTATGTATTTTTTATCGGATTGTGGAAAATAAATAAACTTAAACTTAAACTTAAACTTAGGCCTACCGTAGACTTGATAATATTTTTTGTTTGTTTGTTTTAAGTATTCTTTTATTCATTTCTTTTCAGTGAAATCAACAGATATACAAAAATAGAAATATTACAATCATGAATAAAGTATAAACAGAAACTTATACAATTTACAAGTAAATACATAAATGGAAAAATGTATACATTCATGGAAGAACAAAGAATTTACACATACATGTACTTGTAATTCACTTAAAATCTCAACTAACTTGAAATTATACAGATATACATCTGAAAATATACCTTTGCGTTATCTGCAAAAATGTATACATTCATGGACGCATAAGAATTAATGCAACTGAAAATATAACTTAAATATAACTATTCCTTTCATATTTTTTTTCACTGAAAGAAAAAAATGTATTAAAGATAAACTGAAGGAGAAAGAAAAAAGAAAAAAAAGGGGGAAAGTGAAATATGAGAGAGAAAGGGAAAAAAGAGAGAGACAGACAGACATACCCGTACATCCCAACACAATACCTCACCCCTTCCAGCGTCCCCCCCCCCCTTCCCCACCCCAGTACCTGAGCGCTCCTCTCCGCACTCCGTGACTTGCAATAAGCGTAAGAATCCGCAGACAACCAATAACAAAAATTAAAGCAAAGTCCCCTGGGAGGGATGGAAGTGCAATCCATTTATAGTTCTTGATTAACATATTTTATCTATTACACTTCACATCCAGGACTCCTTCCTTCATCCGAAATCAAAAACTTCTCATTTCTTTAAGTGTAATGACTGTAGGGTGGTATACGATCTAGTGCTATCTTTTTTTTTTCTTCAACTTGATTTCCTACCAATTTTTCTCTCACTTCTTTGCTGTTAGGAGGTATATTCCTCTTCCTACATTGAAATGTCAAATATTTTATTAACAATATTACATGATTTAATAAAATACCTTTTCCCCACATCGCCCAAAGTTACACCAAATAAAATTCTCTTCCAGTTTAATTCCTTTAAAATCGGCAAGTTCAGCACATTACACATGATTTCCCATAGCAATTGACTATGTTCACATTCTTGAAATACGTGACGATATGTTTCTTCTTCCCTTTTGCAAACGGAGCATAAACTACTAGGAGCCAGTCCAAACCGATATAAATCATGATTCGTGTAAATAATCCCATGTAACATTTTTGAATTGGAATTCCCTAAGATTGCTATTTAAAGTACATTTCCTTGGTCCAAGGAAAATGTTTTCAATGTCTCTAATAGAAAAATCAAATGATTATTTCAATCTATTAACTACAGCGGTAACTTCTAATTTACTGTTGAGAATAGTTGTATATATATAATCTCTTCGAAACAATTTCACTTAAGGGGACAATTTTATCTGAGAGCAAAAATAAAAGTCCTTCCCTATCTAATTCCTTCTTCTTTTCATCTGTTATATGCATTTGCCTTTTCCAACTAAAGGGAATTTTCTCTCTTAAAAAAAAAAAACGTGATGATAGGCACCCGACGTAGTATAGAATTAGTCTAGTGTAATTATGCTAGCCTAGTCAAGAATCTGAATCTGGCCGATCTAATTTTAACAAATATACAACAGGGGGCCTATGCACCCCCCCCCCCCCCCCCCCCTCCCCTGGCACCCTACCGACATATGCCGAAGGTAGCACGAATTTGGAAACACGCCATCTTCGGCTTGTAGTAGGTCACGTAATTGCATTGAGATACTGTAAAAACAGAAACTTTCGCAACATAAAACTTTCGCGAATTGTTAATGACAGCCAATTTTGCAGCGAGAAACTTTCGTGAATAGCAATAATTTTATGTTCTTTCAATTGTGATTTTATCATTTCGTGGCATGAAACTTTTACGAATCTCGACCGCTCGCGGAATTCGCGAAAGTTTCATGCACGTGAAAATACCTGGTTTTCATTTTGTTAAAAATAAATTGGTGGGATTCTGGACTACACCCGATGCTCAGGCAGTATAAAACCTATGGAGAACATGATGCCACGAGCAGATATAAAGGAAGGCAAGGCCTTGTCACCTTCTAAATCTCATAATTTTCTTACACCATGCAACTTGCCCATTAAATATATATATAACCCTGCAGTTATTTCCACAAAAAGGAAGTCAGTAAGGAGGAACAATGAATTTAGCTACGCAAATTATTTCTCTCATTCAATTCAATTGATTTCTCACATTATATATATATATATATATATATATATATATATATATATATATATATATATATATATATATATATATATATATATATACTTACTTACTTACTTACGCCGTCCACTCCAACGGTAGGTTGAGTGCTGGCGTCCACTCCATGATCTTCCGCCAAATCTTCCGCTCCCTTGCTAAGTAGGAAGCTTTGCCCAAGGTATCTATGCCTCTACTTGCACAATCAGATTTTAAACAGTCTATCCATCTTTTTAAAGGTCTTCCCCTTGGTCTTGACCCTCTCACTCTTCCTTCTAACACTAGTTTGGGGAGTCGTGTTGGGGCCATTCTCTGGACATGTCCAAAGTAACGCAATCTTTTTTGCGTGATCCGGTCTGCAACGGTTACCCTTACATTTAGGTTCTTTCTTATTTCAGTGTTCCTTATCCTATCTAGTCTTGTTACTCCAAGTATTTTTCTGAGACATGCCATTTCGAAGGTTAGGAGTCTATTTTCATCCACCCTTTTTAATGTCCAAGTTTCGGCGCCATAGAGTAGTATTGAGAGAACAAGTACCTTATACAGTTCTATTTTAGTTGCTGTTCTAATTTTCTCTGATTTCCAGATATTATTTAATCGCTGGAATGCACCTGCAGCTTTTCCAATCTGATGCTTTACGTTTTCAGAACAAGAACCACTTTGATTGATAATTCCTCCAAGATAGGTGAAGTTAGTTGTTTGCTTGAGATATTTTCCATCTATGCTTATACTTGCATATTTGGGTGTCCTACTAATAATCTGTATCTCTGTTTTATCAATGTTGATTCTCAGTCCAAACAGAGAACTACTTCTGTGGACCTTGTTGACAAGTATTTGGAGGTCTTCTTCTGTGTCAGCTAAGAGTGCAATGTCATCTGCAAAACGCAGATTATTAATTACTTGTCCTTGAATCACTGTTCCAGCATTTATGTCCTCAAGTGCATATCTCATCACCAACTCAAGAAGTATGTTAAACAGTTGGGGTGAGATCACACAGCCCTGTCTGACTCCTGTGGATGTTTGAAACCAGTCAGTAAGTTCATTGTTCACTCGTACTGCACTAGAGGATTTATTGTAGAGAGCTTTGATGAGATTAATAAGTTTATGGGAAAACCCGAAGAATCCAAGGGCTTTCCATAACCCTTCTTGGCAGACTGAATCAAAGGCTTTCTCAAAGTCAATATAACATACATATATGTCTTTGTCCTTTTCTAAATATTTTTCCACTATTTGACTTAATGTAAAGAGTTGATCAGTTGTAGATCTTCTTGGTCTAAAGCCTGCTTGAGATTCCGATAGAACTTCTTCTGACATGAATATAATTCGCCTCTCGTTTGGCTGTGAATCCGGTCAGTTTTGTTAGCAGTGGCGTAGCTACAGGGGGCACGAGGGAACGTGCCCGCCCCCATATATATATATATATATATATAAAATGAAATGCGAATTTGAGCCACTGCCATGTTAGGGGGAGGGTGTCTCCTATCGTCTTCTTTTTTTAAATATACTTTTCCCCTTCTCCCTTACCTTTTCATTCTTTTCCTCCGTTCCTTTCTTTTTCTTTCTTTCATCTGCATTCTATTGGGGGCGGGCACGTTCCCTCGTGCCCCCTGTAGCTACGCCACTGCTAACAAAACTGACCGGATTCACAGCCAAACGAGAATTTTCTCAAACGGGAAGGTTCAAATTTGATCAGATATAGTGGACATAAACATTGGAGAAAGGATTCTTTCCGGGGGGAGGCGAGGGGGTTAAACATTCCTTTCCAAATGACTGTAAGTTTTATCCCTCCCCCCCCCCCCCCCGGCCCCACCTCTAAACTTACCCGCCATCCCTGAACGAGTTATGGAAGGCTGTGAAATGACTCATTTTTTTTTTTCCTTTTCTTGTTCCGTAGATTTTTTTTAAAAAGAGAACAATATGGTTATAAATTAATTCCAGCCATGTTGTTCCTCCTCAGAACCGCATTTGGAGAAGAGATGTTTCCCCTTCAACCTTTTCTTTCAAGTCGCTTTGTATTTCATGTAGAGCGCCATCATTTGGCAGAACTTGAAAAGTACTCCAACATTGATGTTTCATATTTTTGGTCTATTCCCTTGAAGGTGACAAGGGAAAGTCACCTTCAAAACAAATGCGTCATTTCTTTCGCGCCATTTACAGAACCATGAAGATGCTAAAAACAATTCTTTTTTATCAGTGTCAGAATTAGAAAGCGCAGAGAATGAGAAGATTTTGATTAATGTAGACAAATTGAAATATTCTTTATCGCGCTGCAGACTAAAGAGTCTAAATCATCGTTGCTTTTATATATGTTTTAATATAAATTTTGATTGGTGAAAATGTGTTTTATTTACAGCATTTGCAAGTTATACCGAGCAAGAAATTAACTGATATCTGTAAAATGCACTCCGGAGAAATGAACGTCCAACTCAATCACACCCCTCCCCTTCAATTAAAAGGACAAGCAACAACCAAAAAAAAGTCTGTCCTGCTGTAAATGATTCTTTTTTTTTACCACTGGATACTGTTCCCTCTTGAAATTTAACAACAAATTTCAATAGTTCATCATAAAAATAAAATATCAGTTACAGAAAGATGAATATAACTTCCAACCAAGACCATTTTGGTCTTTTCGAAACAAGATATTCAGTATCAACCAGCTTGAAAATATCTTCAAAATGGGGGGGGGGGGGGGGGGGGGACAGCAGGATTTCTGTTGTACTCGATGTTTTACCACAAATTCACATTATAGAGATGTATCATAATAAAACAATACAACAAACGGGGAAATATTTCCACAAATTCCGACTACTTTGAAACACTGTTGACCATTTAAAGTAATGATTTTGTACTTGTGGATGAAATATTCCCAGCTTTTTCTGTTAAAGTAACATTTGAAATATTTTAAATTATAACTGAACATTTTGACAAAGTTGTATGCATTGTTTTGATTCTTGTGTCTTAGAAATGATAATGAATCTCTGTAAGTTTGAAGAAAGTTAATCAACATTTAGGATTGAAAAAAGGGGAAAATACTGCTATTCAGTGAGGATTAGAATCCGATAAATACTGTTCCAAAAATATTCATAGATATCACCTAACTACATAAAAAAATCTCTCAGAGATTCCATGAGATTGTTACACTCATGCAATTTTTGCTTCCAATTACATCAGGAAAATATATTTTCAATAAACATGTTTATTAAAAGTTAATGGTAGTTTTACAGTTTCACAAGACCACATAAGAAAAACACAAACAGCAAAGATCCTCTCTGTTAAGCAATATTTTATTGAAATTCACATCCAGCATAATATTGTACACTATAAAACCAGCAAATATACATCAAAATTATTACTATAATTTATTCAATAATCCCACCACCTTAATATCATAATAAAATTGTAAATTTTCATTAAAAAATCAGAATACACTTTAAAAAATTCTAGTTTCATGTATGTACAAAACCTAATAAAATTCAAAATGTGCAAAAATAGCTCTAGTTGTATTTATATCGCAGTCACATCGACGAGACCAATATCAGATCGATAATAGGCTGAACAAAATAATTCATTACCTCTTGCGGCCAAGAATTGGTCAGCTTGTAACAGTTTTAGAGTCAGCATGGCGGTGTGTCTAAGGTATCAAATTAGTGTTCTTTCAAACACCAAAAATGCTCTTAAAAGGGAAATTTTCGAGCATACCATATAGTCTGTTGACAGCCAGAAGGGCGTTAACGCTGTGCTTAAGTATATGAGTTAATGCCCTTTTGGCTACAAACAGATGTTATGTGTTTAAAGAATATTCTTGAATATGAACAATTCTAGAAAATTTTCCATGTTTTATTTTCAGCTAACCAAAGACTGAGTTAAGGGAACTTTAACAAATATAATCATCAGTAACCCCATAAGATACATATATACTATTACTGTATTTACTAGAAAGGGGTAAATGTGACATAATTTGAATGTCTTTCAAAACTACCGATAAACATCCCACTAACTCATTTAGTTTCATGGTATACAATATAATTATAATCAGATTAAAATCATGAATTTGCTGAAGTGCTTGTAAGAATGTACTTCTGTCAAAATAGATATAAAATCTGACAAATCATTAATAATGAAATAAAAATAAATATTCACTTGGTACATAATAGTGTTCTTTATTTCATGTTGATCACAATCATTTTTGTTTTTGTTTTTGTTTTGTTTTGTTTTTTTGCAAGAAATAGAAATGGGCCAACATTGGATGTGCTCATATACAGATTTTGTGGCTAGTAGTGTATTCCATTGCTACACTGCAAATTCTTTCTAAAAACAAGCTGAAAATGCACATACACCCTGTATACATGACGATCACATAAGGTAGCGAATTCGATGATGAAATGAGTATTATTTTGTGGTGGTGAATTATAACAAACATGAGAATGTGACAAAAAAGATAAAAGACCAGAATATCTTCTTGCATCTTACTCTTTAAAAAAAGAAGAAAAGGAAATATAGTCGTGCGAAACACTGAATTGAAAGACTGCATGAATATATCAAATCATTACAAAATAGATGAATGCATTACAGTTTCTGACACCTTTTCAATAGTCAATGAATAGTTGAACATAGTGACTATTCCCAAAGCATTTCATATTCACAGCTAGCGTAACATTCGATTTTTACTTATTTCTTTCCTTGATAAAACTTCAAAATAATAATAAAGCAAATATACAAGCACGTGAATACAACATAAATACACCCTTTTAAGGTGACTAGATATTTAAAACTCTTTATAAGTTTATCAAATTTATATAAATAAATGTGGATAACATGTTTGAATATATATTGTGATTAATACTTTTACATGTTACCTACTAAATAGATGTAAGTACATAATTTCATCTGGTACATAGATGTAAGCACATAATTTGGAAGATAGATTTAAGTTTGTCCGCATGTAGATGGCAACAGAACAAAGACAATACAACATAAAAAAAAAAGTTTATCAACTCCTTCCCTTTCCCTTTAACTTTTTACAAAAACAATAGCTCAATAAATTAAACAATTACAAAATTTGTATTTAAAAACAAGAGACACATGATTGAAAATTCATTCATTTAAAGTACATACACCCATATATGGAACTGTTTCCAGCTTCGCTGATGATGTGAATACAATTAGATCAAACACTCACATAGACAAATACTTCTTCGAAAACATAAAGAGACATCGCAAAATCATGACAAACATGTGCATACAATAATTTATAAAAGTGCCTTGCCTGCAGACACTCTCAGTTTCCCTTTGGTTCTTATTGTTATTCAAAAGGATAATGATCACCATTTTTCAGACAGTGCTTCATGTATAAGAAGAAAAAAATGTGAAAGGGTATTGCTGATATGATAATAATATGATAATGAGTATAATAAACCTACTATCTATCAAATCAATATGTCACAAAGAAAATCAGGCATTTCCATAATGTTTGCATCAATAATTTCTTACCATCACACAAAATGTAAATGTTACATCTTTTAAATCAAGAATCGAGGATACATGAATAAGACCTTCTATATCACTTGTTCCTTTCATCTTCTTTTAGTCTGTAAAATCTGCTTGCGAAGGAACATTAAAGGGAAATCCAACCTTAATAGCAAGTTGCTTTGAAAGAAAGAGGAAAAATCAGAGAAGCAGATTGGTCAAAGTTTGAACAAAATCGGACAAGCAATAAGAAAGTTATGAAATTTTAAAAGTTGTAATCACTATACATATGGGAATTTCAAATTGGCCGGATAGGTAATGTCACTGTGATGTAGCTGTGGACAACTTCCCCATTTGCTCCAACACACAAAATGACTAAAATGTCACTTTTTTCAAAATGTATTACTCAGTAGGATCTTTTTCTTTTATGAGGACCTATAACAATATGCTATCTCCAATATATTTTGAGTATTGCCCTGAGGGTAAAAGCGCCTCAAAGAAAACCGCAAATTAATGATATTTTTGTGTATGACAAATGGGAGAGTTGTCCACAAAAATGTCACAATTGACTTACCAAATTGCCAATTTGAGATTTGCATAGATGTAGTGATCTCATTTTTCAAACACCCATAACTTTCTTAGTCCTTGTCCGATTTCTTTCAAACTTTCACCATCCAGTTTTTCTTATTTTTCTGCTTTCATACAAATCATCTTATTACCAAGGTTGGATTGTCCTTTAAGTACTCAACAAAGTCATAAACACGGCTTAGTTGGAAGTTCAAATTTCCATTCACTTGGGGTGAAGAAGACAGACAGACAGACAGTCATCACACACATAAGATCGGAAATAGTAATATATCTGTTGAGAGCCAGAAGGGCGTTAACTCAAAGTCTCGTATCATTTTGCATTGAAAGAGTTTAGAGTTAACACCCTTCCGGCTTTAAGCATTGTAACCTCCCATAACACTGAAACTGACACAGTCATAAAAAGTGACATTAAAAATTTCATTCAATCAAAAAGCAAAACTCGGTGAAAAAAGGGAGAGCGAGACTGATCTAGATAAATAACACTCCAATTTCCACAAAATAATAGTGTGTAGCAACAATAGAAGTGAAATATAATCTATTCACGGTTTCATCACTGTTTCTGTACGAAATGCCCAAGGCCTAAACGTAATTATATATACATACTGCTTTACAAAATAGAAAGTGACATTTTGGAATAATAGAGGAATATGAAAAGCATGTTATCAAAACGAGTGGAGTACAAGTATATACAGTGAAGGCGGAAATTTTACAAAATTGCCTCGCAAAATGATTCTAAATTCTCCATTTTGATGGTTACTTACAAGTTACAACTGTATAAAAAGAAGGAATCAGACTTGCAATATTTACAGATCATATCACTAGTACTTTACTGCGTTTTATTGTCAGAGCAATCGGTATAAAAGAACAAGGCACAGAAACAAGAAACATGGTTTGAATTAAATGTACTGAAATAATTTTGGGTGCAGAAAACATGACTGCTCGAATAAGTATGCACGTACATGTAACATCTACGTGTGTAGCTAAGCCAAACAAATTTACCCCATTACAATCGACCGGCTGTGATATTCACTTCCTTCATCCACTTCAATACACTGTATTTGAGTGTTGCCAATTTACGGCCTATGACCTTTAAAAGGCCAAGAAACAATGGTAGCCGTTTCACTGATACATAAATAATGTGAGTTTCCAAGGATTGTGTTTCTCTGTCACAATGGATTATCACTGCACGATACTCCCCTTTTCACTTGATAGGAACATAACAAATTAGATACTAAGTACTCACTGGCCAATGGCTTTCCTTTATTCCCCTAACAATCTCATAATGATAATAAATAGTTTGTTGGGAGTTAGAAGGGCACTAATTCTGTATTAAAGGGACTTACTAACCTTCTGGCAATCAGCAAACAAGATAATCTGCTCAGAGCCACAAGGGCACTAACTCACATAGATGGCAATTCCACGGTTACTCACGTTACATTTGGAGAGGTTTTGAGTTACATCTTAAGCTCCTGTTCTCTTACTACAGGTGTTGGGTAAATGAGCTTTAGTTACGACAATGCATACATATTAGAGTACCTAAATACAGTATCAAAACTTCAGATAAAGAAACATACTTTCTGCCAACCCTGCAAATATTTCATGTTTCATTTTTGTTTTTTGAAAATGTAAAGTGAGAAGCCATGGAATTGCCCATCTATTAATACAGAATAACAACTTTCTGGCTCCAAACAGATGAGCATACAATTATCACATGAAGAGCCACATAATCTGACAGCAAGAAGGGGTTTACCTTGTACACTTTGAGAATGTAGAGTAAATGCCCTACTGACTCTCAAAAAAGACAAAATTTTTCCAAAATATCATCATTGATTGGGTCGTATGTATTAGTAAAGACAATATCAAATTCTGAAAAATGATGCAGTGAAGCTCCTCTCACACATCAACACATCTTATGGATGAAAATAAACGTGAATGAAAATTTATGGAAATAAAAGTCATCCTGACATTTTCATTACAAGATGATATAACTTTGTTAATTTAAAATACATGTGTAGCTACCAGTATATGTTGGAAAGACATGACTCGATATGTACAGTTGGAAATAAAAAATGAAGAAATGCATGTACATGTAGTTATTGTACAAAAAGGGAATTTTCAAGTCAAAATAGAATTGATATAAACTATTTCTTAAAGAAAATATGCCCCCAAACTTTATTGCAGTACAATTTTGGTGTTTTTTTTAATAAGGTCTCTACGTTTTTGCCCAATATCTATCCATGCCATCACCAGTTCAGAATTGTTGCAATATTGATTTATCCACAAAGGTTGTGCTTGCATTATTTCATGATATTTTTCTAATAAATACATGTGTTTTCTGTGACGTTCGACATCTACATGATTCACGTAAAGGATTGCAAAATTCGAAAGAATTCCCGATTGTCTGGAACAATCGAGGCAAGCAGGAACGTGTGCAGGACAGTACAGCCCATCCAAGAGTATGCAACCTTCGACAGCGTGAAATTTCGTGTCGTCAGAAACTGGGTAAAATCAATACATGCACGGTTATTTTTTTTGCAAAATACTCTCACACCTATCCAGTCCTGGAACTCTAAATGCCCTCAACCATTTCTATTCTGTTATGTAGCTAGCCAGTTTGAAACACAAAAGAATCTGTGATACAGTTTCAGCCCTCCAACCGCAATCCAAATTCTTTAACACCTACAGTCTCGGGGCATCTCGATCGAGATACATACACACATGCTGTGACACAATATAGTGCAGTCTGCACATTTGCATGCATGAGGCGAGCTCATCAGAATGAACTGCTTTCCACTGAACTTGCATATATATTATTAATTATTCATTATTTGCCTGCAGCTAGGCTTGACAATCTGCAAGAGTATCTGCAGATTCATTCTCATATATACATATTGTATCGTTAAAATTCCATTGCCGCATATATGTGTATTCAAATACAGTAAATGAAAAAAATCAACCTCAAAGAACTTTACGTGGCATTCTATATATAGGTCAACAGCTAATTAGTATGAAGGAAATAAAGAATAACATGAAAATGAACATGTGGAACCGAACTCAAGTTGGAATATGCACGGGCTACTAGTGTATTCTTTGCGAGCACATACTAGTGCGTCGACTAGTCTACTCACTAGTCGCTTTTGCGTTTACTGAGAGTGTATTTAAACTTGCAATATCTCTTTACAGAAGTAATGTTTGAAGCCCATATCTTTATACAGTATAGCCACATGAAACCTCTAACATACAGAGCAAAATATATTTTGGTGATTGGTACCCTTTAATATCAATTTAACAATGCCAGTAAATTACGTTGTGCGAATTAGAGTACTATGATAATGAAGCCTAATTGGTACATGACATGACAGTTCGTATACTGAAGGCTACTAGAAAAAAAAAATTGACAGTGAATCTCAAATGAATGCTAAAAAAAGAGTGTTCCTCGATTAACTCTTATTATATTTGTAGTCTCTTCTCTCAAGAAAGAAAACCTGCAAAATAGTCAATAAAAGATGAGGTAAAAGCTAGAGCGCATTTCCTGGATAGCCTTTTGGTAATCCAGTCTGATGTATCATCACATGTCATGGAACCTTACGAGGACTAGAGCATAGCGGAGTTTAGTTTCCAGAGGTGCGGATAACATCCACCCCCTCCCCAGCCATAAGCTAGTAGCATGCCCCCAATAGAGGGACATCACGCACAAACGCAATAGTACTTGGTACTAAATCATGTAAGAAGAGATCCAATGACCTCATCGTCTTCATCACCAACTATCAAGTTTCCATGGCAACAGACACTATGATGAATTTCTCCATTTTGATCTGGGGATTGTATCACAGAGTACGAGTTAACATGAGCTCATCTAATTCATCACCAAACTATCAAGATCCCATGGCAATGGACACAATGATGAATTTCTCCATTTGGGGATGAAAGGTAGAAAATCTTTACTGGCACTTATTAGTAATGGATGAGTCATACAATCTTGATCTTGCATTTCCCAAGAGAGAGAGAACATTCTCACCAAATGGTAGTTACTTTTTGTTGTAAAAGGAAGATTTAAGAGGCATCGGAGTGATGCACATATAGGTGGAAAAGGGGGAGTGCAACATCCCAAGTATGCCTCCAAGGAATGACCACCATATCGGAAATCATAACCTCAAATGAAAGAACTTTAGTTTATCCGTAATATCTTTAACTGGTTGACTACTGACTTCTGTCATTCTGATAGGCTTAGCACAAAAACAACGGGGGAAAAGAGGAAATTAAGAGAGGAAGAAAGAGAGACGGGAAAAGCAACATGAAAAAAAAATATGACCCCTCCCTTCTTAATCCTTACCTTTTTCAATGACTTCTATCATATTTTATCCATCCAGCAAAGCCCATGACCCCCCTCCCCCCCCCCCCCAAAAAAAAAAAAGAAAAAGAAAAAGAAAGAAAAAAAACCCAAAACAAGCAAACAAAAACCATGACACTGGTGCCTCCTTAATGGCTGGGCCCACGCTGTCATTGTAAGAAGGCACTAGATCAGAACTGGGTCTTTAAAGGGGGTACCCAATGCTGAAACAATGTTAGTTCATTTAAAAGATCATGATTTTATTAGAAGAAAATCATCTGCCTTAAAAAAAATTTAAAATTCGTGTTGCCAGAAAATCCCCGAAATATGGTAAGATTTCAGGATATTTTGGCCCCTCAGCTGTGTCCCAATTTCAGCTAGGTAACCACAATGACGTCAAAGTGGTTACCTTGTCGCGCAATTATAGCAAAATGCGCGCAAGGTGTAATGCATTTTGTACAGTCTAGCGCGCAACACATCTGCAATACGCGAACCTGGGTAACCACTTTGACGTCATTGTGGTTACCTAGCTGAAATTGGGACACAGCTGAGGGGCCAAAATATCCTGAAGTCTTACCATATTTCGGGGATTTTTCTGGCAACACGAATTTTAAAAAAACTTAAGGCAGATGATTTTCTGCTAATAAAATCATGATCTTTTAAATGAACTAACATTGTTTCAGCATTGGGTACCCCCTTTAACACTGTATGACTCATCCTACATGACTAGTGTATCACTTTTTACTCCTCTCTAGGAATGATCGAGCCCTCATTACGTAGTCATGTTGTGCACCAGTACATCTTTTGAGCTGGATATAATGTAGAGTGAAGAAGCCCATACATGCTAAATTTAACTCCCCTGTGGCTTCGAAAGCTGGTAGATCCCTTACTTGTATACTTGTGAATACACTTCCTTAATTTGGCAACTCAAGTTTAATCGTTTCTGTTAATCAGTTGACTAATGAATTCTTTTATCCCTATAGGCTTTACACAAGGACCATATGGTTTGGAATGCAATAAGTTAAAGAAAACTGTTCACTCATGTATTAAAATTACATGTGTAAGAGTTCTTACCCTTCAACTCTCAAAAGACATGCAGATCATGATATGCATACCGAATAGTGATTCAAATTTTAAATTTATTTTTAGTCCATCTTATGCAAATGTGGCTTCATTTTCCGGGATTAACATGTCAAATTTGGTTTTTGCAAATTTTCATATCCTTTCGCTTTCTTTTGTGGGTATAACCTTCACATTGTGTTAACTCTACCTCCAATTAAATACCATGAGAAGACTTCAAGTTTACTCAGAAGCAGAAGGGCTTTAGGTTTATTATTATTATTATTATCCATTTTGTTTTACAATTTATGCTACAGAGTATAGTCTAATGGTTCAAATTAGTCCCTTTTATTTTGATCTTAGAAAATATATTTCACATTAAAAAGTATTAAAATAAATGATTACTATCATTAAACATAGCAGAATGAAACCTATAAGAAGTTGTTAATTTGCTCAATGCAAAGGCATGAATAATTTGACTTTGAACAGATAATATCATCCCTCCAAGCTGCAGTTTATATATTTCTATTTTTTGTGTACAATCAATTTTTTATATATGCAAATATTCTCTCCTTTGTATATTTTCTTTTCTGTGCTGAGAGAAATCAAGTCAATTAATAACCAGGTAGCAAAGCAGCCGGATCTACAAAACAGAAAACAATAGAAATGACGTTCGCGATTGAAGACTGAGAGATTTTGATCAGACAGTTAATTGTCAGAATGAAAAGACAGGTCAATGTTGGATAGAGATGGGCAGAGCTTGCTTGGGAACTAAACAAATATAGACTTCAATCAGAGCAAACAGAAGACAATCCAGTATATTATATCACCGGCACCGTATGTATATGTTAGAGTACCTCCTTGGTTAGAGTTTTTTTGCGTGCTACAGAACATATCCCACATACAGTAGGATTGAATGTGGCTTGGTAATGACAGATTTTTCGATCTTTCTTTGATGATTCATGTTTCCCATAGGATTAGGTGACAAAAAGGGGAGGGGGAGTTGGGATTTAAAGTAATCTGTCACCAAGTGAATGTTTGAATGTGCAGAGAACTGTCAAGCATCTGAATATACAGTCCATGCAATGTGTATTTGCTTTTTAATGTGCTTTGCTGATGATATCAATTCTCTTCTTCTGTCACCCTAAATTCGTGAATCTTCGTAGAGACGTTTGCAAAATTATCATTACTTACTTACGATCAAACAAAGATATCAATACATAAAGTTTAATTTTAAGCTATTACATTGCATTTATAAATGCGTTTAAGTCAACTGGTTAGCGAGATTAAAAGAGATGCAGAAAATTGATTCCCCTTCCTTTCATAAACAGGTACACCCCGGTGATAACAAATAGCTGCTTTTGGGTTGAGGGACAGTGTGGAATGCAAATGATGCACCTCTTTATTTAATATGGGAGGTGATTACAATATTTACAGTAGTGGTGAAAAAAATAACAATTATTGTGGGGTTTTATGGTATGTAATTGCTTCTAATTATGAAGGATAGAATGTGAAATTCTCATTCTACATCAAGAATAATTTTGACACATCAATACCCTCTCTCTCTCTCTCTCTCACTTCTGGCAATGCTATCTAGTATATTAAAGCAAGCAAAACAAATTAAAATTTGTATGCAAGATACTGTAAAATCATGTGACGAATCTACCACTAACGGTGTTCTCTTACCAAGATCCAGAGTTATAGCAACCACAGTTAAGGCAATCTTGCCTTAAAACATAACTATTTCAGCAGGTGTGTAAATAATTACTTTATTGGAGGAGCCTGCGCCTTTGAATGTTGTTTAACGAAATACGGCGCCATACAAATGCTGTGAATTCACCATCATCATGTACACTGGCCGGCAGTGGATAGAAGAACCCACTTCTCAGGTTTAGAGCCCAACACGAACCAGCAATTCTGGAACCAGAGACCACCACTGGAGAGTCCAAAACTCCTATCTTTTATGTCAAATATATCCCAATTTTGAAATCATATGGTGGAAAACAAAGTATGTAAATTTTCATCAATTGCCAACCACCACTAAAATTATGCTTCCTATAACCCTGCCAAGATCTAAAATAAAAAACCCTTACATTTACAAATCTACATGTAGGCATGTCCGGGATTGATCAAACTCCATGTTTGATAAAGTGGGATCAGAGTACAATATTACATGACATTATTGTTTTCACCTGATAAAAGCACAAAGTAAGTGGCATAAGGATAGTATATAAATCCAGAGAATGTGTACATTGAGCAATAAAATGCACATACATGTACTGGCCCAGCCATAGTGTATTATAGAATAAATCTCATTTAACTTCCCTCTTATCATATTCCAAAGGAGACTATGGTTTCTTCTGCACGGATATCATAAACTAAAAGCCCAGGTAAATGTTTTCCACCGATTAGTCATAATATTTTGGTTTTAGATTGCTTTAAACATGCCCTCCACAGTCCACACTCATTAGTTTATAATTTATTTCCAGTACATCTACCTTTTTCAATCTTTGTGTATTCTCATGTTCTTATGACTTTTCTCCACCTGTGCCCTAAAAAAAATTAGTTACCAGTATGTAGAGTTGGTGCTTTACATTATTATCCATATCAATATGTTGTCATTCCACAGCACAGTATCACAAAGCACATAACTTACAGAAGTGTTATTCTGTTGGCTGATTTAGATTGGCAAATCAAAGCCATTTTGTCCCATATGTTACCCACCACATCTAATATTTGGGTATACCTAATGATTGTATGAAGCTGATAGTCCTCCTACAACTTGGATCAGACAAAAATGATCAAGTAAAATGATATTTTCATGTAAATTTATATTCATAGTTTCATAATACAATTCCAAATTACTTGGTGACGTATGCGACATACATGTACTTAGGACTTGCCCGAATACTAAATTGACTTAGATTTTCATTTTTCATTGTTGTATCCCTATTCACTAGCATGGAATATCAATAAAGGTGAAGGTTTTAAAACCCCTACTGCGCATTCTTGTACAATTAATCATCAAAAACAGCATTATGCTTATCAGTGAGTTTATTATGCATGCATCACTGATCATTTTTTTTTTTGTATTTGCCACTCTCACACAGACAGACAGCCCAACTATTACATGTCTTATGTACATATGTACTTTATCCACAATGTGCAAAATGTACATATTGTCTCTTTGTAGTCAGAAGGGCATTAATTCCCATCATTTGTAAAGAGTTAACGCCCTTCTGGCTCCGAACAGACGATATTTGGAATATATGACACTGGCCAGGTCTGATATCCCGTGTTGAGAGTTAGTGAAGAGTCATGCTATATGTATTTTACTATAAGTTCCTCTTCCCTTTTACTTTGTAAAATGTCATATCGACCTTTCAGGTTACAATTCCAAAGTGTTGTGCATGTCAATAAGATTTTACACATATAGAGCTCCAAGAGCAAATGACTACATATAACATCTAGAAAGACCCCATATTATAACCATAAACCCTAGCCTGTTAAATTCGGTCTGATCTCAGCATAATATATTTTTTCCATAGTGGAGCCTAGCCCAAGATATCTTGGGCACTGTTGGTTAATGGATTACCCCATTGCCTACTGAAACTCGATGGTCACTGTATTAAGCCTAAGGAACTTGGAGAATTTAGAAGACAACTAGTAAAGAAATGTATCTAGACAAAACAATTTTACCTATTGAGAGGCAGAAGGGTGTTACTTCTATGTAACAGGATATCAATTTATAACCTTCTAGCACTCAGCACTCAGCAGACAATATCTAAAATGGCCCTTACCTAAAGGAGTGTGTGGAGCTTTGAGTTGATAGAAATCATTATTATGCTATTTTTTTCTCGCCAATACCTACCAGACAAACACTAACCTTTTGCATACAGTACTTATAACTCTAATTCTGTAGAATTGCTACATTTTTCACAATGTTCTTTAAACTTTTCACAAAAAGCATGACTGTACCATTACATTTTTATAAAAAAAACATTGCAAAAATAACAAAATTAATAATTTCTCCAATGTAACCTTGATCAAATCAGTGCTGATGTGAAAGCAAAAGGCTGGCAACAAAACTTGAAGTTTCATACCTGCTACATCAACAAAAAAGCGAAGTTAGGAACACATTCGGCGGGGAGAAATCTACCAAATCTAGCTGCTTTTTACTGCGGGTTCAAGATCAAAGCCTTGATAATGTCAGATTTCTTTAGCTTCAAGGGGGTGCCTTTGTCAACTTTCTTTCTTTGTTAAAAGCAAACACACAACATGCTATTGGAAATTTTCTCCGCTTATTTTCCGTTTGTTAACCCTTTCAGGACAGGAATTATTTAAGGGGTAAATTGATCACATTTTGTTCTTCAAATTGGCAACAATAATATTTTTCTTTTAGTGTTACATGGTTCTAACACAATGTAACGTCTTTGAAAACAATATACATCATTAGAAACTTAGTCGAAAAGTTGAAAAAATTGCCAATTTTGATAAAAAATAGTGATTTTGAACCTCTCAATGTGTTGCCAATTTAAGGATTATGAAGCTTATTCTCCTTTTTGAAATTCCTGGCATCAAACGCAATATGGTCATGCAACACAAATGGACATAATGTGTGTAGAAAATTTTGCTTTTTCACCTCATGCATCTGGTATATTTTTTAGAGCTCTGAATCAAAAGTTATTGAGCCAAACCACAAAATGTGGTCAATTGTCTCGAAAGGGTTAAATGGTTGTTATAAAGATCTCAGAGCTCAGCAATATCGTACACGTTCTCTCTCTTTCTTGCTTTTCTTTGTATTTGGAAGGGTGTTATTGTGTTCATATTTTCCTTTGTGGACGCATTAGCAACTAGAATGATGAGAAGGGGCAATAAATTGTCACATGCTGTTTATGCTGTATGCTGCCTTAGTAGGAGGAAGTAACTAAGTATAAGGTAGATGAATTTCCCTCCCAAAAACTGAACTCAAATCAACTGGACTGAGAATATAGTCACGTGGATGACAAAAGGGTGTTGTAAGGCAAGTGAGCACTTAGCAGGGCAATTCCAAATACACTGATGCATTAAGATTTCCCTGACTAATGCCATTTTGCCAGGCACACGAACAATTATGGTTTTTTTAAATCTGGTGGAGATCAGGCAGCAAAAGAAATTATATCCCAATTTCTTGCCAACTACAACATTTTTAAGGTTAACCTTTATGGGCTAGGAGTAGTGGAGATTACAAAGAATGATAACCAAGTATATTGCAGTACAGTTTCTGAAAATTAACATATATCTGTTTATGATGCTGGTTGTAGCTGATAATTCATGCCTTGTTCAACATTCCATACACTTCACACAACACGGTTTTAGATGGTTAACATGCCATGAATACATCAACCCCCTCTTCCCCCTCCCCCCTTTTTTTTGGGGGGGTGGGTGGGAAGGGGGCAGTCTGATGTATTCTTATCAAGGAGTTCACCACAGAGAGGAGCTTCACTGGTACATCACTAATTCAATCCCTACAAGAAGATTTTGCAGCTAAGAAAGGTCATTTGATCATACCTTCTATGCGACTTATGTCACTTTATTCTTGATTTGATCCATTCCCTCCATCATCCTTCTACTGGACTCGTTTCAGGGTAAGCTTAAAGCTTTTATCGACTGCTGAGAGTCAGAAGGGCATTAACCCATATACTTTTCCATGGAGTTAACACCCTTCTGGCTCTCAACATATGATATGAACAAGATCACAATTGCTACAAGGTCGTTAATAAGCTCCTAAAAGTTTTATTAGTAGATTTCGGAATGGAATCATTCTCACATAGAATGATAGAAAATGTTCTAGTTTGATCAATAATTTGACCTTATCTTTCACATCCATTACACATTTTCTGAAGAGTTCTGGTGAAGGAATGTGCACTATATAGTTCATCTTTGGCAAAAGACTGGTACCAATTCTCAAGAGTGCACTTGCCTTGATTTATTGGACATACATTGAGGGAAAGCATTTCCTCACAACCACTCTTGATCACAGCCACACTGTATATACCTAACCCTGCTAACAGACTGGTAACATATCCTGCAGACAACACTCCTTCATCAAAAAAGCAATGCTGCAGTGCCTTGGCCAGCGGATGAGAAGAGGTCACCATCCATAGGCTTGAGGGACATATCCTCAGGCTCTGATTCAGGCTCTGGGGGAGGGGCAGTCTTGGGAGGTTCCGTGGGTTCAGCAGGGCGGGGTCCACGTCCCAGTAGCATGTCCATGGCCGAGAGGTTAGCAGCGGCAAGGTTCTGGAAACCACCTGAAGATTTGGAACGAAGACAAAAAATTACAATTAAATTAGCAACTTGTCATGAATGTCTGCTAAAGAGGAAAAGAAAATTGTATTTGGACTCTGATTTTCATTTCCCAACAGAAAGCAATGTTTGAAATGTATGGTCACGGGTAGTAAAGCTGCGGAGGCCTTAAAGCAACACACCCTGCATATACACGCAATGCGGTGCACTCCATGCGCTAAACTATTGGTGTGACTGAGCAACGATATTATCATTTACGTTTGCCAAAAAAGAATGAGTAATTTTCCTTTATTTTTGTGATATTTTCGCTATTTGAAAATCGGGGCGAAATTCACATCAGTCAGCTTCAAAATCAAGATTTGCATTCATTTACTATGTGTGCGTAGCTTTAAGACCCTTTCATTTTGTCGAACAAAATTCGACATGGGCACTGACATCGACTTGAAAATGGATGTTACGGATATTTTCTCAGGGATATAATTTCAGAGTATGTAGAATCAAGATATATAAAAGAAATTTGCATAAATCATTGCAAAAATGACTTTTTAGTTGCTGGAAACAAAGTGGTAGCTTTAGGTCCCCAATCATAAAAATAAGGATTGCTTGTAAATTGCTTCAAACCTAACTACAAAGGGCTTTTCTGATGTGCAAGCTAGGGAACTGCTCTCTAGCTGTGTCTATAACAACTTTATAATTCATGAAAGTGAAAATCTCATCAGACTGTATATAGGGTAATTCCAGCGTGACAGACGGGACATCCAACCCTCACATTTTTATGTTTTTACTTGATATTTCATATTTCATTTAAAAGTGATGCTTAATTTGATGTAGAGATGTGATCTATAGGGTTTGGTCAACAAAATGGGGGGAAATTTTTTTTCAAGCCCCGCCCACAAATTGTGGGTGGGGCTTCAAGTTCAGCGTGACAGACGGGACATGAATTTACCTAGCCATTTCTGCTTCGATACTTTTCGACTAAGCTCTCCTCACTGGAAAGTCTTGAAACAAAATATGTGTATTCATGTTATCACTTGTTGGTACCTTTTTGAAACCTGCTAGTATACATTTGAAATTTCATCTTACTTTTGGAGGAAAATGCCAAAAAGTGAGCGTGACAGACGGGACAATAAAAACGTGACAGACGGGACACATTGAGATTGTACACAAAATAGAATTTTTAAAGACAATCAAATTTCCAGCATTAAATACCTTATTCTCATGTTCTAAAAGGGTTAAAGGGTCATCTTTAATATCATGAAACATAATAGCAAAAGGATTTTAATTTTCATCCATCGGAAAATTTTCATGTAGTCCCCGTCCATACATATTTTTGCTGTAGATGCCAAACGTGACAGACGGGACATTACTTTATGAATCATAATTATCTTCATAAAATTAAAATTCCGCCAAGTTAGCAGTAGAAATGAATTTCCCCCTACCAAAGAGCAAGATTGCAAAATTTTATTCAAAAACAATGGTTTAATTTCTTGTAAATGCAAAAAGTACCTCAAAAAACGTGACAGACGGGACAAAAATCCACTTGACCTTTGACCTCCATTAAATCAGAAGAATATTAATATTTTTAAAATTTTTGTATATAGACATAAAATTCCCCTTAGTCCTGACTAGATTTGGTTGTCTTTATTATTATAACAGATGAAATTTCTAAAAATGACTCAATATGTAATTAACCATATTTTACCATAAAAATGTGTAATTTCATTTTTGGGTTAAAAAATGGCCATTTTGGGTCAAAATATTCAAAAAATTAAAAAACTGAATATTGTTCCATAAAGTTCAAATCATGCATATTCAAGTGACATAGAAGGAAAATGTTCAAAATAAACTTTATTTTTTCACCAAAAGTGGACATTTTTATGGAATTACCCTATAGTTAGTTATGAGTGACTTGTACAGTATACCATGTTCATTCACGTGTGATTTCAATGTGACTTACAAAGCTAAATAACATCCAGACAGTTTCTATTGTAAAGCCTTTCCTCATCCAACAGTTGACATTTTATTGTGTCAAAATACAATTACCCGTAGTGTCTACAGTAGTTCCGGGAAATGGTGATGTTTGTCCAAGCGCATCCAAACAAACTAACATGAATATTTCTTTACATAGCCAATTATTGTCAGATGTTTTCAGTTGTTTATTTTACAGCTAATTATTTGATACATGATCATGTTACAGTGCTTCAAGAGAATTAGATGAGTTCTGGAAAAGATGAAAAGTAATTTGTGAGCTTTCTCATTCCTTATGTGTCAATTTGGAACATCATGTTAGAATGTCCCCTGAAAAGGATTGCTCTTCAAATGCCCTCATCTTCAAAATATGACAAGAAATAGCTGAAGTGTTTGGGCCGAACATTCATGCCACATGTGTGTGCAGTCCCATATATCCATTCTGTGCAGTGCATGTTGTGCTTTTAAGCAAGATTTCTTGTCAATGTGATGATTCCAAAACATCACAGTCTACACCAATTCTTAAGTAGTCATGATCAACCTTTCCCGATTGCTTTGAGACCGTTTCTTTCACGGTGCAATTGCATGACCAGAACTCAACTCACTCTTTGAATATTTTGCATGATGTCATGTTGCCTCTTTTGGATCATGCCCAAAGTTACGAATCTTTTCCCCTATTGAACAATGGTACTCATAACCAGTGGAATGGATAATAATTGTGTTGAAGGGTACCAATCACTCAAAAATGTTTTGCTCTGAATGTTTTAAAGTGCCTTAGAGGTTCTATAGCGCTATACTATAATAAAAAATATTGGCTTCAAATATCATTTCCATAAAGGAATACTGCAAGCTTCAGTAAACATTCAATAAACGTTAAAGCGCCTTGTGAGTAGACTGGTCGACGCACACGTATACCCTGGGAAAGTGGTTCCACCCAAGCATTTTTATGTTATACTTTATTTTCTTCATACTCCTTAACTGCTGACCTATAGAATGCCAGGGAAAGGTCAGTGAAGTTGATTTTTATACTTTCTAGCTGTACACCAATTATTTTTAGGTGATTGGTACACTTTAAAGGCTGTTAATAAATTAACAAAGTACTGAACATATTTTGTAATGCATACCGGAATAAAGAAATACTTGGTCTTTAAGATTAAACTACAACTTCATGCAAACATGTAATAGTTAATGCATTAATAACCTATTTCAATAGTTATATTTTGAAGGTAACAAATGACAAGGACGTTACATTTATTCTGAAATCTGAATTATGAAATGTAACACTATTGAGTATATAATTCTGATTACATTGTATTTCCCTTTTATCATTTCAAGAACACCCTACTTAATCATTCTTCTGTCCTCCAATTGGAAGGGTGCTTGTATTTACTTATTATTTCAAGTAACATGCCCTTTTAGATGAAGTGATCTTGAAAATAGCATGAAGTTCTTTGTCAAGCAGTTTCGCTTTCAGTTTGAGGTACTCACTTCGATCTCATGAGCTATTCTTACTTTCACAATGTTGGATCAAATCAGAGATCTACCTTTACAAAGGCCTTTTCAGTGAGCTGAAGGTGTTCAGTATCAATATCAATTTTTTTCTTCCTTACTTTAAAATTTAAACCTGCACCAAAGAGTTTTTAAAAGTTCTTTTGAACAACTGAATCACACAAAAATGGACTGTAGGCAGCAAGTAGAAATTTCAGGAAAAATTGAATGGATATATATATTCCTGAAAGATGTATAATTTACCAAAGAAAAAAGAAAAATAATGCAATTATTTAACAGTTGAACAGTCAGAATTTTGTTGATTAGCTGACAACATAGAATCAAGTAAACAAGAACAAAGGAGGAAAAAAAAAAGATTCAGAAGAAGCTACAGGAGTTACAGCAGAGAATAATGAAAACTTAGATCAGCCTACCTGATGATCTAATAGGTGCATTGCCCTTCAGCGATGGTTCACCATCATCGTCGTCGTCGTCGTAGCTGTTGTCCAGGGTGCCGTTCTTCATGCCGTTCTCCACCTTGGCCTTCTGGGGTGACTTCTTGCCCCCGTCTTCCTCCTCCTCGCCCTGGTGGTTCTCATCATAGTGGGTGATAGAGGCCTCTAACGACATGTACTCAAAGGTCTCCTCCTCCTTGGATGAAAACGACACGTTCCGTCCCTAGGGAAAAATGAGAAAAGGAAATATTATATAGAGATAGAAAGGTAATGGGAACTGCGATTCAAATCTCAGCATGTTTGTGCCATTTACATGTGGGATATATACATTCTATGTTTCCCCTGACCTTTGTTAGAATACAAATTGCATAGCAAATTATTGCCACTATTAACAGAATAAAAATGTTCACAGGAGCTGCCTTTTGCATTTGGTGTTGTAAAAGTATGATTTTTTTTCAAAGGCAATTTTTATGTATTTAATTGTTTTGTGTGTGTTTTGCCAGAGCTCTTTTTTCATTTACTAGAGTTCTTTTGGAGCCTTCCAGAGCCTTTCAGAGTTTTCTCCACTGGTTATCAATGTAAAAATTTCTTGATATGCAAGGAGAGTGGTGAACATTTGTCTATAACAATAGCATACAAACATATATTGACATGCTAAAGAGTACCTCTTTCAAATCTTAAAGCATTGAAAAGATAAGAAGGAAACTATTATACTGCTTCACTGCTCAAGAAAAATAATAAGGATAAAGGATTACTCCAGTAAGTCATTGAATAAAAACAAGAACAGTGATAGTTGTCAGTTCATTCGCTTATCAGTGTGGGTATGATTCTATTCCTATAATTCGTTGCTGATTTCACGAACCGATGTATCTCCTGCTAAGCCTACGCGCGTATGTCAGTTCATGAAACCAGTAATGAAATAGACTGGCCAGTACTCATAAAACCAGACAGAGCGTAATCTGTCTCAAATGAGTCTACTGATTAAAATGAACAAACCTCTAAATTTCTAGAGTTCTGCAAGAAAATCAGTGATGACACTTGGTGACTTTCCTAAGTGCACAAACTCAGCACATTTTGTCAGTTTTAACCTGGAACTAAATTTATAAAACACTGGTATGAATACTATTACCTGTTATGATGCAGACCTATTTAAACATACATGTAGCTGCCAGAGGGAAGAATTGAAACACGATAAGAATCTTTGGCAATTTCTTGGTTCTATTAAGATGACTCAAACAACTACTGTGCAGGTATCAATTTGCCATTTAGTTGGTTGGTTGGTTGGTTTTATTATCCATATAAAAAAGATCATCAGTACACACTTATAAATATTCATGTACAAGAATTTTAAAAAATCAAGAATTAAATCAAGAATTAACAACAACAAAATAACGGCTGGAAAGCTCAATTCAGAGCCATTAACTTAATGGTTCTGTTCTTCCTAGAGGTCCAGAAAGTGAAACTGTGAAAAGTGAAAATTAGTGAAACTGTTTTGTTTGTAACTTGTAACATTGAAGAGACGTGTATGTAAATGTACACTTAACAACCAAATCGCAGGTTTCATTATTATGAACAATATGGCCTGAATTCATGAAAGAGGTTTAACCCATGGTTTATTAACCCATGGTTTAAATCTCCATAAGCATAATACATGCATGTCCTCATGTCCTATTAGTACACAGTAATGTGTTTATATACAATCATTTATGCTTATTTTAGTCCGTGGCAGAAGTTTAAACCATGATTCAGACCATGGGTTATAAATAAGATAAACCTCTTTCGTGAATTCAGCTAATTTTTACTAATTATTTCATAATCCTACACAACCTTAACATACACGTAAACAGACATTAAGCGTTTACGACTGCAAGACTTTTGTACATGGTACATGTAGGAATAATACAACCAGCTGTGATACAAAGCGGTGCAGCCTTCAGAAGACAAAACAATACTTTATGTATTGATTAGGCCTTTAGTAACTTCTGCGGCTCAATATTGATTAATGTATACAAACATCTAGACAGAGATCATGAGGAATACGAGTGCACAATGACAACAAACAAGGTATGAACAGAAGTTGAGAAGGGAACAAAGAAGTAGGACAAGAAGAAGACAAATATAAAGGAGGAGAAGGAGGAGGAGGAGGAGAAGAAGAAGAAGAAGAAGAAGAAGAAGAAGAAGAAGAAGAAGAAGAAGAAGAAGAAGAAGAAGAAGAAGAAGAAGAAGAAGAAGAAGAAGAAGAAGAAGAAGAAGAAGAAGAAGAAGAAGAAGAAGAAGAAGAAGAAGAAGAAGAAGAAGAAGAAGAAGAAGAAGAAGAAGAAGAAGAAGAAGAAGAAGAAGAAGAAGAAGACGACAATGATGACGACGAATACAAAGAACAAGAAGAACAAAAAGAACAAGAACAAGAAGAAGCAGAAGAAGAACAAGAAAACAAGAAGAAAAAATGTAAGAAATGTAAGAAAAAAAATTATTAAAAGCTATGGAGAAAACAAAAGTGAAGGAGAGGGAAAAAAGGTTTATGCAAAATTACAGATCTATAAAGAATGTCAAAATGATGGATTAATGACAATTTGCTTTCAAAATTGGTCTATAGATGACAAAAAAATTGGGGGCTACCACAAAAATTCACAAAACAGATAATACAATTGTTATTTCATGTGAAAGTTGAACAATCCAATGAAAATTATAATACAAGTAAGAGTGTAACATACATAATTTCTAAGTTGCCTCACCAGCAACCCAATTAAGAATTAAAGCCCTGAAGCCCCTCTTCCTAGGTTTGGGAGGAAAATAAAAGAAAATCTTCTCTGTGGAACTGCAAGACTAAATGTTATACAGTATGCACACAGCCTTCAAACAGTGACAGAGTGTGAATTCTAATTCAAATATCAATGCTAGTTCCTTCTCTGTCATCCAAATGCCAGCATGTCAAACAAACCCTCCATGACAAACCTCCCAATTCAATGACTATTTATTCAATAATTCATACTTCAAACAGCGTTCCAATGATGACCTTTGTGGCCGTTTGCACCCATTTGGATATTAAGTTGCCCAATTAGCAACACCAGCCATATTTATGCTAACATGCTAGAGCCATGTGGTATGCGCGACTGTGCTGTGATAATTATTACCACACTGCACCATTTTTCTTTTAAAGAGTAGAAAGCAAGTGAAATGGAAACCCAGTTATTCGGTCTGCCTGCCTCCAGTTGCAAAGTCAGATCTTCTTTTACATAATTAACCAATTCAGCATTAAAGAATTGAATAAAATACAAAAAAAGTGATATGACACAATAGAATACCTTTTCATTTTCTACAATGATTTGTTTGGATTGTTCACCACGGGCATTTCACATGCGCCAACCATCTTGAAAAAGAATAAGAATATTTACAAATGAAATATTTTGTAAAATCATCCCCCCCAAAAAAAAAAAATTTAAAAAAATTAAAAAATAAAATAAAACTTGGATAAGATATTGGTATTACCCTTTCCAATATTTCAGTTGAGGTATAAATAATCTGTATTGAAAATTATTGTTATTCTCAAGCACTATTTTAAATATTGTAATTTGATTTCATATATTTAATCCACAACACATTCTACATGTATATGTGTATGAAATGTTGAACAGTTATCTCTTTTAATATGTGTCATGCTAATAAATAAAGCCTAAATATAAGCAGAAAATACTTATAAAGCTACACTTCCGATATGTACATGTAGCGAAATCCAAAATTCCTTAACACATTTATCTTGTGCCTACATGTATAGAGAATGCATAATTTACAGAAAAAAATATGTATTTATTTGTAAATCACAAGGACATGGTATGAATAGGTATCATCGGTCTGTTAAGTGTCCTTTGAAGCATAATCCCACAACACATTGATACACCATTTTTCTTTACCAACTATGTTTACTATGCAGTTCTGCATGGTGATGATCACTGTACCCAAAGATGTTATTTGTTGAATGTTTGAATGTTTGTATGTTTACATGATGACATCACTATTCATGGAAAAGACATCTATTTTCAAAACTTCAGAATCAAGGTAGGTGATTTTTTTTTAATTACCTTAAAAAAATTTAATTACCGTACCTTATAAGATAGTGAACATGAATATATAAGGGAAAAGTCCAAGATATTTGATTTGCCATTTGGTGCCCCATACATGTACATACATGTACGTTACCCAGTATATATGGAATAATGAACATAAGTAACACCAAAAGCATGAATTCCCTTGATATTCGATCTGATCCAAGCTCTAGTCAGGCTATCAACATTGAATGTACTGTAAAACCATAAACTTTTGCAAATTGTAAATGACAGCCATTTCCACAGCAAGAAACTTTTGCGATTTGCAAAAATTTAGTGTCATGTCAATTATATTTCCATGATTTTACGGCATGAAACTTTCGCAAATCTGAACCATCCGCCAAATTTGCGAACACTAAATGCGCGTGAAAGTTTCTGGTTTTGCAGTAGTTATCAGGAATACTAAAATCTTGAATGATTTAGTTTGTAATGTATAGGATAAAATACCTTGGACCTGCCCAAATATTTTTCATATATAGAAGGACTCAAACGAGTGAATTAAAGCTCATAGACAGTCTCGGTAGCAAAAATCATACTGGCAAGAAACGTATCTAACATAGTCACATACTATTCTCCTTTTATAATAAGGCACATGTACGAGATTATTTAACATTCCATTCACGATTTCGAACAAATTTTCGTGTAAATATCTGTAAGAAACACTTGGTAACGGCTTTTCACTGCCTCACGCTGAGACCATATCCACCCGAAGGTTCCCCACACAATAAACCCAGTGCTTCGCACTATGTGCAGCGTATTCTATAACACACAGCAATCCTCGTGTGAGTAATGTGTGTGGCCGTTGTTCGAATTTACATCCCCTCTTTTTTGGGCCTGGGATTTTTATTCTTTTCACCTCTAATTCGATAAATATTTCACTTGAGGAGGAAAAAACTTCACAGCATCTTAGTTATGTTAGTACCCTGCTATTTATTAAGTAAAATCAAAGAAATCTCACGAAAAGATTTTGAGGGCTTCCCAAAACTATCTAATACCTTTAATCAGCAACGATTCTATAAAGCACCAGCCGTGATCTACAGAATTACAGGTAGGCTGTAACTTGACAAAAGATCCATTTTAGATATGCCACAGATGGTACCATTTCAAAAATGTATAAACTGTAAAGATAGATTAAAAGAATTATAGACTTTCCGATTGTTACAGTCAAACGTATAATTTATTGACATCTTTTTTGCAAAAAATTGTAAGAACCCATATTAATCATTTTCTTATGTCTGTACCCTGCATAATTCATATTTTAGCAGGATTTTTCAATTTAATGAAACTACAGAAGCATATTTATAATGGTAGGTTAACATTATATTTGTGTTCAGTGTTTTTTTGTTTGTTTGTTTTTGTGTGTGTGCCAAACTACCGTATATTCAATGAAATTGTAAATTTATATATTGTAATTTTGCATGTTTTTTTATCTGTAAAACTATCACAATTCAGCCATCCAGCTGCAAAGATATGTTCTAATAAACCTTGAACTGAATTGAACTGAATGGCAAAACTGAGTTGAAAATTTCAAAACATTACCCATATTTTTTTTGTTTTTGATACCACTACATTTTTTCTTACATCTGAAACTATAAATTTAGGTCAATTCATTCCAAGAAAGTGAGCACACATATATATTTTATTTGAAGTATATATGAGGAAAAATAAGAGTAGGAGTATACCACCTGTTGAGATAGCAATAACGTTTACAATGTCATGTGGTTGTGACCAATTAATTAATTGATTCGCTTCAGCGACACATATCAACCCCCACAGCATACCCACGGGAAACTATACAGCACATTGGATTCAGTATCATAATTCTCCAAATGTGTGACCCAATATCAATAGGCATTCAACATCAATGGTTAAGTGCCCTTGACAAATTGATACCCTGCTTCACTACGGCTGACATCATTGCACCCCCCCCCCCCCCCCCCCCTCTACTCTGCACTGGTACTTGTATCGCTGTATAGGCCTACATGTATATGTAGTTTGAGAGTCATACCAATTTACAAATCTAAGCGTATACAGATTATGTCCGACTACACATTTTTAAGCCCTAAAAAAGACATCCCTACATTTTGACAATCAATTTGTCGAAGGGAATGTCCACCCTGATTACAAGTCGGTTTCAAAAGAAGCTGAAATATTAAAGAAACAGATCAGTGAAGGTTTGAGCAAAAGAAATAAGAAAGTTATGAATTTTTGAAGTTGTAATCAATCAAACACAAATTGACAATCTGTTTCTTTCATATTTCTTCCTTTATTCAAATCAACTTAATACCAGGGTAGAATTTCTCTTTAAATGAAGCCTTAAATGCACATCACTAGAAATGCCAATGATATCATGCGTTCCAGAAAAATAAGGGCATTATCATCCATCATCCAATCCATAAAATGAAAATAATTGTTTGCAATTATCAAATTAAGCCCAAGACTCAATAGTGTTATCTCACCTCACACTTAAAGCTTGTTCAAATATGTTGCAGTAAACCACAGCTTTTTTTTTTTTTTGCTTTTTTTTTGTTGTAATAATGCCATATGCTTCACATTCCTGTATCTGATAATACAGAGATCAGTGAATATGCATAGGTCCATAGATACATGCATTTGCAGCTTATTGCGGGATATGTGAGCAAACCTTAAAGGCCAAGTCCACACTAATATCAAGTTGATTTGAATAAATAGAGTAAAATTAAACAAGCATAACAGTGAAAATTTTATTGAAATCGGATGTAAAATATGAAAGTTACGGCATTTTGAAGTTTTGCATTATTTCTTGAAATAACATGGGCGGTATGCAAAGGAGTGAACCGATGATGTCACACACTCACTTTTCCTTATGTATTTTATTATATGAAATATCATATATTTCAATCTTTTGCTTCAATAATGTAAAACATGGTTTGACTCCTTATGGAACTGTAAAATCATCATTATTGTAACTTATTTTGATACAAGGGAGAGATTCTTTATTATCACATCCATAAAAATTGAAATATTTGAAATTTCATATAATAAAATAAGGAAAAGTGAGTGTGTGACATCATCGGTTCACTCCTTTGCATACCGCCCATGTTATGCACATCACTGTTTCATGAAATAATGCAAAACTTCAAAATGCCATAACTTTCTTATTTTACATCCGATTTCAATAAAATTTTCACTGTTACGCTTGTTTAATTTTACTCTATTTATTCAAATCAACTTAACATTAGTGTGGACTTGGCCTTTAAGGAATGAGTAATTTTTAAAATTTTATTTCCTCACATATAATTTACAAATGTAAGTAAAAACTCTGTTATGTCTGGAGGTTCAGACTACATGTAGCAATCCCAGGACCAGGAAATCGTTGAGACCACCATTTCCTCGACAACCAATAACCACTTTACAATTTCCTTCTTTAATAACATGGAAAATCTTTCACCGGGATTGGCTTTTTTTGCCAATTAATAGAAAACAATTTCCTTGAGTTGAGGGATACCCTAAGTACATGTAGTTCTGGTAAAGAAATGCATAAATCCATTAAGTAATTTGAATGACAGCAATGCCAAGACTCAAAGGACGAAGGCCTAATCAGCTCCTGCTTTCTCATACTGTTCAATTCCTATATTTGTTCATTTTCATGATGAAATACATTTTTCTTTAATCCACAATTCCCTATACTCAGTGATATTGATGAAAATATGTATAACAGCAGATACAATAATTACAAAAAGATCTACATAGCCTAAATGATCAACACTTCACTGCTCATGCTACAATTCAGTTTGTTAATTCATTTGGTCAGTGCTTCAACAAAGAAAGTTTCTCTTCTATTATATTCTCCTTCACGGTGAGAATCATTCTTGTGATTATGTGATAGTGTAGCCAAGTGCAATATTGAAGACAGAGCCCCCCCCCCCCCAACATGTACTAGCAAAAAAAAGGGAAAGAGGCACAAAAAGGTAAATATGGAGAAGAGGGAGAAAAAAGAGGAGAAAGGCAACAAGAAAAAAAGATACATGTATATGTAAAGTGTAATAAAACCATTTTATCTCACACCTTTCCCTCACTCAACAGTATTGTTCCCTTGCATTTTATCTATAAAGAGAAACTGGTGCCCCCCCCCCCCAACAAGTGCCCCTTCAATCTCTGTCCAGACCTAGATGTATGACACACCACTGTGCATATCAAAGCATAAAACAAGTTCTCCTACATTATGTTGGTCTACATATTTTTTCTTGATACAAGCTACTTGGTATTATACATACTTCATACCACTCGAACCGCTAGCTGGGTGAAACGATTAATAATTGATGCTCAATATTTGAAAACTGGTTGGGAAAAACACAAGCTTGGCATGCATGGCACTTCCCAAGGTTTCACTGAGTAAAAATGGCAAGCAACAGGTGACAGTAGAATGGATTTCCAGGCAGTGCTTGCCTGAGCAGGCCGATTGAGTATATCATGAGGGTGACTGTTTAATACTCGTGAATTGATTACGAATCTGATCAACACTGACAGTATATACATTCTATGTAGCCTACATGACAGTGCCTTTATGTATGTAGTCAACATTTTATGTACGTTCTGTTGTAGCTCAAAGAGTTATTGTAGCCTACATGTATTTTTGTATTTTATTTATTCAACATCGTTGATATACATCAAAATTCTGTTCATAAACATATAACAGGGTCAAATGAAAGGTAGATACAACAATAAGACATTAATAAGAAATACTGTGATATGAAAAATATGGGAAGTGAAATCATAATAACTATTTAGGAAAGTAACCCAAAAGATATTGTGAGTTTTACATGTATGTTTATCTCCTGAATTTAAAGGAGAATGAAACCCTGGGGAAAAATCAATTTTAATGAAAAGAGAGGATAGAGAGAAGCAATTTTTAAAAAGTTCCATCAAAATCGGTTACGAAATGAGAAAGTTATGATAGTTTGAAAAGTCTCAATTTACTTTCTATGGTGATCCTCAAATTGGCATTGTTGCTTCAAAGTGACAGGTTTAGTAGTACGACTCTCCGTAAGTTTTATAGACAAAATTTTATATTTTCCCCATTATCTCTCAAGGTGCAGCTTGTCTCCTTCTTAGCTCAAGATATATCATGGGAAATTGTATTTGACACAACATATGCTGAGTTCACAAAAAGACAAGCAGCATCTTTAGAAATAATGGAGAAAATATAAAATTTTGTGTACAAAACATAGTGAGAGTTGTACTACTAAACCTGCCATTTTGAAGCAACATTGCCAATTTGAGGATCGCCATAGAAAGTAAATTGAGACTTTTCAAACTTTCATAACTTTTTCATTTCGTAACCGATATTGATGGAACTTTTTAAAAATTGCTTCTCTCTATCCTCTCTTATCATTAAAATGGATATTCCCCAAGGTTTCATTCTCCTTTAATAAATTGCCCAAGTATTGGTAATCTGGTATAATTTTATAATGTGCAAAAAGATAGTACATTTACTCTGGCAACATTTGCTTCGGAATGCATTTTGTCAAAAATAGAGGGTAAGGTGTGGGCTCAAGTCGCAAATGTGTTGTACATTAGGTTTAGGGTCAAATCCACGGTTGAAGTCAGAAATCTTATTGTTATTTGAAATTGAAATTGAAATTGAAACAATTATCACCTTAGCATAGGCCTACTTCTAGAAAGATTTTCTTACTCACTTGTACTGCAATGTACTACATTTTTGTAGGCCTGCATAATATACACACACTAAACACCTGAATATTTGTTTTTATGCAAACATCCAAGTTTTTCTCCTTTACAGTCCTAGCCCACGCTTATATGTATTCTGTATTGTCATTACGTCAGTGGAGAGCATTACGAGTGTTAACCCTTTCAGGACAGAAATTATTTAAGAGCTAAATTGATCACATTTTTTTCTTCAAATTGGCAACAATAATACTTTTCTTTTTGTGCTACATGGTTCTAATAAGGTGTAATGTTCTTGAAAACAATATACATGGTCACAAACTTTGTCGAAAAATTGAAAAAAATGCCAATTTGATAAAAACCAATGATTTTGAACCAGGCAATGTGTTGCCAATTTAAGGATATTAAAGCTTATTCTCTTTTTTTAAATTCCTGGCATCAGACGCAATATGGCCATGCAACAAAAATGGACACAGTGTGTGCGGAAACTTTTGCTCTTTCTACTCATGCATCTGATATATTTTTTAAGGCTCTGAATCAAAATCAAAAGTTATAGAGCCAAATCACAAAATGTGGTCAATTGTCTCGAAAGGGTTAACTCTGCTGGCTTTCAACAGTCAGCAGTCGAAATATGAAACCATAATATGGTCACTGACATATAAATAATATCCTTTCAATGTAGCTTATGGATGGAAACAAAAGCAATATACATGTGACATAAATTTTGTGGTAAAAGTCCCTGCTGTGCTATGCCAAGCAATAACAAAAACTAACAAATGATTTCAAAGAGGCCCAATCGAGTATGAAAATAATACAAAATGTTATTGCATAAATTTGTTTCTTTCCCATGCACTGCAAGTCTAGAACATTTTTTAATATACATGTATACTCATTGTGGGGGCAGTCAAAGAAATAATTGTTCCATATTGTATTGATTTGACATAGCAGTGCATAATACTGAAAGTTTTTACACCATATTCATTATAAAGGGATACTATTTGGGGGTTCTCTTCTGCAACACATTACCAACATATGTAATTTTTTTTACAGATTATCATTTCAAAATGGAATCTGTCATTACTGTTTCAATTCATTTGTATTACCTGAAGTTTCTAATTTGGGGGGGGGGGGTTGGGGCTGATATTTTCAAGCAAATTTTTTTTTTTTTTAAGTTTTTGGTCACATATTTACTGTATTATTTTTAACCCTTTCAAGACAGGAATTATTTAAGGGGTAAATTGATCACATTTTGTTCCTTAAATTGGCAACAATAATATTTTTCTTTCAGTTCTACACGGTTCTAATAAGGTGTAATGTTTTTGAAAACAATGTACATGGTTAAAAATTCTGTCGAAAAGTTGAAAAAATTGCCAATTTTGATAAAAATCAGTGATTTTGAACTCTCAATGTGTTGCCAATTTAAGGATTTTAAAGCTTATTTTCCTTTTTAAATTTCCTGGAATCAAACGCAATATGGTCATGCAACAAAAATGGACACAGTGTGTGCAGAAATTTTTGCTCTTTCTACTCATGTACTAGTATCTGGTATATTTTTTAGGGCTCTGAATAAAAAGTTATTGAGCCAAACCACATAATGTGGTCAACTGTCCTGAAAGGGTTAATCGAACGGAAAATTCATGAATGTGTCAATGTTATTCACTCTTCGTGTAAATATTATGATTCAAATACCAATTAAACATAAGGAAAAAATGCTTTTCTTATCATTTTTGTAAGCAAACATCAAATACTGGTAATACTTTCCAATGTCTGGCAGGAAATAAATTAAATTATTGCTTCAAGATTTTATAGAACTAATGGGCAAAGACAATCCTCATGCAGTCAGCAGTCATGATGGTTATGTACCAATTCTGATGCCTTACGACCCCCGACCCCCTTCAATACATTCAGGTACTGTGTCTTTGAAGTAGCAAAACCTTAAATACAAGGGAAAAAAGATCAATTTGAATGTAGCTCTGGAAAGCCATAAAATAACTCTGGTAATCTCGAAATGAGATGGTGAAAAAATAATAATAACATGTAAAAATTGTCGAAAGGAATTTAGCAAAGCTAAAGAGAGCTACCATGAACAAATAAACCCCAATTTTCCCCTGGTTTAAAGTTGAAACCAGTTTCCCTTTAGTTCGGGAATTTTTAGGGTGGTTTATGTCTACCTCAGGATAACCGGAAATATATAAAGAGTATGAAACGACTTGTCTGAATATTTAACATAACACTCAGTAGAGCATTTCTTGGTATTGGTAAAACTAATTCCTGCAGGCAATAAGCACACACACCAGGTAGGGAGCTAGACAGATCTCTGGAATGTGCGGAATGGAATAGTCTCCCACTAATTTTGTTAGTTTCTATTGATTGTCCAGTCCCTTTTGAGTGACGCATAACAATAGGGCACCCAACGGACCATGGGAGGCACTCCCCAATGAAGAGAGAGAGAGGGAGAGGGGAAAAGAAAGCGGAGGAGGATTTGGTGTGGTTCGTTTTTATTTGGGAGAGGCTTACTTCATTTCTTCAGAAGAAAAGGATTACGAAATAAAGGGGTCGGAGTTAAGTTCGGGGGTAATGGTATAACTGGCATTAACTGCAAGTCAATAATCATGCTGAACAATTATGTACAAGTGTACACCAGTACACATCCATGGACATGGTGGGATTTTTAGGGATTTTTTAAAGGTAAAGTTGAGTATTGGTCATGCGATTACATTGTGAAAGAAACTGTCTCAAAACAATTGGGAAAGGTTTGATCATGTCTACATAAGAATTGGTGTATACTGTGAGGTTTTGGAATCATCAATATTATAAGAAATTGACCCAGTCTCGCTGAAAAGCACATGCACTGCACACACGAATGGGATGAATGTTCGGTCCGAACACTTCAGCTATTTCTCGTCATATTTCAAATATGAGGGCTTTTGATGAGGAATCCTTTTCAGGGGACATCAGGCGAAAAATTATTGTCACCTTTCCCAGTACTCAACCTTCTCTTTAAAGGATATCTCTTCCATACGTGGTAGGCCTACATATATGTGTTTTTTAATACACATCATAGGCCAGTACAATTCATGGTATACGCATGCCTTTCCTGTAAGTCTACATACATGAAAACTATGTCATTTTTTAAAACTGGATTAAGCCTACATGTCACTAATATCCATTAAACCTGTCACTCATAAACAACATGCCTTCCAAATTATGAACAAATAAACATATATGTATACAAGCATACATGTGGCAATTTAACTGTGCATTAATATGATTCATTAGTACATGTTCCAGTTATACATGTTCTCATTCACATGTATATGGTCTATATACAATGGAGACCTTATATCATTTCCTGTTCTGCTACATAAAGCTCCGCTAGGAAGGTCTAAAATACACAGTTGCTACTAAGCAATGACAGGGATTAATGACAGGGACAGGGATTAAAGCAAATACATGTATATGATATTCCTTCAGATAGTTAATTCAACTGTCTCCTGGAATAAAAAAAAATATAGAGTAAGCAATGAGCCTCAAATCGTCTGTTTTATTACAACAATCCCTCAAAAGGAAAAATGTGATAATCACTGACAAACTATCACCAATACTGCAAATTGATCGGTCATTTTGTTTTGGAAGAACTTGCCTGCTTACTGATTAACATATATATGCATATATACTTTTTTTTTAAAACAGTCATACATTACAGGCTTCCCTGTAGACTATAATATAAGTTATAACAAAGAAACATCATGAGGTTGATGAAAAATATAGCATTTTCAAAAACTGAAGAAAAAAAAATTAACAGAAACATGGAGTATTATATTAAGCATCCTACTAAAACCAAGTGGCTTCCTCAAAAGTGTCCTTCATGTTAATCTAAATGTATGGCTGTGTTTTATACATGAATATAGCCTTTTCACAAGGGACAGTTCTATTGAGGATTAAAGCCTTACAGTATGGAGTCACAATAAATTGTTTGAATCAGGGGATACTGGGGATTCCCACATCATTACTACTGCTATCACTTAAATCAGCTATAAGTATATTGTCCAGACAAACTCCTTAATTTTGCCTTTCGACTTCTGGAAGCCAAATACCATCAGATTCCCTTGACCAGAAAAGTCCCTGTGGATTTATTTTTGGCAAATAATGACCTTATTGTTGTTTTCTTCTCATATCTGAAAAAACCCAATAATAATAATAATAATATGCAGTTCTTGAATTGTCACAAACAATGTCACTAACTATCTATTTCAGGTTTCACAAACAATTAATAAATCCTACACAATCTCAGACAGACTCCCTATGCAAAGAAGGGCGACAATGCAGAAGCTTACGTCACAAAACTTTTATGGATCCATACACAAGAACCAAGGGCAAAATTCAGAGAAAAAAAATAATACAAAAGCAACCAACATTTACGTTTCAGGTACATGTAAACGTATGATTCAAACCTATTCCACACACGGGGAAAAATAGAGAGAGAAATACATATCAAAGTCACTGTTTGTATTCAAAGCTTATTTAATGAGAGAAAAAACTAGTGACAATACAATGAGAAGATCTCTTGTACTGACGTCACTGTGAACTTTGGCTCTCTTTTGTCTAATTTAGTTTTCTGTAATGTTTACAGTCAAAAGAGTTATTGATAATGCAAGTGTCAGTACATGCACATGTACCACTTAATTTACGACAATATGAAGCACTTGTATAACATATAGTATGTCATCAACTAACATAAAAGATAAAGTTGAGTTCTGGTCATGCGATTACATTGTGAAAAAAAATGTCTCAAAGCAATTAGGAAAGGTTGATCACGTCTACATAAGAATTGGTGTATACTGTGAGGTTTTGGAATCATCAAAATGATAACAAATTGACCCAATCTTGCTGAAAAGCACATGCACTGGACACAAAGATGGGTATATGGGACTGTAGCATGAATGTTTGGCCCAAACATTTCAGATATTTCTCGTCATATTTCAAATATGAAGGCATTTGAAGAGCAATCCTTTTTAAGGGACATATCTACTATGATATTCTTCCAAAGTGACATAAAATGAATGAGAAAGCTCACAAATTATTTTTCACCTTTCCCAGAATTCAACCTTCCCTTTAAATCATGGACCCATTACAGAGATATACATGTATCACATATAATCATAGTAGTACTGATATAACTACACAACTGTACATGAAATCACAAAACTGTTTAACACCCAAAATGGGTAAAGCACCCAAGTGGCTTTTGAATTGAATAGTTTTGCTTCTCACGCTAAGAGGTAAAATAAATAGGTTTATTGCTGCAGAAGGAGTTTGGACTGAATTTGGAGTTGACATTATCTGGTGGATATTATACTCGTTCTGCATTTACACAGTCCTGAATTATAACTACTGCACAAACCCACCACTGCACAAAGTTCTTTCATAGTGTTCAAAGTAAAGAAATGACTCAACAGTGTTGTCATGTTGTAATATATTCTTAATACTATAAAAAAAAAAGTTTCCATGATACTGATGTACATGTACTTGTATACTTGCTAACAGTAAAAAAAATTACATGTGAGCGACACTGAGCGTTGAGCGATTTAGCTCTAGAAAGCTCCAAAATAGCTCTGGTAAAAAAACAATAAAAGACATAAAAATTGCTGCGAGAAAATGGCAATTTTACACCACCAAAAACAACAAAAAGCTCCTGTGAACAAAAAATTCTTTTTATTATACTGCTTGCTTAACCTTTGATGGGGATACAAAGATGAAGTAAATCTGAAGGTGGATCATAGCTATAACCATGACGAGACAGAATTTCACATTTCTTCTCATGACAAAAGGAGAAACATGCTACATATTATTAATTCAAAACAATACATGCAGCACAACAAATAATGGAGCTGTAAGTATAACTGTTGCTATGGCAGCATCACCTGTGCTGCAGATTCTGTTTCATGGAGGAAATCTTTGCCAATAAAATGTTGCTGTCATAGCAACAGAAAGAGTATCACCCTCTTCTTCTTCTTTTTTTTTTGTTGTTTGTTCTTTTATACAAAATTAAATTCATACAACTAAGCATATATGCTTAGCAGTTACATATAACATTTTTGTTTGATTTTTACCTTGAGAGGAAATCCCTACATGTACGCAATTTTGTCCAGACTTTATTTTGACACTCAAGAAAAATGTATTGTGAGTTTACAAGTACATGAGCCAAGCCTAAACCACTTTGACGACAAGTATTTTTTTTTTTTTATTCATTGTTCATTTGGCAACAGACATAAAGATACAACAAAATATTCAAGTAGGCCAAAGCGTTAGTCTACTGCAATGAAAGTGAAAGTCCCTGCCTCAGAAGTGGCACAGGTTTTGCCTCGAAACTAGACCATATTGGACATGTGCATGGCCTTCGATGATGTCACCATCACCAGCAGGGTTCCATGACAATGGGGTCTTTTGATTTGATAGGGACCAGGGCTGGAACCAGTAGGGGGTGTGTGTGAAAAGAAGAACCTTTACCAAACAATGGCAAGGACAATGGGAGTGGACTTATGCCCTGTCCTACATAAAAGGAGGACATGTGTAACAAGGGACGTGCCATGTCCGTGCAGTCCGGCTCCTTAGGAGTTGTGGTCACGAGTTACAAGGCTCACTCTCATACTTTCTTTCATCCATTCAGTCCCTCTTGGGTTTATGACTGCATATATATATGTGTACATGTAAGCTGTATGTTGAAGGGGTTCAAGTACAATTTATTCTTCCCTTACAGCTTATAATTAGCTATCTGGAAGAGAATTATTATCATGAATTCAAAGAGTAAAGCCCACCCCACACAATTATGAATGAGCACCAATAATATTAAACAACAACAACAGCACACTATACGATCGGTCTGCGATCCGATGTCAGAAGAAAATGTAATAGCATATTTGAAATACACATTTAAACATATAAAATGTGTTTGAGTAAGGTTCTGAATGTATAACGAAATCGAAAATACAGCCTATTAAATGCTTTCTAGGAGGAGAAAAGGCCAAATCAGCTCCGAGTCGTAGTGATGTCAGCGCAGTCCTACGACTGTCTACGATTTGAAACAGAATTTGCCCTATAAGTTCCGGGTATAAGTCTGACAGCACACCGAAAACTCTATGCTGAGAATTCATATCACTGTTCAGAACGTGAATCAGGTAGATTTTAATTGCTAAAATGCCCATATTTAATGCTTATTGCAATTTACATGTACTTCAAAAAGCAGATCCAGATTAAAGGACCAACATAGAGGGAGAGGGACGGGAAGAGGACTGGGGATCTCAGGAGAACAAAAATGTTTAGCTCAAATTCATCAATATCTCTGATCTACATTGTTGCAGTAAATGTGTTTATAGAGATACAGTACATATCAAGTTGGATATTATTTTAACAGTGACTTACAAAACATCTAGGCCAAAATTGATTTACATGTAATGCCACGACATAGAGGATGTCCCCTAGATAAACTCTTTCAAATTTTCCTTAAGTTCTGCAGTATGTACATTGGAATTAATCCAACCTGTAATACTGTAAATATCCTTAAGACACATCACAATGAACATGATAAAGACATTCTGGAGACCAAAGATCCTCGCAGATGGAACCTATTTTTCTTCATATTTCCATATTACATTAATATCTATTTATGTAATTTTGTTGCGATACACCCTTGGGCCTGATCACTTTCTCTTTCTAGTAATGCAACAAACTAATATTAACTAATCATATCGAAATTGTGGTATCAATCTAATTTCTTAAAATTGATTGTTCCCAAATTATCAAATTTCCATCTTTTCCATTTTTTTCCATCAACCCATCGTTTAATGTAAATCCTAATCAACTACATGTACATGTACAACGTAATATGTTATCTTTAAAAAAATTCCTATTACATATATTTCCAAGTCAAACATCTACAATGAACATGAATTTCCTTGACATTTTCTAAATTTAGTCAAGAAATTTGGAAGTGTAATGTAAATACCAGATCAAGAAGTCTCTAAATATAATATGCAGGAAGTTCTTTCATCACAATTTTTTATGCACAGGCAGTCATATTAAAATCCATAACGGCACAAGACATTATGAAGACCTTCTACACATACAAGTTAATCAAACTCCAGTGTCGTAGGTATGAATTTCCATTGACATTTTAGAAAGTTAGCCAACAAATTTGGAAGCACAACATATAAAATAGTTTACCGAATCAAGAAGTCTCTAAATATATTTAGCAGGAAGTACTTAGTTTCATCACAATTTTTTGATTCACTTGCAGTCATGTTAAAATCCATGATGGCACAGAGACCTTCTACACATACAAGTATCTCTAACTCCAGTGCAGTAGGGTGTTTTATAGTGACAGTAAACTGAAGCTCCTAAATAACACCATCTTTCAACAGGATTTGATAAGTGTCTGTGCCTCTCATTTTCCCATCATGCCCCATTCTAGTGTGTAAAAGCTTAGGATGTACATGTACCTGCAGGCAAATTTCCACAATGCCAAGTCAAAAATAATAGTTTAAAATATAAAATTTGCCTATTATCCAAACAAGCTATTTGTCAAAATTCGAAATGAATGCAATTAATTTCAAATTACAATCTTAATTTAGCAATCACTGTAGGATGGCGCTGTTCAAGTTCTACCAGTTTAATGCCCCTTTAAAGTGTACCAATCACCTGAAAATAAAAAAAATCTTAAAAATAAAATCGACCTTAAAGACCTTTATCTGGCATTCTATAGGTCAATAGTTAAGGAGTATGGAGGAAATAAACGATAGTATGAAGGGGTACACGCGGAAGCAAACTCTGAGTTGGGTTCTGCACGAACCCTTATCTTGGTGAGTGTTTACGGGTGCATACTGCATCGAGTAGTCTACTCACGAGTCACTTTTATGCTTATAGAGAGTGTAATTAAACTTCCAATATCTCTTTATACATGTAGAAGTAATATTTGAAGCATATTTAAATATAGTATGACATGGAACCTCTAACAGAGCAAAATATTTGTTGGTGGTTGGTATCCTTTAAATACCCAAATATATATGTGTACATGTAGAAAAGAATTACTCTTTTCTTGCTACTTAAAGGACTAAGACAGTCATAATACTTGGTACTACGTAACAGTCTTTTTATCAATATGAACAACAAAAAAGGGACTTTGATTTTTAAAATTGTCTCATGAAATCTTCTTTGTTAAACACATACAAGTATTTGTGAACTTAGTGGCACTGCAAGGGTTAAATTTGAGATCTTGATTAACCAAAAGCAGTTTCACTTTACAGTGCATCTTGGGTGTGATCTGGGATCAGGTGGAGAGCAATTAAGAGAAGTGTGACTTTGCTCAACATGAACTGACAAATGACATTCAAAAGTAACAACAACCGAGGCCTACAATGTTTTGGTGTGATCCATCATTTGTTCTAGTGACATCTACTCTATGATATAAGTCAGGTTCACACAAAGGGAGCTAAACTTTAAGTTTCACTTGCAGTTTCAAACTTTAAGTTAACTTGTAGTTATCTTGTAGTTTCAGACTGTATGAACAGACTTGTAGTTTCAAAACTACGTTTACTTGTAGTTCTAGAACCACGAGCGAGCTCGTGGTTAACGCTGTTGTTGACGGAACATGTGTCATACAATTACTTCTGTAGAATCTGAGTGTTACTCTTTATAAATACATTCCATTTCTGTCTGTTATTTGCAAATCACTAACAGATTTGCAGATCTAGACCTACAGTGCATTTTCCACTTGTTTAACATTTCAACTGTGCTTCAAAGTAATATTAACAGAATAAGAGAATTTTGAGAAGCTTTTTGAAGTAGAAGGGTAAATTGGTTATATAAAAAGGTACATAAGAATGAAAAATGAGCAAGATATGCCAACTAGAGTGTACTTGCATGATCAAACTTCTCAATTATCCTACAATAAAATGACCCGTAAGAAGATCTACATGTACATGTATGTATCTGTTTTGTTTCACAGAACTTGAATATATTCAAATTTTGAAGTATGAACGAACCCATGGGCACCTTTCTAAGTGCTGGGTAACACAAATATCAAAATTAGTCTCAGAAATGCAAAGTTTATAACCTTTATCTAAACCCTCACCAAAAATCAAACACATTTACAATGGTTCTTTTCCCAAACAAATAAAATTAAACTCTGTTACAAAGTACATCCACAGGACTACATGTACATACATGTAGAATGTAGTCAAAACTAAGTGTCTGAAGGAAACAAAGCATTATGTTTTTTTAAAACAAAAGTCCTTCTCCTAGAAAGGGTAATGAAATATGAAAATACTCAATCATCGCAAATGAGATATACACAGACTGAAAAATAAAAACCCATATCTCAGTGACAGATTGAAGGGGGGCCCAGGCCCTGGGGGCACTCTGGCATACATGTACCATGGCATGTCTCTGCATGTACCTAAAAAAATGTGCCCCCTCCCCCTCCTACATGTAATTGCATTCTTGTACCCCTTCATTTTTTTTTTACCTAAAATGCACCAGAAAATACATTTTTGTTTGTTTGTTTGTTTGTCAGGGATTTTTTTTCAGAATTGTGGTCCTCTTAACACAGTGGCGCAAATCCATTTTGAAATTTGGGGGGGGGGGGTGTCACCACATGATTTAACTTTTGTACCTGTCCAAAATGTCTGAAATTTTTTTTTGACAACCCCCCCTCAAAAAAAAAAAAAGGTTATCACATTTTTGGGGTCTAGTTTTCCTTCAAAATTCTCTGACAAGCAAAAAAAAAAAAAAAAAAAAAAGGTTATCGCATTTTTTTTGCTCTAGTTTTCCTCCAAAGTTCTCTGACAAGCAAAAAAAAAAAGCAAAAAAAAAGGTTATTCAAAAAGGTGGGGGAGGGGGGACGACATTCGCTTATCTTCAAAAAGGTGGGGGGACATGTCCCCCTGTCCCCCCCTGGATTTGCACCCATGCCTTAACATAATCCTGGATCAGCACCAGCCTGTAGATTTCTTTGTGATAATCAAACCTTAACCCATGAAATCTTTCACCACCATTATCTTTCCGATAAAGAGAGAAAAAAGATGGTCTCCATGTACCACGAAGTATTTGAAATGAAAGGAATTCCTTCTCTTTCTTTTTAATAGCAGTGTCATTATCTGTTATTAGCAAACTCATTACTTCAAAATTGTCCATGTCACATCATTCTGAGCCAGTCATGCAGCATTGCCATTTTGAACAAGGAAGTTTCTAAATAAAAGGACAATTCATCTCTTTGTGGCTCAAAGTCTACACTTTACAATAAATGACTAAATCAGCATTCACCTTTTATTTTGCTTTTAAAAGATTTGCTGTGGCATGAACTGAGAAAGCATATGAGTGATTGATAAAAAGGGGGAAATCCCTAAATGTACATGTATGTACATGTAAGATTAAGGGGGGGGGGGAATTAAAATTAAAATTAAAAATATTCAAAAATGTAAAAAATGTGATACAACAAACATTCTATTACAATGACTTTTTCTAGCTCTATTTCTTATGCTCAACTCAAATATTCTCATTTTCCTCCTTTTCTTCAACCATTCTACTACCTTTGCACCCTCTGCATATCATTTGTTTGGAGCCAGAAGGGCGTTAACTCTGTATAAATGATGGGACTAATGCCCTTCTGGCTCCACACAGACAATATAATGAGAGATCTTGAAAGATCTTACATGTACAGGTCCCGGGGGGGGCATGTCTCATGGAAGCCTGTACATCACTCGTGTACACTAAAACGGATAAAAAGGCTACTTTTTCAGCATTAGGCGCGTAACCCAGATTACGCGTTTGGGGTGTCAAAAACAGCAAAAATCAAGAAAAACGGTAACAAATTCAGGTGATATGAAGAGGATCCGTGGAAAGGGGGAGGAAATATAATTCGGTAATGTGTTCCAAATTAGGTTAAATTTCTTTAACGGTTCCTTTTTGGCTAAAAAATGTCTATGATGATGATGTAAAATACCTCGCAAGATATAAAATTGCTGGTAAGGATATAAAAATCAGAGATGTTAGACAGGTTTCCCTGTTTAGGGTATCAAAACTACTCCTACTGCAATCCCTGTTTATGGTGCTTTTCAGGAGGTGATTTACGCGGATGATGTACAGACCTGTCTCAATGAGACATCCCCCCCCCCCCTCCCAGTACATGTACATTTTCTAGACAGTTTTATCTTCTGTCATCATAATCCAATTTGTCTAATCTGCATATTGGTTGCACTTGGAACAAGATTATCTGTCTATCTATGTAATCCTGTTACCTGGGATAACAGATTATATAACTGGAAGGGAAGGCTTAGGATAACATTAGGTGGCTTCATTTTAAGCCTCCTGGTGATAACTTGTACATTACTCAATTGACATTTAAAACACCATTTCAATTTTTTGAGCATTATTGGTTCAATTCCTTTATTAACAATTTTTGTCAAATAAAAAAGAATACATATAGAGATAAAACTGTGAACACAATCTACATGTATGTGTTCAAGATAGGGATTCGATGACCATTTCACCAACTTTAGAATGCTTTTTGACATGCACAATCTAAGAAATATTAGTACTGGTAATGGAAAAAAAAATTGACAAACATATGAAACTGAAACAAATTGATTTGCTGGTTTAAATCAAGTAAGTGAAATATATTAATTTGGAAAGTTTTAGGACCAAACAAGTTTCTAACTGTATAGTTAAGAAAAGGGGAGGGGGCATGTATTACAACATGTTTATTAATAATAAGCACACAATATTTCATTCCCCACAGCAGTGGTTCTTAACCTTGGGGTCATGGGGGAGGGGGGGCTGATGAGCCACTAATGAACAAACCCTATTCAAATTTATATACAGTGGCATTACAGTGAATAGTGGCACTGACAAAGAATTGCAGTTCAAGGAAAGGATTGCTAGATCTGCTTGTTGACCAAAAAGGGGAAGAACCACTGCCCTACAGAATCCTTCACACCCCTCCTGCTTTTCTTTCCTGTTTTCTAACCAACCATCTCTTCTTCAATTGTGTAATTATGCAGGAAAAAATTCTAAGGAAAAGAAAACTCACCTTCTTGGTGCTTTTCCCTTCTGCTGCCTTGAGGGCTGAAGCCTTGCCAGTGGGAGAATTGTACCCAATGAATTCAACCTTCTCAAACTTCTTCACATTTTTCTTCTTCCCTGCAACAGCAATGAGTCCTGAAGATGGTGCCTTTGGTGAATTATCCACTTTAGACTTGGAACTGTCTTTACTCTCACTTATGACACTGATACCACTTGCTTCAGGCTTCTTCGTTTTGCGGAGTTTGAATTGAAATATGCCCCCTGATGTAACACTGTCGTTGTCGTCTTTCTTCTCAATAGATGGAGACTCCGATGCCTTGATCAGATCTGAAGGCTTCACGATATCCTTCTTGTCTTTTGATTTATTGCCTGCTTGTTGCGTCTTTGGCCTGCGGAAGTCATCAGGATAAGGGATATGGCCATCTGCTGTTAATGTAGCTGGTGATTCATTTGTTTTGTCAGCATCCTTTCTCTGCTCACTTACCGTTTTGTTGGATTTACCAGAAGTAGTGTCAGAGCTAGTCTGATCTGTTTTCTTACCAACAGTTTGGACAACAGGCTCTTTCTTGCTATCACTGATAGTGGGTACTTTGGTTGATGCAGGTTTGACAGGGTCCTGGCTTTTGTTACTGGACGAAGCAGCAACAACTGGCTTCCTGAAATCAGAAGGATAAGGAATTTCCTCTTTCTTTGAACTTTCTTCTTTCTTTGAAGTTTCCTCTTTCTTCTGAGCAACGTTTGGATCTCTGAAGTTCTGTGGATATTCAATCTTCTTTTCCTCAACCGTACTGATGGATGTACTTGACAGTTTGACACTTCCAGATGTTGCTCCTTTGCTTGTACTATTTGCACCTTTTGTTTCAGTCTTGTTTGATCCATTAACCATGCCTGGATGAGGGGCACTTGGTGCTTTCCTTTTCTCCGGTGACCCATTGCCTACGCCTGCAGTGCCAGCACTGGAAGCGTCTTTCCCAGACTCAGCCGATTCAAGCAACTTTGATATTCTCCTGCTTTGGGCCTGGGGTGAGCGAGGGCTCTCTAGCGATATCGTCAACTCTTCCTCATCATCAATGACAGATGGAGACCTTACCAATTGCCCTTCTCGGCTCTTCAGAGGCCCCTCATTGGTCAGACTTATGATTGCACTTGCAGGTAAATCTGAAGAAGGTTTGTGGCGCAATGGAGAGGGTGACTTTGTCGCAGATGGAAGACTTTTGCTTTCAGTTTTGGTAGTACTATTATTCACAATTTTCTTGCTTTCCTCAGGTTTTTTACTGTCCTTTTTCACACTCTGTCCCTTTGCTGATACAATTTTCTGATTTGACGAAGTAGAGTTGCTTTGTTTAGACACAGAGGATGCAGCAGAAGGTTTTGTATCAATGGATGTTTTCTGGGATTTTGCTTTATCCACTGTCACAGATACATCAGCTTGATTTGTGGAGTTTGATTTGACATTACTTGATATTATCGCACCCCCAAAAAAACTGCTCAGTTCTGATATACTTTTCTTCCGGCCTTTAGGCTTTACTTCTGTATCTTTATGCAGTTGTGTAATTGATGCAGGTCTGGGAGTGTCCTCTTTCTTAGTTACTTGAGAAGATGAAGTTTCTTTGGATGAGCTTGCAGCAGAGCTTCCTGATGATGCAGTTCTAGAACTTGTGGCAGAGTTTTCTGATTTACATGTAGTAACCCGGGAACCTGTGTTAGCGCTACTACCAACTTTTACAGGTGATGGAGCACAATCCTTTGTCTTGGACTTTGGCACATCCTCTCTCAAACTCTTCTTATCATCACTTGGTAATGGCTTAGTACTGCTCTTTGTCTGGTTTCCTAAAACTGATGGTCCATTTAGATTACTTGACTTTTGTATATGGTTTTCCTTTACAGATTCAGAGTTAGAAGGCAATGTCTTTCTACTACTTGAATTTGTTGGTTCAGATGGAAAAGTCTTTTTCCTTGAATTTGCTGATTTAACAGGATCACTAGTTACAGAAACATTTGTGGCAATCACATTTATCTGACTTCCTCCTTTGGGAGTTGGTGGAGCCTTCCTTTTTTTCTTCCTTTCTAGGGTCAAGAAGACGTTATCTTGTACAGGTGCACAGTGTTCCTCCGACACTCCTCCTGCCCCACTGTCTGCTTCATCCCGCCCGGCTTTCCCTTCGTTTCCCCGTGACTCACCGCTGTCTACTTTCTGGGCGGTACCATTTACCAGCGGTGCCGTTTGTTTAGCACTTGATGACTTGGATTTACTGGAAGAACTCGGCTGCTTCGATAAATCTACTTGATTTGGGGTCGTATTTTTGTCGATGATTATGACGGTTTTCGGTTGTTCTGCTTGCCTCTTCCAAGGCGGCAGCTTCCTCAATCGCTCCTCTTCCACCTCCCGTTCTTTCCGTTTCTCTTCCTCCTTCTTCCGTTGCTTGGTTTGCAGCAACTTGATTTTCCACAGCGGTACTGACATGTTGTCGTTGAATTTCATTTATTCACTCACTAAAATCTTCCTTGAATTTCAGATAAAAACACTTCAGAACGACGAATCACGTCTGTCATCTCTGTGGGTTGCCGGTACGATACATTTTCAACCGATGTTAATCAGTCAGCCGGCCGCTTATCTGCACATACGTCAACGTAAACACAGGTAAGCTCCGAGTATACTGTAGAACCAATGCAAGCAAGCAAAGGGGGAATATTGATCGTATATCCACCGACCACTATAATTCTATCGGTTCTGTGCTATTCATTCAAAATTTACGAAAAGGGAGTGCGGCATAGTCAAACTCGCTTGAGTGCGTCGAGACGAGCTCTGAGTACTAATACAGGTGTTGGTGGTGGGATCGCAGCAGTGTAGTCTAGTCGTGTGTGATCAAATGAACTGAAATAAGCATCCATTTTCAATATCGTCTCATACAGCTGAGTTGAACGTCAATCGGAGGTACTATATGGGCAATGCCGCTCAAATGGGTCGCTTTTTCACAAGAAATCCCTTAACATGCATGGGTCCCGTTTCCTACCAAAAATCCTTAATCATGGGTGGTATCCCGAAGTCCTGTCCTTGGTGTATTTTTTCAATCAATTTCTTGAGGTTTGACATGTTTGAGGAAAGAAATGTAAGAAAAATCTGAAATCTCTTACAAGTCCCTAAACATGCGTCTACGTTTTGAAATTCCAAAATATGGGCACCCTTTTCTTAAAATTTGCCCCTAAAGATGGGTTAGGGGTTCAAGACCTGGGACTCACACCCCGTCAAAAAAATCCGAGGGGCGGGGGGCAGTACCTCCTTGGTATAACTCCCCAAAATATATTGCTTTCTCTACTACGGTTACTAATTTCTCGAATCATGATAGTAAGAATAATACATAAGTTTTTTATGGTATATAACTATATTGTGAGATCAAAACATAATTTATAACATCCCGCACCTGGCTCACAAATACCTTAGGCCTACTACACCTTATTTCCTGGACATAACCGCTAAAATATTTAATGAGCCAAATGTATATATGGCAAAAATGACCCCCACCCCAACCCCCCCCCCCAAAAAAAAAAAATATATATATATATATATATATATATTTCTACAGCGTTTTTACTTCCGCTAAGGAACAAAATTATCTCAATACTGTCGTGTTTAAACTTCACAATATTATGTCCTGCCCTTTAGTTATTTTAATTGAATAGATGTTTGATGATGATAATATAGTATAATGATCACGATTATATTGATTTACGTCTAGTTATCATGTACTGTTAACATGTTACGGCATAATGAAAGAGAAACTTATATTACAGAAACATTTGTGACCAGGTCCCCTCAGTTGCATAAAACTTGTTATCTTTGACAAATTAGCTCTCAAATGCTTTTATTTCAGAAGCTTATAACAGTTACTGTGACTTGTTATTGATAACACTAGTTTTATGAACAGGATCCTTATCATGGATTAGATCGAGAGTTTGGGCAAAATTACGAAAACAGAGATTATTACACAATTTACATTTGCGGCGTTAATTAATACTCCAAAAATCTCTGCATGACAAGCAAGAAGGAAAAAACTGAGAGAAAAAAAAATCACTACATTTCTCATCACTGGTGCCTTTTGGGTTTTGGGGACACGTAGTAGGTCACGGTGTGGCTTTGTTTGCCACATTTAATAATATGGGATTTGTTTGTAGAGTCTTCGCCAAATGAGATTTAAAAGAGGGCACGGGGCTGGTTGGTTGTGCCCAGCCCCCCCCCCCTCCCCCACGCCCTATCCACCACGTGATTATATTTACAAACAGATGAAAATATCAATACTTTTTCAAGGTTCAAGGTTTTTCTTTAGTCTGTGTTGGTGCCCCCCCCCCTCTGTCTCTCTCTTTCTCTCCCTCCCTCCCCTCTCTCTCTCTCTCTCTCTCTCTCTCTCTCTCTCTCTATCTATCTATCTCACTTTTTGCCCCGAATCGAGAAAACTGCCTATAAAGAGCCCAAACTGCCCCATTCTTAATATCAAAAGGGATTGAAAAAAACAAAACAAAACAAAACAAAACTAAAGATTTGCAATAAAATGGGATGATATTTACATTGGGTGTTTTGTGTGTTCCGAGACCACATGACAGTCTTTCCCTCCAGAAAATATCCTAAGTTATCAAGACAAGCAGATGATTTTACGGACGATATTTCAATGTAAAACAAGCAACCGTTTCCCTTATAGGTAAACCATACAATCAACCTGCAGCGATATATAAGAACTTATAATAATGAATACATAATGTACACTAGTGACTGCAGTTAGCTATAATGAATCTCCTTTTTTATGTGGAAGGTCTCATGGTTCAAAGATGGCTCGGTGGTATAGAGTAGTGGTCTCACCAGTGGCGGATCCAGGGGGCCCGGGGGGGGGCCAAAAATGCTGAGGACCTTTTTTTTTTTTTTTTTTTTTTTTGCTTGTCAGAAAATTTTGTAAAGATTGAGCCCCCTCCGTCAAGATATCCTGGATCCGCCACTGGGTCTCACAACTGGAAGGTCCAGGAGGGAGAGGCTTCGATCATTTATTCCGATGGGGGGGGGGGGGGGCAAGACAGCCTAGTTATATTACCCTTCGTGATTTTTTCAACGCTTCTTAATTACAAGCTTCTCCACGACCGTTATACCTGAAGCAGAGAAAATTAGGAAATTTGCGCACGGAGCACGCCGCAAAATAAGTCTGATCGTCTACTACCTTTTGTATTTCATTGTTTTTAAGGTTTCATTTCCCAAGTTTTGCATCATTTTTATCTTATTTTATTTTACACCTCTGGATTTATTGGTAGGGCAAAACGACATGTTTGCCCTCCCAATTCGGGGGGCAACTGCCCCACCTGCCACCCCATAATCGACGCCCCTGTCATGAGGTCTTCGGTTTCGAATCCAGGTCAGTTCGCTACCCGTTGTCATTGTAAGACATTCGATTCCCTCGGATACTACTTAAAGTCTTATGTCATGCATGCGTTGATTATCTTAGAGGCATGACTTGGAATGCTTTCGGCCGTCAGGCTTGCAATTAGCTCACGGTCAGTTCAAAACTAGCTTTGTAATGGTGGTGCACACCTTGGCGTTTTAGCCAGCGTATGCCCGACGTATCAAAATTTCTCTAAAACGTCGGCATACGCTGAACTTTGATATTTTTTTTCAACTCTGGGCGTATACTTAGCGTATTCATAACGAGTTGGACGTATACATAACGTATTAGTAACTTATATAGAACGCTTCGTTAACTTATAAGTAACGTATTCCAACGAATGCTTAGCGTATTGCCGGCGTACACAACTTATGCCCAACGATAGCCTAACTTACGCAAAGCGCGCGGCAGCGTATCGCTGACGATCACGTGTCGTAGCCTATAAAAAGGCTGCCGCTCGACTATTCAAATCATAACCCCACTATCCATCACGGTATCAACACCACCGCCATGCCGAAGAACACTTCGAAGAACGCTGCCAAGAAGTCCCCTGGCCGTGGGCGGGGGCGTTGACGTGTCTTCATGAGTTCTGATGGGTTCCTCCTGTGAACCCCATTTTTATATACCAATTCCTCTAAACGTTGTCAATACGCCATTATACGGTAGCTGTAAGTTAGAAACACGTTCAGTAAGTTTTGTGATCGTCCGGAGCACGTCAAATACGTCTTCATACGTCAATATACGTTGGAGTTAAGTTACACATACGTTCAAAGCACGTTACTCATAGGTTAGAAGTAAGTTTAGGGGTACGCTAGACTATATCTCGACGTATTTCGACTTATGAGTAACTTACGAGTAACGTGTGTGAACGTGTGTCAACGATCGCGTAACTTACCTACAACTTATGGCCCGCGTATGCGGGACGTATGAGCCATACGCTGGCATACGTCGAACAATTTTGTGCTTGCACAAAATTTTTCGACGACCTCGCCGTATGACGACGTATACCAGCGTGTTTTAGCGTGCTCTTAACGTATGCAAAACTTACCCGTAACGTATTCGACGTACGCCAGCGTATTCGCCAAATTCCTCATACGTCGGGCATACGCTGGCTAAAACGCCAAGGTGTGACACCACCATAAAGGAAGATAAAAACCAATTTATGATGACATAAAAATAGTGTTCAAATAAAAGCTAAAAGAGGGGGGAATGTCATCCTTTTCACCATAAGCGCCCTTCCTCAAATAATTATCCTCTTTAACTATATGCCACAACAGGGGTGAATCCAGGATTTTGTAAAAGGGGGGACAAATCTCTTAAAACTTTCTGACAAACAAAAAAACAAAACAAAAAAAAGATCAGATTTTTTTGTCCAGTTTTTCTCCAAAATTCCCTGACAAGCAAAAAACAAAAAAAGGTAATCAATTCAAAAAGGGGGACACAATTTCAAAACGAGGGGGTACGATGTAGACTTTTCTTTCAAAAGGGAGGGCACGGGCCGGAAGTGCACCCCCCCCCCTAATCCGCCACTGTGCCACAACTGTATACGTTCCCCTTCCACCTCTCAATTTGGTCAAACATTGAGAAGTGTTCATTATGGTAACGCTTATAGTAAAGCTTTTAATACTACATCGATATTGACAGTTTGAAGAGGACCCTTCTTAGAGAGAAAAGAAAAATAATGAGATGAGAGAGACAGACAGACAGTGAGACAGAGAGAGACAGACACACAGAAGAGAGGTAGAGAAAGAGAGAGAGAGAGAGAGAGACTTGGAGAGGGGAGTGAGAAGTGCAATGGGGCGTGACTTAAAAAAAAAAAAAGGCGACTACTTCAGTTAAGTATCGTTGGTTATGTTGTTTGTATCGATAGCTCTCTGAAGCCGACATGGCTGACGGCTGAGTAAATTTATCATACTAGCTGTAACCATTTCAGTGGAGAATATATTGTTATGCTCCTATATTAAATATCACAAATATACGGAGCCCGGGAAGGGACATACAGAAATCAAACAAAACCGGCATAGTCTGGTAGACAGCTGACAACCTTTTTTTTTGTTGTTGTTGCTTGTCAGAGAATTATGGAGGAAAACTGGACCCCATAAAATCTGATAACCCCCCCCCCCCCCCCCTGAGTGACTTTTGGAGGGCTGGGGGAGGGGAGGGTATCAGTTCTAAAAGGAGGGGCATAATTTTTGTGGTCAAAAGTTGTCAGGGGCAGTCTGTCCCCCTACCTCCCACCCCCCCCCCCACCCTTGGCTCCGCTATAGTGATAATATCATCGAAAACAAACTTGTGAAAGGGGTACATACATGCATGGTAACATGTCAACTTTATATACATGTACCTTGCTGAGAATGTGAGCATGCATGCCTCTATCATTGTATTTTTTTATTCAATACTCAGCCATATATTACTGAGTGTGCACCGCTCCATGTTTCTATTTCTTACTGAGCATGTACAAGTTAGTCTTTTATGAGTTTAGAAGTTTGCATGTGAATGAGAAGAATAACGGGAATCAGTAGCCAACATCCGCATAACCACCACAACCACCATCATCATTATCGTCACCATCATCATCATCATCATCATCATCATCATCATCATCATCACAATCGTCAAAATTATCTCTCACAATCATCATCACCATCATCATTATTATCATTATCCAGGAGCGTCGATTATGGGGTGGCGCAGGGGGCAGTTCCCCCCCCCCCCCCATATAGATCTGGAGGTGTAAAAAAATGCAAAACTCGGGAAATGAAACCTTCCAAACAATGAAATGCCACGAAAGGGACTACACGATCAAACTTAAGTTTCGCCGAGCGCAAACTCTCCAATTTTCCCTGTTTCATGTAATCGTGGAGAAAGAGGCGTTTAAAAAATGATGAAGACTACTATTAGACTGCCCCCCCCCCATCCGAAAAATGGATCGACGCCCCTGTCATTACAATCGTCAAAATTATCTCTCACAATCATCATCATTATCATTATCATAATTCATCATTATCATCATCATCATCATCATCATCATCATCATCATCATCATCATCATCATCACCATTGTATCATCACCATCATCATCGCCATCATCAATGTTATTATTCCTTAATTATTTGTCTTTTTAGTTTGAATGCCAGTTATGATGATGATACAGGGCCAAATAACCCTGTAACAGCAATGTTTAAAAAAAAATTAAATAGGATTTCATAAACAATGACCAATTTACCCAGTATCAAGTAGCCCTGAAACCGTTGAAAACGTTTTAGATTCAAAGGAAAAGGCGAGGAAAGTGTTTTAGGTTTTATTAAGACAAAATCAAAATGTTTACAGGTCATCAACAAAAAGTTGGTACACAACAAAAGAGATATTTAAAAAAACAAAATAAAAAAAGTGACAAGAAATAAAAAAAAGGAAATTATTATTTACAGACAATTTCAGTGAATTTTCAGAATGAATACAAAATATAATGTAAAATATCCATCATAATCATCGTCATCATCACCACCAGCAGCAATAGCATCACCACCACCACACCAGCAACTATCAGAATCGCTCAGCATCATTACTCTTATTCCTGCACGAGAAGAGAAATTTCTCTTTTTTTCACAGCCCGAAATCGTGATAGCTTAAAATGCTTGGGAGAAAACAGGCAAGCAAGCATATTATTAAGTTCTTCATTAGCTACATGACATAATATATTTATTAATGGAATGAATGAAAACTAATTTGCAGATTTGATAACGAGACTGTGCACCTGTTAGACGAGTGCACGATGTGGAGCTAATAGAACCAATCACAATAGCGCTCTCAAAAGACTTCGGTGACGTTTTCTATTGACATCTGTCACACTTGATCGGGTCGAGAGGATCCCATGACAACACACAATCTAGCAACAGACGCCGCCTAGTTGTATGTGTTCGTGTATTGAACGTGTAACGCTAGTAATAGTATTGTTCTACCACACGCGGGAGATAACAACACCCACTCCTGCTAAAAAGCTCGTATAATATATCTTTCTTGAATCTCAGGAAAACTTAGTGGGTTTTTTTTCAAAGGAATATTTCTATATGCAATGGAGAAATAAAGAAACATAATTTTCAAGATGATGGCCTCACGCTCCCGTACACAAATCCCACTTGCCACGGCGACGGTCGGCCCACAAAGTTGGAGCGATGCTACCGTGAACGAAATTAAAGTTTCTCAAGCAGCAGTGGAGAAAACCGACACAGGCCAAGAAGCTGGACGATCATTAGATGCCTTGCCATCCCTTCGAGATAATTGTGCACAGCAGAGTAACACAGTTGTTCACCAATATGTCAGAGAATGCAGAATATCACTTGTCAAACTTCGGGACAGTTTTCTGGAAACTAATGAAGAAGTCAAAAGTTTACTACGCGGGAAGGAGGCACTGGAGAAGAAATTGGAACATATCCGAAAAGACATTTCCCTCAATAAGATGAGCACAGAAATCAGATGTACACGACCATCAAGAGAAAGGGTAAATATTATAAGATGGACTTACAATAGATCCATCTTATTTTTTGTGACATTTTGTGTGGTCTGGCATCTTCCGGACCATTTACTAATGTTAACTTGTTATTGTTAAAAGTGTTTGAAAATAAAAATATTAACAGGTAGGATGGGGGGTTGCATTTCCAGACACTTAACAAAAATTAGCCTGTCAATTTTGCCGTCAGATTTTACGAAAAAACATGCATCAAGTAACACTAAAACCAGTGAATGTTTGCAATTCACATGATTTTCAACCTATCCTGTGAAATGTTTGTGACAATTTCCATGAAAAGTTGTTTGATTTACTGTTTAAAAATGACCTGTCTGGATTAACAACCTGTCCGGAATTACAACGTCTGGGTATACAATGTAGGATTTACCAGTTAGATCTAATCATCTCATCTGATTCTGATGCAGGGAAATTCTTTCATAAACAAGATGACATTTGTCACGGTTAAGAACAAACGTCATCTGAATTAAAGAATTTCCCATCTACATGTATGAGATGGTCACATGTATTTCTGTCTGACAGGTTAGTTAAACTTGTGAGAGACAGAGTCTAGATTTACTTCCAATCCCAGGATGAAAGAGTCCAGTCTTGGCCAAGTCCAAGATGGGCCTGTTGCAAGAAAATGTCATTGTCAGTTTGTGAATATCCCATTTTTAAAAAAGAATATCTTAACACTCATTTCAATGGGATGTTTAATGACTTACAATAGTTTTGCAATGGACCGGAGTGTATTATTACTCGATGCGTGATGCCAACATCAATTGGACAGTTGCTGTGTAGAACTAGAACTTAAAGTTAGTGTTGGATTAGAATGTGGGGTCTACAATAACCTCGCATATGTGTGAGTGGGTCTAAAGTATAGACTCACTCACTAGTGAGGCTATACTTTAGTATAGATCTATTAAGAAATTGGAAAAATTGCCAGTGAGTTAGGTAAAGATAAAGGTTAAATTTTCTTTAAAGATTAACTCTTACTGTGCTAAGGGGTTTAGCTCTTTTGAAAATTTTACCAAAATGTGATCAATGCTTACTTTTCAAATGTCTGCACTTCATTAATTATCTGTTATTTCATAAAATATTGTGTACAAAACTTGTAGGAAATTTATTACCATTTCTTATGATACCGAACTTTATTACTTTACCCAACTTTATGCATGAGAACCATTGAAAATTACATTTGAGTTTCTTTTTTGTTTATTATTTTTTGGTTTCTCATTTGTTTACTATCGTTTAATGTTTAAATAAGGTAATAATCTTCTTTTTTTTTTAATCTGCGATTTTCTCTAGAAATTTCTATGGTAGCATATAATTATAATCATATATTTAGAATGTTTGATGTTGAGAGCGAGAGAGTAAGAGAGAAACTTTCCTTTTTAAAGCCGCTTGCTTGATTCTTTTCCAAACCTTCTTTGGTTCCGTTTGTATGTAGATCTACATGTAAAAGGAACTGACTATTGTTTGGATCCAAAGCGTGTAACAAGAGTTTAATGCGTGTAGCAACTCCCTTTGTTTGCTCCCTGTACTGAATGGATGGAGTTTCTTTTTTAAATAAACAAAAGAGTCAGCATGGTCTCTGTGACCTAGGCAAAAGCAAATAGGCTATGGCTTTTGACATGGCAACCTCCATATAACTCGTTGCTAATTACATGTTTAGAGATTAGTGTGGATAACTCCTGAACCTGGAGAGTGATGGAGATAGAAAATCACGAATAAAGTACATGATGCATGTATCATTCATGAAAATGGTTGAGTTAAAAATCATGTTATAGTATTATGGACGATTAATCATCAAAAAAGCTTTATAAGGGTATATGCACATGTGAATGTCCCTTTGTTGAAGTATAACAATGTTATGCAGTTTGAATGTTGATTATTTTTATTATTTATATTCGTTGAATATAAAAGTTGAATGTCATAACACATAAAGAGAATATAAAGGAGGAGAAAATATATCACTCATATCAATCTGCTGTGTTTTGCAAGTTAAGTATATTTTTCAATCTTACTCTCCTGAAGCAGGAGAAATAATAAAATCAAATTCTAACTTGGCATGAAATTGTTAATTTTACCATAACTATCATCATGATGTATAATATATATCCTGCTGTAGAGTTTCATAGAAATTATATTCATTTTTTGTTTTTCCCCTCTCCTTTCGTATGTGTAGGGACGAGATGGTGCTGACAACGTCATGGAAAAGGAATTCCGACATCTTCATCAACTGAAAAAGGCTCTTGAATTGCAACTACGCTCAGTTCAGAAACAACTTCAGGTCAGTTTAAACAAAAACAAAAATAAAAAACCTTCTGGTCAGTTTCCCAGATCCTACATTTAGCTGCTCTTTAGTGGGACTGATTGAATTGGATTTATTTCTTTCTTAAATAAATATCATTGTAGATTAGCTACACTGTAAATGTGTTTAGTTTAGTGGGAATGCAAAGGTCCTGGGTTCAAGCCCTGACATGGCAACACTGATGTTATTTGGCTAGACATTAATGTAAATTTGTCATTTTCGATCCAGATTTAGAAGATTTGTTTATAAATGCACTTTATAATGATTGCCAGAGCTAATTCCAGGGTATTGGTTTCCAAAAACCATTTGGAAGTGCACAGAGAAAATGTTAACTTTATTACCAAGGTGATTTTAAAAAGTAAATTTTTGTATTCTCTCAAATTCCAGGTCCTAGATCAGTGCAGAAAGAGACTCAGTGCCGTCATTCAAGAGAGGAACAGGGTCCTAGACCTTCTATGCCATGCTGTCTCCTCCGTCAACGGGCGTGCCTCCCGCAGCAGTGGTCGTATCTCCCGTCAAGAAAAGACCATGAACTTTGGTGGCAACGGCATGGGCTACACCAGACAGATTAACCTCAATGTTTCAGAGCTGCTAGGTACAGGAATGTCTCCACCAGACGGAGAGGATCGAATAGGCTCCAAGACGCCTCCTCCCGACCCACTTGGTCCCTTTACCCCGGAAGCGGCAGCTGCCATCGCACAGGCCAGGGAAGCACGTCAACGCTCACAAGTCCTGCGTAAAGACATCCGTGATGCCATCGAGAATACTCAACAGCTTCAACAGGCTGCCCATCGAGCTGTCAACGATAGTCTCAACCAGAAAGTGGCAGAGACTGTCACATTGAAGGTATCATGTTAACCCATTCAATATTATGTATTTTCAGGTTACACACATTTCTACTGGTCCATGTAACCGTGGCATTCAAAGGGTTCATTATTTTGCCTAATTGCTTTTATTTACACCATACTGTAATCAGGAAGAGTTCAAATTCGGTCTTCAATATTTAGAATGGACATGTACTGCTTGTTGTATTTGGTTACAATTTTAACTTGCTGAGAGTACATCTTTAAGTCTTACCAGATCTTTAATGCAATTCTGTAACATTTGAAGAAATCAAATACATGTACATGTCGGTCAATATTTAGATTTTCATTCAAGAAATTGTTTGCTATTTCTTTATCTTCTCCAGATCATGAAGTTCTTCATATTTCCCCCCTGTCCTATCTTCATGTAAGAAGCTATAAGAGAAATTTTCTCCACTTTTTGCTCCCAGATCTTATGTTAACAATCACAAACAAATGCAGTAATGCCATTCACCATAGCATTCATTTAAAGGATAACACAGAGCATATATTTCAATGTAAGATGTATTGGTTGATTTTGATACACGTTTAACATATTTTTAATCTTATATTTCCAAATCTAGCAACATCTAACAGTAGCTGCTGGTGAGAACCGTCACTCTATCCACCGCGCCCAGCGCTGGTACGATTCCACAGAGAAAGCCCTGGGCTACACCATTGGACCCGAGCTGCAATCAGACCTAGAGACCAGGGAGAAGCTGACCCGTCCACTGGTCCGGGTCTATCAACGACACCCAGGCACTAACCTCCCAGAAGCACAAGATATCATTAAGGTAAGTGGTTGAACAGGTTCATCACGATGGTTTAGTATCACTAAGAATTTGACACATTCAAAAATTATTTACTTGTGACAGTTTCAACATCTGTGGTTCAGACACCTTCCTCAGATGTAGACATAACAAATTTTTCTGAGATGCTAAGCAGGGATGCTACGAGCATACAAATATACAGTCAAAACCGTCCTGGTGCTGCTTGTCTGCAGAGGTCATGTACAGAGGCCATGTTACTTGTTAGTTTGCAGGCACAAACCCTGGTCAGTCGTAAAAGAGTGTCTGCACTACAAGACTACCATATAGGCCCTGTACTATAGTTACCCTGGTCAGTCGTAAAAGAGTGTCTGCACTATAAGACTACCATAGGCCATAATGTACTATAGCTGCTCCTGACACGACCAGTAGGTAGCTGGGCTAGGCTTCTCCAAAGACAAAATGATTTTCTCATAAAGTGTCAAATTAGGGTCTGTGCTTGCAGACTCCTGCAAGAGAATGTAAAATCTCTTGCCTCCTGTCTTTATAGTGGCCGTTCTGACTGTTTCTCTCGATTGGCCTCTAAGGACAGACATAAGCTGTTGCCTAAGGAATCAGGGCCGGTATTCAATTAAAAACGCGCATTAAGTAAGTAAATTACTAAGTATTTAACTCGGCTAAGTAAAATGGCTTAACTCGTATTCAGATCACTTTAAGGTATTTTTCTTTAGTAACCCGACTTTGAGGCAAAATACTTACTGATATCCATTGTGACGTCACATGTCCTGTCCAAAATCATGCGCAATAAATGCGTCACAGTAGATGCGCGCTTACATGGTTTGCTTGTGCGCAGCTTATACTACTGCGCGTATGTATGAAAGCCACATACCTGCCAATCAAGTAATTGGTTTAAGTCTGCTAGGGAGCTGTCTTAGACCTAGGGTAAAATACTTAGCCAAAAGATTCAACTGAATACCAAAATTGCTTAAGTATTTTATCTCAGCCGAAAACTAAGTAAACTACTCATATTTCACTCTTAAGTATTGAATTGAATACGGGCCCAGGTGCCCAAAGGTTGTATTTCCTATCCAAGTAACAAGATGATAGAAGATTGATAAACCATACACCAGGGCCCGTATTCAATTCAATACTTAAGAGTGAAATATGAGTAGTTTACTTAGTTTTCGGCTGAGATAAAATACTTAAGCAATTTTGGTATTCAGTTGAATCTTTTGGCTAAGTATTTTACCCTAGGTCTAAGACAGCTCCCTAGCAGACTTAAACCAATTACTTGATTGGCAGGTATGTGGCTTTCATACATACGCGCAGTAGTATAAGCTGCGCACAAGCAAACCATGTAAGCGCGCATCTACTGTGACGCATTTATTGCACATGATTTTGGACAGGACATGTGACGTCACAATGGATATCAGTAAGTATTTTGCCTCAAAGTCGGGTTACTAAAGAAAAATACCTTAAAGTGATCTGAATACGAGTTAAGCCATTTTACTTAGCCGAGTTAAATACTTAGTAATTTACTTACTTAATGCGCGTTTTTAATTGAATACCGGCCCAGAGCACTAGCTCTCTTATTTTCTTTCCAGGTCACGGTTTCCTGATTTCCAATGCCACTAAGCTATTAAATCCCGCCACACACTATACGATTGGTCTGCGATCCAATTTGGAAGGAAATGTAATAGCATTCGATATAAACATGCAAACACAAAAATATTTTTTAATGAGGTTCTTAATAGTCATATAAACAGTAAAATCAAAAATACGACCTATTGTGAGCTTTCTAATCGGAGAAAAAGCCTAATCGGTTCCAAGTCGAAGTGATATCAGAACTGTCCTACAATTGTCTCTGATTTGAAACTGATTTGGTCCTTATTCCGGGTAGAAAGCTAACAGCGCACCAAATCCCTATGTTTATTATACATATTATTGTTCAGAACCTGGTAGATTATATTTAATGCTATTGCAATTTATTTCCAAAATTGGATTGCAGTCAATCGCATAGTGTGCAGTGGCTTAAGATATATCATTTGAAATTCACGATGGTGGTATCATGTATAATGTTTGCACTTTCCATTCTGTGTCACAATCATTAAAATAAAGAGACTAGACCAATGACTAGACTACTACATCAAATTCTCAGTGTCTTGATGAGGTCCTTATAAAAAAAAAATTCTCTCTACTTTAAAAACATTATTTAACATGCCCTTTCATTCCTCACTCTCCTCAATCCTACAGGGTGCTGCTGGCCTGGACGATTCTCTCCTCAAGACAAGCCGCAACATCGGTCTTCTCCAGATGGCTCAGGGACGTCTCCAAGGAGACATCCGTCACAAGCACGCCGGAGCCAGCGTCGACTCCTCCATCGTAAGGATGCGACGTCGCCTTGCCAACCACAGATGGGTGATGGGAAGCGTTTGATTGCATCTCGGATGTATCACTGACGTGCATATTTGATTTCAGAAAAAAGAAGCAATATAATGCTTTTGTTTTTAGTTATAAAAATAATTTTGTTGTAAAGTATACCAGATAAACACACATATATCCACAGCGTCCATATAACTGTAGCTGTTCCCTTCAGGTATTTCTGTTATAACTTTTAGGGGATTAGGCTTACGCTGATCTACATTGCGATTGGATTACCTAACAAGGCATCGAGTCTCCATTTAAAGTGACTACAAAATTCAATATCTAGTTCATATATTCAGCTTACTCTCTATCGTTGTTCTGCCCAATTTAAACATCAGTAGCAAATTGAAACATAAAATGATATTGATAAAATATATAATTACTAGTTATAGGGCATTCAATTATACTAATTGTTGCATTATACAATTAATAAGAAATAAGATATTTGTGAATAAATTGCATGCAAACTGAATGAAGTGTGGTATTTTAATCTACTAGGAATTGTAAATGTGCAATGCACCACAGTTTTTTTTTTTGGTGAAAAGTCACATTGGTTCAAAATATGCTGTGAATGGCCTGGAGTTTATTATGTTGGGTGTTTGCTGAAAGGTAAAAAGTTTCAAACTGTCGGCACCTTAGAAATAGTGTGGATATCTTGTCAATTTTACGTTGTACAGCTCAGTCCAAGAATTTAACATGTATTTGTCGTGGGGTAAAAGTACAGGTAGAGTTCCATATGAGTAGAATATGTGGTCTTTATTATGTAGGAGCATTACAGACCATTTTTCATGCACAAACTAAGAGCTATCATTGCAGAGGCTAGATTTAGAACAGGGTAAAAGGTTATGTGCTTTTAGGTGTATTTATTAAGCACTTACTAGCCATTAGTCACCTTTATAATAAATGATCATTACAGCATCACTTTTAGATACACTGAACATTACATGTTGTAGTTCATTTAGAGACATTAAACAGTTCTCCAATTAGTTTCGACTTCTTTGTAGAAGCAGAGATTATTGAAATGAAGATCAGTATCATGTCATGGAAATACCAACAAGACAAAAGATTTTGAGATCGTCAAATCATTCTGTGTGCATTGAATACAATATTTTCAGGGTTCTGTATATTAGCAGAAATTTATGATTCCTAATGACATTCCTTTGCATGTAATGCATTGATTATTGTCGATATAGACAAGAGATTAATAGCTATTGTTTTTTGTGAGATTTTAATCGAAGAAGATAGAAATCGGCACAAGATCAAAGTTATGCCATTTCTACAGATTGTAGAATGCCTAGATTATTCGTAGATAAACGTAAATTGAGATGAATTTTGCCAATTTTGTCTTTGTGCCTTGCAGAATATTCAATATTGTGACTTGAAATGTAGCTTCTCCACTAGGTTGGGAAATCTCATCTATGGAATATACTATTGTACTGATTCTACAGTAATTATATGTTGTGTATAGCTGCCTTATATATATATATATATATATATATATATATATATATATTTGTAAATAATATGCACGATTGTACATTAATGTTGTTAATCAATGAGGTTTGTGCTAATTTTTCTTTTCCGTCCATCTTACTACTTGAAAGCTGCGCTGTAGTATTATACCGATAATTCTATGAAACAAGTATATATTCTATGCATAATTATGAGTGCTTTCTTTTCTATAAACTATGCAATCATACCAATAAAAATGTCTAGTATTACAAGTATTTAGATCAGTGATCCATGTGTGTGGGTTGAAAAGGAGGGTTTATGAAAAGTAGGAAAAATGTAACGTTCAAGACAAGTCTAAAATATCTTCATCATCATTAAATGAACATTCTGATTGACTTACCAGTTTCAGATCTATATAATTTAGCTTTAATACAAAGATGTGTTTCATGAAAGCATTACTGTAAATGCAACTGAAAGATTGTATGGATTCAAGTTCATATATGGTTGTAGAAACTGCTTTGAGGTTAGACCATAGTAATGAATTAAGGAAACTGCTTTGAGATTTGACCAACATAATGAATTACAGAAATTACTTATTATCTACCACCAGTGAGAACCATGGCATAAAAAGAAATAATTGATTTATTTACAAATAAAGATTTTACAAATAAAATTTCATTTACAGAACTGTTGAATTTCACATCTGGTACATGATAATCACACTTCATAACACGGTTAGTTACGAGCTTTGTTGTGAGTTTGTTTTCAAAGTTACGGCCGTAAAAAGGAACATGGTAATCAACCAGATAATTGATGTTCAATCAATGAAGTTGAATTCCACCAAAATTTATCATATCATGAGAATAGGAAGAAGTATACAAGTATGGCACAAGTTTTTGAAGGGTTGAAGTATTTTCTGATTTAGAACCAGGTTTACCTAAAACATTCACCTTTCATCCTGTGCTTTAATTTCTACAGAAGTTGCAATAATTGTATTATTGTTCTGTGCAGTGGAATTATAATGGTATTAAAATCTATTAAACACACCTTTATAGTTTTCTTGTGATTTCTGAGAAGTTAGAACAATGAAATATTAAAAGAAATTGACGATGAGACTGATGATATGTGCATGATATCGGTGAAGTATCAAGAAATTGATGGGGGGGGGGGGTCCTCCCCATATCAAAAGGTAAGGGGGTGCCGGTATCCATCTGTATGTTGGGATAATCGGGGTCTAATTGATGGAATTGGTAGACTATAATGACTACGAACACGGGGAAAAGAATAAAAATGGGTGTTTCAGGCAGTGGCGGATGGGGGGGGGCACTTCCAGCCTGCATGCCCCCCCCCCCCCCTTTGAAAGTAAAGTGTACATTGTACCCCACTTTCTGGAGGCAAACTCGACCACAAAAAACTGAAAACCCTTTTTTTTGGGGGGGGGGGTTTGCTTGTCAGAAAATTTTCTGAGATTTGTGTGCCCTCCCTTTTACAAAATCCTGGATCCGCCCCTGGTTTACTGATTGTATGAAAAGGTTGAGGGAGGGAGACGGAGAAAGAGAGAGAAAATGGAGAGGTGAAATAGAGGGTGAAACTCCTGCAGAAAGATTTGGGATCTGGTGATGTACAATGATGTACAGGATAATGTCCATGAGATTTCTAACCCCGCGGTTTTTTTCTCTTTTTGTGTGTGTGTGTGTGTGTGTGTGTGTGTATGTGATGGCGCAATTTACATGTTTAGCGCAGAGCCATCCATACACAGAGTTTGGCCAACTCGGTTTCAGTTGGGCACAACATGGCGTATATTCCTTTGTTACATGCTTGCCTAACAAGGCAACAGGCCGCCATATTAAGCCATTCATCCAAACAGTTTAGAGACCGGCAACATAGAGCATTGTTATTCTTTTGTTGTTGTGTTGTTAACCCATGTCCGCAATAATCGATCATTGTCACTAGCGTACCCAAGGGGGGGGGGGGCAGGCTGCCCCCCTGAACTTAATGATACCCCCCCCCCCGGTTTTTTTTTGGTTTTTTTTTTGTTTTTTTGTTTTGTTTTTTTGCTTGTCAGAGCATTCTGGAGGAAAACTGAACTCCACAACATGCATGTGATACCTCCCCTGAGCGACTTTTAGAGGGCTGGCGAAAAAATATATATGGCATCTCTAAGGATGTAATCCATTTTGTAAACATTAGTTCTTGCCATGTCGGGCAAGCCTCTGGAAACTTTTGTTCAAGAAGTATGCATAAAATTAGTGAACAGGTCTATTGGATACAAACCCAAGCTGGTGCGTGGGTGATGAAAGACCCGTGAAGAAATTCATCTCAATTTTTGACCACGCAACACAGGTCGGTTTCTTGTTGTTTCCATGACGACCGATAGGCAAAACTAGTGTAAATTACAATTAACATATTTCATTTACGATTGGCTTTACTCATCCAACACTGCGTTAGAGTATTATGCTCTATAACAAACCTAAGAAAATAAAATATTTTCTATTTAAAAAAAAACAACAAAACAAAACAAATAGGCCTAAATAAGAAAAGGATAACACTCTTGCAGGCTAGGTATCCTTACATTTTATTTTCTTATCCTTATCTAATATTTCTATAAATGTATATATATTTTTTACCCATCTACTTATCTTTTATTAAACGATTCTCTTTGCCCTTGTTCGTATTTTACTCCCTTTTTTTTTTTCTTCTTCTTCTTTTTTTTGTCTTTAAATATTTCTTTATAATATAATACAGAGTATTTCGTGTCATTATTCCTTCTTTCCTTTCTCCATAGTTTCTCTCATAGAACATAGTTTCCGTTTTTGGACAACCCATTTAAGCATCATTTAAGAAAATATAATTCATCACATTGCATATGCCAAGGCTACTTGTGATAAAGAATAATGGGGCCTCCATAGAAATTGGGATGTCATAATAAATATGTTGACAAGAAAATAAAAGTATAACAGTGACAGATATATTTTCGCAATTAAATAATGGCATTTCTTATTTCCTGACTTCTAATCAGCATTAAATGTGATGGTATTTCAAGATCAAACATAATGAGTTTGGATAATTATTAGTTTTAAGTTAATGTATCATATTTCTTATTTATATTATCCAAAAATATTTGGAGGTGATAATACAGGCCATCCCCCATCTCAAATTTTGGGGTGGATATATACCCCCCCCCCCCCACCCCCGGATCGACACCCATGGTGGGTCTAGACGTGAGGAGAGGGGAGGGGCACTGATCTTATATAGGAGGATGAAATGCCCGGGTGAGGATCATTGTGCCATCTTAATTTTTTATTCGTTTCCCCTCCACTTTCTCTTTCTCTTTCTTTCTCTTTCTCTCTCTCTCTCTCTCTCTTTCTCTCCCTCCTCAGGGGCAGATTGGTCATGGAGGGCTTGGGGAGGTTTTCCCCACGGGCCGGTCATCAATATTTTGGTTAAGAGGGGCCGGTCAACAACAAAAAAGACCGGTAGCTCCGAAATTCCCACTCGAATTTTAGTCCCAGTCGCGGCTCCTGCCCTCCCCGCCCCCCCCCCCCCTCTCTCTCTCTCTCTCTCTCTCTCCCTTTGTTCTATCTCATTCTCTCTCCAGGCTCTCTCTCTCCCCTGTCTCTCTATCTCCTACTCTTTCTCTCTCTCTCAGCTGTTTTCTCCTCTAGCCTACCTATCTCCTCTAGTTTACCTATCTCTTCCTTTTTACCCTTCCATTGCGAGTGGGCACGTGCCCTCCTTAAGTGCACCTCACGCACGAAACCACTGATCCATCAATCATTAACTGGTACAATCCATCATGAAAAACTTTGATCTGACTCCAGCATCAGTGATGGCTAACAGTCGCGCGTCTGCCCAAAGTGCAAAATAATGCCGACACCCGTCTTGGAGTTGGATTTTCACGATAATAGTTTCCAGACAGAAAATAATTGAGAGGCGAAAAACCTGATCCTGGGACACTTGGCGCTGGCAAAATATATTTGGTGGATTTTGTTTCATGGTACGTTATAACTGAATATATTTCACATGGAGATTATCATTATTATTCATTTGGCATGACACGCGGTCATGCCAAAAATGTCCGATATTCGATATTTTCAAATGTAATTTCTTTGTAAGAACTACCTGGGCATTGTCTCAAGTTTTGAAAAAAGTAGGCCCATTTATAGGCCTAATTGAAAGGGGGATTATGATAAATTTTGAAAATAAAAGAAAACAGAGCCAATCATCGGCTACATTTTATCAGAGAACTATAGGATTAATTTTTATTTACACACAATGAGGCCTATTAAAACTCGACTTATTTTATGGCATGCAATCGCACGATAGCCGCCAGTTGAAAATATTGTTTGCTAAACATATTTCACTTCACTCTATCGATCTCCTTTTTCCTTTAGTTAAAAAAAATTCTCTCAGGCTCCCCCTTCCTCCTCCAACCCCCCCCCCCCCCTCTCTCTCTCTCTCTCTCTCTCTCTCTCTCTCTCTCTCTCTCTCTCTCTCTCTATTTTTTTCTCTCTCTTTCTCACTCGATCTCTCTCTCACTCTCACACCGCTCTCACTCCAGATGGAGCCAAACTTTTTACTTTCCTTTTTGAGGCCTGTACTATTATGCGTCACAATAGTTGCCAAAGCAACACTAACTCTATGAAATCATTATTTCAGAATATCTCCCATGCTAGCTCATATACCGTTTACGTAATACAATTAAGCGAGACCGGTACCCATAATGAACCCGATATGGAGATGACATCATTTCACATGGCGTCTTCAAAAGAAAGAATACCCGTACCGTACGTACCGTACCGGTATACGTAAACACTTAACAAAAACAACAACACACAAAAACACTAAAAGGTGAATTGAAAGGTCGAACTGAGGAATATATTAATGAAGATTGCAGATTATGATTTTTTTGAGCAAATAACACAAAATATCCGAGCATTAGATGGCTGAATGTGAAGCTGTGAAACCAAAAGTAAGTAAAATTCGATATTCAAGGCAGTATTTATTCTGTGTGTTTTGCATAATATCCGCAGTGCAGTATTGAATGGTGTATGTTTGTGTGTGTCCCATATGTAGCATCAGACGTTAGTAAAAATCAGTGTTAGGTGAATGTGACTGTTTTCCGCCCCCCTTGTTTTCAATGTCAGGCTCAATTTTACACCTTTTATTTTGATATGTGTACAATTAGACCTTAGTTTGCTTTGTAAATCCAAAATTTATTTGTCCAATTGGTCATTCCAATGAGATGAAAATGGAATTTGAATGAACAAATGGAGTGACATGCTGTCATTTTCTATGTGTTGTTTTTGTTCTGTGAGAACTTTGTTTTTGTTGTTTTCGGAGGGGGGGGGGGTTACAGGGGGAAGGAGGTAACTTTTTTTTAGGATTTTCTGTATGATTACTAACATTATTTGCTCAATAAAACATGATATACATGTACACTCAAGACTCGAGTTGGCAGATAGATAATGACTGCTGACATGGTAAAAAATGTATGGTGGTCGATCCAGTGTCCGAACACTTTTCAGAAAATCAACGATAGCAAATAAAATATCAAACGAATATCTGTCAAAATTACATAATGAATGCTCAAAGTCCTACAGAAAAAGAAGTTGATGGAATTTTAAAAAGACAACGTAGATTTAATACGATATTCCCTTCCGAGTGAACCCCTTCCCAACGACGCGGCGTTTTGGTCCCTTGAAAAAGGTGCTGTATTTCCGAACGTGTGAAACCTATGGGAAAAAGACAACCTTTGTTTCAATAGTGTGGTTTTCATACGCGTAATCCCACGCGTATGAAAACCCATTTTAGGCGCTTAACTGTACACGTTCGGTAATACAATCTGTTCGGAATTACAATCCTTGACTATATATGTTGAAGCACTCACAGATGCAAGATTATTTATAAATAACCTTGCACGTCGGATTTCTGTGCCGTTAAAATTGCCTCCCATTCTCAAGCTCATGTGAGAGCTTCAAAGGAGCAAGGTCGCCGGCCAAAAAAAAGCCTGAAGAACAAGACGGTAAATTTCCAATTGAAGGAAATGTCTGGAAATCAGATATTTGATATCCTAAAATGTAAAAAGGAAGTATTTTCTCAAAATTTTGCCAATTATTCTGGTGTTTTTACCTTCAACCTAGAGGTTTAACATGGCAGAAATTGACACAGCCCGAAATAGGGATTGTTCTGTGAGTTGTAGAAAGTGTGGTTACATACATGTAAATGGCCTTGCTTATGTGTGAGTGGGTTTAGTCAACCTGTGATAGATATATGTATTGCAACACAAACATGCTTTTGGATATCAGTAGAAGAAAATGTAAAAGGTACATTTTTAGAAGTGGACAGTAAAGTAACTTAATTGTTTATTATTTTGGCATGGAAAGCCAAAAATGCATTTTAGAAAGAGTGAAGAAATATCAATTTAGTAGTAAAAAGGAATAATATTAATGTACATGTTTGGTCATATTGATAAAGAGTTAAGCTTGTACCATGGTTCAAATAATCTGAAATGATAGATATCATTAGAATTAGGCCTAATTATACATCTAATTAAAACTTATCATTACCTTTGTTGCCTGTGAAGGACTATATGTAATTTTAACTGTATATCTAGTGTACCTAATGACTGCGGGCAGCTTTTTGTATTCACCTCCAAACTGATTCTGATCAGACTCGGGTTCGAATCTCAGCCACATTTTTCAGATGGTGACGTTCAATTTCAGTCGCAGACGTAAATAATCATTTGATCACGTCTGTCAAAACTCAATTACACATGTGTACACACACTTATCATAAAACGTCCCGTCTGTCTTTGATGTCTGTCTACAAAAGAGGTTTAGATTTCGTGTCTTCAAGAAGACTGCCTTAATTTCGATAGTTTATTGTATTTTTTCCTTTGAAAATGCTATGAAATTGTCATATTGTAAACATTTTATCTATGCACCTTTTCCCAAAAAAAAATCCAATTCATTTTAACCTTCATCAAACATATATGGTGTAAGCGAAAGATCTATGTAGATGTAAATGTACATGTATTTATGTAAGTTCATACACCTATATATCTTCTTTCCATGCATGTTTCTCTTTATGTCATACATGTAGGTCCCATATAACCTTTGACCCCACCCTCCAGCTCAGTTGTGAAGTGAAAAGTTGTAGACAGCAAGTGGCTTGTGATATGTAAGTAGTAGTCATGATGTATTTTTTTTTACATGGTTACCTGAGTTTTAGTCTGTAAGTGTTTGTAGTGTTTACTCTATAAATCTAGTGTGTGTTCAAGACAGAAATAATGAGTGTTAGTGAATTAAGAGATTTATATGCACATGTATAAACGGGTGTTTATTTTTGATTCTGACAAAAACCTGTGATGCGCAGTGCGCACTTGTAATAAAAATATGAGCATTGTTAGGTCTTTTATAGATATATGAATCATCAAGACCATTAGCTGCACTTTTGAATCCATGCAAAGTTTTATCTTTGTGTTCTTATTTTGACAATGCTCATAATTTGATTGACAGTTTTGAAAGTGAAAGTGCATTCATTATAAGTGCAACTTCCATTCTAACATGTAGCTTACAATAGAAATGTTGAAAATGCACTTGTAGATCAGTCTCAAGGCATTTTACTAAAGTATGGTTTTCAGCTACAGATTCTCTTAAACCATGATTCACTCTATTCTTTTGAAGTTGAGGTACATGTATTTAATTTTTTCCAAATCATTTATTTGTGCAGTGATTACTCATTTCCTTAAAACACTACATGCATTTTCTCTCCCCCCCCCCCCCCTTTCTCATGCCTTCCAATGCTGCCCCTCAAATCATGCCCTCTAATGTACATGTACTATCCCACAAATTGTTACCTTTATCTTATTTTGTTGTATGTCTTTGTATGGGTGAAATAATGAAATTTTGGATAAAATAAATGAAATTCTACATTTATTTTTGAAAGATACCATATACCAGGTTGTATGTAATGTGCATCAGTCTTCCTTCCTTGGTAGATGAAAGGTAAGAGAGCAAGGTTATGGGGTGGAGGGGTTTGGAGAGCAAGGTGTGGAGGTGTCGTAGTTGAGAGGTTTAAACACTTGACTAGAGATACGAAGGTCTTGGGTTTGATCCCTGGCATGGCGCTTATGTCCTTGAGCAAGGCATTTTATCCACATTGCTTCTCTCCACCCAGGTGTTAAATGGGTACCCGGTAGGATGCGAAAGTCATTGTGGTTTGTCTAGCATTGTGAGCGTCTGTAAAAAGGTGCCTGGCTGTAATGCTCCCCAGGTAGTACTCAGTAGAGAAGGTGCATACATGTACATTGTATGCGTGCAAGCCTTAATCCGATTACCGGGGTAATAGTATATCTGTAAAGCGCTTTGAGACATCATAGATGAATGAGGCGCTATATAAATCCAGCATATTATTATTATTATTATAATACCCATCTCTCTTTCTTTCACTCTTATCTCCCTTCTCTCTCTTTCTCTCTTTCTCTCTTTCCTTTTTTTTATTTCCTTATTTGCTTTTTGATGGGGGGGGGGTGGATCTCTCTCACTGATGACACTTAATCTACACTTTTACCATTATCTCTTATCAGTGTAATTTTTCACTACATTTTTTTGCTCTCGAATTCTGTGGATTTTCAACGGGTGCCACTATTATTATTATTATTATACCCATCTCCCTTTCTTCTTTCTCCCTCTTCCCCCCCCCCCCCCCCCTCTCTTCCTTGCCTTTTTTTTTTCTTTGTTCTTATTTGCTTCTTGATGGGGGGGGGGGCAGATCTCTCTCACTGATGACACTTAATCTACACTTTTGCAATCATCTGTAATCATTTCATTATCCAGTCTAAAAAGCCTTACAGTGCTAGTGGAGAGGAAGGAGAGGTGGAAACCAAAACCCAATCAACAAGGAAGGACGTCCACTCCTCACCCTCCAAGATGCCTTTCTTCAAAAAGAAGCCTGCAGAGCCTAAGAGCAATAAGGACGTCTGGGAGGTGGAGGTGATGATGCACAAGCAGAGTGATGAGGCGAGGAAGAGGATGGAACACTGCCAGTTCTTGGTGAGTTAGATATTGCCAAGGTGTCAATTAACACATTAAGGATGAGCTTATTAATAAATGAATTTATAGAGAAACTATTTTTCTTCCTCTAATCAGCTGTACAATAAAGAGAATTACATGATGCAAAATTACTTTAGCAGTTAATAAATCAAAGAAGATGATATATATTTTAAAAGGCTTATTGCATAAACTTTTCCTTCTTAATTTGGCAATACTTTTAGTTTCCTTGTGCTTTTTGGTGAGTAAGACATTGTGTATTGCCAAGTTAGTGATTACAGTTCAATAAACTTCATAAGCACATATAGTGGTCCAGTAGTTAAGTCTGCCTTTTCGAAGACGCAGGATTCCATTTTGAGTTGCGTCTTTCGAATGGGAATAAGGTTGGTCGCCACAAACACACAATAAGATCTGTAAGATCTGATCGAATAAACATCTATGTATATCAACCCAGTGAGGTACGCTTACAATCGTTGTTCTTATTGATAGAAATTAATCTTCTAGGAACGAACACAGTGCAAGTAAATGTATGTGAACATACTGCATGCAGGCTTATAATGCACATGCACTACCAGTACATACATTGTTTGTAAGCCAGATGCAGAGTGCTCGTGTAAGTACATGTATTACAAAACTGCGAAATGTTGATTTTCATCCAAATTTCTGCTGTAAATACAGTCAAACCTGCTTTAGCAAACACCTGTATAGAAATAACCACCTGTCTATAAAGACGACAATTTTTGTTTCCCTTGAAAAGTGTTTCTCATTCAAACATGTATTAAAGGAACCTGTACATAAAGACCCTGTACATAAAGACCACCGGCTCATAAAGACCGCTTTTCTTGTCTCCCTTGAGCGGTCTTTATAGACAGGTTTCACTGTATCAGTACAGTAAATTCATGGAAAGCCCTATTTTCTTCTCTTTCTCCCTCATTTTAATATTTCAGGCCCAAGCTTCACCAGAACCTAACTATGATTTATCTAAATGCGAGCTGACAGAGGTAAGTTGGAATGATTTCTGAGCCTGTTTCATAAGACTTGTTATAAATATTAAACAAGTTACAATAATTGTTACAAGCTACTGAAATCCTTGAATCTAATTGGCTGAGAGTGAATTTGTCATAGAAATGAGGCAGTTGTAATTGATAACAAGATTTATGAAACAGGGCCCTGGATGTCCTTGTATCAATGCTTAATAATTATGTTTTCTTGAAAATGCCCCCTCCCCCCCCCCCCCCACAAAAAAAAAAACACCCCAAAAAAATCAACAACAACAAACAAACAAACAAAAAATAAGGGGGGAGGGATGAGCAACATACCTGAAGAAAGCTCAAACAGAACTCTTAAAAACTACACTGTAAAGAAGTATATAAAAATTCCTGCAAGGAAATTTCATGTTTGCTTCATGTACAGCAAATTTTAAAAGAGCTCTTGTGAACAAAAAAAGTAATTTTTACCCAGCCCAACCCCCTGGAAATAAAATCAAATTGAGTAAATTGTTGCCCTTTACCCTTTTCTTCTTCTTCATGAGAGTAGAGATTGGTATCTGTTGAGGATGAAAACAAATAAGTCCCATTCACTTTGATGCAAGGCTAATCTGATTAAAGCACAAGACAAGCTCACATTCATCATGTCAAATGAACTTTAAGAGGCTCAATTACATTTGCTTCCTACTTTAATACAGGTCATCCGTGATCTATTAGTGCTCTTCATGTTGATAAATGACTGACATAATGCCGCAAGCAATGCCGTAAATGTGTTCACATCCTGAATTACTTGTCTTGTTTTAAAGATGAATAGTTACATGTACATGTATCTAGGATGCTTTAAAGAGCTAGGCACTACATGTATATGTGTATTATATTGTCAGATATGGGCTGACTATTGAGCATTGTCATCTAAATAATGCAAATGTTAGCAAAAATTATTACAATATTTGTGCTTGTCAAAATGTTTTAGAATATGAGCATATTCTGAGATTTCTCTTTGAACCATGCTAAATTCCATACAGATTTCTGTATGGAAAATTACTTTGTGATATCAGATCCCTCATTTGTCTGCCACATGAATACAATTTAAGATACGGTCCAGTGTATAGACTTACATGTGAACATGCCACAGACGTGTTGGTCATTGTTTAAACTGACGTGTGACATACCTGGAATTGTAGACTGCAACTTGAACCGTGATGTACCTCCCTCTATCATCTTATCACACATGATGCCTTGTATTGGCAGGTTCCATTTTCTTCTGTGGGGTAGCAATGGAAGTAAACCAGGCAGGAAATAATCAGATCTCCCAAATTGCTTTCTCCGTAGGCTGATAAATCACATTTCACAAAGTTATAAATATGCCCTATATTAACATGTAGATGTAAGATACAACAATCTTTCCAATTACAGTTCATCAGAGACTTCTTGTAATATAAAACAGTTATCATATTTAGATATTATAACATCCCCCTGCTTCAAAGTGGACTATCCCTATTAGTTATGGACATCCAAATGAGACCTCAGTCTATAACCATGATCAAATCTTCACAGAAATAGCAGTGATGGTCATATACAAGGAATAGATTGGCAACATCAATTAAGAGTTTGCAGCTATCTCCAAAAGTTTCTAGATACTTAGATAGGGTCTCTGGATTATAACTCTCATTTCAATTCTTACAATTTCCTTTTCTGTGTTGCGACAGGTGCCTGCTGGAACCTTTTCTCAGTGCAAAGTATTTAGAAAAGAGGTAAGTAAAAATCCGTGGACAGTGAACTTACCATTCATATTTCTATATTTTGGTATAAATATGAATGTATTGTGATTGAGTTGTACCTTTTTGTGATGGGCAGGCAGGGAGACAGATAATGCTGTGGAATCACTATTTTTATGTGGAAAATTAGAATTGGTGTCTCGCTATTAGACAAAAAGTGGATGCTAGACATGTAGGTGAACGTTTGTTCTTTTGTTTAAACTTTATCTCTTAGATGATATTTCCTGTTTTCAAATAGGGAATCTAATTTTGGTCTAATTATGCTTGTGTTCTGTGGACATGCAACAGGCAAAATTTTAGTTGACATTTCTTTGCATATGAAGATGACTTTAGATTGCTCTAAAAAAAAAATTAAGGACCACCTGTCCTACACAATAAAGTTTTCAGGATAATGCACATTGTTGTTAATAGTCAAAGGTGTAAATAAATAAATTTTTTTTTTTTTTTTTTTATATGAGGGTAGATTACAGCTATTAAAATTTAGCCCTAGAAGGCTTGCATTCTGGAGCAAACTCTTGTTCAATTGTTATTTTAAAGGAATTATACATCATTGATAAATATTTTGAGTATCTGAAGGATGCATTTTTGAAGAATTTATATGTTTCAGATAAGGCTCTATTCTTACTATTTTTACTGGTGCAGACGATTTAAGATTTCAAATTTGGCCAGTTTTTCAAGACATTTTTATTTTTGTCAAGTAGATGTTTAAGATTTCAATTTCTTTTCCCTTCAAAAAATTTGATTGCTAAAGGCTAGTAAGTGAGAGCTCTGCATCATATATCAAATCTGATATTAATATCAATTTGGAAAATATGATTACGTGTACATTTAGAATTAAAATCTCAAGTACAAAATTGAACACCCCCCCTTTCATGTTAAAGGGAAGGTTGAGTTCTGAGAAAGCATAAAAAATAATTTGTGAGCTGTCTCATTCTTTTTATGTTAGTTTGGAAGATTATCATAGTAGATATGTCCCTGAAAAGGATTGCTCTTCAAATGCCCTCGCATTCAAAATATGACAAGAAACAACTGATATGTTCGGGCTGAACATTTGTGTGTAGTCCCATATACTTATTTATGTGTGCGGTGCATGTGAATCTCAGCAGGATTGAGTCAATTTCTTATCATTTTGGTGATTCCAAGACCTTACAGCATACACCAATTCTTATGTGCTATATAATCAACCTTTTGCTTTGAGACAGTTTCTTTCACAATTCAATCTCATGACCAGAATTCAACTTTATCTTTAAAATTCTAAATTGAATGCTTCTGACATTACCCACAAACAACCCCACATTGCCAAGGTTTGCCATTCCAGAAATAAATTTATGGTCGATGAGGAATGTTTTCATTCTATAATTCAACCAGGCGGCGGCAGTTTGGTATTCGATCAGTGGCGTCACCCCATCTAGATTTATACCCTCCCTGTCTAAATACCATGATGGATTAAATTCCATTATAGGATTACGTGGACATAGAGAGTGCATGTGCCACCTCAGAAGAGGTTTCAGTGAATTACAACCCTATTATTTGTAGTGGTGCATGTATGTGTGATGAGCCCTGTATGCTGTTTCATCACAAATATAATTTTAAAGGTAATCTTGAGTTCTGATCAAACATTTATAATGGGAAAGAAACTGTTCCAAAGCAATTGGGAAAGTTAGATTAGTTGTACATTAACACATGTGTCTAGTGTGAGATTTGGGGATTATCGATTTGATAAGAAATTCACTAACTTTCCCCCAAAGGTTCTTGCACTGCACACAGAAACGAGTATATGGGACCAGAGACAAATCTGGCGTGAATGTTCGGCCTGAACATTTCAGCTATTTCTTGTCATATTTCTAATATGAGGGCATTTGAAGAGCAATCCTTTCTAGAGGACTTTTTTATTATGATATTCTTCCTAATTGACACGAAAAGAATGAGAAAGCTCACAAATTATTTTTTCATCTTTCCCAGAACTCAAGATAACCTTTAAACATCGTCATCATCTTTTTATAGTTATCTTTTTTACGTGGTAGGAAAGAATAATGTACAGTCATGTGGTGTTATTTGACCAATCAAATTGCCTATATTCTTGAACCCATTTTATGATATCTTATTGCGTAAATCACTTTTGTCACTTTTTTTAATGCATTTTCTAGGTTTTGATTATGAGTGATAATCTACTTTCATCACTGAATGGCGGAGGAAATATCAAGGATCTGTCTTTACTCAGGGTAAGTCGATCATTGTGCGAATTTTCAATTTCCATAGTAAAACCCATACTGCCTGTATTTGCCTGGACAGTGATTTCATGAATGAGTGCTATTTATGTGGTGGTATGAGGGCCCGTGATAGAGTATCATTCTTGTACCTACACGTAGGAGGTCTTAGATTCTAAACCAAGTGGATAAGATAGTACTAGCGGCTGGGTTATCAGAAAATTTATGCATTCATCATGATTTACATGTATAAGGAATGTTTGAAAGAACAGAGAGTGAAAAATGACTTTTGTAGGGCAAATCATCAGACAGAGCTCAGTGGAAGGACTGATTGTTTAGATGTAAGTGGTAATCATTTTTAAAAGGCAGCACAACTGTTGGACAATATCATGTATGTGTAGAGTAATATTTATCTGGAAACTACATGTATGTCATGACGTATATGAAATTGAGCATTCCACGTATGTCTAAATCGTTACCCTCATTAACAGGTTCTTGATCTGAGGAACAATCGTTTCTCCCAGCTTCCCGACGCACTTACAGAGCTTGGACAATTACAGGTTCTTGATGTAACGGATAATAAATTGAAACAGCTGCCAAAGAACATAGGCAAACTACAGGCATTACAAACACTCAACACAAGAGGTAAGAGTGGGAATATACATGTAGGAGTTTTGATAGAGTTTGTGCAATATTTGTACAGATAAGGGATGTGTGGAAAGTATGAGATTTTTTATTACTCTGTCTTGCAAACTTTAAAATATTAAAAACTTTCTTATTATTTGTCTGATATACTTCTTTGATTTCTTCTGATTGTACTCTGGAAAATTTTTATGATGAGGAGTTGAATACCCTCTTAGTACTCTTTGTCGAAATTGCCTTCTACCCCATTTATTTTTACTGTCCATGGTTGTATAATATTTTGAGGAAAAATATCTGTTAATTTTCACATTTAAATTTAAGATTTACTACTTTTGCCATCATCATGCTTATGGAAGCATGTATGGTAAAACCTTTTTGCTTTATTCTGCGATGATAATTTCTTTCTTTTTTATTCCTGGTAGATAATTCTTTGAAAGTGCTTCCAGACAGCATATGTCAGATGAAATCTTTGAGGACATTAGACATCTCTCGCAATCAAATCAGATCGTTACCAAGGAAATTCTGCAACATCAGGACACTAGAGGTCAGTATTTTTTTAATGGCCTACCATTTTAAATTTACTAATACTTTGCCAATAGGCTTTGAGAAATTTACAGGAGGATTGTAATTTCATAGATTTTATGGCAAAATTAAGATTTGTTTTTCACATTGCACACTGTTTTGGCCTACATGTAAATTTCAACATATTGAATAGAGCACCGAAATATTTGAGTGCTGGTTGTTATTTTATAAGCCAATGAATGTAAGAAAATAACTTTTTTTAATGAATATATTCATTAAGTTCATTGTAAAATCTTTTTTTTCAGAGTCTAACCCTGGATTCAAATCACATGACATACCCAACACCTGATATATGCCAAGATGGAACAGAAAGTATCATGAAATATATGTGTGCAGGTGAGTTATAACTATCTAGGTTGGTTTAATACATTCTAACTGTACACAAATTCATTTTTAGGGGATTGGTACACTTTAAGTTTTTTGGAGATATATTTCAAAATTTTCATAATAGATGTGAATTTGTTGTTTGATTCATATAAATTAATCAAATGATATCCTGGTTGTATTTTGATTTCAAAGTTAAGGTGTGAGTTATAAATCAATTTTATTCTGTATGATTATTCTCACATTGATTTACTTCTCACATTGATTTACATTTACAGTGGCCAGAATTCATAAAAGTGTACTAACTTTAGTCCAGGTTTAAATTTACCCTAATTCTGTAACAAAATGAACAAACATGTGAATCAAATGAACATGAAATCATTGTCTCATTTTAATTTCATGACTGGATTCATTCACTTCAGTACAGAATAACTAAAACAGTAATCGACACTTGGAGGTCTAGAAATCAATGAACAAATTTAATCCAGGGGTCTGTAACATAAAGAGATACAATCAATTTTACATCTATTGTAACGCTTCAGTACATGGTTTGTCATAGACTTACGATTGATATTAATCATAAGATTGATTTATCTCTTTATGTTACAGGCCCCAGATGTAACATAGTCAGCCTTTTCTAAATATGAGCCGATGATTTTAAATCAATAGCCCCTATCATACTATTCCAAGATTTGTTCGTGACGATAATGACTCTTTCTTGTATCTCTACACAGAATACGGTATGGAGTATTCCCCACCGTCTAAACACCTCTTACCTGTGCTAAACACATACACAAGTTCATCTGAATCATCCCTCTCTGCCATGGAAGCACTTCAGCATGAGGAAGACCAGCTAAACAGCTCTGTTCTTAAATATGAGACCAAGAGGGTAAGAAAATCAGTAATTTATTATTAAAGAGTATACAGAAATATACTTAAATTGGTCTGTGGTAGCAATCCTTTACTTTATGTTTTGTCATTTCCTTTTATTGTAAGGGAATATGAAGTTTCATGGCATAGACTTTTAATTTTCATTTGCATAATTATGTTAATCATTTCCTTTCTATTTTTCTTGATGGTACAACATTTTTGTTGTCTTTAAAAAAAACAATTCTCCTGGAGTTAGATTGTTTTTACATTTATTTTATGTTTTCTTAAATATTAGCAAGTTGCAAGACATAGCCCAAGTGTGTTTAAAGGATTTTATCTTTGTTAAAAGTTGTTTTGTGCATTCATTCTTTTATAGCACATTGCAATAACACTACAAAAGCTGTATTTGTGATTAAATGGAAAGTCCATTATTGGTAGAAATATTGCAATATCCTGTTTCTAGATTTTCATTTCTAGTTCTTGTTTCAATTATTTGTATTCTTATGCAGAACCAGAAAGAAAGTGACTTTGCAAGGTTGGAACAGGAGCTGGCCCAGCTAGAGGCCCAACAGGCCCAGATAGCTGAGTCCTCTAACAGGAACAGAGCCTTGCTCCTTCAGTCATTAGCAAGGGTAAGCATTTACCTTTGTGATATCGACAAGAATGGTGTGTGAAAGGACTTATGACTAGATTGGTATGATGTAGTGGTCATCATTCTAAAAACTGCTACACGTATAGACCATTACTAGAAAAGCTTTGAAGGCCTGTTTATATTTTTAGGGAGTACAGATCTTATGATTTTTATTGGCTCCACCAGTCTGTGCATATCGTTTAAGTGGCCTGTACACTTGTGGAGCAATTTGGTACTGAAAGGAAAAGGTACTTAACGAAATACTTTGGGAATTAGTTTTAATTGGATGATTGAAATAAACTACATGTACTTTTGGTTTTGGAGGGAGAGTAAGACAAGAAATGAAATAATATGGAATAAAAGAAAGAGTAAAATCAATTGAAAAGAGAAAAACCAATAAGGAGAAGTGTATGAGCCTGAAAACTGACAGAAAACATATTTTTTTAAATATGAAATAAAGAATATGAAAGAAAAAATTGGTAACTATAATGCTTAATTGTTGCCTGTGGTCTGATCCATTCCGACTGACATGTTTTTCATATAAACTCACATCTCTATGAGTCTTTGTAACCGTTAATGTAATGGTAGTATCCAAAGGATTAAGTGCTAATTCTTAAATTTATTTCTTTGACAGGAGCAAGAAGAAACTGATTGTAACATCAGGAACATCCAGGAGAGATCAGAGAGTGAAAGAAGACAGATGATATCATCATTACAAGAAGGTTAGTTAATCACTGTTTTTGCTCGAGGTACATGTACTTGTAGGGCGATTGTTATTTGTAATGAAATGAAATAGGGCCCTGATTCTTTATTGAAGTGTGTATCTATATTATTTTGTACTAAGTTGAATGTGTTGATTGATTACTATTTTCTTCTTTTTAATTCCTCATTGCAGTTGAGCACCGATCAGCAGATCTCATCCATCAGTTGCTGGAGATGAATGAAAAGTAAATTTGATTATTTGATTTACTTTTATATCCCCCAAATACCATAATTGGTTGAAGTGGAACATCTGAATCTGTAAATGATTGTGTAATAGTAAAAAAAAAAAGAAAGTTAATTTCATGGTGTAGTCGCTAATCTGTTGTGTGAGAAGTTAAGTTCAATGCAGAATTCAGGGACATTGAAAGGTTGAAATGATTAATGGAACTTTACATACGTAATTGTTCTTTCAAAATCAACGCAAAATATTTTCAAATGTTTGATATCCTATTCAATCTGGATTGATATTGATACCAATAGAAAAGTTCTGTCATCATCGTGTAGGCATAATGATAACCAAGAAAAGAATAAACAATGATTCATTATATTCTCCACTGATATGAGCTATAAGAGCAATTAATAGAAGCTAAATTTAGCAATAACTTTGATTGTTAGCTCACTTTCTCAAATCAAGATCAGAGCTGTAGTATGAATGAAATTTAATTGTATTGTTTGATGGTCTTGTTTTGTTTTGTTTTTAATTTCAGGGCCAAAAAGAAAGAAGCATTCCTTGATGAGATGGAAAGAAAGATGTAAGATGTTAATTTTTTTAATAATAATAATAATAATAATAATAAATGTGACTTACATGTATATAGCACCAAATCCACTCTGTGGAGTGCTCAAGGCGCATGTAGAATTAATTGAAAATTAAACAGAAGTGCTTTTACATGATTTTTGAAAGAATCAGATGTTATACACTTTTTGATGTCTTCAGGAAGGCTATTCCATAATTTAGGACACACATGGGCAAATGATCTTTCCCACCAAGTTTTTGCGACTCCCAAGATGTCATGTTTTCTTAATCTGTATGTTGGTCTGAAGATAACCTCTTTCCTCTAGTTGTTGCATTAAGTCAAATATTTATTTCCATATTCTGGATTATATGTTCTTCACTGGTATAGATTTCAAAAGAAAAATGAATTTACAAATTGAAATCATTGATTACCCAACATTCTTTCCAGGGACATTTCCTCTGGGCTTCACTATACAGTGTGAGTCAATAAAAAGGAAACCCAGATTCAACCCTAAATATTGTTGCAATCAATCAACACATATATATTTAATAAAAGATTATCACATTTTAGCCTATCATGTTTCTTTTAATTTGACGCATTGGTCAATGAAATCCGACCATGGACAGAAGAACAGTATCATTTCTCCTGATTCATGTCAAATTTGACTCTGCCCAAGTTTTGAATGAAATGGATGGTCAACCCAAGGTTGGTTGAATGGTCTCCATTCTAGGTGAATGCACTCACAAATAATGAGAGTAACTCCTGAACCCAATTTAGCCCAAACTTGGGCAAAGACGATTTCGACATGTTTTTTAAAAGTGGCCAGTGCTCAGTCATCCATGATCGCATTTTTGGTGAGCAGCCTATCATATTAAATAAGACATTATAAAGTATGAAAGCATTACAATATATTTCATTGATTTTGCTTTGTTTCTAAGATATTGGGGCTTGAATATGGGTTTCCTTTTTATTGACTCCCACTATATACAGTATTTGTAAAGATACAGGGTTACGGTTACAGTGGCTCTTTGGTTTTGGGTTAGGGTAAGGGTTAGGGTTAGGGTTAGTGTTTGGTCTAGGGTTGAAGTTTGGATTATGTGTATTTTAAGAAATGAACCATGGAGCACGAGTCATAGAAGCCAGTGATCACAAATGATTACATGTGGTTGCTTGAATAGTCTCGATATAGCATAACAATAATCATTTACGGGGTACAGTACATTACGAAATTGGATTGATGTATAAAGCCTCGTTCCCAGATATGACATGGTAAACCACCTGAAAAAGATCCTCCACAGCAAAGTAAAATGACATAACCACAGTCCGGCACGCATATCTGTATCTTATAGCACACAGACGAGTATGCTTAGGGGCCTGCGTTATGGGTAGATACTTTCTTCTCACTTGCAGTTCACTAACACCTAAAACAGTTTTCATGGTACTGATTATTATATGTCATATGTGAACGGGCCTTTATTTGTTTTGAATATTTCAGGATGGAGGATGAGGAGATGTTCAAGATTCAGGAGGAGGAGAGGAAGCTGGTAAGAGAGCATGAGGTAATGGCATCTATGGAAGGCATCTTGAGAGAGAGACACGCCCTGGAATCGCAGAGACTCAAGTATGAGGAGCATAGGGATACCGTTACCAAGCAGGCCATGGAGCTGTAAGTTGAGATGGTAGAGAAGGGGAGGTGATGATGATAGTGATGATGATGATGATGATGATGGAGATGGTGATGATGATGAAGATGATGATGATGAAGATGATGATGATGATGGTGATGATGGTGATGATGGTGATGATGATGATGATGATGATGATGATGGAGATGATGATGATGATTATGATGAAGATGATGATGATGAAGATGATGATGATGATGATGATGGTGATGATGGTGATGATGATGATGATGATAATGATGATGGGGATGATGATTATGATGAAGATGATGATGATGAAGATGATGATGATGATGAAGATGATGATGATGAAGATGATGATGATGATGATGATGATGATGGTGGTGATGATGATGATGATGATGATGATGGTGATGATGATGGTGATGATGATGATGATGGAGATGGTGATGATGATGATCATGATGGTGATGATGGTGATGATGATGATGATGGAGATGGTGATGATGATGATGATGATGATGATGAAGATGATGATGAAGATGGTGATGATGATGATGATGATGATGATGATGATGATGATGGTGATGATGATGATTATGGTGGTGTTGATGATGATGATGATAGTCGGGTTCACACAAAGGGAGCTAAACTTTCAGTT